>JARHVA010001896.1:787500-2195000 GCA_037957365.1 Torreya grandis | reverse complement strand
TCATTTATTTAAGTAGTACATTAGATGTTACTTGTTGCTTGGTAAATGAATGTGTGTGTATCATTTTCTAGTTTTTTTTACATTGAATAAGTTAGTTAGCTATATGATTTCTTAGACTTACCATATTCCATTTTAGGTTGCCTAGAACCCCATTTATCGACTATGGTACCTTATCCTTTTTTTATCATTCTAACCCTTCCCCCTTTAGTTTTATTTATTTTAATTGCATAATTTATTACATTTCTTGTTATTACTCATTTACTTTTATATAGGTCTAGTTAGATCTATTTCATTGTGTTATAGGCTTAGGCTTTAGAACCTTTTTCTATTGATATTTATGATAGAGTGAACCTCCATATAAATATACAGATCTATTAGTCATGACCCAGAAATTAAGTATCACAAGATACATTTGATTAACCTTATCTAACTCTATATCTATTGAGATAGGATAGGTTTAGTCTAATCCTAGCCCATGCATACACTATCTACATAGCCCAAATGGGCCTCAAGATGATGTAGTTCTCCCTCTTAGGGTGATTGTGTGATCTATGATTGTAAAACTATATGAATGTAGCTAGAATATTGATTGAAATTCATAATAATGAATGCCCTTAACCTACAATAAAATATATTTAGACTTGGCCTATGACTGTTAGAGTAAATCAAAATTGAAATTGGAAGAAATAATGCTTTTTTACTTAGTTTGTAGTAAAATTTTCAAGTGATTACTAGATTTATTTGTAGAAGCCTTGATGTATTATTATAGGGAAATATTTTGAATATTTATGCTAATCGACCTTGCAAAAACTACAAAAAGTGGAAAATAGATCATTTGAAATTTGAAAATTTATTGTTAAAGCACAAGATACAATGTCACACTAGTGGACAAGATCACAGTGTGACCTTATATGACTTAGTGAGGACTTATCCCAAAAATACAAAGTAGCGTTCACTTTAAGAGGCCTTAACTAGAAACCCCCTAGGTTTGTTTAGGTGAATCAGATTCACTGCATTGGCAAATCAGAGTACTAAAGTATGTGTAAAATCACCATTTGTTTTCTAGTGGTGTCATAACACTGAAATGGCCAAGATGGCATTCTATAATCCACTCTCAGGTGTCATTATACTATCAAGCATCATTATGCTACTAGGCATCAGTATGATGCTAGGTAGGAACACTACTACCACTCAATAACATGGTATTGCATGACAACATGGTGTCACATAATAACATCATGTTGTGTGACAACATAGTGTTGTACAATAGCATGGTGTTGTGTAATAGCATGGTGTCATGTGATATTATGCTATCATACAACATAGTACTGTCACACAACACCATGTTGTTACATGATACCATTTTGTCATATAACACCATGTTGTCATACGATACTGTGCTATTGCATGACACTATGTTGTCACATGGCATGATGTTGTCATGTGATAGAATGGTGCCATGCGACATTATGTTATCACATAATACCATTTTTGTTGATTTGTGGAGCTAAAAGCTTCACTAATGAGCTAATGTAGAGGTTGTTAGGCTTACACAGTAACCGGCATTGGTCAGAACCAACTGACATCGATTAGGGGTCAATCGACATCGGTTAGGGGTCGACCAGCATCGGTCATCTTCAGACCGACACCGACTTCTATGTGTTTCCAAAATTGTTCTATTTTTAGGAGAACAGATTTGAGCCTTTGATTTAAGAGGTGGATCTAAGGGTGGCGAATGCATGGCTCATGAACCCTAGTGCTGTAGTATTCTATATAGTAGGGTTAGATCCTCATAGCATGTACAATTCAGTAATTGAGTTGATTGTAATTGATTGAGAGAGAACTCTTGAGGGAGAATTATTGTACATCTATGAGGTGTGAGGAGAGAGAGATTTCTTAATTGTATTTCCTTCTAGAAGAGTTTAATACAGATTAGTTGTTTCTTGTATCTCCTATTATTTATTGTTTCTGATTTCTAGTTACTTATCACTTTTGGTTTTAATTCTATGTTTAGTTGCTTATACAAAAGAATCAATTATACTCTAAGATCTTGACAACTGGTATCAGAGCGTGTTAGTGTTTGTTGATTACAAAATTCACTCACAAGGGTTTTTGATTGAGTGAGAGCAAAGCAATGGCAAAAGAAAGTAAACTAAGAATGGAGAAATTCAATGGCAAGAATTATCAATTATGGAGGATGCAGATTGAAGATTATCTATATTAGAAAGATCTGTATTTACCATTGGGTGGGGTTTCAAGGAAGTCCACAGATATGAAAGATGAAGAATGGAATGTTCTTGATAGAAAGGCTCTTGGATCTATAAGGTTGAGCCTGGCAGCTTCTGTGTTTTCTAATTTATCACAGGCAAAAACAATGGTAGAGTTAATGGATACTTTGGCAAATTTATATGAAAAACCCTCAGCTTCAAATAAGGTATATCTTATGAAGCAATTATTTAATTTGTAAATGCAGGAAGGTGGATCTGTATCTAGTCATCTTAATGATTTCCATACAATAGTAAATCATTTAAATTTAGTCAAAATAGTTTTTGATAATGAAATTAAGGCTCTCTTAATCTTATGCTCTTTACCTAAAAGTTGGCATAGTTTGGTAATAGAAGTTAGTAATACTACATCTACTTCAAATATCTTGAAAGTTGATGATGTTGTTAGTGTAATCTTGAATAAAGAAATTCATAGGAAAAGCACAGGGGAAACATCAGGTAATGCTTTAAGTGTTGAAAGCAAGGAAAGGCAAAGAGAGAAGGGCAAGCAAGGGAAATCAAGGTCAAAGATGGGAAGTAGATCTAAATCCAGAAATAGAAGAATAACCTGCTGAAATTGTGGAAAGAAAGGGCATGCAAAGAAATATTGTTGGTTGAAGGATAACAAAGAAAATCAGCATGAAGGTAATAAAGAAGCAAAAGTTGTAGGTATTGTTGCACAAGATGCTCTTATATTTTCTTTGGATAATAAAGTAGAATCATGGGTTTTATATTCTTGTGCCTCTTTCTATGCAACCCCAAATAGAGAATTTTTCAATGATTATGTCCATGGAGATTTTGGAAAAGTTTATTTAGGGGATGATGAGCCTTGTAAAATTGTTGGAAAAGGAAAATTGCAGCTAAAATTACAGAATGGCAACACATGGGTGTTGAAGGATGTCATGCATGTACCCATCCTGAAGAGGAATCTGATTTCTGCAAGAAAGTTGGGTGATGAGGGTTGCACAGTAACTCTCACAGCTGAATCTTGGAAAGTTTCCAAGGGTGCACTTGTATTAGCAAAAGGTAAGAGAGTAGGTACACTTTATCAATCTACTTGTATTACTGATTATTCTCCTTCTATTTTATCTACTTCAGATGTAGATGCAAAGTTGTGGCACTGTAGGCTTGGTCACACGAGTGAGAAGGGAATGAATGTTCTTAAGTCAAAAGGTAAGCTTTCAGATTTGAAAAGCATAGATCTAGATTTTTGTGAGCATTATATTTTTGGAAAATAGAAGAAAGTGAGGTTTCTTAAAACTGAGTCAATAAAGAAGAAGCACAAGTTGGATCTTATTCACATAGACGTGTGGAGACCAGCTCAGGTAGCTTCTATTGGAGGATCACGTTATTATGTTTATTTTATTGATGATGCTATAAGAAAGGTATGGGTTTATTGCATAAAGAGGAAATCTAATGTTTTTGACACATTTAAGAAATGGAAAGCTTTGGTTGAGAATGAAACAGGTTTGAGATTGAAGTGCCTTAGATCTGACAATGGTGGTGAGTACTGCAGCAATAAATTCAATAGTTACTGTTCTATGAGTGGAATACACAGGGAAAGGATGATTCTAAGGAGACCTTAGCAAAATGGAGTTGTTGAAAGGATGAATAGAATAGTAATGGAGCATGCATAGAGTATGAGGTTGCATGCTAGTTTGGCCTTACAATTTTGGGTAGAAGCTGTAGATACTACAATTTACCTGATTAACAGAGAACCTTCTACTGCACTGGATGGTGGAATTCTAGAAGAGGCTTGGACAGGTAAAAAGGTAAATCTTTCATTTCTCAGAGTTTTTGGTTTTGAAGATTTTGTGCACATTGATAAAGAAAATAGAAAGAAGCTGGATGCTAAATCTATGCAGTGCACTTTCATTGGTTATGGTTTTGGAGATTTCGGATTCTGATTATGGAATTTAGTAACTAACAAAATTATTAGAAGTCGTGATGTATTTTTCAATGAGAAGGTGATGTATAGTGATTAGCTCAAGAGGCTAAATAATTTTGAGCATGGCAATCTTGATTTGGAAGAGGTTATGATCCAAAATGAGCTCGCGGGTAAAAATCATCACTCACAGAAAAACACAGAGACCAACGTTGGTCAGGTGGAAATCGATGTCAGTCAGGTGGAAATCGATGTCGATTAGGTGGAAATCGATGTCGATCAAGAGGAATCGAAATTGGTCAGGTGCAAACCAGCATCGATCAGAGATGACCAGGATCGGTCACTGTCAAAAGATAATTTGGGTGAATAGCAAGCTATAAGTGAGTATCAAATGCCCATAAGGAGGTCTGAAAGGGTAAGTAAACCTCTAATTCATTATTCCCCTTCTTTATACTACTTGTTGCTCACTGATGGTGGAGAACCAAAAAAATTTTGATGAGGCAATGTAGATAGAATCTAGGAAACAGTGGGAGCATGGCATGAATGAGGAAATTGATTCCTTGGAAGAGAACCATACGTGGGATTTGGTTGAGTTGCCAGCTGGAAAGAAAGCACTAAAAAACAAATGGGTATACAGGTTAAAGGAAGGAGAGAATGGATAAATGAGACATAAGGCCAGGTTGGTAGTAAATGGATTTGCACAAAAACCAGGTATTGATTTTGGTGAAATTTTTTCTCCTGTAGTAAAGATGACTTCTATTCGGACTGTATTGTCGTTAGTTGCTATTAAGGATTTACATCTTGAGTAGCTTGATGTTAAGATAGTATTTCTTCATGGATATTTAGATGAAGAGATATATATGGATCAACCAAAAGTTTTTGAGGTCAAAGGTAAGGAGAAACTTGTGTGCAAGCTGAAGAAAAGCTTATATGGTCTTAAGCAAGCTCCAAGACAATGGTATTTGAGGTTTGACAGGTTTATGATAGAGCATGGCTTTAGTAAATGTCAATCTGACCATTGTGTTTATTTTAACAGATTAGATAATGGTAGTTATATTATCCTATTATTGTATGTAGATGATATGCTTGTTACAGGTTGACACATGCAGGAAATTACTGAGCTTAAGGTAAAATTAGCTCACACATTTGCCATGAAGGATTTAGGAGTAGCAAAGAAAATCCTTGGCATGAGTATTAAGAGAGATAGGAAAAATCACAGTTTGATTTTGTCTCAAGAGGATTATGTGAATAAGGTGTTGGAGAGGTTCAATATGTAGGATGCAAAATCGGTAAGCACACCTATGGCTGGACACTTCAAGTTGAGCAAAGAACAGTGTCCTAAATCACATGATGAGGTTGAGTACATGAGTAGAGTTCCATATGCTTCAGCAGTTGGGAGCTTGATGTATGCAATGGTATGTACTAGACCAGATATTGCCCAAGAAGTGGGAGTTGTCAGCAAGTTTATGGCCAATCCAGGAAAGGAACACTAGAAAGTATTACAGTGGATTCTCAGATATCTGAGAGGGATCAGCAGTAGGCATTTATACTATGGAGGGTCAAACACTTCTCTACATGGGTATGTAGATTTGGATATGGCAAGTGACTTGGATGGTAGGAGAAGTACCACAAGATATGTTTTCATTGTTGGTGGAATGGCAGTTAGCTGGATTTCAAAGTTTCAGAAGGTTGTTACCTTGTCTACTACAGAGGGAGAATACATTGTAGTCATAGAGGCTAGCAAGGAAATGATTTGGATGACTCAATTCATGGAAGATTTGGGAAAGGAGAAAAAGAGTTACAGATTGTATAGTGATATTGAAAGTGTAATTCATTTGGCAAAGAATTCAGCCTTTCATTCAAGAACCAAACATATACAGCTTAGGTACCACTCCATTAGACAGGTATGGGAGGATGGACAATTGAAGCTGGAAAAGATCCATACGGATAAGAACCCTACTGATATTTTAACAAAGCCACTAACAAAAGAGAAGTTGAATCTTCATTCAACTTTTGTTGGTCTTCAAGATTGAACTTGAAGAGGGAGAAACAAGCTAGAGATGTTTAGAGGATGTTGCTATACAGGTACAGGTGCAGCTGTTTATCTCCAAGTGGGATATTGTTGAGTTATGGAGATAAAAGCTTCACGAATGAGCTAATGTGGAGGTTGTTAGGCTTACATAGTAACTGGCATCGGTCAGAACCAACCAACATCGGTTAGGGGTCGACTAGCATCAATTAGGGGTCGACCGACATTGGTCATCTTCAGACCAACATCGACTTCTGTGCATTTCCAGAATTATTTTATTTTAAGGAGAATAGATTTGTGCCTTTGATTTAAGAGGTGGATCTAAGGGTGGTGAATGCATGGCTCATGAACCCTAGTGTTGTAGTATTCTATATAGTAGGGTTAGATCCTCATAGCATGTACAATTCAGCAATTGATTTGATTATAATTTATTGAGAGAGAGAGAACTCTTGAGGGAGAATTATTGTACATCTATGAGGTGTGAGGAGAGAGAGATTTCTTCATTGTATTTCCTTCTGGAAGAGTTTAATACAGATTGGTTGTTTCTTGTATCTCCTATTATTTGTTGTTTCTAGTTTCTAGTTACTTATCACTTCTAGTTTCAATTTTGTGTTTAGTTGCTTATACAAAAGTAATCAATTGTACTCTAAGATCCTGACAATTTTATCAGGTGCTAATAGTGTTTTTGTCTAGTGGCATGGTGTCGCATAGCACCATGCTATTGTTAGTCAACAATGACACCAACTGATTACTTCATTTCTCTACCTTGCTTAAAAATAATGATACAACAACCTCATTTAGTAATTTTCTTAAAACTTTTCTCATCCTACTAGCATCCACCTCAACCTTCCTACCATCAACTCAACCTACCTACTTCCAATGGCTTCCACATCCATAGAAACTCAAATTAAACTAGGGGGGATCCAGAACTATGTTTTCAAAAATATTTTGTATTCAAATTTTCTTCATATGTTGGATGAGCTTAGATAATTTGTTGAGTGGATCAATTAATGCTAGTTTAGAGTCCTAGTGCAAATGTCATAATATGATATGATTATCAACAACAACCTAATGCAATCTCTATTTGGGTGTTTTAACCATAGTGAGAGCCATTTCTATGTTTGATTTAATAACAAAACCATATCCTTTGGCACATTTCCATTGGATATACATATTTTAACAAGTCTTTGACATTGTAAGGTAAGTCATGTTAGCACCAAGGTTGTGTTATCTGATGATAATAAAAATTATTTGGAGCTGATCTACAAAGTGTCCATTGACCATGTTGGTAAGTGTTAAATTTATTAATAAAATTGACATCTCTTAATTATACTTGAATCATTTATTATAAATAGTTTGGTATCCTAATTCAATTGCATATTTTACTTCCATTTTCATTATAGCTAGCTGAAATTGAAGGGGAATCCCCATAGAAAATATCACCAATCTATTTCTCAAATATTTTGTCCATTTTTTTCAAGCAAGAATTGTGTTATAAGGAAGACCATTGGACATTCCCTTATGGTTTGTTTACTATATTCTTCATTCTCTCTTGGGTGTTATTTGTGACTGGTGTACTATTGTTTCTAACAGGATTAGGATAGAACTGAATTTTACTTTCTTGAAGGACACTTGCACAATTTCCTCTTCTAGCTACATTCTAGCCTTGTACTTTGAGGCATTATATGAAATACAAAATACTATTATTCCCACTACCCTTCATCTAAAAATGAAAGCTAATGCTTTGTCTCTTGAGGAATAGGAGGTAAGTTCATTTTTCCCAAGTCTCATTTTTTTTCTTTATATATATATTTTAAATTTTAACTTTTTTAGCCTATTGTTTGTTACAAGTGAGAGTGCATGTTTATGACATAAGAAAATAGGATACAAGTAGAGGTCAGCATGCTCTAGAGGGATATGGGGATACCTAGTCCATGGAGTCTTCCTTCAATTTTTTTTGAATTGCAAAATTCCTAAGAATTGATTATGTTTTGTCTCCGCTTCTAGGTTCCCCCAAATTTCCTTTAATGTCTTTTTCTTATATTATTAAATGGAAAAAAATATTTATATTGGTTTGTTTTTGTTTTTGTAGTTGAATCTCATATCATTTCCGTTGAGGATTCTTCCACACAACACCTTCAATGTTTGCCATTACAACTTTATTTTTGATTTGAAGTTTCTTAAAAAAAATTAGTTAATTAATTACATAAATTACTCATTTTGTAGCTACTTCTGAAGCCACCAATGTCTCTCCCACAAGCGCATTGAGATGGTAAGATCTAACTCCCATAAGGACACCAAGAGGGGAAGCGATAACTCTGACAAGGATAATCAGAATGGATGATGTAGTCACCCCTACAATTAATAACATTAATAGATTCAATTTGAATTTGTTTTGATTTTATGTTTTTGAATTAATCATTTTTGAATAAATATTTTTTTACAATCCACCCAACATCTATCAGGAGACCTTAGAGTATACCACCACCCCCACCACCATCTAGATTCAAAGAAGAGGGAAGAACATCTCCCATCCTGTAAAAATTTAAAGCATGTTGTATATTTTTTATTTATCAAATTTATCTATTGGTGGCCTTTCGAATGCTGATGGTCTTACATGTTTGCAGCAGATTGATCTAGATGAGGATATTCTTGGCATTGAAAGTAGACCCCAGGCTATTGGTGGATTCAATCCACATCAATTTATTCAAGTTCCCAATGTGCCTTCACAAGATCCTTTTGTGGCTCCCTCTTCCATAGCTAGCTCTTCCCCACCCCACACAGATAATGTAAATGTTTCTAAGGATTCCCTTACTAGTTTTTCATTAGATAATCTAGTTTCAGAAAATTTGCTTGTGAATTTGAAAGATGGTGTTATTGGCGAATTTAATGATTTAAAAAAATGGGAGATAAGGGTAAAATCCCTAATCAAATAAATCAACACTCATTATCATAACCACTCTCAAAGAGTGAATTTGTTTTCTCTTATTCAAAATGAACCCTCAAAGATTGACTCTTTGTTCCAGTAAGTGCAATCTGGATTGATCTCTGTGGATAATGGTTATAATGATAGTATTTTATATATTATGATAAACAAGCTGGAAATTTAAATGCAAAAACCCAAGCATATTTCAATAAATGGGCTAAAGATATCAACCTTGTTACCATTACCCAAGCAGAAAAGGATAAAGCAGTGGTAAGTTTTATTTATCTATAACGTGTATTTTGATTATTATAATACCTTTGTATGTGCTTTACACATCTATTATTTATTATTTGAAAGAAAAATATGAAAATTTGAAGCAAGAAGCACATCTTCTTAATGTGCATTTGAAAAATGCCCACAAAAGTATCTCCTCAACAATTGCATTGAAATAAACGTTGGTTCTTTTAAATAAACAGAACAACACATTAAAAAATATAATTAAAGATCATGGTATGGATCCCAACATTTTATTAAAGTAAAAAAAATATTTGGATCCTACAATTCTTTCAACACGAGATGCAATGAATGAGGAGGGGGTTATTCTTACACAAATGAATTTTGTTGCAGAGGATCTTCAGAAGAAGGGACTGATAATAGAGGATTCACAGGTAGGTCTAAACAAAGGGGTTTCCATTGGTGGGAATGGAAAGGAGCTAAGGGGAGGAGAGTCTCAACCACAAAAATGATGATTTGTCTGATTTTATATTGTTGGCAATGGTACTTTCTATCATTTAAAATAGTTTATATCATGTTTATTTTAAAAACACTTACTTTATTAAATGATATTTTACAATTATTCCAAACTCTTAGCTATATAATTTTAATATTTTATCTATATAAAATGCAATGGTCAAGTTTATATATTCGAAGAAGAAAAAGCAGAGTAAATATTCTATAGATGGTTTTCATGTTCTAATTGTTGAAATATACTAGTGGTCAAGTTTGATGTTCTATGGATGTTATGGTTTTATGGTTTGAATGAATTGTTATAATGTTCTAGTAGTTGTATCCTTGAATCCATTGTTTCTATATTCTATGAATAAAAAGAAGAGTAAATATTATATGGATGGTTTTAATGTTCTAATATTTGAAATATACTACTAGTCGAGTTTAATGCTCTCTAGATGTTCTATTTTTATGATTTGAATGAATGGCTATAATGTTCTAGTAGTTGTAGCCTTGAATGCATTGTTTCTATATTCTATGAAGAAAAAGCAGAATAAATATTGTATGGATGGTTTTAATTTTCTATTATTTGAAATATACTAGCGGCCAACTTTAATGTTTTATGGATGTTATGGTTTTATGGTTTGAATGATTGGCTAGAATGTTCTAGTATTTGTAGCCTTGAATGCATTGTTTTTATATTCTATGAAGAAAAAGTGAAGTAAATATTTTATGGATGGTTTTAATGTTTTAGTTGTTGAAATATACTAGGGGTCAAGTTTAATGTTCTATGGATGTTATGGTTTTAATGAATGGCTATAATGTTCTAGTAGTTGTAGCCTTGAATGCATTGTTTCTATATTCTATGAAGAAAAATCAGAGTAAATATTTTATGGATGGTTTTAATTTTCTAGTATTTGAAATATACTAGTGGTCAAGTTTGATGTTATGTGGATGTTATGGTTTTATGGTTTGAATGAATGGCTATAATGTTCTAGTAGTTGTAGCCTTGAATGCATTGTTTCTATATTCTATGAAGAAAAAGCGGAGTAAATATTCTATGGATGGTTTTAATGTTCTAGTATTTAAAATATACTAGTGGTCAAGTTTAATGTTCTATAGATGTTATGGTTTTATGGTTTGAATGAATGGCTATAATGTTCTAGTAGTTTTAGCCTTGAATGCATTGCATCTATATTTTATGAAGAAAAAGAAGAGTAAATATTCTATGGATGGTTTTAAAGTTCTAGTATTTGAAATATACTAGTGGTCAAGTTTAATGTTCTATGGATGCTATGGTTTTATGGTTTGAATCAATGGATATAATGTTCTAGTAGTTGTAGCCTTAAATGCATTGTTAAACTGATATAGTAGTTGTAGCATTGAATGCATTGATTGTGATACAATTTAGAAATATGTGAACCCATCCATAGGCAAAATATTTATAGTTGTAGTAGTAGAAAAAATAGCTTATGGTATAATAAGTATTCTATGGATTTATGTTGTTCAACTAGTTATAATATTGAATGTATTGGTAGGAGAAAAAGTGGAGTAAATATTGTATAGATGGCTTTAATGTTCTAGTAGTTGATATATATCAGTTGTAGCATTTGAATGCATGGATATAATGTTCTAGTTGTTGTAGCCTTGAATGCATTGTTAAACTATTCTAGTAGTTGTAGAGCATTGAATGCATTGTTAATCTGTTCTAGTAGTTGTAGCATTGAATCCATTGTTAAACTATTCTAGTAGTTGTAGCATGGAATGCATTGATTGATTGATTGTTAAATATGTGAACTATAGATAAAATATTTCTAGTAGTTGTAGTATTTGAATATTGTAATTGTAGAGTAAATATTCTATGTAATTATAGTGTTCTAGTTGTACTATTAAATGCATCATTAGTGTTATATTGTTCTAGTAGTTGTATATTTAATGCATTGTTACGCTGTTAGTGTTCTAGTAGTTGTAGCATTTAAGTGATTGATTATAGATATATATTTGTGTAATGGTACTAATGTAAATGTGTAATAGAATAATGGTGCACCATGCATGTCTAGACATAAGACTCGTATACTTCAATGAATGATATAAGAAAAATTGAATTGCTTTGTACAATGTTAATGACAATTATGATTGTTACTCGATGAATGAGATGAATTGCAAAGATAAAATACTATTTGAAATACATAAAATTTTAATAAGATAAAAAAATATTAAATTTGATGTATTGAATAAGATTCATGATTGTAACATCCAGGTAATAGATTGTATAATTTAATGTATTTGAATAAGATTGAATAAGAAATATTTCAAAAAATAGTAATTGTTATACTTATCAAACTACAAGCCAAGAAGTAGAAACAATCTTTGAGAAATTTGCTCATCATAAGATTGGTTTGAAACTGCCATGATAGTGCCATATTCAATCTCAGTATTATCATGCTCTGTAGAATGTTAATGAAAATTATGATTTTTAATAAATTACATGCATTGTAAAGATAAAGTACTATTTGAAATAGACAATTTTAATAGGGCAAAAAACATTAATTCCAATGTATTGAGTAAGATCTATGAATGTAACATCCAGAAAATAGATTATACAATTTAAAGTATTTGAAGATGAAAGAATAAAAAATATTTCAAAAAATAGTAATTGCCATACTTATCAAACTAAAATTCAGGCACCTGAAAAAATCCTCAAGAACCTTGCTCATCGTAAGTGTGATATGCATATACCATACCAGTGTTGTATTTAGTCCTTATGTTCTCTTCCTCTGTATTGATAGATGTATTAGTCACACCTCTTCTTTCCACTAGAGAACTCCATGTTTCCACTGATCTATTATATGGAAACTTGTCTACAGAATAATGTGAAACATATAGTCTCAAGCAAGTCTCCAGATTTTTATCCAATTTATTTCTGAGTTTTGACTTCATGAAGGATAATGTACTAAACACTCACTCATATTCCATAGAACCCAAAATCATTATTTGATCAAGTTCATATAATCTGAAATATTCACTAATACTTTCTTATAAAATGTTGCTTGGATAAAGTTTTTTTCCATAGACGAGTAATGGCACCATTTTCTGTTGGGTCACTTAAACACTAAAATTGATCCATCATTATAATCCCAAAATATGTTGACTGAGATGTAACTAATTATTTATTTAAAATACCATTAATCTAAACTCCATTCACATCTGAAGATCTACATAAATGCATAAAAATTATACCCATGTATTTGTGAAATAATGTGTTGATCTGTTCTTGACTGTTAACACTGTTCCAAAAAATGGGATTCATAACTCCCATGCCCTCCAATAACTCATCCCTTTGAAAATGTTCTCTGATCTTAGTGGCTAAACTTTGTGATATTTTTTTCAATTTAATTCGTGTTTTAGACAAAATAGTATCATATAGTAAACATGTCATATGTACATCTTCAAGCTAAGCTCCCACAACTTTGAGTCTTCTAGAGCATGTGTGCATTGGGATCTCAATTCCATTTACCATGACACAAAGATGATCATTTATATTGAATATCAAATAACTCTCTAGATTTTGAAAATCAATCAAAATTTGTTAGGTTCTAAAAATAGGTACGTGAAATCTTTCATTCGATGTGTACAATATATTTAAACATTGGCATACGTGTTTTCTCAAATGTATGAAGTCAAAAATATAGATAAATCTCTCTTGGGTATGTTTCATTAAACAGTTGATTTCCTTCAACATTGGTAAAATATTGTATAATGTGAGTAAAATTTCTAAATCTATTAAATGACATAGCAAATCTTTTGCTTTGTCAAATTCCCTACGATATTTATACATAAACCTTTTCAAAGATGGATATTCCTCAAAACAAATGTAGGCAAGTTCATACATGGAAATCCATCTAGTTTCCACATTTTTTAGTAGTTTTTTACCATTTGTCACCCATACAAGTCACAAATAAGCTCTTCCACTTTTATGACACTATTGAATGTGATAACAATTTTGTAAGCAATATTCATCCTATATGTCATGCAATGGATTGAAATCATAAATGGAGAAATTGATGTTTGAAGTTGAACACAAAGACCCTTTCATTGCCCCTGCATCACCGATGCACCATTAGCACCAACACACACTGGCTTCGTAGCTATGGCATAATCATCCATCCCAGTTCTCTCTCTTAAATTGGCTACAACCAATTTATGAAGGTTTTATGAATTGCAATTTTCTACCATTTTATGGACAGCTAAAAGATGAGATTGCCTTGAATAGTTTTCAAAGGTATACACATGCATGCAAACCCATGTTGTGTTGTCTACATTGACCTCATTGATGGATAGAGAGACAAATAGTGATCTCTTAACACTTTCAGTCAAATCTTCCTTCTCAACAATGGCTAGACATTTTACCATTTCCCAAGCGTTGTTATCTAACCAATGTGACTATGGAATTTCCAAAAACCCATTATGTTGAAACAAAGTTTTGTAATCTATAAAATTAGAAATGGGTCTTCCCTTTTTTTAAATGTGGAAAATAGTAGAGAACTGTATATATTTTTCCCTAAGATTAGACTACATAACTTTTCTAAATTATGCTTTTATATTTCCCCATTTCTCAACAAGATGTTTTTATCATTTTTTATTATTTTCATATTCACATGCATATATAACATGCATGCATTCTTCTCTATTTTTTTCATTTGTGTTCTTTTTATCTATCCATCTAGGTGCTTCACTGATATATATATTTTCCCACAATGTTTCTCAATTGTGTCCAATTTAAGTTGCATTCTGTGTGCTTTTCCAAGTTTCCAACAACAAATTGTACATTTGCATTTTGTTAGAGGCTCATTACCATTTTTTAGGTATATAAGTTATATAAATGGATATTTTGTATCCTAATCAAATTTAAAATTCCTTCTTATTTTCCATGTGCTTATCTTCCTTTGTCTACATTTTTGAATGGTATTTTCAATAAAATTTTGTGTCTGAAAAGAACTACACATCTCTTATGGAGTACTTAGAGGAGTATGTTCCAATGAAGTGCCCATACGTGTGTCTTCTAGGGGTGGAATTTCATCAATAAAATATTTAGGTAGTGAGAAGTTATTGAGATTAATTCTATATAATGAAATAGTGTCAATATCCATGTTGATTTCTGCATTGAAATGGTTTTGCTATAATTCTACAGTGAAAAAAATTAACTGATATTTTTTTAAAAGCATTAAGAATTACTTGTATTTGAAGTGCCTATGGTTTGCACAGTTATTTTTCTTGGATTTCTGAAATAAGACATGATATTGAATTTTTTTTTAATTTCCTTTGGTGTTTTAACCTTGCTAGTACCTCCTAATGCTTGACTTATGTTGTCGGGTAGTTTATTATTGTCAGCTTCCTTTTCACTAATGGTAGGTAGGTTAAGGTCACACTACACATATCTATCATTTAATGTACTACTATCAAACACCATGTTGATGTCATGTGGTACATCACTATCGAGTGATAGAGTATCATCGTGTGGGACATGGCAATCAGGTGACAAGTTGCCATCATGTAGTACATCACTGATAGGAAGTAGATTACCGTCATGTGGTAGATTACCATCATGTGACACATTGTCATATGTGATCAATTTCCATCACACATTAAACTACCACCATGTGAGACTACGCTACCAGGCATCCAGCTTGCGTTGTGTGACATAATGCTAGAGAAGGTCAAGGTGCTGAAAGTAGTCTAGTGGTAGAGTGCAGCCTCAAGTCTTTATCTTCATAATTTGGTAAAAACATTTTGTGGTAAGTTTATACCTAAAACCTCTGGGACCATATGTATTATATATAAATGGCAAATTTGATGGATAACCCCATAATTATTGTAAATCGTTAGCGAGCCATCCCCTCAAAAAAATGACATCCTAGAATTTTAGTTGAAAGGGTCATATGTTGCACCCTAAAAAATTACCAAATTCAAAATCCCTAAAATAAAATATTCATGAATTAATGAATATTCGCTACTAAAATTTACCCTGGAACAAAGGCTACTAAAAAAGGTCTAGTATGAACCTATAGGTTGAATAGGAAGGAGTGAGGTTGAAATAGGGGTGCAAGTATGATATTTTGAGTATTTATAAGATAGTTTGTAGATTAGTGTATGCTCCCATAGAGATTATAAATTAGTAGAATGGTAAATAGGCTAAGCGAGATAAGGATGTCAAGATTAAACATTGTCAAATATTTAATAATTATTTTTATGTGTCTAAAATAGGTTACCTACTCACGTCGACCTCTCTATATTTTTTTCCTCACTACTAAATATGAAAGGTTGAAATGTGTAACCTATGGGATAAATAAAATACTAAAGCAATGTGTTGAAGTCATTATATATTGTATTAAAAAATAATACATAGTGTTGAATATCAAAAGGAATATTTTCATCCTAAAAAATTGATTAGAGAAGATTAAACATGTCTCTTAGATATAGAATCTTGTTCCTTTCATCATTAACCAATATGTCCTCTTTTTATTGCATGCCTCTTCATCTACCTTTTTCTAATATTCTTTGTTCTTGTTTTCTCCCCTCATTATTCCTTCCTAACCATCCAGTCTATCAATTAAAAAAACATTTATATGAACACAACAATTCATAATTAATATCACACCCTAAGTAGGTCATGGGTATCCCACCTACCACCCTTGTTGTCCTACTTTCTCTCTCTTTAATCACCTCATACAAATCCAACAATGCACTTTGAATAAACATTTATTTGAGGAAATCCATATAATAAATGGTAAATATGTAGGTATTATTGTTATAATTGATATTTTTTAAATATAGAAAATGGTTTCCTCATTTTAACAAACAATATTAACAAGTTAGAAGTCCTTGGCCATAATGAATATGAGTTGGTAAACCCATGGCCTAACTTCTCCTTGGATGGAGGGAAACTCTTAGGGAGTTTGTCTTTAATGTTTATTCTTTGGTCCATCAATACATGCTACAATGTCTTAGGATTTCCATGGGAATAACTAACTTATTGGTTACTATATTCAAGAAGCAAAGACTAAAGTAAAATATTTCACTTCATTAAGTCTTCCTTACTCAATGGTATAGTTATTTTATAATGTTTTATTTGTCAAAGTGGATATTTACTAGTGATCACAAATATTATTATATAAAAATGTAGAATGCTAATCTCAATAAGAGAGTTATGAATCATCATAAGTCATTAAAATAAAAGTGGGACTTAATAAGTTTCAATGTATCATTTCATTGTCATTTTAATAAACAAAATTGAATGGATAGTATAAATAAGGGTATGGAACTCTCGAAGATAATGAATTTTATTGATATTTGATAACAAGATTTTATTATTTATATTATGATAAATAATATAACAACATATTTTTTTTCCTTGTATGTTAAATTATTAACATTTAAATTAGATATTAATGACATCTGATTCTTGACGCAACTTTATTTTCCATTGATCCCACATACTAAAAGCATACAATTATAAGTTGATTATATAGTTTATGATAATATAAAATCTACAAGCTACATGGTTGGATATGGATCAAACTATCATCATCAAGTTCACCACAAGGCAAAAACATGGTTATATATATTACTATCCTATGTATATGGATTAAAATATAACTATGATATAGATTAATTATCTTATTTTTCTAAATATTGTACCTAATCGTAGAAAATGGTTTATGCCTAAATAGAGATCTCATCGTCCAACACTACCATTAAAATATGTTGATCTCCTACTTTATCTACTAAATGCCAATTTTAATAGAAAATGATATGTAACATTGGAAGTTTTGTCACTAAACGAATATTAGTGGGGGATGGTGGATGGTGGAAGAAGGTTAACAAATGATCTATGAATATTTCTCGGATGTTTGATAATCAACAGCCACACTGACAAATAACGTCAAATGTATCGACTAAATACACTCAGTGATTATGAAGTGTTAACAATTTACTCATGAAAATGGCTTTATCAAATTCATAAAAAAAAGTCTAGATTATAAACCATATTAATTTTTAAAACCAACTCCAATGCTTTAAAAAAATTATATTATTGACTCGATCATATTAATTTTTAAAACCAACTTTAACACTTTAAAAAACTTATATTAGTAATTTTATCAACTCATATAAAAATTGTCTAGATTTTAGAACATATTAATTTTTAAAGCCAATTTTAATGCTTTAAAAAAACTTATATTACTTTGATAAAAGAGAGGATGTTTATCTTATGGGATGTTAAACATCTATGTGCAATCGAATGGTTTTGAGGATGTTTATATCAAGATGATTATTTCTTGTAGGATGTTAAAAATCTATGTGAAATCGAATGGTTTTTGGGGTATTGTACTCTCCATCCCTACCTTTGCATATTTTCTCACTTGGGCTGCCCAAAAAAAATAAGAATTTTTTTTTTGCTTCTGATATTAGAACCTTCCTCATCATACACTCAATATAAATTATGCCTCTGATAATAAAATTTATAATCCTCCAATGTTAAATGGGATTAATTTCCATAACCTATATATTTGAAATTAAAATATCTTTATTACTTCGTAAGGACTAACCAATATATGTCCCTAAATATTTATGTCACTAATTAATCTATAAATAGTTAAGAAAAAAGAAAAAAAAAAAAAAATACCATATAGTGAAAGATTTATTTATAGTATATTAATTTATATAAAATATTAATTATTAAAATATTTCTTTATAGTATACTAATTTATATAGTATAAAGTTATTTTGAGAAACAATGGAAAAAAAATAGATATCATATCACATAGTTAATAACCTTCAATTCTGTAAATAAAACCAATATTTATTTAATAGTATAATAATAGTAATATATAATATAAAATTATATAGTGTCATTTGTGACATTTATTTCAAGAGTTTGTTAATAATAGATATTAAATTGCACTATGTGGTCAACTTTCATAAAAAATGAGTTGAGAGTTCATGTCACATAGCTAAAAACCCTTAATTACTTAAATAAAATCATTACCTTTTTAATAATACAATAATAATAAAATGTGGTGCCAAATTATACAATATCACTTGTGGCATTCATTTCACAAGTTTATTAATACTAAATTGGTCAAACTCCATAAGAGACAAGTTGAGAGTGAAATATTTTTGTGAAAATTAAATCCAAAAGCTTCATCCATATTCATCTCACCCTCCGCACTCCAATCAAAACAATGTATGAGCTTAACAAGTTCTAACTCAACAAAAGAAATTCCCATCAAAATTTAGGGCACCTCCTCCTTCCACTTCCAAACAGTATAATTCAAATTCTTGACCTTTCACATTTATATTTTTTCTTATAAATCTCTTTAGTTTGAATTTCAAAATATTTTTCCAAACACTTTCATCTCTTCCTATGACCCATACATTTACAAACAACATTCTTTTAGGTACATGCTTCCATGGATTCATGTGGACTAATCAAAATGTCTCCTTCACTACATATTGTAGGTATTAACTACTTAACACATCACTTTCTTTTAAGAAATGATGTTTGTTCACCACTGAATCAACAATTTATTATTGTGCTATCCCCATTACATGATAGTTTCTCAGCAACTCACTCATTGCCCATTCTATGGTAGTGAAAGATGTTTATATAGTTGTGTACAAGTTAGGTCACTCATCTAGATGATGTTTACTTTCATAGAAGGCATATGTAAGATAGACCAAGAAATCTTGTTGATAGTGGTTAGGGGAACTACACTTATAATAATTTCATGGGGGAAAGCATCCACTTCCATATCCTTGACCTCAACCTCACCCATGATAGCCACCATTCTCTTGGTTATTTAAAATAGAGACCTGGTGCATAACTTGTACTTGCACCTCATGAATGTCACTAATGAGATGATAATCATTGGTATCATGAGTATATGCATCATACATCTTACAATAAGTAGACACCTTTGATTGAGTGGCATGTTGTAATAGAGGACAAGCTCAAACATCATGCTCTTCTTAGTAGATTTCACATGACTGCTTTAGTATGATGTATATGTTCTTACAAGGATAATTTTTTTGATTATGGCCTTTGGACTCACAATCGACACACCATAGGCCACTACAAGTGTCATGAGTGTTGTGTATAGTAATCTATTCTATTTGAAATGCCATTATAGCTAGTTGATCCTCCATGAGAGGACTAATTCCCGTATCAATGCTGCCAATAGCTTTGGCACAAAGGGTAGCTTCCAAGGTCTCGTGCAAGCTAGTAAAAGTTCTTTGAGACACTGTTTGTCTAAAGGGGAGTAACAGACCTCCCATGAACTATTGAGCATGTTGAGCAGCATAGATCTCAAATAATAGTTTGGAAAGAAGTGTTTTGAACTATGTGCATCATATTCATGTATACTCTCAGTTAGTTATTACTTGATATCTTTCAACACATCGATACTATGTTGTTTGAACTCTGGAATGTCAAATTCTTGAAGGAATGTTGCCTTAAGCTAATCATAATTGACTATAGATTGCTCAGGATCATATTTATGGTACCATTTATGTGCACGTTCCAGAAGGGTGGCTTCAAATTAAGTATCTTTCTATTTAGAAGAATTTATGCCACACACTCCTTAGATAAGTTCACACTTGTGAACATGCTCTATGGCATTCTCCATGCCTTGATATTTTGTCAAATAAAGCATCATTTCATAATATACGGTGGGAGGTTGAGGTGCTTGCAATGGTGGCTACTAAAAAGAACTTATAATCCCTCTTATTCCTTTGGGGGAATTCCACCACTACCTCTTGTACCTCCTCCTAATTTGTCAATCAAAGCACCACCTAGTCCACCTCTTGCACCTCCAATAGCAATAAAAACACCCAAGATGTTGGGCATTGAGGTAGGTTGAGTCAATATGGTAGGGATAGTACTTTGCCCACTATTTATGTTGGGTCCACTAGGCATGCCAAGTTGGGCCATAAAATTTATTTAAAAAAGAAAAGAAAGAGTTAATACACTAGTGTCTAAAACTTGTTTGACTAAGGTTTAGCTTATATGTTAAGTATCTGACTCTATACTATCTATATCCCAGTTATGTATAATTAGTTTATCCAACTCAAAAGCATGAGCTTGCATTAAGGTTGGGGAACTGGGTCAGTTCAACTCAGGTTCTCTAGACACCACTTTCTAGCTTTCTTCTCTTACATATACTGGAGCTAGTGTTGGTTATAGTCTAAAATTTGGAGAGTCCTTATGCTCTTTTGCTTCCTTGTAGATCCTTATAATACTTCATAAGTCCTTTTATCCCCTTTCTATGTCACTTCCACCTATAATCCTTCTTTGAGCTTCATCATATTTATGCTTTCATAATTCCCATTAATTAGTTACCATACCAAACCAATAATTCTTCATAAGTATCCCTGCATTCCCCTACCAAACATGCTACTCAAGCAAGGAAGAGTTTATCTTTCCATGGGAAAAGTCTCAAGTCCGGAGTTGATAAAAATCTTCTTCACCTCCATATGAAAATGCTTGAGATATCAACGACATGATTCTTGGAAAAACTAGAACTAAGCTTCTTCTTGACAAGAATAAGTTGAAATTACATACTCCAAGATGTTCTAATGTCCAAGTTGTCTTTCATCCATGATTTTTTAACCAGTTTTGAGCATAAGTTATGATCCAAGCATGGAGATGAATAGGTACCTCCACAAAGAAAGTCTCATATAAGGAATTGTATAGATTTCGTTTAACCCATGCACGTGTATAAAATCCTAGTTCAAGGAATAGTATTGCAAAATTATTTTTGACACTAGTAATCCATCTCTTTATGTTCTCAAGGGATAATCGCTTGAGCATTTTCCACCATCATGCAAACAAGCACTATGGGTCCCAGTAATGGAACCAAAATGTTGGGATTATTTTCTATCTAGGCCTAAATTTCCTTAGGAGCATGTTGAAATGATTAAAACCCAATGTGCTGGTGTGATGGCAATTCACACAAAACTTATAGTTCTCACGTGTTCACCTGAAGCACACAATGAGGGATCGTTTCCCATTGGTTTTATCACATGAAGGTGTAATTAACATATAACAATGCTCGAATGCATCCACTTTACTCATTGACTAACTATAAAAAGAACTACACAATAGTTATGGATCTAAATTCATATAAATGAACAAACACATATACGATTACCAATACCATTGTTTCTATAATCTAAATGATAACATTTAGGTAATGCAGGTTCCATTCATAATATTGGAAAGAGATTCATAAGCTACATAAACAATTTCATGGTGCAACTTAGTCATACCACTCTGCTATCTATTTAAGTACAATGATAAAAATATCTCAATAGTATCCTCAATCACATCAATGAAATAATAATCAACAACATTACAAAGCTCTAATCGAGGGTATTTATACTTGGTTTTCCCCAACCAAGTAGTTACTTTAATAATCACACTCATAGTGACTTGCCAATGATCTTCAATGGACAAAGAGCCATGGTAGCCAATTTCATTATTTCCCTAAGGACTCGGGCCTTTGTGCCCCTATACTCCCACTTCGGTGGTTGATTCTTGTTGTTGAATGCCTATATTCCCATGGGCCAATGCTAGATTCATGCATGACTTAGTTTGTTTCATCCTTAAGAATCTCTCCCTAATTGTCCTCCACTTCATGTGCATTCCCCAAGTCTTCTCTAGTGTTCCAATCCCTTCATTCTCGGGTTCCCTATTTATTATGCATATTCTCTAACTGGGTCTTCCCACACCATAAACTCTTGATCCATGGTCTTCTACGCCATGACTCTTTTGTGTTGTGCTTCTTTTGCTCTGTGCATCTTTACCAAATGACTTAGCCAAAATTTGGGGTTTAACATAACCCCACACTATGCCATTAGTCTATCCCAGACTAATCATTGGTTTCAGAGTCTACTAAAAACTCAGGGCCAACCTGATCTATCTATGTCTTGACACCTTCCTAATGTGATAAGGTGTTGAACAACTTTATCGTCATTTCTTCAATTACCGCTTTCAACTTCTTGGTCTCCTCAGATTGATCGAAACACTCACCTATTTTATTGATCAAACGTTCAAAAAATTAAAAATAACAAAACTAAACTAAATAGATAATCATTTACAATTATAACTACATTCATTAATTATAAAAATAAACATAAATTACATTATATTAAAAATAATAATAATAATATAAACCTTACACAAAAACAATATAAACTTTAAATTTAGTTTTATAAAAATATAAGAACTTAGAAGTCTAAGGAAACTACACCATAACTTAAAATTTAAAAAATACGTATATATATATAAAGAAAGAAGATTTAAAAAAGTGAAAGTTAAATTGCCCATGTGTAAAGTAGACGAAAACTAAATAGAAAGACTTGCACTTTGATCCTTATTTTGTTTATTTGGTGGCCCAAGAAATCTACACACACCTATGCATTTTTTACTTTTACTTTAACTCTTGTCTATTTAAAGACAACTTAATAGTTTTCCTTATTAAGGACCCATTGATGCTTTTCTTTTAAAAGATTTTAATAAAGTTCGATCCAAATGTGCTCTCATAATAATTTTTTGAAAAAAAAACTCTTATTGAAAAAAAATTCTTAATTCTTTATCCCATGGAACTTTTTCATTTTAAACTAGTTCTTTTTAAAATATTAATTCTATTTATTTTTTAGATTAAGGTAAAGGTGAGAGTTTTAAAAGGATTTCATAATATAATATAATATCAAAATAATTAATATATAATTTTGAAATAAAATATTAAGTTTAGATTAGTCAACTGATTAAATGGAATGAAAATTAATAATAGAAATCCAATAACAAAATGATCAACAATAGATAAGTCTTACAATAATAATAAAAATCACCTTTGAACAAAAAAAGACTAAGTCTCGATCACCAAACTCATTGTACTACCAAAAAAATTAGATACAAGGCTACGAATAGAGCTGAATGTCATGCCAAGACAAGAGGTCTTCCATCATCCATTGATTACCATCATTCACCATTTCCTCCACATCCAATCTCAACCTTTTTACCTTTGATCTTCACTCTTTTTTTTATCGTGAAATCCAAAAAAGCTTTAATTGGGAGAGAGAGGGTAGTAATGAAAGCTTGAATGTGACTCGGAGCCACATCAAGAATTGACGCCTCTTTTGACCAATCCTTTTTCTTAAGGAAAAATCCTTAAGTATAGATTGACGAGGAGGAGACACTAAAAGATGGAAGAATTTATCATGATTACCCCAAATGAACTTCTAATTTAAAACCATTCCTTCTTCCTCCAAACCAAGTAGATGTCAAAGATAAAATACCTTCATAATTAAAAAATTACGTCTATGATCTATGGAATAAGATTGTTGGAGAGATCAAATTTACATAAACTCTATTTTTATACATAGCAAATGAATGAATATCTAGAGAATTTTAATATAATTTTTAGTCTAGAGAGTTATTTTCCTTGAGGATCACAATGTCTGTGTTGTTGTTTAAGGATTGAAGATCCCCCCATTCTTCTTTAGATATATTCTTTGGAAGGGGTTTTGCACGACACAAAGTTACTACACAGTTTTGCCCGACCTCTTCCGACACATTTAAAGGAAGGCTTTTTAAGAAACTATCAATACTAATGATGAAGTCTTCCTTAAGAATATGAGGAGAGATAGCAAAACCTAAACTCTTTTTTGGAATAAATTTACTACCAACTTATCCTCCCAATCAAATAATATCTTATTATTATTTTTGTTGTTATTAGGACTAATCGAATCACTTGTAAATTAATTATTTTTTAATTAGTCAATCAAAATATTAGAAATATATATTACAATAATATTATCAATTTTTGTTTAAAGTTTAACACAAATAAATTAGAATATTCTTTTTATGAATATTCCATTCAATTTAATGCAAAGTATAGGATATGATAGCAAATAAATGCAAAATGTCAAATATTATATAGTATAGATAATTTTGAAAATGACATGAATCAAATTTTATTTATTTAAAATAACTTTCATCGTAAATGACACAAATCAAATAACTCTCATCATAAAGGGCATAAATCAAATTTTATTTATTTAAAGAAATGGGGTGGCATGGGCATCAGTTACGGTGATTTTTCCAAGCAACCCAGTCAAAGCATTCCCTTGATGACACATTAAATGAACAAACCCTCCATTTTACTAGTCTAATCATGCTAACATCAATGTCATCAATTAATACTCCATTGCTCAAAGATGACGATGTTATGATATGGAAATGCTTTAATCTATTGAATGACATCTATTTAATATTTAATTCAATGACATAAACTTACAACATATTTAATTTGATAGTGTAAGTTTACAATATATTTTGTCCCTCATTATTGTTCTATCAAAATTAATAAGGTATGCTAATGTCATATCAATATATCGTTGTTTCTCTTTTTTTCCATCACCCATTCTAACAATAAATGATTCTACATACTTGTGATCTAAATTAAATTAATTACAATTTTACATACAAATTTAATTATAAACAATTATCAATATTAAAATAAAGACTAACTATACATAATAACAGTAATATACGTCCAAACTTTCAATAGATTTTTCTCTTAAAATACATATATGCTTGGTCGATCTTCTTCCAAGGAAACCTTGTCGTGCTTGGGAGGTGCCGGGCTTAATTATGGGAGGTGCCGGGCTTGTACCAGATTGTCGGCAATGAAAATCACGCGGAAAGGCATGGAGGTGTATACACATTGAATATATAACATAAAAACGTGGGCCTGGATGGATACTCCTTGACAACACATTATATATACAAGTTGCGGTATAGTTTCTCTCAACTACATATTATTGTTCCTTTCGTCATTCAACTTCATGTTAATTTTAATACATTTACAAATTTAGCACTGACCGCCTTCCATGGTTCTAAGCCTCAAAATGATAATTTAGTTGTTAAATGCCTTATGTCTAATTTCTATTATATATATTTTTAATGATATATTATTGTTTGGAACATGTGTTATATATCTTTAAATATTTTTTTCTATTAAATATTTAGGGTTTATGGGGTTTCTTTCTTTGTTTGACTTCAATGTTATGTATATTGGTAAATTAAAGTTTGTTTAGTTTTTTATGGCCGGTATTTTGAAAAAAAAATTGTATACTTTCTTAGGTATCCTATCAGAATTATTAATGATATGCTTTGCTTTTCTAATTCCATGGCTATGCCATTGTAACTAGTTAGTAACTATTGAGATCAATTAATAGTTCTTTTTATAGTATTACTTTTTTTATAAAATATCTAGTTAACTAATCAAGAGATATAATCAGCGCCCTTACATTCAATATTTTAATAATGTGGTGCATATAATATATGTAAAGACTATACACTAGTTCAATGCTCCAACTTCTTAGACTAAAATTGGTTATGAAGACACTTCAATAATGTGAACACATGTTTATTTAGGCCTATTGATGCAAGTTTGTGTACCAACCCCCAATAGATGATAGGTATATACCTCATTTTAGGACCACAAATATTATACATGAGACATTCAAGTTACAATTAGTATAATAGATTTGGATTACAATGTGGCCTAAGACCTTTTGAATAAATTCATTTATGTTTACCCCAATCTCTTAAAAAAATAAAAAATAAAAAACAATAAGATATTCATAATAATGTTTTTTAACAAAGAGTGAACCCTATTAAAAACTTATCAAAAGGATGGAAGGGTGGAGCAAAAAAAAAGATTCAGATTTCCATTCGTATATCTTATGCTAAATCAAACATTCAATATGATCTACAACAAAATAAATTAGTATTTACCACATACAATGTTCACTTGAATTTAAATAAACATGGTCCTAGAGTCTAAGGAATAAACTTATCAGTATATTTCATAGGCATAATTTACAAAAATAATATAACATATTCATTAACAAGATTTTAATTGAGGTCATAGTTTGTTAGTGAAACAATTAAAATATAATACACTTAATCCAACCAACTCATAACAAAGTATATAGATCACAATACTGAATATCTTAAACTAAATAAGCACAAAAAATTAGTCTGAACAAGAAAGGGAAAACACAAACTCATAGATCATCCATCATGATTTCTTAAGATTGTAAAATTGTTTTCCAAATATTTCTTGTTAAAATGAGGTCCAATATAATGTATTTATCACAAAATATGGGTCACTACCGCATCTTTAAATCACTTGCATGTGAATATCATTATTAAAAATAGATTAATATTTATTATTCTATCCCTAAAAAGCAAATACAATAAATAAAAATAAGCTCCCTAGCTTTACAAAAAATTTTCCTAACCTTACACAGACTTATCTAACCTTAAAGAGACAACTAAGACATGACTTTCACTTCCAACTCCCTTAGAATTATCCATTTCACAAAGTTATAAGATCACAAAGTGCTAATTGGCACTTCAACCAACCCTTTACCTTCTTTTGTATGCCTACATGTAGGATTAATTAGCCATGTCTACTTATGACCCATATATATATATATATATATATATATATATATATATATATATATATATATATATGTTAAGTTCAATTTTAGTGAAAATTTATCCTTTGAATGCAACAATCAAATATTAATTGGGATTAATTTGTACATAACCAATTCGATTTCATTTTGAATTTGAAAGGTCATTGTATGACCAATTTAATTCACCCCTTAATGTTGAAAATTAATGACATATAACATGGATTCACTTTCTAAAAATAACACAACATATTCATCTACAAGATTTTGATTGAAATTATAGTTTGTTAGTGAAACAACTAGAATATAATACACTTAATCCAACCAACTCATAATGAAGCATATAGATCACAATAATGAAAATATTAAACTAAATAAACACAAAGAATTAACGTGGGTTAGAAAGAGAAAACATAGACTCACAAAACATCCACCATGATTTCTTAAGCTTTCAAAACCGTCTTCCAAATATTTCTTATTAAAATGAACGCCAATATAATGTATTTATCATCACAAAATATGGGTCATTACCACATATTTAAATCACTTGTATTTGAATATTATAATTAAAAATAGATTAATATTTATGATTCTATCCTTAAAAGCAAACAAATTAAATAAAAATAAACTCCCTAGCTTTATATTTTTTTTCTAGCTTTACATATACTTATCTAGCCTTAAAGAGACAACTAGGACATGACTTCCACTTCCAAGTCCCTCAAACTTATCTATTTCAAAAACTTAGAAGATCACAAAGTGTCAATTGAAACTTCAACCAACCCTTTACATTCTTTTGTATGCCTAGATGTAGGATTAATTATCCTTGTCTACGTATGTCGTATATATATAATTGGCCATCTCATATTAAGTTCAATTTTAGTGGAAATTTATCCTTTGAATTCAACAATCAAATCATTTGGGATCACTTTCCAAAAAAGTTGGAGTAACTAAATTACCATCTTCACTATATATTTATGGAAAATTTTGTGATTTTAAAAAAAATGTGTGATCTCACCAATGAATTGTGCTTTCTCTAATCTCTTAAACTTCAAAATGTTCATTGTGTGTATGTCGCTATACACTATGGAGTTTGTAAAAATGGAGGTCACCTACAAACTATAGTAAGTGGGATTAATTTCTGCATAACCAATTCAGTTTCATTTTGAATTTAAAAGGCCATTGTATGATCAATCTAATTCACCCCTTAATGTTGAAAATTAATGACAAACAACATGGATTCAACTTTTAAATTTTGGTTATTATAAATTTAGTGAACAATGATTTTATGGCTTTAATCTTAACAGAGAATCTCACTCATGCATGTTTCATAATCTTATAGCCTCAGGGTCATGGAGTTCATAGAGTGCCTCTTTCACTTTTGATGTTCAATTTATACTCTACAGATGTGTTGAATTATTAAAAAACCTTTGTGCATTTTTAGGTTCAAATTATCTCTATCTTCACATATACCATGGTCACATGGCATAATATTTTGTAGTGTGTGTTTTATAGTCATGATTCTTCATTACCTTTTCACCTTTATGATGTCCATTGGAGTGACACATGTAGATATTTTTTATTGCCTCGCAATAGTGGATTTCTAGATGGTTTTTAATCATTTGAGTGACCTTTTATTTTGCATGGATGCTTTATTTTTTAATTTCATTTTATACACTTCCTTTTCAAAATTTATTCTATCATTCACATATCTCATAGCCACATGGTGACAACCTGTGTTCAACTATGCCTTCACTAGCTCCAAAACTTTATCTTTTGCATTTACTATGCCCACTAAAATTGAAATGCATAGAAATATTTGATTGCTTCATAGAAATGGGATCACCTATAAAATTTACTTTATTTCTTATTATGAACTTCAAAATGTTCATTGTGTGTAGAATAGTTCACATATTCCAACTAAGTGAATACCTGTATACCAAGACCCAATATATTTAGACCTTAGGGAGGTATTTTCTTTGCAGGATCTCCCTCCTCTCAGAAGAGGTCAGGGATTAATAACCCCTGCCTAATTTTTGCCTATGTCAAAATTCATGTCAACATTATTATGGCGCTAGAAGGGCCTAAACCATGATTTAAATTCATTAGTCGAAAGCTTGAGTTAAGGCATTTTATAACCCTTCTATCCCACTAAGGTATACCTTCTCTTAAGTTGGAGAGTAGAAATATTAATACCCAATCAAAGTATGTTAGGGATAACTTGGAGCAGTTAGAATTCATTAACCATAGAATACTAGAACAAAGAGCTAACAAAGGGAAAAGAAGAGCCAAACCCATCTAGTTAGCTGGTAGTTCATTGATATCTATGTCTACTCCTTTTATTAACCCATTCATAATCCCCTAGTATTTACCAATGGCCAATATGGCTTGGCTTGGATAAGGAGGATATTGTATTGTGGTTATCCTAGGAATAGATCACAATTTTCCCAAGAATATAAATAAGTTCCATCCCAAGTTCATAATGGGAGGTGTCCAAACAGTAGAAGAACACATTGAAGTCTTTAAATATGTCTTTATTAGAACCCAGGTAAAATATGAGGATGTTTCATGTAGGTTATTTCCCTACTCCTTAGGGGAAGTAGTATATGCTTAGTATCTTCGATTACCCATGGGTTTATTACTACTTAGGCTGGGTTAGAAACCATATTTGTAAACTATTCCAGTCTCCCCATTAAACTTAAAATCATATATAATTAATTTACAACTGCCAAGAGGGAAAAAAATGAGCCTATGAGTATGTTCAACACTTGATTCCACAAGTTATACCAACATATGAAGGACCTTTAGTCTCAAATCAAAGAAGATGCCATACAAACCTACCTTAGGGATCTAGGTTCAATGACTTCTATGTTCCTTAGGAGAACCCTAACGTCCTTCGCATAATTATCTTTAGCTTAAAACAAAGCTATTAACATTAAGAAATAGATGGCGCCACAAGGTTATGGAGTTGGGCCTTTACCTTTATTGGGTTAACTAGGTGTATACAACCAAATATTAATTATTAATCAAACCTTGCAATATCATTTTGTATGATTATATTTTGAGCTATGAATTAAAATAACTATATATAACAAATTTAACCCAAAACACAATAACATCAAAGGGAGATATTATGGAAGCAACTCATAAATAATAAGGAAATTCTTACCATAGCCTTCCTCCTCTTATCCTCTCTCCAAGATCTTCAAGCATATTTTTAATGATTCTTGATTTTACTTGTGGATTGCTATAGATAGACATAGAATTTTGACATAATGATAGCTTGATCAATGACTTTGATTACAGCATGGATTTTTTGATCATATTGGCAAGGATATTTTATGGCTTCATTTATTGGTCTAGTCATGGAAGGGTGGTAGATTTAAATATACGAAGGAGGGAGAATTAAAATGAATTAAATATTCCTTGGAAGCCTCTAGATTTAGAGGCTTCTAGAGAGATAGGGTGAGAATAGGGAGGATTATAGAATTAGAGAATTCTAGAATCAACTAAGAGGGATTAATTATGATTAAAGGGAGGTTAGGTGGGATTAGACTAAGGGAGTAAGCTTGTAGGAAATCCTAGGAGTAGGTAGTTAGGTGGGTCATGTGAATTTAAAATTCCCAAATATTAGATAAGTGGGATTAGTTAGCAGATAATAGGGTATTAGGTGGATTAATGAAGAAGTGGGGTAGGAATAAGGTTAATAGATGAATAAGAATAAAGGGAGATGTTAGATAAATGACTATGTAGATTAATAAGGATGATTTAAATAAAAATAGATGAGGTTAGTAATTATTAAATGAAATTAGTGATGTTAGTATCGAATAATATTAATAATAATAATATTATTATTATTATTATTAGTGATGATAAATAAAATGAGTGAATTTAGGTGTATAAATTTTATCCCTTTTTGAAAGGGTATTGTGAGTGAGAGAAGTGAAAGGAGTAATAGTGTTTCAAAGAAGAAAGATACTCATGGATGAGGGTTAGTAGATGATGTTAGTGGATGTGATGCCCCCTCAAAGGGACATGTAGGGAGGAAGGAGTTAGATGGACACTCAAAAAGAATAAATGAGGGGCAAGATGTGATGAATATATAAGGGGATGGGATGCAAGATGTTTAGATATATGATGAAGATAAATTCAACATGAGCAGTGAGATACATATTAATGATGCCCCTAGAAAAGACATATGCACAAAGAGTGACAATGAATGTGTTATGATTCTCGACACATCTTAAGTGGGAATCAATCATAACGTGATGATGATAAGAAAAAAATCCATAAGCTTTTGACGTATCCCAATTAAGGATGCATGCTAGGGAGAGCTACAAAACAAGATGATAAAGTCCATGAGCTATCGACATATCCCAAGTAAGGACACATGCTAGGAAAGCATTGTGCTAAAGATAAGATAATGATTGGTGTAGATCAAAGCTAAAGTTGAGTGATATGATGAAGGGGATGAGAGAGAATAAATTAATGATTGGATGAAAAAAATATGAAGGGGAAAAATTGGACTACATTACATCAAATAATCACTAAGACCCAATTTTGACATTGGGTTCCTAGGAGACCCAATTTCAAGATCGAAGAAAATATTCTCAAGATCAACAAAAGGATCACTAAGATAATCTATAAGACATATGTCTAAGGTAGGATTAGATTCACTCTGACAATAATCAATAGATGAAGCTTGTAAGAATTATATTATGACTTCATCATCCTTATTGGGATAAAAAGATATGCTTGGTGACTGATTATCATCCAAATTAGAGGTATCTTCAAAAAGGTGGACATAGTCATCATCTACTACAATATCTATGAGGGATGATGTTTCAGATGAGGAATTTCATTCAGATACTGGTGTGGAACATGATCCTAAAGCCAATAAGATTGATGTTGTCTTTAATGTTGAATTTGATGTACATGACATGATGTTTCTAATAGGAGATTTTTTATTCATAAATGACCTCTCAACGTGGGGTTTTTGAGATGAGGGAGGGATAATGGATTCACCAAAGATAGGCTCATAGAGGAAAGACTCATGAGAAAATGGGGCACTAGTTTCATGGGGATCAGGATCATCTTCAAGGGAGGATTTGTCAAAGATAAGGGGACCATGGAATATGGATGTGGTGTCTTAACCTTGGCTTGGAAAAGGAAGAGCTTGATTATGATTAGGAATGGAATCTTGACTTGCCTCTTCTTATTCACCCAGGGATGTAGACTCATCTGATTCATTCTCAATTTTAATGTCACCATGGTCAATGAGGTCTTAGACATAGTTTTGTAAATTATGACATCGATTAATGTTATGCCCCTAGGTTTAGTGATATACACAATATTGGTTAGATTTATACCAAGAGGCTTAGGTTTGGTAAGATTAAGATGTCATATGGGTGGATAGACCATAATGTCATTGGAAAAAAGCTAGTGGAAGAGGGATTATAATGATATAGGAAAAGGGGTATAGGGGATATCTTCACTTTGTGCTTTGTATGTAGAAGCATTAGACCTTGGATCAGATGGTTGTTAATGTGATTAGGTGGGTAGACTAGTAGAAGATGAGGTAGTTAGGATTAGATTCCCTTTGGTAGTATAGAAATGGGTAGATGACTAGATATGATTGGTAGATAGATAATTTAAATGGGACTCATGTGTATGGGTGTGGACAAGAGGTAATTTTGAATGTATGGGGTTGAAGTTTGTAGGACATGGAGTGCTCAACTCAAGGAGGTGATAAATAAAGACATCCCTATTGGACACGAGGCATTGTGCAATCAGGGTATTAAGCAAATTTGTTTTGTATTGCATGGATGAATATGGGAGAAAGTATAGATGATGTGTTTCACCATCCCTAATTGGTAGGTGATAGGGATTGAGTGGAAATATTGAGGGATGAAGATGGGATGTGTGGAACAAATTTTTACAAAGGCTTACTATAGTCTAATTTTAAATTTGATTTGATGTGTGATGTGAGGTGAGGTTATATGACGTAAAATCAAATCAAGTAGACCAAAATTAGGATGTGAGCTAGATTTTGATGGTTTTAATTAGATTAGAATAGGCAAGCTATGACAAGATCTAAGATTTGATGATTATGGGTTAGACTGGGCCAAGAGATTGATAAGGATTGATTAGATTAAGACTAGCTCAGGACTAAGATGATTGACTTAAATAAGACGAGATGATTTGATTGATATGATTGATAAGATTGTGATTATGTATATGAATAAAAATTGATTAGACACAATAAAGATAATGATGAGGACCCTGATATGACAAGAATGTTTTACCAATGTGGATGAGGACCAAAGTATGACTACAAACTTGATAAGAGGACTAGTATAGACAAAGGGATGAATTGTGTTGGACTATGATTAGGACTAGTTAGACAAGATAAGGTCAAGGAAAATTATTATCTATGGATAAGGTGGACTTAGATGATGATAAGGATAGGGGGTATGACCAATGATTGGTGGATGTGACTAACATGAGACATAGGTCAAGGTGTTATATGAGACAATGTTTAAAAATATGTACAAATAAAATATATATAAGAAGATATTGATAAGGATGTACATAATGATATAATGATGAGATAAGGATATACAAGATGATGATATGTGAATACCTAGATAGGTGTATATAGGTTTGGGTAAAAGGTTGACTTGGCTCACAAATAATATGGGTAAAGTAAGACACTCACCAAATCAATCAAACCACAAAACTAAGATTGGTAAACTGATTAGGATTGTAACTTGATGATTGCACTATCTAAGATATTTGCAAGTGAGGTTGTAGACTAGTGACCTATTATAGAATATATTAAACCCTCTCAACCCCTCTTGCACATGATGATCACTTGGGAGCTGATACTAACTATAGAAATAAGTTTCTTGTTATGACTAATGGTCCTATGATAGGATGAATAGGCTATCTAGGGGCATCACCAATATACACTAGGTACAATTAGGCCCAATTTTGTTTGGGAATGAGTGAGCCAAAATAGAGATTCAAATCATGCAAATAATAATCTAAAATGATTCAAACATAGACAATTATTTTAAACACTAATAATAATATTACACTCTCTATATTTTGATTAATAAAACAATACGTGAGGTTACATATTTATAGGAACCTTATTCCTATATTCTCTCCATTGATTTCTCTCACCCAAAATCCTAAGATTAAGTAAACACTATTTACAATATGTAGTTATAACTATTAACAATATATCTCAATAATATAATATTCTAACTAATATCATAATATTGTTTATATAAAAATATTCTAATTATTGACCAATTACTATTTAAATTTCAATAAATACCCAAAACTAATAATGTAAAAGCTAAATTTCCTAACATTCCCCCCCCTTATGGTTTTTACATGGTGCAAAAAACATTCACACTCTTATCTGCAATATGCTTAACTATTATAGCATGCCCTATTTGGCTCATGACCTTGATATAAAGAGAGATTCACTCCTCCCATGGTTTTACAAGTTTACCATAAACCTTGACATGAACAAGACCCATCAAATATTCACCTCTCGTGGTTTTATGGATCTCTACCACAAACCCTTTCAAGATCCATGAACTAACTTACATTGGTGTTTTCTGTCCTTTCACAATATCTTTACATTGAGAAATCATGTTTGGAATTTTCACACAAATTACATATCTTAAACAGGCATATTCTTTTGTTCTTATTTTGAAAAACATAATGAAAATGATAAACACACCACACTGAAAATAACACACCACACTACGTATGTCACCAAATCATTGGTGCAGTCTCATCATTGATGACTGATGAGAGGTTGTTGAAAGACATCCAACCCCATGTATCCTCTAACCTCAAATATAGGATATTGATTACTCAATTGATGATATCATAGATCTTAGGTGCATGCCATTTTGATGGAAATGGGGTTCCCCCCATAATACTGACACATTTGACATTAAGACATTGCATACAAGTGATAGTGCATCCTTTACAATATTAATTTTATTTTTATACATTTTGAGTTTTAATATACAAAATGCCTTTTACAAAATAATAACTCAAATCTAGACTTTCAACTTTTACTTATGACAATAACATTACTTTGAAAAATATGACATATTTAAAAATTGACACTTTTTTTGAACATGACTAATAACTCAAAACTCAATGTGTAAAGTGACCAATTAGATTTAATAACAAAACTTAAGAATTAATATAACATAAAAATTTAAAAAATACATTTTAATTTCTATGATGACACGACTTAATACTATTTGACTAAGCTCAATTATGACATGACTTTGACAACTATAAACTAATAACTCATAATTTACTTAAACTTAAAACTAAAGGCAACCTTCGTAACTACGACCTAACCTGAGGATGACTTTACCCATGCTTTGAATTGGTGTAGGGATATTAAGATGAAGTATTTAAAAAAGACTGACGATGTGATGAAAGAGCCAAATGGTGGTGCACACCTATACACAATGAATTAGGTACTATATTCTTAGATGCTATAAAACATGATGATGATAGTTGTACATATTCAATTGAAATGCAAGCCAATGAGGATGTGAAGTATATCCAAATGATGCACATTACAGATGGATCTAATTGCATGAAGATGATTGAATATTGGTAGGTATATGCATGTGATAGTAGGTGGATAACAGGTGCACATTTAGCTATGTTTGTGTGATGGAAAGAGTGTTGAATGTGTTGGGTAAATATTTTGTCAATCAATGTACTGATAAACAAAATAGGTCTGACAACCATTGATCAAAGTCTTAGTCTTCTTCTTTCAAATGGGCAAAGTTTTGCTTCTATAAAAAAATGAAAAGTCTCCTTTAAAAATGAGAGATATTACAATATTATAGCAACTATGCAAGGATTGGTGCTTTTTTCCATGGGACGGCCCATGCTACAATCAACGTCTTCAATGCACCTTCAGTCCTGTTTGGAGAGACCATGCTGAGAACAGTGCGTTGCCATAACTATGGCGTGTCCCTTAATCTAATATGTTTCTTCCTTGGTATGGACCATCTGGTCCTTTTCCAATTTGTCTTTACTTCATGGAAGAAAAATAGGCCACGTCCTTGGTTTGGTGTGCTCAGAAGTCTATTTGATCCATTGTTTCACCTACTAGAAATAACTCTTTCAAAGATATTTCTGGTCCTTTACATCGATCTTTTCTTCCCTATAGTAATTTGAGTCCTCGGTCTCTCTTTTCAGTCGATCACTTGATTTTTTCTTTAAATTCTGTGCTTTATTTGAATTTCCATGGATATGCCTTTAAATTTGACATCCACGAGACTGTCAATGGTTGTCAGCTGCTTGAACCATGTTGAACCTTGAACCTGTTGAACCATTGAAAGTTCATCAGTTCATTGGTTCATTCTATCTCTTTTGTTCTATCGCTTCTTGGTTCAATCGCTTCTTCACCCCTTGGTTGAACCATCCACTGAACCACTTGTTTGCTACTTTTTCCTTGACAGAGGCCGCCTTTGAACCTATGAACCATTGAACTTTGAACTCTTTCGGTTCAAGGTTCAATTGGTTCATTGGTTCATCCTGTGTCTCACTCAATCACTGCTTCCTTTATCTTTCTAAGCTTTGGTTGAACCTTTGAACCTGTGAACTCGTTGAACCTTTTGGTTCAACAGTTCATTCAGTTCATCCTTTGAAGCCCTTTTTGTTTAAGTTTGTGAAGGTTCCTTTCTACGTCTTTGTTCATCCTTTGGGATATCTCAAAGGGAAGGTGTCCCTTTGGGCCTTTAAAATAGACCTTTCTCTATCGTAAAGCAATAAAAACAAGCACATGACAAAAAATAAGAAAGTAAATATAAAAACAAGGCTTAAAATAGAGGGGCAACAAATTGACAAAACAATAAAGCTATACACTATACAATACTATACATAGTCACGAGCTCAGTAGAGGAAATGTTTCAGATATTTTCCATGAACTGGAGGCTCCAAAATCTCATCATCCCAAAATATCATGAGCTTGTGGCTAAGATGAATTAAATCAATCTATGCACATTATTTCAAGGTTTTGTTGATAGGTTGTAATAGGATGATGTGTTCAAACAAATCCTTATTGTATGTTTTCAAATTCGGATAAGACCAAACCAAAATATCTTGGTACTTCCTCAATAGTTATAAATAAACTTGTTTCTCGACTACATTCAAGTGAGTACAAAGCAAGAGTGCCTCATTATTAGCAATGTCATTCATGCACTCAAAGTACTCCTTAAAATATAAATAAAAATATTCATCATTAGGGGTATGAAATATAACCCCAGCGCCATCTAATGACATTATCCAAACAACACTTTTGTTTTCAAGCTCAACATTAAGAGCAACTGGTTGTTCAACAACATCTACATTCCCAATGAATTTACCCAATTCCACATCCATGTCAACACTTCATTAAGAGCACATTTTGGATCTTCAATTACATCATGATTGGGTAATTCATATGCTTGTGTCATATTAACATCATAATCAAACTCAGAAGTTGGGACACATACCTTCTTGACCACACTCCAAAACCAATCAATAGTAATAACACTCATCAATTCCATGAAGGTAGAAAACTTAAATTGGGAGTCTTGATAATTGAACATCAAAATATCATCATCATCAAACTCAGACTTGGGATCATCCGCATCTTTGTCACTTGGTTCAGCAATATCACATGGAGAATGTGGAAGGTAGCACTTGTCATACCAATCAAAAATCACAATTTATCATATTTACTTTGTAATTCAACAGATCGGGCACTTCCATTCCATCCCCTCTACTTTGATTTATGTCATCATGTGTAAGCCACTTTTATACTTAGTTCAGATTTGGAGCTCTTTCTTGACTTGTAGACCCATGAGGAAGCCCCTTCTTAGCGCTAATTAGCTTATAGGATATTTCTTTGATAGCAGAGGCTAAAGTCTTAACAGTCTCATCCAGGTTGGCATTCTTAGTGGACTACGTCTTTTTTGGATTAACCAATTTTACATTAGCTCATTGTTCAAGGGATTTCTCATAGCCTTTATGTTATTCTCAATTTGGATGGCCATACTGAATTCCAACCACAGGGTCATGGGACCCTTGTCCCTCAAGTAATACACAACCTTCTTGTCAAAGGCATCATAATATTTAATCAAACACATTGTATCACTAAGCCTTATATTCTTGTGTATCTGCATCATGATCTTGTTGAACAATGTATTATGTAGACATCCATTTCTTAACACATAGTGTGTTGAAATTATCAATCTTACTTGAATTGTACTCGAATGCACAATTTAGGCCAAAATCAGGTAAATGTGTTAAATGGTTCGAACTTGTCATATACAAGTGCCAATTTAGACCAATGTATCCCTAAATGTGACAATGCATTTTATGTGATTTTTCATGATTAATGTTTAAATTGATATTTTTTGTAATCCAACACTACATTTTTGCACCCCTGATAGGACCATAACATCCATTCAAGCAAGGAAGACATTGTGAAAATCTTACATTTTTATTTGTCATTAAAAAGTCCTTAAACATCATTTTGTAGCTCATGTTCCCATGTTTCTAACATTTTTTGTGCACACACAGGGTACACAGTGACCACTAATGGTTCTTAATGATCGTTGATGGTTATGTCTAATGATGGCCGATTGGATTGTAGGGGAAAATCTGTTTAAAATTTTGCATTTTGAGCATTTTCTCAAGTTTGTTACTAATAATTTAGGTTTTCTAAGTCTCTGGTCTGAACCAAATCATGATCCAAAAGGTGTCTTTTGGAATTTTTATCCTATCATAGGTTAAGCAAAGTTTTTATTGAAATGTTTTCTTGCCTAAAATGTTTTTGACATTCATTCAAGTTATATTGGTTAATTTTAATCTTTAAGTCTCTAGTTTAGATATATTTTGTGATCTAGAAAGTTTTTATTTTAAATATTTTATGCTAACAAGTAATTTTGAAGCATAACATTGATGCCTTTGGATCTACAGTTAAGTATTGATGGTTAAGTTTTGACCTACCACAGTTGGTTAAAAATCGACCAGCGACGATATTGCAAGAATCGGTGATGGTCAAAGGTGACTGTCAATGGTCACTATGTTTTCTAAAAACATAGACCTAAAAGCATTAAAACGAAGTTTGCTTGTCTCAAAAGTGAAAGTACTTCAAATCTAAACAAGGTTATCTAATTTTTTATGTAGGACCAGCATGGAGAAGTGTCAATTTGAGATTAATTAAGTCTCTTTAACCTCCTTTTAGTTCTTAAAAAGAACTGTGAACTTTCCTTTTGGTGCTTAAAAAGAACTAGAAACTTTCCTTTGGTTCTTTAAAATGAAAAATTGCATTTTAATATTGAATGTTTTGTGTTTGTTTTTTAAAAATTTTGCAACTTAAGTCCAAGGGGCCAAATAACATCACCAAACACTTCAATTCAGTGCTTTAAAACCAAACTCACTTCAAAGTTTTATTTTGTATAAGTCATCTATCATTGCTTGGTTAAAATTATTTGATAAAAAAGGAATTTGTGCATATACGCTCTCCCACCGTCCCCTATAAGGAACCTGTTGGATCAAAAGTGTCATTTTCATTACAAATTGTGCCTTAGTCCAAAGGCATAAAAAGGAAGTTTTTTAGGCTCTCCCCAAAACTTGCATGGTTTGGATGATCTAAAAACAACCTATAAAATATTTTTCACTTACATTTTATTTCATGCATTTTGGCTTGTGAGGGGGACTTCATTACCTCTCACAGGTTTTATAAGTAATCTTTGACCTAGGGCTTCATCTCCTGTCATCATCTTTAACCCATCTCCATGGGGGGTATACAAATTGAGATCACCCCACTGGGATGATGATTTCATCAGTTAAACCATCTCTATCAATGGCAAGTTAAGCCCATAACATATGATCATTTTAGATGTTGTACTACACTGAGAAAGTAACGAATGTAGTGGCTATGAAAATGACAAGACCTTTTCATAAAAAACCATTTGATGTAGATCCAATTGACGTGCTGCTTCTTTTGTGTGCTAATGTGAAAGTTGGTACACATGAGATCAATCTAAATGATCAAAAATTATAATTATTAGTCAACCCCACTTTGCCACACCTCGATAGGATCTAGGATGATTACTTAGTTGATTTTGTCTTTGGGTCTTAGCTTACTTGATCCTTGATTTGATTCAAAAAAAATTGTAAACAAACATCAAAACAACACATTGTCCACAAATTCTTGAACAAGGAGGTGTTATGTTGTCCAAGTGAAAATCAATCTTTTCCTTGTTCAAATTAGTCATATTAAACATTATGTCATATCATCTAATTGGCATAGTTATGCTTCCAATTTGAGTCTAAACCATTTCCCTAATTATCTTTAAGTCTTTCATTGACAATTTAAAATTTGAAATTGCACTTTTCTAAGTTCATAAGGTTGATGTGTTAAATTGGGTTTGCCATTTGCACTTGACTTGAGGGAACGTGGGTTCAATTTCCAATTTGGATTTAAGGCCATTTTTAGACTCTTCATCTATCCCACCATTGTGAACTTGGGTCATCAAGTGTATCACTCACACTCCAAGATATAGAACATAATTTATACCACCATTCTTATTACCATGTGGTGGAGTTATGCTGTCCATTTGAATCTAGTTTTATACTTAGGAATTCTTGCATGTTTCCACATCATGAGTTTCTTGGTTCGTATTGTCAACTTCCTAATCCAAAGGGATTTATTCTAGTTTCCTAGTAGCAACTCATCAAATTTGAACTAGTTTTTATGATATTGATGTATCTCCAAAGTCTATGTTTTAGTGTACTAGTGACACTCTAGGACTTTTGAGTTATCATACCTTCTTTCAATCCATATGATTTTAACTTTACCCAAGGTTGAGTAATTTCTTGAACATCATTCTGATAATTGTGTGTGGTTCCATGCCACCCTCTTTTATAGTCTCTTTGGTACATTAGTCATTTGTTTGGAAGGAAGATCAAAATCCATACCTTGTTTAAACACTTGCAAACGTTGTTCCAAATCTAGTCAAACATATAGATAAACCCTTATTTAGACATGACTCAAAGGTTCACTCGTAGTGGGGTCTCTTATGGCCCTAGCTATGAGGATGATCATTTTTATGATGGTCAATACAATTCTATTATCTTTGAGGACATTCATATGATTTTAGGATATGAGGAAGAATATATTGAATACCAAGATAACCAAGATGAACCACTCCTTAGGTTAATAGACGCTTATATTTTCCTATGGAGTAATTACACACCTTATTTAGGGAAGGAGAAAAAAAATGATAGCAATTTTTCACAAACATTGAAAACACAAACATACATTTTTCCTCTAACAAAGGTAAAGAAATACTTATAGAGTCAAAACCCACCAATCAAGATCTTATCACCAAGATTAAGAAAATAAGTCAATGGTATGTTGATCAGATTATCATGGATTTAAATGACTCTCTATTTGTTACTTCAATTGACAACGAATCTTCCAATAAACAAATAAATGTGATTGAACCTATGCAATAAACATTGGTTGAGAACACAAAAATAATTAATCAAAAAGTCTCAAATGAATAGAATAACACATAAGAGGTTATGCAAAATGTTTCATTAGACATGGAACACACATTATTTAATTATCAAGAACCTCTTATCACTTTACAAATGAATAGACCCAAAAATTTAGTTTGAATTGAGGAGATCCCTCAAGATATTTTGGCTAGTTCATCTAAACCAACATGTACAATGCTAAATAGACAAAAGACTCCCCAAAATTAACAAAACATGGTTAATTTGAGGCAACAGATTCATAAGAATCAACCACCTACCTACTTGACTCAAGGAGAAAACTAAAACCAAGTTGAGGATCTTAGGGTGTACATCCCTACCAAATCGACACAACAACAGGGGCACATACCACCCCAATAGCAATAACATGGGCACATTCGACCCCAAAAATAACAAGGGTACATACCACCCCAAAAACAATAATATGGGTACATATACCACCCCAAAAACAATAATATGGGTACATACCAACCCAATAGTATTATGTTCCACCCACAAATGCACCAAACAGGCAAGAGTGGATCTCCATGAATGATATCATGTCACGTTTAAAAAATGGAAACATGATTAGAAAGTATTAATTAAATGACATATGTCCATATCCATCTGTTTTATCTATTCTCCAAGTCCCCTTTCCACCTCATTTCAAGGCACCCAAATTTGATAAATATAAAGGAAATGGTGACCCACATGAACACATCAAGGAATTTTTTATATTATGCCAAGAGGTAGCTTACAGTAGCATGTTCTTACTTCAATTATTTACCCAACGTTTAATGGGACAAGCTTTAGATTAGTTACTTAAGTTACCTAAGGGACTGGTTATGGATTGGAATGACTTATCTAAAAAGTTTGTCAACCATTTCTTGTATAATATCGAACATGAATTAACTGTTGTTGACTTGTACAAAGCCAAAAAATGTGATGGAGAAAGCTTCACTGCATATCTACTGAGATGGAGAGCATTAGTAGGTCACTTTCAACATAACTTGCCAGACAAATAGTTGGTGGACATATTTGCACAAAACCTACACCTTGAGGTGGCATACAATCTACAAATTTCTTGTGTAAACACTTTCAAAGAGATCATAGACAAAGGAGTATAGATTGGAAGGTGATAATTACAAAAGGCCTTGTCAATATTTTTTTTCAAGGTCAAACATCAAATCAGATCCCATCTTTTAGTCAAACAAATGCATAAGATAAACTTAAGGATTTAAAAAAGAACAAAAACATGGTTAGAAATGTTGTGACTAAAATAAGACATGTAAAAATGGTGAAAACCCCACTAGCCCCAAATATACAAATGGCTCCACCTAATCCACCACCTAATTGGAAAAGACAACCTCCAGGGAGGATATTCCATAATAAATATAGAGTCTTCAAAAAATTGGGAGAACCTATTGAAATAGTATTTCTAAAGCTCGTAATAACTAATCTAATTGTATTGTTAGTACCAAGGCCATTTCCTTAAGATCAACCAAAACCATATTGGTACAAGGAGAATGAATGGTGTAACTTCTTTCATGTTGTTAGACATGATGCATATTGGTGCATCTAATTATGGAACCTAATTGAGATCTAATTGAGAGTGGTGAAATCAAGATCAAATTGGCCCCATAAGGCACTAATCAAGATATGAGAATCTACCAAGATCTATTTCCTTAACACAATTGACCACCACCAAGGAATAACCACCAGAATCAAAGTCAAAATCATAATCAATATGATCGTAATCAGGATCATAATACCCATGCTAACAACTTGGGTTATAAAAATATGCCTTATGATTATAACAATACCATGGGATGCATTTTTGTAACCCACATTGCGACTATTAATGTCAAATCCCATGAACCATCTTGTGCTCCTCATAGTATGGGACCCAATTTTATAGGGTCAACACCCTCTCTCTTTAGTAATAATGCATCGAGTTTGCACAATTTTGTTGTGACTCCATTTGCATGGGTTACTGTTTATAGATAATACCCTTATTATAATTACAATGGCTTCTCATCAACTTGAAATTAAATTAATGAAACTAGATGCCCACGAGTCACCCTCCAAGGTCCTTCACCTTCATTTTTTGATTATACTAGCTCTTTTCCACCTCTAGGTTGCATTGTCATAACTAGACAATCACAAGTTACTCTCCAAGGCCCTTTGACCTCTTCTTCTACATAACCTAATGTGAATATTATGCCTTTGGTTATAAAGCCTAATATTATGCTAGCTAAGGCCAAGCCATCTTGTCCCAATGTTGTAAAACCTTATTCTATCAGACCAACTAAATAGAACCCCTGCACTGATTTCCATTTTGAATCTCTTGCATACATCTGAAGTCCATAGAACTATTTTGAATAGTCTTTTATAATAATCAACTATTCACAAAGATATCAATCCTAAATAGTTCCAAAAACTAGCTGGATGTCTTTCTTCATTTTGATAGCTTACATTTGGTTAAAAAGACATGTCTACACTAGGTTTGAGCCATAGCAACCCATTATATATTGAGGTAATTATTGAAAACCATAAGATCAAGTAGGTTCTTATAGATAATGTTTCAAGGCTAAACATAGTGTCCCTAAAAATGGTATAGAGTTTGGGCTACACTGTGAAGGATATTCAGCCAAAGATGATCACAATAAAGGCTTATGACAACATTAAGAGGGAGTCTTCTAGAACTATTTGATTGTCGATCAATGTTGGGTCTATTTCCCACCACACATTGCTTCATATTATGGATATTGATCAGCCTTACAACATACTTATTAGTCATCCTTGGATCCATGAAGTACATGCCATTCCATCCACCTTGTACTAGTGCCTTAAGTTTCCCCATGATGGGATCGAGGTTACTATTCCCACCAATCAATAGTCTTATCAGTTCTGCAAACGTCTTGAGGCTGAGTATCATAATCATAACTATTATCTTGGTTATGAATTCATTATAAAGAAGAACAAGGATATATTTTCACATCCACCTCCTTCCTATTATATCAATCCTAGTGACCTTGCATCCACTTCAGTTGATCCATTTCTTGCAACCCTTACAAAATAGGTTATTATTGAAGATGTGGGAATTTCCACATACAGTCTAAAGTATGCCTTCCATGTTACAACATTTCCAAAGTCTTAAAAAACATTTGGTAAACCTAAACCATCCAAGAGCCCACATAGACCCACCTTGATCTGACAATTGAAGAAAGAATAATGGAAACCACCTATGGCTTTTGTACTTGTTCCTTCACCAAAGAAGGATCAATAGGATCTTATAGAAGGAGACTGGTTATATTTTGAAGGCCTTACTAATTGCTTTTAGAATCCAAAATATCCTATCCCTAATCGGATCATGGATCATTTTGATTAAATAGGAAATAACCTTGGCCCATGAGCCCAAGGAATCCTATAACCCTTATCAGCTAATGTACCTAATCTAAATCATGGTCTCAGATTTATATCACCTGGGGTGACCTCATGAATTTTGATAGTGATTATTTTGAATCGACTAGTGATGAGACTCCTGACAATGATGTAACATCTCATTATAGCCTTTTAGACAAGCTCGTTGACTCAAATTTTTTTTACCATAACACCTATTTATCTTATTGGAGCTTCATGTCCTGAAGTAAGAACCCATTCCACTATTGGATCTTCCCTTACTGAAGTAGGACCTCATTATTCCCTATGCCTTTTCCATCCCAAACTCATTTATTGGGACCAATAAAATTTGATCATATGCTTTGATGAGTTTCATAATGAAAAATCAATTTTAGAATACATGGGCCTAAGAGATGGCTTGCCCATTAGCAATCACAAACAAGGATTTTTTTTTCATTAGATCCTTCTACCTACTTTGGAGAGCTGGTAAATTTCTTGGTCACGATAAAGATAAAACATTGAGATATTTGGGTTAAAACTTCTTTGAGGCCCATATTGATCAGGGGAAAAGTAAAGAAAAAGACAAGCCCTTAAGTGAAAACCTATTTTGAGTGCTCTTAGGTGGGAAAGTTTTCTCATCCCTTGAAGACGTAGAAGGGCCATCAAGTCTCTACTCCATAGCCAATACAAGCATCTCTTCATAAAAACAACAACTTTTGGAGTGTCTCATTCTTGAGTTTCAAAAGGTTTTTGCTACTTGGTCATTACTTGAGATGGTGGATTCAGATTCATCACATTATCTAGAGATCTGGGAGGAAAATCAAGAAACTTTGGTAGAATAAGATGATCGTGATCATACCTTGCCTAGTATTATTGAATATGGATCCATACTACTTGTGGAGAACACAGTTAAAGTCAACTTGGGAATATAAAATGATCCCAAAATTATTTATCTTGGAGTTTCCCTTACTGAATCAAAATGTGAGCATATTATATCCATTTTGATGGATTTCAGATATATTTTTGCATGGGCATACTCAGATATGCCAGGATTAGACCCACACTTGGTAGTGCATCACCTTATTATTCATCCAGATGCTAAAATAGTTAAGCATAAATTGAGAAAGATGCATCCACACATCTCCCTCATGATAAAAGTTGAACTAGGGAAACTTTTGGTATTAGGCTTCATCATACTACTAGACTATTCTGAATGAATATCTAACATAGTTCCAGTCATCAAGAAGCCATATGGCATACAACTTTGTATAGATTTTAGAGACATCAAATAAACATGCCCAAAGATGATTTTATTTTTCCCAACATTGACATGATCATTTATTCTACTATGGGGTAAAAAATGATGTACCTCACAGATGGATTTTCTAGATACAATCAAATCAAGATAGCCCAAGAGGATCCACACAAGACTGCGTTCACCACTCCATGAGGAACATTCTATTACCAAGTCATGCCATTTGGATTGAAGAAAGTTAGAGTCACATATCATCATGCCATGACTATCATCTTCCATGACATGATACATAATATTATTGAGGACTATGTTGATGACATACTATAAAAATCAAGAACACGTGTTGGACATCCTAATGTTTTACAAAGAATATTTGAGAGGCTTCGTGAATATAAAGTCCACCTGAATCCTAAGAAGTATGTCTTTGGAGTCACTTCAGGGAAATTTCTAGGTTTCATTCTATCATAAAGAGGGATCAAAGTTGACCCTACTAAGGTCAAGGCCATTGTTGAAATGCCTCCACCTTCAAATCTTAAATAGATCTGAAGCTTGAAAGGAAAGATTTAGTCAATCCATACATTCATTCTTCAAATATTAGATAAGTGCCACCCATTTTATCTCTTGAATAAAAGGATCACGTTTAAATGGGATGAAGACTATCATTTAGCATTTGTGAAGCTTAAAACATATTTGGCTAACCCGCTAGTTTTGAGACTGCCAACACTTAGACAACCATTATTTTTTTATATATCAATAACTAAGCATGCACTAGAGGCACTTTTGCCCCAACATGATGATCAAGGTAAAGAACATGTAGTCTATTATTTTAGTCACACACTGGTGGATTATGCATATAACTATATGCCTATTGAGAAGGCATGTTTAGCTATGATGTTTGCTTCCTAAAAGTTACAATATTATATGTTGAATAATAAAACTATTGTCATCACCAAGGTGGATCCTCTCATGTTTTTATTATCCAAAGTAGATATCATGGGACTATGGCTAAAAGGGTCATGTTCTTGAGTGAATTTGATGTTGAGTATCAGAATCAGAAAGTTATCAAGGGGCAGGTTATTGCTGGTCAACTTGCAGAAGCCCCTATTATAGACACTCAGCCACTCAAATTCAACTTTTTTGATGATTCAATCATGGTAGTGGAATAAGTGCAGCATGAAATTAAGTAATGGAAGATTTATTTTTATGGTTCCTTCACTTTTCATGGATTTAGATCTAGCATACTATTAATTACATTGCAAGGGGATTTGATTCCCAAAGTGTTTCACATTAATTTTCATTATACAAATAATATGGCCGAGTATGAGTCACTTATTGTAGGACTATGTCTTGATATTTAGTGGGATATTTAGCACTTAATGGTTTATGGTGATTCCCAATTGATCATCAATCAAACCACGATCAGTATCAAACTAGAGATGGCAAGCTTTTTCCTTACAATAAAATCATGGATAATCTCAAGATGCATTTTAAATCTCTACCATTTGAACAAGTACCAAGGGATAACAATAGATCTATCAATGCAATGATAGCAATTAGGTCAATTATATAGATTGATGGTAGATCTAAAGAGTATCAATTTTTGATTGAGAATCTTCTACAACCTGCACATATTATGTCAGATTCAGAAAGGGTATGCGTTATTGTTGGTCCCAATCCCCCACCTTGACTTCCTTTGTATAAAACCTTTTATAATTACTTTCATGATCATGATTTTTAACTTGACCTATCCAATAATTCATATAAACTATTCCATCATCACCTAGCCCATTATACCCTATTGAGAAACACACTTTATCTAAAAGGCTATGATGGAATGCTACTTCATTGTTTATCTTTAAGAGAATCCAAGATAGCACTAAAGAGGTTCATGAAGGAATGTGTGGGGGCCACACCAATGATGTAGTCTTATCCAAAAAGCTCCTCAGAATGGGCTATTATTGGCCAAATATGGAGATAGATGCTTACAATTATGTGAGGAGGTGTGTTCCTTGTTAACAACATGGAAATTTGATACAGGTACCTTATTTACCACTATAGCCGATCACAACACCATGGTCATTCTCTACTCGGGGCCTTGATCTCATTAATAAAATAATCCCAACATGTTTAGATGGCCATAAACACATTTTAACTGCTAGTGAGTATTTTATTAAATGGATTGAGGTCATTCCTCTCACTTACATCATCAAGAAGTAGATTTTTAAATTCATTCATTACCATATCATCTATCTTTATGGCATCCTAGCATGAATTATATATGATAATAGTGGATCCTTTGTAAATAGAGATGTAAAAGACCTTTATACAAAATTCAAAATCAAGCACAAAAAATCTATGCCATATAACCCGTAAGACAATGAACAAGCTGAGGCATCAAACAAGACCATTTTAGCCATTTTAAAGAATATTGTCAATGACACTAACCATAATTGGCACTTGCAAATCTTTCGTTCCCTTTGGGATTACCAAACCAATCATCAAACCCCCATAAGAACCACTCCATACTCCCTTATTTATGACATAGAAGCTATTATCCTGATTAAGATCGAGTTTCCTTCATTACAAGTTTCTTTGGAGCATATTAAAGATGATGAAGAGTATAGAGTCTCTAGGTTGTAAGAATTATAACTTCTTGATGGTAGGTGTTTGGTTGCCCTAGAAAAATTACAATCCTATCAGAATTGATTTTGAAGAATTTACAACAAGCACATTCTCCCTTGGGAGATTGAGATTGGTGATTTAGTCCTAAAAGAGAACCAGAAGAACACAAATGCTAAACACAAGAAAAATATAAGTTTCAACCTAATTGGTTGGGACCATTTGTTATCATGACAAACTATGGATCAGGGGCATATCGACTGGCTAAACCAAATGGTGAAGAACTTCCAGATCCCATGAACATTATACACCTAAAGAGGTTTTATGCTTGACATATTTGAACCATTGTCTACAAGACCCCTTACTCAGGGGTAACTTATGCTAAAGTATTCTACCATTTCATCCTGAAGTATCCTTGGACCATTCTCTTTGAGAACCACATTACTTTCACTAATCTAGATAGTGAAGGATTTTAGACCATTGAAATTTTGAACACATTTTATCTCATCTTAGACTATTCTCTTTGAGAACCATATTCATTTTGTACCTTCCTTTGGACCCCATTCATTATGGACCATTCTCTTTGAGAACCACATTCTTTGTTATGTCTTGGGCTTGTTGTAACCTAAACACTTTTATTCCTTGACCAATTATGATCTTGATTACAAATCATCGGCATTATGACTACATTTAATACCTGTTTTACAAAGCATATCAACATGGATGTATTTTGTAGCTTCTTCTACAGATGAGTGAACATAAATTCATCTTCCTCTCAGTGTTTTACCTGTTCGATGGTTCTTTAGATTTTATCTACTACTGCACACTATTAAATTATTTTACTACTACTTGTTAGGCATTTTGACTTTATCAAGATCCTTGATCTTGCCAATTTATGAGCATGTGTTATTGTAGTCAGTTTTACCTGTTGTTGTAACTCTTAGTTAGTTCCCTGGTCCATTGTTTATATCCATGCTTACCATTGTAGTCAGCTTAGCTATTATTTAAAATTCTACTCTTAGACGAGCATCTCCTTGATTAGTTATCCCCTCTTGTACATATTTTATCCCCAAAAAATCTAAAAACATTAGAAAATGATCCATAAAAGAATAAAAACATTGTCTTACACTTTTGTACATTCTTGTCTCATGTTTTTGACATTTTACAAAGTAATCAACCCATGCTCTTACTATTTTACAAGACCATTCTGATTCTCACACTTTTGCCATTTTACAAGCAATTATCCCATGTACTTGCATTTTAAAATATTATTCTCCTTCATCTCATCAGCTTGTCACTTGCAAGACCATTATATTTTGTCTCATTGATCTTCTTTCATTTCCTTTTCGTCTATAACAATAATCATATGTTTTGGTCATCACCTTTTTTTCTATCCCACTACCTCAGAGAACTACATCTGGTTTGAATTTCATGTTGGAATATGCATCCATGGAACTATGTAGATAGTGTCCACATGTCTTATACATCTAGAGTCAGCTTGACCAACCCCTTCCTTTTCTTCTCTTCCCCTATTTTTTATGTGTTGTTCCTCTTCAATTAAGGAACAACTTTGTGTCATTGTTCTTATTATGCTATTGTAGAAAGTAATGCCTCTACTACTCGTGTATGAATAACTATTTTTTAAATTGCACTAACTTGGTTTTTTTTTGTGTGTTTATTTGAGTTTTATTATTGTTTTGTTGTTTTTTATTGGTGTTTTGATGTGTTTTCTTGCCTCTTCATTTATTTCTTCTTCTTTTCTCCTTTTTGTTACTTCTTATCTCACCTTGGTCTTGTGTTTTCTTGTTTATTTTTTTCTTCTCTTTTATGTTCAAGAACATCTTGATGGTCCATATAGATCTTGATTATTTATATCTTGATCTCATTTTATTAAGTTGTTCTTGTTTTATTTTTAAATATTCTTATTTTTACTTGAATCCTAATTGTTCATATCTTGATTTTTAGTCAGATTCATTTATGTTTATCTTTTTTTTATATTTACTTTTTTGTTTAAATGTAAATAAATGTAACTTTGCTTTTCGTCATTATTTTACCATTATCCTTAGTTATAGGTATTCACATTTGAACCATCTCTGTGCATTTTAAATGCAATATCATTATGCGATCTTCATATTTATGATGCCTAATTTATTTCACTATAACTAGCACTTTGTGATCTAATTTTGCATCTTAAAGTCAATACATCTTTGATGAATAGTTTTTAAGATCGCTATACATAAACTAGGCTCAATAGGTTTAACACCTAACTTTATGCTTAGACGTGTATCTCTTAGCATACATCATGAGTCTAATCAAACCTTGATCAGTTTTATTCATCTCTCATTCCATTCTCTCCTACTTCAAGGTGAATTACATTGGCTTGAGGTCCATCTGGACTATGTAGGCAGCTCTTAGATACATGATGTATCTTAGATCAGCTCGATTATCTTTGATTTTCTTTTAATCTCTTTCATCACTTTGTGCATTATTATATGCTTGGTTTTTTGGTGGATTTTTCAAATCCATTCCACCATCACATATATGTTTGCACCTGCTCATCTTTAATCTATGTAATCAGTTATATCCTTAAGTTATTGCTTGCCAATTTGCCCATGTTGGGGCACAATATCTAAATAGGTTCACAAATATAAATCAGCCCTATAGGGGCAAGCTATCCTTTATCAATGATTAAAATTTGTGTTACTGAGGCAAAATTATCTTATCATAGTCATATTTGCTCTAATGGATCATATTATTATTTATTCTATCTTTGGAGACACGTTTCTCCTTTTGTTTTCTAATTCCAATCTTTCCACACTTTTGACCACGATGGCAATATTTTAGTTTGAAACTTGTCTCGAGATTGATCATTCTGTAAGTGCACAACTTGCACCCTAGCTTTGGGTGTGTTTAAAGTGTCTCGCTTATATTTTTGGATTTTACCCTTCTCATTCACCCCATATTTAGGGCCCATTATCTTCTAATTATATCTTAATAATTGATGGAATCAATGCATGCAAGCATTATCTCATAGGGATTTAATTTGTTCCAGGGTTAATCTCACTTTCTTTCTCTTATTGAGAGTCCATTTTTCTCTTCCATCCTAGCATGTCCTCTCGAAGGGGCATCATGGGTCATTTCCAATTTCTTTTTGACAAAATTTTTCTTTGAAAAAGCATTTCTTATTTGAATGTCTCACTAGACCTTCTCAAACATAGGCAAAATATAGACATGTAATTCCTAACACCTTGTGTGTTGAAATTATCAATCTTACTTGAATTTCACTCAAATGCACAATTTAGGCCAAAATCACATAAATGTGCTAAATGGTTCAAACTTGTCATATATAAGTGTCGATTTAGGCCAATGTATCCCTAAATAGGTCAATGCATTTTATGTGATTCCTAACTTTTCTTAAATCATTTCGATTCAAAATGACATTTTTGCATTTTAGTACTCTGGATCATTTTTTTCCTCTAATTCATTAGTACACATCATGTACCTTTATTTTTATGTGCCAGTAATATCCTAAATGGGATTACAATCCATACGCATATAACATCACCTTCCAATTCCTCTCGAGTCAAATTATGAACCAGTAATATGACTTTCTAACCATTTTGATTAATTGTGCACCAATTTCCAAAAAATTATACTAAAATTGATTAATCTTGTTTAAGCTAATTAATTAAAATCAATAGCTTAAGTGGATTTTCCATGGAGGTTATTGGTTATTTCATTATTAAAAATTGATTCTCAATATCTACATCACCTAGTAACATGATCTATGGGGTGGCATTCATAAGCCATAAATGCAACAAATATCAAGTTTATGGGCACCCATGCCTCATTAATGTTCATTCATCCCAAATCATTATGAGGATATTTATGGATTTAATTCCAAATATTAGATTAATTCATGGTCACACATCTCAATCTTGAGATGGATGGTCATAGCTGATCCTAGTCCATTTGGAAAATCTATAAATAGAAAGGCATAGAACATCATTTTTCAAGATAAATTATTGTAATCTTATAATGTAAAATTATCTCGATAACCTTTTGTGTTGATCATTATGTTTTATTTACAATTTTCTTTTGATAGGCATATATTAGATTTCTCATCTCGAGCCTAGGTTATACATAGTGTTCTTGAGGCATTGGAGGAGCTTGGCATCCATTGTTGACAAAAATAAGAACACTAGATCAAGGGTAAAAGCATGCTTGGAGCCACTCTTGTGATATGATCTTGATATTCAATATATGCAATATATTCATAAATACCCTTAAGGTAGGGAAACACCATATAATACTCTTTTAGGAAGGAATAACTCCACAATGTCTCTTCGAGGGGACAACCTCCAATATCCTCTTACAATAGAAGACTCAATGCTTACTTGATATCTTTACCATGATAATCATCTTCTATATATAGACATCTATCTAACCCATGGATGGGTAACCTCCTAATCCCACTATAGGCTGACCATTACCCAATGTACTAATTCTATAAGTTACTCTATTATCCTAATATATTATACCCATATAACTAACTAAGGGGATATGTGCCACATGTCGACATCTCCATCAACCCATATACATTAATATATTATATCCCTAGGTACATAGCATTACTTCCCTCCTTGACATGTTTCAACCCCGAAACATAGGAAGAAACCAAATAATGAGTGTGCTTCAAATCATTGCACACTTGTCTCCAATCTTAATCATCTAGCAATCCATATGTGATCTTGGTAGGTGATAGCTCTCCAAGCTTGTTTCTAAATTCCATTATGCTCCTCTGATTTTGTTCATGATCATAATTATACTACTTTGGTGTCCAAGCATAATTATTTCTCTTTTTATTCTATGTACCATATTCTGTTGCGCTACTCTGATTCCAACCATGACCATAGTAGGTATTCTTCCATGCATAGTCATAGTGATTTCCCCATTCAATCCATGTACCATAGTATTTTTTATTTAGATTCCATGCATGTCCATAATGATTGGAAATTTTATTTTTTGTGTAGATAAAATGATTGTTGTTATGACACTTCCTCACCTGGTTCCACGATTGTTTCCTCTCATGATAATGTGGGTGTTTATATACCTCAACCTTTTTCAATACCTTGACCTTATCCACCTTTACTTCTAACTCTTCCACCTTTTCCTTCTTTGTCTCTTGAGTAGATGAAGTGTTCATTTGTAGTGTGTATTTATCTATATCATTTAAATCTTCATCATGATCTTCGTCACATGTTTCAATCTCATCTTCATGATCTACCTATATTATTATTGGTGCCTTTTTCACTATGATATCTTGTAAAGTGATCTTCTTTTTCCTATACCAAAACTTCATGAACTTTTTCTGAAAATTAATATTCATTGTTCCCAAAGTCTCTAACCATGGATATCCAAGAACTATATCCACATCATCCATATCTAAAGCATAAAAATCTAAATGCAAAACATATTTTTCCATAATGAGCTTTAGATCTTCAAACATTGAAATATTCTTACCATCTACTTAAACCTCTTTGATATTCTTTACTTGAACATGTAGATGCTTGGACACATTCATGTTGATGAAGTTATACTTACTGGTAGGGTTTATGGACACAACAACCCTTTTCTTTTAAATGCATCCATGAAATTAAAAAATTGACTCAGATTTCTCTGGAGCTAAATTATTTGAACCCTTATCATCCAATTCTTCTTCTTTTTCTTCTTATTCTTCATCTGCTTCTTCTTCTATTACTTCTTCTTCTTATTCTTCTATTGATTCTTCTATTTCTTCTTCTTTTTTTGCTTCTTCTTCTACTACTTTTTCTGATTCTTGTTTTATATCCCAACGATTTAAAAAGATCTGTTCCATTTCTTTCCATGAAGAAAACCTTTCTGTATAACTCAACTGGTAAAACCAATGTAGTGCAGACTAAAATGAAAAAGGAAGTACTCATCTTTGCCCAAATTTTTTTCTAAAATGATTCTCCAAAAGTAGCCACCATTCTCTATCATCAATATCATCTTCCCTTGAAAATTTTTGCAACTCCATGATCCACAAAAAAATTAGGGTTCATGAAACCCTAAAATATTAATAACTCGTACAAAACTAATCCAAAAAGTTCCAAATTTTTACTGTATCTTCCTCTTATGATATTTGAACCTCAATAAAAATTTTGTGAAAAAATGTCACAAATTTTGATTTTTAGATTGAATATATGAAAACCATAAAATCACAAAAATTCACTCAAAACAACCCAAAAAATTTTGAAATTTTGACTGTGCTTCTCTTATATTTTCATATATCTCTAGTAAAAATTTCAAATGATTTTTTTTTATTTTTCAGAAGATATAGCCAAATTAGTATAAAACCTAAAATAGAAATAACTCCCTCAAAAATAATCAAAAAATCTTGATTTTTTTACTTTGACTTATTTGAAATATTCTCCATATCCAATAAAAAAAATTGTGAAAAAATTCACAACCAATAAAATTTTATTTCTGATTAAAAAAAAACTAGGGTTTCACTCCACACAAATTACCCAAATCAAAGCTCTGATACCACTTGATATGATCTTGATATTCAATATATGCAATATATTCATAAATACCCTTAAGGTAGGGAAACACCATATAATACTCCTTTAGGAAGGAATAACTCCACAATGTCTCTTCGAGGGGACAACCTCTAATATCCTCTTACAATAAAAGACTCAATGCTTACTTGATATCTTTACCATGATAATCATCCCCTATATACAAACATCTATCTAACCCATGGATGGGTAACCTCTTAATCCCACTATAGGCTGACCATTACCCAATGTACTAATTCCATAAGTTACTCTATTATCCTAATATATTGTACCCATATAACTAACTAGGGGATGTGTGCCACATGTCGGCATCTCCAACAACCCATATACATTAATATATCATATCCCTAGGTACATAGCATCTTGGATGGTGGAGTCACTTGGGAAGGTAATAGGTAGTTGCTTTCTTTCAATTGTTCTTCATTATCATTAACAAACCCCACAAAATAGGTTGGCTTAGATTATCAATTCTTATGAATTATTTGTGATTTTTCATGATTAATGTTTAAATTGATCTTCTTTGTAATCCAACACTACATATTGAATTATTGCACACACTCATTATGGTCCTTCTCAATATTTTCAAATTCAACCAAAAGAAATATAGGATCAATCCTATCACCGTATTGAATCTTGAAAACATTCTTCATTTATTCCCATGAATCAATGTATCCATGGGGAATGGAATTGAACCATTCATGAGCATCTTCTTATAACATGTGCATAAACAACTTAATGCACACATCTTCATGCTCAACCTCATAATCTTCAATGACAATGTGGAAATCCCTCAAGTGTTGATCACCACGCACTGCATTGTTACCTTGGAATTTTGGAAGGTAGTTCCTTACTTCATTCAGAACTTCATTGGAATAGCCTTTCATTTCATCAAAATTGATAGAATTTAATTTGAAAATACAGAATATAGGATGCTCATTCTCATCTTGATCCCTATGCCTCATGATTGGTTCAATGGTAGGTTCAAAAACAACTAGCAAAGGGATGTGAGGTGGACTTGGTAGATCAAACTTAGGAGGGGATTCAACTAATTGAGAAGGAGTTGGATAGTAAATTGGATTGTATGATTCTTAATAGTTAGAAGAATTATGATAATATTTAGAAATAGGAATTGCAATAAATAAGAGTTTAGAATTACCAAAATATTGATAGTCCAAATAGTCTTTTGTAGTTGAACTTTGCTTTTCAACTGGGCTCCAAACTTGTCTTCTTTTTTTGATGAACACTTAAGGGTGAGACACGTTTTTTTTATGAGTCACCATTAAAAGATGACCTCAATCCTTCCATCTTTTCAAGTAAAAAAACTCTCAAAGTTGAAGATATTTAAAGCAGACACTGATCTTTCTTTGAAACTAGATGATGTTTTAGAGTCGCCAATAGAATCAAACTTCTAGAATATCACCATTTAGAAACTTCCAGTGATACATACTGAAACCGTATCTTGCTAAAATTAGTGATGATGTATGAAAGCAAGTAAATTGAAAATTTTTAGATTCATATTCAAAAGGGGAAACCACCTCAAGACATAACAAATTTATAGCTCTTCGCAACAAATCTAGCATGTCAACTAAGTGAAATATCTTAATTCTTGGCACGTTCATAGTGGAGTGATGCAATGTTGATGGCCAAGATAATAAAAGTAGGCTCAAATAACCTCAAATTTCAAACTCACAAGATAAAATGAATAAACATGTCTGAAAATATGTTGTTGAGATTATTTTAGTAGATAGTGGTAGAGAACTTTTTGAAACCTAAAATTTATTATTAGCTCTCTGCAAGAGTCCCTGATAACACAAGTGACTAGGACTTATTTGTACCCAAAAATAGTTCCAGTTAAGGTGGTGATGTTGATGAACAAATATAGTCAAAATGTAGCAAATAATAATTAGAGAACTCCACAACATGAATTACTTACAGCTCTCTGCAAGAGTCCATGACAACATGAGTGATCATGACTTCAATTTAATCCCTGACAATGATGTTAGTTGAGTGTGTAACATTGATAGATCAAAGATAGTCCAAATTTAGCAAATAACAGTAGAGAAGTTTTCAACTTTAATTAATTACAGCTCTTTGCAAGAGTCCCTGACAACACAAGTGAATAAAATTTTAATTTAACCCCTGACAATAGTGAAAGTAGAGTGTTGGTTCCTAGTTGTATACCTCTTTTGCTCAGCGTTGCACACATAGAGAAAAATAGAAAATAAAGATGAAAAATCCATTGATATGTCGTTGTATCTAGAGAAGGGTTTGGAATCAAGAATGGATTGAATGCAAAAAATGACTGAGAGGCACCGATAAAAGGTATGATCAGCTCCTTGCTACTTCTAGCTCTACCTGAACTAAGGTGAGAGAACCTATGGGGTAGCTTGCTCATATGAATATATTCTACAATTTAACTTCCATGGGGATTTTTGCAACACAAGAACACAAACATGATCAGGGCACAACCAAGCTTGTTCATTCCACCCAAAAAGGGTTGTCACATGGGATGAACAAATGCACTAGGTCACATAGAAGCTATTAAAGACATATAGGGATGTGCTCGCAACCTTCATTCTAAAAAAAATTTCAACAATAAAGCATTGAATGGAAGACTTCAATGTCAATCTTTAAAGCACAAAGTAGATACACATCTTATAAACGTAATATTTATGCATCTACAGGAAAATAAAACTTAACATATGCAATAAGGGGTATTATTTTCAAGGTAGAAAAGTTAAGACACATTGATAGTAATAAAAAGAGGGTGGTGTACTGGTAGTTTTCAAACAATAAGGATTCTTTCAACATTCATGACATCACTTATTGCAAAGATGTAGAAAAACTAAAATGCAAGCTAAAGTAGCTACTAGGAGGGATTTACATTTATTGGTGCTAATAAAATGCAAATACCTGAATGATCCTTGAAAGACTAAAACATACACTAAAAATAGAATCTCATATACTCTTTCCTACTGAATTCATAAACCTAAGTTGTCCTAAAAATTCATTCAACAACATATTTTCAAAATAAACTTAGAAAGGGTTTATAATCTAAATCTATACTTAAAATGATAACTAGTAATGAACATTGAACCAAATACCCAATCAACAACATTTTCAAAACATATTATTGAACTTCATCAATAGGAAATAATAATACACATAAGCATTCTCATTAAATTGAAATAAAATCTTGCATACATCAATATTTCAAAATGTTGCCACATGAACAAGCATGATAGATTTACTCTATGTTGGACATGGGAGACATATAAAGATGCTCTCAGAGCTTCCTAATGGTTGTACAACCGTAACCACCTTATCAAGAGAGATAAAATGCACACAATAATGATCTCAACATTTTGAACATCCTATACTTAAGAAAGACAAAGACCAACAACAACAACCTAGAATAGAGGAGAAGCCCTCTATTTACATATTTTTACCCTTTTATAATCCAGGAATAGGGGTTGCATTTTGCAAAATTGCAGTCAACACCCAAAAGTCCCACCAAGATACTCCTAGCTAGAAAATACTCATTGCCATGCCTAGAATCTTCATCCATTTGCAAGAAAAATCATTGTTCTAACTGCCTCTACAAGAAATGATGAAGATTTGCAATAACCCTTTTCTCTCTTTGACTAGAAATGCATTTTAGTTGAACTTGAAAGAGAATATTCATGGTGGAGGCGAGATAAACCATTTGTCTTCTTGTTTAACTACCTATAGATGCCCTTTCACCACTCATTTACAAATTTGGAATCTTTTTAAAAATTTCCTTTCCTTTTATGCATGTCAAAGAACAACCTTGCCTTGTGATGATTACATTTGAACACACTAGACCCATGGCTATTTGATAAATCTTTTTTGGAGTGGCCCACTTTGATCTTGCAAACCTACAATATTTATGTCATGGAGGTGTTTGAATAAGCAAAGCGAATTAAAATGCAAAACTTATGTTATTCTAACTTTTTCCTTTTTGTCTCCAACTCGCCTTTTCACATTTTGTTTTTGTCACTTTTTTTTTTTCAATTTTACTTTCTAGAGTTGCCTCCACATATTTTAATGGATAAATGCATTATTTTTTATTTTTGACCTTTTGGGGAAATTATGGTCACTTTTGCAAATTTTTTTCCTTTATATTGGGAAAATCTAAATCTCAAATGGTTTTACAATTTGCAAATTGCAAGATTATAAACTGTAGAATTGCAATTCATAGTTGTAATTCCCCTAGAAAGTTCCCTTAGGGAAATAGGAACTCCAACTGCAATTTGTAATTTACAACTTTGCAAAATTATAAATTACAATTGGAGTTCTTGTTTCTTTGAAAAGCTTCCTTTTACAAATTGTAGAATTGCAATTTGTAGTTGTAGTTCCCTTGGGAAGTTTCTTTAGGAAAATGGGAGCTCCAAATACAATTTGTAATTTGCAACTTTGCAAAATCATAAATTACAAATTGAAGTTGGAGTTTTCATTTCCTTGAAAAGCTTCCATTAGGAAAATAAGAATTTTAGCTGTAATTTACAAAATTACAAAATTGTAAATTACACTTAGAGTTCATTTTTCCATAAAATGCTTCCTTTAGGTAAATGGGAACTCCAATTGCAATTTACAATTTGCAATTTGCAAATTTGAAAAATTGTGAATGGCCATGAAAGTTCCCATTTGAACTAGGACCCCATGTTGACTGACATTGACTAGGGGTTTGGGAGACCCAAATGCAATTTGCAATTTAAACAAGTTCAAAATTGCAAAATTGCATTTCTTCTCAAGATCTCCCTGAAACTCCTCTTGAGTTGACTTTTTTTCAAGCTTTAACTAATGGGATTAGGAGATTTGACCGTAATTTACAATTTTATTTTGGAGACTTGCATTTTGCAAATTATTTCTCCCATATAAATTTTCTAGGGACTTTTGGGGCATCATCTGCAATTTTTTGAAATTTGCAATTTATTGATTTTTGCCCTAACTCCATCCCTGCAACCTAGTCCAGTAGAATACCCTGTAGAATATATTTCCATAAACCCTGTAGAATATATTTCCAGAAACTCAGCTCTTTCCATCCATTATTTGATTGAACATTTTCTATTTTATATCTGACATTAACTTGTCCTCTTTCTTGCCTGAATCTCAAGAAAGTGATACTTATTTCCACTTTCCATCATCAAAAGTAGCCCTCAACAATGAATTAAAAAACTTTTTCAAAATATGCTACAAATAATTCTTCATATGAGTGGTGTTTCATGTGCTCAAAGAGTTCTTCATGAAGAAAGGGACCAGTTTGAAAGGTAGCAAGGTTGGAGCATAAAAAATACAAAAACCAACAAAGCATCATTTGAGCAAGATGAATATACACCAGTCCATTTGCATTTACTGCCAGAATTGGCACAGTGGTGATTATAATTAAACACACCATCTCATTTATCATGACAATGGCCATATTTGCAGCCATCTCCATAACCCATGAAAAAGGGTTCACTTAAAACTAAGGAACTTGAGAACCTTGCTCTCATTTTTCTCTTCTGACAAACCCTCCTTTGTGCATCTTAGCTGCTCAAGAACTTACTCGATTCTCCCCTCATGTCTCAAGGAAATAACAAGTGGATTTTTTTTGTTTACCCTTGGGTTTCTGGATGCTTTCATCATTAATTACTTAACAAGGTGAGCTGCAATAGACTCATCTTTAGACCCACCAAACAATGAAGATGAAGAGTACATATTTCCACCAATTTCAATCCTTCACCCTGTCTCTTTAACAACAAGAAGTTGGCCCCCTATTATCATCTTCACATTGACACTGAGGTTAAGTACTCGGTGAAATGTTTCAACACTATCATGGTGACAAGGATCCAATAGAGATATCAAACCAAAAAATATCCAAGGACCTCCAAGACCATCTTTTCTCTTTTCAGGTACTTCTTGTTTAGCTACAACAAGAGATTGAAGACCACATTCTACAAATTTCAGCAGCAAGATGTCCTTGACTGCCTTTCTTATGCTCATAGAATGCTTCATAAATTGAAACATAGCACTTATTATTTACATTTCAAGTTATCAAACATGGATTCTCAAGATCCAAATGTTAATCATCTTCATGTTTTACACTGAAAGGTGTAACTTCAAAACTGAAAATATGTAGAGTATCAGTTTTCGTGTCCCTATAGAACTTTACTTCAAAGGTCAAATGGTTGTGGATAAAGTATTTCTATTCTGAACTCCCTACATAGCTAGGTTTAAAACCACCACGAAAACCATGTTCATAAGAATAAGTTGGGGTTCCATCCATCCTTCACATTCTACATTATTTTCCAAACTATGATCAACAAGTCAAGCCACATGATGCAAGGCTTCCAAAATGAATTTGTTCTCCCTACCATCTGGAAAGTTCATTTTCCTTGAGATGCCATCACACCTATTCACCTGATGCATGTTCTTTATGCCTGTAGGGTGTTTAAATACTTCACCTACCTCCCACACAATGACCATACTCTTTCAATTGTCAAGATCCTACTCCTTAAGAGCACAATTGATTACCTTTGTATAAGCAACTAAACACAGAATTTAACAAGAATTAATATGTAACTAGAATTCAGAATCACCACAAAATATGAGAGACAATACAATCTTGTATTAACACTCTTCTAGAAGGAAATACAATGAAGAAATCACTCTCTTCTCACACCTCTTGGGCGTATAGTAATTCTCCCTCAAGATTTCTCTCTCTCAATTACAACCAACTCAAACACAGAGTTGCTCCCTCCACTAGTAAGTGACAATCAACCCAATGGTTGTTGTTGCCTACTTCCAATTCGTACTGGTGACAATCAACTCAATGGTTGCTTTGCCTACCTTACAGTAAATCTAACTGGCCTTGCTCACCAAGCAGACCTTCTTGATCTTGCACACCCTGTAGACCAACTGATCTTACTTACCATGTAGATCTCCCTGATCTTGCTACCTATAGATCAACTGATCTTACACACCTTGAGACAACCAACCCAATTGTTGTTCTTGCCTTCAAGTGAAGGATCTAATCCTTTAGTCCTTAGTCCTTAGACTTGTCCTTGTGTTGCAGATCTTCTTGATCTTTCTACCCCATAGATTAACTGATCTTGCACACAACCTTGGCACTCTTGCAAATCTCCTTGATCTTGCTACCCCGCAGATCAACTAACCTTGCTTTTCTGCACACTTTACAATACAGCCCCATGGGTCTCTTAAATAGATCCCAAAACAAATAATAATTAGAAATGCAGACTCAAGACTAAAATTAGTCTTTATACGCAAACTAACTGTCTGTCTAAAATTAGACCAGTTCTGGAAATGCATGCAAATGCACACACACATAGGTTGCCGACGTCGATTCCTATCTGGCCGATGTTGGCCGACCCCTAACCGATGTCAGTTACTGTGTACATTGATTATGACCGATGTTGGTTGGCCTGACCAACGTTGGTTACTCTGACACTCAACAACCTCCACCATTTGCATAATAGTGAAGCTTTTAGCTCCACAACCTAACAATCTCCTACTTGGAGATAAATAGTTGCACCTACACCTGTACTTGTACATCATCTAATTTTGTTTCCTGGCTTGTATCCCTCTTCAAGTTTAATCTTGAAGACCAATAGAATTTGAATGAAGATTCAACTTCTCCTTTGTTCCCAGCTTTGTTAACATATATGCAGGGTTCTTATCCTCATTAGCCACCGTGACTGCAACAACCTTCTACATCTCTAAAATCCAGCTAACTGCCATAACACCAACAGTGAACACATATCCTGTGGTGCTTCTCCTGTCATCCAAGTCACCTACCATATCTGAATCTACATACCCATGTAGAGAAGTGCTTGACCCTGCATAGCATAAATACCTGCTGTTGGTCCCTCTCAGATATCTGAGAATCCACCGAACTACTTTCCAGTGCTCCTTCCCTAGATTGGCCATTAACTTGCTGACAACTCCCACTGCTTGGGCAATATCAAGTCTAGTACTCATGTACTCAACCTCATCATGTGATTTAGGACACTGTTCTAAGCTCAGCTTGAACTATCCAACCATAGGTGTGCTTACCAATTCTGCATCCTACAAATTGAACCTCTCCACTACCTTATTCACATAATCCTCTAGAGACAAAATCAACCTGTGACTTTCCCTGTCTCTAGAAATACTCATACCAAGGATTTTCTTTGCTCCTCCTAAATCCTTCCTGGCACATGTCTGAGCTACTTTTACCTTTAGCTCAGCAAATCTCCTACATGTGTGACCCTGCAACAAGCATATACACTACATACAGTAACAGGATAATGTAGCGACCATTATCCAACCTAGTAAAATAATCACAATGGTCACATTGACATTAACTAAAGCCATGCTTTGTCATAAACCTGTCAAACCTATACCACTGTCCTGGAGCTTGCTCAAGACCATATAACCTAGCCTTCTATCTCACCTGTCCATTCTCTCCTTTCTTTAACCTGTGAATCCATTCATATTTTAGTGCTTTCATTTCGACTGGCAACTCTACCAAATCCCACATTTGGTTCTCTTCTAAGGAATCAATTTCCTCATTCATGCCATGCTCCCACTATTTCCTAGATTCTACCTGCATTGCCTCTTCAAAACTTCCGCGTTCTTGACCATCAGTGAGCAACAAGTAGTGTAAAGAAGGGGAATAATGAATTTGAGGCTTACTTACCCTTTCAGTCCTCTTAATGGGCGTTTGAGACTCCTTGTTAGCTTGTTGTCCACCCAAAATCTGTTTTAATAGTGACCAATCTCGATCACCTTTGGCTAACCTCAGTTTGCACTCGATCGATGTTGATTCCTCCTGATCGCCGTTGTTAGTTCCCTGATTGATGTCGATGTCCACCTACCTGACATCACCGACTTTGGTCTACACATGACTGATGTTGGTTCCTACCTGATCAACGTCGATTCTCACCTGACCGATGTCGGTAACTATGTTTTCCTGTGAGTGATGATTTTTACCTGTGAGCTCATTTTGGATCAAAAACTTGTCCAAATCAACACTGCCCTGCTCAAAATTATTTAGCCTCTTGAGTTGATCTCTGTCCATCATCTTCTCCTTGAAAACCAAGGCTTTCTAGTTCTTATCATTTGACTTAAGAACATGCATTCCCTTCTCACTCATATGACCAAGCCTATAGAGCTACATATTTGCATCTACATGTGAAGTAGATAAAATAGAAGGAGAATCAGTAATACAAGTAGATAGATAAAGTGTACATACTTTCTTACCTCTTGCTAAAACAAGTGCACCCTTGGAAACTTTCCAAGATTTCACTGTGAGAGTTACTGTGCAACCCTCATCACCTAACTTTCCTACAAAAATCAAATTCCACTTTAGGACTGAGACATGCATGACATCCTTCAACACCCATGTGTTGCCATTCTGCAATTTCAGCTGCACTTTCTCTTTGCCAACAATTTGACAAGGCTCACCAACCCCTAAATAAATCTTTCCAAAGTCTCCATGGACATAATCATGGAAAAATTCTCTATTTGGGGTTGCATGGAAAGAGGCAACAAAATCTAAAACCCAAGATTCTAATTTATCCAAGGAACATATAAGAACATCCTGTGCAACAATACCTGCATCATTTGCTTCTTTATTTCCTTCATGTTGATCTTCTACCAACCAACAATCTTTCTTTACATGCCCTTTCTTTCCACAATTCCATAATTGATAATTCTTGCCATTGAATTTCTCCATTCTTAGTGTACTTTCTTCTACCATTGCTTTACTCCCACTCAATCAGAAACCCTTGAGAGTGACCTATAATCAACAAACACTAACCTACTTTGAACCTGGCTCTGATACCACTTGTCAAGATCTAGAACAGAAAGCTCTAATACCACTTGTCAAGATCCTAGCTCTGATACCACTTGCTAGGATCTACACATAAGCTCTGATACCAGTTGTCAGGATCCTACTCCTTAAGAGCATAATTGATTACCTTTGTATAAGCAATTACACATGAAATTTAACCAGAAGTAATATGTAACTAGAATTTAGAATCAGCACAGAATATGAGAGACAATACAATCTTGTATTAACACTCTTCCAGAAGGAAATACAATGAATAAATCACACTCTTCCCACACCTCTTTGGTGTACAATAATTCTCCCTCAAGAGTTCTCTCTCTCAATTATAACCAACTCAAACACAGAGTTGCTCCCTCCACCAATAAGTGACAATCAACCCAATGGTTGTTGTTGCCTACTTCCAGTCCATACCGATGACAATCAACTCAATGGTTGCTTTGCCTACCTTACAACAGATCTAACTGACCTTGCTCACCAAGTAGACCTTCTTGATCTTGCACACCCTACAGACCAACTGATCTTACTTACCATGTAGATCTCCCTGATCTTGCTACCTACAGATCAACTAATCTTACACACCTTGAGACAACCAACCCAATTGTTGTTTTTTCCTTCAATTAAAGGATCTAATCCTTTAGTCCTTAGTCCTTAGAATTTTCCTTGTGTTGCATATCTTCTTGATCTTGCTACCCCACAGATCAACTGATCTTGCACACAACCTTAGCACACTTGTAGATCTCCTTGATCTTGCTACCCCACAAATCAATTGACCTTGCTTTTTTGCACACTTTACAATATAGTCCCATGGGTCTCTTAAATAGATCTCAAAACAAACAATAATTAGAAACATAGACTCAAGACTAAAATTAGTCTTTACATGCAAACTAACTGTCTGTCTAAAATTAGACCAGTTGTGAAAATGCATGCAAATGCACACACACACACACACACAAGTTACCGACATCGGTTCCTATTTGACTGATGTTGGCCGACCCCTAACCGATGTCAGTTATTGTGTATGCTAAATATGATCGATGTCGGTTGGCCTGACCGACGTTGGTTACTCTGACACTCAGCAACCTCCACCATTTGCATAACAGTGAAGCTTTTAGCTCCATAACCTAACATCAATGGGATCCAGACTTCAGCCAACAATTCTTAATTTAGAAAATTTGCCAAATTGGTTCGCAGTTCCCATTCTCCTCCAGCCTCATCTTTATATCTTCATTCCATAAGATCTAGGGATGCGAATGCAAAGTGAAATTTCCAATTTTAAAAGTTGTGCTTCACATGGTTTTTTCCCCATGGAAATCCCCGACGATTTTCTCAACCCCCATTTGGAATTTCTTTTGGCCTCCAAAAGTTTATGGCCTTTCCTTATCCATTTTGCAATTGCATTTTAAACCATAGACCTCCAATGGAACTCTATAACATCACATGTAATTTACCCCAAGGTCGACATTGTAGTCAAAGGACCAATCTCTGCCAAGCTTCCTTACAGCCACATAACAATACTTAAATTTGTTTTATTCCATTGCCTTCCTTCCATGTGACAGGCTTTATTGACATGGGTTTGAGTGTTGAAGTGTGTCTCTTTGCTGCCATGTAAGTCTATGTGGGAATTATGGTGGTGTGGCTACAATCTATGTGGTCCTTCACATGTTTACCAATAGGGCTTTAGTATTGGACCATTGCATTATTTCTTCAACAAATGGTGCAAACTCCTAGTGCAAATTTGAGCATCAACACATTCTATTTGTCTATCTGTTGAGGGAGGGCCATTTCCTGATAGGGGATAGTGTCAAGGATCATTAGTCTGTGGTTTATGTAGAAAGGCATTCAGAGGATGCTCTCCCACCCCCACTATAGTTATTAGAGATACATGAGTTGGTACAACTCGAGCTCTGGAGATCTGGTTATCTTTATATTGTATATAAGGTTAAATAACTACTGAGATTATAATTTAATATTAATGTACATAAACAACAATTTTTTATTGTGAGACCAGTCATGGTCGTGTCATAGTGTATTTTACTTTCTTATGAAGTTATTATACTTTATATTGATTCAGAATTAAAGTTGAAATTTGATGTTATTTGTTGTAATAATATATTTTGATTTAAGTTCTATAATTATATTTGAATACTTGTCAAGTAGTTTTTTTTAAAACAAATTACTATGTTTTATTCTAAGTACAACTAGGAAAGGTTATACCATGTGGTATCAGAGCTTAGGATCGAACTCTAGGACTTAGTAAGTCAAATAACATTTTTGTTTTCTTCTTTTCAGTAAGAAATAAGAATGGTGCAAATAAGAGCATCGAGTGAGGGTCCATCGAATGACAATAACCCACCCATTGATCTTAACCATATTGTTGCTAAGCATTCAATAAATTTGGATCAAATACTCATAGCCATGAACAATACTAGGGATCAAATCATAGTCCTAGAACAAGTTCATGGCCAAGGCAAGAAGAATGTCAGGAAGTCCCTGTTGAGCAACCCGTTGTATAGGAAAACTAGCAAGATACAAGAGCTTAGGTAGTTACAGAGCTATCTAGGGACATGAAGAAGGTGAATCCACCTAATTTCAATGGAACTATTCTAGGTGATGGTGTTGAATCATGGTTGACTAATATGGATAAGTATTTCAAGATTTGAAACTACTCTGAAGTCACCAAAGTAATATGGGGAGCTTACTAGTTAGATAGTGAGACGACTACTTGGTGAGCTAATAAGAAGATGGAGATGAACCTTAACTCAAACACCACAACTTAGGAGTAGTTTGTGATGTTGCTCAGGTCACAGTGGCTATCACAGCTTTAATTTAATCATAATCTTACATATTTTTAGAATATGAAACAAGGAGAGTTATCGATAAATAAGTACTAAGAACAGTTCACCAAATTCTGAAGTAAATACCTAGTACCAAGCTAATGAGAGGTTTAGACTCAAGAAGTTTATCATGGGATTAAAACCCTAGATTGATGGTGAGGTAGATGTTCATGGGCCTTCTACCATAGACCAATTTTTTGAGAAGGTGGTAAAACAGGAGTAGAATTTGAAGTCTCTGGATTAGGTCAGGGAAAAGTTTAATTAAAAGTTTGGCAATTCCAATCCAACTTTCAAGAAGAAGAACTGGAATCAGAGGAGTAGAGACTCCAAGGGACAACCCAAGAATCAGACCACAAAATTCAATAGTATATCCATTAACAATAAACTAGGTAATGGCTCCAAAGTCAATTTCCAAGGAAACTCTCAAACTGACAGGAAATGTCCATCGGGAAATTATTTCAATTGTAGAGGAAATCACTATGCTCGTGAATGTCCTCAAGACAAGTCAAAGAACAAAGGTCCTAACTCTCAGCATGAAAATTTTTAGCAGCATATTCATGCAGTAATTGATAACTAACAAGCTGAATTTCAAGCATCACCCATAAAACTGCCAGATATTTTGTTTGAATGTCTAGTTTCTATTTTGATAGATACATGGGATATTAAATGTTTTATAGTTATTAGAATACTTAGCAAGTTTCCTAGAAAAATTAGATATATGGTGAATGCATGGTCATTACAATATGGGAATGACTCTAAAGCCATGGTTAACAAGTGTCTCGTTGAAGTTGTGATTAGGTTTCCTAAATTTTCAACTATAGTAGATTTATATGTAGCACCACTAGAGTCATATGATGTGATTATAGGAGTCAACTAGCTTGCTGAACACAAGGCCAAGGTTGACTATTACTTAAAGAGGGTTGAGTGTCTCAATGATTTTATAAATCAGACATAACTATAGGGTGAAAAAAGAGTTATGGCTCACACAGATCTTTGTAATGCAACTTAGAAGAGTTCAAAAAAAAGGCTGCCAAACATTTATCATTAAGATAAATGAAATAGAAGAACCTAAACAACCATATCTCAAATATTTTCCTTGTCTTAGATATTTCCATGATGTATTTCCTAAATAATTACCAAGTTTGTCTCACAAGCATGAGTTCAATTTCTCTATCGACATCATACCTAAATCAAAACCATAGTCTAAGGCACCGTATAGGATGATGACCACTGAATTGGTCAAATTGAAGGCACAACTATAGTAGATTTTTGCAAAGGGGTTGATTAGGCCTAGTATGTCACCATAGAGTGCACTTATAGTTTTTGTAAAGAAGAAGGATGGTATTCTTTGACTTTGCATTGATTATAGAATGCTAATAAGGTAACTATCAAGAATAGGTAGCCATTACCTCATATAGATGATATTTTTGATCAAATTCATGATGCAATGGTATTTTCTAAGATAGATCTTAGAGTGGCATATCATCAATTGAGGATTCAAGATGAAGATTCGGGATGAAGGTATTTAGAAAATAGCTTTCTAAACTCGATACGGGCATTATGAGTTCATTGTGTTACCTTTTGGGTTAACCAATGCACCAACAACATTCATGAATTTCATGAAAATCGTATTCAAAGACTATTTAGATCACTTTGTTTTAGTCTTTTTGGATGACATTATTATCTATTTTAATAATGAAAAGGAGCACCTACAACATTTGGAATTAGTTCTGCAACAATTGCAGAAGCACAATTTGTATGGCAAGTTATCGAAATGTGCCTTCTTTCAAGAGAGGGTGCAATATATAGGGCATATTATTTATGTAGATGGTATTTCTATAGATCCATCTAAGATAACAGCCATTATGGAGTGGCCAGCACCTAGAAATGTGCATGAGGTAAGGAGTTTTATGGGGTTAGCAGGCTATTATAGGAAGTTCATTCTAAAATTTTCCAAGATAGCTAATCCAACTACCTCCTTGTAATAAAATAAACAAAAGTTTTACTGGTTAGATAAATGTGAATTATATTTTTAGGAGTTGAAAAGAAGACTTACATCAACACCAGTGTGGTGAGTTCCTGATCCCAATGGATAGCTTTCAGTGACCACAGATGTGTCAAGAGAGGGTTTATGTGGAGTCCTTATGTAGGATGGTGCAGTAGTGGATTTTGAGTCGAGAAAGCTAAAAACTCATGAGGTGAATTATGCCCCTCATGCTCTTGAGCTTGCAGTGATTATTCATGCTTTGCAAGTTTGGTGACATTATTTTATGGAAAAACCATTTAAGCTCAAGACTAATAATTTGGGACTTAAATATATCTTCACCCAACCAAATTTAAATGCTCTTTAGAGACATTGGTTAGAATTACTTTCTGACTATGATTTTGATATCTATTACATCAAGGGCAAAGAGAAGAGAGTAGCAAGAGCATGTAAATGTTTTGGGAAACCTTTTCCTTGATGTAATATATATAAAGAACATATAGCATTTTACATTGTATAAAGAGTATGTATTATGTTTTTTTTTTGAAAACCTTTTCCTCGATGTGACATGTCATGATGAGGAGAATCTTGAGGCACTCGACTAATAGTGATGTGAGGAGTTACCCCAATGGCATGCAATATCAAAAGGTGGTCAAACTCTATAACGACCACCTTTTATTTCACCTAAATCTACATAAAAATGATATTTCATATCACAACTTTTATTATTCAAATCAAAATTGAATTCAACTATAGTGTTATTATAAAAAGTTGCATTTTTATATTTTTATAGTTGAAATAAATATCAATGCAAAAAGTGTGTCATATTTGTGTGAATCTTGTAAGAAGCATCTAAGATTCCCCAAGCATAACCCTTTTCCAAGTGAATCTTACAACAAATTTTTTTAAGAAAATAGTGAATCCAAAACTAAGCATCTTGAACCCTAAAACAAATTCTTGATGGATTATGGTGCTTAAAAATTGAGAATCAAAGATTTAGATGTCCCACGGGAGGGAGCCTCTTCCATACTCGAAAACCCTAGTATAATGAATAAGAAGTTGATATTTCTTGGTTTTAACAATGACCTTATATCTAGTCTAGAATATTTAGTTGCAAGCAAAACCATGATAATTAGGAGTAAAAACCTCATTGCCTTTGTCCTAGAAACTATAGTTAAGGGGATAACATGAAATTTTGATAGTGGGGGACTATTATAAAGAATAAGCAAAAGACATCACATAAATCACCTCTATTAATAATAATAAAATTTAAATTAAGAATCACATCTCTATTAATAATACAAAGTACACATCATTAATTGTAAAAAAAATGAGTGAACAACATCACACTCTGAAACATCATATCAATCCTAAGACCAAGAAAATCCATATAGTTAACTTTAAAAAAAATCTAAATATAAGCAAAAATAATATAGTAAGTAAATTCAACCAAAAAAGGGGACATAAAAAAAAGATAACATGATAAAAGCTTAACTGGAAAAGTAAAACACAACACTAGTACATAAGAGTAATAATCAGCAAGGGTGGTGGAGGGGGAGGATCACCACTTCTAGTAGGAGGATTTGTAGTGTGAGGTAAAGGATCTCATCCATCACTCCCCTTTTCTTTGTTTTCCTACTTAGTATTATCTATCCTAGAGGGTAAAATGACAAGTTTCATGTGAGGAAACTTTCCTTGCGGAGGTGCCCCCTAGCCAAAAGGGTCTTAGATATAAGTTAAAAAACCACCACCATCACCACCATGTGGTTTGTAAGAAAGTGAAGAAAACTGTGAATATAGGTAGCCATTACAACACCTACTATAGGAATGGGGCCTACCTCAATTGCCAAATCGATGATAGTAAAGAGGTGATTGGTTGTAAGGTAATTCTTAACTAACAACACAAGAGCCTCCCCAATGATCTAATAGAGTCTAGAGATGCACCACCCCTAATTAGATCCGTTCCCCCTATATTTGGATATGTAGCATACTATTAGAGAGCATTTCAACTCTATAAGTAAAATAAAAAGATTCTTCCATCATAGTATGAGTGAAAATTATACTAATTTTTTTTTAATAAAAGAAACAAAATCTTAGAATAAAAAATATGCTAAATTTATGTAAACTTTGTACGAATTGTGATCAAGTCCCCTAGCAATCCCCATTCTCCAAGTAAACATTTTTGGATAGAATGGCTAAAAAAGAGTATGTATCCATAACCAAGCACACTAAGCATGCTTGTGGAAACAAAAAATATACTTTCAAGATTTTGGGTGTTGTCAAACTGCACAAACATGATGAGCCACACCTAAATGAACCAAACAATTACCAATTCACAAATATCTATGATTAATGCAAAAATTTAAAATTATTAATTAAACTAGTACAAATATATTAAATACATCTATTTGACAAATATTGAGAAATGTCAATCTCAAGGTTCTTCTCTTAGATTTTTCACATAACACATCTATTTATAATTGTATTACCTTCTTCACAAATTTCTCATTCACTAATCGTAAATCATATCAATCTAACTACACTAATATGTGAAGCTCAAAATAATCTTTCTATAAAATAAAAAGGACCTCCAAAATTTATAATATAACCAAGATTTACAATTTTTTTATTGAATTTTTAAGAAAAAAAGAAAAAATAAAATAAAAGACAATGAAATGAACACCCATTTTATAATTAAAATTAAAAATAAACACACTACATTACAATACACTATTATCCCAAAATGTCATTGTAAAACACATCTCGATGTAAAAACAAAAGCCAAAAAACTAAAACCAATCAACATACCTACATTTAAACATAGAGTGCCAAATAATGATGGGGAATGAAGTTTCTATCTTGGGTCCTAATATTTCAACATAAATTAAGCCTAAAGATGGAAACATTTTTTGACTTTATGAGTTCTATTTAAATTATTCAGAGAACAACTAATGAATATCCATCATGGCCCTCATTTTATGGGCCCAAAAAATGTATGGTATATATTTATTGTGTATACATCTCCATCACTGATGCATTTGTTTTTATCGGCCAACTGACACAAGGCCCCTGGCATAATTAATGTAATTTCATAAAGTCCATGAATTATTTGATTGTATATTTCCATGTGTGACTATATAAAAGTAAATGAGACCTTGTTTACATGAACAGTTGATGGCTCAAGTATACATTCCTCCCTCTATATGAGTTGAGACAAATATAGCCATTATTGTTGCAATGTCATCTTCATAGACACTGACATAGATATATATTAACTTATAATTTTGAATTGTAAAAATAGACTTGTTTTAATAATTTTACTACATACGTGGGACAAATATAACTTATGTTAATGTATTGTGTATGCAGGGTTGTCCTATGACATCTGACAGTCCCAATCAAATGATTATTAGGGCAACTTCTCATGTTTCTCTCATATTTCAGACACCTATTCGAACAACTAAGCCTGCCATCAACATGGTTAAGTGTCAAAAATAGATCGAGCAGGACCACAAGATTACATTAAATACATGTTTAAATTGTTTTTTATTTTAGTTTAAAATTAATTTATTAACAATTGGTTAAATGTATTTTATATTAATTTTTTAAAAATACTTGTATTTGAATAGGTTCCACTGCAAGTAAGTTATGAGCGTAGGACCCACAATCAAACCTTGGATCAATCCCAAGAATTAGAGGGGTTTCCATTTACTACCAGGGCATCTCAAGGAGAATCTTCTTTGAGGAAGGAAAAGAGAGGGAGACTATTTGATGAATAGGATGTATTACATGAGATGTACTTTTTTGTAGGCCTATATGGCAATTTACATATTTTTGGAATTGTATATGTGATATGACATTCACCCAACATTAGATACTATGTTGGTAGATGTAATTTTTTGTATGTATATCATGACAATCTATGTATTATTGACATTGCACACATGTGCCTACATTGTATGCCTATCATGGCAATCTACCTAATTTATATTTAGTTTTTATTTCATTGTGTGTTATTGTATAGTGTTGTTTTGATCTTCCAAACTATTATATATTGGATCTCATATTTAATGCTGTACACAATTGAGGATTAAAAAAATTATTCTTTTCAATGCTATAAATCTTGGATCTCCCATATTTTTCTAAATTAAAGTTTTTATTTCATTGGGTGTAGTGGAACTGACTAATGACACTCTTATCTATTTTGCATTTTCATCACCCATTTACAACTTTTTAATTAATCTTTAACACAATGTGATTACACTTAAAATCCATACCTTGTAAATTTCTCACTCGAATAACGATACCTGTAATTTACCTAATCTTTCACCTTCACCTAGATCTATTGTCTTTTTGACTAGCTTTTCTTAAAACTAGGCCTACTTCTTGTATGCCTTCCTTCATCCCCTAATACCACCTAATACATAGTTTGCTCTTATATTTTTAATAAGGCTATGAAATTACTATTCATATGCTCTAAGATCATGAATAATTCCAACCTCACTTATCCACTCTTGTTTTCAAATCGGTTCAAAATCCACTCTCAAACAATCTTATTTTAAACTAGCCAATTACTCATTAGGTAAATAGGTCAATAGGTCAATTACTCATAATAGAGTTTATCAATAGGTCAATTACTCATTAGGTCAATAGGTTAATACGTCAATTACTCATTAAGTTTTTAGGTCTTTAGACCTACTTGTTGCTATAATAGGTTAATTTCTCAAAATAGAGTTTGTAGCTTTTAAAAATTATATTTATAGTAGTGTTTTAGCAATTGTAACATGTTATACCCATTACCCAATTTTATAGAACTCAAATCAACCAAAAACTCATCTTACCCAAGTTTTAACATGTTCTATAGGCTGAGTGTTTAGTAGAATTATTGTTTTGATGCTTCCTAACCAAAACCTAACACTTCCAACATGTCTGGGGTGGATAAAATCTATGATTAGGTTATTGGCCTCCCATTAGGCCTGATCTCCACCACCCAATCTGGCCTCAAAAACACCCTTCCTAATACAAGAAAAATGCAAAATTTTAGCCTAAGTTCAAACATGCATAAAATGAAACTTGTAAGTCATTTATGTGAACCATCATATCTTTTTTCCACCCTTTTAATCCATCTAATCTCAACCTAGATCACTCAAGTGGAACCTTTGAGAACAATGCATTGGACAAGTTGCAGTGATGGGTCCAAAAATGCAACTTTTTAGCATTGAATAAACAACTTCTTGAGCTTCAACTAGCATTCTACCTCTAAGACATCCACCTAGGAATATCTAACTTTTATCACATAAAAATAGTCAAATTACATGTTATCACACTACCACAATGTTCAAATACACTCGAAAGTACATTTTTCCTACCGTTCTGGAGTGCAAAAACACTAACAATAAATGTTGTCAATGTTTAAGTTATGGTTGCAAAGCAATGGTTTTAATGTTTCCTGACTAAAAAATGACACTGACAACACATTCATGGTGTGGATAATGTCTAGGACCAAGTTCTTGGGCTCCCATCAAGCTTGATCGACAAACCCACCCCCCATTTTGGCCTCAAAAATGCCCTTCCTAATACAAGAAAAGTGTAATTTTTTGGTCTAAGTTCAAATACACATAAAATAAAACATGTAAGTCATTTTAGTAAACTATTAGATCCCTCCCATACCTCTTTAATCCCTATAATTTCATCTCGGATCACTCAGGTGGAATCTTATAGAGCAATCCATTGGACAAGTAGTAGTGAGGGGTCCAAAAATGCAACTTTTTGGCATTAAACAAACAACTTCTTGAGATCCAACTAGTATTTATGCCTCTAAGACCTCCACCTATGAATATATCACTTAGATCGCATATAGATAGGCAATTTAAATTTTATCACACTACCACAATGTTCAAATCCACCTGAAAGTGTATTTTCACTACCATTCTGAAGTGCAAAAACACTAACTAATGTTATCAAAGTTTAAGTTATGGTTGTAGAACTCTAGTTTTGATGCTTTCTGATTGAAAAATGACACTAAAAACATGTCCATGGGGGAGGATAACATCTAGGACCAGGTTCTTGGCCTCTCATCAGGCCCAATCGACAAATCTACCTCCCATTCCGACCTCAAGAATGCCCTTCCCAATACAAGAAATATGCAATTTTTAGCCTAAGTTCAAATAAACGTAAAAAAAATTGTGAGTCATTTTTATAAACTATAAAATCCTTACCCTTTATATTTAATCCCTCTAATAACATATTAGAACACTTAGATGGAATATTTGATAGCAATTTATTGGACAAGTTGCAGTGAGGGGTCCAAAAATGCAACTTTTTGGCATTGAATAAGCAATTTCTTGAGCTCCGACAGCATTTCTATCTTTGAGAAATCCACCTAAAAATTTATCACTTTTATCACATCTATATAGATAAATTAAATGTTATCATATCACCACAACATTCAAATCCATCCAAATGTGCATTTTCACCACCATTTTGGAGTGTGGAAACATTAAGAACAAATATTATCAAAGTTTAAGTTGTGGTTGCAGAACTCTAGTTTTGATACTTCTTGACTAAAAAATGGAATTATAAACATGTAAAATGGGGTGAATAATGTATATTACTAGGTTATTGACCTCCCATTAGGCCTGATCAACAAACCAACACCCATTTTAGCCTCAAAATGCCCTTCTTAATACTAGAAAAATGCAATTTTTTAACCTAAGTTCAAACATGTGTAAAACAAAACCTATAATTCATTTATATGAACCATCACATCCCTCCCCTACCTATTTCATCCCTATATTTACATCTTATATAACTTAGGTGGAAGCTTTGATAGCAATCTGTTGGACAAGTTACAATGAAGGGTCCAAAAATGCAACATTTTGGCATTAAACAAGCAACTTCTTGAGATCCAACAACCACTTCTACCTCTAAGACCTCCACATAAGAATAGATCACTTTTATCACATAAAAATAGGAAAATTACATGTTATCATACTTCCACAATGTTCAAATCCACCAAGAAGTGTATTTTCACTACCATTTTGGGGCACGGAAACACAGACAACAAATGTTGTCAAAGTTTAAGTTATGGTTGTAGAACTCTAGTTTCAATGCTTCTTGAATAAAAAATGAAACTACCAAAAAAATTGAGGGGGTATATAATAGTGAGGACCAGGTTCTTGGCCTTCCAACAAGCCTGATTGAGAAATACACCACCCATTCTGGCCTCAAGAATGCCCTTCCCAATATAATAAAAATGTAATTTTTTAGTCTAAGTTCAAACACCCATAAAAAAAAAATTATAATTCATTTTCACGAACCATAAAATCCCTCCCATACTTTTTTAATCCCTCTAATCTCACACCAGATCACTCAGGTGTAATCTTTGAGAGCAATTCATTGGACAAGTTGTAGTGAGGGCTCCTAACATGCAACTTTTTGGCATTGAACAAGCAAACTCTTGAGCTCCAACTGTGATTTCTACCTTTGAAACCTCCACTAGATAATAATAGGAAAATTACATGTTATCACACTATCACAATGTTCAAATCCAATTGAAAGTGCATTTTTAATACCGTTTTAGAGCACGAGAACATTGACAACAAATGTTGTCAAAGTTTAAGTTGTGCTTGTAGAACTCTAGTTTTGATGCTTTCTGATTAAAAACTGACATTGACAACATGTCTGGGAGATGGATAATGGCTAGGACCAAGTTTTTGGCCTCTCATCAGGCTCGATTGACAAATCCACTACCCATTCCTACCTTAAGAATGCCCTTCTTAATACAAGAAAAATACAATTTTGTAGCCTAAGTTCAAACACCCATAAAACAAAACCTGTAAGTCATTTTTGGACCTTTAATCATGTCCAACTTGAGCTTCTCTTAGCTTCAATAATATAGAATTCTTTACTGACATTGCCAACCATGTGAAGGTGGAAGCTTAACCAGCACCACTAACCTACAAAAAAAATTAGTAAGTAATTAAAAATGAAATTCATATGTACTACCTAGAAAATAAAAAATATTTTGTAAAATTGATTACATCTACATTTAAACATTTAACATACATATGTATTTCAATCCAATGAACTACTAGGATCTACTCTAACCTTTTATAGTATCAATAATAGCTTCACATACTGACTCCTAAACTTTCCATAGTTATCTATTTAATGGCCTCCCATGATATTTTTGTAATTGAATATCTATTGTAAGAATCAAATTTGAATAGTGTATTATCATCCTCTACATTTCAAACTCTTCAAATAACCATTGATCTGAATATTTTATAGGATATCATCGAAATCAAGTTCCAGTGACTACATCTAACCCAGTGGGATAGTCAATATTTCCTCCATCTATAACTGGGGAAGTCAATTTTTTCTCTCTTTACACACTGACACAAGTAGTAATCAGTGCCCTCTTCATTATCCTCATCTATAATAACTGTAAAAACATGCCCTGTATATAAAAAAGCATTTTTAGTGACAATATGAAAATATATAATGAGAATAAATTGTATATAATGAAAAATATTTTACATGGCTTTACTAGATCAGATACATGGTTAAAGTCATTTGAGGATGTCATATTTGTAAGTTTTAATACTATTGGAACTTGATATGTGTTGATTAGAATTAGAGGTTTGGAACTCTAATCATCCACCCACTCTTATGACTTACACTGAAATATCTCGTTTAGGTAATATTTACTAAAACACATAAACAATTTTAAAAAAAAAACTTCATAAATCACCTAAAACACAAACACTTTCAGATTTAGATATAAATCCACACTTAAGTAAGATCAACAAATAACATAACAATCACACATAATATTGTTATCCCAAGGAAATGTTTTCATAAGAGCTTTATGACACCACAATCCTCACTAACATATATATTCAGATGATAGAATTATTACAAGACAACAATGAAATAAGGATACACAACCCTCTCTTATATTAATAGATAATATAAGAAAACATAACACTTACAATACTTGTAACACCACAATTTCACTACTTCCTTAATACAAAAAAGTTACAATATTATGTCTTGAAACAAGACTATAAACAACACTCTTACATAAATATAAATACTCAACATTACACTGGAAATCTTCACTCAAATTACAACATAAAATACCACACTTATAATGCTACACAACATATATCTACTACTACAACTATTCTAGCTAGGGAGGGTCTTCCACCACCGAAACTAGCAATCTTTTGTTGATGCTCCAAGTGCAATTTTTATATGGAATAGACAACACTAACTAGGGTGGATATTTCACCATGAAAATTAGTTACATTACTCCATGGAATTCATCTAAAATAGGGGTATATGAACACAAGCTCAATATCTAAAAATGGGGGGGTTTATGATTTTCAAAGATGTTTTACAATGGGAGAGATCTCTCCTTAAATAAAAAAATGCATCAGAGAGAGAGAGAGAGAGAGAGAGAGAGAGAGAGAGAGAGAGAGAGAGAGAGAGAGAGAGAGAGAGAGAGAGAGAGAGAGAGAGAGAGAGAGAGAGAGAGAGAGAGAGAGAGGAAACTTCATGCACAAGCTAAAAAATTTAACCCCCTTAATAGGGTACACTATTTGACATGTGACCCCATGTGCAAGGGTCAAAATATAATCACATGATAACCCCTTTTCTTTGTCTTGGTCTTCCATTATCTATGTGCCTCCAAAATTGTGTCCCACTCGCACATGTGAGCCAATTTGGAATAGTGAATCTTGTATCCCAATTCTTTAGTACACACATGATTCCTTTAAATTCTCCACATCACTCCAAAATGTCCTCCTCACTCACACATATGAGAGCAAATATATAATAGTGCAGTCTCGTCATCTTCTTCCATGTGATCCCAAAGATTCCCAGACAAGATCTAATCAGCTTTTGACTCTTTTTAAACAAATTCACATGCTCAAACACTATTCCCACTTACAAATTTGTCCCAATTTCTCTCAAATCATTTTTAGCACATGTGAGCTCCCCTGTGGTCTATGCCACATCATCCACTAGCCACCTTATATGTTGCATCATCAGTTGTATCACCTGCCACATCACCATGAATAGTGATAGTGAATAGTAATTATGAATAGTAACTGGTGAATAATTATTTGACATTAAATATTCCCTCAAAACACCTCATCACTATGTCACCTCAAGATTATACCATGTCACCATGAATAGTGACATATAAATAGTGATTCATGAATAGTACTTGGTGAATAGTGATTCCACTAAAACTCCCTTAAAACACTTAAAATCACCTATGGGAATAAAATAGGCTATTGATGTTATTGAAATGCCTTATTTTTAAAATAGGGACAGTATAGTCCTCCCTTTCCAAAATTTCTTGCCCTCAATCAATTCCAAAGCTGAAGCTTCGAGGACCATCATGCCAAAGTGATGAATCAAATTGTGATGCTCATAGAGCTTGCATCCTCTACCTATCAAATGAGAAATTTATTTCCAGAAAGTGTTGAAAGATACTCTCTTCCTCTCATACAAAACATCCTTGTTTAACCTAAGTATTTTTACCACCTCTTTGAAGAATAGCTTGTCCACATGATAAAAATTATCAAAGAGATGTGCATAAAAATCAATATCATAAATTAAATCCTTCAAAAAAATCATGATATGATGCATGATCACACCTCTACCTTTCTGGATGGGATAAAAAATCTAATGGTGTTGAATCCTCTTTTTTTAATGTTACCAAGATCCCAAACAAAACTCCATATCTCTACACCATGCTCCTGATGTACCATTTGGAATGGCAAAAGATCCTTCTCTTTGAGACCCTCCCATGAGAATCTCTCCTTTTAGGCTATGAATAATCATGGCTATCCCCACAGTGGTGTATCATCATAAAAAAATCTTAATTCACAAACAAAGGAGATTTTGTTAACCATTGGGTTATCCATTTCCCCAATCTACTGTCTTTCACATCCCTACCAAGGAGGTTAGTATAAAAAGTGCTTTTAACATACCCCTCTATAATAAAGACCTTCCAATTGGGATAAAGGACTAAAGAATAATGTATAATATGCATCCTAGAAAAATCATCAACGACTTCATGCCATTTCCATTTGATGTGCTCAAAGTTAAACTCATAATTTTGGATCTTACTCACCCAAGGCTTCAAATCATTATGAGATGTCTTATTTCTAACATGAATTTGGCATTATTGACACTTGGTCAAGGCATGCCTAATGGTCATCATTCCTTGTCCTACTTCTTCCAACTTCTATCCTTCAAATGCTATGGGGCGACCCTTTGGAACCACTCTAAGTCCCACTTTTGGAGCATCTATAATAAATGGAGGTAAGAAATCTGAAATATCAAATACATGACACAATATTATTACCTCCTTGGGTTCACCAAAATCCCTTTTATCCATGTGTGTAAATGCAAGTGCTTTCATCTCCATTGTATCATTTGTAGGTGTTGTTAAACATTCATATCCTTTGATAAATCCTTTGTGATGACCCAAGGATCTACCCTCATGTGCTAGTGTGGAAAGATGACAATCTAAGCTAACTTGGACCTTCTAATGATCTGCCTAAATAACTGGAACATGAGTTACATGACTCAAGTGATACTCTTTTGACCCCACAAACTCACATTCAGATTCTATAGCAAATAGATCCTGTTGCTCTGAAGTTTGAGTGATGGCATCCCACCAAGTTAATCTATAGACCAAATTTTCATTAAAGGAAATCAAATCAAATCTTATCAAATGACTTCCCAATACCTATTGCCAACACAACTAGAAGGTAATAGTTATTTTCCCCAAACTAAAATTTGGATCTATAAATAGCCTCAAAAAGCTTCCATTGTCATAAGTTGTTAGTACCTCATTAACACTCAAAATATGAATGTCAAGAAATAAGCCTCGTGCATAATAATCCATAGAATCACAAGAAAACAATTCTTCTTTGGTCAAGAAAAATTTAATCTTTCCCATGTTCTGCTTGACCAATTTTTCTACCAACTCATATGTCATTGGTGACACATCATGTTCCCTCCTCCAAATAGCCAACAAGTTAGAAGTCAAAAGCTTAGAAACATCAACATCTTCTTCCAAAATATTAGACATAATAGTTTGCCTAGAAATGATAACATTTTTTGAATGAGCCTCTTTAATATCTTTCCAAAAAGTTTTAAACATCTCAAGAATAAGATTTTTACAATCAAATTCTAGCATCAACAAACCAAAACCATATTTTGTAGTAGTCTCTATAATATTTACCCTCTTATAAAAAGAAGGGTCTTCTATCTCATCTAAATACTAAAAACTCTCCACAATTAAATGAAGTACCTATTTCACTATGTCATCATTGTAGGGAACTTTAGGAGCTACAAATCTGGTGATTTCACTAAGGCAAGAAGTGACTGCAAGTCTCACATCATCATCATCATGAGTTCTAATAATATTGGGTTGGACCAAGATAATTATTGATGGCTCCAAACACACTTTCAAAATCTCATAATCTGAATGAGTAACCTTATATAAATAATATTCCACTTTCCTTAAACTGCTAAGTATATCATCCTTTGACCAATGTAGGATTTCCCACTTAAGATTTGGTCCTAATACAAAAAGTAGATTCCCCACTTTCCTTTCTCTTTATAAAGACCTAAGTGGGATAATATTGAGTGAGTTTATGAAATATTTTGAAAGGGAATCCTTCTCATGCTTAACTCTATGATCCATAATTTAAATTTTTTGATACAATGGTTGACATAGACAAACACAACCTAAATAACTGGAGATTACAACAATTACTAAACACCTAAACTCACACAGGATATCAAGATCACAACTCTAATACCACTAAAATATCATATTTAAGTAATATTTACCAAACTAGATAAACAAAAAAAAACTTCCTAAATCACCTAAAACACCAACATTTTCAGATTTAGATATAAATCCACACTTAAGTAAGATCAACATATAACATAACAATCACACATAATATTTCTATTCCAAAGAAATGCTTTCATAAGAGCTATATGACACCACAATCCTCACTAACATATATATTCAGATGATAGAATTATTACAAAACAACAATGAATTAAGCATAAACAACCCTCTCTTATATTAATAGATAATATAAAAAAATATAACACTTACAATACTTGTAACACCATGATTTCACTGCTTCCTTAATACAACAGAGTTACAATATTATGTCTTGAAATAAGACTATAAACAACACTCTTACATAAATATAAATACTTAACAATACACTAGAAATATTCACTCAAAGTACAACATAAAATGCCACACTTACAATGCTACACAAAATATATCATCTACTATAACGAGTCCATCTAGGGAGGCTCTTCAACCACCAAAACTGAGAATCTTCTTTTGATGTTCCAAGTGTAATTCCTATATGGAATGACCAACACTAACTAGGGTGGATATTTCACCACCAAAATTAGTTACATTATTCCATGAAATTCATCCAAAGGATGGGGATATGAACACAAGTTCAATATCTAAAAATGGGGGAGGGGGAGGGGTTATGATTTTCAAAGATGTTTTACAATGGGAGAGATCTCTCCTTAAATATAAAATACATGAGAGAGAGAGAGAGAGAGAGAGAGAGAGAGAGAGAGAGAGAGAGAGAGAGAGAGAGAGAGGAAACTTCATGCACAAGCTAATAATTTATACCCCCTTGATTGGGTAGACTATTTGGCATGTGACCCCATGTGTAAGAGTCAAAATAGAATCACATTATCACCCCTTTTCTTTGTCTTGGTCTCCCACAATCCATGTGCCTCTAAAACTGTGTTCCAATCACACATGTGAGCCAATCTGGAATAGTGAATCTTGTATCCCACTTCTTTACTGCACACATGATTCCTTTTAATTCTTCACATCACTCCAAAATGTCCTCCTCACTCACACATATAAGATCAAATATAGAATAGTGCATTCTTTTCATCTTCTTCCATGTGACCCCAAAGATTCCTAGATAAGATCTAATCAGCTTTTAACTCTTTTTAAAGAGCTTCACATGCTAAAACACTATTCTTACTTAGAAATTCATCCCACTTTATCTCACATCATATTTATCACATGTGATATCCCCCATGGTCCATGCCACATCATCTATCAGCGACCTCATATGCTACATCATTTATTGCATCACCTACCACATCACCATGAATAATGATAGTGAATAGTTCACATGAATAATACCTATGATTAATAACTGGTGAATAGTGACTTGACATTAAATATTCCCAAAAAACACCTCATCACTATACCACCTCAAGACTATACCTTGTCACCATGAATAGTGATTCATAAATAGTACTTAGTGAATAGTGATTCTACTAAAAATCCCTTACATCACCTAAAATAACCTATGAGAATAAAATAGGCTATTATTATTCTTGAAATGTCTTATTTTGAAAATGGGGACATTACATGCACTCATTCCAAATAGAGTCCATGAATGAAAAATAGAAACATGCCAATTGTCTCGTATGAATAGTCCAAGAACTTGCATTTGAGCTATGAAATGAGTGGAGGTCACTTGAACCAATTACAGTCATACAATACTCATACTTTGTCAAGTGTTCTTACTATATTAACCAAAAATGTCTACAAATAGTATAATTTGGTTTAGCACTATAACATATGTTCTCATTACACCATTCAACCATAGTTTTTTCATTTTTCAAATGAACACCCTCTTCAAATTTCAACTTCTCCCTTACAATAGATCTTTTCACACATGCTCTAGCATCGTCATGCTCCCTTTTTCCATGGCCAACCTCAGTGAAACTTCAAATGTGTTATACACTAGTGGTAATAAGCATCCTGCTCAACCAATAAAACATCCATGAATTTTTGAATTTTGATGTGCAATTGTCTGACCAAATGTAATGTTCATCTGACTCAACTATTCATAGAAATTTTGAAAACAACCTTGCACATACTCTAAATAATGTGATCGGTCATTACTGATATAGAAATGGTACTCCCTTAATATTTCTCATTATTTTTTTATACTATTAGGTGCATGCATGAAAGTTATATGCATGAATATGGCAACTTATGATGAGTTGTAATATTGTGATTGAACTTTGATTTGGGGTTTGAATGTGTAATTTTCAATAAAATCAACTACTAAAATAATCAAACCAAGTGAGAATGTATCCTTTCTTATATTTAAATGTTCATCCAACCATCTAACCTTGTGTGTGTGCCTTAGATACCTATAAACAATCTTCTCCCTAACTTTGATCAAAAATTCAAAAATAGGTATATTTTTTGTAACAAACTCACACCTTTTATATTTTTTGTCATCTTTTAATTGATAAGTCATTGATTTATATTTTTTTACACCAACTAATTCCTATCTAATTACACTTATAATCTCCTTATGGATACATTTTTTTGATTTTGGCAATCCACCACAAATGCTGCAATTTCCATTTGAACATGATTTGTTGTAAAATAATTATCCATCTAATATTTTGCAAAAGATAGTTGAAATAAATTCTATAGCTGATTTTGGTGGCAATTCAATGCCACACTCTTGTAAAATATTTTTATTATGCAAAGTACAATGAATATGGTGAAAAACATTATAGTGCATTGAAAATTCAACATGTTGCCTACAACAAGTGGTGCATGTGTAATTTATTTTTACATAATAAAGTTTTACCATCTCAAAATATCTTTGACAAATAGAAATTTGTGGATGTTTTTCCAAAATTTTATAGTACAATTGTGTTTGATTCATATCTAATAAATGTTTTGGATGTAACTCATGGTTATGAAAACCAACTCTTCTTTTCACAACATCTCTTGCATTGGGTGAAACTCTTGTATTATCTTTGCCAAATTGGGCAAGTAACTCTTTGAGAGTATCAATTATAACCTTGTCCTTTCATGGAAGTCTACTAGAGAATTCCCAAAGATCATTGGTATTAGGTTATTAAGTATTTTACATCTTTCAATTACTTTAATTAATGTTTTTCTATTTATATGAAGTGTTCAGCTTATTTTTGAAACCATTTGGTTTTTCCCTATTTTGTCACTTACTGCACAAGTTGTAAGTATACACTAGGCAACATTATAATCTTGGGTGCATGATTTTGGGCCTACAATATGATATGCATCGTGTACATTTTCAATAATTTTATTATATTCATCATCCATGTTATATGTTCTTAGTCCTAATGTGTACTTTATAGGTCTCATCTTAATCAATTTTATCAATGAAACAAATAATTGACATCTTTGACTATCATAATCCAAATTATGAAAGAAAGTATCCCAAATTTATCGAGCCAATATTATTTAATGGCAATCAAATATTTTTTTATGCATTGTTTCTAAAATTTGTTCATCGACTTCGATTAAGTACTTGTCTTTTCTATGCACAATTCTTGGAGGTGTTGTTAACGGTGAAATTTGTTGAGAGGGTGTTTCAAAATTGTTATTACTTTCATTGTTTAGAGGTAGGATGACATTTTATTTAGTGATTATTTCTTCATTATATGTTTCCATGAAATTTTATTAATGGTTAGTTTCATCATTATTTGTTTCCATCAAATTTTCCTCATTCATGGGGGGTGAAGCACCATACATAGACTCATCATAAAAAAAATTAAAAACATGGAACTTTTAATGTAAACTTCCAACATTATCTAATTAATTATTTCCAATTTCATTATTATTAATTTCATTATGGTCAATTTCATCATTATTCAATTCATTATGGTCAATTTCATCATTGTTTAATTAATTATTGTCAATTGGCTCATTATCTATGATATTTGGTTCATTAAGATTAGGGTTTGTACTTTGTTTACCACAAAGTTTTTGTATTCATATCCTTTTTTCTCTCTCAAATATTCTAATTCCTCTGTTGTTTTGTTATTCAATATCTTCCTCTTCCTTCAACATGATTCATCGCCCATCAAGGATAATTGCTAACTTTACAAAGGTGGGGTCAAGTACATAGGTACCATAGGTCCTGTTGAAGTATGCATAGAATATTTATGGGGATAGAATTCTTGATTTGGGTTTAAAATAGGCATTGAAAACTGAGCTTATTTTATAATAATAATAATAATAATAATGCTATCATGTTATTTGTTATACTAGGTTATGCTTCAACATACACATTGAGAAGCATATATTAAGAATAATGCGATCACATTATGGAATAACACTATCGCATTATTCTTAATACTCAATTGGGGTTAGAAATTGACATTGAGAATTGAGTATTGTCTATATTAAGAATAACGTGATCATGTTATTAAATAACATGATTGCATATATTTAATATAGATTAGGGATTAGGGATTAAGGATTAAGGCATTAGTCCATAGAGTTTAGGGATTAGGGATTAGGGATTACAATTTATGTTTTAGGGATTATGGATTAGGGCATGTAGGGTTTAGGTTTAAGGGTGTATATAAGGTCTAATCATTATATGACATGTGTGAACCTATTTTTTACTACAAAGGATGCTAATTAGGACTAAATCGATTGGTAAATAGGGAAAGTTATTAGTTTACAATTTAGGGTATAATGTTTAGGGCTTAGAATTAGGGTACATAAGGTCAATCCCAAATATAATTCTTATTCTAAATGATGTTAATTTGGGTTAAAATGATTGGTTCTGGGTTTAAAGATTTTATATTTATGGTTTAGAGTTTAGGGATTAGGAAAAAAATCATTATGACTTTGGGTATAGGTTTTAGGGTATATAAGGTATGATCATGATGGTGATTGGGAAAAAATAGAGTTGATCAATCCCCAAATCACATTCTATAGTCATGCAATTAGGTTGAAGGGGCTCAAAATATCCCCAATTTACTTCAGATGCACAACTAGATTGGTATCCAAAGGCTAAGTTTTGGCCATAGTTTTAAAAAATGAATGTTATGACATCTCATGATAAAATCAGCCATATCATAAGACATGCATATTTTCAAAATATAGTGGTAATTAGGGCATATAGCTTATAATTTATGTTTTACAGATTAGGAATTAAGGCATAGGGTTTAGGTTGAAGGACTTATATATAATGTCTAATCGCTCTATGCCATGTGAACCTAATTCTTAATACAAAGGATGTTAATTGCTATTAAAGTGATTGGTAAATAGGGAAAGATTATCATTTACAATTTATGGTATAGTTTTTAGGGTTTATGATTTAGGGCATAGGTTTTAATGTATATATGGTTTAGGGTACATAGGGTCAATCACAACGATAATTGAGGACAATTTGAATCACTTGGACCCATTTGTGACTATAGAATGTGTTTTTGGGTTGTCATTATACCCCATGTCATCATGTAGATTGACTGAATTATTCAAGTGGGGCAATCAATCATGTGATTTAGGCAAAATTGATTCTTATGAACTTAATTCTTAGTCTAAATGATGTTAATTTGGGCTAAAATGATTGGTTCAAGGTTTAAAGAATTTATATTTATGGTTTAGAGTTTATGGATTAGGAAATTTAATGATTAAGGCTTAGCGTATAGGTTTTAGGGTATATAAGGTACAATCATGAAAGTAATTAGTGCAAATTTGAGCTCCTTGAAACTATATTTGTGAGTAAAGAATGTGATTTTGAGCTCAATTATCCCCCACATCACCAGAGATTAAGCTAACTAATTCAATTGTGGTTTAATGAGTAATGTAATTTTGACCAAGTTCATCCCTATGAACCTAATTCTTACTATATATATAAAGGATGTTAATTGGGGCTAAATTTATTAGTTTAGGTCTTGGGTATATAATTTAAAGGGATCAAGGTTTAGGGCTAATGGATTAGGGTTTAATGTAAATGGTATACAGTTTAAGGTTTAATATATCAGATATGGGGTCTAATCATTAAGGTAATTGAAGAACATTTGAGTTGCTTGTTCACTTATTTATGATAATTATCTTCATGGTTGCATTTTTGATAAAATTAGGGTCAGTTTGCCATGTACAAGTTTCATACATGTCATACAATAGATTGAGCCATAAATTTGGTTTAGGGGCTCAATTTTGTCTAGATCATGCCCCTAATTGAAAACATTGATTAATTGGATCAATTCATGATAGAATCAATCTTTTGATTTTACCCCAAATCATATCTTGCTCTTGAAGGGTTTCAAATTGGCCTCAAATGCCTCCTCAATTAAAAGAATCAACTCTTTGGTTAATTATATATTACATGACATTGGGGTTAATTTAACTCCAAATCATAAAATATATAATTTAAAATAGATTCATATGGCTCGTTTTCACCCTAATTACCTCCAAAATTTAACTAATTGACATTTGCATTCATTAGTTGATGATTTCAAATTTATTAAGCTCAAAACCACATTATATACATGTAAAACTTGAATATAAGTAAATAATGTTTATTTGATTTAATCAAGCTATTGAAATTGGAGCTGATAAACTCCCAATTTACATTTTATAGTCATGTAATTAGGTTTATGAGGTTTGAAACAGCACCAATTTACTTCAGATACACAGCTAGATTAGTACTCCAAAGGCTAAGTTTTGATCATTGATTCAAAAAGTGCATTTTATGACATCTCATGATAAAAACAATTATATCACAAGGCATGTATGTTTGTAGCATATAGTGGCATTAAGGCATAGGTATTATAATTTATGTATTGGGGATTAGGGATTAAGGCATATGTTTAGGTTTAAGGACCTCTATATAATGTCTAATCACTCTATGTCATATTCAAACCTAATTATTACTAAAAATGATGTTAATTAGGACTAAATCAATTGGTAAATAGGTAAATTTTATGGTTTTCCATTTAGGATATAGTGTTTAGGATTTATGGTTTAAGGCTTAGGTTTTAATGTATATATGGTTTAGGGTACATAAGATTAATCACATAGATAATTGAGGAAAATTTGAATCACTCAGACTCATTTGTGATTATAGAATGTGTTTTTGGGTTGTCAGTATACCCCATGTGATCATGCATATTGAGTGAATTAGTCAAATGGGGCAATCAGTCATGTGATTTAGGTCAAATTGAGCCCTATTAACTTAATTCTTAGTCTAAATGATGTTAATTTGGGATAAAATGATTGGTTCAAGGTTTAAATAGCTTATATTTATGGTTTAGAATTTAGGGATTAGGAAATTTAGGGATTGGGGCTTAGGGTATAGGCTTTAGGGTACTTAAGATACAATCATGATGGTGATTGGGGCAAATTTGAGCTCCTTAAACCTAGATCTATGAGTAAAGAATGTGGGACCAATTAGCCCCCAAATCATCATAGATAGAGCCTATAAAGTCAATTGTGATAATGAGTGATGTGATATTGACCAAGTTCATTGTTGTGAACTTAATTCTTACTATATATAAAGGATGTTAATTAGGGATAAATTTATTGGTTTAGGGTCTACAATTTAAAGGGTTTGGGATTTAGGGCTTATGGCTTAGGGTTTAAGGTAAATGGTATAAGGTTTAGGGTTTAATTTAAATGGTACATGAATTTAGGGTTTAAGATATCAGATATGGGGTCCAATCAATTAAGTAATTAAATAAAATTTGAGCTGCTTGTTCACATATTTGTGATAATTCCCTAAATTTTTTTGCATTTTTGATAAAAGTAGGGTCAATTAAGCCATACATGTTATACAATTTATTGTGCCATAAATTTGGTTTAGGGGATCAATTTTGCTCAAATCATGCACCTAATTGTATAATTTAACTAATTGGATCAATTCATGATAGAATCAAACTTTTAATTTTGCTCCAAATCATATCTTGCTCTTTAAGGGGTTCAAATTGGCCTCAAATGCCTCTTGGATTAAATGAATCAATTTGGTTAATTATATATGACATGACATTAGGTTTAATTTCACTCCAAATCACATTGAATATATAATTTAAAATACTTTCACGTGGCTCATTTTGAACCTAATTACCTCCACAATTAAACTAATCAACATTTGCATTCATTAACTGATGACTTCAAGTTTATTGAGCTCAAAACTACATTTTATATATGTATAAATTGCATATAAATAAATTATGTTTCTTTGATTCAACTGATCTAATGAAATTGGAGATGATCAAACCCCAAATCACATTTTATAGTCATACAATTAGGTTGAAGGGGCTCGAAATAGCCCCAATTTACTTTAAATGCATATCTAGATTGGTACTCCAAAGGCTAAATTTTGGCCATAGGTTTAAAAAATGCATTTTATGACATCTCATGATAAAATCAATTATATTGTAATGCATGTATATTTTTGACATCTCTGAACTTGACATAAAGACAACTTATTATATGCAAAATAGGGTACTAATGCATTGATCTACCTTAAAAATAGATCCTTATAGAACTTAACTTATTGACTCATACAATATTATCAGAGACTCAGATAATAATACAAAGTTTATAAAAGTTTTTTACAAGTTCCAAACATCACCAATTATCCACAAAAACCAACGTAGTCATATTTAACCAAATTTAACCTCTTTTAGCACTATATACACTCTTGACACAAAATACAATGACCCTTAATTTATTTGTTTTTTTCCAAAACACCATTTTAATCTTCTGAAGAATATAAATTCATTTTAAAATACCAAATTTCATATAACTAATCCTTAAACATTTATAATATCACTGAACTGTCTTTTGAACCTAATACTCTAGGTCTGTTAGTACTTAGTTAGAGGATCCTTGCACTCTAATTAATTTTTGGACAATATAATTTATGCAATTATGTATAAAATGAAATCTAGATCAAATCTACCAAAATATTAGTGATTTGGATTAGTGGATCACCAAAAACCAACTTTTGACTTCTTGACCCTATCTAGGGTGAACTAGGAAGATTAGACTTATGTCAAATGAACAATAAATTCATTCATAGATTAATAAATCTCCAATTATCATTTAATGCTATAAAATATTGACAAGAACATTTTTATCAAATAAAAATATTAATCAACTAAACTTTATTCTTAAGACTACTAGGCCTAATGGCTCCCTTAGTAGGTCAAAATGCAAATTTGAGTTTTTGAGTGTTGTGAATATATAATTCAATCACGTTACTAACATAGTTAATAACATGATCATGTTAATACCATGATCATGTTATTAATTTGATCATGTTATTTGAATTTGAATTCAAATCCTGTGCCTTTTATCTTGGGAATGGCTTGGATTCCTGAGCCTAAGGCTTGAACCTATCAATCTATAGTTGAGTCTGAGACTTATGATAAAAAATAATAAAATTCAACTCTAATTACCAAATACACTATGAATTTAAATGTAAAAATTCAAAAAACTAATACCGTTGTGATGAGCACACTCTCCTCTTTCCAAAAATAAGATTTTTATAAATTTTGGACTAATTTAACATTGCAAACTAAGTTGATTTATAACTATACCCTTTTTAGGCCACTACATGCCACAAACATACATGCCTAAACATTTTCATGTAATTTTTATTTCATTGATCCAAGTGAATAATTAATTATATGATCACAAACTACGCCTAATTCTACACACATTAAAAATTTTAATTTTCATTTTTTTGAGGTAGTTGGGTGCGTCACACGGACAACTATCCATTTTTTATCAGTTTTCAGGATCTATTTACTTGTAAAATTCATAAAAAAAATGTATTCTTTGAAAAAATATAGGTCATAAACTAGAATATCTTATATAAATTTTCCCCAAAGGGTTTCAAATAATATTAAATGCTACTCACAAAATGGTGCACCACACGGTTATCTATCTACTCTATTTTCTTAATAAAAATAGGAGTTCCTCTTCAAATTTTAGATCTTTTACCTAGTTATACTTAACCATTTTTTAAAAAAAAATTAATGTTTTGGAAACTAGACTCGAAATACTACATTTAATGTTCTTACACCATCTTCAAATTTGGAGTGTAGATGTCTCAAATTATCTATAGAAATTCAGATCTTTGAAATTTTAAGAAAATCATGTCCACTGGTAGGCCACTTTTTGTACCCCAACTTTGTGCACTTACCATTAGGCCTATTGATACAAGTTTGTGTACCATCCCATAATATAGGATAGATATACACCTCATTTTAGGAAAATAAATATATGACATAAGGTATTCTAGTTGTAATTAGTATAATATAACTGGCTTACAATGTGACCTAAAATTTTCAAATAAACTCACCTATGTTTACCCCAACCTCTTTAAAAAAAAACAACAATAGGATTCATAATGATGATTTTTTACAAAGAGTGAATCCTATTTTAAAAATAAGATTCACATTTCCACTCATATATCTTATGCTAAAGCAAACATTCAATGTGATTAACAACAAAATATTCTAGTATTTACCAAATCCAATGTTCTCTTGAATTCAAATAAATAGTGTCCTAGTGTCTAAGGAATAAATTTATTAGTAGATTTTACAGGCATACTTTTCAAAAATAATATAACATATTTATCTACAAGATTTTAATTGAGGTCATATCTTGATAGTGAAACAACTAAAATAACATACACTTAATCCAACCAACTCATAACAAAGCATATAGATCACAATAACAAAAATCTTAAACTAAATAATCACAAATAATTAATCTGAGTGAGAAAGGGAAAATACAGACTCACATAACATCCACAATGATTTTTTAATCTTGATAAATTATCTTCAAAATATTTATTATTAAAATGAGGGCCAATACAATGTATTTATTGTAAAATATGGGTTACTACTACATCATTAAATCAGTTGCATGTGAATATTATTATTAAAATAGACTAATATTTATGATTTTATGCCTAAAAAGAAAATAAAATAAATAAAAATAAACTCCCTAGCTTTTCAAAAGTTTTTTCTAACATTACGTAGATTTATCTAGCCTTAAAGAGACAACTAAGACATGAATTCCACTTCCAAGTCCCTCAGAATTATCCATTTCACAAAGTTATAAAATCACAAAGTACAAATTGAAACTTCAACCAACCCTCTACCTTATTTTAGTGGTTAAGTTCAATTTTAGTGGTAATTTATCCTTTGAAATCAATAATCAAATCATTTAGAATCACTTTCAAATTTTTTTATTTTTTTTTGGGGGGGGTGGGGGGGGGTTATTAAATTACCCTTTTCACTATATATTTATGACAAATGTTGTGATTTAAAAAAAAATGTGTGATCTCACTAGTGAATTATGATTGCTTTGTTCTCTTGAACTTCAAAATTTTCATTATGTGTATCTTAATATTCACCATGGAGTTTGTAAAAATGGAGATCACCTACAAACTATATTAATTGGGATAAATTTATGCATATCTAATTCAATTTCATTTTGAATTTGAAAGGCCATTGCATGACCAATCTAATTCACCTCTTAATGCTATAAATTTAAGAAAGACAACATGGTTTCACCTTTTAATTTTGGTTGTTATAAATTTAATGAACAACAATTGTGTGGATTAAATCTTAATGAATAATCTCACCCATGTACATGTTTCATAATATTATAGCCTCAAGGTCATAGAGTTCACATAATTCCTTGTTCACTTTTGATGTTCACTTTATACTCTATGGATGCATTGAATTATTAAATCACCCTTATGCATTCTTAGGTTCAAATTATCTCTATCTTCACATCTACCATGGTCACATGGCATAATATTTTGTAGTGTGTTTTCTACAGTCATGATTCTTCATTGTCTTTTCACCTTTATGATGTTCATTTAGAGTGACACATGTAGATATTTTTTATTGCCTCATAGTAGTGGAGTCCCAAAGTGTCTCCACTCCTTTGAGTGACCTTTTATTTCCCATGGATGCATTGGATTTTTAACTTCAATTTATACACTTCCTTATCAAAATTTATTATGTGATTCATATATCTCATAGCCACTTGGCGATAACCTATGAATTGAGTATTCACTAGCTCCAAATCTTTCTTTATCTTTGGCATTTACTATGTCCACTAAAATTGAAACAGGTGGTAGTATTTGATTGCTTCCTAGTAATAGGATCACCTATAATTTTTATTTCTTTCTTCTCTCAAACTTTAAAATGTTCATTGTGTGTATATGAATATTCAATGTGGAATTTATCAAAATGGAGGTCACCTTCAAGCTATATTTATTAAGATTAATTTATGTATATCCAATTTAGTTTCATTTTGAATTTGAAAGTTCACTATATGTCTAATATTATTCACCCCTTAATGCTATGAATTATTGATAGTGGACATGAATTTACCCTTCAATTTTGGTCGATATCACTTTAGTGAATAGTGGGTTCATGGATTTAATCTTGACAAATAACCTCATCTATCTACATGTCATAATGTCATAGTCTCAAGATCATAGAGTTCAAAGATTACCTCATTCACTTTTGATGTTCACTATCTATTCTACACATGTGTTAAATTATTAAATTTCTTTTATGTGTATTTAGGTTTGAATGCTCTTTATCTTCACATTTTTCATGGACATATGGTATAATATTGTGTAGGGTGTGTTTTCTAGGCTTTAATTCTTCAATACATTTTCACCTTTACTTTGTTGATTTAGAGTGACACATGTGAATAATTTTTATTACCACAGGAATCATAGAGTGTCTCTAAGATTTTAAGTGAAATTTTATTGTTTATCGATGTGTTAGATTCTTGACTTCACTTTAACATATTTCTTGTATGACTATATCATCTCCTTCACATATCTCATATCCATGCAATGACAGCATTTCTAATTCCTTGTAGGCTCCAAATATTTCTTCACCTTTGTCCTTTAATGTGTCCACTAAAATTAAAACACATGATAGTCTCTAGTTGGATCATGGTCACATGCTCACAAAATCTTAAAAGAATCAAAATGATTTTTTGTTGAGTATGCAAATGCATAGGAAAAATGATCTTAAATTTGTATAAATTAATGTCCACACCTTTACCTACACACAACCAATGAACATGTCATGATCATCCATAAAAAAAGATAATAAAGTATGGATAACATTAAACTAAAATAGGTGGTGATGATTAGAGGGTCACAATCATGGAGACAAAAAGTGTGTCATTTTTTCTTTTTGTAGCGTTAGTGAAGTCCAAGATGAATTGAAACTTTATATCTTCCCCATTGCCACATGTGTCTACTTTCAATACACATAACATGCAAACATATAACCATAATCATATTTTAGGATTAAATAATACACATATAAATTTTAATATAACTCATGATATAAAAATAAAACATGCGATAGTCATAACAAAATCATAGAGTCACAAAGGTATCAAAATAAAACTTAAATTTTGAAGTATAAAGAAACCTATGTGGATGTGTTGACATATGCATATGAATTATGAACAATGGTAATATCCTTCTATCATGAAAGTGTATGTAATATGGAATATAAGGTGGGTCTTAACTTAGGATATAATATTATGCAACCACAAAATATTTTATGGTTTTATCAAAGTCTTTATTTCTTGTTAAATAAATAGGGTGTTTTGGTAACAATTAAAATAGACTTGTAGGGTCATGAAGTCAAGGAGTTTTCAAAACATAACTTATATTTTAAACTAAAAAATATCCTTTAAAGATGCATCAACATATGACTTTTTTCTTAAACTATGGTCAGGTACATTTGTCACAAAAATGTGTACATAACATGGAGAATAAAGTGTGAACTAGAACTTAAGCTATGTAAATGTGACCAATGACAAACTAAAGATTTCAGAACGATTATGTCACATAAATCAATTGAATCAAAATCCAAACTAAGTTTGTGCTGAAAAATGTGTAAACAAATATTTAACTACTTTCTTAGTTTTAACGTTAACTTTGAAATATATATTAAAATTTTAAATTCACCATATTTTTAAGTAAAAACTACTCTTTGATGCAAGCCTAAACATGTTTCAAAGCTCTATCTATCTAAATAATTTTAAATTTGTTTTCAAACCACTACCATACAATCATTTCAACATCAGGTACTAAATCCACATCATGGCACTTGTTTACCTTAAAAAACAACACTTAAATTTATTTCCAAATTCATTATATTATTCTTAAATTTATTTTGAAATAGTCTAACTTAAATTTTATAAATAAATCATAAATTTATTTAGAGTGATTCAAAAGGCATGTTATAATTATTTGGAAGATGTATTTAATTCCATTGCACTAGGCAGTATTTTCATTTAAAGGATTTAACAGGTCATCAATATTAAGATACCATGGTTGCAAATGGACGTGAGAGTCATGACCATTAATGCCCATCTTGACCAAATAGGCACTACTTTATTTGCTACAAAATATTTATGGGGAATTACCAGTCAATGGTGGAGCTCTATGACTGAAGCTCAGCAATATGAGTGTGTACATAACCATACTGATTCTTTAGGAACTTTGTTTAATCTGTTGATTAGTGAATTTGCGCCCCCGATTGGCAACCATGAGCTTGAAACAAAGAAATGGCTTCTAAAAATGGAGTTATGTGATCTTAAACAATTTGATGCTTTTGCAAAGCAATTCCGGCATCTAGCCTATGAATGTAGAAGTCATGTTTCTACTAAGATTAAAGTTAAATTTCTACATGCTCTCCCATACAATCTGATTGATCGAGTCATTAGTTATCTTGATCTTAAAGGCTTAGCTATTGAAGATCTTTCACTTTCAGATGTGATCAATTTTTCCAAACAGCAAGTCTTAACACTTGTTTCTGAGACTCGCTCTATGCATAAATTGTCCAAGCATCAAGCCTCTAATATTGCTCCAGTATTTCTTGAAACAGCTCCTTTTGGTTGTAGGCCATTTGTCCAACCACGCAAGCAGCAAAAACATCATCACCGCCGTGTCTCTTTCAAGCGTCGCTCTTTTCCTCGCCGCCATTCTTATGCACCTCCTCAGCATTTTCTCTACAAATGCCGCACTGCTCGACCTCCTTCCAAACAACCTATTTGTTATATCTGTCGCAAGCCTAGTCACATTGCCCCACAATGCTCCTGTAAAAACCCTACTGTCAAAGCTATCTTTTCCTCCACCGCAGTAGCGTGGTGGGATGTAGTCAATTCTGAAGAAGACCTTTATCTCCAGGATGACATCTATGAACCAGTCTTAGATGATCTCCCTGAAGGTGACTTCGATGACGACGATGATGTCGCTGATCATGAATCATTAGCCGATGATTTAGAACAACCCATGACAAACATGTAGCGATCACAACGGCCATACAGACCATGCCACCATGATTGGTCTATGTTGCCAAATGAAGCTTATGGAGCATGGTCCCGACACCATCACGAAGTACCAAAGCGACCTGAACGACCAAGAGGAAGAGGTTATTCCAGAGGAGCTGAACCATCTAGAGGGAGACAACCCTCGATGTCTAGAATGCCTCCCACATTACAAAGAGCACAACAGCCTCCTGTGCAATATCCTAGCTCATTCAAGCCAAGTGAATCGTGGATCTAGAACAAGTTTGCCAGTAAAGAGCCTCCACGAGAAATTAAGATACTGCTTGATGAGCCAAAGTGGGATATGTTCCTTCCAAGAGAAGAAGAATAAGAAGTCAGAAGCATATTTTATTCCGACCAAGATTACTACCCTGGAGAATGCAGTAATTACATTGAAGAAGAAGCTGAACCAGCAGAACCCGTCTACACAGAAGAAGAAGAATTTACTGTCTAAGACCCAGGAAGGCAGAAACTGGTATGTACTAGTATACCTCCAGTAGAACTACCTCTGCCAGCATATTTAAATTCTTTGATTAATGGACGATTCGCCCAATTCTTCACCTTAGAAATAAATGGTAGATTGGTTGATGCACAAGTAGATACTGGTGCTTCTCTTTCTTTTGCTAAACCTTAGCTTATCCAAGATTGGGAGACCTTGGATGAACGATTTGCTTACAAGAGCATTGATGTTCAGGGGAACAGCTTTACCTGTACAAAGTATAAACATCAGCAACCCCTGAGAATACAAAATAAAGTCTTCCATGCCGATTTCTTTGCCCTAGAAAAGATGCCCATAGACATCTTATTAGGAGGATCATTCATAGATAGATACTCTCCATATGGCTCTACTGTTAAGAGTATCATGTTCACAATTGAGAATGAAAGGCTCAAAATTCCTCGTCTGATATATGCCACAGAGCAATTCCCAAGCTCTATGACTCAATCACCAGACATAATCCCAGCCTTTATCCAAGAAATAGGTGACCAAATCAAACAAACCATCTGTTCTGATAATCCTCAAAAGTTTTGGTCCAAAAGTATGCCTGAGATGGAGATCAATCTTATCGAAGGCAAACACATGAAAATTGGGAAGAAGATCCCAATTCCGGCTCAAGATTATGATGATATGGAAGCCCAGATAAAAGAATTAGAATCCAATGGTTTTATTGAGAAATCTACCTCTCCTTTCTGTTGCTACGCCTTTATGGTGAATAAACATTTTGAGCAGAAACGTGGGAAGAAAAGAATGGTTATAAATTATAAACCATTGAATGTTATTACAAAACCCTTTCCATATCCAATTCCTGATAAAAGCTACCTCTTAAAAAAGGTTGCAAATTGTAAATACTTTTCTCAGTTTGACTGTAAATCTGGCTTTTATCAAATTCGAGTCAAGGAAGTAGACAGAGAGAAAACAACATAACAACATTCAGCTGTCAATTTGGCCACTTTCAGTGGACTGTCATGCCTTTCGGCCTAATGAATACCCCTGCTTATTATCAAGCACACATGGACAAGATCTTCCAGGGCACATCAGATTTTCTTTATGTATATATAGATGATATATTAATTTTTAGTAATAGTTTGACTGATCATTATGATCACCTCTCCAAGTTTCTGAAAATAGCACAAGATGAAAGAATAGTTTTGTTAGAGACCAAAATCCAACTCTGCAAAATAAAATGCAACTTTCTTGGCATGATTGTTCGCAATTCAAAGTTACAGATGCAGCCGCATATAAAAGAAAAGGTTCTCAGTTTCCCTGAGAAACTCGATAAACCCAAGTTGCAAGCATTTTTGGGTTTGTTAAATTATTTGAACAGTTTCTATCCTAACGCTGGTGAAGACAGGTACATCTTACAAGAGCTTCTCTAGAAGAAAAGATTGTTCAGTTGGGAAGAAAGACATACGGCAGCAGTACAAAAGATAAAAGCTAAAGTTGCAGCACTCCCAGACCTGCATATTCCAAAGTTCGATCATATGAAGGTCTATACCGACGCTTCTGATATTGCCTGGGGAGGAGTTTTAGTTTGTATATATGATAGTAAAGAATTTGTTTGTGAGTTTGCTAGTGGTGTGTTTAGCCCAGATGTATTAAAATGGATTTCTTCAGACAAAGAAATTTATGCTATTAAGAAATGTCTTGAGAAGTTCATGTTAAAACTTCTCCACTTGCCATATTTTATTGTAATTACTGATTGTACCAGATTCCTAACCTTTAGAGAAAAAGATCATGGTAGGAAAGATGGTCACGGTAAGTATGTGCGATGGCAAGCTTTCTTTAACCAGTTTAATTTCTCTGTTGAACATATAAAGGGCACTAATAATGTAGTTCCAGATTGGTTAAGCAGAAATCCTGCAACAACACTTATGCACCAGCCTGCTCCAGGTTTCAACCTCACCAAAATTCTGAACCAAGGATTTGATTCTTTAAATATCCTTGTGCAAGAACAAATCTTAATAGAAGGCCTGCACCCTCGCTATACCAAGATTTCATACGCAGCAGGACAAGACCTGAAAATGTCTACAGTAGCCACAATCCAAGCTACGCGTCAGCAAAATTCAAGATTCATCATCATTGAAAGGCTCAATAGTGAATTCTTGTACCATCAATTCATTGAGCTGTTAAAGCAACCATTATGGACATGGCGCATAAGGATCAGATCCACTTTTAATGAACATCTATACAGATGGATTGCTCGACATGGCCCGCATCGCATTCACAAAGAAGAAAATCATGATCAAGATATTGTCGTGCATACCATTATCAGACGGCAACTTGAGTGGGAATCTTATTTCCATTACACTCCACGACATACTCCATGTGAAGTGGGACCACCCAATTGTCGACATTGGCATCTCCAAAGCACTTTCCAGATAAGATGCCTATTTTATCCTATTTTTGAAGATGACCTCATGACCGAAGTGGAATACATGTTGGGCCCACAACATCAACCATCATCTACACCATCCTCATCATGTGGCTCTAACGCATCGAATAGCATCTTGCTGTAGCCCCACTTTCTTGCTGTAAAGCATGATGGGATAGACACCGCCTTGCTAGTGCGCAGGCAGGACCTCCCAAATATTGCTATATATAGACCATTCTGCTAGTAGTAGATCATCAAAAAAATTTAATTGTGAAAATCTAGTAGCTTGCTTCCAAGAGTATGCTCTTCTCTTGCCTGTTGAGACGGATCCTGAGAAATAGAAATTGAAACAAGCATTATAATAAGTTTGTAAAATTGAGTTTGAAGTAATAGAGTGAAGCCGTAGCCATTCGGCCCCTGCCTACTACACAGGTTTCAATCTAAATCAAGAGTTCAAGACAAAGGAACAGGAGGCGTCTACTGACGTAAAAACCGCATCAATATATTAAACAAATAATGCCTAATATTTTCCAACCTTGAAGTATCTTAGGAGATATATTATAAATAACACTATTGTGTCTTATTTGAATTCTCATATCGTATACCATATTTATGGTGGCCTACACCAACATTAAATTATATTGGGACATATATCACACACCATAACTATGGTGACCAACACACCATGACAATGGTGGCCTATTATAATGTCCCTATGGAACACCAAACTTATGTGGCTTAATTTAATTCATGGAGGTGCACATTTAATGATTGGCCACTGCCATGGATGGGACTATTTGTCTCTAGTGGTTTTACCATTCCTTTTTACATAATGATCATTCTCGTAGCCTCTAAAAAGTCTCAGTGATGGAAATTCCACCATCAATAGCCTCATAGGTACCTATTAAGTGCTTATTACCTAGGTAGAAATGCAATTATCATCACTAATTACCTAACAGTTACCACTTTTTCAAGTGCTTATAACCTATGACATCTTCTAGTAATTTTTACAGAAACTTTTTAAGTTCACATCCAATATCAAATGTCACTAGCTTCTACTCATTATGGAGTTCACTAGCCTCCACTCATCATAGAGCGCTTCCACATTAGAATATCTCTTCACTTGAACACTTTATCTTATGCACCTTTTCCACTTATAACACCTTGGAACTCAAATACTTCATTTGATGCAACACAACATTGAAAAATCCCTTGAACTCCTTGAACTTGACCTGGTACTATCCTTCATGCTTAACTATTTTTTGCGGCTTGAGATAATTCCATAATTTTACCAATAAACTATCACAAGTTTGTAGGGACATGGCATTTTTTATAGGAAAATATGGATATAATCCTACTTGTTTGTTATTTAAACAACTTGATGTTGGTTTACAAAATTATATATATATATATATATATATATATATATATATATATATAATAAATTCCATTAGTCACATGAAAAAAATTAGATGAATCACACTTTGCCAAAAAATCTCTAATACAAACAAATATCTAACATCATGAGTAAAATGTAACTTCTCACCACCTTCTCCCATTTATTTCCCTAGTCAAATATAAATCAACCATCTAGTGACATTGTTTTTTCCATGTTCAATAACCTCTTACATGCATGTTCATAGTTAGTTGTATATATACTATGGATCTAACATTTCTTTCAAGTTTAACATTGAATCTTTTTTGTAGTTATCATTCTCTTATTCAACCACCTCTGCATTTTTATTACACATTAGCACTAACACCTATCTTAGGTACCTAGATTTTTTGTCTTTACTTACACCACTTAGTTTTTTAGTTTGTGAGTTTCATTATAACACCTCAGATAGGACTCAACCTTCCTCAAAAACATTAATCCATGCTTTTGTTAAGTTAACCATCATTTCTCATTATACACACCCTTTGGGTTTCTTATTTTACACCTCTTGGCTATTTAATTTATGAGTTTGAATTATAAGACCTAGGCAATCTAATCAAGCTACTGCTCACATACACCCATTATTTTATCTTCATAGATTTATTTCTCTTCCAACCTTAGCTAGGTGTCTTGACAAAAACATAAGGTAATGATGGAGAGCGGTGTTTTTCCTCGCTTAGAATCAATCATATTCTTCTGTGGTTAACCTCTATTAGTCTATCTTCATGTTTTAATTCAAATTTTACCAGTTGATATGATGATTACTCATGCATACCTATAATTGTATCATCTTCCTTTCCACGCTTTTTGTGATTGGGGTAACCCAATCGTTTTATGATCATTTTCATCTTTCCCTAATTTTCAATTCCCTTTGGGGCCACCAAGATTAGATTTGAGACTGCACTCTCTTCTAAGGTGCAATTTATTGTGTTGTGGAGCCTATTTCTAAATTACAATGTATTTTCAAATACTGTACATTTTAAATGTATTGTACACTCTATATGTAAATTTTCTAGACCCTTATTCATGGGAAACCATTTTGGGTTGATTATACCCATGGTTTTGGTACCCATTAGTTTGTAATACAACTTTGTTTATGTATTATGTATTGATGGATATTTCATAGGTAATACATCATGAGAACTAGGGTTTGATAAGGAAGAATAGAGTGTGTGAATTCAAGTGTAAATTTAGGAAGGTTTGTTGAGCACTGCTCTAAACAATATTTATGCATTGTAATTGTAAGAAGACTGATCTGAGAGTGATTGTACTCTAGAGGATTGTAATAGAATTTAAGAAAGTGTTTCTTGGTGGATGTAGCCCACATTGGGTGAACCACATTAAATATAGTCTTCTTACTGTGCATGTTTATTTATGTTCTTTATGCACCTATATTTATATCTAATATTGTGCTTCTATGAAATTGTTCTACATTGATTTCTATATTTATTCCTAACACAATCCTAAGAGTCTTAGACACCATGGTCTTTAATTTATTTTCTCTAGACACTAAATGTAAGCTCTCTTGTGATAATCATCTTTCACACCCATGTTTGGTTTTCCAAACCTGTTCGCAAGAGGAAATTATAAAAAACTAAAAGATTTAAAAGCCATATCATAAGAAAAAGAAAATGTTATAAGATAAATTATATCTTAAAAGTCATATCACACCAAAATATGTGATCTTTATTTGACACATATCTTATTTTAGTCAAATCTCAAACTCCATGGTTGGCCTCATGATAGAGTCATTGTCTATTGGGGTGTGGTAAGCCATTAGACTAGGGTAAGAGGTTTCATTCTATCATTACTTAATTATATCTTCTTACATTTTAGTGTCATCTATCTTCTCATAGAATTACCCAAAATTCATAGTAGGCTGATGAGTTTGTAAAGGGTCTTGAAGAGATAGGAAATCATTGTGGAAATGCATGATCATTTACTTTTCATGTATGATAGCCTTCATGGGATGATATATATATATATATATATATATATATATATATATATATATATATATATATATATATATAGTTAGCCCAAGCTTATATTGCTAGGTAGGTTTCTCAAGGATCATTGATGTTGAAAACTCTTAGTCTTGCCAACTTAAGTTGAGTGTCTCATTTTTGGGGTAAATATTATGTTTTAGACTTGGTTATGCTCTCTTTCCCCCACCACCCATTTCATTCCCCCCTTGATAGGTAGGTTTATGTCTAAATCTTTCCTAGTTTTTGTACTTCATATTCTCCATCTCTTTCAAACATGATAGTAATATGGTAGTTTAAGCTTTTCCATCTTTTGAATAAAAGTTGCATCTTTGAGTTGTTATGATATGTTCTATTAGCCATTACCTTATCTACCTAGGAGTTATCCTAGTTAATTTTTAGGGCTTTGAGTTTTCTATTTGCCTTTTGTGGGCTATTTTGTCCTAATTTTCCCCTTTCATGTTTTTCCATATTTGTTAAAGTATGGTTTGTTACCTCTCTTACATCAATGTTTTTATTATTTATTAGTTCTATGTGTCCTTTGGTTGATTTATATTGTTACTTATCTTACTTTGGATGCATTATTGGGTATATCAATCATAAGTAGCCTTGGTTTTTCAGCATATCAAAATTATTTTAATTTAATTTAGTTGCCCTGGTCTTTTAGTTCTAACCTAGCCTTTTTTATCCCTACTTACCAATTTTACAAGTGATTTAATCAATTTTAATTTTTTTCCATTTACTTTGGCCTTCCTACATTTGCTTGTTTCAATTTTTTAGATTGTAGCTTTGTATCCCTAAGGTTTTTAAAATGCAGTTACTATACCCTCCATGATTTTTGCATGTAGTCATTCAACAATAAAGATAAGTCAAGGTCTAGATATAATACTTTCAATCATTCATTTATCAATAATTATTTAAATTATTTCATTTCAGTTAGCTCAATTATTATGTTGTTATGTTCTTTCTCGAACCACCATCCCATGTTACACCATTATGACACGAGATGTGCTTCAAGTGGGGAATATCTATACACATTTTTTTTTACACTTTATTACCTACTAATGCTTTCTATTGCAAAAATTTGTCAATCATCAATATCCATGAGTGCACACCTTAAAAGGAGTATCGATAAATGGGTAGACAAGAGTGTGGTTCTTTGCAAGAGATATTTCTACCTATATCATGATTATATCATTCCTATTACTAGTTATTTGTTTTTCTACTTACCTCCTTCCATCTTATCCTACTCAACTATGTCATTTTCCTTATATCCTAGAGTATTGGCCAGTTTGATACCTTCTCTTTTTCACCTTTTCTAAGTTCTCATATTGTATTGGCCAACTCAATGTAGTTTTAAACCTAGTTGTTGACATCTGTACTAGATCAAGCTGGTTGATGCCATTTAAAGTCAATTGACTCATTTAAAATTTATCTACCTAAATGATGTCAGTGGATTAGTTTTTAGGGTTGGTTTTAGGTATTGAATATATATATATACACAACTTTCTTCAAGACAAGGTTTTTGACCTAACTCCTCCAATTGTGACTTAGGGTAGAAGTGCAAGTGAAAGCAAAGTGAATAGAGTATATGTGATATGATTGGAATAAAATATGACCTATATATACACACACACACACACACACACACACACACACACACACACACACACACACACACACACAACTTTCTTCAAGACAAGGTTTTTGACCTAACTCCTCCAAGTGTGACTTAGGGTAGAAGTGCAAGTGAAAGCAAAGTGAATAGAGTATATGTGATATGATTGGAGGAGTTAGGTCAAAAACCTTGTCTTGAAGAAAGTTGTATATATATATATATATATATATATATATATATATATATATATATATATATATTCAATACCTAAAATCGACCCTAAAAACTAATCCACTGACATCATTTCATATTTTATTCCAATCATATCACATATACTCTATTCACTTTGCTTTCACTTGCACTTCTACCCTAAGTCACACTTGGAGGAGTTAGGTCAAAAACCTTGTCTTGAAGAAAGTTGTCTTGCAAAAATCATGGAGATCCTATAGGATAATTCATTAGGAGTACTCTCAGGTCTTCTACCAACCATTTTAGGTATCCAAAACCACAACAATATTTTGCAAAACACCATTGGCCAAGGAGGAGATTGATGGTCGACAGATCCACTCTAAGGCAAGTATTTCTAACTTTATACTCTTTCATTTATTTAAGTATTACATTAGATGTTTCTTGGTGAATGAATGTGTGTGTATCCTTGTCTAGGTTTTTTTTACATTGAATAAGTTGGTTAGCTGTATGATTTCTTAGACTTACCATATTCCATTTTAGGTTGTCGAGAACCCCATTTATTGACTATGGTACCTTATCTTTTTTTATCATTCTAACCCTTCCCCCTTTAGTTTTATTTATTTTAATTGCATAATTTATTACATGTCTTGTTATTAATCATTTACTTTCATATATGTCTAGTTAGATTTATTTCATTGTGTTATAAGCTTAGGCTTTGTAACCTTTTTCTATTGGTATTTATGATAGAGTGAACCTCCTTCTAAATATACAGATCTATGGGTCACTACCCAAACATTAAGTATCACAAGATATATTTGATTAACCTTATCTAACTCTAGATCTATTGAGATAGGATAGGTTTAGTCTAATCCTAGCCCATGCATACACTATCTACATAGCCCAAATTGTCCTCAAGCTGATGTAGTTCTCCCTCTTAGGGTGATTATGTGATCTATGATTGTAAAACTATATGAATTTAGCTATAATATTGATTGAAATTATTAACAATGGATGCCCTTTACCTACAATAAAATATATTTAGACTTGGCCTATGACTGTTAGAGTAAATCAAAATTAAATTAGAAAAAATAATGCTCTTTTACTTAGTTTGTAGAAGAATTTTCAAGTGATTACTAGATGTATTTGGAGAAGCCTTAATGTATTTTTATAGGGGAATATTTTTAATATTTATGCTAATCGACCTTAAAAAAACTACATATAATGTAAAATAGATCATTTGAAATTTGAAAATTTATTATTAGATCACAAGATACAATGTCACACTAGCGGAAAAGATCACAGTCTAACCCTATCTGACTTAGCGAGGACTTATTCCAAAAAGACAAAGTAGGGTTCACTTTAAGAGGCCTTAACCAAAACCCCCTAGGTTTGTTTAGGTGAATCAAATTCACTCTATTAGCATATCAGAGTGTGCAAAGCATGTGGAAAATCACCATTGTTTTTTAGTGGTGTCATAACACTAAAATGGCCATGATGACATTATAGAATCTACTCTTAGGCATCATTATATTATCGAGCATCATTATATTACTAGGCATATGTATGATGTCAGGTGGTAACACTACTACCACCCAACAACATGGTGTCACGTGACAACATCATGTCGTGTGATAGTATGGTGTTGTGCAATAGCATGGTGTCATGCAACATTATGCTATCATGCAACATAGTACTATCACACAACACCATGTTATTGTATGCTACCTTTTTATCATACAACACCATGTTGTTTTATGACATCATGCTATTACATGACACCATGTTGTCACATGTCATGATGTTGTCACATGATATAATGGTGTCATGTGACATTATGTTATCACACAATACCATGTTGTCATGTGATATTAGTGTTTCTACCCAGTGGCATCGTGTCGTGTGGTGGCATGTTATTTAGAGTCCCCAATGATGCCAACTAATTACTTTGGTTCTCTATCTTACTTAGAAATAATGCTACAACAACCTCATTTAACACTTTTCTTAAAAAATTTCTCATCCTACCAGCTTCCACCTTAACCTTCTTACCTTTAACTCAACCTACCTACTTCCACTTAGCTATTTTCAATGCCTTCCACATCCACAGAAACTCAAATTCAACTAGGGGGATCCAGAATTGTCTTTTCAAAAATCTTTTGTGTTCAAATTTCCTCTACATTTTGGATGAGCTTAGATACTTTTTTGAGTGGATCGATCAATGCCAATTTAGAGACCTAGTGCAAATGCCATAATATGATATGGTTATCAACAACAACCTAATGAGATCTCTGGTTGGGTGTTTTAACCATAGTGAGAGCCATTTCTACGTTCAGTTTAACAACAAAACCATATCCTTTGGCACATTTCCATTGGATATATACAATTTAACAAGTCTTCTACATTGTAATGCAAGTCATGTTAGCACCAAAGTTGTGTTATCTGACGATGATAAAAATTATTTGGAGTCGATCTACAAAGTGTTCATTGACCCTATTGGTAAGTGTTGAATTTATTAATGAAACTAACATTTCTTAATTATACTTGAATCATTTATTATAAATAGTTTGGTTTCCTAATTCAATTTCATGTTTTACTCCTATTTTCATTATAGCTAGTTGAAATCGAAGGGGGATCCGTATAGAAAATATCACCAATCTATTTCTCAAATATATTGTCTATTTCTTTTCAAGCAAGAATTGTATTATAAGGAAGACCATCAGACATTCCCTTATGGGTTATATACTATATTCTTCATTCTCTCTCAGGTATTGTTTGTGATTAGTGTACCATTGTTTCCAATGGGCAGAATTGAGTTTTGCTTTCTTAAAGGACACTTGCACAATTTCCTCTTCTAACTACATTCTAGCCTTGTACTTCAAGGCATTATATGAAATCCAAAATACTATTATTCCCACTACCCTACATCCAAAAAATAAAGATAATGCTTTGTCTCTTGAGGAACACGAGGTAAGTTTATTTGTCCCAAGTCTCATTTTTTTCTTTATATAAATATTTCAAATTTTAACATTTTTTAGCATGTTATTTTTTACAGGAAAGAGTGCATGTCTATGACATAATAAAATAGGCTACAATTAGAGTTCAACATGCTCTAGAGGGATCTGGGGATACCCAATCCATGGAGCCTTCCTTCAATTCCTTTTGAATTGCAAAATGCCCAAGAATTGATTATGTTTTCTCTCCACTTCCAGGTTCCCCCGAATTTCCTTTAATGTCTTTTTCTTGTTTTATTAAATGGAAAAAAATAATATTCATATTGGTTTGTTTTTGTTTTTGTAGTTGACTCTCGTATCATTTCTATTGAGGATTATTCCACACAACACCATCAATGTTTGCCATTACAACCTTATTTTTTATTTGAAGTTTTTTAGAATTTTCTAGTTAATTAACTGCATAAATTAGTCATTTTGTAGCCATTTTTGAAACCACCAATGTCTCTCCCACAAGCACATTGAGATGATAAGATCCAACTCCCACAAGGACACTAAGAAGGGAAGAGATAAATCTAATAAGGACAATTAGAATGGATGATGTAGTCACCCCTACAAGTGATAACATTAATAGATTCAATTTGAATTTGCTTTGATTTTATGTTTTTCAATTTATCATTTTTGAATAAATATTTTTTTACAATCCACCCAACATCTATCAAGAGACCTCAGAGTATGCCACCACCCCCACCCCCATCTATATTCAGAGAAGAGGGAAGAACATCTCTCATCCTATAAAAATTCAAGGTATGTTATAGATTTTTGATTTCCCAAATTTCTCTATTGATGGCCTTTCAAATGCAGATGGTCTTACATGTTTATAGTAGAATGATTTGGATGAGGAGATTCTTGGCATTGAAAGTGGGCCCCTGGTTATTGGTGGATTCAATCCACATAAATTTATTCAAGCTCCTAATGTACCTTCACAAGATCCTCCTATGACTTCCTCTTCCCCAGCTAGCTCTTCTCCACCCCACACAGATAATGTAAATGTTTTTGAGGATTCCCTTACTAGTTTTTCATTAGATAATCTAGTTTCAAAAAATTTGAATACAAATTTGAAGGATGGTGTTATTGGAAAATTTAATGAATTAAAAAAATGGGAGATAAGGGCAAAATCACTTATCAAATAAATCAACACCCATTATCATAACCACTCTCAAAAAGTGAATTTATTTTCTCTTATTTAAAATGAACCCTCAAAGATTGACACTTTGTTTCAGTAAGCATAATTTGGATTGATATCTGTGGATAATGGTTATAATGATAGTTTTTTATATATTATGATAAACAGGTTGGAAAATTTAAATGCAAAAACCTAAGCATATATAATAAATGGGCTAAAGATATCAACCTTGCTACCATTGCCTAAGCAGAAAAGGATAAAGCAGTGGTAAGTTTTATTTATCTATAACATGTATTTTGATTATTATAATACCTTTGTATGTGCTTTACACATCTATTATTTATTTTTTGCAGGAAAAATATGATAATTTGAAGCAAGAAGCACATCTTCTTAAATGTGGATTTGAAAAATTCCCATAAAAGTCTCCTTAGCAATTGCATTAAAGGAAAAGCTGGTTCTATTAAATAAATAGAACAACACATTGAAAAAGATAATTAAAGAGCATGGTATGGATCCCAACATTTTATTGAAGTAAAAAATAGATTTGGATCCTACAATTCTTTCGACATGAGATGTAGCGAATGAGGAGAGGGTTATTCTTTCACAAATGAATTCTGCTGCAGAGGATCTTCAAAAGGAAGGAGTGATAATAGAGGATTCATAGGTAGGTCCAAACAGAGGGGTTTCCATGGGTGGGGATGGAAATTAGCTAGGGGGAGGAGAGTCTCAACCACAAAAATGATGATTTTTTTGAGTTTATATTATTGACAATGGCAGTTTCTATCATTTAAAATAGTTTATATCATGTTTATTTGAAAAACACTTACTTTATTAAATGATATTTTACAATTGTTCCAAACTCTTAACTATATAATTTTAATATTTTATTTATATAAAATGAAGTGGTCAAGTTTATATATTCGATGAATAAAAAGTGGAGTAAATATTCTATGGATGATTTTAATGTTCTAGTTGTTGAAATATACTAGTGGTCAAGTTTAATGTTCTATGGATGTTATGGTTTTATGGTTTGAATGAATGGCTATAATGTTCTAGTAGTTTTATCCTTGAATGCATTATTTATATATTCTATGAATAAAAGGTGGAGTAAATATTTTATGGATGGTTTTAATGTTCTAGTATTTGAAATATACTAGTGGTCGAGTTTAATGTTCTATGGATGTTATGGTTTTATGGTTTCAATGAATGGCTATAATGTTCTAGTAGTTGTATCCTTGAATGCATTATTTCTATATTCTATGAATAAAAAGTGGAGTAAATATTTTATGGATGGTTTTAATGTTCTAGTATTTTAAATATACTAGTGGTTGAGTTTAATGTTCTATGGATGTTATGTTTTTATGGTTTGAATGAATGGCTATAATGTTCTAGTAGTTGTATCCTTAAATGCATTATTTCTATATTTTATGAAGAAAAATCAGAGTAAATATTGTATGGATGGTTTTAATGTTCTATTATTTGAAATATACTAGCAGTCAACTTTAATGTTTTAAGGATGTTATGGTTTTATGGTTTGAATGATTGGCTATAATGTTTTAGTAGTTGTACACTTGAATACATTGTTTCTATATTCTATGAAGAAAAACTGAAGTAAATATTATATGTATGGTTTTAATGTTCTAGTTGTTGAAATATACTAGGGGTCAAGTTTAATGTTCTATGGATGTTATGGTTTTATGGTTTGAATGAATGGCTATAATGTTCTAGTAGTTATAGCCTTGAATGCATTGCTTCTATATTCTATGAAGAAAAAGTGAAGTAAATATTTTATGGATGGTTTTAATTTTTTAGTATTTGAAATATACTAGTGGTCATTTTAATGTTATGTGGATGTTATGGTTTTATGGTTTGAATGAATGGTTATAATGTTTTATTAGTTTTAGCCTTGAATGCATTGTTTCTATATTCTATGAAGAAAAGGTGGAGTAAATATTCTATGGATGCTTTTAATGTTCTAGTTGTTGAAATATACTAGTGGTCAAGTTTAATGTTCTATGGATGTTATGGTTTTATGGTTTGAATGAATGGCTATAATGTTCTAGTAGTTGTAGCCTTGAATGGATTGTTTCTATATTTTATGAAGAAAAATCAAAGTAAATATTCTATGGATGGTTTTAATGTTCTAGTATTTGAAATATACTAGTGGTCAAGTTTAATGTTCTATGGATGTTATGGTTTTATGGTTTGAATCAATGGCTATAATGTTCTAGTATTTGTAGCCTTGAATGCATTGTTAAACTGATCTTGTAGTTATAGCATTGAATGCATTGATTGTGGTGCAATTTGGAAATATGTGAACCCATCCATAGGCAAAATATTTATAGTTTTAGTAGTAGGAAAAATAGCCTATGATACAATAATTATTCTATGGATTTATATTTTTCTATTAGTTATAATATGAATGCATTAGTAGGAGAAAAAGTGGAGTAAATATTGTATGGATGGATTTAATGTTATAGTAGTTGATATATATCATTTGTAGCATTTGAATGCATGGATATAATGTTCTAGTTATTTTAGCCTTGAATGCATTGTTAAACTATTCTAGTAGTTGTAGCATTAAATGCATTGTTAAATTATTCTAGTAGTTGTAGGATTGAATGCATTGTTAAACTGTTCTAGTAGTTGTAGCATGGAATGCATTGATTGATTGATTATTAAATATGTGAACTATAGCTAAAATATTTCTAGTAGTTGTAGTATTTGAATAATGTAATTGTAGAGTAAATATTCTATGGAATTATATTGTTCTAGTTGTTGTCTTATTGAATGCATCATTAGTGTTATATTGTTCTAGTAGTTGTAGATTTGAATGCATTGTTACATTGTTAGTGTTCTAGTAGTTGTAGCATTTAAGTGATTGATTGTAGATATATATTTGTGTAGTGGTACTAATGTAAATTTGTAATAGAATAATGCTACACCATGCATGTCTAGACATAAGACTCGTATACTTCAAGGAATGCTATAAGGAAAATAGAAATGCTCTGTACAATGTTAATGAGAATTATGATTGTTACTCAATGAATGAGATGAATTGCAAAGATAAAATACTATTTGAAATACACAAAATTTTAATAGGACAAAAAATATTAAATCTGATGTAGTGAATAAGATTCATGATTGTAACATCTAGGTAATAGATTATAGAATTTAATGTATTTGAATAAGATTGAATAAGAAATATTTTAGAAAATAGTAATTTCTATACTTATCAAACTACAAGCCAAGCAGAAGAAACAGTCCTTGAGAAGCTTGTTCATTGTAAGATTGTTTTACAGCTTGTCAGGGGATCTCTAGCTCTACCAATTAGAGCACAATTGATTACTTTCTTATATGCAATTAAACACGGAATTATACCAGAATGATAAAGTAGCTAGAAACTTGATACAGCAAAGAACTTGAGAGACAATACACACTCTTGTATTAAATACTACTAGAAGAAAATACAATAAGGAAGAAGCCACTTCTTCCTCCACCTCAAAGGATTGCCACACCTCAAGACCTTCTTCCCTCTCTCTCTTGCTCAACACAACAACTCTAAAGCCTGAGTTATTATCCCTCCTTGAATGCTTCAGCTGATCTCCTTGACCTTACACCTGTAGATCTCCTTGACCTTGCTAGCTTCAATGCCTTTACTTGCCTTCTTGGATACAATTACAATACATGCCTTATGGGTCTATAAATAAGATCCCATGCTTACAAAAATAGAACTCTAGTTACAATAATTAGACACGCAGCTCATGACTATAATTAGTCACTTGTCATGCAAACACTCGCTTCACTTAACTGACTGTTCGTCAATAGCAGTTCCAAAAATACACAGGCGACCGACGCCGGTCCCTGCTAGTCTGGTGCTGCCGATGTCAGCTGACTCCCTGCCGTCGCCGGTCTCCTTCTCCATTGCATCTGACCGACGTCGGTCATACTGCCGACGCCGATGGCTCTGGTTCTTCAGCATCCTTTCTCTTGTGTCTGCAAACAGTTGAAGCTTTTAGCTCCACACCTTAACAATCTCCCACTTGGAGATAAACAGTTGCAACTTGTACCTGTACCTGTACACCATCTATTTTGTTCCTTAGGCTCTGTATCTATGCTTTCCGAATTTGAACACATACCTTTTGAATCAAGAACTTCCATTCCCTTCCTATTCTTGTGACCAAGCCTATTAGGCCACATCTTCGAATCTACACCAAAAGTAGAATCAGTAATACAAGTAGACAGATAAAGAGTATCTACTTTCTTACCTCTTGCTAGAACAAGTGCTCCCTTGGTAACCTTCCAAGAATCTGCTGTGAGGGTTATTGTGCATCCCTCATCTCCCAACCTTCCTACAGAAATCAGACTCTGCTTCAGAATTGGAACATGCATGACCTCTTTCAACACCCACGTGTTGTCAATCTGCAATCTCAGCTGCACTTTCCCTTTGCCAACTATCTGACAAGGCATACCATCCCCTAAATAGAGCACTCCAAAGTCTCCCTGTTCATACTCGTAGAACAAATCTCTATTTGGGGATGCGTGAAAAGATGAACCAGAATCTAAAATCCATGATCCTACCTGACTATCTAAAGAAAGTATGAGAGCATCCTACATCACAATATTTGCATCCTTTGCTTCTTCCATACCTGCATGTTGATTCTCTTTATCTCTCAACCAACACTCCTTCTTTGTATGTCCTTTCTTTCCACAAAACCAGCAGGTAATACCTTTGGACTCAGATCTCCTTCCCGACCTTGATTTCCCTTGCTCAACCTTTTCCCTTTGCCTTTCCCTACTTTCTGCACTTAGAGCATTCCCTGATGATTCACATGTGCTTCTCCTGCGTATTTCTTCATTCAAGATCACACTCACAACATCATCAACTTTTAAGATTTTAGAAGCAGATGCAGAATTACTTACTGCCATAACCAAACCGTCCCAACTTTTAGGCATAGAACATAAAATCAAGAGAGCCTTTACCTCATCATCAAAAACAATATTGACTGAAGCTAGTTGGTTTACCAAACCATGGAAATCACTGAGATGAGTATGTACCAATCCACCTTCCTACATTTGCAAAGTAAATAGCTGCTTCATAAGATATACCTTATTAGAAGCTGAGGGCTTTTCGTATAAATTTTCCAAGGACTTTATCAACTCTTCTGTTGTCTTGCACTGTGATAAGCTAGAAATCACAGATGATGCAAGGCTCAACCTTATGGAACCTAGAGCCTTCCGATCAAGAATGTTCCATTCTTCATCCTTCATATCTATGGGCTTGCATGCAACCCCACCCAACGGTAAGTACAAATCCTTCTGATACAGATAGTCCTCAATCTGCATCCTCCAATGTTGATAATTCTTGCCGTTAAACTTCTCCATTCATAGCCTACTTTCTTCTGCCATTGTTGAACTCCCACTCAATCAGAGAACCCTGTGAATGACCTGTAATCAAAAACAATACCCTGCTTCCTGCGAACCGTAGCTCTGATACCACTTGTTAGGGGATCTCTAGCTCTACCAATTAGAGCACAATTGATTACTTTCTTATATTCAATTAAACACGAAATTATACCAGAATGATAAAGTAGCTAGAAACTTGATACAGCAAAGAACTTGAGAGACAATACACACTCTTGTATTAAATACTACTAGAATAAAATACAATAAGGAAGATGCCACTTCTTCCTCCACCTCAAAGGATTGCCACACCTCAAGACCCTCTTCCCTCTCTCTCTTGCTCAACACAACAACTCTAAAGCCTGAGTTATTATCCCTCCTTGAATGCTTCAGCTGATCTCCTTGACCTTGCTAGCTTCAATGCCTTTACTTGCCTTCTTGGATACAATTACAATACATGCTTTATGGGTCTATAAATAAGATCCCATGCTTACAAAAATAGAACTCTAGTTACAATAATTAGACACGTAGCTCGTGACTATAATTAGTCACTTGTCATGCAAACACTCGCTTCACTTAACTGACTGTTCGTCAATAGCAGTTCTGAAAATACACAGGCGACCGATGCCGGTCCCTGCTAGTCTGGTGCTGCCGACGTCGGCCGACTCCCTACCGTCACCGGTCTTCTTCTCCACTGCATCTGACCGACGTCGGTCATACTGCCGACGCCAGTGGCTCTGGTTCTTCAGCATCCTTTCTCTTGTGTCTGCAAACAGTTGAAGCTTTTAGCTCCACACCTTAACACATCTACCATGACAGTACCATATTCAGTCTCGGTATTGTCATGCTCTGTAGAATGTTAATGAAAATTATGATTGTTAATGAATTACATGCATTACAAAGATAAGGTATTATTTGAAATAGATAATTTTATTAGGGAAAAAAATATTAATTCCAATGTATTGAATAAGATTCGTGAATGTAACATCCAAGAAATAGATTATAAAATTTAAAGTATTTGAAGATGAAAGAATAAGAAATATTTCAAAAAATAGTAATTTTCATAATTATCAAATAAAAATTCAGGCAACTAAAAAAATCTTCAAGAACCTTGCTCATTGTAAGTGTGATTCGCATCTACCATACCAGTGTCATATTCAATCCCTATATTCTCTTCCTCTATATTGGTAGATGTATTAGTCACACCTTTTCTTTCCACTAGAGAACTCCATGTTGCCACTACTCTGTCATATGGAAACTTGTCTATAGAATAACGTGAAACATATAGTCTCAAGCAAGTCTCTAGATTTTTATTCAATTTATTTATAAGTTTTGACTCCATGAAGGATATTGCACTAAACACTCACTCATATTCCACAAAACCCAAAATCATTGTTTGATCAAGTTCATATAATCTAAAATATTCACTAATACTTTCTTGTTAAACGTTGCTTGGATAAAAAATTTTCCATAGACGAGTAATGGCACCATTTTTTTTGGGTCACTTAAACACTAAAATTGATCCATCATTGTAATCCCAATATGTGTAGACTGAGATGTAAGTAATTTTTTTTTAAAATAACATTAATCTAAACTCCATTCACATCTGAAGATCTACATAAATACATAACTATTGTACCCATGTATTTGTGAAATAACGTGTTGATATGTTCTTGACAGTTAACACTATTCCAAAAAATGGGATTCAAAACTCCCATGCCCTCCAAAAACTCATCCCTTTGAAAATGTTCTCTAATCTCAGTTGCTAAACTTTGTGAGATTTTGCTCAATTTAATTCATGTTTTAGACAAAATAGTATCATATAGTAAACATGTCATAGGTGCATCTTCAAGCTCATCTCCCACAACTTCGAGTCTTCTAGAACATGTGTGCATTAGGATCTCAATGCCATTTACCATAGCACAAATATGATCATGTATATTGAATTTCAAATAACTCTCTAGATTCGAAAAATCAATCAAAATTTATTAGGTTCTAAAAACAAGTCTGTACAAGCTTTCATTCAATGTGTACAATATATTTAAACATTGACATACATGTTTTCTTAAATGTATGAAGTCAACAATATAGATATATCAATCTTGGGCATATTTCATTAAACAATTGATTTCCTTCAACATTGGTAAAATACTACATAATGTGAGTAAAGTTTCTAAATCTATTAAACAACATAGCAAATCTTTTACTTTGTCAAATTCCCTATGATATTTATACATAAACCATTTCAAAGATGGATATTCCTCAAAAAATTTGCAGGTAGGTTCATACATGGAAATCCATCTGGTTTCCACATCTTTCAGTAGTTTTTTACAATTTGTCACCCTAATTGCAAATTTATAAAACTCCATGAATCTTTTTGCGCTGCTTGACATGTACGCATGCAAGTCACAAATAAGCTCTTGCACTTTTATGACATTGTTGAATGTGATAACAATTTTGTAAACAAGATTCATCATATGTGTCATACAATGGATTGAAATCATAAACAGAGAAACTGATGTTTGTAGGTGAACACAAAGACCCTTTATATGCCCTTGCATCAATGATGCACCATTAGTACCAACACACACCAACTTCGTAGCTATGGCATAATCATCCATCCCATCTCTCTCTCTCTTATATTAGCTACAACCAATTTATGAAGGTTTTCTGCATTACAATTTTCTACCATTTTATGGACAGCTAAAAGATGAGATTGCCTTGAATAGTTTTCAAAGGTATACACATGCATGCAAATCCATGTTATGTTGTCAACTAAAATGAACTCATCAATGGAAAAAGAGATAAATAGTGATCTCTTAACACTTTCTTTCAAATATTCCTTCTCAATAATGGCTAGACATTTTGCCATTTCCCAAGCACTGTTATCCAAGCAATGTGACTATGGAATATCCAAAAACCCATTATGTTGAAATAAAGTTTTTTAAAATAATGTTAGAAATGGGTCTTCCCTTTTTCAAAATGTGGAAAATAGTAGAGAAATGTACATATTTTTCCCTAAGATTGGACTACATAACTTTTACAAATTGTGCTTTTATAGTTCCCCCTTTCTCAACAAGATGTTTTTGTCATTTTTGATTATTTTCGTATTCACGTGCATATTTGACATGCATGCATTCTTATATATTTTGACATCTATGTGTTATAGTTATCTGTCCATCTGGGTGCTTCACTGATATATATATTTTCCCACAATGTTTCTTAATTGTGTCCAATTTAAGTTGCATTATGTGTTCTTTTCCAAGTTTCCAATTGCAAATTGTACATCTACATTGTGTTAGAGGCTCATTGCCATTTTTTGGGTCTACAAGTTCTATAAATGGATATTTTTCAGCCCAATCAACTTGAAAAGGCCTTCTTATTGTCCATGTGCTTCTCTTCCTTCATCTACTTTTTTGAATGGTATTTTCAACAAAATTTTGTGTCTAAAAAGAACTGCATTTCTCTTATGGAGTGCCCAGAGGAGTATGTTATAATGAAGTGCCCGTAGGTGTGTCTTCTAGAGGTGGTATTTCATCAATAAAATCTTCAAGTGGTGAGAATTTATTGAGATTAATTCTATATAATGAAATAGTGTCAATATCCATGTTGATTTCTGCATTGAAATAAATTTGCTATTATTATATAGTGAAAGAAAATTAACTAATATTTTTTTAAAAAGATTAAGAATTACCTATATTTGAAGTGCCTATGGTTTGTATATTTATTTTTCCTAGATTTCAAAAATAAGACACGATATTGGACTTTTTTATATTTCCTTTGGTGTTTTAGCCTTGTTGGTACCTCTTAATGCTTGACTTGTGTTGTTAGGTAGTTTATTATTTTCAACTTCCTTTTCACTGACGGGTGGTAGGTTAAGGTCACACTACATAGATCTATCATACGACATACTGATATCAAACACCATGTTGTTTTCATATGGCACATCACTATCAGGTGATAAAGTGCCATCATACAGGACATGGCAATTGAGTGACAAGTTGCCATCATGTAGCACATCATTTAAAGGTAGCAAATTGCCATCACGTGGTAGCTTACCATCGTGTGACACATTATCATCATGCAATTGATTTCTATCATGCGTTAAACTACCACTGTGTGACATTATGTTATCAGGCATCTGACTTGCATCTTGTGACATAATGTTGGAGAAGGTTAGGGTGTTGAAAGTAGTCCAGTGGTAGAGTGCAGCCTCAAGTCTCTATCTTCATAATCTGGTTAAAAAAATTTGTGGTAAGTTCATACCTAAAACCTTTGGGACCATATGTACTATATATAGATGGTGAATTACATAGATAACCCCATAATTATTGTAAATCATTGGTGAGCCAGCCCCTAAAAAACTGACATCCCAAAATTTTAGACGAAAGGGTCATATGTTACACCTAAAAAATTGCCAAATTCAAAATCCCTAAAATGAAATATTCATGAATTAACGAATATTCGCTACTAAAATTTGTCTTGAAACAAAGGCTACTGAAAAAGGTCTAGTATGAACTTATAAGTTGAATAGGAATGAGTCAGGCTAAAATAGGGGTGCAAGTATGATATTCTAATTATTTTTTAAAAAAGTTTGTAGATTAGTGTATGTTCCCATAGAGATTATAAATTATTAGAATGGTAAATAGGCTAAGCGAGATAAGGATGTCAAGATTAAATATTTTCAAACACTTAATAATTATTTTTATGTGTCTAAAACAGATTACCTACTTACATTGACCTCTCTATATTTTTTTCCTCACTACTAAATATGGAAGGTTGAAATGTGTAACGTATGGGATAAAAAAAAGACTAAAGCAATGTGTTAAAGTCATTATCTACTATATTAAAAAAATAATACATAATATTGAATATCAAAAAGAATATTTTCACTCTAAAACATTGATTAAAGAAGATTAACATACCTTTTGGAGATAGAGTGTTCCACCTTCCATCATTAACTAATATGTCTTCTTTTTGTTACATGCTTCTTCATCTACCTCTTTCTAATATTCCTTATTCTTGTTTTCTCCCCTCATTATTCCTTCTTAGCCATCCAATCTATCAATTAGAAAAACATTTATATGAACACAACAATTCATAATTAATATCACACCCTAAGTAGGTCATGGGTGGCCTACCTACCACCCTAGTTCTCCTACTTTCTTTCTCTTTAATCACCTCATACAAATCCAACAAGGCACTTTGAATAAACATTTATTTGAAGAAATCCATCTAATAAATGGTAAATATGTAGGTATTCTTGTTATAATTGATATTGTTTAAATAGTAAAAATGGTTTCCTCAATTTAACAAACAATATTAACAAGTTAGAAGTCCTTGGCCATAATGAATATGAGTTGGTAAACCCATGGCCTAAATTCTCCTTGGATGGAGGGAAACTTTTAGGGAGTTTGTCTTTAACGTTTATTCTTTAGCCCATCAATACATGCTCCAGTGTATAAGGATTTCCATGGGAATAACCGATTTATTGGTTACTATATTCAAGAAGCAAGGACTAAAGTAAAATATTTCACTCCATTAAGACTTCCTTACTCAATGGTATAGTTATTTTATAATGTTTTATTTGTCAAAGTGGATATTTACTAGTGATCATAAATATTATTATATATAAATGTAGAATGCTAATCTCAATATGAGAGTTATGAATCATCATAAGTCGTAACAATAAAAATGGGACTCAAGAAGTTCCAATGTATTAATTCATTGTGATTTTAATTAAAAAAACTGAATGGATAGTATAAATAAGGGTATGGAAATTTCGAAGATAATGAATTTTGTTGATATTTGATAACAAGATTTTATTACTTATATTATGATAAATAATATAACAACATACTCATGTTCCCTATGTGTTAAATTATTAACATTTAAATTAGATATTGATGAGCTTTGACTTTTGATGCAACTTTATTTTCCATTGATCCCATATACTAAAAACATACAATTATAGGTTGACTATATAGTTTATGATAATCTAAAAGCTACGATCTACATGGTTGGATATGGATCAAACTATCCTCATCAAGTTCACCACAAGACAAAAACATGGTTATATATATTATTATCCTATGTATATGGATTAAATTATAGCTATGATATAGATTAATCATCTTCTTTTTCTAAATATTGTACCTAATCGTAGAAAATGGTTTATGCCTAAATAGAGATCTCATCATCCAACACTACCATTAAAATATGTTGATCTCCTACTTTATCTAGTAAATGCCAATTTTAATAGAAAATTATATGTGACATTGGCAGTTTTGTCACTAAACGAATATTAACGAGGGATGGTGGATGATGGAAGAAGGTTAAAAAATGATTTATGAATATTTCTCAGATGTTTGATAATCAACGGCCGTACTGACAAATAACGTCAAATGTATCGACTAGATACACTCAGTGATTATGAAGTGTTAACTATTTACTCATGAAAATGGCTTTGTCAAATTCATAAAAAAATTGTATAGATTATAAACCATATTAATTTTTAAAACCAACTCAAATACTTTAAAAAATTTATATTACTGACTAGATCATATTAATTTTTAAAACCAACTTTAACACTTTAAAAAACTTATATTACTAAGTTTATCAACTCATATAAAAATTGTCTAGATTTTAGACCATATTAATTTTTAAAGCCAATTTTAATGCTTTGAAAAAACTTACATTACTTTGATAAAAGAGAGGATGTTTATCTTATGGGATGTTAAACATCTATGAGCAATCGAATGGTTTTGAGGATGTTTATATCAAGATAATTATTTCTTGTAGGATGTTAAAAATCTATGTGAAATCGAATGGTTTTTGGGGTATTGTAATGTCCATCCCTACCTTTGCATATTTTCTCACTTGGGCTACCAAAAAAAAAGATTTTTTTTTTTTTTTGCTTCTGATATTAGAACCTTCCTCATTGTGCACCCAATATAAATTATGCCTCTGATAATAAAATTTATAATCCTTCAATGTTAAATGGGATTAATTTCCATAACCTATATATTTGAAATTAAAATATCTTTATTACTTCATAAGGACTAACCAATATATGTCCCTAAGTATTTATGTCACTAATTAATCTATAAATAGTTAAGAAAAAAGAAAAAAAATACCATATAGTGAAAGATTTGTTTATAGTATATTAATTTATATAAAATATTAATTATTAGAATATTTCTTTATAGTATATTAATTTATATAGTATAAAGTTATTTTGAGAAACAATGGAAAAAAAATTTAGATATCATATCACATAGTTAATAACCTTCAATTCTGTAAATAAAATCAATATTTATTTAATAGTATAATAATAGTAATATATAATATAAAATTATATAATGTCACTTGTGACAATTATTTCAAGAGTTTGTTAATAATAGATATTGAATTGCACTATGTGGTCAACTTTCATAAAGAATGAGTTGAGAGTTCATGTCACATAGCTAAAAACCCTTAATTACTTAAATAAAATCATTACCTTTTTAATAATACAATAATAATAAAATGTGGTGTAAAATTATACAATATCACTTGTGGCATTCATTTCACAAGTTTATTAATACTGAATTGGTCAAACTCCATAAGAGACAAGTTGAGAGTGAAATATTTTTGTGAAAATTAAATCCAAAAGCTTCATCCATATTCATCTCACCCTCCACACTCCAATCAAAACAATGTATGAACAAGTTCTAACTCAACAAAAGAAATTCCCATCAAAATTTAGGGCACCTCCTCCTTCCACTTCCAAACAGTAATAATTCAAATTCTTGACCTTTCACATTTATATTTTTTCCTATAAATCTCTTTAGTTTGAATTTCAAAAGATTTTTCCAAACACTTTCATCTCTTCCTATGACCCATACATTTACAAACAACATTCTTTTAGGTACATGCTTCCATGGATTCATGTGGACTAATCAAAATGTCTCCTTCACTACATATTGCAGGTATTCACCACTTAACACATCACTTTCCTTTAAGAAATGATGTTTGTTCACCACTGAATCAACACTTTATTATTGTGATATCCCCATTACATGATAGTTTCTCAGCAACTCACTCATTGCCTATTCTATGGTAGTGAAAGATGTTTATATAGTTGTGTACAAGTTAGGTCACTCCTCTAGACAATGTTTATTTTCATAGAAGACATATGTAGGATAGACCAAGAAATCTTGTTGATAGTGTTCAGGGGAGCTACACTTATAATAATTTCATGGGGGAAAGCATCCACCTCCATAGCCTTGACCTCAACCTCACCCACAATAACCACCATTCTCTTGGTTATTTAAAATAGAGACCTGGTGTGTAACTTGTACTTGCACCTCATGAATGTCACTAATGAGACGATAATCATTGGTATCATGAGTATATGCATCATACATATTACAATAAGTAGACACCTTTGATTGAGTGGCATGTTGTAATAGAGTACAATCTCGAACATTGTGCTCTTCTTAGTAGATTTCACATGACTACTTCAGTATGATGTGTATGTTCTTACAAGGATTATTTTTTTGATTATGGCCTTTGGACTCACAATCGACACACCATAGGCCACTACAAGTGTCATGAGTGTTGTGTATAGTAATCTTTTCTATTTTAAATGCCATTATAGCTATTTGACCCTCCATGAGAGGACTAATTCCTGTATCAATGCTGTTAATAACTTTGGCACAAAGGATAGCTTCCAAGGTCTCGTGCAAGCTGGTAAAAGTTCTTTGAGACACTGTTTGTCTAAATGGGAGTAATAGAGCTCCCATGAGCTATTGCGCATGTTGAGCAGCATAGATCTCAAATAATAGTTTGGAAAGAAGTGTTTTGAATTATGCGCATCATATTCATGTATGCTCTCAGTTAGTTATTATTTGATATCTTTTAACACATCGATACTCTATTGTTTGAACTCTGGAATGTCAAATTCTTGAAGGAATGTTTCCTTAAGCTAATCATAATTGACTATAGCTTGCTCAGGATCATATTTATGGTACCATTTATGTGCACATTCCAGAAGGGTGGCTTCAAATTAAGTATCTTTTTGTTTAGAATAATTTATGCCACACACTCCTTAGATAAGTTCACGCTTGTGAACATTCTCTACGGTATTCTCCATGCCTTGATATTTTGTCAAATAAAGCATCATTTCATAATATACGGTGGGAGGTTGAGGTGTTTGCAATGGTGGCTACTGAAAAGAACTTTTAATCCCTCTTATTCCTTTGGGGGAAGTCCACCACTATCTCTTGTACCTCCTCCTAATTTGTCGATCAAAGCACCACCTAGTCCACCTCTTGCACCTCAAATAGCAATAGAAACACCCAAGATGTTGGGCATTTAGGCAGGTTGAGTCACTATGGTATGGATAGTACTTTGCCCACTATTTATGTTGGGTCCACCAGGCATGCCAAGTTGGGCCATAAAATTTTTTTAAAAAAGAAAAGAAAGAGTTAATACACTAGTGTCTAAAACTTGTTCGACTAAGGTTTAGCTTACAGGTTAAGTATCTAACTCTATACTATCTATATCCCAGTTATGTATAATTAGTTTATCTAACTCAAAATCATGAGCTTGCATTAAGGTTGGGGAACAAGGTCAGTTCAACACAGGTTCTCTAGTCACCACTTTCTAGCTTGCTTCTCTTGCATATACTGGAGCTAGTGTTGGTTACAGTCTAAAATTTAGAGAGTCCCTATGCTCTTTTGCTTTCCTGTAGATCCTTATAATACTTTATAATTCCTTTTATCCCCTTTCTATGTCACTTCCACCTATAATCCTTCTTCGAGCTTCATCATATTTATGCTTTCATAATTCCCATTAATTAGTTACCATACTGAACCAATAATTCTTCATAAGTACCCATGCATTCCCCTACCAAACATGCTAATCAAGCAAGGAAGAGTTTATCCTTCCATGGGAAAAGTCTCAAGTCTAGAGTCGATAAAAATCTTCTTCATCTCCAAATGAAAATGTTTGAGATATCAACCACATGATTCTTGGAAAAACTAAAACTAAGCTTCTTCTTGACAAGAATAAGTTGAAATTACATACTCCAAGACATAACTATTTAACACTCCTCACCACTGAACATCAATAACTCGTGTCCAAGGTGCTCCTAAGTGTGCTAAATTCATTTGATGTTCTAATGTCCAAGTTGTCTTTCATCCATGATTTTTTAACCAGTTTTGAGCATAGGTTATGATCCAAGCATGGAGATGAACATGTACCTCCACAAAGAAAGTCTCATATAAGGAATTGTATAGATTTTGTTCAACCCATGCACATGTAGAAAATCCTAGTTCAAGGAATAGTATTGCAAAATTTATTTTTGACACTAGTAATCCATCTCTTTATGTTCTCAAGGGATAATCGCTTGAGAATTTTCCACCATCGTGCAAACAAGCACTATGGGTCCCAGAAATGGAACCAAAATGTTGAGATTATTTTCTATCTAGGCCTAAATTTCCTTAGGAGCATGTTGAAATGATTAAAACCCAATGTGTTGGTGTGATAGCATTTCACACAAAACTTAGAGTTCTCACGTGTTCACCTGAAGCACGCAATGAGGAACCATTTCCCATTGGTTTTATCACATGAAGGTGTAATTAACATATAAAAATGCTCGAATGCATCCACTTTACTCATTGATTAACTAGAAAAAGAAATACACAATAGTTATGGATCTAAATTCATATAAATGAACAAACACATATACGATTACCAATACCATTGTTTCTATAATCCAAGTGATAACATTTAGGTAATGCAGGTTCCATTCATAATATTGGAAAGAGATTCATAGGCTACATAAACAATTTCATGGTGCAACTTAGTCATACCACTCTGCTATCTATTTGAGTACAATGATGACAATATCTCAATAGTATCCTCAATCACATCAATGAAATAATAATCAACAACATTACAAAGCTCTAATTGAGGGTATTTATACTTGGTTTTCCCTGACCAAGTAGTTACTATAATAATCACACTCATAGTGACTTGCCAATGATCTTCAATGGACAAAGAGCCATGGTAGCCAATTTCATTATTTCCCTAAGGACTCGAGCCTTTGTGCCCCTATACTCCCACTTCGTTGTTGGATCCTTGTTGTTGAATGCCTATATTCCCATGGGCCAATGCTAGATTCATGCATGACTTAGTTTGTTTCATCCTTAAGAATATCTCCCTAATTGTCTTCCGCTTCATGTGCATTCCCCAAGTCTTCTCTAGTGTTCCAATCCCTTCATTCTCGGGTTCTCTATTTATTATGCATATTCTCTAACTGGGTCTTCCCACACCATAAACTCTTGCTCCATGGTCTTCTGCGCCATGACTTTTTTGTGTTGTGCTTCTTTTGCTCTGTGCATCTTTACCAAATGATTTAGCCAAAATTTGGGGTCTAACATAACCCCACACTATGCCATTAGTCTATCCCAGACTAATCACTGGTTTCAGAGTCTACTAAAAACTCAGGGCCAACCTGATCTATCTATTTCTTGACACCTTCCTAGTGTGATAAGGTGTTGAACAACTTTGTTGTCATTTCTTCAATTACCGCTTTCAACTTCTTAGTCTCCTCAGATTGATCGAAACACTCACCTATTTTATTGACCAAACGTTTAAAAAATTAAAAATAACAAAACAAAACTAAATAGATAATCATTTACAATTATAACTACATTCATTAATTATAAAAATAAACATAAATTACATTATATTAAAAAAATAATAATAATATAAACCTTACACAAAAACAATATAAACTTTAAATTTAGTTTTATAAAGGAAACTACACCATAACTTAAAATTTAAAAAATACGTATATATATAAAAAGAAAGAAGATTTAAAAAAGTGAAAGTTAAATTGCCCATGTGTAAAGTAGACGAAAACTAAATAGAAAGACTTGCACTTTGATCCTTATTTTGTTTATTTGGTGGCCCAAGAAATCTACACACACCTATGCATTTTTTACTTTTACTTTAACTCTTGTCTATTTAAAGACAACTTAATAGTTTTCCTTATTAAGGACCCATTGATGCTTTTCTTTTAAAAGATTTTAATAAAGTTCGATCCAAATGTGCTCTCATAATAATTTTTTGAAAAAAAAACTCTTATTGAAAAAAAATTCTTAATTCTTTATCCCATGGAACTTTTTCATTTTAAACTAGTTCTTTTTAAAATATTAATTCTATTTATTTTTTAGATTAAGGTAAAGGTGAGAGTTTTAAAAGGATTTCATAATATAATATAATATCAAAATAATTAATATATAATTTTGAAATAAAATATTAAGTTTAGATTAGTCAACTGATTAAATGGAATGAAAATTAATAATAGAAACCCAATAACAAAATGATCAACAATAGATAAGTCTTACAACAATAAAAGAAATTACCTTTGAACAAAAAAATATTTAGTCTCGATCACCAAACTCATTGTACTACCAAAAAAAATTAGAAACAAGGTTACGAATAGAGTTAAATGTCATGCTAAGACAAGAGGTCCTCCATCATCCATTGATTACCATCTTTCACCATTTCCTCCACATCCAATCTCAACCTTTTTACCTTTGATCTTCACACTTTTTTTTATCGTGGAATCCAAAAAAGCTTTAGTTGGGAGAGAGAGGGCAGTAATGAAAGCTTGAATATGACTCAGAGCCACATCAAGAATTGACGCCTCTTTTGACCGATCCTTTTTCCTAGGGAAAAATCCTTGAGTATAAATTGACAAGGAGGAGACATTAGAAGATGGAAGAATTTATCATGATTACCCCAAATGAACTTCTAATTTAAAACCATTCCTTCTTCATCCAAACCAAGGAGATGTCAAAGATAAAAGACCTTCATAATTAAAAAATTACGTCTGTGATCTATGGGATAAGATTGTTGGAGAGATCAAATTTACATAAACTCTATTTTTATACATAGCAAATTATTGAATATCTAGAGAATTTTAATATAATTTTTAGTCTAGAGAGTTATTTTCCTTGAGGATCACAATGTCTTTTTTGTTGTTTAAAGATTTAAGAGCACCCCATTCCTCTTTAGATATATTCGTTGGAAGGGTTTTTGCATGACATAAAGTTACTACATGGTGTTGCCTAACCTCTTCCGACACATTTAAAGGAAGGCTTTTTAAGAAACTATCAATACTAATGATGAAGTCTTCCTTAAGAATATGAAGAGGAGAGATAGAAAAACCCTAACTCTTTTTTGGAATATTGAAGGGGTGTTTATTTATGCACAAGTCAAACAAATTTACTACCAACTTATCCTCCCAATCAAATAATATCTTATTATTATTGTTGTTGTTGTTATTAGGACTAATCAAGTCACTTGTAAATTAATTATTTTTTAATTAGTCAATCAAAATATTAGAAATATATATTACAATAATATTATAATTTTTTGTCTAAAGTTTAACACAAATAAATTAGAATATTCTTTTTATGAATATTCCATTCAATTTAAAGCAAAATATAGGATATGATAGCAAATAAATGTGAAATGCCAAATATTATATAGTATAGATAATTTTGAAAATGACATGAATCAAATTTTATTTATTTAAAATAACTTTCAGCGTAAACGACACAAATCAAATAACTCTCATCATAAAGGGCATAAATCAAATTTTATTTATTTAAAGAAATGGGGTGGCATGGGCATCAGTTACGGTCATTTTTCCAGGCAACCCAGTCAAAGCATTCCCTTGATGACACATTAAATGAACAAACCCTCCATTTTACTAGTCTAATCATGCTAACATCAATGTCATCAATTAATACTCCATTGCTCAAAGATGACGATGTTAGGATATGGAAATGCTTTAATCTATTGAATGACATCTATTTAATATTTAATTCAATGACATAAGCTTACAACATGTTTAATTTGATAGTGTAAGTTTACAATATATTTTGTCCCTCATTATTGTTCTATTAAAATTAATAAAGTATGCTAATGTCATATCAATATATCGTTGTTTCTCTTCTTTTCCATCACCCATTCTAACAATAAATGATTCTACATACTTGTGATCTAAATTAAATTAATTACAATTTTACATACAAATTTAATTATAAACAATTATCAATATTAAAATAAAGACTAACTATTCATAATAACAATAATATACGTCCAAACTTTCAATAGATTTTTCTCTTAAAAAACATATATGGTTGGTCGATCTTCTACCAAGGAAACCTTGTCGTATGCCCACAACTAAATAATTAAATTAATTATGGGAGGTGCCGGGCTTGTACCAGATTGTCGGCAATGAAAATCACGCGGAAAGGCATGGAGGTGTATACACATTGAATATATAACATAAAAACGTGGGCCTTGATGGATACTCCTTGACAACACCACCCCACGTCAAGTAAGCGGAGTACTAATTAGATAATCGATCTGCGTTGTTACATAATCGACGTGCAAGATCTCATGCATCAAGCGGTCAGCACTGTCCAAAGTGATCGAGACCGTTGGATCAGCACCCTTGAAATGACGAATAATCTATTTAGCACTGCCAAAGTCAACAAGGTTTTAAAATGTTGGTCGTATCCTTTGGATTTTATGTTTATTAGGACCCAACATAGAATCTTCCGTCCCCATCTTTATTTAGCACTAGTGTGGAGAGGTACTATTGTAATTACTTTTTCTAATTATTATTTTAAATTGGAATAAAAATTTCTTCAAAAAAAAATTTAGTATTTGTGTAGAAATGTTGTTCCTGCATTTTAGATTTTATATTTATTACGGATAAAGATAGAATCTTTTATTACCATCTTTTTTATATTAATGTATAAGATATTGTAATCACTTTTTCTATTAGTATTTATTTGAATATGTATAAATAAATCGAAAGAGTTATAGTTTAATTGGTGAAGATGATGGTTATTTATATCCACTTATTGAAGTACAAATCTCTTTAGATACGAGAGTCAAATGGTTAAGGTCAAGATCATATCTTGAGTGATTTTGATGGCATGGATGGGCCTTAGTCATGATTGCTAATCCAAACAACTCACTGATTTAGATGTATGCTTACTTAACATTGTAATCTACTATATATTTATTTCAAAATTTGAGACAAATGTCAACATTCTATATAATTTAACGATTCTCTATAATATTTAATTATTCAATAAAAATCAAAATTTAAATTTAAATGTATAAATATTTATTCCAAAGTTTTAACATTAATTTTGTAAAATTATAATTTAAAAAAAAAATATTGTTTTACTTTTCTATTGACAAGAAGATAATAATAAAATCAATTTTCTAAGTAAATTCAAATATTTATTAAATTAAAAAAATTAAAAAAGCATTGTCTCCAAAGACCATTAACATTATTCTTAGCTGTTGATTTTTTTATCATGGCCTATAGGTAATTTGTAATCTCCGTGATTTCATATTCTAAGTATAGATAGCTATATTAATATAATAATAATGCTTGTCTAGTTGGTAATTTGTAATCTCCGTGGCCTTGTCGACTCCCCTCTACATGTGACCACCTATTTCACCTACAGGGTGCTTTTTTTTTAAAAAAAATTGAGAATATGGATTTTGTGTTCTTTCTCAAGGGCCTTGTGATCTATTTCAATGATAAATGTTAATCTTTATTCTTGGGTATTTCTTTTTTGTTCAATAGAGTTTTACCCTGTTTGATTTGATGTAAAGCTTATATAAAGAACCATCACATGTTTATGTTGGCTTTTTGTTTGTTTTTTAGCACAAATTTTATGAGGAGAGGGAGCAAAATCTCATAATATGTTGGAATGAGTGAGGACATTTGAGGATTCGAACCCTAACAAAAAGTAAGTGTAAGGTAAAATGATTTATTCGAACATTTGTGAAATGTCTTTATAGAATGCTCGTGTCTTTGGTACTACAAAGATGGTTTGTGGTCTATATTGATGGGTTTTTTTTGGGTAGTAAGATTTTAGAATTTTGGTGTAACTTAATGTAAAAGTCTCATGAAATGCAATTTCGTTTGACATTTGGAAGAATTTATAATTGATTGTTGTTTTTTCCTTTGAATTTTGAAAAAATTATCACACTTCAATGTTAAAACATCTTCATAGAGTTTTTTTAACTTCTTTTCCTTTACTTTCTAGTAAAGTCTAATAAATTTGGTGAATATACATGTAATAGTTTCTTAAATTGTTATTTATATTGATGTTTTAAATTTTATGTTCACGGGGAATGAACATTTAAGTTTAATCCTCGTATTATTACTTTTCTTCTTTCTTTTGTAGTTTTAATTTGTAGATTATGATTTGTTTCCCTGTTACAATCTATTCAATGTTCAAGGCAAGTCAATATTTTAAAATAGAAGACAGTTAAGGTTATGAATATGTGGTTTGGGATCCTTTAAATTTAGAGTGTTTTTTTTTTTTTGGATGCAATGGTCCCAAGGATGTGTGCTTTTGAGAAAACCAATTCTTCTCTTTGAATTGAAAGTTGAACAAAGATAACGTACAAATAAGAAAGAATGAAAGAAATTATATTGATGTCCACAACTGACCAAAGTAAGTCGATGGAAATCAGAAATGCATTTGGTTAGAATAGAAAAGTTATAGGATTAAAAGGATCTTAAAAACTTTTTTTCTATTAATCTAGGCATCTAATGGGAGTTGCATATTTTTGTAGTAGTTGTTTTATTGGTTATTTCCATGCAATATATTTATTATACAAACTTTCATATGGCCAATTTTTATTTTAAAATTGAGTCATTAATATATATTTTTTGCACTCTTTGCAAGTAATCAAAGTATCAAAAAAATTTATCGGTGTTGCTTTTTATAATGAACTCAAACTGAGATAATGTTATAACTTTATGAAGAGTCATAGCGAGCAAACCAAGTAATCAAGCTCTTTCACAATGTGTAACGTTTCCTTATCTGAAAACAATAATCAATGGCTATTTAAATCCAATTACAAAAATTGAATGCCACAATAGAAAATAATTGTTTACTAGTTCTTTAATAAATCAATTCAAATTGGATGATTAATATTTTTTATTAATGAGTTATGTATATCAAATATATTTATGAGAAAAAAAATTATCATTCATAAGGAGTTGGATTACAACATTATTTTTGTGAATGGAAATAGAAATAGCCTTCGAATTGATCCATACACACAAATCATGATTTTTACAACCCCAAAATTGTATGAAAAGGATTATAATGTGTTGGTGGATATTTAATCCTTTGGTATGTGCATGCCAAATATTATTATAGTTGACATTCCCTATAGTAGCTGCCATAATGTTGTTCAAATTTATAGACATGTGACTTCTAGTATAAGGTTGTTGTATTGGAAATGTTATTGATCCATAAGTGACATGGTTCATTCAAAAATGTCTAGTAGCAATATCAATGACACTTTATGTTGCAGAGATTTTGAAGGAGGTATAATCCTAAGAGAAGGGCATGAAATCCACTATTCATATGGATTTTTAACAGTTATGAAGCCAATTCTTAGTGTCATGTGGTGGAATATTTAGTTGCAGGATAGATTCTTGGGATCTTGTTACTTCCCTAATAATTGAATTCAAAGGGTTATGTAAAAAATATTTGTGAAAAATAATGATGCAAAATGTGCAATAAAACATTTATGCAATAGTTTGTAATTATCTACTATGGCTCCTTGTTAATGGGTTAATAGTATCCTCATTAAGAGAAAAAAGAAAAGATAATTTAACTTGGCTCCCACCACCCTCAAGATGGTTTAAATTGAATTTTTGTGGTACATCTAGGGGCAATCCGAGCACTTCAGGTGTTGGTTATCTTATAAGAGATGACATTGGGTCTCTTATTAGGGCGTCTTTGAAACTATTTGATAGGACCAATAATGAAGCCAAATCTCAAGCCCTAGTGGTAGGTCTTGAGATGGTTGTTTAGTGTGGAATTGATAGAATTCAAATTGAAGGGGAATCTCAAATAATGATTATTACTTTGTGTAAGAGAGCCTCCAATTCCTAGAAGTTGGAGAATATACTTGTCAATGCATGGGTGTGTATCGATCACTTTATAGATTGGGAATGTAGGCATTGTTATAGGGAAGCTAATGTCACAGTTAACATCCTTGCTAGTTGTGGTATAGATCATTTGAAAGGCTAGAGAATCGATAATCATAGGGAGACCTGAGATGAATTTGAAGAGGTTTCTTGCATTAACCTTGGTTATTAATTCCTTTTTAAATTCATGTATGATAAGGTTTTCCTTATTTTGATTTGATTGGATTTTAATTTTGGATCGTGGGAAGGGTGACAGAATGTAATCATGTTTTTGTGAACCTTTTGAGGCACAAAGGAGTGGTGGTAGGTTATTAATTATCTAGGAGGAATCACCTACTATTGTGATTGTTTTGCATGATATCCCTTATTTCTTGGTTCTTTGTCTAGCTTAGTATGTGAGTTGTCAGCTTCAGGGTGTGGGTTGTAGGGGATGGATCAAGAGGTAGTCATTGCATTAGGGATGCCTATGGTCTTGGGTAGAATCTTGAAGATAGATATGTCTTTTCTTGGGGAAGTCTCTAGGGCCCACCGCAAGAAGATCTTTTGGGTCACGAGTGAGGAAATTTTGTAAGCTATTTACAACATCCTAGGGGAGGAATATTTGCACCAAAACTCAATAAGTAGGGTCAATTATGAGGTGATGACCATGTTCACTAACAATATCATGGTGTTTTTGCCAGATAAACAAATCATTGTGGATGTGGTGGATTTATTCATGGCTATGGCTTATCGAATGGGTCTGTTGGATGACATTATTGCGGTGAATAATGGACTTTTCCCCAAACTACCCTTTTCTGACACTAACAGAATGGGGTTGGTTCGGTTGTTAATTTTTGGGGCATTGGAATCCATATTAGTGGCTCTGTTGGGGTATGTTGAAAACATGTAGGGCTAGTTTTATCATCCCTCTTCTTTGAATAGGCTTTTTATTTCCCCTCCACCATTGACACTTGTTAAAATCCCAATTTATGAGATAGAAGTGTGGAAGGATGTTAGACACACCAAGGAGTCAATGAAGGTAATTAAATTTATGGTTAAACTGGTTGCCCATGGTTAGGGTTTGACACCTCCATGGATTTTGTGTGCTCTTCTATGAGTGACAACAACCACTATGTAAGGTCATCTGGATAATAGTCAATCATTGCCATTGATTGGAGGAGTCCACACAAGGCTTTAGGTGGTGGATGGAAATTGTATGTTTGGTGTGGCTCCAGTGGAGAATGTTATAAACCTTGGGGTCACCAAAGAGGAGGAGAAAGGTTTGGGAGATACCTGATGGATGACTTTCCCTCTTAGAATAGGTTTTAAAATATAATTTGCTGGTATGTCGTATGCAATGATGTTAGTGTTGATTTTATATAATATAACAAATGCTAGTTTTTTGTTTTAGTCTCTCAGATTACCAGTCTATTTGGCCTAACCTATTTTTAGTAGGACCTCAAAATTGTCTATTGACAATTACCTTCAAAGTCACTTTTGTAATATTTTTGTCATTAATATATTGGCCAAGGGTCTTGTAAAACCCTAGTAATTATCCCAAAAAAAAATAATCTACTATGACTTATAAAATTAATCCTACAAATTTTTAGAAGGAGATTCGATTCTTTCTTGTATTTTTTTTAAAAAAAGAAAAAGCTGCATACTAAACAATTTTGACATGCATCACTTGTTGCATTTTTAATGTGTCAATGTCCAAATTTTAGCATATCCGTTCTTTAATATAGAGAAAAAGACATTTGTATATTATATATATATGACACCCTTGTTTATTTAGTACAAAACCAAATCTGGGAAACAAATCCATATGAGATTTTGCTTAATGCTTCATCTTGATTAAATAGTTTATGATCAAAACCTTTACTTCAGGTTATAGAAAATTACTTTCATATTTAGTTTTGCATTTTAATTTGTTTTACATCTTAGAAAAATACGATAAGCTCATGTCCTATTTTCTTTATCTTGGGATATGCCAATTGTCATGCAAATTGAAAATAAATGCAATTTTAATTTTTAATTTTTTTTTTTATAAAAAAGTTGTGGTATATTTTCTCTCAACTACATATTATTGTTCCTTTCGTCATTCTACTTCATGTTAATTTTAATACATTTACAAATTTAGCACTGACCGCCTTCCATGGTTCTAAGCCTCGAAATGAGAATTTAGTTGTTAAATGCCTTATGTCTAATTTCCATTATATATATTTTTATGATATATTGTTGTTTGGAGCAAGTGTTATATATTTTTAAATAGTTTTTTTCTATTAAATATTAGGGTTATTAAGGGTTTTTTTCCTCATTTGACTTCAATGTTATGTATATTGGTAAATTAAAGTTTGTTTAGTTTTCTATTTTTAGTATTTTGAAAAAAAAATTGTATATTTTTTTAGGTATTTTATCAGAATTATTAAAGATATGCTTTGCTTTTCTAATTCTATGGCTATGCCACTGTAATTAGTTAGTAACTATTGAGATTAATTAACATTTTTTTTTATAGTATTACTTTTTTATAAAATATCTAATTAACTAATCAAGAGATATAATTAGCGTCCTTACATTCACTATTTTAATAATGTGGTATATATAATATATGCAAAGACTATACACTAGTTCAATGCTCCAACTTCTTAGACTAAGATTGGTTATGAAGACACTTCAATAATGTGAACACATATTTATTTAGGCTTATTGATGCAAGTTTGTGTACCAACCCCCAATAGATGGCAGGTATATACCTCATTTTAGGACCACAAATATATTATATGAGACATTCAAGTTACAATTAGTATAATAGATTTAAATTACAATGTGGCCTAAGACCTTTTGAATAAATTCACCTATGTTTACCCTAATCTCTTAAAAAAATAAAAAATAAACAACAATAGAATATTCATAATGTTGTTTTTTTAACAAAGAGTGAAACCTATTAAAAACTTATCAAAAGGAGGGAAGTGTGGAGAAAAAAAAATATATTAAGATTTCCATTCATATATCTTATGCTAAATCATACATTCAATGTGATCTACAACAAAATAAATTAGTATTTACCAAATACAATGTTCAATTGAATTTAAATAAACACAGTCCTAGAGTCTAAGGAATAAACTTATCAGTATATTTCACAGGCATAATTTACAAAGATAATACAACATATTCATTTACAAGATTTTAATTGAGGTCATAATTTGTTAGTGAAACAATTAAAATATAATACACTTAATCCAACCAACTCATAACAAAGCATATAGATCACAATACTCAATATCTTTAACTAAATAAGCACAAAGAATTAATCTAAACAAGAAAGGGAAAACACAAACTCACAGATCATCCATTGTGATTTTTTAAGATTGTAAAATTGTTTTGTAAATATTTCTTGTTAAAATGAGGTCCAATATAATGTATTTATCACAAAATATGGGTCATTATCGGATCTTTAAATCACTTGCATGTGATTATCATTATTAAAAATAGATTAATATTTATTATTCTATCCCTAAAAAGCAAATAAAATAAATAAAAATAAACTCCCTAGCTTTACAAAAGTTTTTCCTAACTTTACACAGACTTATCTAGCCTTAAAGAGACAACTAAGACATGACTTTCACTTCCAACTCCCTCAGAATTATTCATTTCACAAAGTTATGAGGTTAAGTTCAATTTTAGTGGAAATTTATCCTTTGAATGCAACAATCAAATCATTTAGGATCATTTTTAAAAAATGGAGTTAATAAATTACCATCTTCACTATATATTAATGGAAAATTTTGTGATTTAAAAAAAAAATTGATCTCACTAGTGAATTATGTTTGTTCTCTTCTCTTGAACTTCAAAATGTTCATTGTGTGTATGTCAATATTGATTGTAGAGTTTGTAAAAATGGAGGTCACCTACAAACTATATTAATTGGGATTAATTTTTGCATAACCAATTCAATTTCATTTTGAAATTGAAAGGTCATTGTATGAACAATTTAATTCACCCCTTAATGTTGAAAATTAATGACATACAACATGGATTCACTTTCTAAAAATAACAGAATATATTCATCTACAAGATTTTGATTGAATTTATAGTTTGCTAGTGAAACAACTAGAATATAATACACTTAATCCAACCAACTCATAATGAAGCATATAAATCACAATAATGAAAATATTAAACTAAATAAGCACAAAGAATTAATGTGGGTTAGAAAGAGAAAACATAGACTCACAAAACATCCACCGTGATTTCGTAAACTTTCAAAATTGTCTTCCAAATATTTCTTATTAAAATGAGGGCCAATATAATGTATTTATCACAAAATATGGGTCATTATCACATATTTAAATCACTTGCATTTGAATATTATAATTGAAAATAGATTAATATTTATGATTCTATCCCTAAAAGAAAACAAATTAAATAAAAATAAACTCCCTAACTTTACAAAAAAAATTCTAACTTTATATATACTTAACTAGCCTTAAAGAGACAACTAAGACATGACTTCCACTTCCAATTCACTCAAACTTAGAAGATCACAAAGTGTCAATTGAAACTTCAACCAACCCTTTACCTTCTTTTGTACGCCTAGATGTAGGATTAATTATCCTTGTCTACTTATGTTGTATATATATAATTGGGCATCTCAGATTAAGTTCAATTTTAGTGAAAATTTATCCTTTTAATTCAACAATCAAATAATTTGGGATCACTTTCCAAAAAATTTATCAAATAACCATCTTCACTATATATTTATGGAAAATTTTGTGATTTTTATAAAAATGTGTGATCTCACCAATGAATTGTGCTTTCTCTAATCTCTTAAACTTCAAAATGTTCATTGTGTGTATGTAAATATTCACTATGGAGTTTGTAAAAATGGAGGTCACCTACAAACTATATTAAGTGGGATTAATTTCTGCATAACCAATTCAATTTCATTTTGAATTTAAAAGGCCATTGTATGCTCAATCTAATTCACCCCTTAATGTTGAAAATTAATGACAGACAACATGGATTCAACTTTAAATTTTGGTTGTTATAACTTTAGTGAACAATGATTTTGTGGCTTTAATCTTAACACTCACCCGTGCATGTTTCATAATCTTATAGCCTCAAGGTCATGGAGTTCATAGAGTGCCTTGTTCACTTTTGATGTTCACTTTATACTCTATAGATGTGTTGAATTATTAAAACACCCTTGTGCATTTTTAGGTTCAAATTATCTCTATCTTCACATATACCATGGTCACATGGCATAATATTTTATAGTGTGTGTTTTATAGTCATGATTATTCATTACCTATTCACCTTTATGGTGTCCATTTGGAGTGACACATGTAGATATTTTTTATTGCCTCGTAGTAGTGTATTTCTAGAGTGTTTTTAATCATTTGAGTAACCTTTTATTTCACATGGATGCATTATTTTTTAACTTCACTTTATAAACTTCCTTGTCAAAATTTATTCTATCATTCATATATCTCATAGCCACGTGGCGATAACCTGTGTTCAACTATGCCTTCACTAGCTCCAAAACTTTATCTTTTGCATTTACTATGTCCACTAAAATTGAAATGCATAGAAAAATTTGATTGCTTCATAGTAATGGGCTCACCTATAAAATTTAATTTCTTTATTATTATGAACTTTAAAATGTTCATTGTGTGTGGAATAGTTCACATAAGCCAACTAAGCGAAGACCAATATACCAAGACCCAATATATTTAGACTTTAGGGAGGTATTTTCTTTGTAGGATCTCCCTCCTTTCAGAAGAGGTCAGGGATTAATAACCCCTACCTAATTTTTTCCTATGTCAAAATTCATGTCAACATTATTCTGGCACTAGAAGGGCCTGAACCATGATTTAAATTCATCAGTCAAAAGCTTGAGCTAAGGAATTTTAGAATGCTTCTATCCCACTAAGCTATACCTTCTCTTAAGTTTGAGAATATAAATATTAATACCCAATAAAAGTCTATTAGGGATAACTTGGAGCAGTTAGAATTCACTAATCATAGAATACTAGAACACAGAGCTAACAAAGAGAAAATAAGAGCCAAACCCATCTAGTTAGCTAATAGTTCATTGATATCTATGTCTACTCCTTTTGTTAACCCATTCTTAATCCCCTAGTATTTACCAATGGCCAATATGGCGTGGCTTGGACAAGGAGGATATTGTATTGTGGTTATCCTAGGAATGGCTCACAATTTTCCCAAGAATATAAATAAGTTCCATCCCACGTTCATAATGGGAGGTGTCCAAACAGTAGAAGAACACATTGAAGTCTTTAAATATGCCTTTATTGGAACCTAAGTACAATATGAGGATGTTTCATGTAGGTTATTTCCCTACTCCTTAGGGGAAGTAGTATATGCTTAGTATCTTATATTACCCATGGGTTTATTACTACTTAGGTTGGGTTAGAAACCATATTTGTAAACTATTTCAGCCTCCCCATTGACCTTAAAATCATATATAATTAATTTACAACTGCCAAGAGGGAAAAAATGAGCCTATGAGTATGTTCAATACTTGATTTCACAAGATATACCAACATATGAAGGACCTTCAGTCTCAAATCAAAGTAGATGCCATAAAAACCTACCTTATGGATCTAGATTCAATGAATTCTATGTTCCTTAGGAGAACCCTAACATCTTTCACATAATTATCTTTAGCTTGAAGTGAAGCTGTTATCATTAAGAAATAGATGGTACCACAAGGTTATGGAGTTGGCCATTTACCTTTATTGGGTTAACTAGGTGTATACAACCAAATATTAATTATTAGTCAAACCTTGCAACATCATTCTATATGATTATATTTTGAGCTATGAATTAAAATAACTATATATAACAAATTTTACCCAAAACACAATAACATCAAAGGGAGAGATTATGGAAGCAACTCGTAAATAATAAGGAAATTATTACCATTTCTTTGCTTCTCTTATCCTCTCTCCAAGATATTCAAGCATATTTTTAATGATTCTTGATTTTGCTTGTGGATTGCTATGGATAGAGATAGAATTTTGACATAATGATAACTTGATCAATGAATTTGATTATAGCATGGATTGTTTGATCATATTGGCATAGAGATTTTATGGCTTCATCTATTGGTTTGGTCATGGAAGGGTGGTAAATTTAAATAGAGGAAGGAGGGATAATTAAAATGAATTAAATATTCCTTGGAAGCCTCTAGATTTAGAGGCTTCTAGAGAGATAGGGTGAGAATACAGAGGATTATAGAATTAGAGAATTCTAGAATCAATTAAGAGGGGTTAATTATGATTAAATGGAGGTTAGGTGGGATTAGATGGTGTTTAACTTATGACTAAGGGAGTAAGCTTGTAGGAAATCCTAGGAGTAGGTAGTTAGGTGGGTCATGTGAATTTAAAATTCTTAAATATTAGACAAGTGGGATTAGTTAGTGGATAATAGGGTATTAGGTGGATTAATGAAGAAGTGGGGTAGGAATAAGGTTAATAGATGAATAATAATAAAGGGAGATGTTAGATAAATGACTATGTAGATTAATAAGGATGATTTAAATAAAATTAGTGATGTTAGTATCGATTAATAATAATATTAGTGATGATAAATGAAGTGAGTGAATTTAGGTGTATACATTTTATCCCTTTTTGAAAGGGTATTGTGAGTGAGAGAAGTGAAAGGATTAATAGTGTTTCAAAGAATAAAGATACTCATGGATGAGGGTTAGTAAATGATGTTAGTGGATATGATGCCCCCTCGAGGGGACATGCAGGGAGGAAGGAGTTAGATGGCCACTCAAAAATAAGAAATGAGGGGCAAGATGTGATGAATATATAAGGGGATGGGATGTGAGATGTTGAGATAAATGATGAAGAAGATAAATTCAAATTGATCAGTGAGATACATATTAATGATGCCCCTAACAAAGACATATGCACAAGGAGTGATAATGAATGTGTTACGGTCATCGACACATCCTAAGGGGGAATCAATCATAATGTGATGATGTTAAGAAAAAAATCATAAGCTTTTGACATATCCCAGGTAAGGATGCATGCCAAGGAGAGATACAAAACAAGATGATAAATTCCATGAGCTTTTGACATATCCCAAGTAAGGACACATGCTAGGTGAGCATTGTGTTAAAGATAAGATAATGATCAGTGTAGATCAAAGCTAAAGTTGAGTGATATGATGAAGGGGATGAGAGAGAATAAATGAATGATTGGATGAAAAAAATATGAAGGGGAAGAATTGGACTACATTACATCAAATATTCACTAAGACCCAATTTTGACATTGGGTTCCTAGGAGATCCAATATTGACATTAAAGAAAATCTTCCCAAGATCAGAAAAAGGATCACTAAGACAATTTGTAAGACACATGTCTAAGGTAGGATCAGGTTCACTCTGACAATAATCAATAGATGAAGCTTATAAGAATTCTATTATGACTTCATCATCCTTATTGGGATCAAAAGACATGCTTGGTGACTGATTATCATCTAAATTGGAGGTTTCTTCAGAAAGGTAGGCATAGTCATCATCTACTACAATATCTACGAGGGATGATGTTTCATATGAGGCATTTCATTCAGATACTAGTGTGGAACATGATCCTAATGCCAATAAGATTGGTGTTGTCTCTTATGTTAAATTTGATGTACATGACATGATGTTGCTAGTAGGAGATTTGTTATCCTTAAATAACCTCTCAACATGGGGTTTTTGAGATGAGGGAGGGATAAGGATTCACCAAAGATAGACCCATGGAGGAAAGACTCATGAGAAAATGGGGCACTAGCTTCATGGGGATCAGGCTCATCTTCAAAGGAGGATTTGTCAAAGATAAGGGGACCATGGAATATAGATGTGGTGTCTTAAACTTGGCTTGGAAAGGATGAGCTTGATCATGATTAGGAATGGAATCTTGACATGCCTCTTCTTATTCACCCAGGGATGTAGACTCATCTGATTCATTCTCAATTTTAATGTCACCATGGTCAACGAGGTCTTAGACATAGTTTGGTAAATTATGGCATCGATTAATGTTGTGCCCCTAGGTTCAATGATATACACAATATTGGTTAGATTTATACCAAGAGGCTTAGGTTTGGTAGGATTAAGATTTTGTATGGGTGGATAGACCATAATGTCATTGGAAATAAGCTAGTGGAAGAGGGATTATAATGATATAGGAAAAGGGGTATAGGGGATATCTTCACTCTGTGCTTTGTATGTGGAAGCATTAGACCCAAGAGACTGATAAGGATTGATTAGATTAAGACTAGCTCAAGAGTAAGATGATTGACTTAAATAGGATGAGATGATTTAATTGATAGGATTGATAAGATTATGATTATGTATATGAATCAAACTTGGTTAAACACATGTAAGGTAATGATGAAGACCCTGATATGACAAGAATGTTTTACCAATGTAGATGAGGACCAAAGTATGACTACAAACTTGATAAGAGGACTAGTATAGACAAGGGGATGAATTGTGTTGGACTATGATTAAGACTAGTCAGACAAGATAAGGTCAAGGCAAATGATTAGCTATGGATAAGGTGGACTTAGACTATGTCAAGGATAGGGGGTATGACCAATGATTGGTTGATGAGACTAGACTAGGATGTGACTAAGATGAGACATAGGTCAAGGTGTTATATGAGACAATGTTTAAAAAGATGTACAAAGAAAATATATACAAGAGGATATTGATGAAGATGTACATAATGATATAATGATGAGATAAAGATATACAAGATGATGATATGTGAATACCTAGATAGGTCTATATAGGTTTGGGTAAAAGGTTGAGTTGGCTCACAAATAATATGGGTAAATTATGACACTCACCAAATCAATTAGACCAAAAAACTAAGATTGGTAAACTGATTGGGAGTGTAACTCAATGATTGCACTATCTAATATCTTTGTAAGTGAGGTTGTAGGCTAGCGACCTGTTATAGAATCTCTTAAACCCTCTCAACCCCTCTTGCACATGATGATCACTTGGGAGATGATACTAACTCTAGAAATAAGTCACTTGTTATGACTAATGGTCCTATGCTAAGATGGATAGGCTATCTAGGGGCATCACCAATATACACTAGGTACAATTGGGCCCAAGTCTATTTGGGAATGAGAGAGCCAAAATAGAGATTTAAATCATGCAAATAATAATCTAAAATGATTCAAACATAGATAATTATTTTAAACACTAATAATAATATTACACTCTCTATATTATGATTAATAAAATAATACGTGAGGTTATATATTTATAGGAACCTTATTCCTATATTCTCTCCATTGATTTCTCTCACCCAAAATCCTAAGATTAAGCAAACACTATTTACGATATATAGTTATAAACATTAACAATATATCTCAATAATATAATATTCTAACTAATATCGTATTATTGTTTATATAAAGATATTCTAATTATTGACTAATTACTATTTACCTTTCAATAAATACCCAAAACTAATAATGTAAAAGCTAAATTTCCTAACATTCACCCCCATAGTTTTTACATGGTGCAAAAAACATTCGCACTCTTATCTGCAATATGCTCAACTATTATATCATGCCCTATTTGGCTCATGACCTTGATATAAAGAGAGCTTCACTCCTCCCATGGTTTTACAAGTTTACCATAAACCTTGACATGAACAAGACCCATCAACTATTCACCTCCTATGGTTTTATGGATCTCTACCATAAACCCTTTCAATATCTATGAATTGACTTACATTGGTGTTTTTTGTCCTTTCACAATGTCTTAGCATTGAGAAATCATGTTTGGAATTTTCACATAAATTACATATATTGAACAGGCATATTATTTTATTCTTATTTTGAAAAAAATAATGAAAATGATAAACACACCACACTGAAAATAACACACCACACTACATATGTCACCAAATCATTGGTGCAACTTCACCATTGACGACTGATGAGAGGTTGTTGAAAGACCTCCAACCTCCATGTATCCTCTAGCCTCCAATATAGGATATTGCTTACTTAGCTGATGATGTCATAGATCTCAAGTGCATGTCATTTTGATGGAAATGGGGTTCACATATAATGCTGACACATTTGACATTAGGACATTGCATACAAGTGATAGTGCATCCTTTACAATATTAATTTTATTTTTATACAATTTGACTTTTAATATACAAAATGACTTTTAAAAACTAACAACTCAACTCTAGACTTTCAAATTTTACTTTTGACAATAACATTACTTTGAAAAATATGACATATTTAAAAATTGATTCTTTTTTTTAACATGACTAATAACTCAAAACTCAATGTGTGAAGTGACAAATTAGATTTAATAACAACACTTAAGAATTAATATAACATAAAAATTTAAAAAAATACATTTTAATTTCTATGATGACATGACTTAATACTATTTGACTAAGCTCAATTATGACATGACTTTGACAACTATAAACTAATAACTCATGATTGACATAAACTTAAAACTAAACGCAACCTTCATAACTATGACCTAACCTGAGGATGACTTTTCCCATGCTTTGAATTGGTGCAGGGCTATTAAGACGAAGGATTCAAAAAAGACTGATGATGTGATGAGTGAGCCAAATGGTGGTGCACACTTATACACAATGAATTGGGTACTATATTATTAGATGCTATAGAACATGATGATGATATTTGTACATATTCAATTTAAATGCAAACCAATGAGGATGTGAAGTATATCGAAATGATACACTGTTGGGGATCAACCAACAATTTGATTACACTTATGAAAGCAATAAACGCGGAATTTCTATGATGACATGACTTAATACTATTTGACTAAGCTCAATTATGACATGACTTTGACAACTATAAACTAATAACTCATGATTGACATAAACTTAAAACTAAATGCAACCTTCATAACTATGACCTAACCTGAGGATGACTTTTCCCATGCTTTGAATTGGTGCAGGGCTATTAAGACGAAGGATTCAAAAAAGACTGATGATGTGATGAGTGAGCCAAATGGTGGTGCACACTTATACACAATGAATTGGGTACTATATTATTAGATGCTATAGAACATGATGATGATATTTGTACATATTCAATTTAAATGCAAACCAATGAGGATGTGAAGTATATCGAAATGATACACTGTTGGGGATCAACCAACAATTTGATTACACTTATGAAAGCAATAAACGCGGAATTTCTATGATGACATGACTTAATACTATTTGACTAAGCTCAATTATGACATGACTTTGACAACTATAAACTAATAACTCATGATTGACATAAACTTAAAACTAAACGCAACCTTCATAACTATGACCTAACCTGAGGATGACTTTTCCCATGCTTTGAATTGGTGCAGGGCTATTAAGACGAAGGATTCAAAAAAGACTGATGATGTGATGAGTGAGCCAAATGGTGGTGCACACTTATACACAATGAATTGGGTACTATATTATTAGATGCTATAGAACATGATGATGATATTTGTACATATTCAATTTAAATGCAAACCAATGAGGATGTGAAGTATATCGAAATGATACACTGTTGGGGATCAACCAACAATTTGATTACACTTATGAAAGCAATAAACGCGGAATTAAATCAGAATGATAAGTAACTAGAATGATAAATAGAAAACAATGAGAGATACAAGAAACCACCCTGAAAACTTGTATTAAGCTCTTTACAGAAGGAATACAATTGAAGAAACTTCTTTCTTCCACACCTCTCTCAGATTTACAGATCTCTCTCTAGATCTCTTTCCCTCAAGAACTCTCTCTCTCTCAAGTACAATCAACTCCAACAACCTGGAATGATTCACATGTACAATTATGTACTATTCTTCAACATACCAATACATTACAATAAGCTAAGAAGATCTAATCCTACATATAGAATTACGAAACATGAGCATGCATTTACAACCAATAGTTATGCCACTTAAACAAGGGCTCTAAAATAGTCTTACTAATAATAGAGACGTGGACTTAAGACTATGACTTAAATCTATCATGCAAACACTCGGTTCTGTCCTTGGAAATAGCTCTCTGGACACACAGGTAACCAACGCCGGTTCCTATCTGCTTGCCTGTGACCAACGTCGACCGATCCCTACCGACGCCGGCATCTCCTAAACTACTCCTGACCGACGTCGGTGACTATGTAACTGCTGCAATCTTGCAAAGCACTGCTTAGGTGAACCTTTTAGGCTCCACACCTTAACAATCTCCCACTTGGAGATAAACAGCTGCACCAGTACCTGTACAGCAACATCTTGTAGCTCTTCCATCTTTAACTCAATCATGAAGACCAACAAAAGTTGAATGAAGATTCAACTTCTCCTTTGTAACCAGCTTGGTTAACATATCAGCAGGATTCTTATCTGTATGGATCTTCTCTAGCTTCAACTCACCATCCTCCAATACCTATCTTATGAAGTGGTACCTTAGCTATATATGCTTTATTCTTGAATGAAAGGTGGAATTCTTAGCCAAATGAATTACACTCTGACTGTCACTATACAATCTGCAACTCTCTTGCTCCTTTCCAAGCTCTTCCATGAACCGTGTCATCCATATCATCTCTTTGCTAGCCTCTGTGACTGTAATATACTCTACTTCTGTAGTTGACAAGGCAACAACCTTCTACAACTTTGATATCCAGCTAACCGTCGTTCCACCTACTGTGAAAACATATCCTATTGTGCTCCTCCTGCCATCCAAATCACCTACCATATCTGAATCTATATAACCATGTAGAGAAGTATCTGAACCTCCATAGCACAAGTGCCTACTGCTGGTTCCTCTCAGATATCTAAGGATCCACTGAACTGCTTTCCAATGTTCCTTCCCTGGATTGGCCATATACTTACTTACAACTCCCACTGCTTGGGCAATATCCGGTCTAGTACACACCATTGCATACATCAAACTCCCTACTGCAGAAGAATATGGAACTCTACTCATGTACTCTACCTCATCATGTGAATTAGGACATTGTTCTTTACTCAACTTAAAATGTCCAGCCAAAGGTGTGCTTACCGGTTTTGCATCCTGCATGTTGAACCGTTTCAACACCTTGTTCACATAATCCTCTTGAGACAAAATCAACATGTGATTTTTTCCTATGTCCCTTAATGCTCATGCCAAGGATTTTCTTTGCTACTCCCAAATCCTTCATGACAAATGTTTGAGCTAATTTCACCTTAAGCTCAGAGATATCTTGCATGTGTGATCCTGCAACCAACATATCATCTACATACAACAATAGAATAATATATCTACCATTATCCAATCTCTTAAAATACACACAATGGTCAGATTGACACCTACTGTAGCCATGCTCAGTCATAAACCTGTCAAATCTCAAATACCATTGTCTAGGAGCTTGCTTGAGGCCATACAAGCTTTTCCTCAATCTGCACACTAACTTCTCCTTACTTTTGACCTCAAATCCTTCCGGCTATTCCATATATATTTCTTCATCCAAATCTCCATGAAGAAATGTTGTCTTAACATCAAGCTACTCAAGATGCAAATCCTCAATAGCAACTAAAGACAGTATAGTCCGTATAGAAGTCATTTTAACAACAAGAGAAAAAATCTCACCAAAATCAATACCTAGCTTTTGTGCAAATCCTTTCACTACCAATCTGGCCTTATATCTCATCTGTCCATTCTCACATTAATTCAATCTGTAGGTCCATCTATTCTTCAGTGTCTTCTTACCTGCTGGCAACTCAACCAAATCCCATGTTTGGTTCTCTTTTAAGGACTCCATTTCCTCAACCTCAACCATGCCATGCTCCCACTGATCCTTGGACTCCACCTGTATTGCTTCTTCAAAACTCTCTGGTTCTCTACCATCAATTAGCAATAAATAGAATAATGAAGGGGAATATCAAATTGGAGGTTTACTTACCCTTTTTGACCTCCTGATGAGCGTCTGAGACTCATTCACAACACGCTATCCACCCAAATTCTCTGACAGTGACCAACCTCAGTCACTTTCAGGCCTGTTACTGGCCGACGTCAATTCTGCCTGACCGACGTCGATTCTTGTCTGGCTGATGTCGGTCTCTATATGACCAACATCGGTTTCTATTCTGCCTACGTCGGTTCCTGCCCTACCGACGTCAGTCTATGTATGACCGACATCGGTTTCTATTTTGCCGACGTCGATCTCTGTGTTTTCCTACAAGTGATTATTTCTTTTTCCTGCGAGCTCATTTTGGACCGTCACCTCGTCCAATTCTCCATTGCTCTGCCTAGATTGATTCAGCTTCTTCAACTGATCACTATACATCACTTTTTCATTGAAAACAACATCACGGCTCCTAATTATCTTGTTAGTTCCTAGATTCCAAACCCTGAATCTGAAATCATCTGAGCCATAGCCAATAAATGTGCACCTCATAGACTTAGCATCAAGCTTCTTTCTATTTTCCTTATCAACGTGCACAAAGGCTTCACAACCAAAAACTTTAAGGAATGAGAGATCTACCTTTTTACCTGTCCATGCCTCTTCTGGAATTCCACCATCCAGAGCTGTAGAGGGTCCTCTGTTAATCAGGTACACTGTAGTGTCAACAGCTTCTACCCAAAACTCTAAGGGCAAACCAGCATGCAATCTCATACACCTTGCACGCTCCATTATTGTTCTATTCATTCTTTCAAAAACTCCATTCTGTTGAGGTGTCCTTGGAACCATCCTTTGCCTGCAGATTCCATGCATATAACAATACCAGTTGAACTTATAGCTGCAGAACTCACCACCATTGTCAGATCTCAGGCACTTCAATCTTCTGCCTGTTTCATTCTCAACCATAGCTTTCTAAATCTTAAAAGTCTCAAATACATCAGATTTCTTCTTAATACAATAGACCCATACCTTTCTTGTAGCATCATCTATGAACGAAACATAGTACTGTGATCCTCCAATAGAAGCAACCTGAGCCAGTCCCCACACGTCTATGTGAACAAGATGCAACTTATGCTTCTTCTTTGTTGACCCAGTCTTGAGAAAACTCACTCTCTTCTGTTTTCCAAAAACACAGTGCTCACAAAAATCCAGATCTATGCTTTTTAAATCTGAAAGCATACCTTTTGAAATATTCTCTATTAGGGGTAGCATGAAAAGATGCACCAGAATCTAAAACCCAAGATTCTATATTATTATGCAAAGAGAATATTAAAGCATCTTGTGCAATACCTGCAACCTTTGCTTCTTCTTTTCCTTCGTGTTGATTGTCCTCCTTAGGCTTTGACCAGCAATCTCTGCTTATGTGCCCAATCTTTCCACAATTCCAGCATTGTGGCTTTCTGCCATTTCTGGATTTGGATCTGCCTCTCACCTTTAAATTAGACCTTGATCTCCTCTTGCTTTTCTCTTTCTGCCTTCCCCTGCTCTCAAAACTTAAAGCGTTCCCTAATGTTTCCTCTGTGCTTTTCCTGCGAATTTCCTCATTCAAGATAACACTAACAACATCCTCTACTTTTAAAATGTTTGAAGCAGATGCAGTATTACTAACTGCCATTACTAAGCTATGCCAGCTTTTAGGCAAAGAACATAATATTAAAAGAGCTTTAATTTCATCATAAAATACAAATTTGACTGAACTTAATTGATTTACAATTCCATGGAAATCATTTAGATGATTAGACATAGATCCACCTTCCTGCATACGCAAATTAAATAACTACTTCATAAGATATACCTTATTAGAAGCTAAGGGTTTTTCATACAAATTTGCTAAAGTAGTCATTAACTCTACCGTAGACTTTGCCTGTGATAAATTAGATATCACAGTAGATGCCAGACTCAGTCTTATAGACCCCAGAGCCTTTCTATCAAGAACTTCCCATTCTTCATCATCCATGTCTGTGGGCTTCTTTGCAATCCCACCTAACGGTAAGTATAGATCTTTCTGATACAGATAGTCCTCTATCTACATTCTCCAATGTTGATCATTTTTTCCATTGAACTTCTCCATTCTCAGTTTACTTTCTTCTGCCATTGCTTCTCCCACTCAAACAGAAATCTCTGTAGAAACCCCTGTGAGTAACCTGTAATCAATACACACTACACAGATCTGAACCACCTGTTAGTGAATTTGAGCTCTGATACCACTTGTTGGGAATCAACCAACAATTTGATTACACTTATGAAAGCAATAAACATGGAATTAAATCAGAATGATAAGTAACTAGAATGATAAATAGCAAATAATGAGAGATACAAGAAACCACCCTAAAAACTTGTATTAAACTCTTTACAGAAGGAATACAATTGAAGAAACTTCTTTCTTCCACACCTCTCTCAAATGTACAGATCTCTCTCTAGATCTCTTTCCCTCAAGAGCTCTCTCTCTCTCTCAAGTACAATCAACTCCAACAACCTGGAATGATTCACATGTACAATTTTGTACTGTTCTTCAGCATACCAATACATTACAATAAGCTAAGAAGATCTAATCTTACATATAGAATTAGGAAACATGAGCATGCATTTACAACCAATAGTTATGCCACTTAAACAAGGGCTCTAAAATAGTCTTACTACTAATAAAGATGCAGACTTAAGACTATGACTTAAATCTATCATGCAAACACTCGGTTCTATCCTCGAAAATAGCTCTCTGGATGCACAGGTAACTGACGCCGATTCTTGCCTGCTTGCCTGTGACCGACGTCGGCTGATCCCTACTGACGCCAGCGTCTCCTGAACTGCTCTTGACCGATGTCGGTCACTCCTGACTGACGTCGGTGACTGTGTAATTGTTGTAATCTTGCAAAGCACTCCTTAGGTGAAGCTTTTAGGCTCCACACCTTAACATGCACATTTTAGATGGATCTAACTGCATGAAGATGACTAAAGATTGGTAGGTATATGCATGTGATAGTAGGTGGACAACATGTGCACATTTAGCTATGTTTGTGTGATGGAAAGAGTGTTGAATTTATGTAGATATTGGAATGAAGTATAATGAAGGTGACTCAATGCATTTATTTCTTGAGTCATATCCAAGACTCACTCAAAAATATAGGCTAATGAATAATAAATAGAACACAAGTTTAAAATGAATTGGTTTTAAATTTTTGTACATGCAAGAATTTGAAGGCAGATGTGAATGATTTTTTAGTATGGTGATTCAATAGATTCATTGATGTCACCACTATGGCACCCATAAATTGAATTTTACAAGATTTATAAAAGGTCATAGAAGATTTTGTTGCAGAAGCCTTGATATGTAAATCTTGATCTGCATACGAGTTATGCACTAAGCAAACAACTAATTTTATTTTCCCTTTCATAATATCTTGCATGATTCTTTGATATTTATGATGGCAAGCTTCCTCATCTATGTAAACACACTCTCAGAACAATCCATAAATCTATTCTATTCTACAAAACTAAATCTTCTAAAAAACAAAACTCAACAATTTATTTTTCTCATGATTGGGGAGATTATAAAAGAAATGAAGTTGCCCCTTTAGACTTCATCAATAATTCATTATAGGATCCTCTTTCTTTGATACCAATATTGGGTAGTGAGCGAGCCAAAATAGAGATTTAAATCATGTAAATAATAATCTAGAATGAGCTGAACACAGACAATTATTTTAAACATTAATAATGATATTCTACTCTCTATATTCTAATTAATAAAATAATACGTGAGGTTACATATTTATAGGAACCTTATTCCTATATTCTCTCCATTGATTTATCTCACTCAAAATTCTAAGATTAAGCAAACACTATTTACAATATATTGTTATAACCAATAACAATATATCTCACCAATATAATATTCTAACTAATATCGTAATATTCTTTATATAACAATATTCTAATTACTAACCAATTATTATTTACCTTTCGATAAATACCCAAAACTAATAATGTAAAAGTTAAATTTCCTAACAACATTCATGTAGGGTGACGTCTAATGCTTGTTTCAGAGAATGAACTCTTCCCCTTCATGGAAGACATGTATGGGGTCAACTACTTAGCCTAACGATGACCGTTCATGATATTTATACTCCACCACAACATAGAGTGTGGATTAGAGTGTGGTGGTGAAATCCATAGTCACTATCTCCCTAATACTATGGTAAGTTCATGGATGTCAATTCCACATCACATTTCTCCTTAAAAATAAATTAGAGGGTTTGTTAGTGGTTTTTGATACTCTAAGAATTATCATAAGGATGCAAGGAGGAGAGCATACACCACTATAGCCCTCCGGTGACACATAAATAGACAAAAATATTTATTAGCCTATTAATTTAGATGTGATATATACAAAATATATATAAGATATTCACAAGATAATTTTACAAAATGCTAAAATGTGACCTAAAAAGAAATTTATTATTAGTTTTAATTGGCAATATTAAGGGGCAACCTGTAAGACAAGATATTAGTTTTTAAAAAATGACTTATAAGAGAAGATGTTAACAAACTAAAATTACCACTAGATTCAACCATGTAAGAAAAAAAAATCTTAATCCAATAAGCCTTAATAAAAACCATTGAAAAAATCATGATTTGGCTCTATAACTTCTTTCAATGAGGAACCATGATGTAGGGGTTTGGGAGAGGCATCCCCTAGTAGAGTCAATGGGAAACACCCCTTGTAGGGTTGAGGGGCAATATCTCTTATCAGGTCAATGAATAGCACCCCTTACAGGGCTTGGGGGTAGTGCCCTAGGCACGCTTCCTATCGTGGTATAAGGCAGGGTTGAGGGGAAGTGCCCCTAACACCAAAAGTAATTTCAGGCTTTTGGAATCCTTAAAATGATTCAAAATTCACTGAAAGTGACCCTAAACAAATGCACTCAATAAAGATAAATTGAATGCAAAAATGAATGGAAAATCAAAATTGTAGAAGGCAAAACCATATATACATAGATAGTTCAATGTAAAACCACTTTCAGAGAGGACAAAACCACAAGTCCTAAGAAATATCTCAACTATATGTTATGCAGTTTTACAAACTATCTATTAACCTTAACCGCAACTGTACAAGTATGTAGAATCACTAATGGTCAGGCAATGTCACAAGTCTAATTGCAAAATTATAAGTCATAATCTACAATTTTACAGGTAAAGAAAACCTTAAAAATCTAGCACTTAGAATAATAAAATATTATAAATGTGATTGGATATATGTATAGAAGATTTATAGATTACTGATATATATACATAAAGACTATGTAAGATTTATCTTTTAAAAATTGATTATTTATAACCATAATGTAAGTTCTAAATTTATTTACAAAATGCTCACAAGGTAAAAAGATATTAGGTGTTAAAAGGTTTTTAGATTTTTACTAAAAGTTAAAAGAGATTAAAAATTTAATATTTACATGATGATGTAATAACTAAGCAATTTAAGTCAAAATTGCCTATTGTTATGTAAAATTACTTATGCAAAATAAAACTGCTTATTGCAATATGTGGTATTGCACAAAGTGGTCAAAGTGGTATTTGGATGTTTGATGTCGATCTAAGCAACACCTCCCCTTACCCAAAAGCAAAAAATAGTCAAATAGAGACAATAACATAGTTAGAAAACAAAAAAATTAGACTTAGATTAGTGATTGTTTTTAGCCCAAACCACATTTCATGAAGGCAAAAACACGTTTCAGATTCAAAACCATAACTATAAAAATGTGATTTTGCAATACCATGACTAGTAAAATGTGATTTTACAATACTACAACTAGAAAAATGTAGTTTTACAATAATGTAACTATATAAATGTGATTTTTTTTTTACTAATAAAATAGAAACATTTTCAGAACAATTTCACAGAATCACAATAATAAGAACTATGAATAGAGATACATAAAAAATAGAAATTAAAATGCACAACAAGAAGACAAGATTTAACGTGGTTCACCCAATGTGGGCTACATCTACCAAGAAACACATTCTTAGATTTTATTTAAATCCAATAAGAGTACAATCCACTCTCAAATTAGTCTTCTCATAATAACAATACACAAATATTGTTTGGAGTTGCGCTCAACAAACTCTCTAGAATTTGCACTTGAATTCACACACTCTATTCACCTTCTCAAACTCAATTCTTCCTATATTTTATCTACTATATGTCCATCTATATATAATTACATCAATAGGTAATAGACATAACAATTTTACAAAATAATGGGCACCAAAACCATGGGCCAAGTCAAACCATAACGGTTCCCCATTAATCATGGGTGATGACACCATACATATACAAGTATAGATAAACTACCGATCTATATTGTTTTGCTTTAGAATCTAACACTATCAATGGATCTCTTTTAAGATTGGAATAGTTAAGAGTATTTACCTTATGATTAGACTTATAGTCTTACAATACTTGATTTCAAGGCTTTGGAACTCTGTGCATGGAAAAATTAGTATGAAACTAAATTTGATTGCATGATGAATTATGAATTTGGTAGATAGGCATACTAATATGGATAGGGTAAAAGTTTCATTCTTCATTGTGTTAAGGATTAATGATTTAGTATTATTATTTGGTCCAATCCCTACATGAATAAAAAAGTATACAAATTCAATTATAGATTTATGCTAAAGAAGGTGAATAGTGTGGTAGATCCCAAACTCAAGTTTAATTGGGATCTATTTTCATTGTGACTTCACCACCTGGGTATAATAAGTACATACTTCATATATTTTAGCAAGATTAATAGTGCACATGCTGATCTAGAGTACAATAGAATATTTACTTGATAAAATTTTGTAAGATGGTTAAATAACTATAGGTTCTTGCCCCTGATTGTGTTATATAAAAGATTGTCCTCTATATATAACTTAGATGTGGGGATTGTGTGTTGAAAATCTAGTAGATTTATGCTTGGCTCATCTAGTAGCTTCTCTGCCCCATCTTGATATAAGTTTGTGGATTTCATAAAGCCTTATAGTTGTTCCTAATATATTGTTTAAAATAGTAGGGTTCCTGAATGGTTGTAAAAAACTTGGGATTGTAGGATGTTGATAAATCTATTTACTATGATGTGGTATCATTGTAATTTCTAAAATGCTCTGTCTCTAATAAAATATGCCTAGTTGTAGTATTTGTCAGCCTTGTGTATGTTTGATCACCAAATTTCCTCATTTAGTAGATTTTTTGAATTAGGTCTTTGTGATGTTCCAATGGTCTTTGAACTTGTATAGATGACCATGACTAGTAAAGCAGATGCTTAAGTAGTTTGACAAAACTCTCATAGTTTCTTCAAAGTAACTATTGATTGAGGCAAATTATTGTCTCCTCTCTCCTTAAGTAATTCAAGTTGTTGAACTTGGAAAGCCTAACTTAGAATACAGGTCATGGATGAATAGTTGTACTTGGAAATTATTTAACTCATATTCTTAAATCATCCATTGACCTTATGCTATTCTAAACCTACATCAACTAGGTTTCATCTCTATGGTGGTCTTATTTACATTTTCTTAGTGTTGGTTATACCTTTATATTGACTGATATAAAGAGGAATGAAACTCTTTAATTAGTGAAAATGCATGGGTTAGTTGATTTTGGTTATGCTTAATGAATATGATATCTTTGATTGAAGATCTAATCCACTTCACTTGAGGAAAAAAATTTATGGTTTAACTAAACTAGTCATAGCATATTGTGGTCATGTTAAAATCGTAATTACACTTATATATGACCTTAGAACTAGGCATATGATCCTTGTTCTGTATTGAGTAGGTAAACTCAAACTCCTAAAACCCTAACTATATTTAAGGTTGATATTTGACTGGTTAAGTGATTTGTTAAGTTATTACAAGGCTATTTGATTTTATTACTCTATTGCATATACATGACCCTTGGTTATTTACCATTACTCTACCATATAATAGGGAATAAACTTGTTCACTAGCATGTGACTGAGCCAAGCCATTATGCCATGAAACACTAGCTAGGTAATACTGCTTAACTGACCTAACATATAATCTTCACAAGGTTAATTTTAGTTAATACACTATATGACTCTGATGAGCATCAAATAATTAATTATGTATATTCTGACCTCCATTTTGATAACAACTCTATCTATACTTCTTGATTTGTTAGCATACTCTGCTCAAGACTATACTTACTTAGGGTCTTATGAATGAGTGATGAACTTCCTTTAATGGAGATAAATCTTGGAAATTGAATGTTTTATTCGTTAGTTGTAACATTTTATTGTGCTTAAACCATTAAATATACCTTTATCTATATGGAATTTTCTACAGTTACTACTTTCATACATATTTGTATGATTGATTCCTTGTTTGATTAAACCAAACCCCTTTGGATTGAAAACAATTGAGTACTTTTGATTTCCAATTATTGAAATACATTAAGAGTGTACAATAAATTTTAATGTACAATATTTGAAATACATTGTAATGTGGAAATAGGCTCCACAACATAGCATTTTCAATACCACAACTAACAAAAATGTGGTTTTGCACAAACTACATGGGTAGTCAAAATGGTTAATGACGAAGTGTTGTAGTCAAGGAAAAATCATAACTATCGGGGTCAAAACCATAACTTTATAAAAAAATCACCTTTTACAAGTGGCGATATTGTAAGAAGTTGAGAATCTGTCAAAATAGTTTATTGTTAGCAGTTAAATAGTATGGTTAACATAAAATCACAGATTGTTAGGTAATACCACTGATGTAATATTATGGTTTGCAGAGTAAAACCATCATTTGCTTGTACATGAAAACTTGATCAAATTCAGAGCTCTTCCTTCATCCAATCAATTCTAAAACTACCAAAACACCCCTAATAGGAAAAATGGTTAATTTGAAGGGGTTCTCCCACTGTGGTTACCAATGTATGATTGTATTTTGAGGTATGAATTAAAATTACTATATATAACAAATTTAACCCAAAACACAATAACATCAAAGGGAGAGATTATGGAAGCAAATCAAAAATAATAAGGAAATTATTACCATTGCCTTGCTCCTCTTATCTTCTCTCCAAAATCTTCAAGTGGATTTTTAATGATTCTTGATTTTGCTTGTGGATTGCTATGGATAAACTCATAATTTTAACATAATGATAGCTTGATCAATGACTTTGATTATAACATGGATTGTTTGATCATATTTTCATGGAGATTTTATGGCTTCATTTATTAGTTGGGAAATGGAGGGGTGGTAGCTTTAAATAGAGGAAGGAGGGATAATTAAAAGGAATTAAAAATTCCTTGGAAGCCTCTAGATTTAGTGGCTTCTAGAGAGAAAGGGTGAGAGTAGGGAGGATTCTATAATTGGAGAATACTATAATCCATTAGGAGGGTTTAATGATGATTAGAGGGAGGTTAGGTGAGTGTTAGGTGGGATTAGAAGGTGATTAGGTTATGATTAAGGGAGTAGGCTTGTAGGAAAGCCTAGTAGTAGGTAGGTAGGTGGATCATGGGAATTTAATATTTCCAAATATTAGACAAGTGGGATTAGTTAGTGGATAATAGAGGATTAGGTGGATTAATGAAGAAGTTGGGTCAGAATAAGGTTAATGGATGAATAAGAATAAATGGAGATATTAGATAAATGACTATGAGGATTAATAAGGATGATTTATATAAAATTAGATGAGGTTAGTAATTATTAAATAAAATTAGCGTTGTTAGTGTTGACTAATAATGATATTAGTGATGATAAATGAAGCGAACAAATTTAGGTGTATACACATACACCTTTGATAAATCCTATCCTAAGAGCCCTATATAAAAGCCCTAATCCGATTTGCATTCCAAATCTAATGAACTACATGCCTAATGGTCTAACTTACATGCTTCCCAACCATGTATTCCCCTAGTCAAATAACCAATAGTTGTTAACTATGACATATAATAGCATTGATGTTTTGTGAAACACTAGTGGGTATGTCAAATCTAGTAGAACTCAGTAAGTGTTTCCATCCTAATTGAATCCCAAAGCACATGTTATAAATGCTCACACCCATGCACCTATGGCTAGCCTACAACCTCAATTGGAAAACCAACCCAGTGATAGCATAGATCCTAAAGTGAGCATTCTAAAATAGTTATTTCAGAAACTATCTAATGATGTAACCAACCTGCATAGATAAGGACCTCAAAATTTCAATCAGAATAATAATAACCAATTTTAGGGTAAGAATTTCAATTTAAAAATACCTAATAGGCAATGGAATTTTTATTCTAATAATATAAATGTGCCCAGTCTCCTTAACAGTGGAAACCATAGTAACAATGCTCCCCATTCCATGAATTTGATGGACCTAGCCTTAAACACTTGGTGTACATTACACAATACCATAAACCATATAGAAAGAAACTTTGTATAATTCATGGCTACCTCAAACATATTGCAAAAGGATGTGGATAATATGGAAATCGTGCCTACTCCTAATGATAATCAAAATCAAGAAAGAGGGAACCTAGACATGACCTTTGTATTAGGATTTATGAATTTCCATTTGAAGATGAAAATGAGTGTAGGACAACATAGATGAGGTTCATGCTTTTAAACATTTATAGAGAGGGAACAACTACCAACTGATGAGTAAGTCGACCAACTAGTTGACCACCTCTACTCCCCTAAATAACACTTAGGTTCCACCTTATGTGAATTCAAGTAATAATCTTCTTCCATCCAAAGGACCTCCAACCTCTTATCCACATAGAAATACTACCACATATACCACATATAATAAGCAACCAAAGAAGACCAAACTTAGTTATGATATCATCTAAGACCTTAAGAAAACTAAATCCAATATAACTATGATTGAGTTCCTTCAAATTTATAATCAAAAGGAATTGCTTATGAAAGAGTTTTTTGGTAATAAGGGAAAGGAATACACTAGTTTTTCTCATGCACATGTTATTATCTATAAAGAGAAAACTGAAACTCTTCCTTTCCTTTTAACAATCGGTATATTAAAAAAAACTTACATGACTATTTGGTTGATTTAGGTTCTTTAGGGAATGTCATGCCTTACACTATATGTTAGTAATTGGGTAGAGATGAATAATGTCCACTCGTAATTGGATTTTGATATGAGGATTCAATAATTCATTGACATTCAAGTGGTAAATATCCTAAATGTTTATGACATGTTAATTTGAGATCATTCAAGGACTCTAAATGGCTATCTGGTAACTAACTTTAATGACATGTGGATATCTTGGCATAGTTTTCCCAATGAAATAAAGATATAATGAGAACCCAAGGTGGTTCATATGGTTATTGAGTATAAAAAAATAAATGAGATCCTCTATGAAAAATCTAAAATTAGAGTGTATTTACTAAATAAAGAGGAAATAATGCATAATGCCCTCTCTATTAAAATGCTTAGTATAAAATAGAGCCCAATTATGGAAAAGTTAGATCTATTAGATGAAGAATACTTTTGTGAAGTGCCTGAGTTAGTATCCTTACCGAATATGCCTCTCGCATGTGATAGCCTAAGATGTGGCAAATCAAATAGAAGTGAAGAATGTTAGTGTTTTTTTCAAGTAAATCAAAGTTACATCATAACTAGGGATGATGGTTTTAAGTCAACTATTTATTATGAGGTAAATGTTATAGCAATACTTCCCTTCCCCAAGGCACTAGTGCTAGCAACAATATTAGACTTGTGGACATTGAAATTTTATGGTTTAAAATCTAAAAATAGGTGTCATATTGGGGTGGAATTAATTAATCCAAGAGGGAAGTATTTTCTAGTAGCCTACCATCCCTAGTTCACTTGCACTAATAATGTGGTCGAATACAATGCATTGGTCCATGTTCTCCTATTTATCCTTGGAAAGAAAGTAAAGAATATCAAAGTATTGGGTGACTCTAAATTGGTAGTTAGATTGATGAGAATCCAATATTATTACAATGAAAAATGCTTGTCTAGGTATCACAACAAAGTCTATAACCTAATTGAAGAGTTTGATGCATTTGTCATTTAAATATTGCTTAGATAGAAGAATTATATAGTGGCTATATTGGCCATTACCATGATTACCTTGGAAGCTATTACCCATTCAAGAATAAGAAGGTTCATAGTAGATATATTCTCTACCCCTTCAGTCCTGGATAATATTAATAATCTCCAAGTCTTTAGTGATGATTATCATATAACAGAATTCATCACCAATACTAAAGTGTTCATAGATCAAATGATTAATGAGCATGGTTGAGAAGAATTAGAATTAGGCAAGGATGAGATGATGAACTTGAAAATAAATAACATACCTAAAGGATTAATCTCACTTGAAAGGTTATTTGATATGGACTTATCAGGAGAATGAGAAGGAGTTCACCCCTATCAAAGGTATACGACATGATCAGTGTAACCTAGGTAGTGTGAATGACATGAAGAATGTGATTTTAGGCACCACTTGTACCCAAAAAGAGAATTTGATCAAACTCTCAAGGAATTCAAGGATGCAACTACATGGAGTAATGAATATCTCAAAGTCTTCAACACTTTTATTTTAACACACATTATTCCCTTCAAGCCTAGAGTCAAGCCATTTAGGTAAATATAAAGGCTTGTAAATCCACTGCTAGAGCCTTTAATTTTAAAATAAGTACATAAATTGTTAGTATCAAGGATCATCTTCCCAATAAGACATTTTACACAAGTAGAAAACTTGGTATTGGGTAGGAAAAAGAATGAGGAGATAAGATTGTGTTAATTTTCATAACCTTAATAAAGCTTTAGAAAAGGATAACTACCCCTTGCCTTAAGTTGATGAAGTTTTGTAGATTGTAAATGGTGCTCAAATGATGTCCTTACTTGATGGGTATTTGACATAAAATCAAGTGGTTGTTGATTATGAAGCTAAAATCAAGATAACTTTCAATACCAAGTGGGGCACCTACACATACAAAAGAATGCCTTCTGGCTCTATTAATAAAAATGCCTCCTCTCAAAGGGCTATGGATATTAAATTTAAGGAGTTAATGGGAAAGTGCATATTTGTGTATGTGGATGATCTTAAATTATTCTCCAAGAGGATATTCGATCTAGATAAAGGACCTAAAAAAGATGGGATTTCATTAAATCCCCAAAAACATATATTCGGGTTGATTGAATGTAAACTAATGGGACACATCATCTCTAATAAGGGAATATCTAGAGATCTTGATAGAGTGGAGGTGATCTTAAAATCCCACTACCCAACACTAATAAATAATAGAAGAGTTTCTTTAATAAAATCAACTTCGTAAGAAAGTTTATTTCAAGTTTTGATAAGATAATCAAACTGCATAATAACATGCTAAAGAAATATGCCAAGGTTAGTTGGACTACTGAACTAAATATGACCTTCAACCAAATCAAGGATACCATTTCCAACACACCCATATTCATCATCCTAGACTACACACAACCCTTATACATTTACTCATTTGCCTTAGAATATTCTACAACTATCATGTTAACAAAGAAGAAGGAGTTGGGATATTAAAGGCCAGTGTCTTTCATGAGTATCCCACTCAAGATTACTAAAATTAGATATTACATAGTTATTAAAAAAGTCTTTACTTTGATAAAGGCTATTAAAAAGTTTAGGCATTACATTCTATGTAGAAAGGTGTTTTTTGTGGTACCTGATCTAGCCATGAAGGCCCTTCCAATATAGAATGAATTAGGAGAAAGGCATGGTAAATGGGTGACCATAATCTAGGAGTTTGACCTATAAATACAATCAATGAAGATTTTATGAGGACAAGGGCTCTGCATAACCATTATCGAGGTAGATCCCCAAATCATTTGTCAACATTACTCAGTGCATGACATTATAGATGATGATTGGTATATGAATATAGTTATATATCTACTAAATAATGAGTGTCCAAAGCTCATGAATTCCATGTAGTGTATGGCACTATGCTTAATAAGTAGCCATTTCATAATCAAAGTTGATGATCTATATAAAATGAACCTTGAATTTATATATTTCAAGTGCCTAAATAAAGAGGAAGTAGCTGTAATACTCAGATATTTCCATGGGAAATATAGGACTGTGCATGGTTAAGAATTATTAGTGTTCATCAAATACTACAAGAAGACTACTATTGGCCACATATTTTCAAGTATGTGTATATATATGTAAATAAATTCCACACCTATCAAGTTGATACAACTCATTAACACACCCTAACTATACCACTATTACCAGTCATCAAGGCTTGGCCATTTGCTAAGTGGGCATTAAAATTTTTGGGGGCATCAATGCCAATTCTTATGCTATCCATAAGTTCATCCTTATATCAGTGGATTATTTTACTCATTGGTCTGAAGATAAACCATTTTGAAATTACACCATAAATATAGTTATTCAATTTTTGGAGGAATATATTGCTATAAAGTTTGGTATGCCTACCACACTGGTATGTCACAATGGACCTACTTTATCCTCCCTAACTCTTAAAATTTCTTCAAATTATTATCCACAAGGTTATGGGTTGGTTGAGTTGACAAATAAGAATTTATTAAATGTAATTAAGAAAATTTTAGGAAGAAACGCAAGGGATTGACATAATATGCTTAAATTTGATTTTTGGTCCAATAGAAATAGAATCAAGTCTTCTTTAGGGATCTCCCCCTATCATCTAGTATACAACTAATATCTTATCTTCCCAACCAATTTGAATATCCCTACCTTGTTGTTCACAAAAGAATACTTGGGAATAATTGATACAATAAAAGCCTACCTCCTAACCCTCATGTAGTTAGAAGAAAAATGAGATTTAACCTTGTTTGACTTTAGTAAACATCAAGAAATAGTTAAACATTAGTTTTACAAAAGGGCCAAAGTGAAGGCCTTCTGGATCTCAAATCTATCCTCTTATGGGATAGGACTCACAAACAAAAGGGATAACATGGAAAATTTAATGCATTATGGCTTGATCCCTACCAAATATTTAAAATCCTAAAATAAATGCATTCTTCCTAAGGTATCTTACTGGTGAGGATGTTCCATTTCCTATCAATAGACTATTCTTCAAGCATTACTTCTAAGCTTGAGTGGCTAGGAAGCCCCTATAAATAATTTTTCTTTTGATTTATATTTTTATTTCATGTCCCTTGTTTGATGGTTTAGGTTTTTTTTGGTTTTTTTTCTATTTTTCTTCCTCATTGGGTCTATCCCAACTATTTTTCCCCTATGGTTCCCTTTTTAATAAAAGAAAAGAAATGGAAGGTTGTGAAGTTAGCATAGATGACACTCAAAGAACTTAATTGTGATTTTACTCAAAAAAATCGTGTGAAACTGTTATGACTGCATGGTTCATTTTTAGAGTTATAACTATCAATAATTCATAATGAAACTTGTGAATTTTATAATAATTATTTTCTTGTTTGAAGCCATTTAATACACTTAGAGAAATATCTAAAGAAAAATATTGCATTATTTCAATTCTAATTTGTATTGAGTCATTGTGAACTTGATAATTTACTTTTACCCATGGCTTGGTCCCCAACTCTTTATGGATAAATTTCAAAAACTCCTTTCAAAAGGATTGAGCTAAAACATAAAATATAAAATTATCTTCGAAAGGGTGATCTCGACAACGTCCACCATAGGGTTTCCAACCTAGTTAGCAGTGGAACAAAGCCTTTTGAAGGTACCAAAGGTATCTATGTCAAGGATATAAATACTTGGATGGTAGAATATAAATTCCCACACCACTTCCCCTTCCCATCCCCACCAAGATAAATTTTAAAACCTTTTTTCTTTAGTAGTTCTGGCCTTAAGCAAATCAGAATCACTATGTGTGAATGCAAAGAAAATGAATAAATCACTCAATCACACATAGATGGTTTTTGAATTATAGCTTAATAAGTCACTCATTCTTATAGACTTTAGTACCTTTGAATCATGGTTGGTTCTAAGTGATATCTTGTGACTAATACTTTTTATTCTTATGAAATCACATATTCTAGATTCTCTTAATACTTAAAAGTATTTCCTAGTAGGAGTTGCCATTTATTGTTATTTGCATAACATGCCCCATTTTTAGTATAAAAATTGGGACCCTATTTTTTTTTTAGAGTCTAGTCTTATACCTTTCAAGAATTCATTATGATTACTTGTTTAAATCAACCTTCTAAGATGCATATTTTGTTAGATGTAAGTTGTGAAATATGGATGTGTTTCATGGTTTTAGCCAAACCTATAAAATTAAGTTGACATTATTAACACTTGGCATGGAAATTCACATCTTGGGTTACTTTAATTTTAATATCTAAATTTGCATAGATCTATTAAGTCTTGGACTATTTGTCTGCTTGTTTTTTATAACACATTTTATAACTTCCTCTTAGACTATTTTACCTTAGGTTTCTATAAATTATCTAATTATTCTAAAGTTTTCTACCTCTTTTCCTGAATAATTTTCATCCATTTCTACTTTAATTTCAATTTTAATGACTAAATTTTTATAAGTTTTTACTTTTTAACTTAGTCACTTCTCATAAAAATGGATGAAATTGACTTTAGAATTAAGTAAATGACTAAGCTATTACACAATTTTTAATTTATACTTAGTCATTTTTTAGCTTTTACCTTAGGCATTTTATTCAAATACTTACCTATTTATTTTTAAAGGCTTAGCCATTAGATTTTTAAACCAAAATCACCGAATGTGCCTTTTCATATTATGCACAGGTAACTAAAGGGAGATATCAGAGGTTTTGTGTGAAGGAAATTTTACAAAATGCCCAAAGACTTTGAGAGATTTGTCTATATTTTACTCTTCAGGAAAAATGTTATGATTTTGTTGGAACTTTTGTAGATAGAATTTGCAAAGACTTTAGGCTCAAATAAAAGTTTTGAAGACTTGGGTCTTTAGGATAAATGTTTAGAACATTTTTCTAAAAGTGAGGCTCTTCAGAACAAAATTTGTGAAAGCAATATTCGTAAATACTAAGGCTCAGGTCTTTGAAAGTCAAAACTTTTGCATACCCAAATTTTTTTAAGACTTGGGTCTTTGGGAAAAGTGTTATGGAAATGAAATTTATGAAAATAGTCTAAAATAAAAGTTACGAAGACCAAGAAGAAGCATAAGTCACAAAAAAGGGAAAAGAGGCTCCCACTTTCACAAGTATTATGTTAAAATTTTCACATGAGTGAGAGTTTATAAAAGTTCTAAATACTTTAGAACAAAAATTCAAATTCTTAGTTTTTTGAAGAAAATGTTGCAAAGACTAGTCAGAATTTTTGATGCAAACAAAATTTTTGAAGACCATTGCCTTGATAGAAATTACAAAAAAAAGTTATGAAGACTAAAGTAAAAGTTATAAAAGACAAGAACACAAAATTTTTGATTAAAAATCACAAATAAAAGTTTTGGGAGCTTGTGTCTTCAAAGGTCTTCATAACATAATTCATGAAAGTAATTTTTATGACAACATAAGATCTGAAGACTTAGGTATTTAGAATGAATGAGTTGGGGGTCTTGAAAAAATTGTGAAGAATGAAGGAAAGACTCTCCATTTCATGAGAATTATCATCTCATATTTTATGTGATAAGTCTTTGAAAAATAAGGTGAAGATAGTAAAAATGTAAAAAGCTAAGGGAGTAATGCATGGTAGTGGAAAAGCGAAAAGCTTAAGTGCTTGAGAGATCATGATTGAATATAAATACAATACACATCCTAGATGTCAGATGCATTAGTCTCTCAGAGATGAAAAAGATGTTAGGGCCTAGGAGATGCTAACATAACCAAGAAGTACCATATGGGCAAATTGTCAAAGCCTAGGAGAGCTTGATATATCTAAGAACACCATATGGAAGACCTATACACACTAATAAATGGGGCCTTCAAGGCCCCAAGATAATCATAATGAAGCACATGTGGATTTTTAGAGTCTAATAAAAGGATGCCACATGTCCCCAACTAGAACTTCACCCTCCAAAGTGTAGAAGAGCAGTGCATTTGGTCATGCCTAAGGGTTAACCATTACAACAAAACCCAATAAATAAAGAATATGTGATATAAATTAAGAATTGACTAGAAATATTTAGATGGAAGCCACATAGTATTAACCCATCAAGGTAAAGGACATGCTAGTTACACATCCAACAAGACATGAGCCTAAATTTGATGGCCCATCTAACCGTCAAAATTTAAGATTTTACTGTGCATTTTATTTAATTTGTAGAATTAATTACAGGGTGGCCCCAACTGGTGAAGTGGTTGAGGAGAATGATATAATTAAATAGGGATGCAAGTAAACATTATTAATTAAAGCATGACATGTGTATCATGATTAAACATGAAACATACAGGACAAAATATATGTCTTAAAGAGGCATGGCTCTAACTACATAGGACATGGGTGGCTAACTATCCCAATACAATTTCAACTGCATCTCCCATGAGAATTTATTTTTGATTTAGTTTATTTGGATCCAACACACTCCATTTTTTCAAATTGAAAATGGGGACCCTCTTTTTCTTTGGATAGTGGTCTTGTACCTTTCAGGAGTTCATTATGGTGACTTGCTTAAATTTGCCTTCTTGGCAATATACTAAATTATTGGTTATAAGTGACTGAATGAATTTAATTTAATGTCTTTAAATTTCTTTAGTGCAATCCAAGATTTTATCTAGTAATGAGTTATTTTTAACACTTGAATTTTTACCAATCTACTAAGTCCTTATCTATTTATTTGATTGTGTTTTGAAACACATTTTATATCTTCCTTTTAGACTATTTTACATTTGGTTTATGCAAAATATCTAATTATTTTGAGTTTTCTACTAATTTTGTTTAGTAATTTTAGTCTTTTTTGGCTTTGATTCGATCTAAATTAGATATAAGTTTCCTCTAGTTCATCTTTTACCTTAGTCAATTTCATTAAAATATATTAAAAGTTGCTTTAAAATGACTTTCTTTCACTAAGTTTTTGTGCTTTTTTATTATATTTCAAAAGACTTAGTCATTTGATTTTAAATTCTTAGCCATTTAATTTTCAAATCAAAGATTGCCCATAGGTTCTTAAATCAATCTCAACTCTTTTCTTATTCCACATGGCAACTTTCTATGGCTCCTGATGTCTCAGATCCATCCAATAAGTCTTTCAAGACTTAGTCAATTTCACGCTTTTGCCTAGTGCCACATGTCACTTTTTTGCTTAGAAAGACTTGGTTGACATCATAAAAGTTGGCGAGATCCACCTGATACCTTTCCGTGTCTTCAAAATATTTTTATCACTTAGCCAATTTCACAAAAGGTTACCTGACACCACACATCGATCTCCTAGTGGTCTCAGACATGTTCAAGAGTATTTCAAAGACTTGAAGTTTTCCCAGTGGGTCTCCACATCAACAAAACTCTGGGTTAGCATAAGAGAAAAATGATGGCATGTAGTGAAATCCCACTACTATGTTATCTTCGAGATTTTTGTATAGAGTGCAAAGCTTTTGGGCAAGTGGGTGAATGAGATGATGCCATGTGGTGTAATCCCACTACTCCCCTCTCCCAGATATTTCCACACAACCTAGAAAAGATATTAGAGACCTAGGCAAGTGGGTGAGAAAGATGACACCGCATGGTACAATCCCAATACTATGCATCCCCATGGTGATTCATGCAAGTAGAGAAATAAATTAGAGAAATGGGTAAGCAATATTATGATGCTTAGAAAAATTTCATTTCACCATGGAATGAATAGTCAATATGAATTTAAAGCTTCAACTAAGAAATAGAGGAACAAGAAGAATCCACATGGTAGGGACCCCATCAGAACTAAACACATGTTGGATACACATCCAATAAATCATGAGCATAAAATTAATATCTCATATACCCATCAAAATTGTCAAAAGTCTCGAGAGAGTGAGGAGAGGCCATGTGGCCATGAAACGTTGAAGGTGAGAAACAAAACTAAAGCCTGTGGGTATTGGCAAGTGGAAAAATGGGACCCACATAAGTAAATCCAATCAGAGGATGAATAAAAATAAAGGATAATATACATGGGAAGGACCACATAAATAAAGGACACATTAGAAGTGCAGCTAATAAGGCATGAGCATAAAATTGATGGCTCATCTAGTGTCAAAACTAACAAAAGCACATAATTGACTATGCATTCAATTTGATTTATAAAATCAAACCATAAATTGGCTGAATCATGAATAAGATAGGAATAATTAACATGGTGGATGCAGTGGGATTATGTGAATAGCATAAAGAAAAAACTTAGTCTTAAAAGGGTGTAGCAATTGATTACACAAAATCATTGGCGATTGGGAGTCTTGATGCAATCCCAACTATTTCCTTATGCCTAACAAATGAACATTAATCTAGAGCTACTTTGAAGTTCAATGTAAAATATTGCTGCAAGTATCTTCATAATGGTTATTCAATCCATTCAAGAATGTGGTAATTTTATGGAGAAGCCAAGTGGTGGAGAGATAAACACTAGCATTGGGAGTAATCACATGACTGTGTAGAGCTTCATGGAGATAAGATCTAGAGAAGACATTCAACTATAAATTATTTTTAAAAGAAGGATAATGTCATGTCTGAACTAACTATGGTAAGGACAACCTAATTTGTTTAGATTTACAATGAAGGGTAGCCTTGGAATTACATTTTCAAATCTAATTTCACCAATTACCTAAAGCTAAATGTAATTAATGTCTATGGCTTATCTTGGGCCTATTTAAGTAGATATATTTTTGTAAAATGGGGGGGGGGGGGGGGGCATTATGAGTAGCGAGGATTTTTTAGAATTGGCCTGGATTGCACCAACCATTATTTCACTATTAGTTACCCAATTAACTTGCCTGAAGAGGCCAATTATAATAGACACCATGTTAGATGTTGAATACAAATGGAGTTATTGTTTAGTCCATTTGTAATGTTCTATTCAATTCAAATTCTCATGTCTTTGATTTCTAAATGTCATTAAGTGCTAATAATTGTAAATGATATTTGGTTGCATCAATATAGTCTCAATTTAATTTTACAACTGATTAAATTGGTCTGTTAGAATTATTCTTATTCTATCTAAGATTTTCCACAACTGTAGTGTGTAATAACTACAAGTTGTGAGTTCTATTTTTTTTTTGAATAACTTAGCAGATAAATGACTATCCTATATATGTATGTGAATTCCTAAATTAGATTTTTCTCATATCTAGTTTTATTCACTTTGTAATTCCTAGTTTTACTTATCAAGAAGATATATTATGATGAATGTGTGCAATAGATACAAGTCATTAATGTGTATAAATATGAATAAATGGAATTCACAATGCCCCTTTAGTATCTCTCTTGTAGTGTTTTTTGAGTTTGTCTAATAGTTGGATCAGACACATAGTGGTGCAACTATGGCTAGCTCTATTCCCAGCGCAAAGTACTCTGATGGCTTGTGTGATCAAAGATAATCCATTTATTTTCTTTTATGCCCCCTATCTATTTTTTTTGTTTTGAAACCACACTTACCTTATTTTAGGATTTAAATGAATTACATTGAAACTAAATGTATGGCTCCATTAGTTTAATTAAGTCTGAATTAGACTCAGATAACTAGTTAGGAATCACCTAGTGTGAGCCTCTAGTAGAAAAGTTTATATGTTTGCCCATGCTATATTTTTTAGTGAAATCTTGGCCTTTGGATCACTAAAAAATACTAAAAATAAGGGGATTTTGTCCTACTAGGTTTGATCTCCAGATACTTCTTTCATAATGTTCAATCCAATGAGTAAATTTTGAGGGTGAGTCACTTGTTGAGACGAACATGGTCCATCATGGTTCTTGATATTTTGTGATGCAATAGAGTGGGATTTGTTCCCAATGAATCTCAAGTGGGCCAACGACATTGATGATTGTTGAAACTACCCCACTAGTGGGTGAATTTGAATTTGCATTTGAATGCCTCAGGCCTATGTGCCTATATAAGATCGACACTTGTACCATAATAAAGGATGGTTCTTTGTGGATTGTAAAAAAATACATATAGAACCAGAAATTTTCTTTTTATTTTTAGGATAATCTCTTCCCTTTTCCTATTTTATCCTTGTTGTTACATAGTTTTTTATGTGTCTTATATGATTGTATGAATTCCAATATATTGTTAACAAAAATGATTTTTTTTTTTAATAATTGGAAGACTGTTAAGTCTATGTGGTCATTCCCCTACACATTTTTATGGTTCTTATGTCCTTCCTTCTTAAAATTGCTCTCCCCCTAAAATATTTCACCATCTTTAGTTGGAGTTGTGCCATGTCTGGCTCAACTGAAGATTGGTTTCATGAGATTCACTTAGTCAAATGACTCCAGGTTAATTTATGTTTACAACATGTGTTTTATATCTTTACCTCCAATGTTTTGCCCTTTCTTTATGATCAAGGTAATCTAGGAACATAACAATTTGAATTTAACTATTTATCTTAAATTTTTTTTATTTTTTTGGTGTGTGTGTGTGAAATTTTAACATCATTATTTCATTTTTGTATTCATATACATGATAAACTAAAAAAATAGGTTGACTTGTTTTAGGAAGTAAATCTCAGAATCCTAATTTCTATTGGAAGTTGGACTTTGCAAAATTATCCCAAGAGAAGTGTGCGGCCTCTTTTGAATCCATTAGTCAGAGTTAATTATGCCTCAAATCATCAAACTAGGCCCCTTACAATGGAATAGTTCACATTAACTAACTAATTGAATACTAGTATACCAAGACCTAGTAGATTTAGACCTTGGGGAGGTATCTTCTTCATGGGATCTCACTCCTTTTAAGAGAGGCAAGAGATTAACAACCCCTACCTAATTGTTGGTTGTCAACACATTCTTTTTATTAGAAGCATTGGATGAAGAAGATGAATTATGCTTATGTCATTGTGCTTTTGGACCTTGATTTTATTCTTTTGGAGGTGCTTTAGTAGTTTTTTCTTGATTTAAAAAAAGAGCATGTGATTTTCCTTATTTAAAAATAATTCCCATCTAAATGAGCTTGTCTTGATCACAAGTCAACCTTTTGAAAAAATCATCAAATGATAGCATTTTAATAGTAGCACCCTAAAAATATTGGTTGGAGTAGAAGTTAGATATAAAATTTGGGTATTTTTCATCTAATTTATTTAAAACTTGATATATAAGCTGTTTATCTTCTTTTTTGATATTACAATCTTAAATTTATAGTCTTAAAGAGTGAATTTTTGAAATATTATCCTAAATTTTATCAAAGTTATCTTGATTGAGAGCAATAATATTTGAGCCTAGTTTATAACCCTTAATTTTATCAATGTTTTCATACAAGTTTCTTAGCCTCATCCATACAAAACTTATAGTAGTGAGATTCAATGTGAAATAATATCTCAAGAAATACATATAAACATATGAGACCAAACACCTCATCACATCGATTGAACCATTTTGTCTTCTCGATAGCCTGGGTAGGCCATAATTTTGTGCTAATTATGACTATATATAAACCTTTACTACTTAATCCTTTTTTTATCTCCAAGTGTATAAGGTATAATGTGTGAGCATTGGTGTATTATCACCCATAGTGTGTAAATGACAATTTTAAAAGAAGACGCATAATTATGAGAAACAAGAGACATTAGTGTGCCTAATGGTGTACATATGAAGAAGATAACACATAATTTTTTTTGACAAAAACCTCAAGTGTGACAAAAATACAAGTACCCCCTAAAAATTCACTTTATACCCCCCTAAAAAGTCACTTTATATCATTTTTGACCCTAGTGGCTTTTGTTTCATGTTTGTTTCTCTCATTTTTAGTTGAACATATTTTATTATGTTTTGTAAGGCTATGGGACCATATTCTTGATTTTTAACCTCATCTAATAAAAAATATTCTAACCACAAATTTGGAACCTAAGAGAAAAATAGCTCTTGGTACAAAGAAAAGGATAATTGAATTTTTGTCATAATGTTGGAAAAAGAGGTTGACAGATAAATAAAAGTTTTTTGTTGGGGTTGCAACCTCTTGTCACACTGAAGCCACTCAATAGTCTTCGATAACATCCATTGCAAAAGGTGGTGTTTGGTTAAAGTGCATATACTCCATAAAAATAATAAAAACATATTTATTTTATTGTTAAAAGTACCCTATGATATTTATAAAAAGGCACTTAAAAAATAAATGATCCCAAAGAGTTTTGAACCACTGACCTCCTTAATGGGAGGTTTCTTCCAAAAACACATTTATCTATGCACCACTTCAGCTAATTGAAAACTATATGATTAAAACTAATTTTGTTTGAAAAAAAATTAAATGTTTAAAATTAAAAAATCAATATAAATAGATATATAAGAAAGGTTGAAAAACATTCAAGTTAGGCTAGAGGTAGTCGAAGGCTATTAGCCTCATACACCACATGTTGGTAGGTAGCTACATGCTAGTAAAGAGGTAACCAAAGGAAGGTTTTCCATAGGTTGTTACGTCCAGATGGTGGGTAGGACTTGGCTGAGGGTGAATGAGAATGTTTATAAACACACACACAAACACATATTTTAATATATCAATATTTTAATTTAAAAAATAAAAATATTCCCCCAATCACAATTATATATATTGAGAAAAGAATTTAAAAAATACAAAAATGTGTTTTACAAAAAAATTCAAACTCATCGAAGTTTATAGTCATCTGATGGGTTTTAGGATCTTCTAGATGCACTAGTATAGTAAAAATCACCACAAAATGAATCTAAAGGACAATCCCTCTAAAGTGCTAAAAGAACACTAAAAATTATGAGAAAACCACAAAATTATAATAAAATCAGAAGGAAAAAAGATAGATAATGGATTCAAATGAAAACAAATGGAAGAATAAAAGTTGCTCAAGGGTCTAAAACAATTATTTTTATTTTCCTTGAATCATTAACATGATGGTTGTTTCAATAGTGAAAATTTGATACCATATCAAAAAAGAGGAGATACTAGAAACACACAAGTTATTTCATCACTTCTATACTCCAATACCACACTCTCATAATAAACCACACACAATAATCTAAAAAGAAAATTCGATAGAATAATGAAACTATATTATATATTAATATTAGAAATGATTTTACATTATACTACCCATTGCTAAAATAGGTAAAGAGGTGCTTCTTATATCAAGATTAAAGAATATCATTTTTATAAGTGGTTACATTAATGCAATAGGTTGCATAAATGCAAATGGTGGCTCAAAGTCCACTTTGGTGTGTAAATTAGATTTTAGTGTATTTTGACATGTGGGTGTGCAACTTAGACTTTAGTGCAAGTTTCATTTTGAAATACATTATTTACTAAATAATAAAATATGAAATCCTAGGAAATTTTCTTACTAAATAAACTTAAGTCCTGATGGTGTAATTTGAAATTTATGCCAACCACGATGCCTTTGAATTTTTTTAGAACAACATTATTTATAGGCAAAAATGATGGATGATATGCATTATGTATCAGGGGGAATAAATATAAGTTACTTGCATAGATAACTTTGGTGCAATACAATAGAATAAATATTAGCTCTCATTATTGTATTAGAGGAACAAAGCTTTCCCACACCAAATGAAATGACAATATCCTCTTATAACTACATATATTTTTGCATAAGGATCTCAAGTAAATCCCTCACTCGACTTACCTGAGTGGAATTACAAGGTTTTTTGATTTATTACTAACTTATTAGCACAAAAAACTCTTTGCATTTACTTTCAAGAAATAAAAATTACAACTAAACTAGAAAATAAAACATGAATTTAGATTACAACTTGAAATATAACTTATTCTTGAGTATTTCATATAAATTATACATTGAATGGCTTGATTGTAATCCCTTTAAATTTCCTAGGGTGCATTTCACCATCTAATATGTGTAATTTTCATGTGCTTATATATAAAATATAACAAATGATTTAGGGTCACCTCTAGCGAATATGAAGTTTCCCTGGTTACTTCACATACTTGCAATCATATAGAAATACATGTGCAGTTTTTTGTAGATTTTTTTTCCTTTAATAAGTTTGTCATGCCATGCCTTTTATTATATATTTTAATTCCTTTAATCTGTTTTTCAATGAATCACTTCTCATCAAGTTTCATAAACTCATACAATTCTGCATCAAATGACATAGATTTGAGATAATCATTAAATACAATCTGACCTAGATCAAAGGGAGTAGGAGAGGCCATCTAAAGTCTAGTAAGTTATGCCCTCAAATAATCATGTTCAATGATCACCACATCTATCTCAAATATCACATCATCATGATCCTCTACCACTACAATGTATGTTTCAATATCTATAGATGCTTGATTAAAGGGGGCATGCTCATGTAAAATTTCACTATCACACTCCAAAAAACCACCTAAAAACTCCCTAGTCAAGTACATGCCATCTAAGGATTTGGAGGGATGTTTCTATTATGGTTGCCCAATACTCATAATCTATTGGAAAATAAATAATATGTGACATCAATATCAATGTTATCAAACTTAATAAAACTATGCATAAAATCTAAATATATAAATACATAATCATAGGAGGTGTTTGAGGACTAGCCACTACTACACTACCTACATCTACTCCACCATAGGTCTAAGGGGGATCCTTTACTAAAACTATAATTAAAGTAAGCCACTTTGTGGCCATCCACCATCATGTATAGGCTAGTGTATATCCAAAATCATATCTATCAAGTGTTTGGATCACATGATCCACATCAGCCATCAAGATAAGAGCCAAGTCTGTAACACTAGGTTGGCTCATATCCCCCTCCCATAGTGGAGGTCTCACAAATTATCTCCACACATAAGGTTTTGAGTATACATCCCATGAATTTCCATATTGACACCTAATATGCTTAAAATAGAATCACTTATATACATCAATCCATGATCATATATCCAATAACTCACCTAAAATTGATTAGAAAAATTTAGCATAACAACTACTAAAATATGAAAATTTTACTAGACATGATTACATCTAAGTGGGTAGGTTAATAGACAAGTATGGTATGAATTGAATAGGTTTGCGAATAAATCTGCAATTAAAGCAAATATGTCAATAGATAATTTTGTGACCAAATTTGAAAAATTTGACAAGGTCTAGACATGACCAATGTTGAAAGGATATTACCAGTGAAGCACGAAAAAATCATAAAAAATACATAAAAATGAGAAAATTTTATATCAAAATTTGATTTTTTTAGCATACCAAGGTTGTCTCATCCTTTGACTATAAGATGACCCCAACCTGCTCGAAACTAGTAAGCTCAAGTGTTCTCCGATGCAACATTTTCTCTCTCTCTCTCAAAGCTCCAAAATCATAAAATCTCAATATGAAAATGAATTACAGTTTATTTTAAACCCACCTACTAATATGGGTCAACCTTTTTCTTTTTCAAAAAATAAAACTTTTTAACTAATTCCTTTGAAACTTGTGATATCTTGAATGATACATATCAAATTCACCCTTTGTGAGTTGCATTGAAACACACAAAACATGCTCTCCTATGTGGTACTATTTCCATTGCACCAATAAACCTTTTTAAAAATGACATATTTAACCCTCACTCACCTTTGCATGAAATTCCATACATAATTTCTATTAATAAATTCCTTCACTATAACTATTGCCTTTGGTAATCTATATCGCATAATCCTCATGATAATACAATGATTATTTTACAACTGGTCAAAATACTAATATGCTAAAACAATTAAAATTCAACCAATATTTAATCAAATAAATGCTAATTTTCTAAAACATATTTTCAAAAACATGCACCTTATTATTTTGATATGACACATTCATTACTCTCACCCATCGCATCAAAAGGGGGACATACAACAAGCTTATTTCAAAAAAAAATTCATCAGATTAAGATTCAACATAGTTCATATTAGTCACATACTATAGATCATGACATATTTTCAATAAATAACATACATAATAATATAAATACTATGGTAACATGACGTATAAGTGTATTCAAACCAAATTAAAGATATAAAGTATGGATTTTCAAAGTTTCAAATTAATTCATAAATATGATACATGTCAAATATGAGCATATTGATACAGACTCTAGGTACATATGACATACATATGTAGTCACTTTTCAAAAACTCAAAAAAATAAAATTACACACACTCAATTACATATGCATGGTCATACACAAAATAGTTACATGTTGTAAATACAATTAAAATTGAGCATATAGGTGCATGTCATTCTATATCACTTGGCACAAGAGGGACTATTTCGAAGAGTTTTGACTTATATATCTCTCAAATAAAAAATAAATATCAATATTACGCCTACATTATTCAAAATTTTATAATTTTAAATTATCTCAAATATAATAAATGGGAAATAGATCCAAATTATTACCATACTCTCTGTGTGCAAATTGCACAAAACCAAAAACTATTCATTTTCAAAGATCATCTCCCATCCAATTTAGGGACATAAGTCCATATTATCTAAAATATTCCTTTAAGATTCAAAGGTCATGATACTCGTTCATTCTCCTTATTCATATTTTAAAGTTATAATTTCAAAAGGAAAAATATCTATTTGAATTAAAATTTATGAGGAATATGGTCATGATGGGGGAATGAAAATATTTCATTCTTTTTTTATCATGCAAATGGAATCTAGATCCATATGTAGTGGTGTGATTCATTTTTTTGTGGGTAATTTACATTGAGGTTTAGCGATTATCAAAGGCCATGGCATTACTTCTATCAAACCCATTGTATGGTTTCATATTCTATTGTAGGTGATGTATGTAAAGGTTCAATGAAACTCAACAACCTTGGCATCACTTCTAGCAAACCCATTGTGGTTCCATATTTTTGGATCAATATAGTGGGTACTACTCACCATTCTTGAGAGTTATAATAATTCATATTTCCAAACCAAAGGATTGATTTTTTAAAATCAAAAATTGAGACTTGACCACTCTTAAATTCATCAATAATTCAACATAAAAAACTACTTTCTTTAATTGCTTTAGAAAGGGGGAACATTTTTATCCAAATTCTTATCTTAGGATACAATATTTGAGCTACATTAGTTTCTCAATTAAATATAGTTAGGGGCATAGTGACACTTAATGACATATTTATCCTCCCCTTTCACCACCATTATGGATTGTTCATTTCCCTGGCCAGGAAATGAATATGATAGAAATCATCCTTTTTCCAATTGGCACATCGTAAACATTATCCACATGAAAAAAACACAGCATGCATACAAGTGTAATCCTTCTTCACTCTTTACCTTTGCATATGGATATTAAAAACTACGTGTTATTACAGATTCTTCCTTAACATACCTTGCATAATTAAAGTTTGAAGTCACAAGACAAAGTGTGTCTACACTTTAAGGTTTCATTCTTTAATTTATGTCATTTATTACAACTTTGTACACATATAATATTGATAAGGAATAAGGTATTTATTATGCATTTTAGCTGGGTCCTTATTTATTCTAGTTCATGAGTTTGTCTATTTGTTATTTATTTGGTCATTTTATCATGGGGATACCTAGTTCTGGTTTCTTTTCCTTTTAGACAAGTCCATTGTTGATAGAAAGAATGGTACCACGAACATATATGTAAGGAATAGAGTTGAACAATCATAATTTATAAACCTTATTTCAAGGCACATTTAATTTAATTCTTATTTGTGTTTGTTGGGTCTTATCTTGGGTTGGTGTTTTTAATTCCAATAGGTCCCTAATTCAAAATCAAAACATCTATAAATATAAGGCTTCTATAAGGCATTAAAGATGTTTTTTCTCACTCTCAAAATATATCCAAATATTTTCATGTTCTATCTATAATTTTTTTGAATCTATATTCAAGGTTTTCGAAGGCTATACCACATTTGCATGCTTGTGTCAAGGGGAAAATAGGAGAAAGAACATTTATAATTACATTCAAAATTTCACACATACATGTAAGTGGGAGAAATACATTTGAGTTTGAGCCCTATTTGGAGAATTACCAATGCAATTCAACACTTGGTCATTGAACAGGGATTGAACGAGGTCAATCTAACCCAATCCTTTTTGCTAGGCACCCCCTCTTTAATAACAATTTGGTTGTGTGCATCAAACTAGGTTTTTTTCATTGATAGTATTTAATATAATAATATGGATATGAAAGTGCACCAAATAACCCTAATTAAGATAGTTTTAGGTAGTGTAGTAATCATATTTTTATCATAGTCAACAAAAACAAGTCTATGGTTAATGAACTAGAGTGGCCTATGTTGTAGTCCACTTACAACGGTCATGTCTATTAATATTTTGAGATTATGTTGTTGATATGTCATTGACATATTTTTTATTATTTCTATATTTTCATGTTATTTTATGATCACTGACAACTAAGATAAATCCACAGTCAATAGACACGAATGGCCTACACTACTGTCCACTTATAACAAACATGTCTAGAAGTAATTTTAGATTTTTTCCCTGATATTTAGCATGTATAGTCACCTATTATATTGATTTACACTTTAATACATTCATAAAAATAAACTAAAACCTCAGTTTGAGCTAAGTATATTCCTTCTTATTGTTTTCCAAAAATAGCAATTTTCCATATTTATCAAATTATCAAAATCAAAATTAATTATTGTTATACATATTTAGCATTATAATATAATATAATTTTAAACATAATCATAAAAAAAATTATTTTCAATGAAAATAGGGTAAAACACCTTACTCCCTCACATGGAAGAAATCACATGGTGGTACACATCATACTTTCTCTTTCCCCTTTACATGGAAACAATCACATGGTGGTACATAGAATATCCTCTATTGCTACCTCACATTGAAGTAATCACATAGTGGTGAAAATAATAGTTCACTTGGTCTTACTAAGAGACATATATATTCAAATGTAACACATATTCCAAGGTATGGATCTCACAAATTTATCTTCATAATTTTTAATCAAAATTAGGTGAATTCATTTATATCTTCGATTTTTTTCCTAGATTTAAATATTTTCTTGGATTTATATATATGCTGATTCACTTAAACATGTTTCCCATATGTTTTAGTAGCACAGGTTCCTATATGCCAAAAACAAGACCATAGATTTTTGTTCTATAATATTTGTGGATTTTCATGGTGGGAATCAAGTAATCTCTCTTTATTTTTTCCTTTCATTTTATCATCATCTATATACTGACTTCGCAAACTCTTACATTTTTTGATGATCAAAGAGTATTATATGAATCCTATAAGTAATATTTATTATAATTTTATATGTACACTTGAACACACATAAAAGTGATGCATTATGTAGACACTTAATTTTAGTATGACAGTAGCTTTAGTTGTCTAATTGCATAATTTTAGGGTACTTATTTGTGTTAATTATTAGTTAATGTTAAGTGATTATTGGTGCATTCACTTGTGCTTTGGCCTTATTTGATTTTTTATCCTATTATTTTATCTTTCTACCTTATCTTTCTCTCTCCTCCCCTATTTTCTTGTTATTATAGGCTTCTTACCAAAAATATATTAGTATTTTTTATAGTATGTCATAATCATACTAATAACTTCTACTCTATCATAATTATAATGTTTTAGTATTTTGTGTTCCTTTTTAGAATTTATTACTAATTACATGTCATATTTCACACAAATAGGGTCTTTATTTTAATTTGATAAGTTTATAAATACATAGGTGCATTAGTGCATATAGGAGAGGTGAATACAAATAGATATGAATGCTAAGGTCAAGAGTGATAAGTGAATTGAAATAAAAATAATAACATTTCTTGGGAAAGTAGAATTTGAAGTGTTTAGAGAAAAAAATAATTCAAGTTTGGAGCTTCAATTCATATTTTGAAACATTACCATACTAGTGAAAAGTTATATAGGGATTAGTGCTTGCATCCAAAAAATTACTTGCTAAAGTGCATCGAGTGTTATCTTCTAAATTTATCCCAGAATAGAGTCTAATCATATCATAGGTATAACACAATCCCCTTAAATACTTAATAATTTTGTATTGGTCTATAAAAAATTCATTAGTTAATATATGGCATGGTATATACAATAAATATAGACATAATAATGCGATAATAGGTCTTATAAAATGTTAGGAGTGTTAAATAGAAGTCTATATCTTATTGAAGAGTAAAAATTGAAATTTTCTGATTTGGAGCTTCAAATTTCATCATTGTTATTTTCTCATGCTAGTGAAAATTTATATAAGAATTAGAGATTACATCCACAATTACTTGTTGAATTTCATAAAGTTTTAGTTTTGAATTTTTATATGAACATAATTATAATTGAGACATGCCCCTCAATGACTGCACCATTTTAAAAATGCTATGAAAGGTGATTTAAAATGATTAGGATTTCAAGGAGATCAATTACTCAAAGATATATAATGAACTATATAGAAGAGAAAGAGACTTTTTAATATTAGGAGTAGAGGATCATAGACGCAAATTTTATTTTGAATAACTCCATCATAACCAAGAACATAGAAGCATGGTCCTCATAGTGACCAAGAATGTAATAGTATTGTTCTAGTCAAATTTTGATAGTTTTTACTTCACTCTAAAAAATTTATATTGTGGTTGCCTTGGTTCTTGGATCTCATTCCAACTAAAATCAATCTCTGATATCCTACATATTTTTTTAAATTCAATATTATTCATATAACCCTAGTTTTAAAATTTTAAAATATTCTAGAATATTATTTAATTCAATGAGGTCTAATTTTTAATATTTATTTATGTAAATCTATTTAGATATACATTACATTTTTTTTATGATTAGTTGTAGTGCAAGTTCATGTAAAACCACTTTCATGTATTTTTTTAGTGAACCTACATTACCTTGCTTGTTATATGTATTTTTAGGGTTATATCCTCTTTTTATTATGACAAATATATTATTCTTTACTTAAACTATGTAACTTACATGTATAATGGATGATTACATAGCCAATTACATATCTACAACTTAGGAAATAATCCTATCAACGTGCTAATAATAACACGTGAATATATTGAATTTTAATAGTAACATATCCAATATTAGGATTTTAAGATTGAATTAGTCTCTAGTCTAATACTCTAAATATGATAATACCAATTATTAATTAATTACTATGATGCCATCCATTAATTACTAAAATGCATATAAATAAAATTATTTAATCATTACTACAACAATATGATTAAGTTATGAAGTAAACATAATCAAAGTGTAATCATGTTTCCAACAAAAAATGTCATTAAGTGTCCCTATGGGTGTCAATACATCTCACCATAGTTCATGTAATTATCCATTGTAAATTCCAAGTAACATAGTAAGTGGTGTTGAATATTAGGTTCACTAGATTATCATTGTTTCATATTGAAGTGTTGTCTTATCTTGAATGTTTCATGTTTCACCTATTTTTTGTTAGAATGACTAATTAAAATATATATAATATATCCAAGACTAAACAATAGTATGTGTCCCCAAAGGGATATAATTGTGTCAATATTTTATATATCAAACATTTAATACTCTCCAAATTTTAATAAATTTGAGACATACTATGGATACAAAACTAATGCACCCTATCTACATGCCTCTACAACCTACACCATTATTCATGCTATAGATACCTAATTTTCATACAAGTCTTATTATTGAAATGTTTTTAATATTTTTTCTATGCATAGGGATCATTGGTTTGAATTATGGGATTATTGGTGCTTGCTTATGTATTTTTTATTTCTTTCTTTCTTATATGTGATCGTGTGGTCTTCTCTTTAGGAGTGTTTCTTTGTTTTGACTCTATATTTTTTTATTTATTCCCCTAGGATGTATTCATGAGTCCCACTAAATGTGTCCCTTATCATTCTCTAGACCTTTCTATCATTACTGACGTACTTTTAATGTTTAGATCTATGTATGTGAGTTCTTTTATTTTTCATTGGTTGTCATGTGGACAAGTAGGTATTTGATTCAAACTTGAGAATTATATATATATATATATATATATATATATATATATATAATATAGAGGAATTCCAATAAGAAGTATCAAGGAATATATTTACCCAGCATAAGGATACTTAAGTCTAGTCACACACTACAAATATTTATTTCTTATTTTAAGGCCTTGCATTCAAATTTTAGTATAAAAAGAAGGATATGTGAATGTGAATGTAGTTGTACCTCTACTTAAGAAGAGGATATTGATGTATTCACTCAAATTATCCATTCACTACACAATAAATATGTGGTGTATGATTCTAGTGTGCGAGATATGTAGTTAAAACTCCCTTAAGGTTTCCCAACCTAACTAGTTATTCCATTTCTCTATTGTAACTATTTTTATGGAGAATTGGTTCAAAGAGATAAATAAAATCAAACTAAACATTTTTTATGTAAATTTAGAAAAGTGATAATGTAACATTATTGGTGTATGTCGTATTCACACTTGATGTGAAGTCCACCTTAGTTATATGTGATACCAAGGTGTGACGTATTATGTGCACAACATTTTTAATATGCACATTTAAGTGGTAGTTATCATCACATGTGTGATAAAGGTCAGTTGTAACTTGGGGAATGTTCCTATCCCACATTTCATTCAACCAATAACAATATCTTACTCGCCTATTGCTTTTCCTATATAAAGACCCTTTATGTCCTTGGGGAAAGTTATAATGGAGATTATAGTTATATCTAAATTTGGTGGAGATGTACTCTATTATAGAATCATGTTTTGTGTAACCATTGTCTTTTTATCACACATGTACATTATACATTTCATTAGTGTGTTTTTTGGTAAATATCTTTCTATAAATCTAAGCATTGTTGTGTGGATTAGTGTTCATTACAGAGTTTTTTTGGGCCTTCCTCAATTACTATATGGTACGAGAGCCATATATACAATCCCCATCTTGAAATTAAATCAAATCCATTTTTAATTCCTAGCTATTTGCATCATTGGTTGTAAATCTAGATGGAGAAGACCATTTTTGAAGAGATTGATGAGGTCACTAATTGTTTACTTTTATAACCTCATCCATGCTTAGTATATGTCTTTTTCCATGTAAATCCCATAACTATCTGTCACTTACACACACACACACACACACACACACACACACACACATATATATATATATATATATATATATATATATATATATATATATACATATATATATACATATATACATATATATATATATATATATATATATATATATATATACATATATATATGTGTGTGTGTGTGTATATGTATATATATACATATATATCTATACATATATATATATATATATATACATATATATATATATATATATATATATATATATATATATATATATATATATATATATATATATATATATATATATATATATATATATATATACACATATACATATACATATATATATACATATACATATACATATACATATACATATATATATATGTGTGTGTGTGTGTGTGTGTGTGTGTGTGTGTGTGTGTGTGTGTGTGTGTGTGTGTGTGTGTGTGTGTGTGTGTGTGTGTGTTATGAATTATTGATGTTTTTTTTAATTGAATTATATTGGTGTGACTTTATCTAACAATAATTTCAAGGGTCATGAAAGGATCTAGAATATTGCTAAGCCATAGCTACTACAGGCCACCCATAGCAAATGTAGGCTTCACCTCCAAGTTGCCCATAGCCACTACAGAGTGCTTGAAGAAACTATAGTCTTCACCTATAGGTTTCTCAAATCCACTGTAGAGTGCCCATAGCAATTATAGGCTTCACCTACAGGTTGCCCATTGCCACTACAGAGTGCCAATAGAAATTGTAGGCTTCACCTATAAGTTACCCATAACCACTATAGAATGCTCATAAAAACTATAGGCTTCACCTACAGGTTGCCTACAGTCATTTTAGAGTGCTTGTAGAAACTATAGGCTTCACCTATAGGTTGCTCGTAGCCACTATGTAAAATAGAGATATTGTTGAGGAGATATTAAAGACACATCCAGTTATCTTGGAAACCAAATAGATGATTGGAAATAATCATAGCTATTGTATGGATTCCCTACATATAAGGAAATATTGGATGTGTTGCCAAAGATGAAAAAGACAAGGATAATGAGAAAAATACAAATGGAAATATTATAATTGTAACATTACACTCTAAATATTGTAACTTCCTATAGCAACCTTTAATTTCTACAAAATTGAGTAATGAGAAGATTGATTTTGTGAAAAGTTTATGAATTCTCTCAAAGAAGGATTGGAACTCAGTTCTGAATGAGGAAGGTCCCCCTCAGAAAGAGTTGTAGTGAAGATCTTAACTCTCTTTAGCTTTAAGTGTGTTGTGTAGGTTGACTTTAATTAGTTTGATTATATAAGTGTGATGCATGTGTGATTCATAAGTGCGAAGTAATCCTGTAGTTCTGTCACAGTAGTTTCATAGTATATGTGTTTAGTGAATTCAACATAAATTCATTGTACTACAACTAGAAAAGCAAGATGATTTCTAAATCAATAATGCATATATAGTGCTAACATCCTTGAAAAGCATACATACCCTAGTTGATAATTAATGTTAATCATACTCAAGAATCTGGTAATCACTAGGTAATTAGTCTACACAATATTTTGGCATCATTGTCGAGGAGGGTGTCAATTATTGTTTCTAAAATCAATCATTAAAAAAAATTGGTTAATACACTATTCTACCCAATCAGGCAAGTCGAGTGAGGACACTACATTTTCTTATGCCAGATGTCTAAGTTCTTAGATATATAGTTCCATCTGAGCAAGTCAAGTGAGGGCACTATGGTGTCTTATGCCAGATGTCTAAGTTTTTGGAAGTAAATAGTGCATAAGTTAATTCATGTTTCTAAAATTTATTTCCTACAAAAGTTATTTATTTTTGACAAAGTGTGCTTTTAATTTTTCCTGCTTTCTAAGATAATTTTCTTGCTTTCATTTCCTACTTTCTAAAATAATTTTCCTTCTTTCATTTCTGGCTTTCTAGAATAATTTTCCTGCTTTCAGTAGATAATTTTTATGGATTTCTAGAAGTAAAATTTTAATTCCTATTGTTTTTATTTTCACACTCCTTTATTTCTGCATTATTTTTTTAGTCTAAAACAACCCCCTAGAACATGCAAAAAATGAAAAAAAACTAACCCTGTGCAGGAAGGGATAGGACAACTAAAGGAGTGGTATAATGTTTATGTAGGGAGAAAGAGATTTTCGAGGGAGACTCCTACCAAAAAAGCCATAAGTTGCTGCTGGGAAAGAACCACAAATACCTATAGCAACTAAGAATCCTGTTGAAGAATATAACATAAGCTGGAAGGCTGTTGAAGAAGAGAACACTAAAAACTAAAGGAGTTAGCTTGAAAAATAAGCATTATTGGATCTGAGAAAGGAAACAAAAGTAGAGAAAGCATTCGCTAAGCTGGTAAGAATAAATGAAGGAGAGGAACTACATGAACCAAACACTTCAGAGAGTAACATATTTAAAACATTTTAGCAAAGATTTCTTGATCAAATCAAAGGAAGCTCAAGATAATCTTTAGACCCTCCATCTAGTAAAAAGATTGAGGATCAACAGATAAACATTTATTATCATGTTGACCAAGGGATTGATACAAAATTTGAGGATGAGATCTTGAGTACCTTTGGTATCCATATCACAAGAAGAGCCATCATGAGTAGAGAAGAAGACTTTGTGGATGAAAATGGGACTCTAGACACAATTACTTTTAAATATTCTATTTCAGATGTAACAAGCGTAACATAAATGAAAAATATTTCACCCTCAACTTTTCCCAATTTTATAAGTACATTATCAAAAGACCCAGACACATTCTTGTTTAAATTTGATATCTTCTATAGAAGCTATGACTATAGGTAGGATGCACAAAAATTGAAACTTTTTCCAGCTACTCTCAAAGACTTAGCACTTTGCTAGTTTATGGGACTAGGTAGTAATTTGGTCTGTACTTGGGAGGACATGTAAAAGAAATTTTTGGCCAAGTATCAAGAATATGGAAGAGGAAGAAGTTATATAATAAATGACATATTCAGGATGACTCAAGAAGGAAGTGAATCCTTGGAAGACTATGTTGAATGGTTCATATTCAGTGTACAAAAATTCAAGCAAAGTGCACTTGGAGAAGAACTTTTGAAACTCATCTCCTTCAAAGGAGTCAAAGAATATTGTCTGAAAGCACTAGACCTAATGAGTGGAGGGGATATTTTCCACCTATGATTATAAGATTTCAAAGAGCTAAGAAGGAATTATTCTAGATCTACCATAAATAAAGTCAGGGGTAGCAAGCTCCCATTGGTAGCTACAAATGGCCTATCAAAAATTGAGATTAGTAACCTATTACAAGACATGAAACAAGATATCATTATTCATTTTGCCATTCAAATGAATAACCTGCACTTAAGATAAAAGCAAGTATCTTTAGATCAAGCCTTGACCATTTATTATCTAGATTGTAAGAAGAAAAAGACTGATTGTAGATGTCATGAAGTTTGGGCTAAAGAAGCTCACATCACAATTGAAGAACCACAAATAATAGAGCTACACGCTATAAAAGGAGATAGTGACCAGGTTTTCTATGTTTTATAAAGAATTCCATGGGTTCAATGACCATCTTATCAAGGTATGGGACAAAATCTACCTTTTGCAAATTTTACCTCCTTTAATTCACAATTTGAAAATACTACTCCCAATTGGACTAGTCCTTGGATGAACATTATCCTTCTAATTCTAGTTGAAAACCACATCAAGTAAGCTACTCCACCACCTCTTGGAAACCTCCACAAAATGTATCCCCATCTTGGATGTAATATTGGTAACCACCCCAAGGCCCACCCTTCACAAACCAGTGGCAACAGCCCTAGAGACCTAACTAGCCATGGGGAAGCTCTCCAAGAGGACTCCCTCCACAACAACAACAATAACCTCCTGCTCTTATGCCTAATACACAAACTGCACCCAAGCTTAAATAGATACCTATCTAACCCATACAGAATCTTATAAATAAGCTAGTGTAATCCATATTCAATATTGAGCCTATTCAATACTTGACATACATGGTGAACATCAATGAAGTTCACTTCTATTCAGGGGAATTTATACCACCCATAATAAGAGAGGCAGATCATGAAACCCCAAAAGAACATGTTAACCCACCTTGATCACCTCAAGAACTCTCTGAACCAACAAATAAAGTTGTTGATAAAACAACCCCACCATTTACAGAATGTCTTAGCCTTCAACACTATATAATTGAACTTGAGTTTGATTTCATGTGATAGCTCAAGGATATTTGTGTCAAAATCTCTATATTCTAGGTCATCAAGGATGTACCCATATATTCCAAAGCTATTAGAGACCTATGTCTATGAAAACTAGAAATAAAAAAAGATCCCAATATTGTGCATGTGATTGGCTAGCTATCAGACATCATGCTGGGGAACACCCTACCAAAAAAATATTTAGATCTAAGATGCCTGGTAGTAACAGTCCAAATCCATGACCAGTAGTTGTCCAACACATTGATAGACCTGGGGGATGTAATAAATGTAATGAAAACCAAAACTATGCACAAACTATAGCTAAATAATATTCATCCCACATCTACAATGCTGTAAATAGATGATAGGTCTACAGTCAAATAAGAAGAAATCATTGAAGATCTTGTCATTACTATAGATTCTTGGGAGTATCTTGCAGATTTTATTATGCTACAACCTAAATCTAAATTGGGTGGATATCCTCTTATCTTAGGATGACCTTAGCTTGCCATAGTTGACACCTTCATTAATTATAGATTAGGTAACATGATGATCTCCAATGGCAAGCACATTAAGAATTTGGTCTTTTATCTTCCAATAGAACCATTTTTCACACTCGAGCATTCATTATGGGCTAAAGAAGATGAGGAAGAGTAACCTCCCTTGATTTATGTATTTACCATAGACCATGCATGCACATTAGCTGATCAAGAGGAAGATACCATTCTCTCCAATGTTCTATAGATCTCAACCACTTGCAATGTGTTGAGTGCCTATTTTTTAGCTTCTAGGAATTGAATAATTTTGATGCACCTGTACAAAAAATATTCCACTAGCTGCTACCTCATAGCTATAGATAAACCATATCCATTAGCAATATATAAATAATGAAAACACTCTCACAGCAAATTGAAATCTCTCTAGGAAAAACATTTCTTATTAATAGTAAGTTGGAGTTAAATGAATAAAAGCACCTAGTCAGCATATTGCATGTAAACCAGCATGATTTTACATGGAATTATGAGTATATGCAAGGAATCAACCCAAAAACATTCACACATCATATCTACATCAAATAAGAGTGCCAACCAATCAGATAACTACAACATAGGATGAATCTAGCTCTTCAAAAAATAGTCAAAGTAGAATTACAAAAACTCTTGACTGCTGGATTTATATATCCCATCTCAGTTAGTGAATGGGTTTCACCATTGGGAATTTTATAGAAGAAAAATGGAGAATGGTGTGTATGAATATATTATAGAGAACTCAACACAATAACCATAAAGGATCACTTTCCTTTACCCTTCATTGATCAAGTGTTGGACACACTAGTTGGGAAGAAATATTTTGCCTTTTTGGATGGATTCAATGGTTACAACTAGATTACAATTACTCCTAAATATTAATAAAATACCACCTTTACTTGTTCCTAAGGTACTTATTCTTATGATGTATTACCCTTTGGATTGTGTAACACTCCTACAACATTCTAGAGAGTTATCCTAAGTATCTTTGCAGATATGACCAATGAATGTGTAGAAATCTATATGGATGACTTCACTATCTATGGAGAAATATTTGATGGCTGCCTCAAAAACTTTGAAATTTTTTTGCAATGCTATCAGGAGTGTCGTCTATCTCTCAGCCACAAGAAATTCTACATGCTTATGATAGAAGGTATTGTCTTAGGCCACCACGTATTTGCTAAAGGAATTAATGTTGACCCTACAAAAATTAGCATCATCAAAAACTTGCCTATTCCTCAAAAATAGAAAGATGTTATGATTTTTTTAAGACATGATCATTACTACAAGAGATTCATCAATAATTTTAGTAAAATAAAAACACCATTGTTCACCGTTCTGACTAAAGATGTTAAATTTATTTGGACTATTGCTTGTGATACAACCTTAAAACAATTAAAGGAATTATTGACCATCACCCCTATTCTACATGGTCCTAATTAGAATCTTCCCTTCCACATTCACATAGAGGCTTTAGATACTACCCTAGGAATTGTGCTTGGCCAAAAACATGAAACACTCAATTATGCCATATATTTTGTAAGCAAAAACCTGTAGGTAGCAAAATTAAATTACACAATTATTGAAAAATAGTTCTTGGTGGTAGTTTATGCTATCAAAAAGTTTTGTCACTACATCACAGGGTATCAGGTATTTGTTCATAAAAACCATGTAGCCATTTGGTACCTTATGAACAAACTAGCTATTCTAGCTAGAGTGATATGATGGTTGCTCTTATTACAAGAATTTGATATCACCATTATAGATAAGCCTAGTTGGGATAATGTAGTGGCTGAATTTTTATCATGCCTAAAAACCCCTAAATAAGATACCATTATGGATGACTCATTTCTAGATGATCACCTATTCTCTCTCACCCTTACCACACTTTGGTATGTTGATATTGCTAACTACCTTATAACAAGGCTAATTCCAAAACACTTCCTCCGTAATCAAATAAGAGCTTTGATTCACAAAAGTTCCAGATATTCATGGCTATCCATATTTCTTTTCTACACTGGGCTTGACTCCATCCTCAGAAGATGTCTTAGAGAAGATGAAGTTCCAGACATCCTTAAATCTTACCATGATGAACCCTATGCTAGCCACTTTGTAGCTAAGCGTACAATAGTCAAAATTTTGAATACAAGATATTATTGGCCCTCACTCAATAAAGATGCAATAAGATACACTATTCATTATGATAGATGTTAGTGTATGGGGAGACCCACATGTTTAGATGAAATGCCTTTACAACCCCAAATGGTTCTTGAACCATTTGAAAAGTGGGGCATAGACTTTATAGGACCTTTTGATCCAAAATCCAATAATAAAGATTACATCCTTATCTATACTAACTATGTCACTAAATGGGTAGAAGTAAAGGCTCTTAGAAACATTAGGGATGAGAAGGTAGAAACTTTCCTCTATGAAGAAATATTCATCAAATATGGTGTGCCACAAGAATTAGCCACTTATCAAGGACCATAATTCATTGCTAGTTTAATTACTACCTTAGTCCAATAATATGAGATCAAGCATAATAAATCAACTCCATATCATCCACAGTACAATGGGTAGGTGGAAGTCACCAATAATGAGTTAGAAAATATGTTTTCAAAGACTGCTAGTCTATCTCAGAAGGACTAGAAGGCTAAGATTCTTGAAGCTATGTGGGCTTAGCAAATCACATGGAAGACCACTATAGGCTTCACTTCATATGTGTTAGTCTATGGAAAGAAACCTATCTTTTCAATTGAATTTGAGCAGAAGACCTTTCATATAACACTAAAACTTGGGATGGATATATCTGAATCCCATAAAGAAAATATTTTGTAGTTGAATGACTTAGATGAATATAGACAACATGCATTATAGAACATAGAGCTTATACAGTAGTAGTGGATAGACTGGCATGACAGGTATATTAAGACTAGGTAGTTAAATACAAGAGATTAGGCCCTTATTTTTGACTCCAAATATAAAGATCACAAGTGAAAACTCTAGATTGGATGGCTTGGTCCTTTTGAGATTGAGCATGTTTATTACAATGGCATAATACAACTCCAAACTATTCATCTAGTAAGATTTTGTCTGATAATCAATGGCTCTAGTCACTTAAGAAGCGTTTACTAGTCACATACACTAGCAATTACAAGATGGATACAATGATGTACTAGATAGACATGTTGTCTCACTAGACAAAGGGAATACCAATCCACACTCAAATGAAGAAGATGAGGAGGACATCCTTGCCCTCCTTTGATATGACAAATGAGACCTTCACCTAGTCCTTGAATAGTCATCCTTCTAGATGACTTGGTAAGGACCCTAAATAAACATTCTAGTATAAATAGTAGTTAGAGTAAAAAAAAACCACGATAATGAAAACCCATTCTTTGGGTGTTGTTGGCATCTTTTGGGTAGAAAACCAGCCTGTTGGTTACCTAGATTTGTAACATGGGTTGAAGTAGAAAACTAGATTTTTAGCTATTTAGGCGTAAAAGAAAGTGAGAAAGAAAGAAAAGTAGTGGAAATCATTCAGAACACAACTATTCATGTCACCATGGGATTTCTATAGTTGATACAATCACCATTGCCACTAAAGGTTTCACTCTAGTTGCTATGGGCAATTATGTAGCTACTACAAACACCTTCTACACATTTGGGAATCACTTTGTAGCTTGCTATAAGATTCACCTATTGCTACTATAGGTAACTCTTCATGGCCATTCTCACCTTTCTACAAATCATGTAGGATAAATCCTCCTACAACTCTCACCTATGACTTGGCTATTGGCTTTTGGGCACTACATGAAAGTCATCAAATAACCTTGTGGATGAATGAAGGAGGATAGGAGAAAAAAATTTCACATCTATTGCTTAGAATTACCCTTGAATACTAAGCTATAGATCCATAATAAATCATACACCTTTCCTTTCCAATTGGAAGTGTCGTAGACTAGAATTTATGCCTATAAGGACACCCATGATTCATTTTTAGTTTTTGGTCATGTCATGAAGATTATTTCATTATGTTGACCAGTGAGATCTCAGATTTATTTGGCACATAGGTTCCATGTTTGAAGACTTTACTAATTACTATAGCTAATTCCACCAGGTATAAAACTTGTAGGTCATAAGCAACATCAAGATAATTATCAACTAGTTCATGTAGAGGAAGGCTGTCATATATCACATGCATGTGAGCTATGATAATCATCAATGCCTAACCATCGGTGATATCCTAATTACCCCACAAGGGGTCTACTTCAGTACAGTTACAACTTCTAGCCCAATCATTGCATCCTATCAATCATTCACATGCAAACACTTGCATGCCAACACACATGTGACTCCTTGATGTCACCTCAAGAACACTATTAATAAATAGGTATGCCATATATTTAATCATTAAAAAATTCTTTATTATTTTAATATATCACATATAATATTAATAAGCATATTAAATCATAAATTACATCATTCATTTCATGTCCATCACATCACCTCTAAACCTACAATTATACTCCTAATAATGGCCAGTCTTATCCCTTCCTTCCTATTCACTCCATGTCACCTGAGGACACATGATAACTCAAGTGGGGGGAGGATGATATAGGTTAAAACCTCATGGACTATAGGAACCCTATGTATGGAAATTAGATGCCATCGTTGAATAAATTCCTATAACCTCACATCCACCATTGTTGAACAAAACCCTACTTTGCTATAGGCAAATTTCCATAAGCCAAATAGAGTGTGTTTCTATTTATTAGTTGAAAAAACTAAAAAAAAAGTTTAAATGGGAGGGTTAGTTGTGAGGATAGAACCCATAGATCACAAGCAACTTCAGGGAGATCAAGCCAGTTGGGATGTCTTCCATAGAGCTAGTTGGACCATTTATTTTAAAAAGTTACAACATTTCCTAAAGCCTCTTGATAGAGAATTTGTAGGTTCCTTTGATGGAAACCAAGCCACTTTACATGGCATCACATTCCCAGTCATTGAAGACTTGGTGAGCTAAACAACTAGGCTACCAAGTATGGGAGAAAATTGACAAGATAAACCCAATGGCCAAGAAGTCAGACAAAGGTTTTTCTAGGCAAATGAAAGGATGGTATTAAATAAAGGTGTGAATAGACTTATCTTACCTACAACATGAAGAGAGATATCATCATACATCATCAGGTACATGACCTATCAGGGAAGGTATTCCCTCATTTACACTCTTCAGTTTAAGTTTTTAAATCACTTAAGGCATAATAGAGTAATTAATATTCCAAATTTATTATGGAATATTTTGAAAAGGATGTCCAAATAATATCATAAGGGTATTAAAATAACCCTATCCCATCACTACCTAATATGACTAATAACTAAACAAGGAATAAACTCTGTTAGACCTGACCTAAGTTGGGAATAATTTTTAGCCCTAAAAAATGATGAACCTCAACAAGAAGAGGGTATTTATAAGAAAGAATCCCCTGAAGACTAGGCCCATTGAGTTGTATAATAATATGTTGTGGGCACTAATGCTACTAGCCAACCCATAGTTACTGAGAGTCCATCTGAGACTGCTATGGGTAAGAAAAAGAGAAGGAAATTGGTCCTACTTCCTTTTAACATAAATGATGAAATTACATAATAACATATTCCTCCTACTATTTCCTCACCTCAGATTGATTCCTTCAAATTATCTCCTTTGGACAAGAAGAAGTTCCCGTGTCAACTGCTATGCAATAGAAATAAATTCCATCAGTCACCCCTCCTGAAAGAAAAAAGAAAACCAAAGAGAAGAAACCCATGGTATCAAAAAGGAGACCTCCTCCTAGGAGATCTCAAAGAGTGAAGAAACAAAATACCACTACAACTTATCTAACCATAGATATCAGTGATGATGAAAAACCAAAGAAGGAACCTAGAGTGAGGAAGACCCCTGATGGGTTTGAAATCAAAGAATGGTTTACTGATGAGGAATCTACTAAGGCAAAAGAAGAAGAATAGTCACCTCCACCATTTGGATTCATTGAGGAGGACATTGATCTCCTTAGAAACCTTGGGTATACAAAAGAGGAATTGAGAATGATAGAGTAGAAAGTAGTAGAAGAGGAATTAGGTGAAGAAGAAACTATGGACAAAGGAGTAAAACAACAAATACTCCCTCATACTCAAGAGTTCTAAACATTAGAACAAGATTTGAAGGAAATATACAGATTGAGAAATGAGAAAACAAAACTGAAAAGAAAGAGGTATTGAAACACTCCTGGGGGTAGTAGAGTTTCTAGAGCCTTCTATGGACAAAGAAAAGGGATTGGAGGGACTTACGGCAGCTTCCTTGCAATAACCCGCAACATCCTTATTTACCTTGGCCATAGAAACACCTACAATAGATTATACTCTTGCTTTCATACCCTTCTATCATAAATTTCCTCATCCATTTCCCACTACACCAACACCTACAATAGAAGAGGTTATTGATGTGGATTTCTCAACCACTACTCCAGTGGAGACTTACAATCTTTTGATTTTTTTGAAGAAAAAAATTAGTAATAATGAAGGATACCATAAAGAATTGGTGCAGAGATTTAAGGGATATGTTGAATCAAAAGAACAATATGATGAATTACAAGAAAAATTATAATTTTCTAAATTTAGGATCAAATATCTGAAGGAAAATAATAGTAAATTACATGAAACTATTGAACTATTGATGGAGTACAGACCCCCTTCAAGGGTGTATGTTGTGTACCTAGAAGAGAAATGGTTTAAATTCAGATATGATAGGATTTATAATGATCAATCTTACATGATTTGTGACCAAAAATATTTCTTTGAAGAATATAGACATGTTGATCCTGACCTCCAAGCTTAGCTAAGTTAGTTCTACACCCACCAATATGTTTTATTAAGTGATATAGAATATAATCCAAACATCTATTTGGGGGATGTCCCACTAAATGCATTTTCTTCATATGTCTTGAATGAAATAGAAAGAAGGAAAAAAATGAAAGAATATCAAGGAAAATAAAAAGAAGCTACCTTGATGATCAAGAGTGAATCAAGAGATCTAGATGCTGTAATAGATGAATGGATCTCCTTTATGAACACAAACACTCCACAGAAATAGGTTATCAAAAAGTAGGTAGAAGTCTAGAACCACTATTTGAGTCTTATGAAAGGAGATGGCAAGCAAATTTTTGTTTCCTACTCTCACAAATAGGCAGAACTCTTAGATGCCTTGAAAAAAAAGGAACTGTACTCCCCTCAAAACATTAGGGAGGTCATCTACAGAGTATACTTGTATATTGAACTTGTCAGGAAATGGAGAATCCAATGGTTGGGATTGATGTTTCAACCCCCTATATTCTGGTTCCTAGTTCTTGACTAAGAAGGAAATGTTCCAGTTGATAGAGAGGTAGAGAAGAAAAGATGGTAACAAATTGAAAATGCTAAAGGTTTTTACATCCTTGAAGGGTCAGGCTATCCTAAACCCCTAAACTTTAGAAAATTTTGTGGTTTTAGAATACAACACAGGCTTGTTCGAGGTCAAGCAAGAGGTTAAGTAGGGGAGTGATAAGGCCACCAATTTCTTACTTTTATAGCCTCATCCATGCGTAGTATATGTCTTCTCCCATGTAAGTCCCAGAACTATCCATCACTAATGTAAATGAATGAAGTTATGATTTTATATGTACATTGATTTATATATGGTATGTTATGAATTATTGATGTTTTTTCCTTGATTGAATTATATTGGTGTGACTTTATCTAAAAAGCATTTGAAGGGTCATGAAAGGTTATAGAATCTTGCTAAGCCATAGCTACTACAGGCTACCTATAGTAATTGTAGGCTTCACCTACAGGTTGTCTGTAGCCACTACAAAGTGCCTACAGTACCTATAAGCTTCACCTATAGGTTGCTCATAGCCAATGTAGAGTGATTTTAACAACTTTAGTCTTCACATATAGGTTGCTTGTAGCCACTATAGTACATGCAACAACTGTAGGCTTCACCTATAGGTTTCTTGTAGCCACTATAGAATGCTTGTAGCAACTTTAGGCTTCACCTATAAGTTGTCTGCAACCACTACAGAGTGCTCATAGTAACTGTAGGCTTCACCTAAAGGTTGTCCATAGCCACTATTCAAAATAGAGATATTATTAAGAAGATCTTAAAGACACATCCAATTGTCTTGGGAACTAAATGGATGATTGGAAAGAATCATAGTTATTGTACAGATTCCCTACAAGTAAGGAATTATCAGATGTGCTGCCAAAGATGAGAAAGACATGGATAATGAGAAAAAGATAAAAAGAAATAAAATAGCAAAACAATATGCCTTGTCTTTAACCCAGTCAAACCTAAAATAAGTAACTTCGGTTACTAACCACTTGAAGGTTGATTGGGTTATTTTCTAAGTATTTTTATTTTTCGTAGTTTGGTGTTTTTTGGTTAAGAGTTAATAAAATACCTTCTATATTTAATGGCAAAACCTAGATCAGATTAGGAGTTAGTTAATTTGAATAGATAATAGTATAAGTATTGGAATTGTAACATTGCACTCTGAATATTGTAACTTCCTATAGCAATATTATATTGCTACAAAATTGATTAATGAGAAGATTGATTTTGTGAGAAGTTTGTGAATTCTTTTAGAGAAGGATTAGAATTCAATTTTGAATGAGGAAGGCCCCCCTTAAAAAGAGTTGCAATGAAGATCCTAACTCTCTTTAGATTTAAGTGTATTGTGTAAGTTGATTTTAATTAGTTTGATTATATAAGTATGATGCATATGTGATTCATAAGTGTGAAGTAATTATGTAGTTATATCATAGTAGTTTCATAGTATATCTATTTGGTGAATTCAATATAAATTCATTGTACTGCAACTAGAAAAGCAAGATGATTTCTAAATCAATAATGCATATATAGTGCTGACATCCTTGAAAAGTATATGCACCTTGGGTTGATAATTAATGTTAATCAGACTCAAAAATTTGGTAATCACTGGGTAATTAGTCTACACAATAGAGATTTTTTTCCTTTTTGTCTAAGTGTTTAATTAGGTTTTGAGCAAATCCATGTTGTGGGTTTTCAAAATTACCAAATGGGTATTTGTTGGTTGTGCTAAAACTACTAGTTTAAGGTCATTTTTGGGGGTTTTTATAAAATTTGAATATATATAAATTTTAGGTATACTCTTTTATTTTTTATGGATTTTAATTAGAAAACTAAAAAAAAATATTTTTTAGAGTTTCTAGTGATTTTCTATGAAAATTTGAAAGTTTATATTTATAGGACAAGCAAGGAGTAACAATGAAGATAGTGTAATTTTCATGAATTTTTTAATAAATGTGACCATTAGAATCATATCTTTGATATATTTTTATAAATTATTGGTTTGTAAAAAACAAAGCACCGAGGTTCTAGTGGCATGTTTTTGAAGTTGTTATTCAGTGCAATGGAGTACACCATAGATCACATTAACTACCTGCCTACTAATTATCAACCAAACCAGAGCATGTGACATTGAGATTAACTTTAATTGGATAACCATTAGTGGTTTAATATAGTAATATCCTAGGTTTAGCATGTGATCACATGTTGGGTAGATATATCCCCTAAGGGCTAGACCTCATCATTGGGCCTATTTTTTGAAGTCTTGTACTTTCATGGATCATAAATTTTGATCTGTAAAACATGGAGAGGTGAATTGTTTTTCACTTTGGCTATGTTTTGAGATATATATAGTGATGGGGTTATTTTTTATTTTGATAAATTATATTTCTATAATTTTTAGTTTTTTTCCTGAATTCTTGACTATATCAAGTATTTTGGACCTTCAAGAAGCCATAGTGTTTGATTGGTAACCCAAATTTTCATTATTTTATATTTGTAAAATATAATTAGTTTGGTTTCAACTTAGATTTGAAGTTTTTTCAAAATCATGGCCTATTTTGTAAACTATGCATCATACTGCTTAGCCTCAAGTATAGTTACCACCTCAATTTTAAGAGGGGATAACACTTAGTGTTCTATATATATTTTGGGTGGGTTTTTTAGATGTACTTTATACTCACATGGATTTTTAAAATATTAGAGTGGGTTTGATATGTTACCTTCATCTGTGTGTACCTTATTTTATACACCTTTTTCAAATTTTAGTTGTTGAATACTTTCATGTTGCATTTTGGGCACTTTTTTTTTTTATAGATACAAGGGTTGAATGGGTACCCTACTCATTAAAAAAACTCAAAAAAGAATGCCAAAATGACCTAATGTATCAATATAATCGACAAATCTATATCCACCTAGAAAAATCTCAATGATAAATAGGTGATCCAAATCTACCAATTCAAAAAATATAAACCACATCAATATCATAGGCATTTAGAGGCCATACAACAAACAAAAAAGAAAGATTCCTAGTTAAGTAACTTTCTTTTGAGAGAAGAGTTACATATGACACATGTCTATATTAGAAGCAATATTTTTCCTAGGAGAAACCTTCATCTAACCTTTATCATCATCAACTAGATTATCATCCTGAGGGATTACCATGTTTGAGTCCAAGGCTTCCAAAGAAGCACCTAAAGGGGATGAAATTAAATCTTGTAGAGAATAATATTTTAAACTTTGGGGAGATTTTTAATTAGTAAAATCCAAACCAGAAACCATTTTATCAGAGGGGACCTCCTTATTGAGATAAGAAGAAGAGATCACTTCAGAGGAGGATGACAAAAGATAAGGAGAATCTTTATTCAAGTCTACAAAATAACCAATATTCTTAATAGAATTAAAATCCTTACCCCTACCTACAGATTCCATTTTCATGTCCTTACCAAAGACAATCAGATGTTCCACATCAACATCTTTCCACCAAGTACTAGATTTTCTAATTTTAATCTTGCTATTAGATTATTCACCAAATTTGGAATAGTCATTAGCCAAATGACTACAAGGAAAGCAATTCCTGCATCTAAAATTTAATATTTTATAATCCAAAGGTTGATTCCATATTCTATTACCAAATTTGATCTTGATAACTTCATGTAATTTTTTGGAAAGATATAAGACAATGAACATACAAGCAAAGGTAGTACACATGTAATATTTACTCTCATAATCAAGAGAAATAAATTCCCAAAAAGAGCTTCTAATGGCCTAAAGTGAAGAATCCTATAAAATGACAAAGGCAAAGGAGATAGATTGACCCAAACTAGTGTTGTAACAAAGGAATCAGAAATAGGGTTAAAATTAGGGAACCATGATTTCATGAAAATAAAGGATTTATCCCAAATCTAAGGACTCAAATGTAACAACCAGTCTCTATCAATGATGAAAGAATAAATAATGATGAAGAATCTCTTAGCACAAGGGTGAATAAAGAAAGCACCATTCAAAAGAGGTTTATAATGCTTGGAAATCTGGGTATGCAAATTGACTATGCTTGGTAGGAATTTTAGAAATTGGAAAATCACTACCACTGAAGATAACCAAGCTTCCTCCTTCAGAATCGCACTACTTAACTCCACCAAAGGAACATTAGGTATGTTCATCCCTGAATTGTGCTGATCAGAAGGGGAAGCTAAAAATCTCACTGGAGAAACCCTTGATAGAGAGGAAGGTGCATTTGATCCAAGAGCAGCCTCCAGGTCCCTCCAAGAAGCATTTAAAAAACTAGAACCCATTGAGAAGCTGAAGAAACCCTAAAAAAGAGCCAAAATCTAGAGACATAGGTTGCACCAAAGACCAAAACCATCTTAAAGAGAATCATAAATCTAAAAACATATGGATTAAAAAATTAGAGAACCACATCCAAGTGATGCCATTGGCAATAGCAAACTAGGTAAACCTAAGATGAGGAACACAAAGTGTAGGGTAAGATGGGCACCATGCCCTAATGAGCTAGCAGTAACCGTACTCTTCTTTACTTCCCTCAATTCTTAAAAAAAAAATATCAATAGTGTTGGTGATTAAATTTTGGGCACTCTTGAGTATTTTTTGTGATTTTCTATACGCTTAACACATTGATACTTTTGGGAGATATTAAGTTGCTCTATCTTTATTCCCTAGTTAGCATTATGGAAGGTATTGTGTACTTGTAATGTTTCCTTGGTTGATTGAGTATGCTATGTACATAGTATTTATTCTTGGTGGATCCAAACACTAGTCATTTTTTGTGCCATAAATTTTTTTATGCCAAACCTTATAGGGTTTCAAAATCATTATGTTTTTTTATGCTAGATTTATAATCGAGCCAGCTTGAGGTTTTAAAACATTCATAGAAGATAGTGGAATTTTAATACTTTTTTGTAAAAATGCGGATCAAGGTTCATACCCTCAAATTCCTCTCTTCAAGATATTTTTGAAAAAGTCTTGGTTTGTGGAAAACATGTCACTGAGGTATCTATGGGCATGTGTTTGAAGTTGTTCTGTGTGATAGAGTACCAAAGAGATCACACTAACTACATGCCTTCTAATCACCATGTAGACTACTACATGTGATAATTGTGCTTAACTAGTAGTGGTTTATTGCTAGTGGTTTAATATAACAATAACCTAGGACCACCATGTGACCACCCCTAGGCAAATTTTTCACCCAAGGGCCAACCCTACACCATTAGGACTAGTTTTTAAAGTCTTATACTTCTGTGGCTCATAGATTTTGATCCCTAAAGCTCAAAGAGGTGATTTTATTTTATTTGGCTATTTTTTTAATATCTACACAATGGTAGAGTTATTTTTTAATTTTGATAACTTATATTTCTATAATTTACATTTTTTCCTTGATTTCTTGGCTAGATCATGTATTTTGGACCTTCTTGAGGCCATAATTTTTTACTAGTAACTCAAATTTACATGATTTGTTATGTATGTGCTTTTAACACTCTCCACAACTATAACATATAATTTTTTTGATATTAGATCATATTTAATTTTTTTTATCATAATGGTCTATTTTGTAAACTGTGAATTATATTGCTTAGCATTGAGTATAGGTGCCACCTCATTTTAAGATTGTATCAATCCTCAGTGATTTATATATTCTTATGGGTGGATTTTTTAGATGTATTTTGTACTAGCACTAATTTATAAAGTGCCATAGATGGTTTATTTATGTTTACCTTCATGCATGTGTGCCTTATTTTATACACCCTTTTCAAATTTTAGTTGTTGAGTAATTTCATGTAACTTTTTGGGCACCCGAATATGCAGATTTTATAGTGATTTTTTGTACACCTACCACATTAAAACCTTTGGAGATATTGAGATGTTTTATTTTCAATCCCTATTAAATATTGCAGGGAGGGGATGGTGGTATTGCTAATGATTCCTTGGTTGATCTAGTATGTTTATGTACCTAGTGTGTGTTCCTAACAGATGTAAAGGCTAATTTTTTTCTGCCAGAGAATATATTATGCCAACCCTTATAGGGTTTTAAAAATCAATATGAATTTTTTTTAATGGTATATTTTTAATCAATCCAACCTAAGGGTTTAAAACATTCATAAAAGTTTAAGATCCCACTTATTAATCATGGCTCTCCATTTATGAATTTAAGGCTTTAATAAAGATATTTTCAATTCTTTGACTTTGAGGATGATGATGTCATCATGACCTCAATTTTATTGGAATTTAATTTTATAAAATTAATATTCACTAATTGTACATGGGTTAGATTTAGCTGGAGAACCTATAAATAAAAGTGCCAAGGCCATTGTTTAATAATATCTTAAGCCAAAATTATAATGTTAAATTGTTGAGAGATAAATATTTCTTTTGTAATGTTATAATAAAAAATTATTGATAGATTGCTTTCTTGGTGAAGCCAAAGCCAAGCCAAATAAAACCAAAGGGACAAGGAGAAATTATGCAAGGCAAACCATTGTTAAAGACTCTTTAAGCACATGGCCAAGTACATTCCTCTAAGGTTAATGTGCAACTCTTGCTCACAAGGAAGGTGAAGAATACTTGTTTTATCTTCTTTTGTTTGTTACTTGAATTTTTATCTAACTCTTTGAGTTACTAAGCTTAAGGTGTTAGATTTATTTGTGTTTTTATTGATGGTTATCATACTAAAACTTAACTAACTAACCTCTTAGATTCCTATCTCACATAATGGCACATGGAAATTTCACATAAGAATTTAATTAGATTTTCTTAGTTAATTCATTCTGCTTAATATTTTTTGCATTTTAGGAATTGTTTAAGTGCCATGTTTAATGGGTTTAAAAGCCAATCTTTCAATTTTCTAGGTCATAATTTGATTGGAGATGAATCTGTGAGAGGATACTATTGCATAAAGGATAATACCCCAAATGGGGATGCCTCAACATGATCCTAAGTACTAATATCTGATGTGTAGATGAAATTGGGACATTCAGTGATTCTTAGGTGTAATTTGCACTGTTTGGTATAAATCAATCAAAAGTCTAGTTGAAACATGGTTGTAGCTAAAATAGGATGTCTATAGTTTGACCATGTTTGGGAAGGGCTTGCCAAACATAGGCATAGTAACATTTTCTCAAAGAATGAAAAATTTATTAATACCTTGGTCAATGTCCCAAAGGGTGATGAATGAGCCCTAGATGCCCCCTTAAGGGGTCAGGTGATAAAATAAAGCCATCAAACATTCCCTCCAAAAGAAGGAAATGATGTGATCTATAGATAATGAGGGTGGAAATATCAATTTTTCCAAAGGTGATTATAATCAGTGGCACAGTGAGGTGCCCTAATAGGAAAATAAGTGAAAATAGTGATTTTCCTAAAGACAATTATAACCATTGGCATAGTGAGGTGCCCCAGTAGGGCAGATAGAAGCATGATACAAGTTTACTTTTCCCCACTAAGGTAGATGTGATCATTAAAGGGTTGAATAATTTACCTCAGTATGGAAAATGAGTAAAGGGGGCTTATGTACTAAATCCATACTCATAGAGTAAGAATAAGTCAGCATAGAGGTTAGGCATGAATTTGGGCCACTTGCTACTATGGAGACACATGTCTTAACTAGTAGTGATTACTATTCAGTTGTGATTTAGTTACTCAGTATTTGGGTAGTGTTTGGGTAGGTTTAGGATCTGTCAGGTGTGAACAAGGAGAAGTACTTCCCACTGCATTGTCTGATAGATCTTTTGGCCTGATTTTTTTATAGCTTATGATATTAGATATCATATTTATAAACAACTATAATAACATTATGTATCTAGATAATTTAAAACTTAATTTAAATGCAAGTACAAATCAAATAAAATGTAAGATATGAGCAATCAATTCCCAAATGAATATAATATAATATAATAAGTATATAAATGTACAAAAATTTAAGACTCACATGTAAATAAAGCGTAAGGATCCTAAAACAACCAATAAACAAAAAATAAAAAAGGAAAATAAAACAAACAAAAAAATGAATGAACAAAACACCAATAAATAAAATAAACAAACATGACAGAATAAACATTGCCCCTAGGATATTGGAGACAATGAAACAAACAAATAAAAATGGGAGGAATATAATAAAAGGAAGGGATAGCCAAGATGACTCTAGATGCACTAGGAAAGTGAATGTGGCCTATATAGTTTCATGGACACAAGATCTAACATGAAATTTAAGCCAAATGTAGTTCTCCTTGGTTATGGGATAAAATAAAATTGATGATAAGAAAATATAATTATGTGTAGAGGAAAATAATTATGGTCATGCAATATGGAAAGTGCATAGGAAAAGAGGGAGATGACATTAATAATCATCAAAACATCAACACAAAAAACTTGCGTGAGTGTAAGAGCATGGTTTAGGTGAAAACTATACAAAAATTTAAGAGATGAGTATCCACTAATGAATTGAATTGGTAATTCATAGTGTTTATTGAATATATGTGGTGAAATGAGAATGAGCTCACAAAATGGTGAGAATGTAGGCTGTGATTGCTCAAAAAATAGTGAGAGCATAAGAAAAACCAATTTGTCATTAGCGCATCAAATTTAAATGCACAATGCTCATAATATCAACTCAAAAAATAATAAGAGTGTAAAACTAAGGCTAATAAGGATGGGAAAACTAAAGGATAAGTGGTTACTTATGAAATATTTAATAGTCCCAAAATCCCTAAGGCAAAGGAAATGGTTGAGTAATAAAGGAAGGTGGTCGAGCTAACCTGTGATTCCTGATGTATCCAAGTGCTATCTACATAGTCAGTTTAGACCTCAAGCTGATGTAATTTTGCCTATAATGGTGAAAGTGGGGACTAGATTCCAATGTTTTGGTGTTTTTGATATCTTAACTCAATGTAAAATTATGAGATTCAACATAGTACTACTAGTAAAATGATGAGAGGGTATTGCTTAAAAATTCTTACAAAATAAAGAGAGCATGACAAAAGGGTGATTGAGATAACCTCAATATGAATCAAGCACTACCTACATTGTATTGTAAGACATCAAGTAATTTTAGCTCCACCTACAATAGATAATCCAACTAGGTAACAACAAGTTCATGAATAGGCAAATGGCAAAGTATAGAATAATGATGTGGCAATGTAGATAAAAATGGGGTTGTTCCTAATTTTCCCAAAGGTGGTTATAATGAGGAAACAACAACACATGTCAGTGATAATAATTTTCTCAAAGGAAGTTATAATTAGTAGCATAAGTAATGAGATATAATATGACAATAATGAATAATGCAATTACCAAACCACTGTCATATTGCCCCAAGATACTGCTCATTTTGGAAAATATGCACTGAAATAATCACCATACTAAATCAATTTATAAACCATCATCTTAATCCAATATATGAAGGTGCTTAAAGTACCAATAGATCAGAACCAAGGTAAAAAATAGTGGGCAAGGGAGGGTAAAATAGACTCCAAATAAATAGCAAAGGCATGTAAGGAATAGTATATGGTATGGTACAAGGAAGGTGATATTGCGATATGATGTAAATGACCCTCATAGATAATACCTTAGGTCTATTAATTGAAATAATGATTGAGATGTATTATTTTCATGGGTTCATCAACTTCATATCCTTCTGGTGTATCCAACCTTTAATCCCTAGAGCCATAGTTAGAAATAATTACATAAGGTCCTATCCAATTAGGCTTAAACTTGCCTTTCTTCTTTTTATCAACTGTGGTGTTATTATATTTTCTATGAGGAATAGATCACCAAGATAAAAATCTATATGCTTCATATGCCTATTATACTAACCACATAATTGGTTATGATATGTTTGAAGGCTATTTATAGTGGCCATGTATTTTTCATCCAATAATTCTAGCTCAACCTCAATGGTAAGAATGGACTTAGTGTTATAAACAAGGGAATATGGTGTGGATATTGTTGGATTATGGTAATTAAAATGGTAATCCCAAAGGTCATGAAAGATATATAAGTGCCAATCATAGCTAGCATCATTAATTATCTTCTTAAGAATATTGACAATGGTCTTATTATATCCCTTTGCTTGGCCAATATCTTGTGGGTAATATGTAGTGGAAAAACGTTTGGTAATGTTAAACTTAACACAGAGCACCTTGATATCCTTGTTCTTAAACAATATTCCATTATTAGATATAATGTTATATGGGATACCATAATGACAAATAATATGGTTAAAAATGAATTTGGAAATTTGTTTTCCTATCATGTAAGTCAGGGTTATAGATTTAACCTACTTAGTGAAGTACTCAGTGGTGGTAAGGATATACTTATGGCCATCTAATGAGGTAGGGTTAACCTTCCATAAAATATTGAGTCCCCATGTTGAAAATGACCATGGTGTAGTCATTTATTTCAATGTTTTTGTTGGAGCATGGATCAAATTTACATTTCTCTAACATTGTTTACATATTTTCACATAAGAAATGACATCTACTTCCATGGTCGACCAATAATAAATAGTACATAAGATATTTTTGGAAAGGATGAACCTACTGGTGTGAGCCCCATAAACTCCTTCAAGAACTTTCCTCCACACTAATTTGGATTTTATCAAATTCAAACACTGAATTACAATTCCATAAATGTTTATTCGCTAAAGGGTTTGTACAAGTAAGGTATATCTATAGGATTAGTCAATGAAATCTTTTTTTTGCTTATGTGAAAGGTTTGGTGGAAGGATTTGATCATGGAGGTTATTATATATGTCATAATACCAAATAGAATTGGGATAAAAAATATCATAAATCATTTCATTGACTGAGGGTTCATGAGCAGGCACTATAAGATGTTCAATGAGGAACTAATAATCTCTTATGAATCAAAGAACCAATGGTAGCCATGGCATCTGCTATCCTATTATTGGTCTGAGGTATGTGTTAAAACTAAATGTGAGAAATATACTACTTGAGAATGTCCACCATGGCTTTATATAGTATTAGCTTATCATCTTTGATCTAAAATTGGTCTGTAACTTGATTAATAATAAGTTAGGAATATCCATGAACCAATAAATTTTGAATGTTCCATTATAATACTAGATGAATCCCTAAACAAGTGTTTTATATTTATCCATGTTATTGGTATAAGGAAGTTGATACAGAATGATTTGGGAATGAAATTTCCCTGTGGTGTGATGAATAACAATCCTACTCTTGATCCATGAGATATGAATGACCCATCAAAATAAAGCTTCCATTGCTATTCCTCAGGAGATGTTTCCATGAAAGTCATGATGGATTCATCTAAGAATGCAAAAGTAAGTGGTTGAGTATCTAAAATGGGAGATTTAACAAAATGATATGAAAGTAATTACTCCTTAATGGCCTTTTAATTGACATATTCAATCTCAAACTCACTCAAAAGCATGATCCACTTAGTTATGTGACCCTATAATTTTTTTTAATAGTAGATACTTGAGCGGATCTAATTTGGCAATGATTATGGTTATAGATGGAAAGGATAGAAGGATGATGTGATGGATGATCATGAAGGCCTAGTGGTAGATAGATGATGCAAAGGGCCATTCTGTTTGAAGCAAGAGATGGATTGAAGATGGGAAATACATGCATGGATAGTGGGATGGCTAGAGAGGGGGGAGTGGGAGGGGGTGGGGTGTTTGATCAAGGTTGAACATATTATTCTATTCCAATACATGACCATAGACATAGTTTAATCTATATAATCTATGGGGTGGGGCCTGATGATTAATTGTATCATATCACATATATAATGGATGGATATGGATAATGGTATGTGTAGCTTGACCGTGCCACCCCTCCCCCTCCCCTAATCTTATTGTTGAGCATATAATGATGGAGCTTCTAGGCTATAAATATCATAACTAAACAATCTTTTTCAATTGGTGTATATTTGTGCTTATACACTACTAGTGTATGACTTAGATAATACACTACATGTTCTTTCCCATGTTCATCATGTTGGGTTAAAAGTGCTCCCAAGGAATTTTTAATGGTAGATATGTAAATTAGGAATGGATTACCTATAATTGGTGGAAATAAAATAGGCAAATTGGCTAAGTATTCCTTCAGGTGCTCAAAGTCCTTCTAGAATTTAGCATCTCAAAGAAAGGTAATACCTTTCTTTAATAAGTGAGTGAAAGGATGACATTTATCATCCAACTATAAAATAAAACATCTAATAGACTAGATTTTGACCTAAAAACTCTAAAGCTTATTCAAAGTGGAAGGTGGTGGCATATCGGTAATGTAGACATCCAATTCGTAACTTTGTTGTGCTGAAATTATTAATCTTACTCAAAATTTATGAAAATACACAATTTAGGCCAAAAATCATGTAAACTCATTAAATGGTTCAAGATTGTCATATACAAGTAATGAATTAGACTAATGTATCCCTAAATGGGGCAATGCATTTTATGTGATTATTAAATTTTCTCAAATCATTTTGAGTCAAAATGATGAAAATGCATTTTGGTGCTCTAGATCACATTTTTCTTCTAATTTGAAGGTACATGACACGTGCATGTGTTATTTTGTGTCAACAACATCTTAAATGGGATGATGGTTCATATGCAAATAAAATTACCTTTTAGTTCCTCTCCAATAAAATTACAACCTAGTAATATGACATTCTGACCAATTTGATTAAATGTGCACTAATTTCCAAAGAATTGTACTAAAATAGATTAATCTTACTTAGGCAAATTAAACCAAATTATAAAAGAAATAATTCCATGGAAGTTATTGAATATTTATTTATTGGATATTGATTCCTATTATATACATCATTAAATGACACCATTTGTAAGGTGGCATCCATAGGCCATAAATGCAACAAATATCAAGATTATGGCTTCCCATGCCTCTTTAATGCCCCTTCCTTCCAAATATTTATGAGGGTATTTATGGATATTATTTACATAATTAGATTAATGCATAGCCACACATATTGATCTCGAGATGGATGGTCATGGTTAATCCTGATCAATTCCAAAATCCTATAGATAGGATGGCCAAGACCACTTTGATTAAGCTTCATTTGTGTAAGCTTATAATGTAGGATTCTCTCTACAAGCCATTTGAGTGTAGTTTGATAATGATTTATTTGTAATCGGATAGCTTTAAGATAGGCATAACATTAATTTCATATCATGAGCCTAGTTTAGTTGGTGTTCTTGAGATGATTAAGGAGATTTGCATCCATCATTGTTAAAAACTTGAGCACCAAATCAAGGGGGAAATCATGTTTTGAGCTGCATTTGTGTGATGGAAATATTTTAAAAGGTAATATGTATGTGCTTTCTTTGATTTTCTCTTAATTATCTTTTTAAAACCCCATTTGAATAGGTTGGCTTAGCTTGTTAGTTCTTTATGCATTTTTCTTAGTTTTCTTGACTAATGTTTGATCTAACCATCTTTGTAATCCATCTCTACATCTTGACATGCCCGATTGGACAACATAGCCCATTAAAGTAAGGAAGACACTTTAGAATTTATATAAAATATAAAATGTCTTTAAAAATGCGTAACAATCAATTTTTAGCTTCATTTTCCTGTGTTTTTAAATTTTTTTTATTGATACATAGTCACACAGTGATCAATGTTGGTTTTGTGTAATAGACATCAGTCATGGCTAACCATCATTAGTTAGGTTGTAAGGAAAAAATGTTTTAAAATTGCATTTCTAGATCTTTATTCAGATTTGTAGTTATCAATTTGAGTTTTTAAGTCTCTGGCTAAACATTATTTTCTTGACCTAAAAGTTTTTTTTGAATATTTTATCCTAACTTAGGATAACAACAGTTTTTTTGAAAAATATTTTTTTCCTAAGGGTTCATAGGTGACCGTTATCGGTCATTTTTTACTAGCATTAGTTTGGTTTAAGATCAACATTGGTCTTGATACAACTGAGATCAGTCATTATTGATCAATGTCAGTTTTTATGTGTAAAAAATAGATAACCTGAGAACAAGAATTCCATATTTACTTATTTGATTATCAATTATGCTTCAAAGCAGGGGTAAACTCTCTAACCTTGTAGGGCCCATGTGGAAAAGTGATAAAAATTTGAGCATGATTTAAGTCTTTAACATTCCCTTTGGTGTTTAAAAGGAACTTAGATGGTTTGTTTAAGTGTTTTGTGAAAAATTTCAATTTTTTTGCAAACTAAGGCCAAGGGGCCAAGAATGTCACTCAACTTTTCAATTTGGTGCTTAAAACTTACACTTAAAATTGCAATCTTTTCAAAAGTGTGTTGTTTTACGTAAATCATCTATTGCTTGTATGTTATTTGAGTAAAACAAAGAGTGTGTGTATGCTCTCCCTCCATCCCTTATAGGGAACTTGGGTGACCAAAAGTACCTTTTCATTATGATTGTGCCTTTGATCAAGGCGTGAAAAGGAAGTTATTTAGGATATCTCCAAAACTTGTATGGTTTGGGTGATCTAAAAACAACCTCTAAATCCTTTTCACTTAGATCATTTATTTTACGCAATTTGGCTTATAGAGGGGAGTTCATATCCTCTTCACAAGTTATTTAGGGAAGCTTTGACATGAATTTTCATCTCTTGGCATTATTTTCAACCCCACTCCATGGTGTGGTATATGAATTGAGGTCAACCTAATGGGACATTTTGTTGAGCAGTTAAGCAAACTCTATTAGTGGAAATCCAACTTGGAACATATGATCAATCAGGACATTGCACTACACTAAGCAATTATTGAATGTAGTGGTTGTGAAAAAGATAAGACATTTTCATAACAAGCTGATTAATGTTGATTTAATTGGTGTGTTTCATCTCTAACATTAGCCATGCTTGAGACCATCTAGACAGTCATAAATTTAAGTTTTAGAACAACACCACTTACCATGGAGTATTGTTGATACAGGGTGAGTAACCCAAAGTCCATGTCATCATACAATCTCTTGGGATAAGGGGGAGTGTAAAATACCCTACCACTTCATGCACTTTTATTTTTAGATTAACAATTAAAATCCTCCCAAGAGCATGTATATAGATGGATTTCAATAAAATGAAGCAACCTTGTCAGTTTAGGGCTTAAGATAATTTACTAAGTTGTATTTGTCTTTTTCTTTACTTAGTTGGTCTTGATTTGAGTCTAAAACTTGTTTGTGAACAAAACACATCATAACCAAACACATTTTTTGGCCACCATTTCTTTAACAAGGAGGCATTACACTGGTCAAATCTAAATCATCTTTTGACTTGTTTAAATCCTCTTCTTAAAAATTTGTGTTTGTATTGTCTAAACAATGTAGTTATGCTACCCATTTGAGTTAAATCACCTTTCAAAAATATTTAAGTCCATTGATAATTCAAATTCAGAATTACATTTTTTTAAGTTTTAGGTTAATGTGTTAATCAATTTTTTGTTTGCACTTGACTTGAGTTAACTTGGGTTCAATTTACCATTTGCGTTGAAGGTTATTTATAGACTCATCATCTGATCATTGTGAACTTAGGTCATCTAGTGTATCATTCACACTCTAAGTTATAGAACACATTTTATTCTACCTTCTATTACCATGTGGTGGTGTTGTGCTACTCATTTGGTTCTAATTTTATACATAAGAATTCTTGTATGTTTTCACATCTTGAGTTTCTTGGTTCACATTGTCACCTTCCTAATTTTAAGTACGTTCTTCTAATTTTCTAGTAGCAACTTATCAAATTTCATCTATATTTTATGATATTGATGTATCTGTTAACCTATGTTTGGTGTACTATATTACACTTAGGTCTTTGAGTTATCATACCCTCTTCTAATTTATATGATTTCAACCCTACCCAAGGTTGAGTAATTTTGTGAACACATTATTCTAATTGTGTGGTACTAATCCACCTCCTTTTTATTATAGTCATTTTTGTGCCTTGTCAATTGTTTAGAAAAGATGAAAACTCATACCTTATTTAAACATTTGCAAAACATTTTCCAAATCTTTCCAAACATATAGAACAAATATTTTAGACATGACTCAAAGGTATACTCGTAGTGGGTTCTCTTATGTCCCTAGTTATGAGGAGGAGAAATTTTATGATGGTCAAGATAATTCTATGGTCTTTGAAGACATTCCCACAATTATAAGATCTGAGGAAGAATATTCAGGATATCAACCCCAAGAGGACAAGGATGAAGCACTCCTAAGGTTTGTTTGAATTAAATGTTAGGCTACCCTCAGACTTTCTTATGGAACAATTACATACCTTGGTTAGATAATGAGAGAAATAACAAGAACATTCCTTCAAAAGAATTGAAAAAACAAACATACCTTCTTATATAAAAGGTAAGGAAATAATTTTAGAGTCAAAACCAAATGATCAAGATCTTGTTACCAAGATCAAGAAGATAATTCAATGATATGCAGACCAACTTATCACAGACTTGACAGACTCGTTAGTTGCCAATTCAATCCATAATGATGATTCCAAAGAACAAGGGAATGTGGTTGATCCAAAGTAAAATTTAGTTAGGAACACAATAATGATGGATCAAGATGTCTTGATTGAAAAAACAAAATCCCAATAGGTTCCATAACATGCTTCGTTGGATATGGAGTATACATTTTTCAATCATCAAGAACCTCTTGTCCCTTTACAAAATGAAAGACCAAAACATTGAGTACATATTGAAGAAATCATACAAAAAAATTTGGATAGTTCATCTCAACCAACACATAATGTATAAAATAGACCACAGACTCCCCAAAATCAATAGAACACATATAATTCAAGGTAACAGATTCCAAGGAATCAATGACTCGCTTACTTGACTCAAGGAGTGAACCAAAACAAAGTAGTAGACCGTAGGGTGTATATCCTTAATAAATTCATAAAATAGGGGCACATACCACCCCAACAGAATTATGTTCCATCTATGAATGTGCCAAACATGCAAGAGTGAAATTCCATGAAGGATTTTGTGTCACAATTGGAGACAAGAAACAAAATCAAGAAGTATAAATTTAATGAGATATGTCCATATTTGTTTGATTTGAGTATTCTCTAAGTCCCCTTTCTGTCTCATTTTGAGTCACCCAAATTTGACAAATAAAAAGGAAAGGGTGGCCCACGTGAACACAATCAGACATTTTTGTGTTATACCAAGAGGTCGCTTGTAGTATCATTTATTTACTTTGATTGTTCCTACAAAGTTTAGTGGGGTAAGATTTAGATTGGTTACTTATGTTACCCAAGGGATCAATTACAGATTGGAATGACTTATCTAAAAATTTCATCAATCATTTATCATACAATATTGAGAATGAATTGACCATTATTGACTTGTGCAAATCCAAACAATGTGATGGAGAAAGCTTCACAACATATCTACAATGGTGGACAACATTAGCTAGTCATTTTCAACATAATTTTCTAAACAAATAGTTGGCAAACATTTTTGCATAGAACTTACACCCTAAGGTAGCACATAATCTACAACTTTCTTGCATGAACACATTTGATTAAATTATAGATAAAGGGGTACATATTTAGAAGGCTTTTATTACCAAGGGCCTTGTTAATATTTACTTGAAGGGTTAAACATAAAATCAAACCCAATCACCAATTCAAATGGTTATGCAATAAAAACCTAAAGGATTCAATAAGAATAAGAATATGGTAGGGAATGGAATGGAATAACTGAAACAAGACATGTATAAATGGTGAAGGCTCCACCAACTCCAAATATACAATTAGCTCCCCCTAATCCACCAACAAATTTATAAAGAGTTCCTCCATAAAGGACATTCCACAATCAATTCATAGTCTTTAGTAAATTAAGAGAGCCTATTGAGATAGTATTCCAAAAGCTCATAATAGCTAACCTGATTGTATGGCTTGTACCAAGGCCATTTCCTTTAGATCAACCAAAACTTCATTAGTACAAGGAATGTTAGGACTTGTTCCAAAGTCTTAATGTTAGGTTAGATTTTTGGTAGGTAATAAATAATTATTGTAAATGGGGCATGCATCTTTTAGTAAAGACACCCCCATAAAATAAACTTACTTAGTTTGTTTATTAGGTAGTTTTAATGTTATATATTTATTAATTAGAATTACCTTACAGGTTATTTTCCCATATTTAGTTGGTTATAGGATTAGTTTTTTTACCTATCATTGGTAAAAACTATATAAATCAATGTTTGCATTGTAAAAGGGTTAATAGAGTAAAGGCACCCTTATGTACTTGTTTTTTTGAAATTAATAAAATACTTGTGCACTCGCACTAAGCAGGGACAAGGTTCAACCTATTTTGGTTCAGGAGTTATCATGGAAAATGAATTTTTAAACTTCCATTGTGTTGTTGGTCATGGTGCCTATCGTTTCATCCAATTGTGACACCTTATTGAATATTTGATCAAAAGTGGTGAAGTTGATATCAAGCTTGATCTACAGGGCACTATCAAGATATGAGAATCTACCAAGATCCATTTCCTTGACATAATCAACAACCACTAAGGAACAATCAAAACCAAGGATAAAATCAAGTGTAGAATCAGAATCAAACTCAAAGTTAAAATCATAATCAACATGATCATAATCAGGATCATAATACCCATGCGAATAACTTGGGTTATAATAACATACCTTATGAATACAACAACACCATGAAATGCATTTTTGCAACCCATATTACCACTATCACTGTTAAATTATGTGAACCATCATGTACGCCTCATAGTAATGGACCCATTATTATAGGGTCAACACCCACTCCCTCTAGTAATACCAAATTATGTTCATACAATTTTGTTACGACTCCATTTACATGGGTTACTATTTTTGGACCCCATCCTTCCTCTAATTATAATGGATCCTCATCAACTCAAAATTTCACTAACATAACTAGATGCCCACAAGTCACTCTCCAAGGCCCTTTGCCTTTCATCTTCTAATTATAATGACTACTTGCCACCTCTAGATTATGTATTCACAAGTAGATGCTCATGAGTTACTCTTCAAGGCCCTTTGCTCTCTTCTTATAACATTGAATCCAACATAGAAATTATGAATTTGGATCCAAATCCGAATATTGTGCCAATCAAGGCTAAACTATCTCATCGTACTATTGAAAATCCTGATAGTCTATCATACCAGCTAAGTAAAACCCCTGCATAGATTTATATCTTAGATCTCTTGCATACGTCTGAAGTCCATAAAATTATTTTCAATATCCTTTTACAAGAATCACTTATTCCCAAAGATATTAATCTTGAATAGTTTTAAATACTAGTTGGACACTTATCTTCATCTTGAAAACTCATGTTTGATCAAAAAGACATGTCCACTCTTGGTCCAAGCCATAACAACCCACTATATATTGAGTCATTAGTGAAAACCATAAGATCAAGTAGGTTCTTATAGACAATGGTTTAGAGTTAAACATATTGTATTTCAAGTTGGTACATAGATTGGGCTACACTATGAAGGCAATTCAACTAGAGACCATTACCATAAAGGTTTATGACAATGTTGAGAGGGAGTCTCTTGGTACCATTTATTTGTTGATCATTGTTGGGTCTATTTCTCACCACACATTATTTCATATTGTGGATATTGAGTTGACTTATAACATACTTCTTGTTCATCCTTATATCCATGAAGTATAGGCCATTCCATCCACCTTGTACCAATGCCTTAATTTCCCCCATGATGGGATTGAGGCCATTATTCCTATCGATCTACAGCCTTATCAGTATTTCAAACATTTAGAGGTGGAGTTTCAAAATTATAACTATTATTTAGGTTATAAATTCATTAAAAATAATAATAAAGAGATAGTATCACATCCACCAACATCCAATTATATCAACCCTAGTGACCTTTCATCCACTTTGGATGATCCTTTTTAGATAACTCTTGCAATACAGGTTGTTATAGAAGATGTGTGCATTTCCACGTACCATCTTAAGGATGCCTTCCATGTTGCCAAGTTATTGAAGTATCCTAAAACATTTGGTAAACCCAAACCTTTTAAAATCCCTAATAGACCCAACTTGATCTGGAAATAGAAGAAAGAATAACAAAAACCACCAATGGTATTTATACCTACTACTTTACCAAAATAGGAACAAGAGGCTTTCACTGAAGGAGACTGGTTATATTCTGATGACATTATTGATTAATTTCAAAATCCAAAATATCCCATCCTTAATTAAATAATGGAAAATTTTGATTATAGAGGATAAGGCCTTGGCTTATAAGCATGAGGAATCCTAGAACCTTTATCAGTTAGAGTACCTAATTTAAATAATGGTCTCAGATTGATACTAGTTAGGGGTGACCTCATGACTTTCGATAGTGATTACTCTAAATTAACTAGAAATGAGACTCCTAATAATGATGTAGCATCCCATTATAGCCTTTTCGATAATCTTACTAACTCAAATTTATTTGATAAAAATGTCATTATAACCTTAACACCCCATTTTCCCCTATGCCTTTATCATCCCAAAATCATTGATCAGGACTAGTAAAATTTGGTCATACACCTTGATGAGTTTTAGAATGAAGAATTAATTACAGATTATATGGACCTTAGATATGGATTACCCATTGGTGATCATAAATAATGCTTTGATTTTTCATTAGATCCATCTACTTACTTTGGAGATAATGTAAACTTTCTTGGTCATAACAAAGATAAAACATCAAGATCTTCTTGTGAAAACCTCTTTAAGGCACTCATTAATTAGGGAAAAAGTAAAGATAAAGACAAGCCCTAGAGTGAAAACCTATTTTAGGTGTTCTTGGATGGGAAATTTTTCTCATCCCCAAAGGATGTTCAAGGTCCATCAAGTCCTAGCTCTATATCTAGTACAAGCATTTCTTCAGAACAAAAATAAAATTTTAAGCATCTTTCTCTTGAGTTTCTAGATATTTTTGTTACTTGGCCATTACCTAAGATGCCAAATTTATATTCATCACATTACTTAGAGCTTTGGGAGGAACAACAAGAAATTGTAGCAAAACAAGATGACATGATCATACCTTGCCTACTATTCTTTAAGATGGATCTACACTTCTTATAAAAAACATAGTTGAAGTGAACCTGGGAACACGTGATGATCCAAAAATTATTTATCTTGGAGCTTCCCTTACTAAAGCAGAACATGAACACACTATATTCATTTTGATGGATTTTATTGACATTTTTGTATGGGCATACTCAAACATGCCAGGCTTAGACCCTCACTTGGTTTTTCATCACCTTGTTGTTCATACAAATGTCAAGCCAATTAAATAAAAATTGAAGAAGATGCACCCAACATTGTTATTTTGGTAAAAATCAAATTGGATAAGTTATTAGGAATAAGCTTCATTGTACCATTGGACTATTCTGAATAGATATCAAATATAATTTTAATCAGTAAGAAGCCACATGTTATATGCCTTTGTACAAATTTTAGAGACATCAATAAAGCATGCCCAAAAGATGATTTTCCTCTTCCCAACATTGATATTATTATTGATTTTATTACTAGTTATGAGATGCTATCACTCATGGATGGATTTTATAGATACAATCAGATCAAGATAGCCTAAGAAGACCAACACAAGACTACATTCACCACTCCATGGGGAACATTCTATTACCAAGTCATGCCATTTGGCTTGAATAACATTGGAGCCACATATCAACATTCAATGACTGTCATCTTCCATGACATGATGCAATATATTGTTGAGGATTATGTTGATGACATTCTACCTAAATCATGAACACATGCAGGACATCTTGATGTTCTATGAAGAATCTTTGAGAGGCTTCATGAATATAAAGTCTACTTGAATCCTAAGAAGTGTATCTTTAGTATCACTTTAGGGAAATTTCTAGGGTTTATTGTATCACAAAGAGGGATTGAATTCAACCCTACTAAGGTCAAGAATTTTGTTGAAATTCCTCCACCATCAAATCTTAAATAACTTTGAAGCCTGCAAGGAAAGATTTAATATATTTGTACATTCATTTCTCAACTAGTAGATAAGTGCCACCCATTTACACATCTATAGAATAAAGGGGTCACATTTCAATGGGATGAAGATTGTCAATTAGAATTTATGAATCTCAATACATATTTAGCCAACCCATCAATTTTGAGACCGCCAACATCTTGACAACCACTATTTCTTTACATATCAGTAATTGAGCATGCATTAGGGGTACTGTTGGCCCAACATGATGATCAAGGTAAAGAACATGTAATTTATTTAAGCTACACACTGGTGGCTTATGAGCACAATTATATGCTTATTGAGAAGGCATGTTTAGATATGGTCTCTGATTCCCAAAAATTTTGACACTATATGCTAAACAATAAAATAATTGTCATCGCTAAGGTGGATCCTCTCAAATTTTTATTATCCAGAGCAACTCTCACAGGATATATGGCCAAATTGATCATGTTCCTAATGAATTTTTTGTTGAATATTAGAATAATAAAGATATCAAGGGGTAGGTTATTATTTATTAAATTTTAGAGGCCCCTATTATAGATACTCAACCACTTAGTTTTAACTTTCTAGATGATTTTATCATGGCATAGGAAGAAGTGCAATAGGAGTCTGAATAGTGGAAACTATATTTTGATGGTTCCTTCAATTATCATGGATTTGGAGCTCACATATTATTGATTACAACATAAAGATATTTGATTCCCAAAAAATTTCATAGCAATTTTAATTGTACCAACAATATGGATAAATATGGGGCATTTATTGCAGGACTTCATCTTGCAGTGTAGTGGGATATTCAACACTTAATGGTCTACAATGATTAACAATTGATTATTAATCAAATCAATGATAAGTATCAAACTAGAGATGACAAAATTTTACCCTACAAGTAAATCATGGATAATCTCAAGGTTCTTTTTAAATCTCTACAGTTTGAGTAAGTACTAAGGGCCAATAATAAATCCGTCAATGTAATGGCAATAATTGGGTCCATGATACAGATTGATAGCAATGCTAAAGATTAGTAGTTTATGATTGAAAACCTTTTATAACCTACACATATTATGCCATATTTATAAAGGTTATGCACCATTGCTGGTCCTAATCCCCCACCTGAATTGCCTTGGTTCTAGGATTCTTATAATTACTTCCATGATCACATTTTTCCACCTGACCTATCCAATAACTAAAAAAAATATATTCCTTCACCATATATCCCATTATAGCTTCCTTATAAACATGCTTTATTATAAAGGATATGATGGAATGCTACTTCATTATTTATCTTTGGGAGAATCTAAGCTAGCATTGAAGGAGGTTCATGTTGGAATGTGTAGGGCCCAAACTAATGGTATGGTATTAGCTAAAAGCCTCCTTAAAACTAGTTATTATTGGCCAAAAATAGAGATAGATGCTTGAAATTAAGTGAGGAGGTGTGTTCCTTAAAAACAATATAAAAATTTGATACACATACCTTCCTTACCATTATAGCTGATCACAACACCATGGCCATTTTCTACTTGGGGCCTCGATCCCATCAAGAAAATAAACTCAACATCTTTAGATGGACATAAACACATTTTAACTGCTACCTAGTACTTTATTAAGTGGATTGAGGCCATTCCTCTCACTTATGTCATTGGGAATTATATAGCCAAATTCATTCATTACCATATCATCTGTCGATATGGCATCTTAGCACACATTATATTCAATAATGGTAGATCTTTTGTAAATAGATATGTTAAAGACCTTTGTGCAAAATTCAAAATCAAGCATAATAAATCCACACCATATAATCCATAAGGTAACGAACAAGTTAAGGATTCAAATAAGACCATTGTATTCATTTTAAAGAAGATTGATAATGACACTGACCATAATTAGCACTTGCAAATATTTCCTACCCTTTGGGCTTATCGAACCAGTCATCATATCCCTACATAAGACACTCCATACTCCCTTGTTTATGGCATAGAAGATATTATCCTAATTAAGATCGAGCTACCTTCATTACATGTTTCTTTGGATCATGTTGAAGATAATGAATAATATAGAGTCTCAAGGTTGCAATAACTAGAACTTATTGATGGTAAGCATTTGGCTACCATAAAATTTTTATAAGTTATTAGAATAAATTGAAAAGAAGCTACACCAAGTGCATTCTCCTTTGGGAGTTTGAGATTGGTGATTTAGTCTTGAAAGAGAACTAGAAGAACACAAACACTAAATGCAAGAAAAAAGGTAAGTTCAAACCTAATTAGTTGGGACCATATGTTATCATGACAAACTATGGATCAAGGGCATATCAACTGGCTACTCCAAATGGTGAAGAACTTCCAGATCCCATGAACATTATGAATATTAAAAGGTTCTATGCTTGACATCCATTTGAACCATTATCTACAAGACTCTTTACTTAGGGGTAACTTGTGCTAAAGTATTTTATCCTACCATTATATCCTGGACCATCCCATGATGGACTATATTCTTTGTTTTGACCTACCCTAAACTATTCTTTCGAGAACCATATTATTTTCATGACTCTGGAAGAGAAAGCTTTGAAACATTGGTACTATGAACACATTATATCCCACCCTATACCATCCTCTTTTGGACCATATTTATTTTGGATTGTTCTCCTTGAGAACCTTATTTTTATCCCACCCTATACCATCCTCTTTTGGACCATATTCATTATGGGCTGCTCTCTTTGAGAATCACATTCTTTTCATGTCTTGGGCCATTGTAACCTAAACATATTTTTATCCATTGACCAATTATGATACTTATGATGACTCATAGGCACTATGGAGACAATCGATGCCAGTTCTACAAATAAATTCAATCTAAATAATATTTTGTAGCTTCTTTTATAGACAAATGAACACATATACCTTTTTAGCTCAAAATCTTTGCCTACTGGATGGTTTATTAGATTTATCTCATGCTACATACTATTCTATAATTGTTTTACTCTTTGGTAGAAATATTTACCTTAACAAGACCTCACTCTCACCGATTTATGAGTATGTGCCATTGTAACCAACTTTAGTTTTTATTAGGACTTCTACTCTTAGATGAGCATATCCTTGATTCGTTTATTCCCCTTGTACATATTTTATCCCAAAAACACCAAAATCATTATAAAATGATCCACAAGAGAACAAAAACATTGCCTCTTAATTTTATATATTATGATCTTCACACTCTTACCATTTTACAAGTAATTATCCCATGCACTTGCCAATTTACAAGACCACTCTCATTTTTCCCACTGGCTTGCTATTTTGGAAGACCATTCCTATCTTCCTATTTATTCTACAAAATTAATCAAGTTTTTGTAGTTATTACTTTTTCTTCTATCCCACTTCCTAGGAGAATTAAATTTGGCCTGAAGTTCATATTGGACCATGCATCCATGTAACTATGTAGGCAACATCCACTTGTCTTATACATCTAGAGTCAACTTGATTATCCCCTTATTTTTCTTCTTTCCCCCTTTTATTTTGTGTTGTTTCCCTATCATCTAGGGGAAACTCTGTGTCCTTGTTCTTATTATGTTGTTTAAAATAATGCCTCTACTACACATGTCTGAATATTTTTTTTCAAATTGTACTAACTATTTTTTGTATGTGTTTACTTTATTTTTATTGGTGCTTTGTTGTGCTTTGTTGTCTCTTTATTTTCTTTTTGTTTGTTTCTTCTTGTTTCTTCTTGGTCTCTTGTTTTGTTATTTGGTCTTATTCTTTTCTTTTGATATTCCAAGTACATCTTAATGGTCCACATGGGTCTTGATTATTTATATATTGATCTCATGTTATTAAGTTATTCTTGCTTTGTTTTTAAACATTATTGTTTTTACTTAAGTCTTGATTGTTCATATCTTGATTTTAAGTTAGGTTCATTTATGTCTTGTTTTTGTTTGTCTTTATTTTTTATTTAAATGTAAATAGTTGTAAATATGATATTGGTAATTCTCATCATTATCCTTAGTTATAAATATTCACATTTGAACCAGATTAGCATAATTGAAATCCACTATCATTATAAGTTCCTCATACTTATGATGCATAATTTCATTTTGCTATATCAATCATTTTGTGCTTTGATTCTAAGTCTCAAGATTGATGTAGTTATGATGATCAACTCTCAAGTACACCAATGAAACTAGGTACCAATGGCTTATCATACATCTGAATCTATGCAAGATATACATCTCTTGACATACATTATGAGTCTAATCAAACAATGGTTAGTTTTCTTCATTCTTCATTCCATTCTCTCCCAATTTTGGGTAAACTACATTGGCTTGAGGTCCATTTAAACTATGTAGGTAGTACTTGGATACATGATTTATCTCAGGTCATCTCGGCCATATTTATTCTTCTATTTATCTCTTTCATCACTTTATGAATCCTCCTCTATCTATTTTTTTGTGGCTTTTGTAGCCATTACACCATCACATTTATGTTTGTGCCCGCTTATATTTAATATATGCAATATATTATATCCTTGAGTTAATGCTTGTCAATTAGCACTAATGGGGCATAACATTTGAACCAATAACAAATTTAAATGAGCGCTATATGGGAAAACCATTCTTTATCAGTGATCAAAATCAGCCCTAGGGGGGTAAAATTGCTTAATCAACTGATCAAATCGGCTTAATGGGGCACATTATTATTTCCTTTCAACGGAGACATGCTTATCCTTTTCTTCTAATTCTAATCTCTGTGGACTTTTGACTTTATTATGGTAATATTTTAGTGTGCAACTTATCTCAGAATTGGTCATTTCGTAAGCACACAACTTACACCTTAGCTTTGGGTGTATTCAAAGTGTGTTGCTTATATTTTTAGACTATATCATTTCCCTTCCCCCATTTTTGGGACCCATTTTATTCTAATTATATTTTGATCACTAATGGAATCAACATGTGTAAGGATTATCTCATCTGGATTTAATCTGTTCCATGGGTTAATCTTGCTTTCTTTCTATTTTTGAGATTCCATCCTTCTCTTTCATTCTTGTAGGTCCTCTTTAGGAGGCATCATGGGTCATTTCCTTCCAACTTATTATTGACAACTCTTTTTATTTGAAGAGATGTTACTTCACCTAAATGTCTCACTATGCCTTCTCAAATAGAGTTAAAATATTGACATCCAATTCCTAACACCATTGTGTTGAAATTGTTAATCTTAATCAAAATTTGTGAAAATACATAATTTAGGCCAAAATCACATAAACACGTTAAATGGTTCGATATTTTCATATACAAGTTCCAATTTAGGCTAATTTATCCCTAAATGGGGTAATGAATTTTATGTGAATATTAACTTTTATCAAATCATTTCGATTAAAAATGATGAAAATGCATTTTGGTGCTCTAGATCACTCTTTTCTTCTAATTCAGAGGCACATGACATGTACATGTGATATTTTGTGTTGACAACATCTTAAATGGGATGATGGTCCATAAAAAACTAACATCAACTTCTAATTCCTCTCCAGTTAAATTATGACGTAGTAATATGACATTTTGACCAATTTGATTAATTGTGCACCAATTTTCAAAGAATTGCACTAAAATTAATTAATCTTACTTGGGCAAATTAAACCAAATTATGAGCTTAAGTAAGAATTCCATGGAAGTTATTGGATATTTCTTTATTGTAAATTGATTCCTATTATCAAAATCATCAAATGACATCATTTTTAGGGTGGCATCCATAAGCCATAAATGCAATAAGTATCAATATTATGGCTTTTCATGCCTCTTTAATGCCCTTTCCTTCCAACTATTTATGAGGGTATTTATGGATGTTATTTACATTTTTGGATCAATTCATGTACACACATCTTGATCTCAAGATAGATGGTCATGGTTGATCTTGATCAATTCCAAAATCCTATAAATAAGAGGACCAAGACCACTTTGATTAAGCTTCATTTATGTAAACTTATAATGCAGGGTTCTCTCTACAAGCCATTTGAGTGTAGTTTGATAATGCATTATTTCCAATAGGATAGTTTCAAGATAGGCATAACATTGATTTCATATCATGAGCCTAGTTTAGTTGGCATTATTGAGATGATGGAGGAGCTTTGCATTCATCATTATTGAAGACTTGAGGACCAAATCAAGGGGAAAATCATATATTGATCTTCATTTATGTGATGGGAAGCTCTTGGGAAGGTAATATGTATGTGATTTCTTTCATTTACTCTTAATTATCATTTATAAACCCCATTTGAATAGGTTGGATTAGCTTGTTAGTTATTTATGCATTTTTCTTTATTTTCTTGATTGATGCATATTCTAACCATCTTTGTAATCCATCTCTATAGGTAATATATTGAACCTTAGTAGGATCAAATTCAATGCCTTGGTGAGAGACAATAAATCCTAATAATTTTCTTGAAGAAACACCAAGATGCACTTGGGATTAAGTCAAACCTTATACTCTATAAGCCTCTCAAATATCCTTTGTAGTATGGTTGGATGATCTACATAGGTCTTTGATAATTATATGCATCATATCATGGAATATAATAGTCATATCCCTTTGGTATGTTTCCCCACCATTTTTGAGGCCGAACATCATGACCTGATAACAAAACAATCCTCAAGGAGTGGTGAATTTTGTTTTGTGTTGGTCCTTTGGTGAAATCTTCTTATGGTTATATCCTAAAAATTCATCCATAAGTTGAAGCATTTCAAACCCAATAGTGGAGTTGATTATCATGTCAATGTTAGGTAAAGGAAAGTCATCTTTTGGGTAGGCTTTATTGATGTCTTAGAAATTAATGCATAATCTAATACCTTTTGGTTTTTTAATAATAGACACAATATTAGAGATCTACTCTGAATAGTTGATCAACCTAATGCATCTCATTTCTAAGAGTTTTTCAAACTCTTTCTTGACTAACACAACAATACGAGGATGCATCTTATGCATCTTCTATTTAAAAGTTTTAAAATCTAGATTACTCACAAGATCGTATAGGACCAATGATGAATCTAAACCTAGCATATTAGAGTAGGCCCATACAAAAATTTTAATGAAATCTCTTAACAAAGTTGTAATAACCTCATATTCCTCATCAGTGAGGGATATGCCTGGTTTAATCCACATAGGATCATCTAGAGTCCCAATGTTGACTTTTGTAGTATCCTCTACAAGGAGAGTCGAGCCATCTTCTAGAATAGTTAGAAAAGATGTAAATTGGATAGCGATAGAAAAGACCTCTATTCATACTAGTTCTTCAAGTTATCCCAAATAGGATGAATCTATATCTCCTAATGGTGGTAAGGGCCATGTAAAAAACACTATAGGACATTCTCAGACAATTTAATCAAGGGCATGTTACTCCTCTATGCTGAGTTCAGATACAAAAGTAAGTTTAATATTGGTGGTTTCCTGAGCTTCATTTGAATAAGATTGAACATCCCCATCTAGTGACACCTAAAACATGTTTTCACCAAGAGGTTGGTCTTTTTCTTTACCTTTACCCTAGTCCAAAAGCATCTCAAAGTGGTTTTCACTTTGGGACCTTTATATTTTATTTTTTACTTTTAGCAAAGGGTGTTTACCCACTATCTAAAATAGGTGGCAAGATCTAATTTGATTGAGAACCCTTCTTTATGGTCTCCTAAAAGTACATTATCTGTTAGGCCCAAAAATCATAAAAGGCCTCATCACTCTCAAACTCATTTAAAGGTATTGTGGATTCTTGTTGGTCTCAATCTATGAGTTAAGGGTGATAAAGAGTAAGTGGGAAATGTTGGATTACTGGTGTGATGGTACAAATGGTAAATGGGTCAAATAAGTTGGTACTATCTAGGTCTTCATACATGCTATGATTAGACTCTACTCCATTTTTGGCATCACCATCACTAATCATTGGTGTAGGAACACAAATAATATATGTGGGGTCATCCCCAGGTGGTTTAAATACAATACCATGAGTTCCTTTATATTTATTCATAAAAACAAGCTCAATAGTATCCTACTGATTTGCCTCTAAGCCTTTACCTTCATAATCTTAGTTATCCATAATATTTTTAGGGATGGGATACTTTGTACTTTGGTAGTAATCAACCGAATTGTCATTGTATAACCAAGAATCATCATTAGCAAGCAGGTCTTGCTCTTAACTAGTGGCCAATGTGAAAATATTAGATATTGGGCTATGAATCATTCTTTTTCCTTTTTGTTTCCATTCCATGTATACTGGCCTAGCTTTGGACCTTCCACAAGACTTGGGGTTTTGTGGAAGCTTGGATATATGGAATGTATCATGGGTAAAATACTATCCTATACCATTGTTCAAAATGGTAAAATGATTATAAATTTAAATAAGAAGCATATGTGAAGTTGAGGCAAGGCTATCAGGGTCTATGTAATTGGTCTCTAGTAGTTCAAAAAGTATCTCCTTGTCTTTGTCCTTCTTTGGTACCGGTCTACACCAAAATGATAATTGTAGATTTCATATTTGACCTCTAAATTCTTGTAGTATTCATATGGATGTAAATCTCCATGGATAGTTACCTCCATCCCAAAGTGAGGAAACATGATACACTCATGCAAGTTTGAAGGTATTTCACATATTTCATGTATTCATGGTCTACCCAAAAGCAATTTGTATGATGCATCTATTTCTAACACATGGAAAAGTGTGTCATGGGTTAAAGGCCCAATGACCACTGACAAATTGATGGTTCTTTGTGATTCCAGCTCTTCATTATTTTAGGCTTTGATAGTAATAGTCTTTGGATAAAGGTTAGTTGTTGTATATCCCAGATGTGTGATTAACTATAGAGACACAATATTTAGGCCCAATTTATTTTCTATGAAATGCGTTTAACCACATGCCACATTATAACAAGTTTAATGTATAATGGGTTATTATTGAGAGGGCCAAGGGATGGTATATCACTTTGGTCAAAGGTTGATTATTGGCCTAGGGACAAGTGTCCAACCAAAGCTTGAAATTTGTCTAACATAATTTCATTGGGCACTTAGGATAGGCCTAGGAGTTTAGTAATAATATTCTTGTGAATGTTAAACATATGCAACAAATCTAAAATAAAAAATTGTGTGGGTGTCTTTTGGAGTTGTTTCATAATATCATACATTTTTTCCTTATAAGTGGTAATTGGTTTATTCCTAGCTAGTATAGTGGGTTGGATTGCCTCATTGTTAGGGGGTTATGGGCTTAAGATGGTGACTTTAAACAATTACTTTGTGTTTATGTAATCTAGATTGGGTAAAAGGGCATCATAATTAGAAGAGAATGGAGATGGGATAAAGAGGGTAATTCTTGAGCATCAGTGTGTTTGGCTATAGTCACTAGTCAATTAAGGGTTACTAGCATAGGGACCCAAGATGGTAATCCTAGGTTGTTGTTGTGCATGACTACAGTCACAGGTCAAAGAAGGATTACCAAAATTTTGAGGCTGATAGGTATTGTTAGCTAACAGTCTTAGTTTATTGGTATTTTGTCTAAGATTAATAGTAATAGTAGATACATAATTACCTACAATATGACCTACAAATTTATTATAATCATGTGTAACTGCATGATAGGTCTCTTAGTCATTGGGGTCATTCTAGCCTTAGTTCCATCCACTTTTTAGCTAATATTGTTGTTGCTACTATCGATATTATTGTTGTTATTATCTTCATTATTCTTATTGTTGATTGGTATTGTTATGTTGAGGATTTTGGTATACACCCAAGTTTTGATTAGAAGTAGACACTTTATTATCAAACTAGATTTCACCATTTTACAACATATTCTCAATGAGGTGCTTCAACTACACATAACAATGTATATAGTATCCATGAACATGATGGTATTCATAAAACTCATGCTCTTTATACTAATCTGAATAAGGTACTCCTTTGGGAAAGTGTTTTGGAATTGACCAACTAATCATATTGCCCATGACTAATTTTTAAAATAATGCTTCAATAGGGTCACCAAGGTCACTAAAGACTATCATTAGGTCTTATTCTTGGAAGAGGGATTTGCAAAGGTGGCGGTTGTAGAATTTGAGGAGTTGGCTTAGGTTAAGGCATATGTTATATTTGTTGGATAGGATGCATTTATGGGATAGGTTGAGTAGATAATGTTATCACAATTTGAACATGACGTGACTCAATATCTCCATTACTAATAACATTCTTGTTGTGATTGTAAGACTTGAATTATTCATAGTTATTAGCCTAAGTGAGTGTAGACACTTATGTTTAGACTAGGCTAAGTCTCTGAGTTAGTCCTAAATTTTGGTTTTGGCTTAAATAAAATAACTTAATAATCCCTTTATTAGGGAGGGATTTTTCAATCTAGATACCTTTCTCAATGATCTCCTTAAATGTGTGAGTGCACTAAATCTCCAAATGATAATATATTTTACTGTGTAAATTTTTGGTAAACACAACTACTAATGATCTATCTAGTAGATTATGGGTGAAGTGACTAGCAAGTACTCTCCATCACTATAAGTAACTTACAAATATCTCCCCAAATTTCTATTTGGCCTGACTCAAATCAACTACTGAAATATCATGCTCAATATTGTAGGAGAATTTTTTCATAAACTTATCTAAAAGATCATCAAAGTTAGATATTGATTTCTTCATAAGTTGAAAATCCACTCCAAGGCCTACCTAGCTAGACTTTGAGGAAAAATAATAAGCATATATATGTCAGTATAGGTCACTGGCTCGTAAGCAAAAAAAAACTCTTTTAAATACTCCCTAGGGTCTCCTTTACCCTTGTATTTATAAAATTTTGATGGATTATAACCTAGAGGAAATGGTATTTATAGATATTTCATGTTAAATAGATATGAGTACACATCATCCAATTTGAACTTATTAGTTTATTTTCCTATCTAGATGGATACAATTACATCCTTCATCTATTGTAGCTCTTTGGCCAAAAAACTTGATGGCATTGCTGGTTGTGGTTGTGGTTGAGAAATCAAAGGTGGATTACCTTGATTGGAGAATAACAGGGGAATGGAGTATTATGGAATGTTGGTTTTATGGACCAATCGACCAAGAACATGCATCCATGTATTAGGATTAGGTAGCTGGTACAACTTGCATTCTTGGTGAACATTCTAGTTTGGATTTAAAATATGGCTTTGAGTCAAAGGGAATTGGGATTGTGCCTACTAAGTTTGAGTAGGAACTTCTTTTTGACTATTCAAACTTGACTATATAAATGGTACTTATTGTTTATTAAAGCCCTAGCTTTGAATATGTGGCACATGTTGGGTAAAAATCAAATAGTTCTTAATAGGTATTTTTATTAAGTTGGCACCTCTTTATTAAAAAAACACCTATTGTGAATTGGATGCTTGTTGGGTGTTTAACATTTGTCATTAACCAATAGAAACACATTTATTGATTAGATAATGTTTGTGATGAACTCACCATATGTTGTCTTGGTACATTTTTTTGTGTCTATGGTCACAAAATATTAGTTGTCACATGTTGAGGTAGGGTAAAATTCACCATTTGTTGGGGTAAAACATTGGGTAGTGCCTAGATACTAATCCCTTGGTATTATGTGATTGAATAAGTAGCTAGATGAGGAGTGAGAGTAACCTATTGTCGTTGGGAACTAGGAATTACTACCCCCTATTATTGTGAACCACTCATAACATTTATAAGAGGAAATTATTATTGTAAATTATTTTTTGGTGTATTTAACCCACCTTGGTATATATTAGGACTCGCTGGCATGTTATCCACTACATTTGGCATGTGGTCTTGAGTAGAACCCAAAATCACTTCCTTAGTGATCAGGACATTGAATTTGTCACTTATTGGAGTAATTTGGGAAAATAGGTCCATACTATGATTAATATGACCTAACAAATCAATCAACACTCCTAATGAGGGAGCTAACTCTATAAACATGGTATTTGATATGGCCATAGCATTGAAATTCCATGCTAAATTAAGATAATTTTGATATGCTTGTTTTATTTACTCAAATTGGTCCACCATGGGGCCCTTTCCCTTTACAAGCACATTTGAATCTTAGTTTGGCATTAGCATGAGTTTTTGGTGGTAACTAGTAGAGTCATATTCAATGAGTTTGGTTTGAGGTATGTTACTAAGTACTCTAACTAGACTATGTAGACTTTCATGGGGAAAGTCTATTGTAAACTTAGCTCCTACCTATATGGCCCTAACCAAAATCACAACCCTATTCTCAATTAAGTGATGATAAACAAATATGGTTCATAGCTTGTTGACAAGGTAACAAAGTAGGGTTGTTATTGGACTTGTTCGATAATAGATGACATATTAGTAAGGTATTAAGCTATATGTTCTTGTTCTTGACCTAGATAAAGAGGTGTACTAACTAGGTTTTTCACTAATGGATCTTGCCCTTTTTACACATATTGAGTAGTGTAAGGGGGATATGGATCCATCTCACAAACTACGTCATCCCCAAATAAGCCTCTTGAACAAAGTAGTCATTCATGACTATGCTTTCATAATCCATATTGTACATGGTCCCACTATGTGTGTAGTGAGGCATATCCTAACCCATGACTAAAATCTCATGAAGAAAAGGTCTAAAGTTCCCCCAACACTTGAAACATCATCTAAAAATATTGGTCGATGCTTGTAAACATACTGAAACTTGGTCTAGATGGAAAACTTGGTCTAGAATGGATCTCTTTAAAAAAAAATATCAACAGAAATTTGGTCTCAAATATCTCCAATACTCTAAAGTATTTCACACAAATGGTTAAATGAAAGGTAAATTTGAATCCTATTCTTGGTAAGGTGTTCTCAACAAATTTAATCTAGGTCTAAAATGGAAAGTGTTAGGTCTTTAGTCAAAAGGCATAAAGATATACTTAAAAAGGCATGAACTGGATCTAAAAAATTTAAGGCAATGCTAGGTCTTTGGTTAAAAGATACAAAGCTAGACTTTAAAACAAACTAGTTGAGGTAAAAACTTATAATTAATCTAACTCTATGGAAAATAGTTTGAAACACTTAACTCAATATCGACACATGGATTTTAAAACAAAATTGACCTTTATATAAATCACTCACTCTAGGTACAAGCCTAAAACTAATTGGGAAATTCAATCTGAAGTAATCAAAATAGATGAGTAAAGCATTCAATCCCAAGTGACAAGCAAGGCTCCAATGTAAACTAACCATGCTTAGAGTTATACTTAAAAAAGTGAGTTTTGACCTTATTTCAAGGTAAAAAATGACTCGAGGCACATGGAAAATAAACCACTTCCTAGATCTAGGAAAAGGATCTTTAAATCAAGTAAAGAATAAATCCAAGTTACACAATCTGAAAGGTAAGAGGTAAACACCTGAGCCAAAATTAGGCAAGACCTAGGTGTAGACCAATCAATTTTGAATCTAAACTTTGTAAGATGAATTCTAAACTTGGTTTAAAAGACTTGGTTTTTTTAAATGGAGAACATCCTAGACCTAAATGGACAACATAACAACTCCATTTTTAGACTAAATATACACATGATTTTGAACTTGATTTGAAACAAGATAAAGTTTTGAAATCAAATGAGTATCATAACAAAGATCCTTCAATAAAATGGTATGACAATGTTTTTGGACTTAAAAATCTAAGTTAAATGTTTGAGAAAAAATGGGAAGTGTAATGATGCCCTATTTAAACAAGTGATACACAATTTTTAGAATAAAACTATAAGTCAAAAGCGTGAAACAAAATGGACAGAGTAACCCTATTAGGTCAAAGTGCGGTGAAAAAACATGATGGTTATAACTCATTTTCAATTTAAATAAATAAATAATTTTACTCTCAAAACACACATGTAAATTAGATAAAATAGAAATAACACTAATGTCTCATCCTATCCCTAAAACTAACATGGGTGTGTGTAGCTTCTACCAAAGTTTCCACTGAGATACCAATACTCATGAGGAATTAAGTGCTAATCCAAAAATTAAAGAATAGGTGTAGGTAGAGTTTGTATGCCCCATATATCTCTCAAGCATTAGTACGTGGCATGAACTTAGAGTGAGGAGCACTCAATATTTGGCAATAAATTTTATGGTAAGTGGGGTTGACTAAAAATCTATAAGTTTTTAAACACACTAGACAGTCCTAAGTATGGCTAACATAAGGGCACGATCACATCAATTAGGTTCATACTCTCTAAATTACTATGCAAAAGTATTTTCTTTTGCCCAAAAAATTCAACCGTGTACTGCTTAGTGAAGTTCTATGTTTAGTGAGACCTAACCTAGGTTCTCATTAGGATCAAAGAGGCTAGTCACTCAGCCCCTAACAATACCAGTATCACATGCCCTGATTTATATACCCCACCATGGAGAGGGTTGGTACGATGTTGGAAGATGAAACCCTAGGTCAATGCAGCATTAAAAAACATGTGAGGAGGAAATGAACTGCTTACAAGCCAAATGCAAAAAAATGAAACTTGGAAAAATTTTAGAGGTCATTTTTAGGTCACCCAAGTCACTCTAAGCTTAGGGAGAGCATATGCGACATTATTTCTAAAAAGACTACAAAAATAAAGTAATAAACTAAGTGATTTTGGTCCCTCAAATTCCCTAAAGGGGACGGGGCGAGAACATACATGCAATAATTTTTGGTTTACCACAAACAAACAATTTAATCTATGAAATTTGAAACTAAATAATACACAAAGAATAAACAAAAATTGAAAAATCCCTTAAGAGCTCTAACTAAAGTGTATGTTATTTTTAATATCACCAACTCAAATATTATTGAAATTTTGTCCCCTTGGACTTTTTTACACTTTTAACAACTTTGAAATGCTAAAATACAATTTTGTTTAGTGATTATAAAGTACCTTAATGAAATGTGGATGAAGTTTAACTTTTATCATGAATTTTGATTTTGCAAAGGAAAAATTGATCTAAAAGCACTTAAAATTTCTTTTTCTTGGATCAATTCTCTAAAAATAGTATTAGTGGATTAATTTATGCCTAATCTAAAGTAAAATTATTGCATGTTAGCTCAATAAGACACAAAAATTAGCTCTCTAGAATGATTTTGCATTTACACAATGACTACAAACTATGAAATTATTCAAGTATATAAAAATATTAAAAAACTAGAATGTAATACATCCTTAAAAAGAGCGATTTTACTATTCCTAAACAATTTCTCGGCTTGTCTCAATAATTTTGCACTTTAGATCATTGATTTTGCACTTTAGCTCACCGATTTCACAACTGTGAGGAAAACCTGCATAGAAACATAGAAAAAAGAGAAGTGGAATTTTGCTATTTAATAGCAATTTCACAGTAAGAAATATTATTTCAATACTCAAAAATAAAATTTCACAAACTATAATAATGATTTTTGTAAATGTATAGAACAATTTCATAATTAACCATAAAATAAAAGAAAAAACGTGATTCTTGTGGGGCAAATTTAGAGTTTGCCTTGACCATTTCAAAACTTCGGGCCCTGAATTCATAGTTTAATAGAAGCAATCTCAAATAGAGATGTTTTCATGATTTTCCATAATGATTTCATGGTTTCACTTGATGGTTTTGTTGTTTTTCCTATTAAATTCACAATTTCATAAGAACGAATTTTATTTCCATAGTTAAAGAAAAACATGAAAAACTTAAATAAAATTCATGAAAATAAGGTATAAAATGAATGATTCTTGGCTCCAAGGAGGCCCAAAGATACCCTCATTATGCATGTGGGGTGTGTGGTCCCATCCGGCATGCCATTAAATCCTTAAATTCAAAAATGGAGAGCCATGCTTAATAAATGGGATCTCTATCCCAAAGATTAATTACTTATCCTCTCCTTAACTTAACCAGGGTTAAACTAAACTTAACTATGGTTAAATATAACATAAATTCACATGGGTTAGAGTTATTTAGATAAAATATAAATAGAAGTGCCAAGGCCATTGTTTAACAAGATCTCAAACCAAAGTTATAATGTTAAATTATTGAGAGACAAAGAATTCTTGTGTAATTTTATAATGCAAAATTATTGATAGAATACTTCATCTTTCCAAAGTCAAATCCAAGACAAACAAAGCCAAAGTGACAAGGAAAAATGATGTAAGAAGCACCATTATTAAAGACTCTTTGAGCACATGATCGAATACATTTATCCAAGGCCAATGTGCAACTCTTGATCACAAGGAAGGCATAGAATACTTTGTTTTATCTTTTTTTGTTTGTTACTTGCATTGTTCTCTTGTTCCTTGAATAACTAGGCTTGAGATGTTAGATTTATTTATATGTTTTTATTGATGTTTATCATACTAACACTTGACTAATTCCCCTCTTGGATTCCTATCTCACATAATGGCACATGTAAATTTCACTTAAGCATTTAATTGGATTTGCTTAGTTAATTCATTTTGCTTAACATTTTTGTATTTTAGGAATTATTTAAGTGCCTTACATAATGGGTCCAAAGGCCAATCTATCAAATTTTCAAGTATCAATTTGACTAGAAATGAATCTATGAGAGGTTACTATTACGTATAGGATAATATCCAAAATAGGTATGCCTCAACATGTTTCTAGGCAATAATGTCTCATGTGTGGATGAAATTGGGACATTCAAGTATTCCTAGGTTTAATTTGCATTGTTTGGTAGAAATCAATCTGAAGTCCGATTGGAATGTGGTTGTGACCAAAATGGGGTGTCTATAGATCCTACTACATATTACTAATGTTGCTTAGATATTGTTGTACTAAAAATAACAAAATATTCACTAGGTTTAACACCTACATTCCAACTCATAAAATCAAACTTAGCTCCTACATTATTATATAGTCCTTGAAATGTATGTTAGGTTGTGGAGCTAAAAGCTTCACTGATGCAAACATGGAGGAGGAGGTTGCTGAGTTGTAGTGCAATCGATGTTGATCAAGCCAATTGACGTCAGTCATATCTAGTGTGTAGAGCTGCTGACATCGGTCAGTATCGGCTGATGTCAGTCACCTCTAGACAGACACAGATTGATGTCAGTTGCCTATGTAGTTTTAGCACTATCGGTTACATGAATAGTTCATTTAACGAACCAGTTGTTTGCATGTTAAAGACTAATTTTAGTCTTAGAGCTGCGGTTCTAATTATTGTAATTAGAAGTCTAATTATTGTTTGCATGAGATCTATATAATAGACTCATGGAATGTATTGTAAAGTGTGCTAGATAGAGAGAGCAAGGTTAGCTCCTTCAGAGAGAAGAGAGCAAGATTGGCTCCTCATAGTGCCACAGTGCCAAGTGTGTATGATCAGGTAGATCTGTGGGAGAGCAAGATCTGGTAGAAGATCCACAGGGGTGCTGGTTTGGGGAATCATAAGGACTTAGTGAGGCAAGGACAAGGGTTCTTCATGGTAAGTAAGGTCAGTTGATCTGCAGGTGTGTGTGTGTGTGAGATCTAGGTTTGTAGGGGTGTAAAACTAGGTTGATCTACAAGTGGCAGCAAGATCAGGGAGATCAACAACACTATAGGTAGCAAGATCAGGTGAGATCTACTTAGAGTATGTGGTGTACTTAGACTTGGAGTACGTGGAGTACTTGGTGGATTGGCAGTATTGTTACTGACTGGTGGAGGTGAACAACAACTCTGTGTTTGAGTTATTTGTTGTGATCATAATTGAGAGAGAGAACTCTTGAGGGAGATTATTGTATGCCCTAAAGGTGTGGAGCCTTAGAGGTGTGGGAAGAAGAGTGTGGCATCTTCTTTATTGTAATTCCTTCTGGAAGAGTATTAATACAATTGGGTATTGTCTCTCAAATTCTGTGTTGTTTCTGATTTCTAGTTACTTGTTACTTCTAGTTAAATTCCATGTTTAGTTGCTTATATAAGGTAATCAATTGTGCTCCTAATCCTGACAGTGGAATCAGAGTTGTTTGTTGTTCTAGATTCCTAAAAAAGTGGTATCAGAGCAAGGTTGCAGGGAGCAGGTTTGTGTTTGATTACAGGTCACTCTCAGGGGTTTTTGATTGAGTGGGAGTATAGCAATGGCAGAAGAAAGTAAGATAAGAATGGAGAAATTCAATGGCACAAATTATCAATTATGGAAGATGTAGATAGAAGATTATCTATATCAAAAAGATCTATACTTACCATTAGGTGGGGTTGCAAGCAAGCCCACAGATATGAAAGATGAAGAATGGAATGTTCTTGATCGAAAGGCTCTGGGAACTATAAGGTTGAGCCTGGCATCATCTGTGATTTCCAACTTATCACAGGCTAAGACAATGGTAGAGTTGATGGAATCTTTGGAAAATTTATATGAAAAGCCCTCAGCTTCAAATAAGGTATTTCCTATGAAGCAATTATTTAATTTGCAAATGCAGGAAGGTGGATTGGTACATAGTCATCTTAGTGATTTCCATGGTTTGGTAAACCAGTTAGTTTCAGTCAATATAGCTTTTGATGATGAAATTAAGGCTCTCTTAATCTTATGCTCATTACCTGAAAGTTGGGATAGTTTGGTAATGGTAGTTAGTAATACTGTGTCTGCTTCAAATATCTTGAAAGTGGATGATGTTGTTAGTGTAATCTTGAATGAATAAATTTGCAAGAAAAGCATAGGTGAATCATCAGGCAATGCTTTAAGTGTTGAAAGTAGGGGAAGGCAAACAGAGAAGATCAAGCAAGGGAAATCAAGGTCAAAGATAGGCAGGAGATCTAGATCTAGACATGGAAAGAAATTCTGCTAGAATTGAGGAAAGAAAGGGCATGTAAAGAAAGATTGTTGGTTGGTTGAAGATCAGCATGAAGGAAATGAAGAAGTAGATGTTGCAGATATTGTTGCATAGGATGCTCTTGTATGTTCCTTGGATAAAGTGGAATCTTGGGTTTTAGATTATGGTGCCTCTTTCCATGCAACCCCAAATAGAGCATCTCTCCATGAATATGTCTAGGGAGACTTTGGAGAGATTTATTTAGGGGATGGTAAGCCTTGTCAAATGGCTGGTAAAGGGAAAGTGCAACTGAAATTACAGATGGGCAACACATGGGTGTTGAAGGAGGTCATGCATGTCCCAGTCCTGAAGCGGAACTTGATTTCTGTTGGAAAGTTGGGTGATGAGGGATGCACAGTAACTCTCACAGTGGATTCTTGGAAGGTTTCCAAGGGTGCACTTGTTTTAGTAAGAGGTAAGAAAGTAGGTACTCTTTATCTATCTACTTGTATTACTGATTCTCCTTCTGGTGTAAATTCGAAGATGTGGCTTTGTAGGCTTGGTCACATGAGTAAGAAGGAGATGCATGTTCTTGAGTCAAAAGGTAAGAGTTCAGATCCAGAGAGCATAGATTGAGATTTTTGTAAGCAACAGAAGAAAGTGAGGTTTCCTGAAACTCATGCTACAAGAAAGGATCGGGTCTGTTACACAAAGAGGAAATCTGATGGTTTTGACAAGAACAAGAAAGCCTTGGTTTTCTAGGAGAAGATGATGGATAGAGATCAATCACAGGGGTTGAATAATTTTGAGTAGGGTAGCTTGGATAGGGTTTTGATCCAAGGTAAGCTCGTGGGTAAAAAGTCATCACTCACAGGAAAATACAGGTACCAACGTTAGTTAAGTGGAACTGACGTTGAACAAGTAGGTACCGATGTCGGTCATGTGTAGACCAGAGTCAATGGTGTTAGGCAGGTGAAGACTGATGTCAGTCAGACAGGAACCGATGTTGGAAACTAGGATACCGACGTCGGTCAGGTGACTGGCATTGGTGATCAAGTGGGATCGACATCGATCGAGTGCAGACTAGGGTCGACCAAAAAATGGATTTTGGGCAGACAGCAAGCTGCCAAGGAGTCTCAAACACCCATGTGGAGGACTGAAAGGGTAAGTAAGCCTCAAATTCATTATTCACCTTCTTTATACTACTTGAATAGGTTGCTCACTGATGGTCAAGAACCAAGAAGTTTTGAAGAGGCAATGTAGGTAGAATCCAGGAAACAGTGGGAGCATGGCATGAATTCTTTGGAAGAGAACCAAATGGGAGATTTGGTAGAGTTGCTAGTCGGGATGAAAGCACTAAAAGATGAATGGATTCCTTGGTTAAAGAAGAGAGAGAATGGACACGTGAGATGGAAGGCTAGGTTATATGGTCTTGAGCAGGCTGCAAGACAGTGGTACAGGTTTGACAGGTGTATGACAAAGCATGGCTTTAGTCAATGTCAATGTGACCATTGTGTTTTCTTTACCAAGTTGGATAATGATTGCAACATTATCCTGTTACTGTATGTGGTGTATATGCTTGTTGTAGGGTCACACATGCAGGGAGTTGCTGAGCTAAAGGTAAAGTTAGTTCAGTGGTGTGCCATGAAGGATTTGGGAGTAGCAAAATTCTTTAGCATGAGTATTCCTAGAGATAGGGAAGATCACAGGTTGATGTTATCTCAGGATGATTGTGTGAATAAGGTAGTGCAGGATGCAGAATTAGCTAGCACACCTATGGATGGATAGTTCACAGAATAGGGTCCCCAATCACATGATGAGGTTGAGTACATGTGTACTAGACCTGAGTTTATCCAAGCAGTGGGAGTTGTCAATGAGTTTGTGGTCAATACGAGAAAGAAGCACTGAAAAGGAGTTCAGTGGATTCTCAGGTATCTAAAAGGGACCAACAGTAGGGATTCATGCTATGTAGGGTCAGGGACTTCTCTACATAGGTATGTAGATTCAGATGTGGCAGGTTACTTGGATGACAGGTGGAGCACCACAGGATGTGTGGTGGTTGGTCTTCAAGATTGAGCTTGAAGAGGGATACAAGCTAGGAAACAAAATTAGATGATGTATAGGTATAAGTACAGGTGCAGTTGTTTATCTCTAAGTGGGAGATTGTTAGGTTATGGAGCTAAAAGTTTCACTAATGCAAACATGGAGGAGGAGGTTGTTGAGTTGTAGTGCAACTGACGTCGGTCAGGCCAACCAATGTCGATCATATCTAGTGTGTAGAGCTACTGACATCGGTCAGTATCGGCCGACGTCGGTCACCTCCAGACAGATAGGGACCGATGTCGGTTTCCTGTGTGGTTCCAACACTGTCAGTTACATGAATAGTTCATTTAACAAACCGATTGTTTGCATGTTAAAGACTAATTTTAGTCTTGGAGCTGTGATTCTAATTATTGTAATTAGAAGTCTAATTATTGTTTGCATGGGATCTATATAATAGACTCATGGGTTGTATTGTAAAGTGTGCTAGATAGAGAGAGCAAGGTTAGCTCCTTCAGAGGGAAGAGAGCAAGATTGGCTCCTCATAGTGCCACAGTGCCAAGTGTGTATGATCAGGTAGATCTATGGGAGAGCAAGATCTGGTAGAAGATCCACAGGGGTGCTGGTTTGGAGAATCATAAGGACTTGGTGAGGCAAGGACAAGGGTTCTTCATGGTAAGTAAGGTCGGTTGATCTGCAGGTGTGTGTGTGTGTGCAAGATCTAGGTTTGCAAGAGCATAAAACTAGGTTGATCTACAGGTGGCAGCAAGATCAGGGAGATCAGCAACATAATAGGTAGAAAGATTAGGTGAAATCTACTTGGAGTACATGGAGTACTTGGTGGACTGGCAGTATTGTTATTGACTGGTGGAGGTGAACAACAACTCTGTGTTTGAGTTGTTTGTTGTGATCATAATTGAGAGAGAGAACTCTTGAGGGAGATTAAGTTATGCCCTAGAGGTGTGGGAGCCCTAGAGGTGTGGGAAGAAGAGTGTGGCATCTTCTTTATTGTAATTCCTTCTGGAAGAGTATTAATACAATTGGGTATTGTCTCTCAAATTTTTTGTTGTTTCTGATTTCTAGTTACTTGTTACTTCTAGTTAAATTTTGTGTTTAGTTGCTTATACAAGGTAATCAATTGTGCTCCTAATCTTGACAGTGGAATCAGAGCTATTTGTTGTTCTAGATTCCTGACAATGTCAGTACTATAGATCATAACTCTTTAGTAACAATATTTGTGACATCAAAATAAATCTATTAGGAGATGATGATTAATACATGGAAATGGTTCAACTTCCATAATTACTCTCAACTTATCGATATATAATTTATATATAAACATATTTGTAACATTAACAATAAATAAATAGGTGGATAATAATAATTAGACTAGAAGATACTAGCCATACATATTTCTCAAGAGTATGCCATGTACATGAAAAATAAATAAATATAATACATTTATTGTTTCATATATATATATATATATATACATATATATATATATACACACACACACACATATATATATATATATACATATATATATATATACATATATATATATACATATATATATATATACATATATATACATATACATATATATACATATACATATATATATATATACATTTATATACATATATATATATACATATATATACATATATATATATACATATATATAGTTGTGTTATTTTTCTCATAAATCTTTTACATACTTACATAACTTCATCTAGATTCTCATATAGAGAGTTATCCTCCAAATCACCCCTTGCGCCCTAGACTAGTGGTATTAGATTAGTTCATCTCATTCTTGTATGACCTATCAAACATGATTTGAGTATCTAAGTCTTGGTGTCAAAGCTCTAGATCCATCAAACTATCTATCGATTCATTTTAAGAAATGGCCAAACCACTGTAAGAGGACATTCACACCATGATCAAAAATGAAAATGGCATAAACATTCATAGATCAAAAAACAATTGTGTTCAACCAATTTTCATAGATATTTGGGTGAGCAGTTCCATAAACTTCAACATCAAGTATTTTTTTAGTGGTCAAGTCCTTCTAGGTTTCAATTAAACCTATGTGTTCATGTGTTTGAGCAAAAAAATAATGCACTTATAGTAGATAACTAGTTAGATCAATTAGAATCTTATTTTTCCATTAATGAATTTTATGAAAAAGAGAATATTAAGATTTGAATCTAAAGTTTCTTTCCTCATAAGGAAGTGGTAGAAAGTACATTTTTTATGGGAGAAAGACTAAATAAAAATAATTCTGAATCAACCTCAGATCAATTCCTAGAAGCCTTCAAGGGTAAATATTATCATAAAGATGTATATGATTATTGATACATGTAGTGGATAAACTTGCGACAAGGACATGACCAGTTATTCCAATCCTATACTAACATTTTCCTTATTCTCTATGCAATATTGAGCTATTTTGAGACATAACAACATTGAGTCCTCAAGTATCATAGTTGCCTATGATCATATTTTTAGTCTAGACTTAAGTTGGTTAAATTCAAGATGATGGGTGATGCCTATTTGTATCTGGTAACTTTTGATGATGGGTTTAAACAAAGAGGAAATAAATTAAAAAAACATCCATGCCAAATAATTCACCTTCTTCAAATAAGTCCAAAACATCTAAGTTGGTTAAATGGTGTAATAAATACAAAAGTAGTAGTTACTCCAATGCAAATTCCCATGATCACAATACTTTACTTATGTGAATAAAAATAGAGGATTATAGATTTAATAACTTAGATGGAATAATTGAAATAGATCCAAACATTTTATTTAACACTACATAAGTAACCCACATAGTGCCAGACATTAAAGTAGAGTGAATATTCCATTTGTAGATGTGGGTAAAAGGGTAGACATTGGATTTTATGATCAATGGTGGTAGCTTTAATAAACTCATTTTTATATTAAACATTAAGTGATTAAATTTTCCAACCATGCCTTATTTATATACTTAAAAATTGGGATGTTTTATCTCCTACAATAACCAAGGTATCCACATTACTCTTCAATGTCACTTTTATATGTTATTCATCCTTTCAAGGAATAATTATTATTTGATGTATCACCCATTGATGTTTTTTGATGTACTCCTTGGACATCCATAAATACATAACCACAAGTGTATCTATAAATTCAATCCTTGAAATGTAGTTGTATGATAGGTAGTAATAGATATCATATTATCGAAGCGATTCCATCTCAACACATGTTGTGCCAAATTAAAAGAATATTGTTGCATATAGATATGCATAATTAACCATCCATATTTCACCACTAGTTGATGCATGAATGCAAGTGGAAAATATAGATTAGATTTTGGAAACCATCTTTATATAGAACTATTTTAAGGATATATGTAGGGTCATCAAAATGGGTCAACTCTAACAACAAGCTAAGTGGTTCACCAAACTACATATAAGGGAAAAGGTTCCACACCTGATTTATGTAATTAACACAATTAGGACTATTGATTTTTGATGAGGGGTGAATGATCTATATGGATCAACAAAAAATGGTTCTATCATCAATGAACAGACTGTTCTTATGGCCTATAATAATTACATAGAATTTTAATTGGTATGTACTACATCAAGTGGATGTGGGCCACTAGATCCTACCACACATTACTATTTTTGGTCATCTAGTTTCATGCTAATTATAAAAAACTCTTCATTGGGTTTAACAATTACATTCTAACCCGTAAGATCCAACTCTACTCATTCATTATTGCATAGTCCTTATAGTGTTAACAATGCAGACCATAACATGTTAGTAATATAATTTAGATATCTCAAAACATAACCATTAGGAGATGATAAGTCATACCTAGAAATGACTCAAATTTTATAATGGCTCTAAATGTCTTGACATGTAATTTATATATACACATATCTTTAACATTAATGGTATAAAGATAAGTAGTCAGCATAAATTAGACTAGAAGATAGTAGTCATACATATTTATTGAGAGTATGTCATGTACATGATGAAAAGATAAATAAAATACATTTATTTTTTTAGTTCTATCTATCTCTCTCTATCTCTATCTCTCTTTTTTTGTTATCTTTATCACAAAACTTTTTCATATATACATAAATTATTCTAGATTATCATCTAGAGAGTTATCCATCGGATCACCTTTTGGACCTTAGATCATGCACACACATATATATTATATATTACAATAGTGTGATATAATGTACTTTTTTTGGTAAATCTCTGTCTATAGATTTGATCATTTTTGTGTGGATGGATTTTAATTACATAGTTTTCTTGGGCCTTCCTCAATTCCTATAAATAATGTAAAACATCACTCTCTAAACTTTTCATAAAATCCCCATAGTAAAAAATTTATTATAATACATACTTGGCACTCAATAAATTTTTTGTTTATTACAAGGGCATAATGCCAAAAAATCAATGGCAAAATTCATTGGTCAAATAGTAGTCACTAAATATTTTCCAATGTAGTATGTACCCTATATTTTACATAGATCTCATTCATTCCTTCCAAACTAGTACTACACTTCCAAAAGTTTAGAATTATGTCAAGGTGTGGTTATTCTATCTCTTTTTATTTTCATATTTTCTATTGCTTGTCAAGTTAATTTTAATTACACATATTTATTATTTGTATCCACTAGGTCAAATCTAATTTAATATTTTAGATCATTATATTATAGATCTACCTTGTCCACTTAATTTTACCATTTACTTTGTGTCATTATGCCCTAGTGTGACATTGTGGTAAAACAAATTGGTTAACCCATCCATTCTTCGATCATATATATGGTTTGAGTTATCCCCCTAGGATTTCATTTATGATTTTATGAGTTTGAGGTGAATTATGATATATATAATTAACTCAAACCCCTATCTTTCATTCTAATTTCGAGTTATATCCACTTTTATGTGTTACCTTACTTAGTTATAGTCATGGTTTATATTAACAAAATATATTTGAGTATTTTGTATTTTTTTGGATAATAAATTTCAAAATATGAATGCTTCAAAAGATCAAAAGATTAATCAATGTATTATTCAATCTCATAAAGCATATGTTCTTACAAATCCCAAAATTGTTGATGAAATGATAATTTTGGCTAAGATTTTTTTTTTAAAAAATATTCTCATGTATACACACCCTAGGGTTGATAATTGTTTTCATTCATCTAATATTCTTTATGTTGAATGTTTGACTCTTACTCCCATGAAAATTATCCTTCATTTATTAAGTTTTATTTATTTTCTTTTGTTAGTTTGTAGTTATGGTGTATCCTTCATTTTGTCCCACAGTGGATGATTTTTTATGTCAGTTAATGATTTATTTCTTTTTGGTCTCTAAATATTTTGTAAATTTTGGTTTGATGTTCTACTTTTATTTTGGTTTGTATTCTTTCTTTTTCTTTTTGTTTGTTTGTTTTCATGTTGTTGCTTCCTTTTACTTTTGAAGAGATCAACGAGTGTTACAAATGGATGAAGTTTCATATTATGAAGGAAGAATGCAAAGATGCTACAATTTTGTTGTAAGTGTTAATTATTTTTAGATATTAATTTTTATAGATTTAGTTTTTATTTATATATGAATAATATAAGTTGAGTTATAACTGGTTGTCAAAGTTATACTACACTTTCAAAAATTGTATTTGAGGTATTTGCATTTGTTTGTGCATCTAGCCCAAACTTCCCTATTATATCATTCTCTTTCTTCATGTCATGCTAACTGAACACACCATCCATTATTAAATGAGATCACGCATAGCTACTTGAGAAATGATTTATGTAGATCACACTCTCAATTTGATGTTCTTAAAATAGGCAATTTGATTGCTATCCAATTTCATACTTCAAACTGACTCGTAAGGTCACTAGTGTTATGCCTATTTTTCACACATTTACATTTTTTTTTAAATATATTCTTTTCTACCATAGTGATGACCTAGTCATGACATCTAAAAATTCAATTGGGGACCCTAAGTCAATTAGTGATATTTACAAATATTCATAATTTTAATTTAATAATTTAGTAATTATTGTATTTATGAATTCATGTTTGCATTATAGTGGTTTCAAAAAGCATTTGTGGACCAATGAATAAAATTGGCATATTTATATTATCAAAATAGTGTTTCATTTTCACTTAAAGATAGATCAACAGTCAAATTATAGCATTTCACAAATTATTGTTTTAGCTTGAAAAAGTTATGGTTTATCAAATCAAATACATCATTTGAGTTATCATGAAATCCATTTTAAAAATTGATTATGAGCTTATATGAATTTATCAGTTCAATTAATGAATCAAATTCATGTGAAATTTAGTTGAAAATATAATGACATTGGCATGATTTTTAAGTTGGTTCAAAAATTTGGACCATATGTTTTTAATATATACACAGTGATTAGTTGGAAAAAATTATTCATGCCAAAATTTTATGAACTAGCTCATGATATTCAAGACATGGTATAAATGGTTTATTGGACTAATTATTTTTTAGGGACATTAAACATCCTAAGAAAATCCCAAGTTTAACACTTCATAATGCCAAGTTTCTATTTTAATAGCCTAAATTCTAATATAGTCTAGTTCGAAGGCCCTAATGACCACTCAAGATTATTGTTTCACAGATTAACAACTTATCTCTATGTATCAAGGCATAATTTTTTAAAAAGGCATAAGGTTTGTTTCAATATAAAGGCTTTATGAATGTGGATCAAATTTATTTAAAAGACATGTTTTTGCAGACATCATGACACTAGTTGGCAAGGTAAATTAATAAAAAGGCATATTTGAGGATGTTTTGAGATTGAGATCTTTAGCAGTTCAAGAGTTAATGCGAGGCGTACATACCTTGAATGGCAGATATTAATAAATAATTTGGTAGGTAATTTAGTCATTACTAAATTTGATCATGATGATAATTAAGTTATCAAAATTGCTAAATTCATTCTCGATTTGGATGAACCAATGAGAGGTGAACACATTAGAGACAAGGTAGTTATGACATGGATGTCAATTATAAATAGTTTGTTTTTCATTGTTTTGGTCATTTTGGAAAGCTTGTTTGTGGAAGAGGCACTTTATCATTTTGGTTTTTGGGAGTTACAAATGATTTTTGAATGGGAAGCTTGCAAAAAAATCACTTACAGGTATGTCTTGAACAAATTGAATGGTTTTTGAGGAATATTTTTGGATATTTCAATTAAATTTTAGTTATTTGGAAGAATATCATTTAGTCTACATGTTGATAAGTTTTGATGGATTTATTGGTTCCAACTTGTATATGAATGTTTAGAAAGTGGAATGATGCTACATTTTAGATTATCACTTCTTTGCATAGATATTAGGGAAAACTAGTTTTTGGTTTGATATATTCTTGAAGGTCAATGAAATGCAGAGTTAGTTTTGGATTCAAGTTTGGTATTTAAGAATATTTGTTGAATGAGTACTTAGTTTTGGACCTCTATGAGTTAAATAAAACCATGCATGACATCTACAATTTTAAAAGGTTCATTGAGGCTTTGAGTTTTTGAGGATAGACTTTGCATGTTTATTGCATGAATATTTGAAGGATTTTTTGTGTTCATCGTGTCATAAGAAAGTGGTTTCAAAGTATATGCGGAACATGCAACATAGTTTTTAGCCATAACTTTCTTTAGTTTCCTTTATTCAAGGGTTTTATGTTAAATTAATTTTCTCTGTTTGTTTCCATAAATATTTTTTAAAAGTTTTGAATGTTTGTGATCAATCATGATATAGAGGGTTATGTCAAAAAGTTATTGAACATATGAATATGACTGTCTTGAAACTAGAGATTTCATGCATAAGTTTCATTTGCAAATCTAGGTTTTAAAGAAAGAGCTAGATATATAGCAAAATGAAATATTATGATGGTATTTCAAAATCAAAATTCAAAGAATTATGGTAGAATATGTAGAATAAAATTATGAAGAATTTAATTTTATTCAACTGTTGTAATTTTTCTAGTTATTCAGGATGTTGAATCATGATGGTAAATAGGAGTTTAATAATGGATTTTATTTGATTTTGATAGCTTTTTGGATTTCCTTTTACTGTGCAAAATTTTTAAAATGATCACCTATAAAAAAAATTTAGGGTGTCAAATTTGATGGTCAAATGACCGTCATCAGAAACCAGAAATTATGCAGTTTGATGATCATTTGAACGTCAAATTTAAGCTTGCTTAAAAACACATTATAATTGTTATTTTCAAAAAATTAAATGTTGTTTTATGGATATATTTGGTTCATCTTTCATGTGGTACAGACAAAACAATTTTACTATCAAGGTATTTCACAAAAATAATATGTTTTTGGAAATATAGTATTGCACATGGAATAATGAATAGTGAAACAAGTTTTTAGAGATTTGATATATTGTTTAGTAGTATATTGATTGTATAAATAATACATACGTTATTGAGTAAATTAAAATTCAAAATTAAATTAATGTAAAGATGAATTTCATTTAATATGATATGTTATTTGATTATTTATTGATTAATTGATATTCTAAATATTCCTAGTTGACTAAAAGAGTCCCCACCTGTTAGGAATACCTGGTCTAAATTCAAATATTTGATCTCTTAAGATTATTTTTTTAAGTCTTAAATAATTTTTAATTTGTAACCACCAAATTAATTAACTTTTAAAGTTAATTAATAAAGCTGACAAATAACTAACTAAAGTTAGTTATAACTTCTTTTTCAACCAACTTTGGAGGTTTAAAAAGAGATCAAGGATTCATCTGAAAGAGAGGAAAAATATAGGTAATGAAGACTTATACACTTGTGAATTTAATCATTTATCTCTCTCTTCTATGCAATTTCTCTAAGAGAACATGACTTTTGCAAATATGCTAATGGTACTTTTTCTTATGGTTAAGTATACTTCTTAGACAATTCAGGTATATCTAGTTTTATATTATCATTTATAACTACTTATCTAAAAATTATCAAGTTTAATATCTTTTAATATTTATAACTTGTAGTTCTATGTGAAGAATCTAAATATTCAGCTTGAATAATGATGAAATTTTCACTTTTACGATAGATTATTGATCTAATTGATTATAAAGTTATCTTTTGAAGATATTTTATATGAAGGATGTTGATTTCTCAAATAAAATTGATCTAATTTGCTAAGATGACTCTTGTTTATTAAGACTCACAAATTTTCTAATTTATTATGCATTTTATTTATTTGAGTTTCATTTCTAGTTTAGTTTTCGTTAACTTTAGTTTACTTTCTTTGATAGATTCTATTTATTTCTGATTCTTTCTTTGTGTTAGTGTTAGTTTATTTTATTAATTTAGTTTGTATTTAAATTATTTTATTTTTTTAGTTTAGATTAGATTGTTTTATTAGTTGTTAGTTTAGTTTTCTATTATTAGTAGTTGTTAGTTTTTTAGAGTTTGTCTGTCTTTTTGGTTGTCATTTTTCACTTTCATCTTTGTGTTGTGAGCATGAACATAAGATACACCTTTCAACAATCTAATTATCTATTCTTTAAGAGATCATCTATTTCATAGACTTTACTCTATTGGATAGCTCAGATTACAGTTTATAACAGACTTTTGATTGAATTATATGATATTAATGGAATGATTAGCTTCTTAGATTAGATCCTTGTTTATGAGTAATCTTCTTGACTTAGTTGATTTTCATGTTGTGTTTGATCGATTTAGTAAATGTTTGTAAGCTTGATTTAGGTTTATTATTGAACATAATAATCTTCAAAAATTTAAAAGACCCTTTTGTAGACATTAAGACTAATTTTTCAGCCATGGATCCCTTACAATTAAATTAGTATGATTCCATCTTGACCTTTGTGATAGGAAAATAAGTTAATTCATTAGCGTGACATTTTTCACTATCAAAATTAGGTATATATACCTTAGAGGTCTTTATTAACCTGGATTATATATATATATATATGTAAACATTTTGATTCAAGGTACAATGACAAATGTCATTAGAGATTCAAATCTTGGTTAAATGAAAATGCCAAAGTATATAATTTTGATCTTATATACTCTATTTTGCATATAATGTGAAATTCTTGGCTAAGTCTTGTTAGACCACGGGCTTTTTGTAGTATGTTATATGTAGGTATGAACCTGTACTCTAATTAATATTAATATATATATATATATATATATATATATATATATATATATATATATATATATATATATATATATATATATATATATATATATTGATTGATTGATTGATTGAGTATTGTTTATTTAACAACATTATATGACTGAGTGTTGCTTATGAACTTAAGTATGGACATTGGGAGATTGTCTTTGAGTATATTAGTATCCTGTGTTTTTATCGTGTCATATAAATGAAATAGAAATTAGTTACATCCAGTGAAATTGGGTAATCTGCCTATAGTTTTAGGGGTTTATTTACCTATTTCAAAGTCATTATTAGGCTTTTGGTCAAATTATTACTGGTCTTTATATGATCTATATTCTTAGGTTATATTTTGAATATGGGTAATATATACTTTAGTGCGACTAGGAAATTAGTAAGATAGTTAACTTAAGAATTCATATATTTATAAACCCTATGCTTGTTTAACTTCTCATAATATACTCAATTAAGATGAATGCATCTATGAGTTATGAAGTATACACATGAGGATTATAAGATGATAGACTTAGAACTTGACAATAAACTGAAATAGTATATAAAGATAAGTCAACTTCATTAGTTGTATGATTTATTATTATACAAATCATGAAGATAAAATAGTTGAAGTACTATTTTAGAGATTTAAATACACATTGGATTGGATATGTTATAATATTTCATTTGTTTTTAATTAGAAAACATAGTTGGTAGAAGTGTGACGTATACCATACATGTATTTTCTGGTTTTTATCTAAGTATATACATATATGGAATACATGACTAAATGAGCCATTATAAATAACACGTGTATACCCTCTATCTATATACACACTCATCAAATGAACAATGTGGAATTAATAAATATATAGGAGTATATTTAGTCATCTATGCTTTTAGATGTGTTGAACATTTGATGGGACAATTACAATAAGTACATATAAATTTTTATGAAATGTCTTTGTATAAATCAATTAGCAATAATACTTGTATTTAGCTTATACTTGTATGAGGAAGATTAAATACTAATACATATATATAGTTTAATCATATGTATGAGAAGTATGATTGTAAATATGGTACATAATTTTTTTGATAAGTGAGTTATATAATTTGTGATGCAAAATATCATAATTAAATGCATACAACTCTTTATTTGTGTAAAGGTTAACATGAAAGTTGGATTACTGTTTAATCCTAAGTCTTGAATTAAATTATGACTGATTGTTGTATTTTGTATGTATTACACATGGAAAAGAACTGAGATAGATATTGTTATCTTAGATAGTTATATATTTGAGTTACTTTGAGAAATAGTAACTTTTAGACCAAGTATAATTATACCCAGATGGTATGTTCTATTTAGGATTGTACTTGTTTACCTATATTATTTTTGAAATAAATAATATGTTGAGATTCATTGCATATGTTTGATGGATTAAATGTATGTACTTTGATTATTTTGATACGTGGCATGTTTTATGCTTGTTGATAAGAATAAATATGTTTGAATATGTTGGTTATATTTTAAATTAACTAAATCTTGCATTATTGATACTAAATAAATGGGGATACAAACTTCCCTAGCTTACTTAGCATCACCAATACAAGATGAGGGTAATTCGATCAAGTGGTATGTATGAATTTGACTAATCCTAGATATCATTAACTATTTGAAAACTTTGGTCAGAGTAATGTTTAGTTAAACAATGTCATTTCATATGTTTGATTTACATGCTTGAGAGATATCATGTTAGAATGTATTTTATTTATGGTACACAACATATTTAGATATCTTACAACATAAGGGTATTAACTTATATATTTGGATACTCATACCATTACTGTCTACCCATCCATGAAGAGAGGGCCATTCCCTAGTTGGGGTATTGTCTAGGGGATCGATGGTCTATGGTTGGTATGGAAAATCACTTGAATGATGCTCTCCCGCCCCAAAATAGTACTTCATTAGAGACTACACTTGAGATTACCATAGGATACTAAGATCATTATGACTCATGCTTTGTGGAGCCATGTATTTTGTATTGTATTCATTATTTTGACATATTCTTGATCAAAATGTAATTTTTATTCATCTATACTTGGACAGAAGTAGTTGCAGTATTACATTAAGCAGTGGTTGACATTGTGTAATTACCTTTTGAGAGTTTATATAGTTCAATGAGTAATAATATTTATACTTGTTTTGCTTATTGTTACATAACTATTTTATTAGTTAATTAATTATATTTCCATGGTGTAATATAATGTGGATTTCATGGACTTTTTTTAAAAATTATGTTATTCTGGTAAACTTGGTGGGGATGTTACATTACATGGCTGACAAAGTAGTTAATTTTGAAATAAAAGGTTATTTATTGTCTTTATATCTAGTTTATTTTAGATTTTAGATAGAGATTTGATTTTTGTTTTGTTATTTGATATTTTATAGAAGTGTTAGAGATTATGGAGATTGATGGATGTTATATGATAACTAGATTTATTGGAGAGATTACCTATAGTTGATCAAGCTCATCTAACTGTGTTGGGATTAAATTTTACTATAAATATGTTATGAATCCCACTCAATTTAGAGTTAGTCATCATGTTCTTAAGAGCATGGGATAGACTAACTATTACCTTCTGGTAGGTGGTGAATGGGGATACCATTAAGGTGGGTATTACATTAGAGGATCTTCATGCACTTTTAGGCTTACATGTTATGGGCACAACTATAGTGTGTAATACCATAGACTCCCCTAATGAGAGGAAGTGTTATCTATGTGGGCCATAAATTTTGATAGGTATGATGATTGAGGCTTGAACATTAATTCATTTTGTGTATATATCAACTATTCTAGTATACATAACGTGATTTTTAGACTTATGATAGCTCAAGTGATCTGTCATAATTTAGATGGTAGAGTGCCATTATATATTATAGACTTATGTTGATTTATGTTAGATCGTAGCATGTTGTATGACTTAGGTCCAATGACTGGGGTGTAGTTAGTGCATAAATTTTATATTATATTATCGAGAGGCTAATAGACTATGGGTCTTGTTATTTTTGGGGAGTTGGATTTATGAATACTTCCCTATGTATATACTGACATGGTTACCCCATGTTGTGGATGATTCCCTTCTATGAATATAAATTTGGGCACATGATCATAATTTACAGGTGATATCCCAAGCATTCTTGTTTCATACAATACAATGTGGGTAGATTATTTGGTAGTTTTATATGGGTACTTAGGATGCTTGGCCATTATGGCCATCCACTATGTAGGCACAAGCATGAGTGAGGATCATTGGACACTATATATGGTGGATAGAGCCTCAATCATGTTATCATTTATCGAGTCAATTTGGACTACCACACCCAAAAGCTCCTCTTATGGTTTAATCTTATTGGGCTTATCATGCAAGGTAGTGACATGGTGTGAGAGGTAGAGGGGTACCTGCTAAGGTGCCAATCATACAACGTCATCATCATAGGATGGTGAGATGGTAGTGGAGGTGATAATGAGGAAAGACCATTGTAGGAGGAGGAGGAGGAGGAGTGGTAGTTATTCAATAGCAAAAGTAGATAAAAACAAATCCACCACCATCGATACAATTCTAAAGGAACTAACAAACATAGGTTCAACCATAACCACATCTATAATTATAATAGGAGGATCCTACATCTCAGTGAAATATTATCTGGATGATAGTGCCTTGAATACATAGTAGAGCATGTAATGTATTTTAACTTAAGCTAGGGTAGTATAGAGGCTTTACACCTCCTCAGAGGCATGACACCTAATAAGTGTTAGGAAATTAAATCAAGGGTAAGTAAAAATGTGTTTATGTTGATAATATATGAGATTTGATGTTATTTTGGTTTGTATTTTGTATATTATATGATAAAGGAGGCATAATGGAGGACTTTGTGCAGACTATCCACCATGATATTTAAGATGATGTGCTACCAAAACATGATATTATGTAGTTGATTGATTCATTGATGCCTTTAACTTGGAGTTATGTTGCGTGGTTTAGGTTGGTCAAGGAGGCTACCCAAGAGATATAAATATTATCAAACAGATCTCAAGCTACATTACCTCTAGGAATTGGTCAAGGGGAGTTGAAGGCATGGAAGGCACTAGCTCAAGAGAGATTTTATAATTTGGATACATTTGTCCAGGTATTAAAGTTACAGGCCTAGGTGGTCAATCTATAGGTTCAAGTGGATGGTCTATGATCATAGATGTAATCACTACAATGAATTGTACATAAAGGACAATCTCATATTTCAATGGGTAGTGCAGCACATCCTCCACTAGGTATACATGATGGACCTAAGCCCTAGATCCATTTTTATACTATGTATTATTATATATCATGATGTATATAATGTTTTAGATCTCTCTCTATGTGTGTGTATGTGACTCATGGATATTATCTATGGATGTATCTTCTTTCTAGTTCATGTGATTTGTGATTTCTTATGCTTTGGGAAAATGTATGATGTATATTTGATTCTTTTCTATCAGATGTGAGCAAATGCATGGCTAAAAATAATGATAAATGTAAAATGATAAAAAGTTTGGAAAACAAAAGGAAAGTGGTAAAAATGAAAAACATGTCATAAAAAATGAGATATGTAAAACACTATAAGTAAATGAAATAAATGATAAATTTCAATCAAATATGAGATAATAATGGATGATTGATAATTCAAAAAAAAAAATCAATGAAAATAGGGAGAAGCTCTAAATGAGTGAAAATTTAAAATTTAGTGCTTGTGCTAGCATGTGATTTAAGAAAGTATGACCATCTAATGACATATGAATGATGGAAAAAATATGGTATGAAAAAGTGGTGTAAATATGTATATCGTCTTTAACTACAACTTAAAAACTAAGCCAACAATTGTGATAAGGTGTATATTTGTGAGGAAAACCTAGTCTTATCAGTGGTGTTACACTATAACTCATAAAGGAATACCAAAATATGTAAATAAGAAGTGTGATCAAGGATTTGATCAACTGTAATCAATATCCATCAAGGGGAAATATTAGGAATAATAAAATTTGAAAAAGGAGTATGAGGTGCCACATAGGTGATGTGTAAATCCTTAACAATGATGAGACACACTAGATCAATGTACAATTGCTAAAAATTATTGACATCAAATACCTAAGACACTCCGACTAGTAAACACAAAGCTTGGGATAATGAGTGAAGTACATAGATCATTCCATGAAGACTATATGCTATAAAATTAAAATGGTCCTACCTTCCCACAACATGTTCCCCATTCCTCATGACCCATTATAGATTCATCAGTCTACTATGAAGATTAGATACTTGTGTGAGAAACTAGGTGACACTATATGATATAATGATATCTCCTATCCTAGTCTACTAGCCTACCATACCCTAATGGACATTGACTCTATTATGAGGCCAAGTGTGGAGTTTGAGCTTCAAATTTAATAGATTTGCCAAAATATCACATCTTTTAGTGTGATATGAATTTTAATATTATAATTTCCTTTTAATAATTTCCTTTTGTTTCTTTTTTTATAAGAATTTTAAGTTTTTGAGGATTTTTTTAATTCCTCCTCCATTTGGATTTGGATAGCTAATCATGAATGAAATAAGTGACATACACAATAGAACTTACACTTGGTCACTAGATAATAATGATGAAATCCATGGTATCAATAATTCCTAAACTTGCCCACAAGTAAGTGTGCAATCTCAAAATTGACTTATGCATGCCTCAAATGAAGGGAAGTAAAAAGGGAAGATGAAGATCATAGAAGATCCATTCATGTAATAAGTGTTACAATGATAAGTATACTTATATCTGATCACAAGGATGTAAAGTAGTGTATTAGAATGACATGGGCTATTTTTAGTATATCTAAGTCACTTGAAAGTCATACTATCTTACAAAAAAACTAGCACAAGTACTTATGAAAGTAATGATCACCCCAAAAAGAGGGGGAAATAAAAGTAGGGTTTTGAAATTATCACCAAGACATAAAACATAATACAAAAGACCCAAAGGTTTTGCCCGAGTTTTAAAATTGAACCAATAGTTGAAATTAAGTATAATGAAGGAAATGATAGTAGGAACAAATTATCATAAATGAAAATAATTTAAGGTACTAAAAAATGAAATAGAATCATGATTTAAGTGATATAATCTAGAATGAATAACCAATGCTCATAGCAAAATGTAAATATAATATTCAATCATATGATAATGTGAAAAATAGTATGATATGTCACACAAAGATGTGCTCACAAATGTTGATATATGTCTTGACATATATCATCAATAACATATGATAAGTCTTATTGTAACTGACATTTAGATTTGATCATGGTCTTATATATATTCATAGAGATTCATGAAATTAATTTATGATGTACAAGCTCTATAGATAAAGTAGGAGAATGAGAAAAATAAGGAGGATATGGTGCCTCTTTTAAATGATAACCAATGCAAGTAACTTGCACTAGGGTATGGATTATATCCTCTGATCGATGAGAATGCATGGGTCTAGGATAATTCCAAGCCTTTGTCTAAGAATTATCTTAACTCCATTACTACTAAGGTGAAGGTGTAGACTATGGACAATCACAAAAATGATGTTGGAGTACTATACATCTTTATGTTTGATGTGTGGCATGCTGATACCAAAGGAAATAAAATTAACCTTTCTTGGGAATATATTATGGAGATATATTAGAAAGTGGCAAACTCTTATCATTAGAGGGGTGTGTTGTTTTAGGATGAAGTGCATTAATGCATAGTTAAATCTATTGGTAGTGTGTTGAAGTGTGTGTAGTCTTGAATGAAAATAAATAATGCATATAAGAGCAACTGACTGGGGATATCAATTATCTATAACATGTTCAGAGCTCTGTGTCTATTAATACACTAAAAATATTTGGTATGCTCTACAATATTTGGCCCAATAACTAGTTATCATATGAAACTCAAAATATGATTCATATGTCCATCATATAGGTGGAGAGTCAAGATTTGTCATGGGTAAAACCCCATGAAATAGATCATCATTATCCATGCATCTATGAGTAGGCCCTTGAGTATACTATGTTATTGTAAGAGATAGCCTTGGTGTGGTTGAAGTAATATGGAAAACATCTCAGGGTAATTTTTCTTGAAAGACCATAAAATATATCAAACTAGTATGGTCCCATCATGGCATGATCAAGGACAATACTCATAAGAGGATCAGAGGTGACTAGAGTAAAAGGGGAAGAAACTAGTACATGTTCCACCTTGTAACTGTGAATGTTTAGCCCTTTTTAAAATATGTATGTTTTAGGGTTAAAAGGTATAATAACCTATACACAAGAATGAATAAAACTATCCTAGAGCAAGCCAATCAATTAAAAACTTATATAAATTAAAATTTTAAATAAAAATATTGAGTTATGTTAAATATATAAAGTACACTCAAAACAATAGTTTGATTGCATAAATACGAAGAAAAGAAAATACTTATATTATCTGTAAATGTGCAATTAGATATAAGAAGTGTAGAGGTTAAAATAGGGAGGGACAAGATCAGGCTCCAGTCATCAAATTCTATAAATATTATTTTTGGAGGCTTGGAAACTTATATTGGTCTTGGGACACTTGTGTTGACATAGGCATAAAGATACCAATGGAATAGTTTGGCACAAAATATTTTCTATATTGTAGAGTGACCACCTAGAGATTTATAGGTTTTTTTTCACCTTTTTATTAATATATTGTATTCACATGCATAGGCTGTTGATGATTATTTATGGATCAAATCCTAGATCTTCACCTTAGGTATTTTGTACCTCACCAAAAATAGGCTAGTGGGCTCATGGTGTTAAGCTAACCTTAAACACCCCTTTATCAGTGAGTGCTACCTACATAACCAATACTCCAAGTATAGCTTTAAACATATGTAGTGTTCCCCTAGGTGTTAGCTTATGTGTCCACATGGGTGTAATATAATATGTGCAAGGGTATGTAATGATCTATCTTTTAACTTGAAAACTACTTCTCATGGGTTATTCTTTGTGTGTTTTAAACTTGTAATATTACTGATATTAAAGTAGGGTAGTAGAGCAGTAGAGTTTAGTTGTGCAATTGATTTATATATTGCTTAGTATTTTGTATATGAATAATGAGTAGGCTTTGATTTATATTTATACCACACATTTTTAAAATATATCACGATAAGGTTAAATAAAAAAAATGGGCTAATCCATGGGATTCAAATGATTTTTAAAAATCGGATGACTTTTGAAGATAAGACACTTGATAAGAATATGGACACTTGCATCAATGCAAGTGTGCTTATATAGGATGCAAGTGTCTGGAAGGCTAAATTTTTTTTGAGGATATGAAATTGATAGTGAAGGATATATATCAGGTTTTAGGCTTTATGTATAATTAAAGAGATCTAGGTCATCAAAAATGATAGGGTCAAACCATAAGTTAAGTGATTGAGGATAGTGAAATGGCGAATAAAAGCCTTTTAGTAGTAAGGAGGTCTAAAACTGAAGGGTAGAGCCCTAATAGGTATTTTTAAAGTATACAAGAGTGAGATACTATATAAATATGATTTTACTATCTACATTCCCCAATTTAATCCATTAATGCATAAAAATGAAATTACTAATTTAAAGGTTGTGTATAGCACACCTTGCCTTTGCTTGAGCCCAATTTAAGTGTTTTTATATTTTATTAATTGTAACCAAGAGTATGTTACAATATAAATTAGTTTACATATTTTAAATTTGACATAATTGAAATGCTTAAAAATAAAGAGAGTAAGGAAGGAGTACACCTATGTGTCAATGCAACCATTTTGCCCCTTAGTACTTTTAATTGGTAAATATGCTTCCTTATAAAACATTAGAGATAAAAGAGGTTAAAAATAAAACCTTTGATATTTTAAAATGCATATTGGAGGTTAATTATTCCCCCAATCTAGTGCAAGGGTGAGTTGTGACATGACCATTGAGATCACTAAATCTCAATCATAAAATTCAAGTAAAATTACAATAAAAGCCAAGTTAAGTGCTATAAATAACTCAAACTAAAAAATGGAAGTAGTGTTAGGCCATTGAGGGTGTTGAATCTCAAATATAGTACTAAAAGGATCCAACTACAATAGATAGAAAAGGCTCAAACTATGCTTCTTAATGAAATCGGTGCTTCTTGGTAAGGTATCGATGTTTATAGGTAAATAAGTTTGAATAAGTATTTGTAATTTTTGGTGCATTTACATGGCATATGCACCTATAATGTGTCTCAATATAAATTATTTGTCACTATTTAGCCTCTACTTTATAACTATGTTAATATTTATCATAAATTTGAAATACTATATCTAAAATCTATTACAATCAGTGCAATGTATAGAATTCTAACCCAAATGTACAATTTAAATTATGTAAAATTTAATGAAATCATGGAAATTTTAAGAAAATTATAAGTGTGGAGGTCATGTCTCTATGAAACTCCCCCACTAATATGCCACAACTTTTAGGTGATGTAAATGGAATTAGGTAGTTACCTTAACTCAAAAATATATTATAACTATATAATATGTGTAGAAATCATGTAACATATAGAAGTAATGTGTCTAAGTAGATATATCAATGAAGCTCAAAGTATGTGACCAAAATAAGCCCTAAGATGCATGATATGGACCATGGAAATTCTTATAAAGTAATAGTAGAAGCTCAATAAATAATCAAGCACACACACACAAGAGAACTCAATGTCTTATAAAAGGGGTCTAAGGAGACCACAAACAAGGGGCATATTCAAATATTGCACACTTGAAGGTATGACATATATCCATATAGAAAAACAAAGTAACATATAATGGCACAAGACCTAAAAATCAAGGGAAATATTCAAATATTCCACAAGTATGGCATTAGTAAACAAGAAAAAGACACTCAAGGAAGTGACAATGTGAAGGGATAAAGTATAAACAACCAACATAAACATATCATACTTGTCCCTACATATATGTGTCAGCAAAAATATCATGTAACATAGCATATCAAGTACACTATGAAATATTTAAGCATGAGTATATGCATGTGTAAGTGTTATTTTATAAATTCATCATGATAATGTAGAAATTAACATAAAGTAATGTAACCTGTGTTGATCATGATCAAGGAAGAAAATACCCCCAACGTAGTGTGTTACACAGGAAGAAGAAAGGTCCAACATCTATATGTGTAAGTATTGCAGGTCTGGTGTGTGCTTGTATCACACTCAAGTATGTGTGAAACATATATGTGTATATAAATTATATGTTATATGCTAACATAAATTAAACAATATAGATTATAAGGAGCTAGTAAACATGTGAATGTTGAATATTGTCTATATTTTTGAATTTATTTGAATGTTTTATGATGTATGAGAATCAACACATTTTGTAAATTTTAGTTGATTCAAGTGTATAGAGTCTTTTATGAGTTCTCATAGTCTGTAGGAATCAAATTTTGATGTTAGGTCTTGGTCAAATTTGAATTTGGACCCATTAGGCATTTTCCTGCCTAAATGGCCAATTCAAATATTTGAAAATTTTTGTATTATTTCTCCAATTTTATGATGTTTTAAAAGGTCAAAGTGTTATGACCTTGTGTCATTACATATATTATGAGTAATTAATGTTGTTATAAGGTTTATGTAGTTGTACTTCCTCAATGTCCATGAGGAAGTTAAGATAGTTAAGCTGGTTGTATGGAAATAAAAGAGTTTGTAAGTGTCTTGTGAAGTCATTCAAATGATAAGAGAGAAGAAGGGGTCTAGATTTAAAATATGAAATGTATTGAACTCAAAAAATCAAATGAATTTTTTTGATATTGATAACTACTCTAAGACAGACCTTATTTTTGTGCATGGAAGTAATGAAGGGTGATTGCATGTAGGTGTTCAGTAGTGGATAGATTCAATGAAAACATGTTTTAGTTATTCCATTTAATATGATAAGTGTGTTATGTTCTTATGAAGATTATAGTGTTATTTATTAATGATTTCAATGTCCTTTGGATAAAATTAAGTGATACAGTCATGCATTCTTATACTTTGTGTGTGAAACAAGACCTATAAGTGCTTTGTCTATATAGATAGTCAAGGAATTTGCATTGAATTTTTGTATAAAAAAATAATAGGGGAGTTGTTGATGGATGTTGGGATAATACATAATTTTGAGGAAGTAATAAATAAACCCTAGGTTTGAAGGTTGATAGCACACAAGATCTGTTTGTTGTGTTTATATGATTGGTTCATGACTATGTAATATTATTATTTTAAGGAAAACCATATATGTAACAATTTATTGGATTTCATCATGATTTGGTAATCCAATTTTAATGTTTTAGAAGTCTTGGTATTATTTCATTACTAGGGACATCATCAATTTATTTCCAAAAGGGACACAGACCTGTAGGTTGCAACATTTCTTGCATAGTCAAAGAGGAATTCGATTAGAAAGGTGGACCAAAGATTTAAAAAAAGATATAAAATGCTTGGAAGGTATGTGTATGGAATAAAAAAATCCATATAAACCTTTACAGTCATAAAAAAGGCTTCATAAAGACCAAGAACCTTATTTTATTGCTCTCTGGTCTATGCAGGGTAAAAGAAGCCCTAGATTAGGGTTTGGATGATAAAGAGAGTTTTAACCATCCAGTATTCATAAAAATTGGTCAATAGCTAGGTATTAGTATTTGATAAATGATTTAAAAATTTTAGGGTGGTACAGATTGTCAGGTACATAAATAAGAGGACTAAGTTAAAATAGGTTTATAAGAGGCCTAATAGGCCTTAACAAAGAGTAAAATAGGGTTAGTAAAGTGGCTTACCAGTAGATTTGGAGTGTGAAACTTAATATAGAGGTGACCAGGGATAAAGGGTACCTATACTGGTAATTTATTTCATAATAAACTTCTATACAAAGCCATACCATCAATAATTCTCTAAAAAAAGGATGGTAGCCTTGTCTATATAGGTGTGCAGAGATTGGGAAAAGAGTAAGTTGATGCTTGGAGATTTTATGCTTTGAGTTAGGAGTCCTAAAGGAGTGGAATGAGCATGTTTGATATGGAAATAATCATAAACTAGTCCACTAACCTCAAGAGTCATTAAATGCATGTTGTAACAATGAAATATTATCAAGAGAGTGAATAGTGAAACAGGATAAGTAGGTAGAGTTGCCAAGGATAGCATAAGGAGTCCTGAGGAGTTATAGAAAGTTTAGAGATGTCTAATAAGACCATATTAATCAAGATCAAAACATTGGAAAGAATAATATAACTAAGTGAATATCAAAAACTTGCATTTAAAATTGAACTATTAAGCCATTGCCAAGAAGTGTATCAAGTACGAAGACAATGAGATAGATTATTTGTTATCCCTCTACATCACTTTGGTATCAAAGCCTAAATATTTAGTGGGGAGGGTTTGCACAAATATGAGTACATATTTTTTTTTTTTTTTCAATTTTTTTATTTGATCAAGTTCATTGAAATTATGATGAAGATTATTTGAAGAGACTGCTCAAAGAAGATTGCAGGTGATTGAGAAAAGTTGGCCAGGAAGATTGAAAGCCAAGAGAGGCTTAAGAAGAGATAAGGAGCTATATAACATCAAGAGGGGAGAACAAAGTGATTTCTCAAAAAAATTTATCCAAGGAGGAATCTTTTATGAGGAATGAAGCAAGGTGCAAAATACTTGCTTAAGGTGGAGCAAGGTGTAAAATACTTGTTTAAGAGAGTACAACTGCCTAAAACAAAGGACCAGCTAAGAGAAGTAGAGAGAGGTGAGATACTTTCAAATGTATAGGTAAAAGCATTATTTACAATTTTGTCAAATCATTTATCATTCATTCAAATCAATGGGTATCTAGACCACTTTATTGAGAAGGTGGGTATGCTAAAGAGCATTGGCCATGGAGAGAGAAGACCATTAGCAATTAAATCATACACATCAGAAAGAGAAGGTTCATGAGGTTGAAGAGATTGAAGGCATTATAGTAGAGAAGTTGAAACCATCAATAGCAACACAAAAAATAGTAGAATCAAGCGTAAAGAGAACAAGCATGCCAAATTAAAAGAGTGGTTTCTAAGAGGACAATAAAGAGATTGGTTCCATTGACTTGTGTGTTCCATGTGTAGGTTGGTTGTAAGAGCATAAGAAGGTGTTGAATATGATTAGATTGAAGATCAAAGTAAAAGAAGATGACCTCATAGGAGAAAGCAAGAAAAAGAATAATCAAGGAGGAGCCATCATAAGATTCAACAAGCATCACAAAGGCCTGTGTCTCAAATAGGCCATGGGATCCAAGAGGAGGTGTCCTTGAACAAAGAATACTAAACAAGAACATCAAATTTAAAGCAGTTATAACTTTTTGGGAAAGTTTTCATTTGCTCCTTAGTAGTATGATGCAAAAGCATGAACACATTTTATAAATATTGGTTTAAGTGTCTAGAGTCTTTTGTGAGTTCTCATAGTCTGTAGGAATCAAATTTTGATGTTAGGTCTTAGTCAAATTTGAATTTAGACCCATTAAGCATTTTCTCACCTAAATGGCCAATTCAAATATTTGAAAAGTTTTATATTATTTCTCCAATTTTATGATGTTGCAAAAGGTTAAAGTGTTATGACCTTATGTCATTAAGGGTTTTATGAGTAATTAATGTTGTTATAAGGTTTAGGTATTGTACTTCCTCAATGTACATGAAGAAGTTAAGGTAGTTAGGGTAGTTGTATGGTAATAAAAGAGTTTGTAAGTGTCTTGTGAAGTCATTCAAGTGAGAAGAGAGAATAATTGGTTTGGATTCAAAAGATGAAATGCATTGAACCCCAAAAAACAAATGAAATTTTTTTTATTTTGATAACTACTTCAGGGCAGAGCCTATTTTTGTGCATGGAAGCAATGAAGAGTGACTGCATGTAGGTGTTCAGTGGTGGAAAGATTCAATGAAAACATATTTTAGTTATTCCATTTCTTGTGGTAAGTGTGTTATTTTATTATTAAGATTATAGTGTTATTTCTTAAAGAGTTTAATATCCTTTGGTGAAAATTAAGTGCTACAGTCCTGCATCTTATAATCTATGTGTGAAATAAGACTTGTGAGTGCTTTGTCTATATAGACAATCAAGATTTTACATTAGATGTTTGTATAAACAAAGGTTATTGGAGTTGTTGATGGATTCTAGGAAAATACATAATTTCAAAGAAGTAAGAAAGAAACCCCAAATTTGAAGGTTGATAGCACACAAGCTCTATTTTTTGTGTTTATATGATTGGTTCATGACTGTGTAATATTGTTGTTTTAAGGAAAACCATCTATTTAATAGTTTATTATATTTAATAACACTTTGGTAAGTTCATTAAAAAAAATTTGAAGTGTTGGTATTGTTTCATTACTTGGGACGTTTTCAGTTTGTTGTCAAAAGGGACACAGTCCTATAGGTTGTAACATTTCCTGCACAGTCAAAGAGGAAATCGATTAGAAAGGTGGAACAAAGATAACACACAACTAAAAAATTATCGGAGGGTGTGTATAGGGCATAGAAAGAGCCATATAAACCTTTATAGTCATAAAAAAGGCTTCATAAAGACCAAGAACCTTGTTTTAATGCTCTTAGGTCTATGTATGGTAAAAGAATCCATAGATTAGGGTTTGGATGATAGAGATAATTTTAACCATCCAATATTCATAAAACTTGGTTAATATCTAGGTATTAGTATGTGTTAAGTGATTTGAAAATTTTAGGGTGGTAAAAATTGTCAGGTATAAAAATAAGAGGACTAAGTAAATCAACTTCCCAATAGATTTAGAGTGTGAAAATTCATATAGAGGTGATCAGGGATAAAGGGTACCTATATTGGTAATTAGTGTCATAATACACTTATATACAAAGCCTTACCATTAGAAATTCTCTAAAAAAGGCTAGTAGCCCTGTCTATCAAGGTGTGCAGAGTTTGAGAAAAGAGTAAGTTGATGATTGGAAGGTATATGCTTTAAGTTAGGAGTCTTAAAGGAGTGGAATTAGAATTTTTGAGATGTAAATAATCATAAACTATTTCACTAAACTCAAGAGTCATTAAATTCATGTTGTAATAATGATCTATTATTAATATAGTGAATAGTGAAACATAACAAGTAGGCAGAGTTGTCAAGGATAGCATAAGGAGCCTTGAGGAGTTGTAGAAAGATTAGAGAGGTATAATAAGACTCTACTAAGAAAGATAAAAACATTGGAAATCATAATATAAATAGGTGAATCTCAAAACCTTGTATGAATAATTGAATTATTAAGCCATTGCCAATAAGTGTATCAAGAACTAAGACAATGAGATAGATTGTTTGTTATCCCTCTACATCATTTTTGTATTTTCTTGAATATTTGATTTTTTTGGAAATTTTGAATTTGCAATTTTATTTTATTTTTTTGAATATTTAAAATTTAAAAAATACTAGCCTATGATCTCATCCAAGAAATGTTTATAGGTAGCTTTGAACTCAAAATATGGTACATCAAACTGGTGATAGTACCAAAGAGCCTGTCTATGCATCATATCTATAAATGTAGAATCTTTGGTACTACATGTATGTCTCATAGGACTCTATAGTTGTGAATAGGTACTATAAGGGGTAGGGGTTAGTGGACCACATTATTTAGTTCTCTATGGTTTATTTAATGAAGTTGTAATTGGAACATGTTTATGTGATCTTAGTAATTGGGTAGACCATGTAGATGTAGATGAGGATTCTATGTAACCCACTGTGTATATTTAGTGAAATAATATCTAAATTATGGGACACATAGGAAAAGGGATTGCATGTTGCTTACCCTTATGCATATGATTAACCTTATCAACTTGTATAATTAGTTGGTTGGGGAAAATACTTCTCTTGTTCAAGTGGATGTTCATATGGTATTTTAGGAATTGTGACTACCATGTTGTTATGGATATATTTAATTCACCCATGCACTATGGAAGTTATTACATGGAGCTTATATATCTAAGGTCATCCCAATAACATATCAAAGACTCCTATATATGGTATGATTGAAAAGGTAGTGACCATATATGCTAAATCAATTTGTAAAGGTAAATCAATCTCACCAATAATTCCCATTGAATGCTTTCACCATTTTGGTGGAAGGGTATAAACCATCATGTGTATATCCAAAATATGTAATTAATTTCATGGTACATATATTCTCACTAGCACCATTATCAATCATAACATTATGTATGTCTTGACTATCAAGGTATGCTTGAATAAATAATGAATAAGTTACCATTATAATGTAATAGAATGTCTTTGAACCATAGGAGGTAGTGTCTATGTATAAGTTACCATTTAGTGTATGCACAATTTGATGGAAGAGGATGTGAATTTCAATTTTGGATCTTTCTTAAAATTATCTTTCAATGGATTGTTAAATATTTTCTAGTTTTTGTGGTCACCAGATTGTGGACTTGAATCCTATAGAGGGTTATCAAAGGTAATTTATTGGTTATCAAGAAGATCTTGAATCTTATGTTTCAAAGTATAACATCTATTAGTAGAATGATTGATGCCTTAGTGATAATCACAATATGCATTATCATCAGATCATTTTGGTAGAGATCAACTCATATCAACCTCTATGGGAAGAGGGAGAGATACGAGTTCACACTCCATAAGATTCTCAAGTAATAAAGATGGAGACTCAGGTAATTGTGTAAGTTGTATATTATATGAATTGGATAAGATGAGTCGATTAGATTGTTTGTATACTACATTAACCATTATGGTTGCTTCCTTTTTAAGTTTTGTGGGTATTACCTTGAAGCTTCGTTTGATTTTAAAATTGGCAGTATATGTGTTTGATATATAATTAAGCTTGTTTAATGAAATGAGTTTCATTTCACAATCTCAAATAATATGGCATAAGTAATCAAAAGATTTGAATTTCTTGAAACAATGGACTCATTTAATGAGGTAAGCAAAAATTTCATGAAGATGTCTTAAATCTCTTTATCTGGCACTAGATTTGTCATTTTGGCTAGCATTGTTTTATACCTCAAAACATATTCATTAATAGGTTCATTGGTTCCTTTTTTAATCTTATCAATATATACATATGACATATTTTCAGTGATGTTGATAGAAAAATTAACTAGAAATTGATTTGGTAGTGGTTTGTGTCAGAGTTATGAAAACTCTTAGCCCAGATCTCTCCAATGGCTCATTACTACATGCTTCAAAATTGCACAAGAATAAACCAATTGAACACAAGATAAATTTTTAACACAAATCATATATGCAAAGCATTACATAAAATCATGAATATTACAAAGCAAAATTCTTGCTTATATAGGCAAGGCAAAGCAACAAGAAGGCCCAACTAGCCAATGTGGGACTAAACCATAAATAATGCTAAATAGTGCTAAATAATGCACCTAGAAAACATTAGTAAAACATACTCTAACACCCCCCTCAATTGAAGCTAGGGGAAAAAAATAAAGGATGCAGTGTGAAGTCACTTGTCTCTATAGATGCCAATCCATCCTGCTAGAGTACATGGATGTCAAGTCATTGTAACTGCCAAGTAGAAGTAGGAATGGTGTTGAATTCAAGGACCACTAGATATAAATACTGCACTCCAAGGTAATGGGTATAATGATGAACTTGAGGAAGCATAACCTAAATACCCTCCAACATGATGGTGAAGTGAGCACAAAAACTAGTGGGGCTACCACACTGGTGTAACTGGTGGGGATACCACACTGGTGTCACTATAAGAATCACTATTAAGTCCATGGAATCAATTAATAATCCTCATATTGGTTTCAACAAATAAAGTACCTAAATAGAATACCCATTTACAAAGGAGTAATCTAGAAAACACTCAAAGGTGCAAAATACATAACTCTCAAAAAATGGAGAAAAGAGAGAAAACTTGTAGGAAAAACTTCCCCCAAAAAGATAGAAAAGAAGAATAGAGAAATTAAAAAAAATCCCCCCAAAGTTAATGTTGAATAAGTCTACACTTCAAGTACTTGCAAGTCTCAAAAGAACTCAATTTGCACAAGTGGTTTGAATCCACTACTTGATCACAAAATAACTAACACTAGGATTCACCAGAATAGCTTCAATCAAGAATACTATCAGTGGTGATGAAAGTATAAAAAAGTATTGTATGTGCAAGGAACACTCAACATCAAGAAGAAAAATATACATCATATGCCCCCATACTACTGAATGGATGGAGTGGAGAAATAAAGGTATCTTCATGAGTGGTATGAATCCACTACTAAAACACCAATCAAGATGACACTACACCAGAATAGCTCCATGTCACACTGAATGAGACTATCAAATTTTCAAAGAAGACAAGATGACACTAGGATTCACTAGAATAGCTACAATCAAATTGAAAGATACTGTTAAATGTCAAAAATGTAGAAGATTCTCTAAAAATAAGGGAGTAAAAAAGTGTCTCCACCCTCCCTTAAGCATAACTTAGGGAGTAGTGAAAAATAAAAGTGTAATACTCCTCAAAAGATAGGTCCCAAAAACTATGCCATGTTGGGTGCCTATATACAATGTCAAGAGAATCCAGTGAAGAAGCTAAGTGTCCTGATGGGCACCAATCCATCTCATTAGAAAACATGGATACTATAAAAGAGTGTAAGACTCTTCAGAAGATAGGTCCATTAAGCACAAATTAAGGAGTAGTGAAAAATAAAAGAGTGTAAGACTCCTTAGAAGATAAGTCCCATCAACTATGCCATGTTGGGTACCTATATATAATGTCAAGAGAATCTAGTGAAGAAGCCAAGTGTCCTGATAGACACCAATCCATCTCACCAAAATACATGGATGTCAATTGTTTTAACCACCAAGTAAAATAGGAATTAGTGCTAAATATAAGGATCAACTAGAAGTAATATTGATCTCCAAAAGACTGGGTAGAAGATGAAACCTGATGAAGCATTGTCAAATATCCCTCCCCCTCAATGTTGAACACTAAGTGAAAAATACTCATAATATCTGCATGAGTGGTCTGAATCCACTACTCAAACACCTGAACTACCATGGTAATTTTGGAACCATGAAAATGGCTACCCATGGGTAATTCTAAATCTTGACAGATGGTAGGGATACTAGAACTTGCTCACAACATGGAGATGGTCATACTATCGAGGCTAGTGTTAAAAATATAGAAGATTACACCAAATAAGGCCAAAAAATGATGAGACATTATGCAATCCTCATATGGGTTATGGAAAGATGGATTGGTATCTATCAGGACACTTGGCTTCTTCACTAGATTACCTTGACATTGTACATAAGTACCCAACATGGCATAGTTGTTGGGACCTATCTTCTAAGGAGTCTTACACTTTTTTATTTTTCACTACTCCATAGTTGTGCTTAAGGAAGGGTGTTAGAGTAATTAATGTGGGTTAATTACTTTTTAATCTTACTTAGGAGTATGTCAACATTATGTTGTCATTATGTTGACATATTTTACCCCACTCACCCACTCTCTCTCTCTCTCTCCTATTTATAGGAACTCTAGTAGTGCATCTTGCATATGAGAGATATGGAGATATAGAGGACATAGAGGAGAAGTGGGATTTGTATTGTAATCTATCTTTCTATTAATAGATAATTTTTTATTTGTGAGCAATGTGTTAATCTCCATGGTTGTGGCAATGGATTATTGGAGAAATCTTGGGTGAGAGTTTTGTAAACTCTGACAGTTTAAATGTTTTCATTGATTGGATTGGTAAGTTGTATAACCATGTTAAATCATATTCCTTTAGGATCCTTGGAAATAATTTGGTTGAAAGTCTATAATTTGAAGCAAAATCAAGACATGTCGCATATAAATATTAGAGATGTTTTTCAAAATCACCCTTGCTATCATAAAATGTGAACTTGGGTGTAACAAAACCAATTGGTAAAGGGTGAAAAGATATCTTAGGTGCTATAGGATTATGTAATACATCTTATGAATTGATAGCATGAAACATTTTATTCAATGTTGGTAACTTTAGCCTCCAAATTTTTACTAACTTGGAGAAGAGTTTGCACAATATACCCATTGGGATTTAGATTAAAGATTTGAGAAGTCACCAAAGGGGATGAAAACACTACTTGAGTTGATGTAGGCATTAAAACTAGAAACTAAGTCAAAACACTAATTATTTCCATGGAGGATGTATCAATATTTTTACCATATAAGGGTTCACCATTATTGGATGTGGATGCATTAGCCTTAGCATGATTATTGAAATATTCTTATGTAACCTATAAGAATGCATTAATTTATCCTTGATTTGTATTTATGTGATTGAGTAAGGCCTTTTTATCTTCCATTTCAACATGTTATTTCTTAACATTTTCCATATTTGATTAATGCAAATAAAGGATCAAAATAAAATAGAAAATTTTAGATTTAAAAATTACTGAAATCAAAAACCCTAGTAAGCTAAAAATCCTAGAGCAAGCTAGGAGTTACATGAGAAGACACAAAGGTCGAGTTCACAAAATGTTTAACCCTTTATAAAATATGTTTTTTATGGTTAAAGGGTGTAATATCCTATACACAAGGATGCATAAATCTATTATAGAGCAGGTTAATTAAAAACATGGATAAATGAATATTTTGAATTAAAATGTTGTGTTACATATAGAAATTACACTCAAAATAATATTTTGATTTCATAAACATGAATAAGAGATATGTTTTTACCAACACATCCATTTTCATATAAGAAAAGGGGACCCATACAATACTAAAATATCAACATTTTGTCCCTTTATCAGACCCCATCTAATTTCAAGATCTTGGGCACCCGTTGTATCCCAATATTTAAGATTTTATTTGAGTCCTAATAGAGCCCATCTATTTTTATTTAATATCTTCTATGAGAATTTTTTTAAAGGATATTTTCATCATGTGTTTTAAGGGTTTTTATATTTAATCATTTTTTGGGTGTTAACATTTTCATCTCAAAAAATCTCTGAATCAAGCAAGTCCTCTAGTCTTAGTCTTAGATTTTAACTAGCACCATCTCGGGGGCTCTCTTTTGATAGGTAAGCAACCCTTCATTTACAAAATGATTTTAAAATGACTTAGTATTTTGTACATTTCTAGATCTTATAATTTTTAGAAATGTTAAAGGCCCAATCCAATTAGAGATTACCATGTGTACTTATACATCTAGAGTTATGAGAGGTCTGATTTAATTAGATATTACCACTTATACTTGTACACATAGAGTTGTCAGAGCTATTATAGGCCTGATGTAATCAGATATTGCCATGTGTAATCATACATAGATTTTTTAGAACTGTCAAAGGCCCAAGAGGCCTGATCTAATAAAAGATCAACACATGTACTTGTACACCCAAAGTTGATAGAGATGTCAAAGGCTTGGGAAGCATAATACAACCACAAATCACCACGTGTACTTATACACCCAAATTTTTCAAATTTGTTAGAGGTCCAAGGGGTTTGGTCCAATCAGAGATCACCATGTGTACTCATACACTTGGGGTTGTCATACACCTAGATAATCCCCATTACATCAAACCCATAGCACCACCCCTCTGTATTATGGTATGAATCACACTTAACAAGCCCTAATGTAATTAGGGTGTATACACTCTTGACATTTATTGTCTCATTTAGATAGTTCATGATTTGACAACTAGGAAGGTCCTCTCACCACCAACCAATCCATTTAAGGTTGATTTTGTATAAAATAAAATCTAAACAAAAGGAAAAAAATTCTTATTCCTAATTCAGGCCATCAACTCATATATTAATTCACATACCATGAGCCACTAATGCCATTATTGTGTAAATATCCCAAATCCCTATAAGGTCCCATAAAAATTGGGCTCATCAGTATCAATTTTACACAAATCAAGTCATTAAGAGCCCTTTGTTGAGTTATTCCCAAATCTTGAAACACATCTCTACAAATTACTACACAACCAAAAGAACAACATTCAAAAATGGTGACATCCACATATAATCCCAATTTAGAATAGGATTTTAGGGATACTTTGTTCTTACAAGGAGTCACACACTTCAAACACTATGATGAAATCTTCAAGAAAATTGAAGACATTCAAAGGCCCAAAAATGATTACCTAGAGGAGGATGGTATCAAAATTACAAGTGATTTGATATCTCTCACAACCTTGGGCCTACACAAATCCATGTCTAATCTTGAAGTCTTCCCCTATAATGATCTCTTTAGCAATCTATTGTATATGTCTAAGTGTAACAATGATATTGTTTCACCAAATAAAGGGATCTAAATTGCAAAAATATTTAGGGAAGCTTTTGATAACTATTATAACCTCTTTGATTACAAATTTTTATATGAAAGGAGGTCACCACTACATGGATGAACACCCACAACATCTATGAGACATTATAGGATTCAGCTGAGAACACTAGTCAATGGGTTAATAAGGAGGACATCAACTCTTACACTATCAATACCTTTAATGAGGGAGTGTAGATGAGTATACTATTACTTTACCACCTATATGGGGAAAGCAACATCATGCATGTCAAAAAAATATTGGGTCCCCTTGTTCAACATCATCTTCAAATGGAAGCAGGTCCTAGGTCTTGGGAACATCATCACTTTATATATATTGTAGTAGGTCCCTAGGGTTCACATCGGGGAAAAATTTTACATGATGTCTTATCTGGTTGATGCCACATATACCACCCTCAATTTTAAGAGCATAGAGTTTTTCCAATGGATACCTATGGGTTCCCTAGTTCATGTGGTCTTCACCAAATTGTACATTCACCACTTTATGCACCACATCTAGGATATATGTGATCACTTTTACCCCCTATGTACATTGTAATCAATGAATTGCCCATGCCAAGGCTATTAGAAGATATGAGAGCTTCCATCTTAACCATCATTTCCTACTAGTATTAAAGAGACTTATAGTCATCAAGCTAGAAGGCATCCTAGGACCTCCTTTCAAGCTACCCCACCTTATCTCAGACTAATTAGCAGAACAAGAGATCACCTTTCAACTCATTAATAGCATAGTTTATTGTTGCCTCAATAGAAGATAGAATTCCTATCTTTTGATTCACATCATCATACGTAACCATGATTATAGTACCTTCGTAGTGCCCCAAGCCATGACTACGTACAAATACTCCTTAAATCTCCCTAAAGATGACAATAGATAGTGGGATCCTTAGGGCAGGGTGAAAGCTCATGTAGATCTCTATCAAGCTAGGATGAAAATAAATTAACATCATGAGATCCACCTAGGTGATGCCATCCACATCAACCCTACTAATGATGTTGAGGTAATTTCAAATCTCAAAACTAAACATTTGTGCATAGCCCAACAAGCATAGCCTAGACCCATACTGGAGGAAAGGCCTATTCACCCATAGCCTACTATGGAAGTCCTAACTACTAAAAAGAGGATTTTTGAATTATCCTTGTAAGGGATCCTAATGACAACTTCATCAAATTTGACTTCCACTTCACCTACAAGGACTTCTCAAGTAAGATAATCTTAGGTTGCTTGTGTTCTTCACCTTTTTATCAACTCTAAATCTTAGGGTAGCTCCCCTTAGGCCCAACCTTTAGCATTTATGGAGTCATTTAATCCCACCTTTGGTATTTATGTAGTATCTTACATCACCTCTTGGTTTTAAGACCCAGATGTAGCCTTACCCTATGGTGGCTCCCCCTATAGTTCCCCCTACAAGTGATCCCTAAGGGTCCCCTGCTCTATTAGTCCCCATATCCCTAGGTGCTCTAATCTTTCATGTCCCTCCAATTTACACTACACTAACTTGGACCACTAATACAGTGGTCTTTGGGCTAGATGAGGTGATTGATATAATCCCTGTAGTTCTCTAACTCATACTCCTATAATCATAGTGACTCCTATTGTAGCCTTGGTCCCTCCCATGGCTCCAATTTCCCTTATAGTTCCCTTTATACCAACTTTGTAGGCATACCCCATTTTTATATCCTCTAGTGATCCATTAGGTCCAATTTTAATGACCTTGGGCAACCCACCAACTTTAGGCACCAATAGAGTATACACCAGGCACCTCTTTGCACCTCGGGCCCTTCTTGGTTCTACTCCCCCAAATGCACCAACTCCACAAATGAGTCCTCAACAAAAGCTCACTAAGTGCCCAAATTGGATTGCCCTTAGGCCATTATTATAACATCCTCTTATATATGTAACATCATCTTGGGTCTCTCTCTCTCTTACATCAGGTTCCCTAGGAATTGGATTCAATCAACCCATCTCCTCTTTGAGGATGATCACCCAACTCCCAAGCATAATTGGTCCCCAAGTCTATATGACTTAGGACTAACTAAGATCACATTTGTTCCCATGAGTAACTCACCTATCTACTACCCCATTTTCACTGATGCTCCCCCTCCATCTTCCATCCCATTTCATATCCCTTCTCCATTCTTTCCACCTCAATCCATGACTTCACCATCCACTTCACTTGTTACCTCATTTACAATAGCCCTAGGAATAATAGGAGGACAATGATGGATTGGTCCCATGGAATATTTATTATCACTAATACTTGATATGGTTTACCAAGGGGATCCATACATCTGCTTCCAATTTGATAGACATACTAGTAGGATGAAGAGGGTGATGAACCAAAACTTCACATAGGATGGGGACCCCATTATGTGGAAAATAAAACAAGACATCTTCTCCCTCACTAAGAAGAGGACTCAAAATGGATAATAAAATATTGTAGAGGACCTAGTCTCTATGGCACATGACATAAATGAGCTGATGAAGAAGCTCATGGAGGATCTTAAGGAATAAGTTAGGACCTTGAGTCCTATGTCAGGAGCTCATTTCTAACAGACCTCATTGGTAAGGTGGGAGAAACACTCACTAAATTATTTTCAATCTTAGGAGAGGTGATCAGAGATATTTTAAAGGGTAATTTTATATTCCATAGAGCACAAAAATATCCTAACAAGATCATCAAAATTAATGTTAAATGTAAACAGATGGCAGTGATCATCAATAAGTGGATGTTCCCTGAGCTCAAAATCATGCCCTTCATGGACCTCAATTTATAACAAGTGTTCAAAATGAGCATGAATATTGTATTAGAGACATCCAAGCTATCATTGGACCCTTAGAGAAAATTAGGGAACAAATCCTTGTTTACTTTAAAGAGGTCAACATTATTGTGTTTTTCCACCCTGATGGCACACTACTCAACATTGATGAATTTGGGGTCCACCTCAAACATTTTAAGGAATCCATGAAGAGGAAGGTGGAAATGGATAATAAATATGGATCCAAATCTATTTTTTAACTCACCACATTATCCACCACCAACATTAACTAGGTCAACACAGTAAAGGTCTCTCTTGAAGACCCTCTTAAGTCACATGATAAATTATTGACTCAAGCTGAAGTTATGTTTAGGGAGCCACCTATCAACCTTCCTAAGATGGATAAAGTGGAAAATATCATTTTGAAATCATTAAAAAATCATCACGGCACCCAGATGCAATTGGGAAGTGGTCCCCCTATGGTTCTACCTAATGATATTACCATCCTTCTTGTGGTCCAACAATGGAAAGTTATCATGTTTTCTATGTTATTCCCCATTTTGTCTCTTTTGTTAAATGTATTATATGGTTATAAATATTCCATGATGGATCAGAGTGAGATTCTATGAAAATTAGTGGCAGATCCCATCTCACTCCTATATATGTTGCTTTGTAGTATTATTGAAAGGTCGACATTTTTGTAATAGAAGGCATGAATAGTTAATGTACTTATAGTTTTTGTATTTTTTGGGTTTTGATTATATTCTATTGTGTCTAATTTATGAATGCCTTACAATTTTGTGGTGAAAATGGGATAATATTAGTACTAAAAGATATGATATGAGATTTTTTGCAATACATGTGTCTAATCAAGAATGAGTAGCATGTTATTCTAGTTGAATTATACATTTCTTATCATTTTATAATGTAGTTATAAGTTTATGTGTATGTTAAATAAAGTATTGTAAATTTTTATTTGTAAAATGAAGATGTAGGAATTGAGCACATGATATCTGTTTTAACTCCCTTCCCCACATGGCTAAAGCTTGAGCTTATGTGAAACTCAACATACATTGGTGAAACTGTAGCTAGCCCATATTTTGTGTTAAGCATTAAGGCTTATGTATTCACCCATAAATCCTCCTTTTATTCCTTACAATCCCTACTTTGTAAGTTTATTTAATTGATTATTTGAATCTAGTTTCTTGAGTTCAAATTGTAGATCAGAAATTAATAGAGTAGTATATTTTTATATATGATTAATTTATAAAGGGATTTACTTTATATGTGGATAGTATTGAGATTTTGGTGTTAATAGTTCATATCATGTATAATAATTCTAAGAATATATCTAATAGATCCTAATACCTACAACTCATGCCCTAGATTTTTCAGTAATAGTCTTAAAATGATAGGATGAAAGTCCCTTAAATATTTCTTTGTTGCTTAGTGTACCAAATGTAATATTTACATTTTGAGGTCCCAACAAGAAGAGAAAATTATGCTATAATGATGGATGCTATTGATTATAACCATATATTAGACTCCCAAACAGCCTCTTGTACACACCACTATATCTAGGTTTTATCTTAGTCAGCTCTTAATCTCACCTCTACACTTATATAGAATAAGTATGTCTAGTAGAGGAAGACCAATACCTCCATTACCCCCTCTAGTTCATTAACCCACTTTATTCTAAATAAACATATGTCTATAGCCAACTTTATGCCCATGGCATGGCTGGCTAAATCTACCATTAATGTTCTTGGGGTTATCCATGACTTACCATGAAACCCATAGATATATCCCAAAATTCACACCCAATGGGGATGCATTATCGAATAACATGTTAATTCATATAAATAAACTCTTAGACTTCTAAAAATTGAACATGAATATTTAGCTTGTAAGCTCTTCCCATTCACCTTAATGGATGCTACTTATGACTAGTTTTTGAACCTAACCAAGAACTCCATTCCAGGATGGGACTAGTTTAGCAGCACCTTCCTGGCCTAATTTGAGTAAGTTATTGACCCCAAAATTTTATGTCAATAGTTTGATAGCATAAATATGGAATTAAATAAACCCATCAAGATATTTAATGCTAGGTTTCAAAAAAATTATAGTTGGGTCACCACACTATATTGATCATATGTACAATTAACTTTAGAAATGTACAAGAATGATTTGGACCCTTGGATTACTATGTTCTTACATAAGGATCCCTTATAGTGGACTTACCACTTTCCTACACTAAATCCATCAAGGTGGACATATAAATAAACTCCTGAGGGTAAACGGTCATAGCCATCCTAACGTATTAATAAATTTACTAGCCTTGAACCCTATCCACAATGTTAATAAGAATTCACCCATACCACATCTAATGCCAATCACCAACTAGCTCCCCTTAAACACTAATGTATCCTTAACCATGTCAATGGTGATTTATCCCCTCAAGCTCATAGCCAAGTATTGGCCCCTGATGTAAACAACATCCAAATTATACCTCAAGAATCTACCAAGAATGAGTTAGATACCATCTAGTGTATGGTATAGAAGCTTAGTAATAACTTCTTAAGTCTTTGTAAGAGGGCTGGAAATGTTGGTGAGGTAAATTTCAACAATAATTTTATGTACCAAAGATACAACCATCCCTTTAACCACTCTAATAAGAAACCAGAGCCTTCACCCAACAAACTATTTAAACTCAATATTTGCAAGAAGGCCTTACCAAACTAGTGTTGAGTGCATAACATTACTCAACATGGATAATTAGTGAGTTATACATTACCTTTTATATTATCTAAAAAGAGATGGTAGGATATGAGGTAGTTCTTAACCACATAAATGTTTCCAAATCATCTGATACCCCTAGTACATTGAGACATATGATTATTGCCATGGTTTTGGAAACCATCGAGAAGATAATGAATTCAAAGAGGTCACTGACAAGGTGCATGCTTTCCATCAGTACCAATGGAAAAATTATGATCTTAAGAGTTAGACACAAAAATAACCCATTAATATATTTACTCCTCTAAATAATGGTGTTACGCCTCCTAACCCTAGATATAGAAATGATCTTCTACCTCCAAAATCAAATGACCTAAAACCTCCTAAAGAAGTTAAACTTATTCCTATAAATATGGGATATAACATAGTAGAGGACATGAATAAGATCAAAGAAAACATCATGTTACATGAGCTATCCTAGATCACCAAATAATGTGACCTCCTAGTAAAGTCTTTAACATAAAACCAATCTAGCCTAAGTAAAATACTATGGAAACCAATGTGCTAATACACAAAAAAAAATTGAGGTCCCTCCTTTCCTCCTTAAAATTTGGTTATTCGATAATAATTGACACAATTGTATGGTCGATTTAGGAAGCTTAACAAATATCATTCCTTTTGGAATTTATGAAAATTTGGGACTAAACCTTATCAAATATGTAAAAATGGTAGTCCAACATAATTTTGAAGATAAGGTGGTAGGTAAAATCTTAAACATACATATGCAATTGGATTCTGAGCCCAAAGTCCAATAGTTTATATATATTCAGGCGGTATAAATCCTTGAATCTTATGGGATGTTACTCAATAGGCACTAGTCAAAAACCTCAAATGGGTATATGGCCAAATACTTCTCATATATGTGGTTGACTTGGAGAGGCATGGCCAACTAGATATGTATTGATAGAGAACCTAGGCTGAAGCACATGATCACATAATACAATGCTATAAATGAAAAAATTAAACATAACATCTTCTAACATTGGCATTTATACTCTATCTACAAAATATGCTAAGGGAAAGATTGATGAAGATCCAAAATTGTTAGGCTTATGGTCCCTATAATTTGATGGGGCTTATTCCAAGTAAGATTTTGGAGCTAGGATTTTATTAATCAACCCACAAAGAAAGAAACATTTATCAACCTGTAGGGTATAGTTACCTTATACTAAAAACTTCACATAATATGAAGCCTTGATCTTAAGTCTATAATTGGACATAAAGAATAAGGTCAAAGAACTAAGAGTTTATAAGGATTATGAGTTAGTATTTACATAAATCATAACTAAGTTCCAATGCAAGTTATATTACTTAAGTAAAAACAAGCACCGAGCGTGGGATCTAATATAAATGTTTAATGCCTTCAATGTCATCCATATCCCTAGGAAAAATAATTATGTCATGGATTATTTAGTGGCCTCTACTATGAATCTAAATCCCTTAGATGACTTAGGGTTACAATACTTCTCCATAAAGCTCATATCATGCCCCTCAGTCCTAATTTTTTCAAAAACTTTTAATTTTTTGACGATGATCACCACATATTGAATTTCCTAAACAATTTAGAATTCTTTGATGCCTAAGTTATAGATGAAGTAGATAGAGACAATCCCCAAGATGAGGATTGTGATGAATATGATATCATAAAATTGAGAAATAAGTGTATCCTAAACGATATTATTTCACTTGAAATAGTTTTCAACATAGATAGGTCCATGCACATACTAGAGATACTAACATACATTGACCAATGATCGAACACAATCAACCTGGGACCCATTGATCAACCCATAGATGTTAGAATCTATCTTGATTGTACTCTAACTGAAGTAGAGAAACTCAATAAGTTGTTTCTACAATATAAAGGCATCATTTCTTAAACATACAAAGACCTTAATATATTTGATCTAGGTGTAATAACACACACCATCCTACTTAAGCAAGGAAATAATCTATTTAGGTAGAGGAAAAGACCTATAAACCCTATCTTAGAGCCCCTTATTCATAAGTAAGTTCATAAATTACTCTTGGCAAGAGTTGTTTTCCCAGTTTTCCAATCTAATTGGGTTGCCAACCCCATTCCTATTCACAATAAAAATGGGAAATTAGACTATTCATTCAATTTCAAGAATCTAAATTGGGCCTCAAATTAAGACAATTATCCTTTTCCCTCCTTGGATGAAGTGATTTATATGGTAAGTGGATCTCATATGTTAGCCTTTTTGGATGAATTCTTAGGGTATAACTAGGTCTTAAAGAACTAGGATGACAAAGTCAAGATTGCCTTTATGACAAAGTGGGGAATCTTCACTTATAATATGATGCCATTTGGCCTCATTTATTGAGGAGACACTTTATAGAGTGTGATGGATTTAACCTTCAAATTCTTGATTGGTAAATGCATAATAATTTATATGGATGATCTAACTAAATTTGAAAAAACATAGGTTTGACCATGTTTATCACTTGCAAAAAATATTTGAGAGATAAAAAAGGTATGGTATCTCCCTTAACCCAAATAAAAGTGTCTTTAGCATCACGAAAGGTAAGTTACTTGGTCACATTATCACTAAAGAGGTGTCTTCATTGAACCTAAATGAGATAGTGTAATTTTTAAATTACATATCCCTAGCAACAAGAAAGAATTGAAATCATTCTTTAGAAAGATTAATTTTATACACAAGTTCATATTTAGTTTTGTTGAGATTGTTAACCTTTAAATGTTATGCTGAAATAGGAAGCTAAGGTGGAATGGACTGCCCCAGCCAAACAAGCCTTTCAAGACATTAATAACACCATCATGCAAGCATTGATTTTGATAATCCCATATTATGCAAAATACTTCCACCTCTATTTATTCACCTCTGAGCATACCATTGATGTTGTGATTACTCTAAAAATTGGTGAAGAAGAGCATCCTCCATCCTTTATGAGTTTGAATTTTAACGATGTCAAATTGAAGTACTCCACCTTATATAAACATGATTGTGCCTTAGAAAAAATTTTGAATAATTTTTGGCACTATATCATTAGAAACAAGGTGCATGCCATTATCTTTGACCTGAGCATAAATCTCCTATTGGGAAATAATGATTTGTTGGAATGTAGAGGCCAATGGATGGCCAAACTGCAAGAATACAACCTAGAAATCAAGCATGCTAGAATGGTAAGAGGTTAATTTATTACTTATTTAATCACAAAGGTTGACCTTAGAATCAATGTGGTGTAGCTAGACCAGTTTGAGGTGACTAGATAAGACTGATATGAGATGATTATCCACTATCTACTTTATGGGAATCCCCTCTAGGGACTCAAAAAATCCCAAAAGTGAGCTCTAAAACTGAAGTCAACTCACTTTATGTTGAATTTATGGGTGATCTACCAAAAAAACTATGAAGGAATATATATCTAATGTTTGTTAGGAAAGAAGCCAAGGAATCTATGACTAGATTTCATGAGAATTTGGGCAATGACCACCCCTCAAGCAGATTAATGGCAAATAAAATTTTGAGAGCTAGGTATTCCCACTATATTTAAAGATATACACAACCATGTCTTGAATTTCCATGAATATCAAACCTTCACCAAGAGGGAGACCCACACGGTGATTTTAATATAGCCTATGATAGAAAAGCATTCTTTTGTCCAATGGTAATTGGATTTTGTCAAAGTTATTAATCCCAACTCCTCAACTAACCACAAGTTCATAATTAATGCAATTGAATATTATACAAGGTAGATGGAGGCTATATTCTCTAGTAATAACACCACTAAAGAGGTGATAAATTTCATCAAAGAGAATGTAACCATGCAATTTGACATACTAGTCTCTTTGGTCTATGCAATAATAGATCTATTTTTTAATCAGTTAAACTCATTGAGTGGGCCTATGAGAGTAATATCATCCTAAAGTTATGATCAAATTGTTATCCATAGCTAAATCTTTTAGTTGAGTCTACTAATAAAAATATTATGGACGAAATCAATAAGTTTGATAAGAAGTGACCTAGAGATTAGCAATCATTACTGAAGTATGCTCGTTAGAATGACTATACCAAATATAAGTGAACCCTCAACAACTCACCTTTCCTATTAGTATATGGTCTAGAGCCAATGTTCCTGATGACCCTTTGGATGCCCAAATATAATTTCATGTAAGAATATATGTATAATAATTATTAGGTAAGGGTTTTTAATCCCTAGCCTCTCCTAAATAGAGAGAGATCTTGCAAAGAAAATACCTCCCCAAGGTCTAAATGTACCAGTTCTTGGTATAATGGTCTTCACTTAGTTGGATGATGTGAACTATTCCATTGCAAGGGGCCTATTTTAGTGATTTTAGGTGAAATTAACTCTAACTATGGGATTCAAAAGAGGCCATGCACTTATATTGGGATAAGCTTGCAGGATCCAACCTCCAACAAAAATCAGGATCCTAAGATTTACTTCCTAACACAAGCTAACTTCCCTCATTATTTTATCATGTTTATGAATGTAAAAATGCATTAATGATGATAAAATTTGATACATACATATAAAATTAATCAAGGTAAATATTTAAATTTAGATTTTTGTGTTGTTAGATTAACTTGATCATAAAGTAAGAGCAAAATATTATAGGTAAAGAGATCAAATGCATGTTGTAAACACAAATGAATCTAGAGTTATCTAACTGAGTGAATCTAATGAAACCAATCTTTAGTTGAGCCATAACTAGCACAAATCTAACTAAATATGGTGCAAGAGTTTGGGGGGAGAGAGATAATAATAAGGACATAACTACAATAAAAATGTGTAGGGAATGACCACACAGACTTAACAGTTTCATAATTATCAATATTTTTCCTTTTAATTAACAATATCTTAGAATTCAAATAATCCAAAATCGCTATGTAACAACAAATTTAAAATGGGAAAGGTAAAATATTATCCTAAAATGTAAAAGAAAAAAGTTTGGTTCTATATGTCTCCTTTTACAATCCACAAAGAGCCAACCCTTATTATGGTATAAAACTTGATATTATATAGGCACACAAGCCTAAGGAGTTAAAATACAAATTAAAATTGAAATACACCCACTAATGGGGCAATTTCATCAATCATCGATGTGTCCATCCCACTTGAGGTTCATTAGGAATGAAACCCACTCAATTGCATCATGAAAATATTGAGAACCATTCTGGACCAAATCAAGAATGAATGCCTACGATTGAATTTAGTTGAGATTGCATTGAGTCAATATCCCTTATCTTGTGTAGTTAAAGCCACACCTCTTTAACATAAATATTTTATCTTTTATGCTTCATGCTTAATCTTGATGCATAGTCTAGGATAATGATTTCAATCTTATTCATGATTCAGTTGAACTATGATTTGATTATGATAATAAAATTGGATGCACATTCCATTCTCAGCCTCTTGATGATTCTGACAACCAAATAGGGCATCAAATTTAGGATCATTCCTTATTGGATACATAACCAACATGTCCTTTACTTTGAAGGGATTTTAGGGTTCTTATAAGTTATCACACGGTGTTTGTATGTCCTCTTGGGCACATGATCTTTTGGATTTTTGTTTCCAAGCATCTCTCCCTTAGCTCTATACACTTTAGACCAATGGTCAATAGCTCTAAGTTTCCATGCTTCTAGGCCCTCCAAATATCCACCATGTGGATTTTCCTCAGGGCCTTAGAACCATGGGGTATTATCCTTTAGCTTGATAATTTAATGCCACTGAGATTCTGCACTTTCATGTTTTCATACTTATGTGCCTCTACTCAACTTTTAATTTAAGTCCTCAACAGTTTTGCCCTTGATCCCTCACATAAAAGTTATGACTTTAGTTCTTATCTTTTCCTACATTTTCCTTAGCCTCCATAACTTTTATTATCATAACTTTTGTTCATCCATTGGTCTTTAGAACTTTTATTCACAACATAAGTTTTGACTAGTCTTTGTAGCACTTTTTCCTACTAAGATCACAACACTTAAAAAATTCTTGTGAAGTGCTTTGGGATATCTTCTTTATTCATGAATTTTTTTTGGAACTTTTTTTCATAACTATTGTCCAGATTAAGTCAGAACATTTTCTTCTAAGACCTAGAAATTTGAAAAATTTACGTGAAGTCTTTGGAACTTCTGTAAACTCTCCTTCACATAAAATTGCCAACTATTTTTTTTCCAAAAAGCATGAACGCCAACTTATTTGGGTACCTATAGGCATAATATGAAAAGGCGTAGTCAACAAAAATGGTTTAAACAACCAACAACTAAGCATTTTAAATTAAATGGATACGTACTTGAAAACCAATAGCTAAGTATTTGAAAACAAATAGTTAAGTAAATTCAAATTAAAACAACTAAGTCTAAATTCAAAGATGACTCAGTATAGAATGAAAAATTGTGAAAAGACTTAGTCAGTTGCTCAATCCAAAGCCAATTTAGTCCATTGTAATGAAAATCAACTAAATTAAAGAGTAATACCTTATAAACATTTAGTGATATAAATGGACAATAATTGTTCAGAAAAAGAGGTAGAAAACTCTAAAAAGTTAAGTAATTTGCATAGACCTAAGGTGAAATAGTCTAAAAGGAAGCTATAAAATGTGTTTCAAAACAAAATAAAACAAATATACTAAGACTTATTAGATTGATGCAAATTTATGCATTAAAACTAACACACTCCTAGATATAAGCTTGGATTGAACTAAAGAAATGCAAAGACATTAAAGTAAACCCCATTCAATCACTTATAAATAATCATCTAGTAGATTGGAAAGAATGCTAATTTAAACCAATCAACCATAATGAAATCCTAAAAGGTATAAAACCCGACTTTAAATAAAAAAGAGGGTCCCTATTTTCAAACTAAAAACTAAGGTGTAATATGTAATCAACAATAAATGGTGAATCCTATTGGGAAATACTCCTTAGCATTTCAAGAATATAGAATCTTTGATTTCACAAGATTGCAAACTATCTATTAGAACAAATCATAATTCAAATGAACTAAAGTCTATGGTAGTAAGTGACATACTAAGCCATAACATTTTTAAAACCATTTGTGTATTATTAAGTGATTTATTCATTTCATTTGCATTCACATGTAATAATTCAGATTTGCATAAGGCCAAAATTGTTGAAGGAAATAGATTTTATAATTTAGCTTAGGGAGAAGTGTTTTGGGCACTGCTCTATTTTCAACCAAAAATTTATATCCCTGATAGATATACCTTTGGTCCCTTTCAAAATCCTTTCTCCACTGCCAACCCAGCCATAAAGCTTGTGGTGGAGGTTTCCAAGATCACCCTTTCAAGGAGAATTTTAGATTTTACATTTCAACTCAATTATTTTGAAAGGATATTTTTTAATTCATCCATAGAGGGTTGGGGACCAAGCCACAGGTATACATAAATCGATAAGTTCATGGCAACTCAATACAAACCAAAATTAGAGCAATACTGCATTTTTATTTAGATATTTCTTTAAGTGCATTAGATGGATTTAAATAAGAAAATAAATGTTCTAAAATTCACAAGTTTTATTATGAATCATTGACCTTTAGAACTTAGTAAATGAACCATGCAATCATAGCAGTTTCACACAAAATTTTCAAGTAAAATAAAAATTAAGTTCTTTGAGGGCCATCTATGTTACCTTCACAATAGCCTTCATTTTATTTCTTTGATTAACAAGGGAACCACATGACAAAATGAGTTGGGACAAACCCAACAAGGAAGAAAAACAAAAAAACAAACAAAAGAAAACCTAAGCTAACAAATAAGGGATATAAAGGAAAAATAGAAAGCAAAAGAGAAGTTATTTATAGGGGTTTCCAAGCCACTCAAGCTTGGAAGTAATGCTTTAGGAATTGTCTATTGCTGAAAAATGGAACATCCTCACCAGTAATACACCTTAGATGGAATGCACTCTCACTTAAGATTTTAGATATTTGGTATGTACTGAGCCATAATGCATCACATTTTTTATATTGTCCCTTTTTTGCATGAGCCCTATACCATAAGAGGAACATATCTAGGACCCATAAGGCCTTCACTTTGGCCCTTTTGTCGAACCAACATTTGACTACATCTTGATGTTTACTAAAATGCAACAAGGTTTCATCTCATTTTTATTCTAGTTGTATGAGGTAGGTGGGCCTCTATTGGATCATTAGTTTCTATGTATTATTTTGTGATAACAAGGTAGGGATCTTCAAATTGATTGGGATGATAAGATCTTGGTCGTATACCAACCATATGACAAAGGTGATTGAAGGGGAAATACTCTTTGTTTCAAATTATATTTTTGTAGGGTTTTAATAATGTTTATTAACTATCATTTGAAAATTAAAAATACCTTGTTTCTAAAAATTAAGGTATGGGGAAAAATTCAAGTAAGGAGAATGTTGATCAAAATGTGTTTAGAAGGGTATAGCTACAAATTACTAATGGTCAAGTGCATCCAGCCAAGTTATCTTAATAATGTTCATTTTACATGAAATCATATACTTTCATGTTTACCTCATAAATATATGATGTTTTTTGAGAAATAAATGCTTTTATATGTTTATAACTTTCATATTACTAAACTTATCAAGGTTATTTAAGATAAATACCAATAGAGTGTTTTTGTTTAAAAAGAATGATCTTTTTTGAATGTGTTCTAATCTGACACTATATTTGAATATTCCAGATGTTATGTTACAAGAATAAAAGGGAGTAAAATGAACTCCTCCTAAGATTCTAATATTTAAATCCATATAACTCATTAGATGGACAAAATGCCATCATATGTAAATCAACTTTTATACAATTCTATTCTTCACTAAGTAATAGAATAAATAATCATTTTGCCTAGACAACAAATTAATGGGTGATTTTACAAGATATTTCATTAGTTGTCTTGATTCTTACAAATATCTATTTGATAAGGAGATATTTACTCCTGACAATCTAAGGGAATGTTATCATTACAAGGACAATCTACTGAGCTGTGTACTAGATAATTTGGCCCTCTAGTTTTTTTACAAATTTGATTATGACATTTAAACCTTCCTTAGTTTTCCTTTTAGACAATATGGGAATATATAAACTCAATAATAAACAATGTTTAATATAGTTTCAATGATGATAAAAATTTCACAAAGATCAAGCTCTGATAAACAACAATGTTTTATGGAAGATTTGAGACGGTTAGTTGTCCAAAATTATAACCAATTTCATTTATTAACTAGTCAACCATATTCTAAACAAGGTTTATTTTGGTGGTGAATCACTGTTAATCTACGAATATTCCATTTGAAGTTGATATTTGGCAATTTTTATGGAGTGGCAGATAGGGCGGGATCACCTAAATTTTTAAGATCAAAGTTAATTTAGAGGAGAGGTTCACCTAAATTTGAATATAAATATCCTCATATAAATGTAGTTCACTGGTACATCAAAATACAATCTTAAGGAATTCACCATCTACCATTGGGTGGACATTGGTAATATGTGGGCAGGCATCGATAGCCTATGAGCAAACATTGACAATCTATAAGTAGTTTCCTGAAGACTCCATGTAGATGCCCATGAGATGTCTACTAGTGGATGCCCAAAGCCTATCGATGGACATGTGTAGCCTAGCGGTAGATACCACCAACTTGTCGATGGATGCCCATAACCTGCTTACAGATGCCCTTAGCCTACCAACATCCACCCATATATAGTGGCATCTAGGGATGCCTTCGGACTAGCGATGTCCAAGTATGGTGGATAATAATCCCACTTGCATTCCCATGTACCTTATCATAAGGGAGAGACACTATAAATACTCTTCCCTTAAAATTTAATATTCATAGAACTGCATGATGAGCACACAGTGCTGAAATTTTTTCATATAGCCCTAGTAAACACCTGTATTATACTAGCATTCATTGACATGATGTGTATGATTTATAAGGCCATGTAGAAAACCCCAATGCATGATGTGTGTATATGAATGCCAAAAAAAAATGTGGATGATCACCAACACCATGATGTGGCATTTGGTTTCCATTAACATATCACTAGCATTTATCTTTACAAAGACATTTATTTGCATGATGCTAGCATCCGCTTGCACCATCTTGGCATTCACCTGAATTATATTAACATCTACCCACACCATGCCAGTGTTTTGATGTGCTTCACAAGCATCCATCTGCATAGTGCTGGCATTCACCTACATCATTCATTGTGTGGCATCGCATGATTTGCCTATGCAATGATATACCTTTTAAACTGATTTTCCACCATTATAAATCAGATTCACCTCAGGACCTCCATGGATTTTTTGATATGAACCACTAAAATTAACCCTGATTCTAAATAGCTATTTGATTTCAAAAAGGTTATAATTTAATCTCTTCAAACCAGGATGGGTTCTAAAGCATGAATTTTATTTAACGACTTCATATTATTAGTTATGAATTAAAAGTGGTGATGAACACCTTACTAGGCATGAAATTAGGTTGTAACCTAATGACTATAATTAGAAGTAAACCCACTTTTTATTGGTTTATTAATTTAAACAATTAATTGATTACAACATTTGAAATAATAATTCTTAACATACTAAAAGATGATGCTAATGCACCAAATAAAATATGGAAAATAGTAACAACCCAAACCATCTTTTCTACTCATTCATATGGTATGCTTGGTTCATTGTCTGAGTTCAACACATTTTTTTTTCCTTCCACCACCTATCTATTCATCTCTCCTCAATAATACCCTTCCTCTCTATAGGGATAAAAAACTTGCATTGAAATCACACACTCAACATAACCCGTCAAGACGTTAATCAAATCAAACTGTATTAAACAAATTTACAGAATACAACAATAAATCAATTTAGTTTTAAATATAAACATCATGTCATCGCTTCCAAATGAGTTAGTATATACCTTCTTTTATTTGTATTATATTTACTTGACCCTATGCAAATCAAACTCATAATCATGCTATCGAATATCAAATCAATTTCAAGTTAGATCCATAAACTTGTATATTCCCTGATAATCAAAAATAACATAACATAAGAAACCGCATTAATTATATATTCATTCTATTCAGTATAGGAATATAGTCATATAAAAAACTCTTAAAACATCTTTAGATTATGACTATATTAGTTTTTGTGGTATGCCATGCCAACACAAAATAAGTAATTATTACATTCACAAAAATGGGAGTTGACATTTTAAAAAACTATTTAGAAAGCTTTTGAAGTTAAATTAAACTTAGCCCCATATCTAATGGGGAGACATTTTTCATGGCCATATCTGCTAACACTTATTATTTATGGTGTTCCCATATTAGCAACTTCCATGGTGTTCTAATAGCTATGGGTTTTGTAAACAACAAATTTTAGTTTAGGGGTAGTCTTACATGTCAATTTAAATTGATTTATGGCACTCGTGCATGTGTCAATTATCAATTTATACTGGGTTCTTATTTATGTGTGTTTTTATGTATTTTGGGCCATGTCTGCCTCATCTATTATTTTTCTCTCTCTTTGTATTTTCCCATGTTCCCTTGGTTACCTCATACTTCCGAGGATATTTTTAAGAGTGTAATGGTATGCTCCCGGTTTACCATGAGCTTACTAGTACGCTCATCATCTAACTAAGAGTGTATTCATGTGCTCCTGGTCCCTACCTTTTTTGGGTGCTTTGACCCCTTTCCCTTATTTATTTGGTTTTTTAACCTATTTTATTAGTTTTCCTTCCTATTGTGTGTTGACTTATGAACCAATATGGTCTTGATTTAAATTTTAGATGTCTATTTATACACAAGTGCATTAAGATAAGAAAAATGGAAGCAATCGAAGGAGAAAAAGAGTGATAATAGTTCAAAATAAGGTCTAAAATGATAAGAAAAAGTAGAGTTCAAGGATTGGCTCATCTTTCTATTTCATGTCTTTCTATTTCATTATTTTATGTAATCATGTAGTGAAAGAACATATAAGGATCAGGGCATAATTAATTTTTTAACAACATAGAGTGTTGGTTAAAAACATTTTTAAGGATATGGGTTTAACTATAGTAGCCCCCCAATAACTATACACCTTTTTTAAAGTTTTACAATATTTTGAGGGTTGATTAGGGTTTCAAGAAAGAAGGATTTTTAGGTGATCCACAACATATTCTAAGAAAGCGGATGAGGTTTTAAGAGAAAGAAATCATAAGAACGCATATGTTAATTTTTTTTTGAGGTTGGACATATTTTCCCAGAGCATTCAACCCACCCTTGGTCAAACATAAAAGTTTCTAGATTCTTCCAAATTTCCAAGGTTATCTCTGTATAGACTTATGGACCTATTTACAACTATTTTCATCCTTCAAAAATATAAAATTTTGATACAATTTGGTATTTACCTCATAAACCTGACTTTGTTCATTTCAATTATTCCAATACTTAACTACAATTAGGGATGTTTTAATTATTATGTTGTTGTAATATTCTTATATTTGAATTTCACACATGTATTAGGTTTAGTTTAGTGAATTGTTCATGTAAACCACTTTACCTATATGAGATTTTGGTGAGATCACACCCTCTTACACCCCTTAGGGTTAGATTGTACCTATATTTTATATTAGATCTACTTTGTGCCTAGGGTTTCCTAAACCCTATCATTATGGTGCCCTCCTATTTTAGCTTGCCCTTGCTTGTGCCTTGTGTTACCAAAAATTTCTTCTATGATCTCTTCCGTTTTCAAGTTACCTATTTTATTTTTTTTTGTGATAAATTTTTTTTAAGGGCTAAGATTTTTTTTTCCACATAACTAGCCTTAACTCCTTGTGTGTTATTGTAATCCTTAGTTTGTTGCTCTTTTTTTTCATTCCAATTCTAGTGTATCTTTACATTATATTTATGTATCCATCTTATGCCACCTAATGAGATTAAATATAAGACCCATACTAAGTGAAGTGATAGATTTAATTACAAACCTATTAACTTTTTTTAAATTATTATAGTTAATACTCATGGTTATTTGAAAAAGAAAATAATATCTCTTAATGATAACAATTCTCTTTTTACTGCCACATGTTCTGATGCAAATGTGAATGACAAAATTATAAATAATAGGATTTGAATGCCAATAATATGAATTATAATGTTGTGACTAGATCTCAAATTATTGATATTTATAATGAATTGAAAGATAGGGTGGAAATACTTCATATGTTTAGAAAACACATCTTATACCACCCTAAGAAAATTGATGCAATGTTATTTGTGTTAGAGATGTTCAAATAAAAGTCCCAAATCAAGAGTACTTGATTTAAAATATACCTTATAAGGTGAATCATGGATATTTTAATGCTTCTAGTGTAGATCAACCTTATAGAACATCCCCCCAATGCCTAATATTTTTTTTGTTTCTCAAATTGTTTCTAGTTTTTCTGTTCTTCCCATCCCCCTAAGTTTAAAGTAACTCTTTTGGTGGTTGAATCTTCCCTAGGTTTCAAGTAAATCTATACATTTATGTGATTAAGGGGGAAATAAATGCAAATAAAGTAGATTAATAATTAGATCAGTTAGAGTCATATTTTTATATGAATGATTTTTCCTGATAAAGAGAAGATAAATATTACACTTTTGAAAGTTTCTTCACTTATCAAGAAATAGTGGCAAGTGCACACTCTATGGGAGAAAGACTAGAAAAAGATGAGTTTGAGACGACCTGAGATAAATTCCTAGAAGCCTTCAAGGATGAATAATATCTTGAAAATATTTATGAAGATTGATACATTTAGTGGAAACAACAATGATAAGGACATGAACAGTCAATACAATCCTACATAATTACATTCCATGACTTGTAAACTAGGATCATTTGAGTCAGACAAACATAGTCCTCAAGTATTGTAGTGGCCTAAGACCATTCATTTAGTCCTAATTAAATATGGCTAATGTCAAGACAACGGGAGAATCTTATCGCTATGCAAAAATAGTTGAGGAAGAGTCCAAGTTGAAGGTGGGAAACATGTGCCACACCAAAGAAGACACATTCTTCAGACAAGTTAAAATCATCTAAGATAGGTAATTGGTGTGACAAACACAAGACGAGTATCCAGTCCAATTCATATTACCATATAAAAAAGAGATTTCTTACGTATATAGAAGCAAAGGGTTCAGACTTACATAGAGTATAAGAAATAAACCCCAAAGCTACTTGTTTTAGTGCAATAACTACACCATCAATCCCAAATGTTGAATAAAAGTGCCTATTCCATTTATAGATGTGGGTTCAAGGGTAGCTATTGGAATTTTCGATTGATGGTGATAGCATGGAGAATATCATCTCTAAATCAACCATCGAGGAAATGAATCTTCCAACCACAAGTCATTTGATTCCTTATAATTTGGGATGGATCAATTCATACAACATCAAATGTATACATAACATTCACCAACATCACTTCTCATATCCTATCCATCCTTTTACACTTTATGATGTAGTTCCAATTGATGCTTTTGATTTAATCATTAAGCATGCATTTATGAAAAACCACCATTGTGTGTACACAACCAATCTTTATAGTATCACCATATTAGTGGGTAGTAATAGATACCAAAATTATAAAGTGATTCCTTACTATTCATGTCACGTAAACTCTTGAGAATATTTTATTGCATTCACTGCCTACAAAAGCACATCCACAACCAGAAGAAAACTATCAAACTTTAGAAATCATGTACAACTAAAAATTTATAACAATATACAAGGTTATCATGGTAGGATAAAACAATTCCCAAGGCAAATGGTTCAATCGATGTCAGCTAGAATCCAAGATTCCATAATTATTTTATAATGCAAGTGGGATGGTTGCTTCTCAAGAAAGGGTGAATGATCCACTCACAACCATGCCACCTCATACTCTCACATTGATTTCCTTGCTTACTTTCATTACTTCATAAAAATCTGTGTTTTGAACACTTTTATGCATAATGTTGTATCATGTGCCTTCTCCACAATGCAAGGATGCATGCCACATAGCTCAAAAAGACAACATCATGTAATTCTATGCTTCAAATATCCATTGAAAAACTCTAAGAATTGTGCCTGTTATACATAATACTTGGATCCATACCGCATAGCTCGAAATATGATAGCATAAATTACACTCGATAGGTGCAATGTATAAGTGTCAAGGGATTATCCCTTGCAGGGTTGAGGTGTAGTTCCCCCTTGTTTCCCAGTCCCAAAATGTAGATAATCAATCTCAAATTCTTTTTGCATGTTGTGCAACAATTATTTCATTTTCATTCTACACAACATGTCATTATACACATCACATGCCAATTTGCACGATAACATTAATTCATACAAACCTTAAATTGAGATATTTGTAGTTGAAATAAAGTGTACTAACAATAGTATAATATTTTATGTACAATTTTAAGATTTTGTATAAATTAGGGTAAATATCAATGCACTACAATTGAGTATAAAAATATTTGTAATTAACAAAAATTTCATCTACTTTTAATAAAAAAATGTATTCAATTGAAAGGGTTGTAGTCCGATTGGTGAGGATGATGGTTGCTCATATCCATCTATGAAGGTATAAATCTGTCTAGATACTCGATATGGAGTCTCAAGTGATTAAGGACAGGGATGTACCTTAAATTATTTTGATGGTGTGGATGTCCGTTACTCATCACTGCTTAGCCAAAATAACTTATTAATTTAGATGTATGCTTACTACACATTGTAAATTTATTATATATTTATTTTCGATAAAGATACAAACATTTTATGTATTTCAATAATTCCATATAATACTTAGCCCACACGGGCTGTGTAGTTGGCTAAGGGCTTTGGGTTCATCCCATATAAGTCTCAAAGTCGAATCTTGCTACCCAGATTTTTAAAATTGTCTAATACGTGTAAGCCTCATCGACAACCCCCAAAAAATTAGTCTCACCTTCGCTCACTCCAATAAAAATCATTAAACGAAATTGCAATATTCCAATTAAAATCGAAAATACCTCTAAATTAAAAAATAATTATTATTAATCCATATAATACCTTCACACATATATATGAAATTTGAATCTCACATCTATAAATATCTTCTCACTTATTAAACCCCGCTCACCTATTGTATCTCCCTTCTCTGATTTATCATCTTATGATTTACTCAAACGTACGTAATCATTCATGTCTCTCAGATAGAAAGACGAGTTTAAATAGGTAATCATTCATGCCTCTCAGATAGAAAGACGAGTTTAAATACGTAATGGTTCATGGAATCTCTTTCGTGCAACAATTCGTACTTGACATTTTCTGAAAAGACAATCACGGAACGTTCTGAACCTCCCATTATACATTTAATGCAATGGAGATTTCATTCCCTTTCTCCACTGGATCGATTTGCAAGGCACCACCGTCGCATGCAATTAATATTTGCAGAAAAAGTAATCGATGAGCATATTAATTATGAGTAACAACATCGTGTAAAAGACATCAAGGCGATCATCATGATAAGTTTTTGGCGTTAATATTTAGTTTAGCTTAGGTCTTTGGAATTCGAATAGTCTAAAAGCTTTTATTTTGCAATATTAATATTTTAATTAAGCAGAGTTTTAGGATCTAAGTAGTAATGATAATAATAAGTTTATAGATAATGATGTGGATGTTTTCACAGTTTATAAGAGAGTAGTTGATGATTTTTAGATAAAATTATGAATAATGTTTTTGATTTGACATTGTCTAATCATTATCTATGATTTATTTTCACAGTTTATAAAGTAAAAAGTTAAGTTTTATAAATAAAATTGTGTGTAATATTTTTGATATGATGAATTTTAAATCAATATCAATGATTTATTATCACGAAAAATACTGATAATAAATCACAAATAGTGATTCAAAATATGTTAGATCAAAAATATTATATAAAATTTCTCCCAAAAATCATTTACTAATCAATTAGTTTAATTTAAATCAAAACATTTATTATTTTGTATATGACATTTTTGAATGCAATAAGCAATAATGCAAGTGGGATGGTTGCTTCTCAAGAAAGGGTGAATGATCCACTCACAACCATGCCACCTCATACTCTCACATTTATTTCCTTGCTTACTTTCATTACTTCATAAAACTCTGTGTTTTGAACACTTTTATGCATAATGTTGTATCATGTGCCTTCTCCACAATACAAGGATGCATGCCACATAGCTCAAAAAGACAACATCATGTAATTCTATGCTTCAAATACCCATTGAAAAGCTCTAAGAATTATGCACGTTATACATAACACTTGGATCCATACCGCATAGCTCGAAATATGATAGCATAAATTACACTCGATATGTGCAATGTATAAGTGTCAAGGGATTATCCCTTGCAGGGTTGAGGTGTAGTTCCCCCTTGTTTCCCAGTGCCAAAATGTAGATAATCAATCTCAAATTCTTTTTGCATGTTGTGCAACAATTATTTCATTTTCATTCTACACAACATGTCATTATAAACATCACATGCCAATTTGCAAGATAACATCCAAATGTTCAATTATGGAGGGATTCAGACTCGATTAGTAATGAAAGTCTAAGGAACACAAAATAGTAGATGTTTAGAGTTAATGGTTTGGAATATATTATGAAATTAATAATTATGACAAAGTGGATGTATACTTGTACATTAAATATTGTGAATATGATTCGTTGTTTTGAAAGTTTTGTACATATTGAAGTATAAAGTTAATAGTATTTTGACCTTTGAATGTAAGTGAAAGAATACAATTAATTTGACAAGTAATATAAAAATATTCCTGAACCCAATATTAACATTAATTCATACAAACCTTAAATTGAGATATTTGTAGTTGAAATAAAGTGTACTAACAATAGTATAATATTTTATGTACAATTTTATGATTTTGTATAAATTAGAGTAAATATCAATGTACTACAATTGAGTATAAAAATATTTGTAATTAACAAAAATTTCATCTATTTTTAATAAAAAATGTATTCAATTGAAAGGGTTGTAGTCCGATTGGTGAGGATGATGGTTGCTCATATCCATCCATGAAGGTACAAATCTGTCTAAATACTTGATATGGAGTCTCAAGCGATTAAGGATAGAGATGTGCCTTAAATGATTTTGATGGTGTGGATGTCCATTACTCATCACTGCTTAGCCAAAATAATTTATTAATTTAGATGTATGCTTACTAAACATTGTAAATTTATTATATATTTATTTTCGATAAAGATACGGACATTTTATGTATTTCAATAATTCCATATAATACTTAGCCCACACGGACTGTGTAGTTGGCTAAGGGCTTTGGGTTCGTCCCATAGAAGTCCCAAGGTCAAATCTTGCTACCCGGATTTTCAATGCTGTCTAATACACGTAAGCCCCATCGACAACCCCCAAGAGATTAGTCTCACTTTCGCTCGCTCCAATAAAAATCACTAAACAGAATCGCAATATTCCAATTAAAATCGAAGATACCTTTAAACTAAAAAATTATTATTATTATTATTCCATATAATACCTTCACCCATATATATATATATATATAATTTGAATCCCACATCTATAAATATCTTCTCACTTATTAAACCCCGCTCACCTATTGTATCTCCCATCTCTGATTTATCATCTTATGATTTACTCAAACGTACGTAATCATTCATGCCTCTCAGATAGAAAGAGAGGAGTTTAAATACGTAATGGTTCATGGAATCTCTTCCCCGCAATAATTCGTGCTTGACATTCCCTGAAAAGACAATCACGGAACGTTGTGAACCTCCCATTATACATTTAATGCAATCGAGATTTCATTCCCTTTCTCCACTGGATCGATCTGCAAGGCCGATTAATATTTGCAGAAAAAGTAATCGATGAGCCTATTAATTATGAGTAACAACATCGTGTAAAAGACATCATGGTAAGTTTTTGGCGTTAATATTTAGTTTAGCTTAGCGAATAATCTAAGAGCTTTTATTTTGCAATATTAATATTTTAATTAAGCAGAGTTTTAGGATCCAAGTAGTAGTAATAATAAAAAGTTTATAGATAATAATGTGGATGTTTTCACAGTTTATAAGAGAAGAGTTGATGATTTTTTAGATAAAATTATGAATAATGTTTTTGATCTGACATTGTCTAATCACCATTTATGATTTATTTTCACAGTTTATAAAGTAAAAAGTTGAGTTTCATAAATAAAATTGTGTGTAATATTTTTGATCTGATGAATTTCAAATCACTATAAATAATTTATTATCACGAAAAATACTGATAATGAATCACAAATAGTGATTCAAAATATATTAGATCAAAAATATTATATAAAATTTCTCCTAAAAATCATTTACTAATCAATTATTTTAATTTAAATCAAATCAAAACATTTATTATTTTGTATATGACATTTTTGAATGCAATAAGCAGTATATTTGGACAAAGCACTTTTCAAAACAGGTATTGAGAAGAATATTAGGTACGTTATCACTTAACAAAAAAACTAACCTTACTTTTTTTCATTTTGTTTTGGGTTGGCTTAGGATATTTTGACTCCTGTAATAGAAACATCTTTCACTACCGTAGAATGGGCAATGAGTGAGCTGCTGAGAAACTATCGTGTAATGGGGATGACACATCAAGAAATTGAATTAGTGGTGAGCAAACTTCATTTCTTAGAGGAAAGTTATGTGGTAAGCTGTGAATACCTACATTGTGTAGTGAAGACATTCTGATTACATCCACCAGTGCCATTGCTTGCTCCACATGAATCTTTAGGAGCATGTGTTGTAGATAAATATTACATTTTTCCTAAAATAATGTTGTTTTTTAAATGTATGGGCCATAAGAAGAGATGAAAGTGTTTGGAAAAATCCTTTGGAATTCAAATCAGAGAGAGATTTATAGGAAAAAATATAAATGTAAAAGGTTAAGACTTTGGACTATTATTGTTTGGAACTGAAAGAACGAGGTGCCTTCAAATTTTGATGGGAATTTATTTTGTTGACTTAGTACTTGCTAAGCTTATAAATTGTTTTGATTGAAGTGTGGAGGGTGAGGTGAATATGAATGAAGCTTTTGGACTTAATCTTCATTAAAAAAATCCACTCTCAGCTTGTTTTTCATAGAGTTTGACCAATTTACTATTTAATATTAGTAAATTTGTGAAATGAATGTCACACATGTAATATTGTATAATTTTACATTACATATTAATATTATTTTTACTATTAAAAAGGTAATGGTTTTATCTAAGTAATTGAGGGTTTTTAGTTGTGATATGAATTATTGATTTGTTTTAAAGAAGTAATAGTTTTATTTAAGTAATTAAGGGTTTTTAGTTATGTGACATGAATTTTCAATTTGTACTTCATGGATATTGATCACATAGTACAATTTAATATCTAGCATTAATAAACATTTGAAATATCATAAGTGATATTGTATAATTTTACGTCACATATTACTATTATTGTATTATTAAAGAGGCAATAGTTTGATTTAAGTAATTAATATTTTTTAGTTATAACATAAATTCCAGCTTGTCTTTCATGAAGATTGATCACATAATACAATTCAATATTTAACATTAACAAACTCTTGAAATGAATGTCAACAGTGATATTATTATTATTATTATTATTATTATTATTATTATTATTATTATTATTATTATTATTGAAAAAGCAATGGTTTTATTTACATAATTGAGGGTTATTAGTTATATGACATGAAATCTAAATTTTTTTGGTCCATTATTTTGCAAAATAACTTTATACCATATAAATTAATATATTATAAAAAAATTTCCAATAATTAATAATTTATATAAAATAGTATATTATAAATAAATCTTTCACTAAATGGTATTTTTTTTTGGGTCTTAACTATTTATGAGTTAATTAGAGGCATAAATAATTAAGGATACATATCGGTTAGTCCTTAGGAAATAATAAAGATATTTTAATTTTAAATATATATGTTGCAGACATTAGTCCCATTTAATGTTGAGGGATTATAAATTTTGTTATATATTTTTGGTTATTATGAGAGGCATAATTTATATTAAAAGAATTTTGATGAAGGCTTGAAAAAAAATGATTAAAATATATTTTTTTTCTAAGAAAAAATTGTGTTCTTTTATTTATTTTTAATATTTTAGATCATTGCTTATCATTTGTTATCAGGAAAATAAATAAAAGATGAAATTTCTAATCTGAATTGCTTTGAAATTCGAGTGCCCATGCCTATCTCAACATTATTCACAGTCCATTTATTGGATTTATTTATAGACAATAATATAATGGATACTGGCATTACTATTACAGACGTCCTTCTATGGTAGTTCAAGTGACGAAATATGCAAAGATGCGGATGAAGAGTACAATGCCCCAAAATAGTTCATTCGATTGCACATGGTTTTTTCACATCCCACAAGAAACAATTACCTTGATATAAACATCCTCTTTTTTATTAAAGTAAATATAAGTTTTCTAAAGCGTTAGAATTGGCTTTAAAAATTAATATGATCTAAAATCTACACATTTTTTATATGAGTTTGACAAAGTCAGTAATATAAGTTTTTAAAAGTATTATGAATTAAGCTTTAAAAATTAATATTAAGAATTAAGCTTTAAGTGAGAGTAAGGACAGGGAAAGTTGGGAGAATGAATAATATCTCCAACAAATCCATTTTAGTGTTTGGGTCATTTACTTCCTTATTAATAATTTTTTTGAGTACATTTACACTCTCTTTTTGTCAAATTTTTATGCATTATTTTATTATCTATGGAATAAGAAATGAAGAACAACAATTCTTTGGATCCAAATAAGCACGTTTTATTTTTACAAATGTTTGTATCTAAAATATATCTTACTATGTTTTATGCTTTCCTACAACTATTATAAGATTGTAGGTGGACATCATACTTTTATTTCCTATTCAAGATTGGTTGATACATTTAGTTTATTTTGGATGTTAATGCATGAGTAAACAATCTCACTAGGCTTATAAACAAATTTTTATAAGTCTTATTTGGTCCTTATCTTGAGAGGTGTTATTTGTGTTTAATGTCAATACATGTTGGTGCATTCCTTTATTATTTTAAGGTGTGATTTGTGTTTATAGAATTAATTGGCTAAAAAAATACCTTTTATTTGATTATAATGCAAAATGACTAGAAATTTACGGTGTGTAAGTTGGGCATGCTCCAAGAACACTAACCCTTTGTTGATCCAACATTTACTGGTGGTATTCTAGAGAGGAATACAAAATTAAATTTTGTTGAGTAAACCATATGGTTGTTAATTTTATAGGATCTATGAGAGGTTATGCCTTTATGGAAGAAACATAGCCCCACACCCCCATAAAAACTCAACATGAAAAATTATATTTATAAATTGTGTCAATTTTGGAAATTATGTATGTGTTTTTTAATAAATCATAATACCTAAAACTTTATCTTTGTGAGTTGAGTTTTCTTGTGAGTATGCTTTATACATATTAATATATAAAATATTTTATAATAAGATATACTTTCTTTAATATATAAATTACACATAAAATACATTACATTTAACAAGGTATAATTTGTTCAATATATTAATTGTTCACATACAATGCATTGCATTTAATCCTACAATACATTTAGTTAATACATTATATTTTATCCCTTAACTGTATAGATAATACATATAAACAATTATTACATTTAATCCCTTCACTATAATCCCTTTAATATTAAACAATGCATACATAAAATGCATTATATTTAATCTTCATTGAGGGGACTCTTAATCTTGAGATGACTTCATATAATAGATATACTCATTCCAATAAATAAAGTGCACATATAGTGCATTCTATTTAATCTTAGATAATACATTGCATTTGATCTCTTCAATATACAAACAACGTATATAAAAAAATCATTGTATGTAATCTTTCCAATATATAGATAATACATATATGTAATAATTATATTTAATTCTTTCAATATGCATATAATATATATACACATATTTCATATTTTATATATATATATATATATATATATATATATATATATATATATATATATATATATATATATAATTCTTTTAATATAATCCCTTTAATCATAAACAAGACATATAAAAAATGAATTTTAATTGAAGGGGTTCTTAAAACTGTGATGACAAAATTTATCCTCTTGGACTTCCACTACAAACTTTCTTAAAAATAATTCTTATATTTTTTATTTTCTATTATCATGCTCTTATGTATATCTCTCAAACGCATTAAATGATGGTGGAAGTTGTCCAAAAAAATTGCATCATCTTAGAAGTAAAGACTGAGGAGTGGAAGTTGTCCAATAAAATTGCATCATCTTAGAAGTAAAGACTGAGGAGTGGTACCTAATTTAGTTTTAATGTAGTTTTTATTTAGTTATACATTTTTACATGAAATGATATATTTAATGTTTTATGTTTTTTTATTGTTATTAAAAAAAAAATACATTTAATGTGAAAAAAAAATCTGAATGTTTATCAATGTTACATTTAATTTTCATTACTAAAAGTAGCATTTAACAGATAAAGTATGAGATCAACATATTTTAATATGTGGTAAATTTGGACGATGAGATCTTTATTTAAGTTGAGATGGAATTGCTTCAGCAATATGATATCTCTTACTACCTATCGTACAACTACACTGCAAAGATTGGCTTTATAGATACACTTGTGGTTATGCATTTATGGATGTCCAAGGAGCACATCACAAACATCAATGGGTGATACATCACAAAATAAGTATTCCTTGAAAGGATGAATAACATATAAAAGTGACATTGAAGAGTGATGTGGATACCTTGGTTGTTGTAGGAGCTAAAACATCCCAATTTTTAAGTATACAAATGAGGCATGGTTGGAAAATTTAATCATTTAATGGTTAATACAAAAATGATTTTATTCACACTACCACCATTGATCATAAAATCCAGTGTCTACCCTTTTACCCACATATACAAATGGAATATTCGCTCTACTTCAGTGTTTGACACTATGTGGGTTGCTTATGCAATGTTAACTAGAATGTTTGGATTTGTTTCAATTATTCCATCTAACTCATTGACTCCATCATCCTCTCTTTTTATTCACGTAAGTATTGTGAACATGGAAATCTGCATTGGAGTAACTACTACTTTTGTATTTATTACACCATTTAACCAACTTAGATGTTTTAGACTTATTTGAAGAAGATGAATTATTTGGCATGGATGTTGTTTATTTATTTCCTTTTTGTTTAAACCCATCATCAAAATTTACCACATAAATAGGCATCACCCATCATCTTAAATTTAACCAACTTAAGTTTAGACTAAAAATATGATCGTATGCCACTATGATACTTGAGGACTCAATGTTGTTATGTCTCAAAATAGCCAATATTGCATAGAGAATATGGAAAATGTTAGTATAGGCTTGGAATAACTGGTCATGTCCTTGCCACAAGTTTATCCACTACATGTAGCAATCATCATATACATCTTTAGGATAATATTCACCCTTCAAGGCTTCTAAGAATTCATCCGAGGCTGATTCAAAAATATTTTTATTTAGTCTTTCTCCCATAAAAAATGTACTTTCCACCACTTCCTAATGAGGGAAGATACTTTAGATTCAAATATTAATATTCTCTTTTTCATAAAAATCATTAATGGAAAAATAAGATTCTAATTGATATAACTAGTTATCTACTATAAGTGCATTAATTTTTCACTCAAACACATGAATGCATAGGTTTAATTGAAACATAGAAGGACTTTACCACTAAAAAAATACTTGATGTTGAAGTTTATGGAACTGCTCACTCAAATATCTATGAAAATTGGTTGAACACAATTTTTTTTAATCCATGAATGTTTATGCCATTTTCATTTTTTATCATGGTGTGAATCTCCTCTTACAGTGGTTTGGCCATTTCTCAAAATGAATCAATAGATGTCTGATGGATCTCGAGGTTTGACACCAAGACTCAGATACTCAAATCATGTTTGATAGGTCATACAAGAATGAGATAAAATGATCTAATACCACTAGTCTGGGGCCCAAGGGGTGACATAGATGATAACTCTCTATATCAGAATCTAGATGAAGTTATGTAAGTATGCAAAAGATTTGTGAGAAAAATAACACAACTACACACACACACACACACACACACACACACACACACACACACACACACACACACACACACACATGAAATAATAAATGTATTATGTTTTTTTTTTTTTTCATGTACATGACATACTCTTGAGAAATATGTATGGCTAGTATCTTCTAGTCTAATTATTGTTAGCCACCTATTTATTTACTATTAATGTTACAAATATGTTTATATATAAATGACATGTCAAGAAATTGAGAGTCATTATGGAAGTTGAACCATTTCCATATATGATTCATCATCTTCTAATATATTTTTTGTGATGTCACCAAATATTGTTACTAAAGAGTTATGATCTATAGTACTGACATTTCAAAGACTGTATAATAATGTAGGAGCTAAGTGATCTTATGGGTTGGAATGTAGGTGTTGAACCTAGTGAATATTCTACTCTTGTTAGTACAAAACTATCTTAGTAACATTAGTAATATGTGGTAGGATCTATAGACACCCCATTTTGGTCACAACCATGTTCCAATTAGACTTCAGATTGATTTCTACCAAATAGTGCAAACTAAACCTAGGAATCACTTAATGTCCCAATTTCATCCACACATCAGACATTAGCACCTAGAATCATGTTGAGGCATACCTATTTGGGGTATTATCATGTATGTAATAGTAACCTCTCAAAGATTTATTTCTATTCAAATTGATACCTAAAAAATTAATAGATTGGCATTTGGACCCATTAAGTAGGGCAATTAAATAATTCCTAAAATGCAAAAATGTGAAGCATAATGAATTAACTAAGTATATTTTATTAAATGCTTAAGTGAAATTTACATGTGCCATTATGTGAGATAGAAATCCAAGAGGGGAGTTAGTCAACTGTTAGTATGATAAACATTAATAAAAACATATAAATAAATCTAACACCTCAAGCCTAGTTATTCAAGGAACAAGAGAACAATGCAAGCAACAAATAAAAGAAGATAAAACAAAGTATTCTTCACCCTCCTTGTGATCAAGAGTTGCACATTGGCCTTGGAGGAATGTGCTCGATCATGTGCTCAAAGAGTCTTTAATAATGGTGCTCCTTACATCATTTTTTCTTATCACTTTGGCTTTGTTTGTCTTAGATTTGGCTTTGGAAAGATGAAGCAATCTATCAATAATTTTGTATTATAACATTACACAAGAAATATTTGTCTCTCAACAATTTAACATTATATCTTTGGTTTGAGATCTTGTTAAACAATGGCCTTGACACTTATATTTATAGGTTCTCTAACTAACTCTAACCCATGTGAAGTTAGGTTATATTTAATCATATTTAAGTTAAATTTAACTTTGGTTAAGTTAAGGAGGGGATAAGTAATTAATATTTGGGATAGAGATCCCATTTATTAAGCATGGCTCTCTATTTTTGAATTTAAGAATTTAATGGCATGCCCGGTGGGACCACACACCCCACATGCATAATGAGGTTATATTTGGGCCTCCTTGGAGCCAATAATCATTCATTTTATACCTTGTTTTCTTGAATTTTATTTAAATTTTTCATGTTTTTTCTTTAACTATGGAAATTGTAAATTCATTCTTATGAAATTGTGAATTCAATAGGAAAAATAACAAAACCATTGAGTGAAACCAAGAAATCATTATGGAAAATCATGAAAACATATCAATTTGAGATTGCTTCTATTAAACTATGAATTCGGGACCTGAAGTTTTGAAATGGTCAAGGCAAACTCCAAATTTGCCCCACAAGAACCATGTTTTTTCCTTTATTTTATGGTTAATTGTGAAATTGTTTAGAAGTTGTGAAGTTGTTCTTTACATTTGCAAAAATCATTAATATAGGTTGTGAAATTTTATTTTTGATTATTGAAATAATATTTCTTACTATGAAATTTATATTAAAAAGCAAAATTCCACTTCTCTATTTTTTATGTTTCTATGCAGGTGTTCCTCATAGTTGTGAAATCGGTGAGCTAAAGTGCAGAATCGGTGATTTGAAGTGCAAAATTATTGAGACAAGTTGAGAAATTGTTTATGAATATAAAAATCTCTCTTTGTAGGGATTTATTACATTTTGGTTTTTTGCATTTTTATATACTTGAATAATTTCATAGTTCGTAGTCACTGTGTAAATGAAAAATCATTCTAGAGAGCTAATTTTTGTGTCTTATTGAGCTAATGTGCAAGATTTTTACTTTATATTAGGCATAAATTAATCCACTAATCTTATTTGAAGATAATTGATCCCAAAAAAAGAAATTTTAAGTGCTTTTAGATAATTTTTTCCATTGCAAAATCAAAATTCACAACAAAAGTTAAACTTCATCCATGTTTCATTAAGGTACTTAAAAATCGCTAAATAATATTATATTTTAGAATTTCAAAGTTTTTAAAAGTGTAAAAAAATACAAGGGGACAAAATTTCAATAACATATGAGTTGGTGCTATTAAAAATAACATACACTTTAGATAGAGATCTTAAGTTATTTTTCAATTTTTGTTTGTTCTTTGTGTATTATTTAGTTTCAAATTTCATAGATTAAATTCTTTGTTTGTGGCAAACCAAAAATTATTGCATGTATGCTCTCCCCCATCCCATTTAGGGAATTAGAAGGAACAAAAACGCTTAGTTTATTGCTTTATTTTTTTAGTCTTTTTAGAAATAATGTCACATATGATCTCCCCAAGCTTAGAGTGACTTGGGTGACCCAAAAATTACCTCTAAAAACTTTCTAAGTTTCATTTTTTTTGCATTTAGCTTGTAAAAAGGAGTTCATTGCCTCCTTACGTATTCTTTAAGGGTGCATTGACCTAGGGTCTCATCTCCCAACATTGTACCAACCTCTCTCCATGGTCAGGTATATAAATTAGGGCATGTGATACTATGATTTCTAGGGGCTGAGCAACTATCCTCTCTAATCCTAATGAAAACATAGGTTAGGTCTCACTAAACATATAACTTCACTAAGCATTACACAGTTAAAGTTATTTTGAAAAAGAAAAAACCTTTGCATATTAATTTAGAGAGTATGAACCTAATTGATGTGATTGTGCCCTTATGTTAGCCACACTTAAGACTGTCTAGTTTGTTTTAAAACTTATATATTTTTAGTCAACCCCACTTGCCATTAAATTTCTTGCCAAATTCTGAGTGATACTCTCTCTAAGTTCATGCCACATACCAATGCTTGAGATATAGAGGGGGAATACAAACTCTACCTATGCATATTCTTTAATTTTTGGATTAACACTTAATTCCTCATGAGTATTAGTATCTCAGTGGAAAATTTGGTAGAAGCTATGCACACCTGTGTTAGTTTTAGGGATAGGACAAGCCATTAGTGTTATTTATATTTTCTCTAATTTACATGTGTGTTTTGAGACTAAAATTATTTTTTTGTTTAAAGTCAAAATGAGTTATAACCATCATGTTTTCTCACCCCACTTTGACCCAATGAGGGTTAATCTATCCATTTTATTTCATGTTTTTGACTTAGAGTTTTATTCCAAAAACTATGTGTGTATCACTTGTTTAAATAGGGCATCATTACACTTCCCATTTTGTCTCAAACATTTACCTTAGACATACCATGTTATTGAAGGATCTTTGCTATGATACTCATCTTATTTCAAAATTTTGTCTTGTTTCAAACCAATTTCAAAATCATGTGTATCTTTGGTATAAAATTGAGTTGTTATGTTATCCATTTAGGTTTAGAATGTTCTCCATTTAAAAAATCCAAGTCTTTTAAACCAACTTCAAAATTCATCTTGCGAAGTTTAGATTCAAAATTGATTGGTCTAAACCTAGGTCTTGCCTAATTTTGGCTCAGGGGTTTACCTCTTACCTTTTAGATTGTGTAACTTGGATTGATTATTTACTTGATTTAAAGACCCTTTGCCTAGATCTAGGAAGTGGTTTATTTTCCATGTGTCTCGAGTCATTTTTTTTCCTTGAAATAAGGTCAAAACTCACTTTTTTAAGTATAAATCTAAGCACAGTTAGTTTACATTGGAGCCTTCCTTGTCACTTGGGCTTGAATGCTTTACTCATTGCTCCTATTTTGATTACTCAAGATTGACTTTCCCAATTAGTTTTAGGTTTGTGCATAGAGTGAGTGATTTATACTAAGGTCAAGTTTTTTTTAAAATCCATGTGTCAAGATTGAGTTAAGTTTTTCAAACTATTTTCCTTAGAGTTAGATTAATTTCAAGTTTTTACCTCAACTAGTTTGTTTTAAAGTCTAGATTTGTACCTTGTAACCAAAGACCTAGCATTGCCTTAAAGTTTTTAGATCTATTTCATGATTTTTTAAGTACAGCTTCATGCCTTTTGACTAAATACCTAACACTTTTCATTTTAGACTTAGATTAGATTTGTTCAGAATACCTTACCAAGACTAGGATTTAAATTTACCTTTCATTTAACCATTTGTGTGAAATACCTTAGAGTATTGGATATATTTGAGACCAAATTTCTATTGATATTTTTCTATAAGAGATCCATTCTAGGCCAATTTTAAACCATTTATGGTAATAGACCAAGCTTTTCAGCTAGACCAAGTTTCAATATGTTTACAAGCATCGACCAATATTTTTAGACCATGTTTCAATTGTTGGGGGAAATTTAGACTTTTTATTCATGAGATGTTAGTCATGGGTTAGGATATTCCTTGCTACACATGTAGTGGTACCATGTATAATATGGATTATGAAAGCATATCATGAATGATTACTTTGTTCAAGGCCCATTTGGTGATGACATAGTTTTTGAGATGGATCCATGTCCCCCTTACACTACTCAATATGTGGAACAAGGGAAAAATCCATTAGTGAAATACATGGTTAGTAAACCTCTTTATCTAGGTCAAGAATAAGAACATATAGCTCAATGCCTTACTAATATGCCATCTATTATCGAACAAGTCCAATAACAACCCTATTATGTTACCATGTCAACAAGCTATGAACCATATTTATTTGATCATCTCTTGATTGAGAATAGGAAAAAGATTTTGGTTAGGTCCATAGAGGTAGGATCCAAGTTTCCAATAAAATTTCCCCATGAAACTTTGCCTAGTCTAGTTAGAGCACCTAGTAACATACCTCAAACCAAACCCCTTGAATATGTCTCTACTAGTTACCACCAGGCACTCATGCCAATGACAAACCAAGAATAGAATGTGATTTCAAATGGAAAGGGAGTCATGGTGGACAAATTCAAGAAAATAAAATAAACATATCAAACTTATCTTAATTTAGCATGGAATGTCAATGTTATGGCCATATCAAATACCCTGCTTATAGAGTTACCTCCCTCATTAGGAGTGTTGATTGATTTGTTAAGTCATATTAATCATAATATGGACCTATTTTCCCAAATTACTCTAATAAGTGACATGTTCAATATCCTGGTAACTAAGGAAGTGATTTTGGGTTCTACTCAAGACCACATGCTAAATGTAGTGGATAACATGCCAGTGAGTCCTAATATATACTAAGGTGGGTTAAATAAACCACAAAATAATTTACAATAATAAGTGCCTCTTGTAAATGTTATAAGTGGTTCAAAATAATTGGGGGAAATAATTCCTAGTTCCCAACCATGATAGGTTACTCTCACTCCTCATCCAACTACTTATTTAAGCACGCAATACTAAGGGATAAGTATCTAGGCACTACCCAATGTTTTACCCAAACAAGTGGTGAATGTTGCCATAGCTCAACATGTGAAAACTAATATTTTGTGAATATAGACATAAACAAATGTACCACCACAACATATGGTGAGTTCATCACAAACATTATCTAATTAACAATGTGTTTCTATTGGTCAATGACAAACGCCAAACACCTAACAAGCATCCAATTCACAACGGGTGTTTTTTCAACAAAGAGGTGCCAACTTAGTATTAATACCTATTAAGAATTGGTTGCCTTTTACCCAACTTGTGCCACACATTCAAAGATAGGGCTTTAGTCAATAATAAGTGCCATTTATATAGTCAAGTTTGACTAGTCAGAAGTAAGTTCCTACTCAAACGTAGCAGACACAATACCTTCCACAAGGACACATACTTCTATCACAACCTCAATTCCCTCTTACTCAAAGCCATATTTTGAATCCAAACTAGAATGTTTACCAGTAATGCATGTTGTACCAACTACCTAATCCCAATACATGGATGCATGTTCTTGGTCAATTGGTCTATAAAACCAACATTCCATAATACTCCATTCCCCCACTATACCCCAGTCAAGGTAATCCACCTTTGATTTCCCAACCACAACTAGTTGTGCCATCGATTTTTTTGGCCAAAGAGCTGCAGAAGATGAAGGATGTAATTTTAGGCATTCAGGGAGGAAAATAAACTAACAAGTTTAAATTGGATGACATGTGCTCATATCCATTTAACATGAAGTATCTCCAAATACCATTTACTTTGGGTTATAATCCATTTAAATTTGATAATACAAGGGTAAAGGAGACCCTAGGGAGCGTTTAAAAGAGTTTTATTCACTTTTGATCCAGTGGCCTATAGTGACATATACCTACTTATTATTTTTACTCAAAGTCTAGCTAAGTAGGCCTTGAAGTGGCTTCTTAAGTTACTGAGGAAATCAATATCTAACTTTGATGATCTTTTTGATAAGTTTATAAAAAAATTATCCTACAATATTGAGCATGATATTTCAAAAGTTGATTTGAGTCAGGCCAAATAGAAATTCAGGGAGAGAATTGCAAGTTACTTTAGTGATGGAGAGTACTTGTTAGTCACTTCACCCATAATTTTCTAGATATATAATTAGCAGTTGTGTTTACCAAAAAATTTATCAACAAAATATCTTATCATTTGGAGATTTAGTGCACTCACACATTCAAGGAGATCATTGAGAAAGGTATATAGATTTAAAAATCCCTCATTAATAAAGGGATTATGAAGTTATCTTCTTTAAACCAAAACCAAAATTTAGGACCAATTTAGATCCTTAACCCAGTCTAAACATAAGTGTCTGCACTCGCTTAGGCTAATAACTATGAAAAAACTAAGTCATACAATCAGAAAAAAAATGTTGTTATTAATGGAGTTACTAAGTCACATCATGTTCACATTGTGAAAACATTATCTACTCAATTTATCCCATAAATGCATCCCATCCAACAAATGTTGCATATACCTCATCCCAAGCCAAATCCTCATATGCTACAACCGCCACCTTTTCAAACCCCTCTTCTAAGAAGAAGACATAATGATAGTCTTTAGTGACCTTGGTGAGCTTATTGGAGTAGTATTTCACAAATTAGTCATGGCCAATATGATTACTTGGTCAATTCCAAAACACTTTCCCAAAGGATTACCTTATTCAGATTGGATAAAGAGCATGAGTTTTATGAATACCATCATGTTTATGGATACTATATATGTTTTTATGTGTAGTTGAAGCACCTCATTGAGAATATGTTATAAAATGGTGAAATTTAGTTTGATAATAAAGTGTCTACTTCTAATCAATTTTTGGGTATCTACCAAAATCCTTTTCCACAACATAACAATACCAATCAACAATAGGAATAATGAAGACAAAAAAAACAATAATATCAATAGTAGTAACAACAACAACAACATTAACTAAAAAATGGATGGAACTAAGGCTAGAATGACCCTAATAACCAATAAACATATCATGCAGTTACACATGACTATAATAAAGTTGTACGTCATATTTCAAGGGATTATGTATCTATTATTACTATCAATCTTGGACAAAATACCAATAAACCAAGACTGTTACCTAACAATACCTATTAGCCTCCAAATGTTGGTAATCCTTCTTTGACCTATGACTGTAGTCATGAGCAAAAACAACCAAATATTACCATCTTGTGTCCCTATGCCAGTAACCCTTCATTGACTAGTGACTTTAGCCAAGCACACCAATAATCAAAAATTACCCTCTCTATCCCATCTCCATCATCTTCTAATTATGATGGCCCTTTACCCAATCTAGATTACACAATCACAAAGCAATGGTCTAAAGTCACCATCCTAGGCCGATAACCCCCCACCAATGAGGCAATCCTACCCACTATAATGGCTAAGATTAAACCAATTACCACTTCTAAGGAAAAAATGTATGATATTTTGGAACAACTCCAAAAGACACCCACACAAATATCTATTTTAGATTTGTTGCATACGTTTACCATTCACAAGAATATCCTTACTAAACTCTTAGGCCTATCCTAAGTGCCCAATGACATTATGTTAGACAAATTTCAAGCTTTGGTTGGACACCTATCCATAGGCCAATAATATACCTTTGACCAAAGTGATATGTCATCCCTTGGCCCTCTCGATAATAACCCCTTATACATTAAATTTATTATAATGACACCAAGTTAAACACATCTCATAGAAAATGGATTGGGCCTAAATATTTTGTCTCTAAAGTTAATCACGCATTTGGGATATACAAAAACTAACCTTCATACAAAGACTATTACTATTAAGGCCTAAGATAATGAAGAGTGAGAATCACAAGGAACCATCAGTTTGCTAGTGGTCATTGGGTCTTTAACCCATGACACACTTTTCCACGTGTTAGACATAGATTCATCATAAAAATTGCTTTTTGGTAGACCATGGATACATGAAATATGTGCAATACCTTCAACCTTGCATGAGTGTATCATGTTTCCTCACTCTAGGATGGAGGTAACTATCCATGGATATTTACATACATATGAATACTACAAGTATTTAGAGGCCGAATATGAAATCTACAATTATCATTTTGGTGTAGACCAGTACCAAGGAAGGATAAAGATAAGGAGATACTTTTGGAACTACTAGAGACCAATTGCATAGACCCTAATAGCCTTGCCTCATCTTCACATATGCCTCTTATTGAAATTTCCAATCATTTTACCATTTTAAATAATGGTCTAGGATAGTATTTTACCCATGATACATTCCATATAGCCAATCTTCTGTAAAACCCCAAGTCTTATGAAAGGTCCAAAGCTAGGCCAATACACATGGAATGGAAACAAAAAGGAAAAGGAAAGATTCATATCCTAGCATCTATTATTTTCACATTGGCCACTAGCTAAGAGTAGAACCTACTTGCCAAGGATGATTCTTGGTTATACAATGACAATTTAGCTAATTGCTACCAAAGTACAAAATATCCCATCCCTAAAAATATTATGGATAACCAAGATTATAAAGGTAAAGGCCTAAGGGTAAATCAACAGTATACTATTGATCTTGTTTCTATGAATAAATACAAAGGAACTCATGGTATTGGATTTAAACCACCTGGGGGGTGACCCCACATATCTTATTTATGTTCCTACACCAATGACTAGTGATGGTGATGCCAACAATGAAGTAGAGTCTAATTATAGCATGTATGAAGACCTATATAGTACCAACTTATTTGACCCATATACCATTTGTACCATCACACCAGTAATTCAACATTTCCCTCTTACCCTTTATCACCCTTAACTCATAGACTGGGACCAACAAGAATCCATAGTAACTTTAGATGAGTTTCAGAATGATGAGGCCTTTTGTGATTTTCTTAGCCTAAAAAAAAATGTACCTTTGGGAGACCATAAAGAAGGGTTCTCTATCAAATTGGATCCTGCCACCCATTTTAGATAGTGGGTGAACACCCTTTTCCAAAAGCATAAAAATAAAACATTGAGGCCCCAAAGTGAAAACCTCTTTGAGATGCTTTTAGACCAAGGTAAAAGTAAAGAAAAAGGTCAGTCTCTTGGTGAAAACATGTTTCAGGTGTCACTAGATGGGGATGTTGAATCTTTTTCAAATGAATCTTGGGAAACCACTAATATCAAACTTTATTTTGGGTATGAACTCAGTGTAGAGGAGTAGCATGCCTTTGATCAAATTTTTTGAGAATGTCCTACAATGTTTTTTACATGGCCCTTGGTACCATTAGGATATTTAGATTCATCTTATTTGGGATAACTTGAAGAACTAGTCTAACTAGAGGGCTTTTTTATCTCTAGCCAATTTACATCTTTGCCAACTATTCTATAAGATGGCTCGACTCTCCTTATAGAGGATACTACAAAAGTAAAAATTGGGACTCTAGATGATCCTAAGTGGATTAAATTAGGCAAATCCCTCACTAAAGAGGAACATGATGTTATTACAACTTTGTTAGGAGATTTCATAAAAAAAATTGCATGGGCCTACTCTAATATGCTAGGTTTAGATCCATCCTTGGTCCTACACCATCTTTTGATTAATCTAGATGTTAAACCCTTTAAATAGAAGATGTGTAAGATGCATCCTCGTATTATTGTGTTAGTCAAGAAAGAGTTGAAGAAACTCTTAGAAATGAGATGCATTAGGTTGATCAAATATTTAGAGTAGATATCCAATATTATGTTTGATATTAAAAAACAAGAAGGTATTAGATTATGCACTAATTTCTAAGACATTAACAAAGCCTACCTGAAAGATGACTTTCCTTTACCTAAAATTGACATGATAATTGAATACACAATGGGGTTTGAAATGCCTTCCCTTATGGATGAATTTTTATGATATAACCAAAATAGGATTGTACCAAAGGACCAACACAAAACAAAATTCACCACTCCTTGAGGAATGTTTTATTATCAGGTCATGATGTTCAGCTTTAAGAATGGTGGGGAATATATTCCATGATATGATGCATGAAATTATCAAAGACTCTATCGATGACATACTAGTTAAATATAAGACCTATATAGATCATCCAACCATACTATGAAGGATATTTGAAAGGCTTCTTGAGTATAAGGTTTGACTTAATCCCAAGTGCATCTTTGGTGTTACTTCAAGAAAATTGTTAGGATTTATTATCTCTCACTGAGGCATTAAATTTGATCCTACCAAGGTTCAATCCATTACCTATAGAGATGGAATACAAATATGGTTGGATCAAGCATTAATCAAGAAAACCAAGAAAAATGCATAAATAACTAACAAGCTAGTCCAACCTATTATTCAAATGGGGTTTGTAAATGATAATTAAGAGTAAATGAAAGAAATCACATACATATTACCTTCCCAAGAGCTTCCTATCACATAAATGTAGCTCAAAACATGATTTTCCCCTTGATTTGGTTCTCAAGTCTTCAATAATGTTGAATGTAAAGCTCCTCCATCATCTCAAGAACACCAACTAAACTAGGCTCATGATATGAAATCAATCTTATGCCTATCTTGAATCTATCTTATTGGAAATAAAGCAATATCAAACTACACTCAAATGGCTTGTGTAGAGAATCATATATTATAAGTGTACACAATTGAAGCTTAATCAAAGTGGTATTGGCCCTCCTATTTATAGTATTTTAGAATTGATCAGGATCAACCATGACCATCCATCTCAAGATCAAGATGTGTGTACATGAATTAATCCAATGATGTAAATAATATCCATAAATACCCTCATAAATATTTGGAAGGAAGGGGCATTAAAGAGGCATGAGAAGCCATAATCTTGATATTTGTTGCATTTATGGCTTATAGATGCCACCCTAAAAATGATGTCATTTGATGATGTAGATAATAGGAATCAATTTCCAATAAATAAATATGCAATAATTTCCATGGAATTCTTACTTAAGCTCATAATTTGGTTTGATTTGCCTAAGTAAGATTAATCAATTTTAGTGTAATTCTTTCGAAATTGGTGCACAATTAATCAAACTAGTCAAAATGTCATATTACTGGGTCATAATTTCACTAGAGAGGAATTAGAAGGTGATGTTAGTTGCGTATAGACCATCATCCCATTTAGGATGTTGTCAACACAAAATAACACATTCACATGTCACATGCCTTTGAATTAGAAGAAAAGAGTGATCTAGAGCACCAAAATGCATTTTCATCATTTTAATGTGAAATTATTTGATAAAATTTAATATTCACATAAAATTCATTGCTCCATTTAGGTATATATTAGCCTAAATCGGTACTTGTCTATGACAAGATCGAACCATATAGTGCATTTACATGATTTTGGCCTAAATTATGTATTTTCACAAATTTTGAGTAAGATCAACAATTTCAACACAATGGTGTTAGGAATTAGATATCTATATTTTAAATCTATTTAAGAAGGCATAGAGAGACATTTAGGTGAATTAACATATTTTAAAATAAAAGAGTTGTCAAGAAGAAATTGGAAGGAAATGACCCATGATGCCCCCTTAAGAGGACCTATAAGGATGAATGAGAAAGATGGACTCTTGAAAATAGAGAGAAAGTGAGATTAACCCATGGAATATATTACATATAGATGAGCTAATGCTTGCACATGTTGATTCCATCAGTGATCAAAATATAATTAGAATAAAATGGGTCCCAAGAATGAGGGGAAGGGAAAGGATACAATCCAAAATATAAGCAATGCACTTTGAACACACCCAAAGCTAGGGTGCAAGTTGTGTACTTACGAAATGATCAATTCTAAGAAAATTTGTGCACTAAAATATTACAAAAATAAGGGAAAAAGTCTGTAGAGCTTGAAATTAGAAGAAAAGGAGAAGTGTGTCTCCAATGAAAGGAAATAATAGTGTGCCCCATTAGAGCTGATTTGATTGGTCGATAAAGAAATTTTGCCCTAGTAGGGATGATTTTGATCATTAATAAAGAATGATTTCCCCCTGTAGGGATGATTTAGATTTATGAATGGTTCAAATTTTGTGCTCCGTTAGGGCAAATTGATAAGCAATAACTCAAGGATATAACCTATTGCATATATTAAAGATGAGTGGGTGAAAACATAGATGCATAAAGTGATGTAAGAGATGAATATAAGAATGAATATGGCTGAGATGACCTAAGATACATCATGTATCCAAGTGATACCTACATAGTCCAAATGGACCTCAAGCTAATGGTGTTCACCTAGAAGCATGAGAGAATGGAATGAGGGATGAAGAAATTTGACCATTATTCGGCATAGGAGGATGCATAAAGTGATGAAAGAGATGAATAGAAGAATGAATATGGCCGAGCTGACCTAAGATATATCATGTATCCAAGTGCTACCTACATAGTCCAAATAGACCTCAAGCCAATGGTTTTCACCTAGAAACGTGAGAGAATGGAATGAGGGATGAAGAAAATTGACCATTATTCGATTAGACTCATAATCTATGACAAGAGATGCATGTCTTGTATAGATTTGGGTGCATGATAAGCCATTGATACCTAGTTTCATTGGTGTACTTGAGATTTGATCATCAAAACTGCATTGATCTTGAGACTTAGAATCAAATCACAAAATGAAATTATGCATCATAAGTATGAGGAACCTATAATGATATTGGATTTCAATTGCACTAATCTAGTTCAAATGTGAATATTTATAACTAACTATAATGATAATAATTACCAATATGGGAGTTACAACTATTTACATTTAAATAAAAAATAAAACAAATAAAAACAAGACATAAATGAACCTAACTTAAAATCAAGATATGAACAATCAAGACTTAAGTAGGAACAAGAGTGTTTGAAAACACAACAAGAACAACTTAATAACATGAGATAAATATATAAATAATCAAGACCCATGTGGACCATTAAGATATACTTGGAAAATCAAAAGAAAAGAACAAGACCAAACAATAAAACAAGAGACTAGGAAGAAACAAGAAGAAACATACAAAAATAAAATAAAGAGACAAGAAAGCACAACAAAACACCAATAAAAATCAAATAAGCACACACAAGTAAGAGTTAGTATGATTTGAAAATAATTATTTAAGCATGTGTAGTAGAGGCATTATTTTTTTAAACAATGTAACAAGAACAAGGACATAGAGTTTCCCCTAGATGATAGGGAAACAACACAAAAGAAAAGGAAGGGGATGATCAAGCTAACTCCAAATGTACAAGACAAGTGGACATTGCCTACATAGTTACATGGATGCTTGGTCCAACATGAACTTTAGGACAAGTTTAGTTCTCCAAGGAAGTGGGATCAAAGAAAAAATGATAACCAGAAAAACTTGATTAATGTTGTAGAAGAAATAGGAAGATTGGAATGGTCTTGAAAAGTAGCAAGCTAGTGGAAAAATTGAGAGTGGTCTTTTAAAATGGAAAGTGCATTGGACAATTACTTGTAAAATGGTAAGAGTGTGAAAACCATAATATACAAAAGCATAGGGCAATGTTTTTGCTCTTTTTTGGATCATTTTCTAATGTTTTTGGTGTTTTTTTGAGATAAAATATGTACAAGGGGAATCAACTAATCAAGGAGATTCTCATTCAAGGAAAGAAGTCCCAATAAAAGCTAAAGCTAGTTGCAATGGCACATGCTTACAAATCAGTGAGATCGAGGTCTTGTTAAGGTAACAATGTCTACCAAAAAGTAAAAGAATAATAGAAGAATATGTAGCATGAGATAAATCTAAAGAACCATCCAGTAGGCAAAGATATTGAACTAAAAAGGTGTCTGTGTTCACTTGTCTATAAAGAAGCTACAAAATACTATTTAAATTGAACTGCTTTGTAGAACTAGCATCAATTGTGTCCATAGTGCCTATGAGTCATCATCAAGATCATAATTGGTCAAGGGATAAAAATATGTTCAAGTTACAACAACCCAAGACATGAAAAGAATGTGATTCTCAGAGAGAGTGATATAGAATGAATACGGTCCAAAAGAGGATGGTCTAAGGTGGGATAAAAATAAGGTTCTCAAGGAGAACAATCCAAAATAAATATGGTCCAAAATATGATGGTCTAGGGTGGGATATAATGTGTTTAGAGTGTTAATGGTCTAAAGCTTTCACTGTCCAAAGTCATGAAAATAATATGGTTCTCAAAAGAATGGTCTAGGGTAGGTCAAAACAAAGAATATAGTCCATCATGGGATGGTCCAGGATATAATGGTAGGATAAAATACTTCAGCACAAGTTACCCATAAGTAAAGGGTCTTGTAGATAATGGTTTAAATGGATGTCAAGCATAGAACCTATTAATATGCACAATGTTCAAAAGCTCTAGAAGTTCTTCACCATTTGGAGTATCCAGTCGATATGCCCCTAATCCATAGTTTTCCATGATAACATATGGTCCCAACCAATTAGGTTGGAACTTGCCTTTTTTCTTGCATTCAATATTTGTATTTTTCTAATTCTCTTTCAAGACCAAATCACCAATCTCAAAGTCTTGAGGGAGAAGGCACTTATTTTAGCTTATTTTCAATCTACTCTAATAGGATTAAAAATTTATTAGGGCAACCAAATACTTACCATCAATAGGTTCTAGTTCTTGCAACCTTGAGACTCTATATTCTCCATTATCTTCAATATGATCTAAAGAAACTCATAATGAAGGTAGCTCGATCTCAATTAGGATAATAACTTATGTATGATAAACAAGGGCGTATGGAGTGTCTCATGTAGGGATTCGATGACTGGTTCGATAAGCCCAAAGGGTAGGAAATATTTGCAAGTGTTAATTACAATCAGTGTCATTGAAAATCTTCTTTAAAATGACTATAATGGTCTTATTTGACTCCTTCGGTTGTTTGTTACCTTGTGGGTTATGTGGTGTGGGTTTATTATGCTTAATTTTGAATTTTGTGTAAAGGTCTTTAACATCTCTATTTGCAATGGATCCACCATTATTGAATATAATGCGTGCTAGGTTTCCATATCGATAAATGATATGGTGATGAATGAACTTGGCTATATAATTCCTAATGACATAAGTGAGAGGAATGGTCTCAATCCACTTAGTAAAGAACTCGGTAGTAGTTAAAATGTGTTTATGGCCATCTGAAGATGTTGGGTTTATTTTCCTAATAAGATCGAGGCCCCAAGTAGAAAATGGACATGGTGTTGTGATCAGATGCAGTGGTAAGGAAGGTAGGTGTATCAAATTTATGTATTGTTTACAAGGAACACACCTCCTCACATAATTTCAAGCATCTCGCTCCACTTTTGGCCAATAATAATTTTTTTTAAGGATCTTTTTAACTAAGACTATACCATTGGTGTGGCCCCCACACATTCCAGCATGAACCTCCTTTAGCACTAGCTTATATTCTCCCAAAGATAAATAATGAGGTAGCATTCCATAATTGACTTTAAGATAAAGCATGTTTCTAAGGAGGGTATAATGGGATATATGGTGAAGGAATAGCTTTTGTCAATTATTAGATAGGTCAGGTGGAAAAATGTGATCATAGAAGTAATTATAAAAATCTTGGAAACAAGGTAGTTTAGGTGGGGGATTAGGACCAATAATGGTGTATACCCTTTCTAAATATGACATAATATGTGTAGGATATAGAAGGTTTTCAATCAAAAAATTGATACTCTTTAGCATTGCTATCAATATATATCATGGACCCAATTATTGCCATTGCATCAACAAATTTATTATTGGCTCTTGGTACTTGTTCAAACTGTAGATATTTAAAATGAACCTTGAGGTTATCCATGATTTACTTTTAGGGTAAAATATTGTCATCTCTAGTTTGATACTGATCATTGGTTTGATTGATAATCAATTGGTAATCATTGTAGACCATTAAGTGTTGAATATCCCACTGCATTACAAGATAAAGTCCTGTAATAAGTGCCTCATACTCGGCCATATTATTGGCACAATTAAAATTGATATGAAACATTTTGGGAATCAAATCTTCTTATGTTATAATCAATAATATGTGGACTCCAAATCCATGAGAAGTGAAGGAACCATTAAAATATAGTTTCCACTATTCAAACTCATGTTGCACTTCTTTCACTGCCATGATAGAATCATCTAGAAAGTCAAATTTGAGTGGTTGAGTATCTATAATAGGGGCCTCTACAAGATTATTAGTAATAACCTACCCCTTGATAGCTTTTTGATTCTAATATTCAACATCAAATTCATTAGGAACATGACCCATTTGGCCATACGTCCTATGAGAGCTGCTTTGGATAATAAAAATTTAAGAGGATCCACCTTAGCAATGATAATTATTTTATTATTTAGCATATAGTGTCATAAATTTTAGGAAGTGAAGACCATATCTAAATATTCCTTTTTAATAGGCATATAATTGTGCTCATAATCCATTAGTGTGTGGCTTAAATAGGCTACATGCTATTTACCTTGATCATCATGTTGGGGTAAAAGTGCCCCCAATGCATTCTCAATTACTGATATGTAAAGAAGTAATGGTTGTCCAGATGTTGGTGGTCTCAAAACTGGTGGGTTGGCCAAATATATCTTTAGATTCACAAATGCTAATTAACAATCTTCATCCCATTGAAATTTGACCCCTTTCTTTAATAGATGTGTAAATGGGTGGCACTTATCTTCTAGTTGAAAAATGAACGTACAAATAGATTGAATATTTCCTTGCAGGATTCAAAGTTGTTTAAGATTTGATGGTGGAGGAATTTTAATAAAAGTCTTGACCTTAGTAGGGTTGAATTTGACCCCTATTTATGATATAATAAACCCTATAAATTTACCTAAAGTGTTACTAAAGATACACTTCTTAGGATTCAAGCAGATTTTATATTCATGAAGCCTCTCAAAGATTCTTCATAGAACATCAGGATGTCCTGCACATGTTCTTGATTTAGCTATAATTTCATAAACATAATCTTCAACAATATCATGCATCATTTCATGGAAAATGATATTCATTGAATGTTGATGTGTCTCCAATATTATTCAAGCCAAATGGCATGACTTGGTAAAAGAATATTCCCCATGGAGTGGTGAATGTAGTTTTGTGTTGGTCTTATTGGGTTATCTTGATTTGATTGTATCTATAAAATCCATCCATGAGTGATATCATCTCATAACCAGAAATATAATTGATAATAATTTCAATGTTGGGCAGAGGAAAATAATCTTTTGGGCATGCTTTATTGATGTCTCTAATATTTGTACAAAGGCATATACCCAGTGGCTTCTTGCTGACTAGAACAATGTTTGATATCCATTTAGAATAGTCTAGTAGTATAATGAGGCTTGCTTCCAATAACTTATCCAATTTGACTTTTACCAAAAGAGTAATGCATGGATGCATCTTCCTCAATTTTTGTTTAACTGGCATGGCATTTGTATAAACAACAAGGTGATGCACAACCAAATGAGGGTCTAAACCTAGCATGTCTAAGTATGCCCATGCAAAAATGTCAATCAAATCCATCAAAATGGATATAATTTGTTCACATTCTACTTTAGTAAGGGAAGCTCCAAGATAAATACTTTTTGGATCATCACATGTTCCCAGGTTCACTTCAACTTTATTTTCTACAAGAAGTGTAGATCCATCTTCAAGAATATAGGCAAGGTGTGATCATGATTATCTTATTCTGCTACAATTTCTCTTTGTTCCTCCCAAATCTCTAGGTAATGTAATAAATCTAAATTTTCCATATTAGGTAATGGCCAAGTAGAAAAAATCTTAGGAAACTCAAGAGCAAGATGCTTAAACATTTGTTTTTGTCTTGAAGAATGCTTGTACTGGATATAGAGCTAGGACCTGATAGACCTTGAACATCTTTTGGGGATGAGAAAACTTTCTCATCCAAAAACACCTAAAATAGGTTTTCACTCTAGGGCTTATCTTTACTTTTTCCCTAATCAACAAGTGCCTCAAAGAGGTTTTCACATGAATATATCGATGTTTTATCTTTGTTATGACCAAGAAATTTTTCCTTCTCTCCAAAGTAAGCAGAAGGATCCAATGAAAAATCAAATCCTTGTTTATGATCACCAATGGGTAATCCATATCTAAGGCCCATATACTCTTTAATTGATTCTTCTTTCTAAAACTCATCAAGGCATATGACCAAATTTTAATGGTCCCAATCAATGATTTTAGGATGACGAAGGCATAGGGAACAATGGTTGTTAAGATCATAATGGCATTTTGATCAAATAAATCTGAGTTAACAAGCTCATCAAAAAGGTTATAATGGGATGCTACATCATTGTCAAGAGTATCATTTCTAGTTGATTTAAAAGAATCACTATCAAAAATCATGAGGTCACCCCTAGGTAGTATAAATTTGAGACCATGATTTAAATTAGGTACTCTAACTGATAAAGGTTCTAGGATTCCTTACGCTCATTGGCCAAGGCCTTATCCTCTATAATCTAAATTGTCCATTATTCGATTAGGTATGAGATATTTTGGATTTTGAAAGTAATCAACAATGTCATCATAATATAACCAATCTCCTTTGGTGAAAGCCTCTGGATCCTATTTTGGTGAATTAGTAGGTACAAATACCATTGGTGGTTTTCATTATTCTTTCTTCTATTACCAGATCAAGTTGGGTCTATTAGGGCTTTTGGAAGGTTTGGGTTTACCAAATGTTTTAGGATACTTCAACAACTTAGCAACATGAAAGGAATCCTTAATATGGTATGTAGAAATGCACACATCTTATATAATCACTTGTTTTATAAGAGTTGTGAGAAAATGATCATTTAAAGTGGATAAAAGGCCACCAGGGTTGATATAATTGGATGTTGGTAGATGTGATACTATCTCCTTGTTCTTCTTTGCAATGAGTTCATAACCTGGATAATAGTTATAATTGTGAAACTCAACCTCCAAATGTTTGTAATATTGATAAGGTTGTAGATTGACAAGAGTAGTGACCTCGATCCCATCGTAGGAAAACTTAAGGCACTGGTACAAAGTGGATGGAATGGCCTATAATTCATAGATCTAAGGATGGACAAGAAGTATGTTATAAGTCAACTCAATATCCACAACATGTAATAATGTGTGGTTGGAAACAAACCCAACTAATCAGCAAATAAATGGTACCAGAAGACTCCCTCTTGATATTTTAATAAGCCTTTATAGTGATGGTCTCTAGCTAAATGGCCTTCATAGTGTAGCCCAATCTACGTACCAGCTTGAGAGACATTATGTTCAGCCCTAAACCATTGTCTATAAGAACCCACTTGATCTTATGGTCTATAAGAATCCACATGTCTTTTTTATCAAACGTGAGTTTTCAAAATGAATTTAAGTGTCTAACTAGTATTTGTAACTATTCCAGATTAATATCTTTGGGAATAATTGATTCTTATAAAAGGATATTGAAAATAATTCTATGGACTTTAGACGTATGCAAGAGATCTAAAATATAAATCTACGTAGGGGTTTTACTTAGTTGGTATGATAAACTTTAAGGCTTTTCAATAGTAGGATGAGATAGTTTAGCCTTGGTGGGCATAATATTCAGCTTTGGATCTGAAGGCACAATGTTTACATTGGATTTAGTGTTAGAAGAAGAGGGAAAAGGGCCCTAAAGAGTAACTCATGAACATCTAGTTACAACTGTGTAATCTAGAGGTGGCAAGGAATCATTATAATTAGAATATGAAAGGCAAAGGGCTTTGGAGAGTGACTTGTAGGCATCTAGTTACGTTGGTGAAATTGTGAGTCGATGAGGAGCCATTATAATTAAAGGAAAGATGGGATCCAAATATAGTAACCTGTGTAAATGGAGTCACAATAGAATTACATGAACATAATGTGGTATTACTAGAGAGAGAGGGTGTTGACCCTATAATAATGGGTCTAATACTATGAAGAGTACAGGATGGTTCACAGAATTTAATAGTGATAGTGGTAATATGGGTTGCAGAAATGCTTCCCATGGTATTGTTATAGTTGTAAGGCATGTTATTGTAACCCAAGTTGTTAGCATGGGTATTATGATCCTGATTATGATCATGTTGATTATGATTTTAACCTTGAGTCTAATCCTGATTCTACACTTAATTATATCCTTGGTTCTTATTATTTCTTGGTGATTGTTGATTATGTCAAGGAAATGGATCTTGGTAGATTCTTATATCCTGATTAGTGCCCTGTGGAGTAAGCTTGATCTTAACTTCACCACTTTCAATAAAATCTTTAATAAGGTGTCACAATTGGATGTAATGATAGGCACCATGACAAAAAACATGATAAAATTTGAAAAAATCATTTTCCTTGTATTAATCAGGCTATGGTTGATCTACAAGAAATGGCCTTGGTACAGGGCATACAATCAGGTTAGTTGCTATGAGCTTTTGGAATACTATCTCAATATTCTCTCCTAATTTACTAAAGACTATGAATTGATTGTGGAATGTCCTTTGTGGAGAAACTCTATGTAAATTAGTTGGTGGATTAGGGAGAGATAATTGTATATTTGGAACTGGTGGAGCCTGCACCATTTATATGTGTCTTGTTTCAGTTACTCCATTCCCTAGCATATTCTTATTCTTGTTGAATCCTTTAGCTTTTTCTTGTGTAACCATTTGAACTAGTGATTGGGTTGATTTGATGTTTAACCTTACATGTAAATATTAACAAGGCCCTCGATAATGAAAGCCTTCTCAATCTTCACCCCTTTATCTATAATTTCTTCAAATGTGTTCATGCAAGCAAGTTGTAGATTATGTGCCACCTCAGGGTGTAAGTTATATGCAAAAATGTTTGCCAACTATTTGTCTAAAAAATTATGTTGAAAACAACTAGCTGATGCTCTCCACCACTATAGATATGTCATGAAGCTTTATCCATCATGTTATTTGGGTTTGCACAAGTTAACAATGGTTAATTCATGTTCAATGTTGTATGATAAATGATTGATGAACTTTTTAGATAAGTCATTCCAATATACAACTGATCCCTTAGGTAAATTAAGTAACTAATCTAAAGTTTACCCCACTAAACTTTGTAGAAACAATCAAAGTAAATAAATGCTACTATAAAAAACCTCTTGGCATAGCACAAAAATGCCTAAATGTGTTCATGAGGGTCACCCTTTCCTTTGTATTTATCAAATTTGGGTGCCTCAAAATGAGGTAAAAAGGGGACTTAGAGAATACTCAAATTGAACAGATATGGGCATATCTCATCAAATTTATACTTCTTGATTTGGTTTCCTGTCTCCAATTGTGACATAATCTCCTACATGGAATTCTACTCTTGTATATTTGGCACATTCATAGGTGGAACATAATTATGTTGGGGTGGTATGTGCCCCTATTTTATGAATTTATTAAGGATATACACCCTATGGTCTGCTACTTTATTTTGGTTTGCTCCTTGAGTCAATTAAGTGAGTCATTGATTCTTTGGAATCTAATACCTTGAATTATATGTTTTATGTTGATTTTGGGGAGTCTGTGGTCTATTTTCCAAAGTATTTGTTGTTTGAGATGAACTAGCCAAAAAAAATTGTATGATTTCTTCAATATATACTAAATGTTTTGGTTTTTGGTTTTGTAAAGGGACAAGAGGTTCTTGATGATTGAAAATGTATGCTCTGTGTCTAGCAGAGCATGTTCTAGAACTTCTTAGGATTTAGTTTGTTCAATTGAGACATCTTGATCCATCATTATTGTGTTCTCAACTAAATTTTACATTAGATCAACCACATCCCCTTTCTCTTTGGAAGCATCATTATGGATTGAATTAGCAACTAAAGGGTCTATCAAGATCTTGGTAACAAGATCTTGATCGTTTGGTTTTGACTCTATAATTATTTCCTTACCTTTTCTAGAAGAATGTATGTTTGTTTTTGCAATGTTTGCAAAAGATTGTTCTTTTCTTGCTCTCCTTCTCTAACCAAGGTATGTAATTGTTCCATAAAAAATTTTGAGGGTAGCCTAACATCATATTCAATCAGCCTTAGGAGTGCTTCATCCTTGTCCTCTTAGGGTTGATATCCTGAATAGTCTTCCTCAGATCCTATAATTTTGGGAATGTCTTCAAAGACCATAGAATTATCTTGACCATCTCCTCATAGATAGGGCCATAAGGGACCCCACTATGAGTGTACCTTTGAGGCATGTCTAAAATATTTGTTCTCTATGTTTAGCAAGATTTAGAAAATATTTTACAATTGTTTAAATAAGGTATGAGTTTTGATCTTTTCTAAACAAATGAAAAGGCACAAAAGAGACTATAATAAAAAGGAGGTGGAGTAGTACCACATTATTATAAGAATGTGTTCATGAAATTACTCAACCTTGGGTAGGGCTGAAATCATATAAATTAGAAGAGGGTATGATAACTCAAAGACCTAAGTGTAAACTAGTATACTAGACATAGGTTGAGAGATACATCAATACCACAAAATCTAGTTCAACTTTGATAAGTTGATATTAAAAAATTAGAATAAATCCCTTCGAATGTGGAAGGTGATAATGTGAACCAAGAAACTCAAGATGTGAAAACATGCAAGAATTCTTATGTATAAAATTAGAACCAAGCGAGTAACACAACGCCACCACATGGTAATAGAAGGTAGAATAAAATATGTTCTATAACTTAGAGTTTGAGTGATACACTAGATGACCTAAGTTCACAATGATTAGATGATGACTCTATAAATGACCTTCAACCCAAATGAGAAATTGAACCCAAGTTAACTCAAGTCAAGTGCAATCAAAAAAATTGATTAACACGTTAACCTAAAACTTAGAAAGGTGTAATTTTGAATTTGAATTATCAATGAAGGACTTAAATATTTTTGAAAAGTGATTTAGACTCAAATGGGTAGTATAAATATGTTGTTTAGACAATACAAACACAAATTTTTAAGAGGACTTGAACAAGGCAAATGATGATTTGGATTTGACTAGTGTAACACCTCTCTATTCAGGAAATGGTGGACAACAAATGTGTTTAGTTATGATGTGGTTTTTTCACAAACAAATTTTAGACTCAAATCAAGACCAAGTAAGTAAAGGAAAAGACAAATATAACTAAGTAAATTATCTTAAGCCCTAAACTGAAAAAAGTTGCTTCATTTTATTGAAATCCATCTATATACGTGCTCTTGGGAGGATTTTAATTGTTAATACAAAAATAAAAGCACATGAAGTGGTAGGGTATTTTACACTCCCTCTTATCCCAAGATTTTATACGGTGACATGGACTTTGGGTTACTCACCATGCATCACTCTGTGACAAATGGGATTGTTCTAAAACTTAAATTTATGACCGTCTTGATGCTCCCAAGCATGGCTAATGCTAAATATGCAACACATCATTAAATTTGCATTAATTAGCTTGTTATGAAAAGGTATTATCTTTTTCATAACCACTACATCCATCAATTGCTTAGTGTAGTGTGATGTCTTGATTGATCATATGTTCCAAGTTGGATTGCCACTAATAGAGTTTGCTTAACTGCTCAAGAAACTTTCCCAGTGAGTTTCCCTCAATTTCTATACCCCACCATGGAGTGAGGTTGAAGACAATGCCAAGAGATGAAAACTTGGGTCAAAGCTTCCCTAAAGAACTCGTGAAGAGACTAAGAACTTCCCTCCACAAGCGAAATTGCATAAAATAAATGATCTAAGTGAAAAGGCTTTAGAGGTTGTTTTTAGATCACCCAAACCATACAGGTTTTGGGGAGAGCCTAGATAACTTCCTTTTCATGCCTTGGTCAAAGGCATAATCACAATGAAAAGGCACTTTTGGTCACCCAAGTTCCCTATAGAGGATGGGGGGAGAGAATAAATGCATTCTTTGTTTTACTCAAAGAACCTACAAGCAATAGATGATTTGCATAAAATAACACACTTTTAAAAAGATTACAATTTAAGTGTAAGTTTTAAGCACCAAATTCAAAATTTGAGTGAAATTCTTGGCCCCTTGGCCTTGGTTTGCAATAACTTTGAAAATTTCCCAAAACACTTAAACAAACCATCTAAGTTCCTTTTAAACACCAAAGGGAAGGTTAAAAACATAAATCATGCTCAATTTTTGATCACTTTTCCATGCGTGTCCTGCAAGGTTAGAGAGTTTCCCCTTTCTTTGAAACATAAATTATAATCAAACAAGTAAGTTTGGAATTCTTGTGCTATGTACTTAGGGATATGATGTATTGATGTATATGGGTTGATGGAGATGCCGACATGTGGCACACATCCCCTTAGTTAGTTATATGGGTACAATATATTAGGATAATAGAGTAACTTGTGGAAGTAGTATATTGGGTAATGGTCAGCTTACATTGGGATTAGGAGGTTATCCATCCATGGGTTAGATAAATGTATATATATAAGAGATGATTATCATGGTAAAGATATCAAGTAAGCATTGAGTCTTATATTGTAAGAGGATATTGGAGGTGAAACCCTAATTTCACTATATCTTCTGAAATATAGGGAATTTTTACTCTAAATTTTTAATGGAGATGTAAGAAAATATAAGAGAAGTGTAGTAAAAATTTCAGAATTTTTTCATTTGTTTTGAGGGAGTTATTTCTATTTTAGGGTTTATAATAATTTCACTATATATTCCGAAATATAGGGAATTTTTATTTGAAATTTTTACTGGAGATGTAAGCAGATTTAAGAGAATTTCAGTCAAAATTTCAGAATTTTTGGAGCTATTTTGAGTGATTATTTGTGATTTTATGGATCAGTTTTGACATTTTAGGGTTTCATGAACCTTAAATTTTTTGTGGATCATGGAGTTGCAAATATTTTCAGGGGAAGATGATATTGATGTTAGATAATGGTGGATCCTTTTGGAGAGTCATTTAAAAAAAAAAAAAAAAATTGGGCAAAGATGATTAACTCCTTTTTTGTCTGGGCCTGCACTAGATTGGTTTGATCAGTTGAGCTATACAGAAAGGTTTTCTTCATGGAAAGAAATGGAACAGATTTTTTTATATCAATGGGTTATAAAACAAGAAGTAGAAAAAGAAGAATCAGTAAAAGAAGAAGAGTAGTAGAAAAAGAAGAAGAAGAAATAGAAGAATTAGTAGAAGAACAAGAAGAAGAAGTAGTAGTAGAAGAAGCAATAAAAGAAGAAGCAGATGAAGAAGAAGAAGAAGAAGAAAAGAAGGGTTCAAATAATTTGGCTCCAAAGAAATCCAAGTCAATTTTTCAATTTCATGGATACATTCAAAAGAAGAAGGTAGTTGTGTCCAGAAACCCTACCAACAAGTCTAACTTCATTAAAATGAATGTGGCTAAGCATCTACATGTTCAAGCAAATAATATCAAGGAGGTTCAAGTACATGGTAAGAATATTTCAATGTTTGAAGATCTGAAGCTCATTATGGAAAAATATGTTTTGCATTTAGATTTTTATGCTTTGGATATGGATGATATGGATATAGTTCTTGGATATCTATGGTTAGATACTTTGGGAACAATGAATATTAATATTCAAAAAAGGTTCATGAAGTTTTGGTGTAAGAAAAAGAAGATCACTTTACAAGATATCATAGTGAAAAAGGCACCAATAACAATCCAGGTAGATCATAAGGATGAGATTGAAACAAGTGATGAAGATCATGATGGAGATTCAGATAATATAGATACAGACACACTACAAATGAGCACTTCATCTACTCAAGAGACAAAGAAGGAAAAGGTGGAAGAGGTAGAAGCAAAGGTGGATAAGGTTAAAATATTGGAAAAGGTTGAGGTATATAGACACCCACATCATCATGAGAGGAAACAATCATGGAACCAAGTGAGGAAGTGTAATAATAACAATCATTTTGTCTATATAGGAAATAAATTTTTCAATCATTATGGATATGCATGGAATCCAAAGAAAAAATACTATGGCACATGGTCACTATGACTATGCATGGAAGAATATCTACTATGGTCATGGTTGGAATCAGAGTAGCGCAGCGAAATATGGTACATGGAATAAAAAGAGGAATAATTATGCTTGGACACCAAAGCAGTATAATTATGATCATGAACAAAATCAGAGGAGCACAATAAAATTTGGAAACAAGTTTGGAGAGCTATCACCTGCCAAGATCACATATAGATGGCTAGATGATCGAGATTGGAGACAAGTGTGCAATGATTTGAAGCACACTCATTATTTGGCTTCTTCCTATGTTTCAAGGATGAACCATGTCAAGGAGGGAAGGAATGCTATGTACCTAGGGAAATGATGTATTGATGTATATGGGTTGATGGAGATGCCGACATGTGGCACACATCCCCTTAGTTAGTTATATGGGTACAATATATTAGGATAATAGAGTAACTTGTGGAAGTAGTATATTGGGTAATGGTTGGCCTACATTGGGATTAGGAGGTTATCCATCCATGGGTTAGATAGATGTATATATATAGGAGATGATTATCATGGTAAAGATATCAAGTAATCATTGATTATTCTATGGTAAGAAGATATTGGAGGTTGTCCCCTCGAAGAGACATTGTGGAGTTATTCCTTCCTAAAGGAGTATTATATGGTGTTCCCCTAACTTAAGGGTATTTATTCATATATTGAATATCAAGAACATTACATCTTGCTCTCAGGTTCTCTATTTTTTACACAGAGACTGGCGTCGGTCAATAGTGACTGATTTTGGTTGTAGCAAGACCAATGGCAGTCATAAACCTAATTGATGCTGGTAAAAAATGACCAATAATGGTCACCTATGAACCCTTAGGCAAAAAAGATTTTTCAAAAATACTCTTGTTAGCTTAAGTCAGGATAAAATCTCCAAAAGAAACTTTTGGATAAAGAAAATAATGTTCAAACAGAGACTTAAAAAATCAAATTTACAACTACAAATCTGAATAAAGCTCTAAAAATGCAATTTTTAAACATGTTTTGCCTTTTAACCTAACGGGTGATGGTTAGCCTTGACTGATGTTGGTTACACATAACCAACATCAGTCACTATGTGACCTATATATCAATAAAAAAACATCAAAAACAAAGGAAAATGAAGCTAAAAATTGATTGTTAGGGATTTTTAAAGACTTTTTAGATTTTATAGAAATTTTAAAGTGTCTTCCTTTGCTTGAATGGGTTGCATTGTCCCATCAGGCATACCAAGATGTAGAGATAGATTACAAAGATGGTTAGATCAAGCATTAGTCAAAAAAACCAAGAAAAATGCATAAAGAACTAACAAGCTAAGCCAAACTATTCAAATGGGGTTTGAAATGACAATTAAGAACAAATGAAAGAAATCAAATACATATTACCTTCCAAAATCTTCCCATCACACTAATGTGGCTCAAAATATCATTTTCCCCTTGATTTGGTGCTCAAGTATTGAACAATGATGAATATAAAGCTCCCTAATAATCTCAAGAACACCAACTAAACTAGGCTCATGATATGAAATCAATGTTATGCCTATATTAAAGCTATCATATTACAAATAAAGAATTATAAAACTACACTCAAATGTCTTGTAGAGAGAATCATGCATTATAAGTTTACACAAATGAAACTTAATCAAAGTGGTCTTAGCTCTCCTATTTATAGTATTTTGGAATTAATTAGGATCAACCATGACCATCCATCTCGAGATCAAGATGTGTGGTCATGAATTAATCTAATTATTTAAATAATATCCCTAAATACCCTCATAAATATTTGGAAGGAAGGGGAATTAAAGAGGCATGGGAAGCCATAATCCTAACACTTGTTGCAATGGCTTATGGATGGCACCCTACAAATGATGTCATTTAATGATGTATATAATAGGAATCAATTTTCAATAAAGAAATATTTAATAAATTCCATGGAATTCTTACTTATGTTTATAATTTGGTTTAATTTGCCTAAGTAAGATTAATCTATTTTAATATAATTCTTTAGAAATTGGTGCACAATTAATCAAATTGCTCAGAATGTCATATTATTGGGTACTAATTTGACTAGAGAGGAATTAAAAGGTAATTTTAGTTGTATATGAACCATTATCCCATTTAGGACATTGTCAACACAAAATAATAGATGCGCGTGTTGTGTACCTCTGAATTAGAAAAAAATGTGCTCTAGAGCACCAAAATGCATTTTCATCATTTTGACTCAAAATGATTTGAGAAAAGTTAATAATCACATAAAATGCATTGCCCCATTTAGGGATACATTAGTCTAAATCATCACTTGTATATGACAAGCTTGAATCATTTAGCGTGTTTACATGATTTTGGCAAAAATTGTGTATTTATATAAATGTTGAGTAAGAATAAAAATTTCAACACAATGGAGTTAGGAATTGGATGTATACATTATCGAGATGCCACCACCTTCCACTTTGAAGAAGCTTTGGTGTTTTTAGGGCAAAATATAGTCTATTAGATGCTTCATTTCATAGTTGGATGATAAATGCCATCTTTTCACTCTCTTATTAAAGAAAGGTATTACTTTTCTTTGGCATGCAGAATGCCAGAAGGACTTTGAGCACCTGAAGGAATACTTAGCCAATCTACCTATTCTGTTACCACCAATTCTAGGGAGGCCATTCATAATTTACCTATCTACCATTAAAAATTCCTTGGGATCACTTTTAACCCAACATGATGAATATGGGAAAGAACATGTAGTGTACTATCTAAGTCATACACTAGTAGCATATAAGCATAAATATACACCAATTGAAAAATCTTGTTTAGTTATGGTCTTTACAACCTAGAATCTCCATCATTATATGCTCAACAACAAGACCAAGGGAGGTGGGAAGGGTGGGGCAGTCAAGCTACACATACCATCATCCATATCCATCCATTATATACGTGACATGATATAATTAGTCATCAACCCCCACCCCATAGATATATTCTATAGATTGAACTATTTATATGGTTATGTATTAGAATATAATAATATGTTTAGCCTTGCTCGACCACCTTTCCCCTTCCCACTCCCCCCTCCCTGGCCATCTCACTATCCATGCATGTACTCCTCGTCTTCACTCCATTTCTTGCTCTAAAAAAAATGGACCTCTACATCATCCATCTAGCACCAAGCCTTTATGATCATCCATCTACCATCATCCATCACATCATCCATCTATCCTTTCTATCTACAACCATAGTCATTGCCAAATTACATCCACTCAAGTATCTACTATCATAAAAACTTTATAGGTTCACATAGCTAAGTGGATCATGCTTCTGAGTGACTTTGGGATTGAATATGTCAATTAGAAGGCCACTAAGTGGAAAATATTTTCATATCATCTTGCTACATCTCCCATTTTAGATACTCAACCACTTACTTTTGCATTCTCATATGAATCCATCATGACTTTCATGGAAACACCTCCCAAGGAGCAACAATGGAAGCTTTATTTTGATGGGTCATTCACATCTCATGGATCAGGAGTAGGATTGTTATTCATCACACCACAAGGGAATTTCATTCCCAAATCATTCTATATCAACTTCCTTGTATCAATAACATGGATAAATATGAAGCACTTGTTGGAGGGATTCATCTAGTAGTATAATGGAACATTCAAAATTCACTGGTTCATGGAGATTCCCAATTTATTATTAATCAAGTTACAGACCAGTTTTAGACCAAAAATGATAAGCTAATATTGTATAAGGCCATGGCGGACATTCTCAAGTAGAATATTTCTCATATTTAGTTTTTAACACATACTTCAGGCCAATAATAGGATAGAAGATGCTATGGATACTATTGGTTCTTTGATTCACAAGAGAAAATCAATTCCTCATTGAACATCTTATAGTGCCTACTCATGAACCCTTGGTCATTAAAATGATCTATGATATTTTTGGTCCCAAATTTATATGGTATTATGACTTATATAATTACCTCCATGACCAAATCCTTCCACTAGACCTTTCACTTAAGCAAAAAAAATATTTCACACACCAAGCCTATAGATATGCCTTACTTGGGCCAACCCTTTACCAAATAAACTTTGATGGAATTCTACTTCAATGTTTGAATTCAATAAAATATAGATTAGTGTGTAGGAAAGTTCATGAAAGAGCTTATGAGGCTCACATAATTAGGGTCATCCTTTCCAAAAATATCCTATGTACTATTTATTATTTTCCAACCATGGAAGTAGATGTCATTTCTTATGTGAAAATATGTAAACAATGTTAGAGACATGCAAATTTGATCCATGCTCCAACAAGAACATTGAAACTAATGACTACACCATGGTCATTTTCAACATGAGGACTCAATATCATATGGAAGGTTAATCCTACCTCATTAGATGGCCATAACCATATCCTTACCACCACTAGTACTTCACTAAGTGAGTTTAATCTATACCCCTCACTTACGTGATAGGAAAAAACAAATTTCCAAATTCATTTTTAACCATTGCATTTATTGTTATGGTATCCTATCTAAAATTATATCTAATAATGGAAGATTGTGTAAGAATAAGGATGTCAAGGTACTTTATGCTGATTTTAACATTACCAAACATTTTTCCACTACATATTACCCACAAGATAATGGCCAAGCAAAGGCATCTAATAATACCATTGTCAATATTCTTAAGAAGATCATCAGTGATGTTGACTGTGATTGGCACTTACAAATCTTTTGTACCCTTTGGGATTATCATTTTAATTACCATAATCCAATAAGAGCCACAACATATTCTTTTATTTATATCACTAAGTCCATTCTTCCGATCGAGGTTGAGTTTCCTTCTCTACACATCTCACTGAACACATCCTTGATGATGATGATTATAAGGTATCTCATCTACAAGAACTAGAATTACTGGATGACAAATGCATTGCCTCTATAAATAGCCTTCAAACATATAAAAATTGATTATGTGGTTAGTGTAATAGGCATGTGCAGCATATATAGTTTGAGTTTGGTGATCGTTTCCTCATAGAAAATCCATTAACACCATAGTTGATAAAAATAAGAAATGCAAGTTTAAGCCTAATTGGATAGGACCTTATTTAATTGTTGTTAACTATGACTCTAGGGATTAAATGTTGGATACACTAGAAAGAGATGAATTTGATGAACTCATGCACATAATACATCTCAAGTGTTATTTCAATTAATAGACTTGAGGTATTATATATGAGGGTCATTTACATCATATCGTAATATCACCTTCCTTGTACCATACCATATATTGTTATTTCCATACCTTCCTTATTTTTTTGGAGTCTATTTTACCCTCCCTTGCCCACTATTTTTGACCTTGGTTTTGATCCATTGGTATTTTAGGCACCTTCAGATATTGGATTAAGATGATGTTTTAGTGGTTGATTCAATATGGTGATTAGTTGAGTCCATATTTTTCAAAATGAGTAGTAGCTTGGGGCAGTATGACAATGATTTGGTAATTAAATTATTCAATATTTCATCTTATATATCATTACTTGTGCTACTAATTATAATTTCCTTTGAGAAAATTATTATCACTGACATGTGTCATTGTTTCCTCATTATAACCACCTTTGGGAAAATTAGGAACAACCCCATTTTTATCCACATTGCCACAACATTGTTCTATACTTTGCCATTTGCCTATTCATGAACTTGTTGTTACCTAGTTGGATTATCTATTGTAGGTGGAACCACAATGACTTGAGGTCCTACAGGACTATGTAGGTAACACTTGATTCATATTGAGGTTAGATCAGTCACCCCTTTGCCATGCTCTCACAATTTTTCAAGCATTTTTAAGTAATAAACTCTCATCATTTTATGAGTAGTACTGTGTTGAATCTCATAATTTTCTATTGAGTTAAGATATCTAAAACACCAAAACATTGGAAGCTAGTCCCCACTTTCACCATTATAGGCAAAATTACATCGACCTGAGGTCCACACAGACTATGTAGGTAGGACTTAGATACATTAGGTATCATAAAATAACTCGACCACCTTCCTTTATTTCTCAACCATCTCCTTTTCCTTGGGGATTTTAAGACTCCTAACTATTTCATAAGTAACCACTTATCCTTCATTTTTTCCATCCTTATTAGCCTTAGTTGTATACTCTTACTATTTTTTGAGTTGATATTATGAGCATTGTACATTTAAATTTGATGCACTAATGACCACTTTGTTTTTCTTATGCTCTCACTATTTTGTGAGCAATCATATCCTACATTATCAACATTTTGTGAGTTCATTCTCATTTCACACCATATATGCAATAAACACTATGAATTTCCAATTCAATTCATTAGTGGAAACTCATCTCTTAAATTTTTTATGGTTTTCACCTAAACCATGATCTTGTGCTTACGCAAGTTTTTTGTGTTGATGTTTTGATGATTATGAATGTCATCCCCCTCTTTTCCTATGCACTTGCCATTTTGCATGACCATTAATGTTTTCTTCAAAACATTAATCATATTTTCTTATCATCAGTTTTATTTTATCCCAGAACCTGGGAGAACTACATTTGGCTTAAAGTTCACATTAGATCTTATGTCCATGGAACTATATAGGCCACATTCACTTTCCTAGTGCATCTCAATTCAGCTCGACTATCCCTTCCTTTTAATCTATTCCTCCCATTTTTATTTGTTTGTTTTGTTGTCTCTAATTACCTAGGGGTAATGCTTATTTCATTGTGTTTGTTTATTTTATTTATTAGTGTTTTGTTCATTCATTTTTTTACTTGTTTTGTTATTTATTGTTTGTTTGGTTTTATTTTCCTTTTTGCCTTTTTGTTTCTCGGTTGTCATAGGATCCTTACACTTTATTTATACTTGAGTCTTGACTTTTTGTACATTTATATACTTATTTTATTGCATTATATTCATTTTGGAATTGATTTTTTATATCATACATTGGATTTGATTTGTACTTGCATTTAAACTAAGTTTTCAATGCTCTGGATACACAATGTTATTATAGTTATCTATAAATATGATATCTAATATCATAATCTATAGAAAAATTAGGCTAAAGGATCTATCATACAATGCAATGGTAAGTACTTCTCCTTGTTCACACCTAGAAAATCTCAGACCTACCCAAACACTACCCAAATGCTGAGTAATTAAATCATAATTGAATATTAATCACTACTAGTTAAGATATGCATCTCTATACTAGCCGATGGCCCAAATTCATGCCTAGCCTCTGTGCTAATTTTTTTTTACTCCATGAGTATGGATTTAGTACATAAGCCCCCTTTCCTCATTTTCCATATTGAGGAAAATTATTCAAACCTTCAATGATCACAGCTACCTTACTAGGGAAAAGTAAATGTGTATCATGCTTCTATCTACCCTATTAGGGAACCTCACTATGCCAATGATTATAATTGCCTTTGGGAAAATCATTATTTTCACTAATTTTCTCTACTAAGGTACCTCACTGTGCCACTAATTATAATCAACTTTGGGAAAATTTATATTTCCACTCCTATTATCTATAGATCACATCATTTCCTTCTTTTAGAGTGAACACTTGATGACTTTATTTTATCACCCAATCCCTCAAGGGGGCATTTAAGGCTCATTCATCACCTTTTGGGACATTGTCCAAGGTATTAATAATGTTCTCATTCTTTGATAAGATGTTACTATGCCTATGTTTTGCAATGCCTTCCAAAACATGGTCAAACTATAAACATCCTAATTTAGCCACAACCATGTTTCAACTAGACTTCAGATGGATTTCTACCAAAAAGTGCAAATTACAACTAGAAATCACTGAATGTCCCTGAATTTCTACCAAAAAGTGCAAATTACAACTAGAAATCACTGAATGTCCCAATTTCATCTACACATCAAACATTAGTACCCAAAATCATGTTGAGGCATCCCTATTTGGAGTATTAAACTTTACGCAATAGTATCCTCTCATGAATTCATCTCCAATCAAATTATGACCTAGCAAATTGATAGATTGGCTTTAAGACCCATTAAGTAGGGCACTTAAATAATTCCTAAAATGCAAAAATGTTAATCATAATGAATTAACTAAAAAAATCCAATTAAATTCTTAAGTGAAATTTCCATGTGCCATTATGTGAGATAGGAATCCAAGAGGGGAGTTAGTAAAGTTTTAGTACAATAAACATCAATAAAAACACATAAATAAATCTAACACCTCAATCTTAGTTGCTCAAGGAGTTAGATAAAAATGAAAGTAACAAACAAAAGAAGACAAAACAAGTATTCTTCACCTTCCTTGTGAGCAAGATTTGCACACTGGCCTTAGAGGAATGTGCTTAGTCGTGTGCTTAAAGAGTCTTTAACAATGGGTCCCCTTGGATCATTTCTCCTTGTCACTTTGGATTTATTTAGCTTGGATTTAGCTTCACCAAGATGAAGCAATCTATCAATAATTTTTTATTATAACATTACATAATAAATCTTTGTCTCTCAACAATTTAACATTATAATTTTGGCTTGAGATATTATTAAACAATGGCCTTGGCACTTTTATCTATAGGTTATCCAACTAAATCTAACCCATGTACAATTAGTGAATATTAATTCTATAAAAATTAAATTCTAATAAAATTGAGGTCATGATGACATCATCATCCTCAAATTCAAAGGATGAACATAGCTAATGTTCCTTTGGTGGAGTTAAGTAGTGTGATTATGAAGGAGGAAGCTTGGTTATCTTTGATGGTAGTGATTTTCCAAATTCCAAAATTATTGCCAAGCATAGTCAATTTACATACCTGGATTTCCAAGTATTATAAACCTCTTTTGAATGGCACTTTCATTATTCACCCTTGTTCCAAGGGATTTTTCATCATTATTTTTTCTTTCATCATTGATAGAGACTGGTTGTTACATTTGAGTCATTAGATTTGGGATAAAGCCTGTATTTGCATGAAATCATGGTTCCCTAATTTTAACCCTATTTTTTATTCCTTTACTACAACACTAGTTTGGATCAAGTTGCCTCATTTGCCTTTGTAATTTTATAGGCTTCTTCACTTTGGGCCATTAGTAGCTCTTTTGGGGAATTTATTTATCTTGATTATGAGACTAAATCTTGCATGCATACTACCTTTGCTTGTATGTGCATTGTCTTATATCTTTACAAAAATTACATGAAGTTATTAAGATCAAATTTGGTAACAGAATATGGAATCAACCTTTGGATTATGAAATATTAAATTTTAGATGCAAGGATTACTTTCCTTAAAGTCATTTGGCTAACGATTGTCCCATATTTGGTGAATAATATGATAACAAGATTAAAATTAGAAAATATGGTACTTGGTGGAAAGATGTTGATGTGGAGCATCTGATTATCTTTGGTAAGGACATGGAAATGGACTATGTAGGTAGGGGTAAGGATTTTAATTCTGTTAAGGATATTGGTTCTTCTATAGACTTGACTAAAGCTTCTCCTTATCTTTTGGCATCCTCCTCTGAAGTGATCTTTTTTTCTTGTCTCAATAAGGAGGTCCCCTCTGATAAAATGGTTTTTAGTTTAGATTTTACTATTTAAAAATCTCCCCAATGTTCAAAATATTATTCTCTACAAGATTTAATTTCATCCCCTTTAGGTGCTTCTACATTGGAAGCCTTAGACTCAAACATGGTAATCCCTTAGAATGATAGTCTAGTTGATGTTGATAAAGGTTAGATGAAGGTTTCTCCCAGGAAAAATTTTGCTTCTAAAATAGACATGTGTCGTATGTAACTCTGCTCTCACAATAAATTTTCTTAAATGGGAAGCTTTATTTTTTGTTTCGTATATGACCTCTAAATGCCTATGATATTGATGTTGTTTGTATTTTTTGAATTGGTAGATTTTGATCACCTGTTTATGGCTAAGAAATTTCTAGGTGGCTCTAGATTTGTCAATTGTATTGATACACCAAGTCATTCTAGTATTCTTTTTTGAGTTTTCTAATGAGTAGTTTACCCATTCAACCCTTGTATCTATTAAAAAAAAGTTCCCAAAATGCCACATGAAAGTATTCAACAACTAAAATTTGAAAAAGGTGTATAAAATAAGGTACACATAGATGAAGGTAACATACCAAACCCCCTATAATACTTTATAAATGCATGTGAGTATAAATTATATCTAAAAAACCCACCCAAAATCTATATAAAGCACTGAGTGTTATCCCCTCTTAAAATTGAGGTGGCACATATACTCAGTGTTAATAAGTATGATTCATAGTTTATAAAATAGGCCATTATTTTGAAAAAACTTCAAACCTAAGTCAAAACCAAACTAATTATATTTTAAAAATATAAAATAATGAAAATTTGGGTTACCAATCAAACACTATGGATTCTTGAAGGTCCAAAATACTTGATATAGTCAAGAATTCAGGAAAAAAACTAAAAATTATAGAAATATAATTTATCAAAATAAAAAATAACCCCACCACTATATATATATCTCAAAACATATCCAAGGTGAGAAAAAATTCACCTCTCCATGTTTTACAGATCAAATTTTATGATCGATGAAAGTACAAGACTTCAAAAACTAGGCCCAATGATGAGGTGTAGCCCTTAAGGGCTAGGTTTAACCAACAAGTGATCACATGCTAAACCTAGGCTATTGATATAGTAAACTACTAATGGTTATCCACTCATACTTAATCTCAATGGTCACATACTATAGTTTGTGTGATAATTAGTAGGTAGGTAGTTAATGTGATCTATGTTGTGCTCCATTGCACTGAATAACAACTTCAAAAACATGCCACTAGAGCCTTGGTGCACTATTTTTTGCAAACCAATAATTTTTTAATATATATCAAAGATATGAATCTAATGCTCACATTTATCAAAAAAATCATGGAAAATACACTATCTTTGTTGTTACTCCTTGCTTATCCTATAAATTCAAACTTTCAAATTTTCATAGAAAATCACTAGAAGCTCTAAAAAATATATATATATATATATTTTTTTTTTTTTAGTTTTCTAATTAAAAACCATAAAAAAAGAGTATAAAAATTTATATATTTATTCAAAATTTATAAAAACCAAAAAAATGACCTTAAACTAGTAGTTTTAGCACAACCAACAAATACCCATTTGGTAATTTTGAAAACCCACAACATGGATTTGCTCAAAACCTAATTAGGGGTTATTGAAGTAGCATGGGAATGTTGGTTGATGAATATATAGAAACCCACAACTAAAAATTCCTTTAAATGGAATTATAGATCCACCAAAAACACTCAAAAGACAAAAAGGTAGAAATCTCTGCAAAAAAGGTCTTCTCCATCTAGATTTGCAACCAATGATGCAAATAGCTATGAATTAAAAATGGATTTGAGTTAATTTAGAGATGGGAATTGTATATATGGATCTGGTACCATATAGGAATTGAGGAAGCCCCAATAAAAATCTATAATGAACACTAATCCACACAACAATGCTTAGATTTATAGAAAGATATTTACCAAAAAAAACACTGTATTACACTAGTGAAATGTAAAATGTACATGTGTGATAAAAAGACAATGGTTACACAAAACATGATTCTATAATAGAGTAAATCTCCACCAACTTTGGAGATAACTATAATCTCCATTCTAACTTTCCCCAAGGACATAAAGTGTGTTTATATAGGAAAAGCAATAGGCGAGTAAGATATTATTATTGGTTGAGTGAAATATGGGATAGGAACATTCCTCAAGTTACAACTCACCCTTATCACATGTGTGAGGATACATACCACTTAAATATGCATATTTAAAATGTTGTGCACATAATACATCACACCTTGGTAACACATATAACTAAGGTGGACTTCACATCAAGTGTGAATACGACACACACCAATAATGTTAGATTATCACTTTTTAAAATTTACAAAAAAAATGCCTAGTTTTATTTTATTTATCTCTTCGATTTAGTTCCCCACAAAACACTTACAATAGAGAAATGGAATAACTAGTTAGGTTGGGAATCCTTAAGGGAGTTTTAACTACATATCTTGCACACTAGAATCATACACCACATAGTTATTGTGTAGTGAATGGATAATTTGAGTGAATACATCAATATCCTCTTCTTAGTTGGAGGTAAAACTACATGCACATTCACCTATCCTTATTTTTATACTAAAATTTGAATACAAGTCCTTAAAATAAGAAATAAATATTTGTAGTGTGTGACTAGACTTAAGTATCCTTATGCTGGGTAAATATACTTCCTCAATACTTCTTATTGGAATTCATCTATATGATTTGTATATATAAAATTCTTGAGCTTGAATTAAATACCTACTTGTGCACAAGACAAACAATGAAAAAGAAAAGAACTCACATACATATATCCAAACATTAAAATTATATAAGTAATGATAGAAAGGTCCAGAGAATGATAAGGGACACATTCAATGGGACTCGCGAATCCATCCTAGGGGAATAAATAAAAATATATAAAGGTAAAACAAATAAACATTCCTAAAGAGAAGACCACATGATCGCATATAAGAAAGAAATAAAAAATGCATAAACAAGCACCAATAATCCCATAATTCAAACCAATGATCCATATGCATAGAAAAAATATTTTAAAAAAATCAATAACAAGCCTTGTATGAAAATTAGGTATCAATACCATGAATAATGTTGTAGGTTGTAGAGGCATGTAGATAGGGCACATTAGTTTTGTATGTAGAGTATGTCTCAAATTTATCAAAATGTGGAGATTATTAAATGTATGAGATATAACATATTGACATAATAATATCCCTTTGGGGATACATACTATTGTTTAGTCTTGGATATATTATATTTTTTTTGGAATTATTCACTCTAGCAACAAATAAGTGAAACATGAACATTCGAGATAAGACAACACTTCAAGATAAACAATGATAATCTAGTGAACCTAATATTCAACACCACTTACTATGTTGCTTGGCATTTACAATGGATAATTACATATGAACTATGGTGAGATGGATTGACACCCATAGGGACACTTGATGACATTTTTTGTTGGAAACATGATTACACTTTGATTATGTTTACTTCTAAACTTAATCATATTATTGTAGTAATGATTAAATAATTTTATTTATATGCATTTTAGTAATTAATGGATGACATCATAGTAATTAATTAATAATTGGTATAGGTTAGTTTTGTATCCAGATTATGTCTCAAATTTATTAAAATTTGGAGAGTATTAAATGTTGGAGATATAACATATTGACACAATTATATCCCTTTGGGGACACATACTATTGTTTAGTCTTGGATATATTATATTTTTTTAATTAGTCATTCTAACAAAAAATAGGTGAAACATGAAACATTCAAGATAAGACAACACTTCAATTTAAAACAATGATAATCTAGTGAACCTAATATTAAACACCACTTACTATGTTACTTGGCATTTACAATGGATAATTAAATGAACTATGGTGAGATGGATTGACACCCATAGGGACACTTGATGACATTTTTTGTTGGAAACATGATTACACTTTGATTATGCTTACTTTTGAACTTAATCATATTATTGTAGTAATGACTAAATAATTTTAGTAATTAATGGATGGCATCATAGTAATTAATTAATAATTAGTATTATCATATTTAGAGTATTAGCCTATAGACTAATTCAATCTTAAAATCCTAATATTGGATATGTTACTATTAAAATTCAATATATTCATGTGTTATTGTTAGCACGTTGATAGGATTATTTAATAAGTTGTAGATATGTAATTGGCTATGTAATCATCCATTATACAAGTAAGTTACAAGTTTAAGTAAAGAATAATAGATTTGTCATAATAACAAGAGGAAATTAACCCTAAAAATGAATATGACAAGCAAGGTAATGTAGGTTCACCAAAAAAATATGGGAAAGTGGTTTTACATGAACATGCACTACAACTAATCATTAAAAAAATGTAATTTAGATATAAATACATTTACCCAAATAAATATTAAAAATTAGACCTCATTGAATTAAATAATATTATAAAATATTTTAAAATTTTAAAACTAGGGTTATGTGAATAATAATGAATTTTAAAAAATATGTAGGATATCGGAGGTTGATTTTAGTTGGAATGAGATCTAAGAACCAAGGCAACCACAATATAATTTTTTTAGAGTGAAGTAAAAACTATCAAAATTTGACCATAACAATACTATTACATTCCTCGTCACTACGAGGACCATGCTTCTATGTTCTTTGTTATGATGGAATTATTTAGAATAAATTTTACGTCTATGATCCTCTACTCCTAAGATCAAAGTGTCTCATTCTCTTCTATAAATTCATTCTATATCTTTGATTAATTGATCTCCTTACTTTAAATCCTAATCATTTCAAAATACCTTGCATAACATTTTTAAAATGGTGTAGTCATTGAGGGGCATGTCTTAATTATAATTGTGTTCATATAAAAATTTAAAACTAACACTTTATGATCAATAAATAATTGTGTATGTAAGCTCTAATCCTTATATAAATTTTCACTAGCATGATAAAATAACAATGATGAAATATGAAGCTCCAAATCAAAACACTTCAATTTTTACTCTTCAATAAGATATAGACTTCTACTTAACACTCCTGACATTTTATAAGACCTATTATTATTATTATTATTATTATTATTATTATTATTATTATATATTGTATATACCATGTCATATATGCACTAATGAATTTTTTATAGACTTATAAATTTAAATTAAGAACTCAATTGGTGGACAAGACAAGACACAAACAATAAAAAAGCTAGAAAAAAAGAACCCAATGGGGAACATAAGGAAATGGTCAGAGGGACCTATAAAAAAGAGGGATCATGAATATATTAGTATAGTCATGGTCAACTAGGATTGTAATACTTTGATCCTGGTTAATTAGGACCATATTTCTATGGTCTTGGCCAAAGCTAGAAAAAATAGAAACAAAGGAAAAACATATCAAATCAAGTAAGAGAAAGAATAAAAAGGAAAGTAAAGCACACAAGGTCCATAAAAAATAAAACATGTACCAATAAGAGTCTAATATTAATTGATAATTGATGAACACATAATTACCTTTGAACAATGAAATTTGACATCTAAAATTTCCTCCAAACCAAAATTATGTGTCTACACAAAAGAAAATAAAAATATTATCTCAATGGTCTCAAAATCCAAATAGTAGGTTCACTTATAAATATATTATTGTTGTCCACTTGGATTATTGAGTACATGATGCTTTGTGGTAAATTGGTTCTACATCAAAATACAATGCATCCACCCATACAACTTGATAATTAGAGCCAATCAAATTTTACCAAATAAAATAGTAAAATCAAACCTAATTTTAGTAATGAATATTATAAAATTGTTGAAAGTTTAATATTTATTTCCTTCCTTAAACCTATAACAATTCATCAAATACTAATACAAAATTATTAAGTATTTAAGGGGATTATGTTATACCTCTAATATGATTAGACCCTATTCTGGGACAAATTTAGAAGATAACACTCAATGCAATTTAGCAAGTAATTTTTGGATGCAAGCAATAATCCCTATATGAATTTTAACTAGCATGGGAATATTTCACAATGTGAATTGAAGCTCCAAACTTGAATTATTTTTTCTCTAAAAACTTCAAATTCTACTTTCCCAATAAATGTTATTTTTTTTCTTTCAATTCACTTATCACTCTTGACTTTGGCATTCATATCTATTCATATTCACCTATCCTATATGCAATAATGCACTTATGTATTTATAAAATTATCAAATTATAATAAGGAACCTATTTGTGTACAATATGACATTTAATGAATAGGAAAGGCTAAAAAGGAACATAACATATGGGAGACCGAAAATAAGGGTCAAAAGGGCCCACAAAGATGGGGACTAGAAATGAAACATTATAATTATGATAGACTAGAATTTAGTAGTATGATTATGACATACTATAAAAAATACTAATATATTTTTGGTAAGAAGCCTAGAATAACAAGAAAATAGGGGAGAAGTGAGAAAGCTAAGGTAGAAAGATAAAATAACAAGAGAAAAAATCAAACAAGGCCAAAGCACAAGTAAATGCACCAATAATAACTTAACATGAACTAATAATTAACACAAATAAGTACCATAAAATTATGCAATTGGACAAATAAAGCTACCCCCATACTAAAATTAAGTGTTTACATAAAGCATTACTTTTATGTGTACTCATGTGTACATATAAAATTAAAATAAATATACTTATAGGATTCATATAATATTCCTTGATCATCAAAATATGTAAGATTTTGTGAAGTTAGTATTTGGATGATGATAAAATGAAAGGAAAAAATAAAGATAGATTACTTGATTCCCACTATGAAAAGCCATAAATATCATAGAACAAAAAACCATAATCTTGTTTTTGGCATATAGGAACCTGTGCTCTTAAAAACATATGGGAAACATGTTCAACTGATCAATGTATATATAAATCCAAGAAAATATTTAAATCTAAAAAATAAATTGAAGATAGGAATGAATTCAACTGATTTTGATTAAAAATTATGAAGCTACATTTGTGAAATCCATACCTTGGAGTATGTGTTATATTTGACTATATGTGTCTCTTAGTAAGACCAAGTGAAGTATTATTTTCAACACTATGTGATTGCTTCAATATGAGGTAGAAATAGAGGATATTATATGTACCACCATGTGATTTTTTCCATGTAAAGGGGAAAGGGAAAGTATGATGTGTATCACCATGTGATTTATTCCATGTGAGAGAATAAGGTGTTTTACCCTATTTTTCATTAAAAATAAAATTTTGTATGGTTATGTTTAAAATTAGAGTATATTAGAATGTTAAAGATGTACAATAATCAGTAATTTTTATTTTGATAATTTGATAAATATGAAAAATAGCTATTTTTGGAAAACACTAAGAAGGAATATACTTAGATCAAACTGAGGTTTTAGTTATTTTTATGAATTTCTTAAAGTGTAAATCAATATAAGAGGTTACTATACATGTTAAATATTAGGGAAAAAATCTAAAATTAATTCTAAACATGTTTGTTATAAGTGGACAATAGTGCAGGCCATTCGTGTCTATTGTCTGTGGATTTATCTTAGTTAACAGTGATCATACACTAACATGAAAATATAGAAATAATAAAAACTATGTCAATGACATATCAACAACATAATCTCAAAATATTACTAGACGTGACCACTGTAAGTGGACTATAACATAGGCCACTCAAGTTCATTAACCATAGAATTGTTCTTGTTGACTATGACAAAAATATGATTGCTACACTACCTATGACTATCTTAATTAGGGTTATTTGGTGCACTTTCATATCCATATTATTATATTAAATACTAGCAATGAAAAAAACCTAGTTTTTAGCACACAAACAAAATTGATATCAAATAAGGGGTGCCTAATGAAAGAGATTGGGTTAGATTGACCTTGGTCAATCCCTGTTTAATGACCAAGTGTTTCATTGCATTGGTAATTCTCCAAATAGGACTCAAACTCAAATTTAGTTCTCCCACTTACATTTATGTGTGAAATTGTGAATGCAATTCTAAATGTTCTTTCTCCTATTTTCCCTTTGATACAAGCATGTAAATGTGGTGTATCCTTTGAAAACCTTGAATATAGATTCAACAAATTTATAGATAGAACATGAAAATATTTGGATAGATTTTGAGAGTGATTAAAACCGTCTTTAATGCCTTAGAGAAGCCTTATATTTATAGATGTTTTGATTTTGAATTAGGGACCTATTGGAATTAAAAACACCAACCCAAGATAAGACCTAATAGACACAAATAAGAATTAAATTAAATATGCCTCAAAATAAGGCTTGTAAATTATGATTGGTCAAGTCTATTCCTTACAAATAAGACCGTGGTACCATTCTTTCTATCAACAATGGACTTGTCTAAAAGGAAAAGAAACTAGAATTAGGTATCCCCATGATAAAATGACCAAATAAATAACAAATAGACAAACTCATGAACTAGAATAATTAAGGACCCAACTAAAATGCATAATAAATACCTTATTCCTTGTCAATAGTATATGTGTACAAAGTTCAAATATATGATGTGAAGTAAAGAGTGAAACCTTAAAGTGTAGAAAAACTTTGTCTTGTGACTTGGAACTTTAATTATGCAAGGTATGTTAAGGAAGAATCTATAATAACATATGTAGTATTTAATATCCATATGTAAAGGTAAAGAGTGAGGAATGAGTACACATGGATGCATGTTGTATTTTTTTCATGTGGATAATGCTTACGATGTGTCAATTGGAGAAAGGATGATTTCTATCATATTCATTTCTTGGTCAGGGGAATGAACAATCCCTTAGGTGGTGAAAGGGGGTAAATATGTCATTAAGTGTCACTATGCCCCTAACTATATTTTATTGAGTAACTAATCTAGCTCAAGTATTGTACCCTAAGATAAGATGTTGGATAAAAATGTGTCCCCCTTTCTAAAGCAATTAGAGAAAGTAGTTTTTTATGTTGAATTATTGATGAATTTAAGAGTGATCAAGTCTCAATTTTTTATTTTAAATAATAAATCATTTATTTTTGAAATATGAATTATTATAACTCTTAGGAATGGTGAGTATTACCCAATATATTGATCCAAAAATATGGAACCACATTGGGTTCGCTAGAAGTGATGCCAAGGCTATTGAGTGTCATTGAACCTCAACATACATCACCTACAATAGAATATAGAACCATACAATGGGTTTGATATAATTAATGCCATGGCCTTTGATCATCACTAAACCTCAATGTAAATTACCCAAAAATAAAATAATCATACCACTACATATGGATATAGATTCCATTTTCATGATCAAAAGAGAATGAAGAATATTCATTCCCCCATCATGACCATATTCCTCATAAATTTTAATTCAAATAAATATTTTTCCTTTTGAAATTATAACTTTAAAATTTGAATAAGGAGAATGAATGAGTATCATGACCCTTGAATCTTCATGTGCCAATTGATATATAATGCCATACACCTATAAGCTCAATTGTAATTGTATTTGCAACATGTAACTATTTTGTAATTGTTTTGTGTATGACCATGCATATGTAATTGAGTGTGTATAATTTTATTTTTTGAGTTTTTGAAAAGTGACTAAATATGTATGTCATATGTACCTAGAGTTTGTATCAATATGCTCATATTTATCATGTATCATATTTAAGAATTACTTTGAATCTTTAAAAATTCATACTCTATATCTTTGATTTGGTTTGAATACACTTGTATGTCATGTTCCCATAGTATTTATATTATTATGTATGTTCTTTACTGAAAATATGTAATGATCTATAGTATGTGGCTAATATGAACCATGTTGAATCTTAATCTAATGAAACATGTTTTGTTCTTGTATATTTTTTGAAATAACCCTGTTGTATGTCCCCATTTTGATGTGATGGGTGACAGTAATGAATGTGTCATATCAAAATAATAAGGTGCATGTTTTTAAAAATATGTTTTTATCAAATCAGCATTTATTTGATTATATATTGGTTGAATTTTAATTATTTTAGCATATTAGTATTTTGACCAGTTGTAAAATAATCATTGTATTATCATGAGGATTGTGTGATATAGATTACTGAAGGAAATAGTTATAGTGAAGGAATTCATTGATAGAAAATATATATGGAATTTCACGCATAGGTGAGTGAGCGTTAAATTTGTCATTTTTTAAAAGGTTGATTAGCGCAATGGAAATAGTACCACACAGAAGAGCATGTTTTGTGTGTTTCAATGCAACTCACAGAGGGTGAATTTGATATGTATCATTCAAGATATCATAAGTTTCAGAGGAATTAGTTAGAAAGTTTTATTTTTTGAAAAAGAAAAAGGTTGACCCATATTAGTAGGTGAGTTAAAAATAAACTATAATTCATTTTCATATTGAGATTTTATGATTTTGGAGCTTTGAGAGAGAGAGATAAAATGTTGCATAGGAGAGAACTTGAGCTTACCAGTTTTGAGTAAGTTGGGTCCATCTTGTAATCAGAGGATGAGATGCCTTTGGTAAGTTGAAAAATCAATATTTGATATAAATTTTGCTCATTTTTATGTATTTTTTATGATTTTTTGTGCTTCATCAGTCATATCCTTTCAACATTGGTCCTGTCCAGACCTTGTCAAATTTTTCAAGTTTGGTCATAAACTTATCAATAGACATATTTGCTTAGTTGCAAATTTATTCACAAACCTATTCAATTCATGACATACTTGTCTATTGACCTACCCACCTGGTTATAGTCATGTCTAGGAAAATTTTCATATATTAGTAGTTGTTATGCTAAAATTTTCTAATCAATTTTAGGTGAGTTATTGGATACATGATCATGGCTTGATGTATATAAGTGATTCTATTTTAATCATATTAGGTGTTAATATATAATTTCATGGGATGTACACTCAACACCTTATATGTGGAGATAATTTGTTAGACCTCCACTATGGGAAGGGGATATGAGCCAACCTAATGTTGCAGACTTGGCTCTTATCTTGATGGTTGATGTGGATCATGTGATCCAAAGACTTGATGCATATGATGTTGGTTATACACTAGCCTATACATGATGGTGGATGGCCACAAAATGGAATAATTTATTTATATTTTTAGTAAAGGATCCCCCTTAGGCCCATGTTGGACTAGATGTAGGTGGTGTAGCAGTGGCTGGTCCTCGGGTACCTCCTATGATTATGTATTTATATATTTAGATTTTATGCATGGCATTATTAAGTTTGATAACTTTGATATTGATGTCACATATTATTTATTTTCTAATGGATTATGAGTATTAGAAAACCATAATAGAAACATCCCTCAAAATTCTTAGATGACATGTACCTGACTAGGTAGTTTTTGGCTAGTTTTTTGGAGTGTGATAGTGAGATTGTGAGTGAGCATGCCCCCCTTTAATCAAGCATCTATAGATATTGAAACATACATTGTAGTGGTAGAGGATCATGATGATGTGATATTTTAGATAGATGTGGTGATCATTGAGTATGATTATCTAAGGGCATAACTTACTAGACTTAAAATGGCCCCTCCTACTCCCTTCACAGATCTAGGTCAGATTGTATTTAATGATTATCTCAAATCTATGTCATTTGATGTAGAATTATAGGAGTTCATGAAGCTTGATGAAAAGTGATTCATTGAAAAATATATTCAAAGAATTAAAATATATAATAAAAGGCATGACACGACAAACTTATTAAAGGAAAAAAAATTGTAAAAAAGTGCACATGTGTTTTTATATGATTGCAAGTATATGAAGAAACCAGGGAAACTTCATATTCGCTAGAGGTGACCCTAAATAATTTGTTATATTTTATATATAAGCACATGAAAATTACACATATTAGATGTTTAAATGCACCCTAGGAAATTCAAAGGGATTAGGATCAAGCCATTCAATGTATAATTTATATGAAATGCTCAAGAATAAGTTATATTTCAAGTTGCAATCTAAATTCATGTTTTATTTTCTAGTTTAGTTGTAATTTTTATTTCTTGAAAATAAATGTAAAGTGTTTGTTGTGCCAATGAGTTAGTAATAAATCAAACAACCTTGTAATTCCACTCAGGCAAGTCAAGTGAGGGATTTATTTGAGATCCTTATGCAAAAATACATATATTTATAGAAGGATATTGTCATTTCATTTGGTGTGGGAAAGCTTTGTTCCTCTAATATGATAATGAGATCTAATATTTATTTTATTGTATTGCACAAAAGTTATCTATGCAAGTAACTTATATTTATTCCACCTGATACATAATGCATATCATCCATAATTTTTGCCTATAAATAAGGTTATTCTAAAAAAATTCAAAGGCATCGTGGTTGGTGTAAATTTCAAATTACACCATCGAGACTTAAGTTTACTTAGTCATTAAAAAAATTTCATAGGATTTCATATTTTCTTATTTAGTAAATAATGTGTGATCTAGAAATTTGACTCAAGAGAGGATGGTTAGCATGGTGTTAGTTCCAAAATGAAAACAAAATGAAATAAACACACTAATAACATGACTTCTCTAGGCCTAGAAACTAGGGAGAGCTTAGTTAACAAAATTAAATGACAAACACAACTAAAAATCAAGGAATCAAATACAAGAGTTCCTTCACCTTCCTTGGATGCTCCAAATGCCTTTGTAATGGTGGATTTCTCAGCTTGTGCTTCAAGAGGTCTTCTTCAATGGAGTGTGGCTACCTTCATCTCCTCTTGGCACCTTTGGCTTGGGCTTGGCTTGGCTTGGAATCAATTTGGTATTATAACACTAGTTGCTTGAAGCTTTTTGGAACCAATCCTGCATTATAACTTTGCACTGATTAAGCTTAGAAATGATGTTGTTAGGCCTCCTATTTATAGATTTTTGGATTTGATCAAAATCAACCTCAACCATCCATCTCAAGATTGAGATGTGAGGTTGAGGATTAATTCAATTTTACAATTAAAATTTGTAATTATCCTCATCATGGCATTGGAAGAAGGGGCAATTAAGAGGTATGGAGGGCATCATGGAAGGCATTGATGAGGCATGAGAGGCATGAATCCTAATATTTGTGGCATTTATGGCCTAGAGATGTCTTCCTAAGAAATGAGGTCACTTGATGATGCATATATTCAATATTCATCTCCAAAAACAATTATTCAACAAGTTTCTATGGAGTTATTAATTAGGCCTTGATTTGAGTTAATTAGCTCTTAAGCATGATTAAGCACTTTGTGCATAAATTACTCAAATTGATCAGAATGCCTTGTTATTGGTCCTAAATTTTGTCTGGATTTGAATTATAATTCCACATAAAATGTGTTGGATGCATATTCCCATTTATAATTTTTCCAACAAAAAATAACAAAGGCATAAGTTTTATGCAAGATATTTGATAGGAAAGAGCAGTCTAGAGCATGTAGGTGCAAATTTGGCATTTTGACTCAAAATGAACTGATCAAATTTAGTTGCCCCATAAATTGAATTTCTTCATTTAGGGATACCCTAGCCAAAATTAGCACTTGAATATGTCATTTTCACATCATTTAACATGTTTTAGTGTTTTTAGGCCAAATTGTGTGTTTTAGGTGGAAACTAGCCAAAAACCTGATTAGAGGTTATCGACGGCTAGTTTTAGGTGTCTACATAATGTATTTCAAAATGAAACTTGCACTAAAGTCCAAGTTGCACACCCACATGTCAAAATACACTAAATTATAATTCACACATTAAAGTGGACTTTGAGCCACCCTTTGCATTTATGCAACCTACTACATTAATGTAACCACTTATAATTATGAGATTCTTTAACATCTATATAAGAAGCACCTCTTTACCTATTTTAGTAATGGTTAGTATAATGTGAAATCATTTCTAATATTAATATCTAATATAGTTTCATTATTCTATCATATTTGCTTTTTAGAATATTGTGTGTGGATTATTATGGGAGTGTGGTATTGGAGTATAGAAGTGATGAAATAACTTGTGTGTTGCTAGTATCTCATCTTCTCTGATATGGTATCAAAGTTTCACTATTGAAACAACCATCATGTTCATGATTCAAGGAAAATAATAATCATTGTTTTAGACCCTTGAGGTTTTATTCTTCCATTTGTTTTCATTTGAATCCATTATCTATCTTTTTTCCTTTTGATTTTATTCTAATTTTGTGGTTTTCTCACAATTTTTAGTATTCTTTTAGCACTTTAGAGGAATTGTGATTTAGATTCATTTTGTGGTGATATTTCCTATACTACTACATCTAGAAGATCATAAAACCCATCAGATGACTATAAACTTGGATGAGTTTGAATTTTTTTTAAAACACATTTTTGCATTTTTTTAATACTTTTCTCAATATATATAATTGTGATTGGGGGAATATTTTTATTTTTTAATTAAAAATATTTATATATTAAAATATGTGTGTGTGTTTATATACATTCTCATTCGCCCTCAACCAATCCCTACCCACCATCCTGATGTAACCACATATGGAAAATCTTCCTTCAGTTACATCCTTACCAGCATGTAGCTGTCTGCCAACCTGCAATGTATGAAGCTGATAACCTTCAACTACCTCTAGCCTAGATTGAATGATTTTCAACCTTTATTATATATCTATTTATATTTATTTTTTAATTTTAAACATTTAAATTTTTTTCAAATAAAATAAGTTTTCATGACAGAGTTTTCAATTGGCTTAAGTGGTGCATAGGTAAATGTGTTTTTGGTAAAAATATCCCATTAAGGAGGTCAGTGGTTCAAAACACTTTGGGAGCATTTCATTTTTAAGTGCATTTTTATAAATATCATAGGGTACTTTTAGCAATAAAATAAATTTGTTTTTATTATTTTTATGGGGTGTATGCACTTTAACCAAACACCACCTTTTGTAATGGATGTTATCAAAGAATGTTGATTGGGTTCAATGTCACAAGAGATCTCAACCCCAACACAAGACTTGTATTTGTCTATCAGCCTCTTTTTCCTACATTATGACAAAATTTAAACTGTCCTTTTCTCCATACTAAGAGCTATTTTTCTCTTAGGTTCCAAATTTGTGGTCAAAATATTTTTTATTAGATGAGGTTAAAAATCAAGATTAGGGTATGATACCCTTACAAAACATAATAAAATATGTTCAACTAAAAATGAGAGAAACAAACATGAAACAAAATCCACTAGGGCCAAAAATGATTAGTAATCTTCTTATTCTATATAAAATTGACATTTTTTCAATTTCTCATTTTAATTGTGATTGTAAGCAAGATATTTTTTTCATCTAACTCTACAATCATAACTAGTTTTTAGGGGGGTATAAATTTCCTTTTTAGGGGGTACTTGTCTTTTTATCACACTTGAGGTTTTTGTCAAAAATAAATTATGTGTTATCTTCTTCATGTGCACACCATTAAGCACACTTATGTCTCTTGTTTCTAATAATTATGCCTCTTCTTTTAGAATTGTCATTTTCACACTATGGGTAATAATAAATCAATGCTCACACATTATAACTTATACACTTGGAGATAAAAAAAAATATTAACATATTAAGAAGTAAAGGTTTATATATAGTCACAATTGGCAGAAAATTAGGGCCTACCTAGGCTATCAAGAAGACAAAATGGTTAAATTGATGTGATGAGGCCTTTGGTCTCATATGTTTATATGTATTGCTTGAGATATTATTGCACACTAAATCTCACTACTATAAGTTTTGTATGGATGAGGCTAAAAAACTTGTATGAAAACATTGATAAAATTAAGGGTCATAAACTAGGCTCAAATATTATTTCTCTCAATCGAACTAACTTTGATAAAATTTAGGATAATATTTACAAAAAAATCACTCTTTAAGACAATAACTTTAAGACTGTAATATCAAAAAATAAGATAAACAACTTATATATCATGTTTTAAATAAATTAGATGAAAAATACCCAATTTTTTATATCTAACTTCTACTCTAACCAATATTTTTAGGGTGCTACTATTAAAATGTTAACGTTTGATGATTTTTTCAAAAGGTTGACTCATGATCAAGACAAGCTCATTTAGATGGGAATTATCTTTAAATAATGAAAATCACATGCTCTTTTTGTAAATCAAGAAAAAACTACTAAAGCACCTCTAAAAGAATAAAATCAAGGTCCCAAAGCACAATGACATAAGCATAGTTCATCTTCTTCATCTAATGATTCTAATAAAAAGAATGTGTTGACAACCAACAATTAGGCAGGGGTTGTTAATCTCTTGCCTCTTTTGAAAGGAAGGAGATCCCATGAAGAAAATACCTCCCTAAGGTCTAAATCTACCAGGTCTTGGTATACTAGTATTCAATTAGTTGGCTAATGTGAACTATTTCATTGTAAGGGACCTATTTTAGCAATTTGAGGCATAATTAAATTTTAATAATGGATTCAAAAGAGGCCACACACTTCTCTAGGGATAATTTTACAAATTCCAACTTCCAATATAAATTAGGCTTCTAAGATTTACTTCCTAACACAAGCTGACCTCCCTTGTTAGTTTATCATGTATATAAATGCAACAATGAAATAATGATGTTAAACATTGATACACACACACACACACACACAAAAATCAAGATAAATAGTTAAATTCAAATTGATATGTTCCTATATTAACTTGGTCATAAAGAAAGGGCAAAACATTAGAGGTAAAGATATAAAACACATGTTGTAAGCATAAATTAACCTGGAGTCATCTAACTAAGTGAATCTCATGAAACCAATCTTCAGTTGAGCCAGACATGACACAACTCCAACTAAAGACAGTGTAATATTTTGGGGGGAGAACAATTTTAAGAAGGAAGGACATAAATAACATAATAATGTGTAGGGAATGACCACATAGACTTATCAGTCTTCCAATTATAAAAAAGTTTCCTTTTGATTAACAATATCTTGGAATTCATTTAATCTTATAAGGCACATAAAAAACTATGTAACAACAAGGCTAAAATAGGAAAATGGAAGAGATTATCCTAAAAATAAAAATAATTTTTTTGGTTCTATATGTATCTTTTTACAATCCATAAAGAACCATCCTTTATTATGATACAAGAGTCGATCTTGTATAGGCAAGCATGCCTGAGGAGTTCAAATGCAAATTCAAATTCACCCACTAATGGGGAAATTTCAACAATCATCAATGTCGTTGGCCCACTTGAGATTCATTGGGAACAAATCCCACTCTATTGCATCACAAAAATATCAGGAACCATGCTATACCATGTTCGTCTCAACAAGTGACTCACCCTAAAAATTTACTCATTAGATTGAACATTATGAAAGAAGTACCTAGAGATCAAACCTAGTAGGACAAAGTCCCCTTATTTTTAGGATTTTTAGTGATCCAAAGGCAAAGATTTCACTAAAAAAATATAGCATGGGAAAACATATAAACTATTCTACCAAAGGCTGACACTGGGTGATTGCTAACTAGTTATCTAAGTCTGATTCATACTTTATTAAACTAATGGAGCCATACATTTAGTTTCAGTGTAATTAATTTCAATCATACACTAACGTAAATGTGGTGTCAAAACAAAAAAAGGAGAGAGGGGTCATAAAATAAAATAAATAGATTATCTTTTATCACACAAGCCATCATAGTACTTTGAGCTATGAACAGAATTAGCCATAGTTGCACCACTGTGTGCCTGATCCAACTATTACACGAACTCAAGACATACTACAAGAGAGATACTAAAGGGACATTGTAGACACCATTGATTCATATTGATAATTACATCAATGACTTGTATCTATTGTACACATTTGTCATAAGATATCTTCTTGATAAGTAAAACTAGGCATTACAACGTGAATAAAACTAGCTATGAGAAAAATCTAGTTTAGGAATTCACATGCATATATAGGATAGTCATTCATCTGCCAAATTATTAAAAAAATGTATAACTCAAAACTTGTATCTATTACACACCATGGTTGTGAAAAATCTTAGATAAAATAAGAATAACTCTAATAGACCAATTTAATCAATTGTACAATTAAATTGAGACTATATTGATGCAACTAAATCTCATTTACAGTTATTAGAACTTAATGAAAATTATAAATCAAAGACATGAGGATTTTAATTGAAAAAAACATTACAAATGTACTAAAAAATAACTCCAAATGTGTTTTCAACATCTAACATGGTGTCTATTACAATTGGCCTCTTTAGGCAAGCTAATTGGGTAACTAATAGTGAAAGAATGGTTGGTACACTCCAGGCCAATTATATCAAAGTCTCACCACTTAGAATGTCCCCCCCCCCCCCCATTTAAAAAAAATATATCTACTTAAATAGACCCAAGATAAGCCATGGACATTAATTACATTTAGCTTTAGGTAATTAGAGAAATTAGATTTGAAACTATAATTCCAAGGTTACCCTTTATTGTATATCTGATTAAATTAGGTTGGCCTTACCATTGTTAGTTCAAACATGACATTTTCCTTCTTTTAAAAATAATTTATAGTTGAATGTCTTCTCTATATATTATCTCCATGAAGCTCTACACATTCACTTGATTACTTCCAATGCTAGTGTTTCTCTCTCCACCACTTGGCTTCTCCATAAAACTGCCACATTCTTGAATGGATTGAATAACCATTATGAAGATACTTGCCGCAGTCTTCTACCTTGGACTTTGAAGTAGCTCTAGATTAATGTTCATTTACTAGGCATAAATAAGTAGTTGGGATTACATCAAGACTAGCAATCATCAATGCTTTTGTGCAATCAATTGCTACACCCTTTTAAGACTAAGTTTTTCCTTTATGCTCTTCATACAATCCCATTGCATCCACCATGCTAATTATTCCTATCTTATTCATAATTTAGCTAGTTTATGAATTGATTCTATAAATCAAACTGAATACATAGTTTATTATGTCCTTTTGTTAGTTTTGATAGCTAGATTGGTCGTCAATTTTATGCTCATGCCTTGTTAGTTGCACTTTTAATGTGTCCTTTATTTGTGTGGTCCTTGCCATGCATAGTCTCCTTTATTTTTCTTCACTATATAATTGGCTTTACTTTTGTGGGTCCCATTTTTCCACTTATCAATATCCATAGGCTTTAGGTTTTTTTCTCACCTTTAACATTTCATGGCCACATGGCCTCTCCTCACTCTCTAGAGACTTTTCATGGTTTTTGACTGGTAGATGAGCTATTAATTTTATGTTCATGATTTATTGGATGTGTATCCAACATGTCTTTAGTTCTAATGGGCTCCCTACCATGTGGCTTCTTCTTGTTCCTCTATGGCTTAGTTGAAGCTTTAAGTTCATACTGACTATTCATTCCATGGTGAAATTATATTTTTCCAAGCCTCACAATATTGCTTACCCATTATTTTAACATATTTATCTACTTGCATGAATTACCATGGGGATGCATAGTAGTGGGATTTTACCATGTGGTGCCATCTTGCTGACCCATTTTCCTAGGGATTTGACATCTTTTCTAGGTTGTATGGAAATATCTAGGAGAGAGGAGTAGTGGGATTACACCACATGGCATCATCTCATTCACCCACTTTCTGAGAAGCTTTGTACTCTATATGGAAATATTTGGGATAGAAGAGTAGTGGGATTTCACTGTATGCCATCATTTTGCTCTTATGCTAGCCCAGAGTTTTGTTGATGTGGAGATCCACTAGGCAAACATCAAGTCTTTGAAATACTCTTGAACATGTTTGAGACCACCAGGAGATCGATGTGAGGTGTCAGGTAACCTTTTGTAAAATTGGCTAAGTGTTAAAAAAAATTGAAGACACAAAAAGGTGGCATGTGTCTCCAGCCAACTTTTAAGAAATAAACCAAGTCTTGCTAAGCAAAAAAGTGACATGTGGCACTAAGCAAAAGCATCAAATTGACTAATTCTTGAAATACTTCTTGGATGGAACTGGAACGTCAAGAGCCATAAAATGTTGCCATGTGGAATAAGAAAAGAGTTGAGATTGATTTAAGCACTTATGGGCAATCTTTGATTTGAAAAGTAAATGGATAAGAATTTAAAATCAAATGACAAAGTCTTTTGAAATAAAACAAAAAAGCATGAAAACTTAATGAAAGAAAGCCATTTTAAACCAATTTTTTATCCATTTTACTGAAATTGACTAAGGCAAAAGATGAACCCGAGGAAACTTATATCTAATTTAGATCAAATCAAAGCCAAAACAAACTAAAATTACTAAGGAAAATTAGTAAAACCCTCAAAATAATTAGATACGTTGCATAAACTTAAGGTAAAATAGTATAAAAGGAAGATATAAAATGTGTTTTAGAACATAATCAGACAAATAGACAGGGACTCAATAGATTGGTACAAATTCAAGTGTTAAAACTAACTCATTACTAGATAAAATATTGGATTTAACTAAAGAAATGTAAAGACATTAAAGTAAACTCATTCAATCACTTGTAACTAGTAATTTATAATATTGCCAAGAAGGTAAAATTAAGCAACCATAATGAACTCCTGAAAGGTACAAGACCAGTATCCAAAGCAAAAGAGGGTCCTAATTTTCAATTTGAAAAAATGGAGTGTGTTGGATCCCAATAAACTAAATCAAGAATGAATTCTCATGGGGGATGTAGTTGAAATTGTATTGGGATAGTCAGCCACCCACATCTTATGTAGTTAGAGCCATGCCTCTTTAAGACATATATTTTGTTCTTTATGTTTCATGTTTAATCATGATGCACATGTCATTATTTAATTAATAATGCTTCCTCACATCCCTATTTAATTCCATCATTCTCCTCAACCATTTCACTAGTTGGGTCCACCCCGTAATTGATTCTACAAATTAAATAAAATGCATAATAAAATCCTAGATTTTGATGGCTTTGACAGTTATATTGGCCATAAAATTTAGGCTTATGTCTTGTTGGCTATGTAAATAGCATGTACTTTACCTTGATGGGTTAATACTATGTGTCTTCTATCTAAAAATATCAAGGCAATTCCTAATCTATATCACATATCCTTTATTTATTAGGTTCTGGTACAATGGTTGACCCTTAGGCACAGCCAAATGCTCTACTCTTCTAAACTTGGGATGGTGAAGTTCTTGTTGGGGACATGTGGTGTCCTCTTATTAGCCTTTAAAAATTTTCATGTGCTTTATTATGATTATCCTAGGGCATTGAAGGCCCTATTTGTCAGTGTGTACAGGTCTTCTATATGGTGCTCTAAGATATGGCACACTCTCCTAGGATTTTATAATAATGCCATGTGGTACTTCTTGGCTATGTTAGCCTCTTCTAGGCCCTAACATCTCTGTCAGATCTGATAGACTAATGCATCTGACATTCGGGATGTGTAGTGGATTTCTACTCAATCATACTCTCTCAGGCACTTAAGCTTTTGGCTTTTCCACTGCCATGCATCAATCCCTTGGATTTTTCCATTTTTATTATCTTCACATTCTTTATCAAAGAATTATGACATAAAATATGAGATGATAATTCTCATTAAATGGAGAGCCTTTCCTTCATTCTTCACAATTTTTTCAATACCCCCAACTCATTCATTCCAAATACCTAAGTCTTCAAATATTATATTGTCATAAAAATTACTTTTATGAATTATGTTTTGAAGACCTTCGAAGACACAAACTTTCAAAAAAAAAAATTGTGATTTTTATTCAAAACTTTTGTGTTCTTTTCTTTTTTAACTTTTACTTTAGTATTCATAAATTTTGTTTGCAATTTCAATCAAGGCAATGGTCTTCAAAAAATTTGTTCACATCAAAAGTTTAGACTAGTATTTGCAACATTTTCTTCAAAAACCCAAGAATTTGAACAAGTTTTTTGAAGTATTCAAAAAAATTATAAACTCTCACTCATGTAAAATTTCTAACATAGTTCTTGTGAAAGTGGGAACCTCTTTTACCTTCTTCGTGACTTATGCTTCTTCCTGGTCTTCACAACTTTTATTTTGGACTATTTTCATAAATTTTGTTGTCGTAACACTTTTCCCAAAGACCCAAGTCTTCACAAATTTTGGATGTGCAAAATTTCTAACTTTTGAAGACCCAAGCCTTAGTATTTACAAATATTGCTTTCACAAATTTCGTTCTGAAGAGCCTCACTTTTAGAAAAATGTTCTAAAAATTTATCCTAAAGACCCAAGTCTTCAAAAAAATTATTTAAGCCTAAAGTCTTTCCAAATTTTATTTACAAAAATTCTAATAAAATCATAACATTTTTCCTGAAGAGTAAAATATGGACAAATCTTGCAAAGTCTTTAGGCATTTTGTAAACTTTGCTTCACACAAAACCTATTATAACTCCATTTAGTTACATATGGGTACAATATGAAAAGGAACATTCAATAATTTTGGCTTCAAAATCCAATGGCTAAGCCTTTAAATAAATGGGTAAGTATTTGAATAAAATGCCTAAGATAAAAGCTAAAAAATGACTAAGTATAAATTAAAAACTATGCAATGACTTAGTCATTTATTTAATTCTAAAGCCAATTTCATCCTTTTTTATGAAAAGTGACTAACTTAAAAAGTAATAAACTTATAAAAATTTAGTCATTCAAATTTAAATTAAAGTAGCAATGGATGAAAATTATTCAAGAAAAGAGGTAGAAAACTTTGGAACAATCAGATAATTTGTATAAACCTAAGGCAAAATAGTCTAAGAGGAAGTTATAAAATGTGTTTCAAAACACAATCAGACAAATAGTCTAAGACTTAGTAGATCTATGTAAATTTAGATATTAAAATCAAAGTAACCAATTATGTGAATTTCCATGTCAAGTGTTTATAATGCAGACTTAATTTTGTAGGTTTGGCTAAAACCATGAAACACATCCATATTTCACAACTTTACATCTAACAAAACATGCATCCTAGAAGGTTGATTTAAACAAGCAATCATAATTAACTCTTGGAAGGTATAAGACTAGACTTCAAAACAAAAATAGGGTCCCAATTTTTATACTAAAAATGGGGCATGTTTTGCAACCAACAATAAATGGCAACTCCTACTAGGAAATACTTCTAAGTATTTAGAGAATCTAGAATATGTGATCTCACAAGAATAAAAATTATTATTCATAAGCTATCACTTATAACCAACCATAATTAAAAGGTACTAAAGTCTATAATAATGAGTGATAAACCCTATGTGTGTGATTGAGTGATTTATTCATTTTCTTTGCATTCACCCATAGTGATTTAGATTTGCATAAGGCCAAAACTACTGAAGGAAAAATGTTTTAAAATTTTTCTTGGTGGGGGTGGGTAGAGGAAGTAGTGTGGGAATTTTTATTCTACCATTCAAGTGTTTATATCCTTGACATAGATACCTTTGGTCCCTTCTAAAGGGTTTGTTCCACTGACAACCAGGTTGGAAACCCTGTGGTGGAGGCTGCTAAGATCACCCTTTCAAAGATAATTTTATATTTTAGCTCGATCCTTTTTGAAATGAGATTTTGAAATTCATCCATAAAGGGTTGAGGACCAAGCCATAGGTAAAAGTAAATTATCAAGTTCATGATGACTCAATACAAATTAAAATTGAAATAATTCAATATTTTCCTTTAGATATCTATTTAAGTGTATTAAATGGCTTCAAACAAGAAAATAATTGTTCTAAAATTCACAAGTTTCATTATGAATCATTGATATTTATAACTCTAAAAATGAACCATGCAATCATAGCAGTTTCACACAAATTTTTTAAGTAAAATCATAATTAAGTTCTTTGAGTGCCATCTATGCTATCTTCACAACAACCTTTCATTTCATTTATTTTATTAACAAGGGAACCACAAGGAAAAAATATTTGGGACAAACCCAATGAGGAAGAAAAATAGAAAATAAATAAAAGAAAACCTAAACTAACAAATAAGGGACATGAAAGAAAAATATAAATCAAAAGATAAATTATTTACATGGGCTTCCTAGCCACTCAAGCTTAGAAGTAATGCTTGAAGAATACTCTATTGACAAGAAATGGAATATCCTCACTAGTAAGACACCTTAGGAAGAATGTATTCATGTTGAGATTTTAGATATTTGGTAGGGAATGAGCCATAATTCATCAAAAGTTCCATATTATCCCTTTTGTTTGTGAACCCTATCCCATAAGAGGATAGATTTGAGATCCAAAAGGCCTTCACTTTGGCCCTTTTGTCAAACTAATGTTTGACTATTTCTTTAAGTTTACTAAAGTGCAATAAGGTTGCATCTCATTTTTCTTCTAACTACATGAGGTTTAGGAGGTAGGCTTTTATTGTATCATTTATTCCCAAGTAATCTTTTGTGAACAACAAGGTAGGGATCTTCAAATTCGTTGGGAAGATAGGATAGTTGTATACCAGATGATAGGGGAGATCCCTAAAAAAGACTTGATCCTAGTTCTATTAGACCAAAAATAAAAATTAATCATATTATGCCAATCCCTTGGGTTTCTTCCTAAAATTTTCTTAATTACATTTAACAAATTCTTATTTGTTGATTCAGCCAACCCATAACCTTGTGGATAATAATTTAAAGAAAATTTAAGAGGTATCTTATGATCATAAGCACATTCAAGGAATTTTATGGAGGAGAAAGTAGGGTCATTATGAGATACCAATGTGGTGGGTATACCAAACCTTATAGCAATATGTTCCTTCAAGAACTAAATGACTGTATTTATGGTGTAATTTTGAAATGATTGGGATTTGGCCCAATGAGTACAGTAATCCATTGATATAAGGATGAAATTGTGGCTAGCATAAGAATTGGTATTGATGGCCCCCATAAATTTTAATCCCCACTTAGAAAAAGGATAGGCCTTGATGACTGGTAATAGTGGCATAGTTGAGGTGTGTTCATGAGGTGTAGCAACTTGATAGGTGTAGAATTTATTCGCATATATATACACATACTTGAAATTATGTGGCCAATAGTAGTCTTCCTACAGTATTTGATGAGCACTAATACTTCTTAACCATGCACAATCCCATATTTCCCATAGAAATATCTGAGTATTGCAGCTACTTCCTCTTTATTTAGGCACTTTAAATATATGAATTCATGGTTTCTTTTGTATAGAGCATCAAATTTGATTATGAAATGGCTACTTATTAATCATAGTGCCATACACTACATGAAATTCATGTGCTTTAGACACTCATTATTTATTATATATCTGACTATACTCATATACCAATCATCATCTATGATGCCATGCACTAAGTAATGTTGACAAATGATTTGGGGATCTACCTTGGCAATGGTTATGTAGAGCCCTTATCCTTAGAAAATATTCATTGACTATATTTATAGGTTGAACTCCTATAATATGGCCATTTATTTACCATGCCTTTCTCCCAATGCATTATGTATTGGAAGGGCCTTCATGGCCAGATCAGGTACCACAAAAAACACGTTGCTACACAAAATGTAATGCTTGAACCTTTTAATAGCCTTGATAAAAGAAAAGGCTTGTTTAATAAGTGTGTAATATCTAATTTCAGCATTCTTGAGTGGGATACTCATGCAAGACACTAGCCTTTCGTCTCCCAATCCCTTCTTTGTTAACATGATAATTGTAGAATACTCTAAGGCAAATGAGTAAAGGTATAAGGGTTGTGTGTAGTCTCGGATGATGAATATGGGTGTGTTGGCAATGGTAGCCTTGATTTGGTCAAAATCCATATTTAATTCAATAGCCTAACTAACCTTAGCATCTTTCTTTAGCATGTTATTAAGCAGTTTAATTATCTTATCAAAACCTAAGATAAATTTTCATAAAAAGTTGATTTTATCGAAGAAACTCTTCAATTATTTCTTAGTGTTGGGTAGTGGGATTTTTGAGATCAACTCCACTCTATCAGGATCTATAGATATTCCCTTATTAGAGATAATGTGACCCATTAGTTTACATTCAATCACCTCAAATATATGTTTTTCGGGATTTAATGAAATCCCATGTTTTTTGCATATTTATAACACTTTCCTCTAGTCCTTTATATGATCTAATCTCCTCTTGGAGAATAATTTATGATCATCCACATACACAAATTTTCACTTTCCCATTATGTCCTTGAATGCAATATCCATAGCCCTTTGAAAGGTGGCACCTGTATTGATTAAGCCAAAAGTCATTCTTTTGTATGTGTAGGTGTTCCACTTGGTAGTGAAAGTTATCTTGATTTTATCTTCATAATCAACCACCACTTGATTTTATGCCAAATACCCATCAATAAAGGGCATAGTTTGGGCACCATTTACAATCTACAAAACTTCATCAAATGAAGGGAAAGGGTAGTTATCATTTTCTAAAGGTTTGTTGAGATTATGAAAATTAACACAAACTTATCTCCCCATTCTTTTTCCTCACCGATACCAAGTTTTCTACTTGTTTAGAATGTCTTATCAGGAAGATGATCCTTAATACTAAAAATTTATGTACTTATTTAAAAATTAAGGGCTCTAGTTGTGGATTTATAAGATTTTGTATTTGCCTAAATAACTTGACTCCAGGCTTGAGGGGAATAATGTGTGTCAAAATAAAAGTGTTGAAGACCTTGAGATTTTCATAACTCCATGCAATCACATCCCTGAATTCATTGAGAGTTTGATCAAATTCTCTTCTTAGGTATAAGTGGTGCCTAAAAACACATTCTTCATGTCATTTGCACTACCTAGGTGAAATTGATCATGTTGTATACCTTTGATAGGGGTGAAGAACTCCTTCTCATTCTCTTGATAGTCCATATCAAACAACCTTTCAAAGTGAGATCAATCCTTTTAGTATGTTATTTATTTTTAGGTTCATCATCTCATCCTTGACCAATTATAAGTCTTCTCGATCATCCTCATCAATGATTTGATCTACAAACACTTCAATATTGGTGATGAATTCTAGTATATGATGGTCATGATTGAAGACTTGGAGATCATTAATGTTATCCAAGATTGAAGGGGTAGATAATATCTCTACTATGAACCTTCTCATTCTTAAATGGGCAATAGGTTCCAAGGTAATCATGGTAATGGCCAATAAATTCACTATATAATTATTCTATCTAAGCAACATTTGAATACCAAAGGCATCAAACCCTTTGATTAGGTTTTAGACTCTATTGTTATACCTAGACAAGTATTTGTCATTTCAATAATATTGGATTCTGACCAATCTAACTACCAATTCAGAGTCACCCAATACTTTGATATTCTTTACTTTCTTTCCAAGGGTGAACAGGAAACCATGAACCAATGCATCATATTCAACCACATTATTAGTGAAAATGAAATAGGGATGGTAGGGTAGTAGTATATACATCTCTCTTGTATTAATCAATTCCACCCCAATATGACACATATTTTTAGATTTTAAACCATCAAATTTCAATGTCAACAAGTCTAATATTGTTGCTAGCACTAGCGCCTTGGGGAGGGGAAGCATTACTACAACATTTACCTCCTAATGAATAGTTGACTTAAAACCATCATCCCTCGTTATGATGTAGCTTTGACTTACTTGCAAATAACACAAATATTCTTCACTTCTATTTGATTTGTCATGTCCCAGGCTATCACATGCGAGAGAAATATTCAGGAAGGATAATAAATTAAGCACTTCACAAAAGTCTTCTTCATATAATACATCCAAATTTTCCATAATTGGGCTCTATTACACACTGAGCATGTTAATAGAGAGGTAATTATGCATTCCTTCCTCTTTATTCAACAAATACACTCTAATTTCATATTTTTCAAAGAGGACGTCATTTGTTTTTTTATATTTAGTGATCATATGAACCACCTTGGGTTCTCATTATATCTTGATTTGATTGGGAAAACCATGCCAAGATAGCCACATGTGGCTGAAATTAGTTGCCACATAGCCATTTAGAGTCCTTGAATGATCTCAACTTAACAACATGTCCTCCACTTGAATACTGATGAATTATTGAATCCTCAAATTAGAAGCCAATTACATGTGGACATTATTCGTCTCTCCAACTAAATTTACCTCCATTTTATCTAGTTGGACAACCTTTTGGTTTGACTTCATAGGTTTCAGACCTAATTTCTAACATATAGTGTAAGGCATGACATTCCCTAAAGCACCTAAATCAGCCAAATAGTTATGTAATTTTGTCCTAAATATACCGACTGTTAAGAGGAAAGGAGGAGTTTTAGTTTTCTAATTATAGATAGTAACATGTGCATGAGAAAAACTAGCATATTCCTTTCCTTTATTACCAAAAAACTCTTTCAAAATTAACTCCTTTTGATTATAAATTTGAAGGAACTCATACATAGTTATATTGGCTTTAGTTTTCTTAAGGTCTTAGATGAGAGCATAACTAAGTTTGGTCTTCTCTGTTTGCTTATTATCTATGGTATATGTGTTAGTATTTCTAGGTGGATAAGAGGTTATAGGTCCTTTAGATGGAGGAGTATTATTACTTGAATTCACATCAGGTGGAACCAAAGTGTTATTTGGGGGAGTAGAAGTGGTCAATTGGTTGGTCAAATTACTCATCAGTTGGTAATTATTCCCTCTCTAGAAATGTCTAAAAGCATGGACCTCCTCTAGGTTGTCATGCACTCATTTTCATATTCAAATGGAAATTCATAAACCTCTAATACTATGTAGGTTCCCTCTTTCTTAATTTTGATTATCATCATGAGTACGCATGATTTCCATACTATCCACCTCATTTTTTAATATGTTTGAGGCATGTATGAGTTATACACAGTTAGTTTCTATATGGTCTATGGTATTGTGCAATATATACTAAGTGTTTAAGGTTAGATCCATCAAATTCATGGAATGGGGAGCATTGTTACTCTAGTTGCTATCATCAAGGAGACTGAGCACATTTACATTATTAGGATAAAAATTTCATTGCCTATTAGGTCTTTTTAAATTGAAATTCTTGCCCTAAAAGTGGTTATTAGTATTTTGATTGAAATTTTGAGGCCTCTGTCCATGAAAGTTGGTTACATCACTAGATATATTTTGAAATGACTATTTTAGAATGCTCACTTTAGGATATAATGTTATCACTAGGATGGTTTTCCACTTGAGGTTAAAGGATATCCATAGGTGCATGGGTGTGAGCATTTATAACATGTGCTTTGGGATTCAAGTAGGATGGAAATGCTTACTAAGTGTTACTAGATGTGACATACCCACTAGTGTTTCACACAACATCAATGTTATTATATGCCATAGGGAACAACTATTGGTTATTTGATTGGGGGAATACATGGTTGGGAAGCATGTAAGGTAGACCATTAGGCAGGTAATTCATTGGATTTGGAATGTAAATCAGATTAGGGCTTGCATATAAGGCTCTTGGGATATGATTTATCAAAGGTGTATGTGTATATACCTAAATTTGCTCACTTTGTTTATCATCACTAATATCATTATTAGTCAACACTAACATCACTAATTTCATTTAATAATCACTAACCTCATCTAATTTTATCTAAATCATCCTTATTAATCCTCATAGTCATTTGTCTAACATCCCCCTTTATTCTTATTCATCCATTAACCTTATTCTAACCCCACTTACTCATTTATCCACCTAATCCTCTATTATCCACTAACTAATCCCACTTGTCTAATATTTGGAAATTTTAAATTCCCATGACCCACCTACCTACCTACTACTAGGCTTTCTTATAAGCCTACTCCCTTCATCGTAATCTAATCACCTTCTAATCCCACCTAACACTCACCTAACCTCTCTCTAATCATCCTTAACCCCTCCTAATGGATTTTAAAATTCTCCAATTATAGAATCCTCCCTATTCTCACCCTTTCTCTCTAGAAGCCACTAAATCTAGAGGCTTCCAAGGAATTTTTAATTCCTTTTAATTCTCCCTCCTTCCTCTATTCAAATCTACCACCCCTCCATGGCCAGGCCAATAAATGAAGCCATAAAATCTCCATGCTAATATGATCAAACAATCCATGTTATAATCAAAGTCATTCATCAAGCTATTATTATGTTAAACTTATGAGTCTATCTATAGCAATCCACAAGCAAAATCAAGAATCATCAAAAATCCATTTGAAGATTTTGGAGCGAAGATAAGAAGAGAAAGGCAATGGTAATAATTTATTTATTATTTCTAATTTGCTTCCATAATCTCTCCTTTTTATGTTATTATGTTTTGGGTTAAATTTGCTATATATAGTAATTTTAATTCATAGCTCAAAATACAATCATACCTTGGTGACCACGGTGGGAAAACCCTTTTAAATTAACCATTTTTCTTTTTATGGGTGTTTTGGTAGTTTTAGAATTGATTGGATGAAGGAATATCTTTGAATTTGATCAAGTTTTCACATACAATCAAATGATGGTTTTACTTTGTAAACCATAATATTGCATCAGTGGTATTACCTAACAATCTATAATTTTATGCTAACTGTACTATTTAACTACTAATAGTTAACAATTTTGATAGGTTCTCAACCTATTACAATGTCACCACTTGTAAAAGTTGATTTTATTATAAAGTTATAGTTTTGACCTCGATAGTTATGATTTTTCCTTGATTACAGTACTTCATCATTAACCATTTTGAACTAGCCCTCTAGTTTGTGCAAAATCGCATTTTTTTTTTATTGTGGTATTAAAAATGTCATTTTGTACAGCCTATTTCCACATTACAATGTATTTCAAATATTGTACATTAAAATGTTTTTTACACTCTTAATGTATTTCAATAATTGAAAATCAAAATTACTCAATTGTTTTCAATCCAAAGGGGTTTGGTTTAATTAAACAATGAATCAATCATACAAATAGGTATGAAAGTAGTAACTATAGCAAAGTCCATATAGATAAAGTTATATTTAATGGTTCAATCACAATAAAATATTACAACTAATGAATAAAAACATTAAATTTCCAATGTTTATCTTCATCAAAGGAAGTTCATCACTCATTCATAAGACCCTAAGTAAGTACAGTCTTGAGCAAAGTATGCTAGCAAATCAAGAAGTATAGATAGAGTTGTTATCAAAATGGAGGTCATAATACAAATAATAGATCATTTCATGGTCATCAAAGTCATATAGTCTATTAACTAAAATTAACCTTGTGAAGATTATATGTTAGGTCAGTTAAGTAGTATTACCTAGCCAGTGCTTCATGGCATAATGGCTTGGCCCAGTCACATGCTAGTGAACAAGTTTATTCCCTATTATAGGGTAGAGTAATGGTAAATAACCAAGGGTCATGTATATACAATAGATTAATAAAATTATGCAGCCTTTTAATAACTTAACAAATCACTTGACTAGTCAAATATCAACCTTAAATATAGTTAGGATTTTAGGAATTTGAGTTTACCTACTCAATACCAAACAAAGATCGTATTCCTAGTTCCAAGGTCATATACAAATGTAACTATGATATTAACATGACCACAATATTGTATGACTAGTTTACTTAAACTGTAAATGTTTTTCCTCAAGCGAAGTGGATTAGATATTTAATCAAAGATACCATATTCATTAAGCGTAACTACAATCAACTAACCCATGTATTTTCACTAAAAAGAGAGTTTCATTCCTCTTTATATCAATCAATAGAAAGGTGTAACCACCACTAATAAAATGTAAATAAGACCACCATAGAGCTAAAACCTAGTCAATGAAGGTTTATAATAGCATAGGGTTAATGGTTGCTTTTAGAATACGAGTTAAATAATTTCCACGTACAATTTTTCATCCATGATCTATATTATGAGTTAGGCTTGCGAAGTTCAACAACTTGAATTACTTAAGGAGAGAGGAGATAATAATTTACCTTAGTCAATAGTTACTTTGAATCAACTATGAGAGTTTTATCAAACTACTTAAGCACCTACTTTATTATTCATGGTCATCTATACAAGTTCAAAGACCATTAGAACATCACAAAGACCTAATTCAATAAATCTACCAAATGGGTAAAATTGGCAGTCAAGCATACACAAGGATAATAAATACTACAACTAGGCATATTCTATTAGAGATAGAGCATTTTAAAAATTACAACGATACCACATCATAGTAAACATATTTATCAACATCTTACAATCTCCAGTTCTTTACAACCATTCAGGAACCCTACTATTTAAATGATATATTAGGAACAACTATAAGGCTTTATGAAATCCAAAAACTTATATCAAGATGGGGCAGAGCAGCTACTAGGTGAGCCAAACATAAATCCACTAGATTTTCAACACACAATCCCCACATCTAAGTTATATATAGAGAAGAATGTTTTATAAAACATAATCAAGGGTAAGAACCTATAGTAATTTAACCATCTTACATAATTTTATCAAGTAAATATTATGTTGTACTCTAGATCAGCATCTGCACTAATAATCTTGCTCAAATATATGAAGTTTTTACTTATTATATCCAGGTGGTGAAGTCACAATGAAAATAGATCCCAATTAAACTTGAGTTCAGGATCTACCACACCATTCACTATTTTTAGCATAGATCTAAAAACTAAATTTGTATACTTTATTATTCATGTAGGGATTACACCAAATAATAATACTAAATCATTAATCCTTATCATAGTGAAGAATGAAACTTTTACCCCATCCATATTAGTATGCCTATCTACCAAAGTCATAATTCATCATGCAATCAGATTTAGTTTCATACTAATGTTTCCAAGAACAGAGCTCCAAAGACCTAAAATCAAGTATTGTAAGACTAGAAGTTTGATCATAAGGTAAATACTCTTAACTATTCCAATCTTAGAAGAGAGCCATTGATAGTGTTAGATTCTAAATTAAAACAAAATAGATCGGTCGTTTATCTGTACTTATATATGTGTGGTGTCACCACCCATGATTAATGGGGAACCATTATGGGTTGACTTGGCCCATGGTTTTGGTACCCATTATTTTTTAAAACCGCTATATTGATTACCTATTGATGTAATTATATAGATGGACATACAGTAGGTAAAATATAAGAAGAACTGAGTTTGAGAAGGTGAACATAGTGTGTGAATTCAAGTGCAAATTATGGAGAGTTTGTTGAGTGCAACTCCAAACAATATTTGTGCATTGTTATTATGAGAAGACTAATATGAGAGTGGATTGTACACTTATTGGCTTGCAATGAGATCTTATCAAGTGTTTCTTGGTGGATGTAGCCCACATTGGGTGAACCACATTAAATCTTGTCTTCTTTTTATGCAGTTTAATTTATGTTTTTTATGTATCTCTATTCATAGTTCTTGTTATTATGATTCTATGAAATTATTCTACATTAATTTCTATTTTATTCCTAACAAAAATCACATTTATCTAGTTACGTTATTCTAAAACTACATTTTTATAGTTATAGTATTGAAAAATCACATTTTACTAGTCGCAGTATTGCAAAATCACATATTTATAGTTGCAGTTTTGAATCTGAAACATGTTTTTACCTTCATGAAATACGGTTTTGACTCAAAAATAAAATTGTTAATCTTATTCTAAATTTTTAATTTTTTAACTATGTTATTGTCTCTAATTGACTATTGTTTTCTTATAGGTAAGGGAAGGTGTTGCTTAGATTGACATCAAACATCCAAATACCCCTTTGACCACTTTGTGCCATACCACATTTTGTGATAAGCAGTTTTGTTTTCCACAAGCAACTTTGCATAACAATAGCTGATTTTGACTTAAATTGCTTAGGTGGTACATCATCTTGTAATGCATTTTTAATCTCTCTTAACTTCTGGTAAAAATCTAAAAACTTTTTAACACCTAATATCTTTTTACCTTGCGAACATTCTATAAATAAATTTAGAACTTACATTTTGGTTATAAATAATCAATTTTTAAAAGATAAATCTTACATAGTCTTTATGTAAGTATTAGTAATCTATAAATCTTTTGTACATATTTCCAATCACATTTATAATATTTTGTTAGTCTAAGTGCTAGCTTTTTTAGGTTTTTATTTAGCTATAAAACCATAGATTGTGACTCACAATTTTGGAATTAGAATTGTGACATTGCCTAACCATTAGCGATTATACATACTTGTACGGTCACGGTCAAGGATAATAGAGAGTCTGTGTAAAACCACATAACACATAGTTATGATATTGCCTAGGACTTGTGGTTTTGTCCTCTTTGAAAGTGGTTTTTCACTGAACTAACTATGTATCTATGGTTTTGCCTTCTACAATTAACAATTTTGCAATCATTTTTGCATTCAATTTATCTTTATTGAATGCATTTTTTTAGGGTCACTTTCAGTGAATTTTGAGTCATCTTAAGGATTCCAAAAGCCTCAAATTACTTTTAGTGTTAGGGGCAATGCCCCTCAACCTTGCCCTTTACCATAATAAGAAGCGTGCCTAGGACACTACCCCCAAGCCCCACAAGGGGTGTTATCCCTTGACCCAATAAGAGCCATTTCCCCTTAACCTTGCAAGGGGTGTTTCCCATTGACCATACCAGGGGATGCCTCCCCCAGACCCGTACGTCATGGCCCCTCATCGAAAGAAGTTATAGAGCCAAATCATAACTTTTTTTAATGGTTTTTATTAAGGATTATTGGATTAACATTTTTGTTTCTTACAGGGGTGAATCTAGTGGCAATTTTAGCTTGTTAACATCTTCTCTTGTAGGTCATTTTTTTTACTAACGTCTTGTCTTGCAGGATACCCCTCAATATTGTCAATTGAAACTACTAATCAATTTATTTGTAGGTCGCATGTCAAAGATATTTTTAGAATTTTATAAAATTATCTTGTATATATTTTATATATATCAATTCTAAATTAATAGGCTAATAAATATGTTTATCTATTTATATGTCACCTGAGGGATATAGTGGTGTATGCTCTTCTCCTTTCATCCTTGCAACAATTCTTAGAGGATCAAAAACCACTAACAAACCCTCTGATTTTTCTTTTTTAGGGTAAATGTGATGTGGAATTGACATCCATAAACTTACCATAGTATTAGGGGGATAGTGATTGTGGATTTCACCACCACACATTAATCCATACTCTATGTTCTGGTGGAGTATAAATATCATGATCAGTTATTATTAGGCTAAGTGGTTGACCCCATACATGTCTTTCATGAAGGGAAAAAGTTCATTCTCTGAACCAGGCATTAGACATCACCCTACATGAACATTTTTAGGAAATTTAGCTTTTACATTGTTAGTTTTGGGTATTTATCGAAAGATAAATAGTAATTGGTTAGTAATCAGAATATTATTATATAAACAATATTACGATATTAGTTAGAATATTATATTGTTGAGATATATTATTAATGGTTATAATAATATATCATAAATAGTGTTTGCTTAATCTTAAGATTTTGAGTAAGAGAAATCAATGGAGAGAATATAGGAATAAGGTTCTTATAAATATGTAACCTCACGTATTGTTTTATTAATCAAAATATTATTATCAGTGTTTAAAATAAATATTTGTGTTTGGCTCATTCTAGATTATTATTTGCATGATTTAAATCTCTATTTTGGCTCTCTCATTACCAACAGTGGTATCAGAGTGGGAGGATCCTATAATGTATTTTTGATGAAGTTTGAAGGGGCAACTTCATTTCTTTTATAACTTCCCCATTCATGAGAAAAACAAACTATCAAGTTTTATTTTTTATAAGCTTTAGTTTTGTAAAATAGAATAGATTTATGGATTGGTATGAGAGTGTGTTTACATAGATGAGGAGGCCTACCACCATAAATCTCAAAGAATCATGTAAGATATTATGAAGGAGAAAATAAAATTAGTTGTTTACTTAGTGCATAGCTCATGTGCAAACTAAGATTTACATATCAAGGTTTCAACAACAAAAGCCTCTATGACATTTTAGAAATATTGTCAAAGCCATTATATGGGTGTCATAGTGGTGGAATCAATTAATCTATTGACTCACCATGCTAAAAAATCATTCACATCTACCTTCAAATTCTTGCATGTATAGAAATTTAGAACCAGTTCATTTTAAGCTTATGTTATGTTTATTATTCATTGGCCTATAGTTTCAAGTGAGTCTTGGATCTGACTAAAGGAATCAATGCATTGAGTTACCTTCATTCTTCTTCATTCTAATATTTACATACATTCAACACTCTTTACATCAATCAAACATAACTAAATGTGCACCTGTTATCTGCCTACTATCACGTGCATAAACCTACCAATCTTTAATCATCTTCATGCAGTTAGATCCATCTGCATTATGCATCATTTGGATAGACTTCAATCCTAATTGGCTTGCATTTCACTTGAATATGTACAACTATCATCATTATTTTCTATAGAAGCTAAGAATATTGTACCTAATTCATCATGTACAGGTGTGCACCACCATTTGGCTCACTCATCACACTATTGGTCTTTTTTGAATCCTTCATATAAATATCCCTACACCAATTCAAATCATGGGAAAAGTCATCCTCAGGTTAGGTCATAGTTAACAAGGTTACCTTTAATTTTAATTTCATGCCAATTATGAGTTATTAGTTTATAGTTATCAAAGTCATGTCATAATTGAGCTTAGTTGAATAGTATTAAGTCATATCGTCATAGAAATTAAAAAGTATTTTTTTAATTTTTATGTTATATTAATTCTTAAGTGTTTAATTAAATCTATTTGGTCACTTTACACATTGAGTTTTGAGGTATTAGTCATGCTCAAAAAAATAGTGAATTTTTAAATATGTCATATTTTTCAAAGTAATGTTATTGTCAAAAGTAAAAGTTGAAAGTCTAGACTCGAGTCATTTGTTTGTAAAAGTCATTTTGTATATTAAAATTCAAAATGTAAAAAAATAAAATTAATACTGTAAAGGATGCACTATCACTTTTATACAACATCTTAGTGTCAAATGTGTCAGTATTGTGGGGAGGGTGTCATTTCAATAAAAACAGCATGCACCTAAGCTCTACAACATCATTAATTGAGTAAGTAGTATCATATACTGGAGGTTGGAGGATACACAAAGGTTGGAGGTGACCTCTCATCAGTCACCAATGATGAGGCCACATCAATGATCTGGTGACATATGTAGTGTGGTGTGTTATTTTTATTATGGTGTGTTTATCATTTTTTGCTATGTTTTTTTCAAAATAAGAATAGAAGAATATGCATGTTCAAGATATGTAATTTGCGTGAAAATTCCAAACATGATTCCTCGATGTGAAGACATTGTGAAAGGATAAAAAGCACCAATGTAAGTTATTTTATGGATCTTAAAAGGGTTTGAGGTAGAGATCCATAAAACCACAGGAGGTGAATAGTTGGTGGATCTTATTCATGTCAAGGTTTATGGTAAACCTATAAAACCATGGGAGGAGTGAATCTCTCTTTATATCAAGATCATGAGCCAAATAGGGCATGCTATAATAGGTGAGCATATTTTAGATAAGAGTGTGAATGTTTTTTGCACCATATAAACACTATGGGGGGAATGTTAAGAAATTTAGCTTTTACATTATTAGTTTTGGGTATTTACCAAAACGTAAATAGTAATTGGTCAGTAATCATAATATTGTTATATAAATAATATTAGGATATTGGTTAGAATATTATATTATTGAGATATATTTTTAATGGTTATAAAAATATATTGTAAATAGTGTTTGCTTAATCTTAGGATTTTGGGTGAGAGAAATAAATGGAGAGAATATATGAATAAGGTTCCTATAAATATGTAACCTCATGTATTTTTTTATTAATCATAATATAGAGATTAGAATATTATTATCAGCATTTAAAATAATTATCTATGTTTGAATCATTCTAGATTATTATTTACATTATTTAAAACTCTATTTTAGCTTACTCATTCCCAAATAGAATTGGGCCCAATTGTACCTAGCATATATCGGTAATGCCCTCAGATAGCCTATTCATCCTAGCATAAGACCATTGGTCATAATAGGTGACTTGTTTCTAGAGTTAGTATCAATTCCCAAGTGATCATCATGTGCAAGAGGGGTTGAGAGGGTTTGAGAGATTCTGTAATGGGTCACAAGCCTATAATCTCACCTGTAAAGCTATTAGATAGTGCATTCATTGAGTTACACTCCCAATTAGTTTACTAATCTTAGGTTTATGGTCTGATTGATTTGGTGAGTGTCATACTTTACCCATATTATTTATGAGCCAAATCAACCTTTTACCTAAACCTATATACACCTATATAGGTATTCACATATCATCATCTTGTATATCCTTATCTCATCATTATATCATTATGTACATCCTTATCAATATCCTCTTGTATATATTTTATTTGTACATCCTTTTAAACATTGTCTCATCTAACACCTTGACCTACGTCTCATCTTAGCCACATCCTAATCTAGTCTCATCCAAGAATCATTGGTCATACCCCCTATCCTTATCATAGTCTAGGTCCACCTTATCCATAGCTCATCATTTGCCTTGACCTTATCTTGTCTAACTAGACCTAATCATAGTCCAACCCAATTCATCTCCTTGTCTATACTAGTCCTCTCATCAATTCTATAGTTATACTTTGTTCCTCATCTGCATTGGCAAAACATTCTTGTCATATCAGGGTCCTCATCATTATCTTGTTTGTGTCTAATAAAGTTTGAGTCATACACATAATCACAATCTTATCAATCCTATCAATGAAATAATCTCATCCTATTTAAGTCGATCATTCGTCTTGAACTCATCTTAATCTAATCAATCCCTATCAGTCTCTTGGGCCAGTCTAACCCATAATCATCAAATCTTAGATCTTGTCATATCTCACCTAGTTAAATCTAATTAAAATCATCAAATTCTAGCTCACATCCTAATTTGGTCTACTTGATCTGGTCTTGCTTCATAAAACTTTACCTTACATCACACATTGAATCAAATTCAAAATTAGACTAAGCCTTTGTCCAAATTTGTTCCACACATCCCATCTTCATCCCTCAATCTTTCCACTCAATCCCTAGCACCTACCAATTGGGGTTGGTGAACCACATCATCTATACTTTCTCCCATCTTCATCCATGGCATCTAAAATAAATTTGGTCAATACCCTAATTGAACAATGCCTCGTGTCTAATAGGTATGTCTTTACTTCTCACCTCCTTGAGTTGAGCACTCTATGTCCTACAGACTTCAACCCCATCCATCCAAAATTACCTGTAGTCTACACCCATAAACATGAGTCCCATTCAAATTATCTATCCACCAATCATATTCAGTCATCTACCCATTTCTATACTAGCAAAGGGAATCTAATCCTAACCACCTCATCTTCTACTAGTTTACCCACCCAATCACATCAACAACCATCTGATCTAAGGTCTAATGCTTCTACATATAAAGCATGAAGTGAAGAGAACCCCTATACCTTTTCCTATATCATTAGAATCCCTCTTCCACTATCTTGTTGCCAACAACATGATGGTCTATCCACCCATATGACATCTTAATCCTACCAAACCTAATCCTTTTGGTATAAATCTAACCAATATTGTGTATATCATCAAACTTGGGCACATACCATTAATTGATGTCATAATTTATAAAATTATCTCTAAGACCTCATCGATCATGGTGACATTAAAATTGAGAATGAATCAGATGAGTCTACATCCTTGGGTAAAAAAGAAGAGGCATGCTAAGATTCCATTCCTAATCATGATCAAGCTCTTCCCTTTCCAAGCCAAGGTCAAAACACCACATCCATATTCCATGATCCCCCCATCTTTGACAAATCCTCCCTTGAAGATGAGATTGATCCCCATGAACCTAGTGCCCCATTTTCTCATGAGTCTTTCCTCCATGGGCCTATCTTTGGTGAATCCATTATCCCACCCTCATCTCAAAATTTTGGCATTGAGAGGTCATTTATGGATAACATATCTCCTAGTAGAAACATCATGTTAGGTACATCAAATTCAACATTAGAGACAACACTAATATTATTGGCATCAAGGTCATGTTCCACACCAGTATTTAAATCAAATTCCTCATTAGAAACATCATCCCTCATAGATATTATAGAAGATGATGACTATGCTTGCCCTTCTAAAGATACCTCCAATTTTGATGATAATCAATCACCAAGCATGTATTTTGATCCTAATAAGGATGATGAAGTCATAATAAAGTTATTTCAAGCTTTATATATCGATTATTGTTAGAGTGAATCTGATCCTACTTTGGACATGTGTCCTATAGATTATCTTAGTGATCCTTTTGCTGATCTTGAGAAGATTTTCTTCAATGTTGAAATTGGATCTCCTAGGAACCCAATGTCAAAATTGGGTCTTAGTGATTATTTGATGTAATTTAGTCTAATTTTTCCCCTTCATATTTTTATCATCTGATCATCTCATTTATTCTCTCTCATAACCTTCATCATATCACTCAACTTTAGCTGTGATCTACACCCATCATTGTCTTATCTTTAACACAATACTCTCCCAACATGTGTTCTTGCTTGGGATATCCTGACAGCTCATGAAATTTATCATCTTGTTCTATAATTCTCCCTAGCATGCATCCTTACCTGGGATATGTTGAAAGATTGTGTCCTTTTGTCTGATCATCATCATGTTACGATTGATTCCCCCTTAGGATGTGTTGACTAATTCATTCCTTATCACTCCTTATGCATATGTCTTTACTAGGGGAATCATTAATCTATAGCTCATTTCTCAAGTTGAATTTATCTTCTTCATCATATATCTCAACATCTTGCATCTCATCCCCTTATATATTCATCGCATCTTGCCCCTCATTTCTTCTTTTTAAGTGGCCATCTGGCTCCTTCCTCCCTGCATGTCCCCTTAAGGGGGTATCATATCCACTAACATCATTTACTAACCCTCATCCATGAGTATCTTTCTTCTTTGAAACACCATTACTCCTTTCACTTCTCTCACTCACAATACCCTTTCAAATATGGATAAAATGTATACACCTAAATTCACTCACTTCATTTATCATCACTAATATTATTATTATTAATCGACACTAACATCATTAATTTCATTTAATAATTACTAACCTCATCTAATTTTATTTAAATCATCCTTATTAATCCTCATAGTCATTTATCTGACATCCCCCTTTATTCTTATTCATCTATTAACCTTATTCCTACCCCACGTCTTCATTAATCCACCTAAAACCCTATTATCCACTAACTAATCCCACTTGTCTAATATTTGGGAATTTTAAATTCCCATGACCCACCTAAAAACCTACTCCTAATATTTACTAAAAGTCCACTCCTTTAGTCATAAGTTAAACACCATATAATCCCACCTAACCTCCCTTTAATCATCATTAACCCCTCTTAATGGGTTCTAGAATTCTCAAATTCTATAATCCTCCCTATTCTCACCCTATCTCTCTAGAAGCCTCTAAATATAAAGGCTTCTAAGGAATATTTAATTCATTTTAATTCTCCCTCCTTCCTCTATTTAAATCTACTACCCCTCCATGGCTAGACCAATAAATGAAGACATAAAATATCCATGCCTATATGATCAAACAATCCATGCTTTAATCAAAGTCATTGATCAAGCTATCATTATGTCAAATTTTTGAGTCTATCTATAGCAATCCACAAGCAAAATCAAGAATCATTAAAAATATGCTTGAAGATCTTGGAGAGAGGATAAGAGAAACAAGTCAATGGTAAGAATTTACTTATTATTTATGAGTTGCTTCCATAATCTTTCCCTTTGATGTTATTGTGTTTTGGGTTAAATTTGCTATATATAGTCATTTTAATTCATAGCTCAAAATATAATCATACATAATGATGTTGTAAGGTTTGATTAATAATTAATATTTGGTTGTATACACCCAGTTAACCCAATAAAGGAAAAGGGAAAACTATATAACCTTGTGGCACTATCTATTTCTTAATATTAACAGCTTCATTTTAAGCCAAAGATAATTATGCCAAGGAGGTTAGGGTTCTCCTAAGGAACCTAGAAGTCATTAAATCTAGATCCCTAAGGTAGGTTTGTATGGAATTTTCTTCTATTTGAGAGTAAATGTCCTTCCTATGTTGGTATATCTTATGGAATCAAGTGTTGAACATACTCATAGGCTCATTTTTTTCCCTCTTGGAAGTTGTAAATTAATGATTTATGATTTCAAGGTCAATGGGGAGACTGAAATAGTTTAAAAATATGGTTTCTAACTCAACCTAAGTATTATTAAACCCATGGGTAATCCAAGATACTAAGCATATGCTACTTCCCCTAAGGATTAGGGAAATAACCTACATGAAACATCCTCATGTCGTACCTAGGTTCTGATAAAGGCATATTTAAAGACTTCAATGTGTTCTACTATTTGGACATCTCCCATTATGAACTTGGGATAGAACTTATTTAGATTCTTGGGAAAATTGTGAGCCACGCCTAGGATAACCACAAGACAATATTTTCCTTGTCCAAGCCAGGCCATGTTGGCCATTGGTAAATACTAGGGGATTACGAATGGGTTAACAAAAGGAGTAGACATAGATATCAATGAACTATCAACTTACTAGATGGGTTTAACTCTTATTTTCCCTTTGTTAGCTCTCTATTATGGTATTATATGGTCAGTGAATTATAAAAGCTCCAAGTTATCCCTAACAGAATTTGATTGGGTATTAATATTCCTATTCTCCAACTTAAGAGAACATATAGCTTAGTGGGATAGAAGGGTTCTGAAATGCCTTCGCTCAAGCTTTTGACTAATGAATTTAAATCATGGTTCAAACCCTTCTAATGCTAGAATAATGTTGACATGAATTTTGACATAGGCAAAAAATTGGCAAGGGTTATTAATCCCTGACCTCTTCTGAAATGAGGGAGGTCTTACAAATAAAATACCTCCGCAAGGTCTAAATATATTGGGTCTTGGTATGCAGGGCTTCACTTAATTGGCTTATGTGAACTATTCCATTGTAAGGGGCCTATTTTAATGATTTGAGGTGTATTTAATGCTAAATAATGGATTCAAAATATACCACACACTTCTCTTCAGATATGTTTGCAAGGTTTAACCTCCAACAAAAACTAGGATTTTGAGATTTACTTCCTAACACAAGCCGACTTCCCTCATTGGTTTATCATGCCTATCAATGCAACAATGCAATAATGATGTTAAAATTTGATACATACATACATATGTATGTATGTGTATATGTATACATATATGTATGTATGTATATATACATATATGTGTATATATATATATGTGTGTGTGTGTGTGTATGTATATATATTTATGTATGTGTGTGTATATATATCACATATATATGTATATATGTATATGTACACACACACATATATGTATATGTATATGTATATACATACACATATTTATAGATATATATAATTAATCAAGATATATAGTGAAATTTAAATATTTATGTTCCTAAATTAACTTGATCATAAAGAAAGGGAAAAAGATTAGAGGTAAAGAGATAAAACACATATTGTAGACACAAATTAACCCAGAGTTATCTAACTGAATGAATCCCATGAAAGCAATCTTCAATTAACCCAAAACTGGCACAACTCCAACTAAAGATAGTGCAATAGTCTATAGGGAGAATGATTGTAAGAAGGAAGGACATAACTACCATTAAAATGCGCAGGGAATGACCACACAGACTTAACAATATTTCAATTATCAGGATTTTTCCTATTGATTAATAATATCTTGGAATTCATACAATCATTTAAGATTAAAATAATAGCTATGTAATAAAAAGGCTAAAATAATAAAAGGGAAGAGATTGTCCTAAAAATCAAAATAAAACCCTAGTTCTATATGTCTCATTTCACAATCCATAAAGAGCTAACCTTTATTATGGCACAAAGGCTAAACGTATGTAGGTGTGTAGGCCTGAGGAGTTTAAATGTAAATTAAAATTCACCTACTAATAGGGTATTTGTAGTAGTCATCAATGTGGTCAGCCCACTTGAGGTTCATTGGGAATGAATTCCATGCAATTGCATAACAAAAAAATTAAGAACCATGTTTGACCAAATCAAGAACAAATGCCCATAAGGGAATGCAGTTGAGATTGGAGTGGGATAGTCAGATGCCCACATCATATGTAGTTAGATCCATGCTTCATTAAGGCATATATATTTTTTATTTTATGAATCATTTTTAATCATGATGCATAGGTCATGCTTTAATTCATAATGCTACTCACATCCTTATTAAATTACACCATTATCCTTAACCACTTCACTAGTTGGGTCCACTCCATAATTGATTATGCAAATCAAATCAAATCAAATGCATAGTTAAATCTTGGATTTTAATAGCTTGATGGCTAGATGGACCATCAAATTTAGGCTCATGTCTTGTTGGTTGCATGTCCTTTATCATGATGGATTATTGCGACACAACTTCTCTATACCACATGTCCTTTCTTTATCAAATTCTATTGTAAGGGTTGACCCCTAGGCACAGCCAAATGTTCTGCTCTTATACACTTTAGTAAGTGAAGTGCATGTTGGGGACATGTGGCATCCTTTGATTAGCCTCTAAAACTCCACATGTACTTTATTATGATTACCCTGAGGCCTTGAGGGCCCTAACTATTAATGTTTATAGGTCTACAATGTGGTGATCTATGATACATCGAGTTCTCCTAGGATTTGATAATCAATTTGTGTGGTGATTTTTGTTTTCATCGATCTCTCTCAAGCCCTGACATCTTTCTTAACTCTGAGACACTAATGCATATAACATCTAGGACATGCGGTGGCTTTCCACTCAATCAGGCTCTCTTAAGCACTTGAGCTTTTGGCTTTTCCACTACCACACGTCTCTCCCTTGCCTCTTCACACTTTTGATATCTTTACATTTTTTGCTGAAGACTTATCATGCAAAATATGTGATGAAAATTCTCATAAAAGGGAGATCCTTTCCTTTGTTCTTCATAATTTCTATAAGACCCCTGACTCATTTATTCTTAAGACATAAGTCTTTAGATCTTATGTTGTCATGAAAATTTCTTTCACAAATTTTATTGTAAAGACCTTCAAAGACACAAGCTTTCAAAACTTTCTTTCATGACTTTTATTCAAAACTTTTATGTTTTTGTATTTTTTGGCTTTTGCTTTAGTCTTCATAACATTTTTTGATATTTTTGTCTAGGCATTAGTCTTTTAAAATTTTGTTCACATCAAAAGTTGTTACTAGTCTTCAAAACATTTTCTCTAAAGACCTAAGAATTTAAACAATTTTTCCAAAGTCTTCAGAACTTTTGTAAACTCTTACTCATGCAAAACTTATAACATAATTATTTTGAAAGTGTGAGCCTTTTGTCCCTTCTTCATAACTTCTACTTCTTCTTAATCTTCACAACTTTTGTTTTGGACTGTTTTCATGAATTTTGTTGTTGTGACACTTTTTTTGAAGATCCAAGTCTTCCAAAATTTTGGATGCATAAAATTTTTGACTTTAGAAGACCCAATCCTTAGTCTTTGTGAATTTTATTCTGAAGAGCATTGCTTATGTTTATCCCAAAGACCCAAGTCTTCAAAACTTTATTTGCATCTAAAGTCTTCAAGAATTTTATCAACAATTTTTTTTGTAAAAATCATAACATTTTTCCCAAATAGTAAAAGACTTAGATAAATCTCGTAAATTCTTTGGGCCTTTTGTAAACTTTCCTTCATGTAAAACCTATTACTATTCCCTTTGGGTACCTGTAGGCACGATATGAAAAGGCATAGTCAGTGACTTTGGTTCAAAAGTATAATGGCTAAGCATTTGAAAATAAATGACTAAGTATTTGAATAAAATGACTAAGTATTTGAATAAAATGGCTAAGGTAAAAGTCAAAAAATGACTATGTATAAACTAGAAACTACACAATGACTTTGTCATTTGCTTGATTCCAAAGCCAATTTCATCCATTTTTATGAGAAGTAACTATGTTAAAAATTAAAACCTTATAAACATTTAGTCATTACAGATTGAAATTAAAGAAGAAATGAATGAAAATTGTTTAATAAAAGAGGTATAAAACTCTGGAATAGTCAGATAATTTGCATAAACCTAAGGTGAAATAGTCTAAGAGGAAGTTATAAAATGTGTTTTAAAATACAAGAAGTCAAATAGACCAAGACTCAGTAGATCCATGCAAATTCAGATATTAAAATCAAAGTAACCCAAGATGTGAATTTCCATTCCAAATGTTTATAATATAGACTTATTTTTGTAGGTTTGGATAAAACCATGAAGCACATCCAAATTTTTCATCTTCGCATCTAGCAGAATAGGCATCTCAAAAGGCTAATTAAAACAATAAACCATCATGAACTCTTGAAAGGTACAAGACCAAACTCTAAATCAAAAATAGGGTACTTATTTTTAGAATTAAAATTGGGTGTGTTGTGCAAGCAACAACAGGATGCTCATGTGACAAAATGTAGATTTTATGGAGTAAATGGACATCCTAAATCTAGATGTTTTTAAAAACTTTCTATTCTTAATGAATAAATGAAGAGTAAAACCTCCATGTTCTATTTTATTGTTCTTATTATGGAAATTCTAAGTCAAAATACCTCTCTACCATTATTATTATTGCATAATCTGATCCTGAATGCATACTTAACTATGGATCCACTCGCCAAATGGCTCAATCTACAGACTTATTTTCTTATCTTGATACTTGTTCTACACACCATATATTTATGGGTGACTCTTCTTATTTGAATATTTAAGGATAAGGGTCTATTGAGATGACTAATGGCATTTTAAAAAAAACATCTTTTGTGTGCCTTCTCTCTGAACAAATCATCTTCCTATCTATCAAATCACTTAGGTAGGTAAGAGAGTTGAGTTTACACCTAATTTAGCTATCATTTGAGAGAATATTGATCCTTCTCAAATAATTACATTGAGTAAGGTGTATAATCATCCATTATTTTATATATTTTCTCATTTTATACCTAATTTTCCTTACCATGTATTAATTAATCACACAAATAAATTGAGTAAGTTATCACATGATAAATTTGGCTATTTTAACTACCTCTATCTTTAATAACTTCATAAACACAACATGGTAATTGGTCTACCTTCCATTAAATTTTTTAATGGTGTTTGTCTATGGTGTGTCCTTGGTAAACATCCAAATGATAGCTATGTGAAAGATAAAGCATGGAGAGTTTATGAGGTCCTTTAAATTATTCACAATGATATTTCAGTGCCCTTTCCAACACTTTATTTTAATCAAGCATGTTATGTGTTTACTTTTATTGATGACTTTTTGAGTTGTACTTGGGTATATTTCTTGAAGCATAATAATCATGATTTTTCCACTATTTTTGGCTTTAAGACCTTTGTTGAAAAATAATATGTAAATTTCATTGAAAGTGTTTATGGATGGACAATAGTAGATAATATTAGAATTCTTGATTTATCAATATTTTTGCCACTCATGTCAACTAGCTACAACATACAATACCATATAGTCCACAATAAAATGGCATTGATAAAATAAATAATTGCACACTCAAAGAAATGACTAATTGTATGATTTATTCAAGGGGTCTTTCTCCTTAATTTAAGGTTAAAGCAATTAATTATGTGAATTATCTTTAAAACCACACTCCATAAAAATTAATCAAGGGCATGACACATGAAGAAGATTGGAGTAATAAGAAAAGTTATGTCGAGCACTTAAGATTATTTACATGCATCACATGGGATCATATTCCTAAATCCAAATGTAAAGCTTTTTAACTTTAGAGTAATCCTTGCATCTTTGTGGGATATCATGATGATGGCAAATTCTATCAAGTATTGCATCTAGATACACAATAGTTTATCATTTATATAAGTATTCACTTTAGGGAGAGCCCTCCATGTTCCACATCATCTAGTCCCTCCCTTTATTCCATATTTGATATGGTTTATACATATATAATTACTACTAAGGATGATGTGCCTTATGATGAAGAGTCTCCTCCTCCAACACTTGCACCTACTCTTGCTCCTTAGTCTCTTCCTTGATGGGTTCAAAATATGAAAGAAGCAACTAGTTCTCTTTTTGTTGATCTTTCTAATACTCGGGTTACCTAAGAAGATTATGATGAATTCCCTCATGTTTACATTTCCAAAAAATCATTTCCTTAATCCTTCATTGAATCCAAAGGAAAATCAGAGTGGGACACATCCATGGGAGAGGAATATGGTTTTCTTATGAAGAACATCACTTACAATTCAAACCCTCTTCTAAAATGAAGAAAGATGATTCATTGTAAATGGATTTATTTAATTAAATACACATCATATAATATTATTGATAAATATAAATCAAGAATAGTTGAAAAATATTTTCCCAAGTAAAAGGATTGACTATTATGATACCATTTCCCTAGTTATTAAAATGAAATTCATATACCTTGTTATTTCTATTGCCACATCTTAGATATGGATAATACATTATATGGATGTGAAGAGTGTTTCTCATTAGGGGATATACATGGAAAACCCTCTTGGTTTTGTCAAATAATGCTCCCTTATATTTTAGTTAAAGAGATGACTTTGTGGCCTTAATCAGACCCCACAAGCATGGTATGAGAATATGGACTCCTTCCTTCTCTCATCAGGATTATCTCATTGCCATTTTGACCTCATGATTTGCATTTACCAATATCATGGTGAGATTATCTTAGTTTTTATTTATGTGGATGACCTTATTTCCATAGGAATTTGATCTTCACTTATTCAATGTGTGAATTCTTCCCTTCACCAATTGTTTGAGATGTAGGAATTTGGAATTTTACACTACTTTCTTAGTTTATAGATCACTCATTCTAACTTTGAGATCTTTTTTTCACAGCCCATTTATGCCTTTGATATTTTGGAAAGATGTCATAGGATTGATTATAAACCTGCATCCACACAATTTTCATCTAGATTCCATCTTGAAATTGAATACTCTACATCCTTGGTTGATATTACTATGTCTAAGCAGCTAGTTGGCAACCTTACGTGATCACTATCACCCTGATATATCTTTTACCATTGGCTTAGTTTCTTGTTTCATGTAATAACCTCATGAGATTAATTTTAAATTTGTTAAGGTGATTCTCTATTATATCAAAGTCACTCTTACACATGAAATTCACTATTCATTAGGTTCTTCTATAGAGTTAGTAGGGTACACTAACTTCAATTGGACCAATGATCTTCATGAGAAAAAATTTACTTTAGGATATATATTTATTTTGGATCACCTCTACTTTTTGGTCAAGTAAGAAGAAACATACTATAAAAATTTATGTCATAAAGGCATAATATCTAGGAGCTATCAATGTTTCTATAAATACCATTTGGATCCACCAAATCTTATCACAAATTGGCATTGAATTACTATCATTTGGTGTGACAACCACAGTGTTATTCATATCTCAAGGATTATTATGGATCATCAATGCACCAAACACATTTAGGCCCATATGTGATATATTTGATAGATGATTCATGAGCACATGATTGATTTTAAATTTTTTCATACAGTTACAGGTGGTTGACATCTTCACTAAACCCCTCAATAAGTCCAAGTATGTTTAAATTTAAGCAATGCTAGGGGTGAATGAAATTTTCCTTGGGGGTTGTTTAAATTTTCCTTCCTTATTGAGCATATTATTCATGGGTACCTCATCAAGCCTTATTATTGGTACCCATATCAGATGTTGAGCATCCATTTTTTTGTAGCCTCCCTAAGTTGTACTTAAGGGGGTGTTTGTCTAAATTTCTAATTATACCATTAGGACTTAAGTTTATTTAGTTAGTAATAAATTTTCATAAGATTTCATATTTTATTATTTAGTAAATAAAGTATCTGAAAATATAACTTGTACAAAATTCTAAGTTGCACACCTATATGTCAAAATACACTGAAGTCCAATTTGCACACCAAACTAGACTTTAGGCCACCGCTTGCATTTATGCAACCAACTATATTAATACAACTTCCTATATTTATGAGGCTCTTTAGGATATATATAGCCAAGCCTCTCCTCACCCAGTTTAGAAATGGTAAGTATTATGTTTAATCCTTTCTGACATTAAAAGACAAGACAATTCCATTATTCTTTCAAAATTGCTTTACCAAGTATTGTGATTGGCTTATTACAAGAGCATGGTAATAGAGTGTAAAGTGTTGAAACATATTGCATGTTGTCAGTATCTTCTCTTATTAAATAATTGTTCACACATGCACTAACAAAAATTAATAACAAATAATGTCTCTTAAAAAATGCATGGGCACATGATTAACATAAGACATGGTAAATAAATTAATTCACCAAATGACCCTGCACATATATATTATGGGATAGTATGGAGAAAGGCTAATACCTTCAAAGAGGTAGGTGGTGGACACACTCAAAAATTTGATTAAGTATATAGATTTAAGAGGCATGGAAGGCACAAAGGTGAAAACATTAAGGTTATATGATATACCTATAAATGCAGGAAGGAGGTAAAGTCATAAGTAGCACCTAAGGAAGTCATACATGGGTGAATTCACCATGAGGTAAGACAAAGGTACATAAATGTTAGTGATGGAAAACTAAATTAAATGACAATAATTTTTATGAAAATTTAATGATGATGGGTGATATAAAATAGCCCTTTCATGTCATTTTCAACACTTGTCATTTTGAGAGTATTCAAATGAATCAAAAGCATAGAACACACTAAACCATGGGGAAATTGAAATCACAAGGAAATTATAAATTTTAATTGAATTTGAGGCCAATTTTTTATTCAATTAAGTAACAAAGATAAATTTAAAGTGGAATTTGAGTAAAAAAAACTGAAGAAAGGCAAAATTAAAACTAAACAGGTTGTGCATAAGATTATGCCAACCATAAGAGCTTTCTCAAGTTCAAAGTTGAATTAAAAATTGAGGATTACATGAGAATTAATCAACCAAGAATGTGTCATAGAGGACACATGCACAAAATGTCAACTAAAATGAAATTAGTTGTAACAACATCAAACAAGAGGGACCATGCACTAATCATAGTGCTAAAGTGAGGTGATTTTATCATCATTGAAGAGGTAATTACAGAGCAATTATAAGTAGTGTAAAGGCACTAATGAAAATAATATAAATATAATTTCCTAAATCTTGTTTGAATAGAAAGTAGTGGATGTCCAAGTTAGAATAATGCAAAAGAGAAGGCTATAAATGTCGAGTGTCAAAAAATGAATCAGACATAAAGAAAAACTATGTAGTAGAGAACAAGAAGGTAGGTGCAAAATAAATGATAACATCAAATGCACAAGGAAAAATCACTCTAGAAAATATTGGGGTAATGTAATTATTTGAATTGTTTATTTTGTAAAAGCCTAAAAAATTAGTTCAATTCCTTCTCTCATGTATCCATGAGAACATATTTTACTTTATGGGGCACCATATGAAGATATCTCCTAGACACATGATAAAATATACAAGGTTTCCATGTAATAGAGAGAAAATTTATCTTACACTAATAGATACCAAGGAAGTAGAGAGTGTTTCCAAGATGTTAAAATATAAGGAAATTTTCACTTTCCCCATTGATAACCTAGATGATAGGAAAATACACATTTTAGAATGCCCTGCTAGCACCATTTTGTGTGCATTTAGTTGATTAGATAACATCTAAATGAAATACCTCTAAATCATGCAATGGATGGGCATCTATAACATATAATTTTGCATTTTAAATTTCATTCATGATGACATTATTGAGAGCACCAAAATATTCCATAAAATCATTGATTTGTTTTAGTAAGGCACAATTCTAATTTTGTTAGTACTAGATGAAATCAACATTCTAGATGGGTATAATGATACAATATAGTTCCACACATTATGGGACTCGTTGCTAGATAGTTATTACAACAACCATTTATTCCCTATCCAATATAATAAATCATATAAGATTAATATGGATAAATGGCATGATAACATGGTGGAAAATTTTAGAAATGAGTGGCACATTCTATGAGGAGTGCCAAAATCCTATGTTATGTATGTCAAATTCATAGTCTCGTAATATCACTCCTTCAAAAAATACACTTGGAGATTAATATGTCAATATGCATTTAGATTCCATATGTTTTATCTATAAATTATTTTGAGAGTGTCATAAAAAGAGTGCTTAATGCATGACACATGAAGGTAAATGTTGAAAAAAATGATGAAGATATCTTACTGCTCAAGGGATTATAAAGTATCCTAAAATTTCATGCTACAAGAAAATAATGAGTTTGACGATGACTTAACATTAATGAACCTAAACTTTGGGAGTCAATGGTTAAGGATAAATTCTACCAAATATTACATATTACATATGCCCTAAAGCCCATAAAACACAAGGGAAGTGCATCGCACAAAAAATTTAATTGGCCTTGGAAACAATAGGGAAGAATCCTATAGTGGAGTTAGTTTTGGATAAAGAGGTAGATGATAGAACACCCATCATAGTTAAATGGAATAAATTTTTACACCCTATGCAACCACATGTAGCATTCTCCAATAGAATTTCAATAAAAACTAAGGCATGGAGTGTTTGATGGCAAAGGTAGAAGTGCAAGCTAAAATTGGTGAATCTAAGCATAGACCCTAGAAAAGGTGATGGGTGTGAGGAAATTTTTTTGATCTCCTATTTGAGATAACCATTTTTACCTCTCAAAAAGTCATTTTCAAAGTAACTTGCACATCCACAATAAATAATAGATACAATAGGGTCATCTAAGGATATAATAAAATCAAATGACAATGTCACACCACTACTCCCCAAGGAGGATACCCTAACCATGGTAGCATCAAAGGCACAAGATCCAATGAAAAATCCATTAAGTTTTATAGCTCATAATTATGTTGGTGCATTGGATTCCTAAAGGCCCTCTATAAAATATTTGTAATAGATAATGATCATACATGTGGTGATGAAATTACATTAAAAATGGATAAGGATTTAACATAGGAGATAAATATGATGTATAAATAATTAGGATAGGATGGGTTGAAGGATGTTCGCCTAGGGAAAGAGGAGTAGAAAGAGGAGGATGGAGTGGAGAAGGGTGAAATGGAAAATGGAGAAAAAAATAATGGAAATGAAAAAAATATATGATTTTTAGATGTCACAACATGAAATAACTAAATATGGCATACCAAAAAAAGGTAGGCCACATGACTATAGGTATATATCCTCAACATCAAAATATGTGCATAAATATGTGCCTACTAATGAATAAATCATAAGTGAGGAAGAAAATATAACAAAATAAAATGTTTATAATAATGTACCTAATGAAGACTTTTTTGTGTTGTTCACTATGTGAAGAAAGTGACTCAAAAAATGTGCAATCAGATGTCATTTATTCTTGACACGCATCTTAAAAAATCATTATTTTAAGTGCCAAAAAATTGTGTGTGGTTAAAGGAACATACACCTTGGATTGTGGGAGATAAATTATGCACATAAATGATGTAAAGGTTTTTTGGTATTAGTGTCAACCTTGACTTCTTGAGTTATTTCCCTAGGCTTGTTAACCTCCCTATTAGACCTATTTTTCTAAATATGGACTTGTACAAAAAAATTACAAGTATAAGTGAGTTTATAATGGTATATTTTGCTTCCCTTTATTTATACACACTTGTGTGTCAAATTTGAAGGTCTAATTCATCTTCTAGACCCACTTTCCTTCTTTAGGCCTTTTTAATTATGCCTCCTTAAGCCTAAACACAACATAGTCCTCAAAAATCTATACCAAACATTTTGTACCAACTTGAAACCATGATATTCAATTATATCACCTTAAATATGATGAGACTACAAAGTTTTATCAATTTTTAATGGTTCAAACTCAAGTTATAGGTAAAACCCTAATTTAGGGATTCTACAACCCTACACAGACCTGAGACTACAAATAATTACCTTATGAAAGTTTTAAGAGATTTTATGGAACTATAAAAGTTGGAATAGATTTATATGAACCCTAGACACCTTTTCAAATTGGTAACAATTTTTAACCAATACTTTGCATAGGTTTTCTAACTTCATTTGTCTTTGACTATGTAGGCAAAAAGGCATTCCCAAGTCTGTGTTCCTGTAGGAGAAAACAAAACACAATGATATGCAAGAGAAAATTTTAAAAAAATTAATTTATATAAACATTACAAATCACTTAAAATTTGATTTAATAATCATTTCTTTATAGGAAACAAGCACACGGTCCATTTTATAATGCATGTTATAGGAAACAAAGTTTGTCCATACAAGTTTATTAACACTAGTGAGTCTCCTTGATATTTATTGGAGCATGTAGTCTCAAATGACATCCAAAAATATTTAGATTCATTTGAAATTAATTATCAATACCATTTTATTCATTACATTGAAACACATAGTGTATAAGCAAATCAAACAACACAGAACATGGGTATGTCTCTACGATCCTTCAATAGGGTCTTATCTTCTCTATTCCTTCAAGTATTGTAATATTAAAACATGAAAAAAACATCAATAACATAAAAATATTCTATTTTATACATGTATAACTATTGTAAAAAACTTTGAGGTATTTTTTCTAATGGTTACAAGATAAGTTTGAAAGGTGACAATAATCAAAATTAGATTCCTACACATATGGAACCTTAGGCCTTTGAAAAATATTTAATGGATCTATAAGGATGTTTTAATCATTTTTAAAATCTTTACCAACCCTTTCACTTACCCTATAGGTGATACAACAAGCCAAAAAATCAAATATTTAAAAAGCAAGTTTTGGTGGGAAAACTTTAAATTTAAAATTTAAACTAACTACATGCAAGCCTAGGCCACAAATTTGAAAAATAAGTATGCTTGAGGAATTTCAAATCCTTATAAGGCATAATCAAACCTAAATGAATGAAATCAAACCAAAATTTATGACAAAATTCACCCTAAGAGTGATTCCCCTACATCAATAAACCTTTAAAAATGATTGAAATGCATTCAAGGTGTGTAATGATGAGGCTGGAATTAGAAGTATCACACCAAAATGTTTTAAATAACTTAATTTTAATAAAAATAATAATAAATTAAATGAGGATAATAATAAAAGTATAACAATAGAGCAAAAATTAAAAATTATGGATAAAAAAGTTTAGAAACTTTACACAAGAATCCTCCAAGAAGAACCACACCTAATGGATGGGGTCAAGTTGTAATGGGATAAGAAGATCAACCAAATGGTCATAATGGTTAATCAATTGTTAAATAAAAATGGAAAGAGCATTATCATGAAAGAATAAGGAAAATATGAAAATTAAAAATCTCAATAGGAAATCGATGAGTGGATACAAAGATGTGAAAAACTACTAATTAATTTTTAGGCTAAAGTAAACTTGAAAAACTAGGTGTATGAATGTGTTATATACCAAACTATGGTCATCAATTCACACTTGATCAATGACTAGTTAGAGCAAAAAGAACTGGAAGAAAAGGTGTTCCAAATAAAATATAGATCTAAGAGTAATAAAATCCTTGAGGATTCAAATGAACCAAAAGATAAAATTGAAGAGAAGTGTTGGAGTTAAAGAAGAGCATTAAAGTCCTTCAACGCAAGGTAATGGATGAAGATACTATAGTAGGAGAGGTATGTGAATGGATAGGCTCAAAGATACAAAATACCAAACTAAAAGTACAATAAACAAAGACCAACCACTAGCACTTAAAAACTTATCCATACAAATCCAAACTAGGGTGGAAGTAATACAGGGTGCACTTACGAAATGGATCATTTTTGAAGAAGAGTTCTAAAGGGATGGGCCAAATTTTTTGGAATAATGAAAAAATATTGAAGGATTGTCTAAGAAAGGATAATAGAATAGTGTGGGGTGATGTTGGCCCCCAATTTTTTCCATGTATGGGATTGCACTTATTTTTTTAGATTGCTTTAAGGGTGCAAGGGATGTGTACATTTTGAAATTAAAAATACACAAATGAATGGGTGCAAGGTACATGAAGACTATGTGAAACCCAAAATTTTATAAGTATAGTATAGTGTTATCGAGAACAGTGATGCACAAGGAAGCAAATGCACAAATTTACTAGGAAACCTATGAGCATTCAAAACAAAAGGGATTATGAAGTCTCAGCATGTGTCAATGATTTAAATTTAGTCAGCGTGAAACATGGATACCAATGGAAATGAAGGAGGTTGCACAAATCATAGAGCGTAAAAAAGGGGCTATAGATTATAAAATTGGTAAAGTGAGTATTCATGCATGCCATATTAAGAAAAATAGTTACATGGAATGGTCTTAGTGAATCTAGTGCAATATAGCATGAATCTATAAATTTATTTAGTCAAAAGCATTCAATATAAATTATTTACACTACTATTTTTATAAAAATGATGCACATTTTGTGAAGCGAACATTCAATATTTGTAACCTCAAGATGGTGGTATAGGCCTAAAAATCCCACCTTTCCCCATGGACTAGGTTGTTGATGATTTCATTGTTGATACCTTTATTATTGATACTATTAATTATAGTCTCATTCTTGATGTAATTATTGTATCAAATTTTCTTTCATGGTAAAAGTTACTAATTATTGGACATGTTTTCAAACTAGTCATTAATGAATAGGGAATAAATATTACCCTATGGTTGTCATTATATTTATGTCTATTTAATATGATAATGTCCATGTTAGTGTTTAGTTACTTAGCCTTACTAAAATATGAATCTTTCCTAGTGATAAAACATAAAAGTGTTGGCTTTCACCATGTTATAAGAGTTAATAATGTTTGAATTACCATATTTTCAACTAACCCAACAACACCTAGTTTTATTTATATATGCCTAAGGTAAGCATGAAACTTCACTTGTGTGATATGTTGTTGTGGTGAGTATTAGTGTTAGGGTAGTCACAAATGGTGTAGATTAAGTGGTATGAACATGGGAAATATACCCAATCACTTGTCAAGTTCATTCATTTTGGCTAGGAATTATACTTCCTTTCCATGTTAATTAAATTTGCTTAACGTGTCTTATATTATATTTATATACGTAATGTTATTCCTATTTCCTTATTTTTCCTTCACTCTACTTATGTTCCTAGTGTGATTTCTATTGTCTTGCATGCCCTTCATTTTTATTATGGTTATAATGTGTTTCCTTGTGCCTCGAATGTGATTTATATGTTCCTTATCATGAATTATTTTTTCATATGAATATGTAGATGCTAAATCTAGATTATATATGATAAACTAGTCTTGTATACTTGGAAAATATCACTCATGGCTCAACCCTTCAATTCAGGACCTTACCACTAACAAAAGGCTCATGTTAACCATCTCATTGTGCCTATATGTTTATCATATAATTCAACCATGATATTTTGATTACCCAAATCACCTGTAACATAAACTATTCTTAAATCTTGATATATATCTTGCACTATTAGTTGTAGATCTTTAACAAATTCATATTCTACCATACACTGTCATCCAGATTAGAATGGTAGTGTCCCAGTTCTAATGCTAGTGTTTATACCTCAAAAACACTCAAATTTTAAATATTTCAAGATGTATGGGTCATAATATAGTTTTATTTTAACCCTACCATAAGATCATTTTAAAAGGTGTTGTATAAGTACAACTAAAATACCATTCATTATCATCAATTAAGATTAAGTACTTTTTAAGCACACATTTGTCTTAAAGTACCTCTCAAGCTTGAAAAACTCCATATTCTTCCCTATTTCCATATCAGTCATAGGAGAAGTGTTATTATAGGTCTAATGCATCCAAATATCAGCCCATGATAAGTGTTTTCCAAGTTACAAGCTATGTCAATATAATTGCTCGCATATATCATATTGTACAATTGTTCACACATAAGCCCACATAAGGGGATAACTACATCAATCTAATTCCTTATTTGCATTATTCTCTAAGTAGGTAATTCTAAATGATAGAGGTGTATTTGAGGTTATCTCAACTTCACTTTAACCCATTAGCCCCTATTTTTAAGGTGGAATGTCATATTTAGAGGACCTAAGGTTTTGAGATACATATTAATATCCAAAACTTGTGTGCATGATCTAAATAAAAAATATATAAGGTGATAGGTAACCTTAACATGTGTAGGTGGAATTTATATAATGAATCTATACTTCACTATAGACAGAAGAGTCAGTTTCAGGATAAAATGACTGACACTAGTGTACATGTTGACAAAGAGCTAATTTCTAGAATCTAACATATCATATTTGAGCATCATCCTTATTGTTTCTACACTTACATTTATTATATATAATTTCACATCATTCAATAATCTAAGTATTATTTATTTTTTGTGATTAAGAAATCAAATTACTATTTAGCATTGTATTTTCTATATTTATCATATTTCTATAATTCAAACTGTATCAAATCATATTGTGAAAGTAAATTATTTATTTGACCTGCTTATAAGAATATTATTCTCCTTAATTGATTAGGATATTATATTTACCCTTAATTCCAAAAAGGGTCAAATAACATGATATTTATATGTTTGTTATGTTTTCCATGTGCCTAACCATACATGTATGATATAATATTTAGTTCATAATGTGAAATCCAAATCACATGTTTTCTTACTTACATGCCTATAATGTTCTTCATAATCCTTATGTTTATATTATTATTGCATTGACATGATTATTATCACACATATAGGATTACTATGCCCCCACTATATGACTATGATCCATATCATGCACATACATGGGGCATTTATTGGGGAAAGACCTTACTACTCATGATTTTCACTATTTATATTTTTTGGATTAAAAACTTGATAATTATAATAAATCTAATGGTTTACATACTATAATTTTTAAATTTTGAGCATGCATGAGTATTTTATACTAGTGATGATATTCATATCATTACCTTTTAGAGAAAATTTTCCTTCTTATTGAGACATGAGTTTTGCTATGTTTCATGCACTTCACCCATATCTTAAGGGGAGAAAATATATTTTTATACTGATAATTTTCATGTCTTAATATGTGAAGTGTTCACAATGGTTGTGGGAATGAAGGCCCATTGTTGGAAAACACTAGGGTTCTAACTTTAATTTCCAAGTGGCCAAGAACCCATTGATTCATAATTATTCCTGGGTGTGGAGGTCCGTCACCTAATGATATATAGGGTTTGAACTCCACCCCACACATCTATCTCATTAGATAGTATGTCATACTTGTGGAACTTCCAATGGTTATTGAAGACAAAGGAGGCATCTTATTACAATTAATTTCCATTATGAAATTTATTATTTTCCACTAAACCATGTTTTTGAATGAAATGTTTTTGTAAGTCCCAAGACTTATCATTTTTAATCCCAAAAATCTAATTCAAAAGTATCTTTTTAAATTTCATTTATACATTTTACTATTAAGTGCATCGATATGCCACTTACTCTATGGCTAAGCACACACCTCAAAGTGGGGAAATGGTAGTATCCTAAAATAGCCTTATGGTCTTTATTATATTTTAACTTATGTTAATTTTGCACTTATATCTATGTATAGGTAATCTAGTTCACATCGAGAAATGTTGGTACTCTATACTACTTTTGAACCATTAAACCCCCTTCACACATCCTTATAATAACTTTCATCTAATCACTTATGCCTTTGGTCCCCCTATCTAGACCATACTATACAATTTTGGTAGTTTGTCTAGACAATACTATACAGTCTTAAAAAATGATTTGCACAGGATTATACGACCTTGGAAATATGTTTCTCACTTTCCATTTAGCTAATTTAGTTCATTCCCCTCTTTCTTCCTTTTTAATTTTTACCATTGGAAGTCATCACACACCAATATTTTTACATTTAAAGTCAAGTCGCATTTAAATAGATAGTTTTTGTGATTCATTTACACACAAAAACACTATCAATTAGACATCTAGCATGAAATATATTAGTATTGCATGAGAGGCATATTATTTTATTCTAAGGTTTCTAAAAAATTTATTATTCTACTTAATAGTTTAAAACTATTAGAGGGATAATTAGTGAACACCAACTACCCAAACCCTAATCTAGGCCCCTCAATCTATTTTTCTCAATACTTTAAGTAATGGATTCAACTATTTTGGGTTAAAAAAATTATATCACAAAATTTGAGAGCATGGAATCAAATAACATAATTAAGTAACCAAAACTCGAAAGTTAAATTTGTGTTTCACCAATTTTGTCTAGATTGGAAAGCTACACTCAAATCCTGGTAACCTTCTCCGATCAAATATATATTTTTGAATGACATTCACCTTATATTCAATTGTGTATTTTATTAAGATCTATGCAATAATTATACAAAAATATTGTATACAAAGCTATGTCATTTTTATCCTTATGTTTTTACTATATTTTTATTTATTTTATTAATTAAGCATAAATAATATATTATACATGCATTATGAGTTCATAACTAAATTTGATTATATAATTTTATATGAAGTGCATTTAGATAAGTATTTATCGATGCCCTCATACATATTTAAATGATGATATTACCTATTTTACTATAAATGTTAACAAAGTGCCCTGGTTTGAGTTTTATATTGTGTAAAATAAGAGACCTAGTTTGAGTTTTATATTGTGTAAAATAAGGGGATTATCCATTTAATCATATGTAAGTGGGTTCCTTCTTCTAAGTTAAAGGGAAGATTGAGGATTTGTGTTTGGATGGAATTGTCTCCCAACCAATATTATAAAATAAAATTAATTGATTGTAAATAATAAATAGGAATAAGTTTACCTTCTAATGGCATGGAGTTAAGATAGAAATTTTGTTCTTCATTAATATTATCTTTCATAATATTGTATCATGATATTAACAAAAATAATAAAAGGACTCAAGGGAATGTTGGCTTAAAAGAACCAACATACCATTATAAATTTTCTCATCATCTTTAGATTTATAATTGAATATTGGAGAGAGAAAATATATATATATGTTATTTTTATTGATTTAATTAAAAAATGACATCATTATAAATGGATAACTAAGGAGAAAATATTGGAATAAACTAGTATCCATCTTAATGTCCATACTATGAAAATGTTGTTATCAAAATGAAATGTAAAAGATGAATCATGAGTGGATATCTTATATAATATTGGGGTTAAATTGGTAATTGCACGTCAAACTAAAAGGGACATGTTAATAGAGAAATGAAATGAAAGGCTTTTTAAAAAAACAAGGAAAGTATTTTTTAAAAAATTGACATTTAAACAAAAACATAAAACAATGTTTGTATATAATTAAACACCTATTTTAAAATCTATGCATAATGATTGTGTCTTTTGATATGATAAAGTTAGCTCTTTATTGAAATAGACTTTTATTCAATAAATTGCATGTTGGGATGTTTTGTGTATATTTTGCTTTATTTTTCAAAATATTTTGATTGATTTGTCATGTGCTAATTTTATATGATTATTTTTTTTTTTTTCATATTATGTGAGCCACGTTAATTTTCTATTTAATATTTTTATTTTTGGCATTAGATTCTCATTATATTTTGCATGTAAAAAGACAAAACAAAAATTTCTCTTTAGGGTAACTTCATGAGTTTTTAAACTTTAAAGTGTTTTAATTTCAAAACTCACAAAAAATGCTTCCTTGAGCAACAAATCATTTGTAAATACCAAAATAGTTTTTGTCAATGTGTTTCAGCATTGCACCAGCATGAAGTCGTCTATGTGCCAATGTTTTATGGGATTTGGTGATTAAATGGAGTTTAATATAAACAAATAAAATAATTGAGTATAATAAATGAAAGATCAAATAGACATTCAATCATGCATTCAATTTTAAATAAATGATATTGAGCAACTACGGTTTTAACTAAAATATGTAAAAGAGATGATCAAACTTATCTATTCAGCTTACATAGAATTGTGTATAGCTATATTTGATCTTAAATTTGACTGAGGCACTATTTGATTTGACTATATGACTATTATGTGTGTATGTAATATGAGTGGGGCATTTGGATAGGAGCACACTGCTATATTTTCCAATTAGGGTGTTGTTGTGTAGGCTACTCATATGACAAAAGTGTAAACTAAGATATTGTGTGGATCCTCCTACAGATGCACTTTAGCTTGGCATGGATTTGAGATCATGAGATTCAACCTATGTTTTCACCTTTTATTATTCAAAATCCCAATGGATTCCTATACATAACACAAATGAATATCAAATGTAAAATTGAGGTGGGGGAATGGGGAAGTGGGAATGGTCAAGCTGGCCTCAAATACCCATTTTACTAACATTTTCTTACATATTCTAAACTATAGGGACCTTAGGATGATGTAGTTATCCCTCTATTGTGTGTATGATATTCGATCATATGTGCTTTGGATTTAAATTCTCTTTGTCTAGGACCTCCTCTTAGTCAATATTACAATTTGATTGTGATATGTATAAAATTTAAATAAATGCAAAGATTGAGCTTGTTATCATGTGATTTTATTTATTATGCTAGTTATGAATTGATAAGTGATTCATTTTCTAGTTATGAATTGATAACTAGCATAATAAATAAAATCAAACAAGAGTAAAACGATCATAAAAAGAGGCCCAAAAGAAACTTGCATCAAAAAGAGTTCTGAAACATGTGATGGATAATAGTGGTGCTTTCAGATAAGAGAGCAATGTGTTTTTGTCTAGGTAGGGTGTTCCTATGAAGAGGTAAGAAAATAGTGGATTGAAAGTAAAATTAGGACCAGGTATCTTTGTGACTCAGATGAAGACTAACATATAAGACTTAAACTTCAAAAAAATAGTGGAATTAGTGCAAAAAGATATATGAAAGACATGAGACTATGATAACACATGCTAATGGGTTCTTAATTCAACATCAAGAGATTATAAATACAAAATGAAGTTAAAAAATACATAATAATTATGTTTTATTGACCAAATTTGGTTGTATACATCCCCCCTAGTGTTAATAATGTAATTAAATGAAATTACTAGAGTAAAATGAAGAAAAGTCATACATGTGTAACATGTGCTTGCTTGCAAATGGAGGTTCCTTGGGTTTTATATGATCAATCCATGCAGAGAGAAGACGGACTTTAATCTTTTTCTCTTCTTGGCTATAGAATTGAACAAGAATTCAAGAAATGCTTGTGAAGATGAACCCATGATGTGGAATCCAAGAACTGAATCTAACTAAACAATTATGCTATAAGGAAATAAGTTATGTTTTTGCCATTATTTCTTGGGTAGAGATGTGCCTAGAAGTCAATTTTTGTTTAACTTCAGCCCCACACAACTCAATATAATAGGCAATGGTGTAAAAAAAATTGAAACAACCATTACATATGCTTATAAGATTCATTTTAATACAAAAACTAGTGCAAAAACTAGTCTAAGAATAATTTTGAATTCTCTGGTATAAGAAAATATAGAGAATGGCATGATTTTCCATTCCTTATGTAGAATTTGGTACAAAAATTGGGAGATGAGAACATGTGCCATGTAACATGCCCCCAATCTAATAAATGAGCAAATTGAGTTATATAATTTGAGTAAAAAATATGAATTGGTAATAAAAATGTTGTGTTTATGTAGATAGGCACTATGTACATGCCCCCATAATCATAATCTATGTAAAAAACTAATCCAAACTATATAAACTATAAGTATATACCATATACATAGCCTATTTATGGTTCCATCTATCAAAATTATATAAACTCCATGTGACTATCTAAAAAAGTTCTATAGTAACAATGATGACCTATAGCAATCTGAAACCATTATTCTATAAAAGGTCTAGATAACAACACTCTATTTGGACAAGAATGATATGCATCATAGTTTGAATGGAGTGTTCTTGTTTGACCTAGATAGTATGAGACAAATATGGAATAAAATTAGTACATACTAATTAACTATGTCAAAACTACTAAATTATTTAATCGTATTGTGTATAGTCTTTCTGAATTTTGATGTTATGAGCAAATTTTAGTATATTGAAGCATTATGAGCCAAAAATAATGGTGTATTATGTAAATCTAAGTATGATCTGAGTCAAAATTTGACATATATTAAGTGTGTCTTGATTCAATTATCCTCTATGTATCTAAGTTAGTAGAAATAGTGCCTATGTGTGTGCCCCTTTTAGTGAGAGGGATGAAATTGGTCTAAGGAGTTTAAACCAAAAGTAAGAATAGATGTAGTGATATTTTTTACATTAGTTTTTAATTAGATAAATGTGTATGATCAAATTTTAGCATGGAAAATTGTTTATATGTCAATTGATATCGTTATAGGCTCTCATAGCAATAATGGAATTACTATGGGGGAGAAAAGTATGTATGGTTGGGGTAGAAAAATGTTCGGTATAAGAGCAAGACTTATATGTGGAAGGTGTCATGATTAAATTATGTGTAGAATAAATGGTTCTGTAATCAAAGCTATGGTTTAAAAAAATATTGAACATTTAAGGTTTAAGTAATCTAGATTTGATAGTGTGGGGACAATACCTTAGAATTATGGCATATGTATAAATGCTTATATGATTTTTTAAAGTTAAAAATTTGGACTCATTTTGTGAATTGAAAGTAGTAAACAAAAGATCTTAATTTAAAACATGCCCCAGTATTTCATGTAGCCAGTTTGAGGAGGCGGATGTCCTAATTCAATTTGGGGAGGAGGTTGGAATGGTAAGTAAATAAAACACATCTTAATATTCATTGTAAAAATGCATTTATGGAAATTTTGTGTAATTTCAATGACTTTAAATTTTTTTTTGAATTTATTATGACATTGTCCTAGTTTGGCTATGTTAATTCCTTGGTTTGTATCACTACGTCAACATAGAGTGTTTAAGAAACACTTCTCATTTGTGGATCTAAAGAATCCATTACATGAGTTGATGGTTGTGATATTCTTGAGATCTGTGGTGGAATAGCAACCAAGCTAAATGACTATTTCACAAAATGAACATGTAAATGGTTGTTAGGAGCAATCATGGTCCTGAATATTTGTGAAGATGAAAGTGATCTAAACTAAGTCCAATGAATGATTCCCAAACCCTAAAATCTAACCCTAATTTGGCATAAATATTTATAATGAAAATCTAAACTATAATGATTTGGTCAAAAAAGGAGCCAAAGGAAGGGTAGGGAAGAAAGAAGGTGTTTCTGATCTTCAACCTAGACATTATGACAAAGTTTAGATTTCATCTAGACATGCATTTAACCAATATATAGCATGAAATTATATAAACACATATCCTACTACATACCAGGTGAGGGTCTAATAAAAAATGAGATAATGCAAATGAGAAACCAAATTTAATTTGAAGATTTACTTCTATAAACAAATAGCATTAGCACATCTGAAAGCAAAGTAAAGGAAATGAACTAAATCCAAAATTCTTCAATCATCCTAGCATAAGCACAAGTTAACAAATATGCATTCATATTAGCATATCTAGAATTCAAGAAAACCATTCAAATTTGAACATCAAACTAGAAAACTAAGGAAGCAGCCATGATAGCAAACACACAAACAAATATTGGATAAACTTTGTAGAATTCATTGCTTGTACTAATTGCTCCAAGTTTACAAAGTAATTTTGGCTCTAAATACTCCCCCTTCTCTACAATGGGCAATACCTCCTTTTATAGGTTTTGATAACAACTTATGATATATTTGGGTCAGCCATTTTCCAATGGAACTATGGCATGTGTTTAGGACAAGTATCTCTTTACCAATGCCTTAGAACCAATGACATTATTTAACTATGAATAACCTAAAAGTTATATATGTTCCATATTGCTCCCTTTTTATAGAATAGAATATTCCTTTTGAATGATTTACAACGCCTTTTTCAAAATAATATGCTATGTTAACTTAATTAACTTTGAGACTTTTTGTAATTTCATCCTTCTTCTTTTGTCCTTGATCTTCAAGTGCTTTCAGGTCCATAGGACCTTGAAATCCAATGTTTCATATCTATGTGGTAATTCCCATGTCAAGATGTTCATTTGATCTCAAAATGTGACCTCTATTACCTTTGGACACATGTCATTACCTCATGCTTTCTTGAACTAGATCAAGTTTGCACCATTGATCTACTTTAGAGTCTTTAGCCCTGACCTTTAGCATGAACCATTGATCTATTCTTGAAGCTCCTAAGATTTTTCCACTTGGTAGTTTTTCATTTGTTCTGGGTCTTTGAAAATTCCACCCTACTCTCACACCATCGATCTACTTTAGCAATATTGAATGAGCATCATTGATCTACTGGATGTATGCTTAAGCATGGATCATTGATTCTTTAGTAATTTTCTTGAGATCTCAACACTTGTCGATCTTGTACTCCCTTGTAGGGTCCTTTAATTTTCAACATGGATCACACACCATCAGATCATCTGTGTCCAAGTTAATGTGGTCCATTAGATCTTATCCACCTGAGTGAACATGTTCTATAGGATCTTTGAGTTGCCCCTGAGATGGTGACACTTGTCACTCTCACAGAGCTCTTAAAACCTTTGACATTTTGAATTTGATCTTGCTTCATTAGATCATCTAATGAATGAGAAAATTCATACCATCAAATCATCTGCTTGACTTATTGACTCCCCATGAGCTTGACATTTGTCATTTCTAGGTTTGTTCCATTCTTTCAAACATAAAATAGACTTAATAATGTCCCAAGAGATATAGAACTTAGGATATAATTTTACCCTAAGGTTTTATTTTTGTTAATAAACATGATATAAACCTTAGGATAAAGTATTGATTTAAGTTTAAAATATATAATAAAAGAGCTCTACTTAATTTAGCCCATGTGAACGATAAACTAGACTAGGGGGCTTCAGGAAATATAAAACTTAGTATGAAGCTTTGGGAAATTTTTGGTCATTATTCCTTGTGAATCATAAGATATAAAGGACCTAACATATATATTTTAGACTAAATTTTGAGTTGTAATAAAGTGCTTCCCACATAAATGGTTCCTACTTAAATTTGAATTTGATTCAAAAGAACCTGAGTTAGGGTAATCAAAATGAGGGTTTTAATATGACCAAACATAGATTCAACTTGTTTTAATAGACCAAAGACTAGTAAAACATCAAATTAAATCATGAAGATTATACATTATCCATTCCAGGTGGATTCCATTAATACTACAACCTGAAACATAAAGATTCAAACATTGGCACAAAAAAATAAAGTCAAATAAAGATTATTCTCTAACTAGACAACTCAAACATGATGAGAACCATGATATTCCAATAATGCACTCTGGTCAAGTGGATGTTTAATTTATAGTACAAATTATCAAAATTTCAAATAAGGGACCCTATTTTCAAAAATGGGGGTATGTTGACCTCAACAAAATGGCAACTTTTGGAGGAAACATAGTAATATGTTAGAATTCAGATACTCTTGGTTCAAACTAATAACGAGACTATTTATTCCACTTGATCAAGTACCATTATTAATATTAACTCATGATTGTAACAAGTCTTAAAAATATAGAATTAGTGTTAAACATCAAAACTAAGTCATATTGTGTGTGTGCTTTGATTCCACTTATTGTTTACTGTGGGATTCAAGGAACAACTTATAGATATCATGACTTTAAACATTAACACTGACTTATAGCATATTTGGATGTTCATTAAGAATCATTCTTTAGCTTAGGGAAGGCTTGGGAATTTATCTATTGCTAGCTAGGTGTCCATAACCCCAATAGAGATACCTTTGGCTCCACTCAAGGCCTATCTCCACTGCCAGCCAGGCATCCATAGCCCTGGTGGAGATTACCAAAATCACCTTTACTTAGAACGCTCTTGAATTTTGTAATAAGGCTCTTTATTTTGTATTTTTCAAATCATTTTTATTTTCTAATAAAGTTTGGGAACCAGTTTAGCCAGGTTTTAGGATTTGGTCAAGTACTTTTATCTTTAGACAATTATCCTTGGTTTCAAACTTTGTCCCAAGTAATAATGTTTATTAATTTTAAACATGACTGTGTTTCAATAGTTCAAGCTTAGATTAGAACAATTCTCAAAATCTCAAGGAACAATTATCCTAACCATTAGTTATTACTAGTTTCTCCAACCCCTAGCATTTAGCTCATATTTCAATAATCCATGGTTAATTAATGCCTAAGGGTCATACTTGCATTCCTGATTGGTGAGGTTCTTGAGAAATTAGGTGAAATTTGAGTTGAGGGCTATCCAAAAGGACTTATTTAGAATCAAGGAATAAAGAACAAGAAGCAAACACACCAAACAAACAAACAAGCAAATAAATATTTATAAATGCTACTTACAAGCAAAGAAACTAAAATAATCCCTACACTAAGTCCACCTCCATAATCAAATGGAAAATTATTTAACCTACCATAGAACCTTGAAGCATGATTACTTCCATTCAATGGCCTCTTCTTTTGAATAAGAGAACTTGTATGTTCATGTCTTCTGTATGATGCATCTTGGCTTCCTACCTCTATTATCAAGTGCATGGATTGAAGATATGGATCCAAGATCGAATCATCTTCTTCCCAAATTCTTCTTTCTTGCATCAAGAATGTTATCTCTACTTTATTCAAAGACTGATAATGATTTGTATCATTTTCCTTTTGTGGTTGTATTGTGAACTCAACTAGTATGCTTGGATTGATTTCTTCATTAGGCTCCAACTCACCTTGCTTTGGGATCTCTAGAATATCATTGTCTTCTTAAAGAAGAGTTGCAATAGTAATTTCTATTATACATTCCTCAATCTCCACATGAAGTGGGAATGGACTATAAATCTTTGCACAAAAACTCTCCAAGTCATCCAAAAAGGTATCTTCACCATGATCAATAGAAAGGACATGAGATTCATTTGGAATCTTACCATTCGAAACATGTTGATCACATATTTTTGACCTTTTGATGGAGTCATATGAAAGTTCTTATCTATTGCATTTGCTTCATCTTCATCTTTTTTTCCTACAAGTGTTTCCATGACATATTCAGGAAATCCATTCATCTCAGCTGTAACTTCTTCTATTATTTTAGAAAGGATAGGGTCTTCCTCTGTGATTGGTATAGTAGATCCCTTCTCTAATTTAACTTTAAATTCATCTTCATCGTAAAATGGCAAATCATAGGTCTCTATCATAACAGCTATTTCAGAAGATGTAGATGTCTTAGAAGAAATAGATGACCATGCAACATTATTATGAACCCTGAAATAATTATCCAAAGGCACATCACAAGTGTTTATATCAGGCACATTCATAATTTTAGATGGCTCATTGTTATAGTTTTTGTTTCGAAACCTAGATGTGGGTCTGTTAAATCCCTGAATAGAATAATTTCTATTAGAATTCTCCCCATTGTTACCTAATTACTTTTGTGTCTCAAGAAAATCAATGCTCAATTTTTGAACCATTTTTAATATGGAGTCATTTTCACTTTTAACTACCTCTGAATTGTGAACTTGAGGACTACTTAAAGATGTTGGCACCATAGTTCTTTTATCTTGTGGATGAGATCCACTTGTAGAATTATTCAAGAAACCCAAATTTTGGCAAGGATGGGCATGGATTAAGGGAAATTGGTTCAATATTGTGTTTGATTTAAGGTAGACACACTTTGATTAGCATTGGGAATGATATTTAGTGCTAGGAAAATGGGGTTGACATTTGGGATAGCATATGCAAGATAACCTTGAGGCTGCATTTGATCATTGATTATTACATCTTTAGCATACACCAATGCTAAGTAGTTTATGACTCCAATGGACCTTTTAAGAAAAAAAGAAGTCATGGGATACAAATCATCCTTGTAAATTTGTAAGGCTAAAGCCTCATCAAGTCTATAAGGGGCTATGGTTCTACTGAACATATTCTAGAATCTAGCATTAAAGGCTCTAATGGTCTCACTAAAATCTCTCTTAATAATGGTGAATTATTCATACATAATGCATGGACTAATTATTTTTCCAAATTAGTCAATCAAGTAATCATTAAAGTTATTCTAACTAATAATGTAGTTATTAGGTAGGTTAAAGAACCATTCATATACAACATCCTTGAAATTAAATGGAAATAGTCTACATTCTACATCTTCATTAACTATATTTAGTAATCTTAAAGTAGCTTTGAAGATTTTAACATGTTCTTGAGTTGTGACAACATTATTGGGATTAAAAGAAGGCAAATACCTTTTAGGATTTCTTGGTAAGTCATGTACCTACCCAGGAACTTTGATAGAAGATCCACCTAACCATGCCATACCTTGATGAGGATCTTACTTTTGGTAGTTCTAACTCTAAATCTTATTCAAAATATGATGTGTAAGTCTCATCTCTACAAAGAATAATAATTAAACTCACATATTAAGCAAATTTTACATAAATATGTATAAAGATCAATTTAGAACATCAATATTTAATTAAATTGGCTCAAAGATATGTCCAAATACATGAATATGAATGATCTTTACATGTTTAAGCTCAAATAAACTCAAATTCACAAAGGATCTATCAATCTTTGAACAGAATTTCTATTACTAACCTCAAACCTATTGAAATGACAAAGCTTAAGCCATCTTTACCACAATTAAGCATATACCTTAAAAGAACATTGATCTTTGTCTAAATAAGCACAAATATTAGTCAAAAACCCATTAATATCAATTATATTTACACAAATATGCTAAAATAAACACAAATATGCAAAGAATACATCAACTGATCTTTGAACAGAATTCACTAAACTTAGCAAAGATACTACAAATTCACAAAGATCTAACCAAGGCCCTCCTTCTAGTGCCAATTGTTGATTCCTTAGCATATATCACTAAGTCAACATATAGTTTTTAATAAACACTTCTCATTTATGGATCTAAAGAATTCATTGCATGAGTTGTTGGTTGTGATCTTCCTGAGATCTGTGGTAGAGTAGCGACCAAGCTAAATGACTTTTTCACAAAATGAACATGTAAATGGTTGTTGGGAACAATCTTAGTCCTAAATATTTGTGAATATGAAAGTGATATGGACTAAGTCCATTGAATTATGCCCAAACCCTAAAGTATAACCCTAATCTAGCATGAATATTTACAATGAAAGTCTAAACTATAGTGATCTAGTCAAAAAATGAGCAAAAAGAAGGGTAGGGTAGAAAGAAGGTGTTTTTTATCTTCAACCCAAACATTATGATAAAGTTTATATTTCATCTAAACATGCATTTAACCAATATATAGCATGAAATTTCATAATCACATATCCTATTACATACTAGGCAAGGGTCTAAGGAAAAGTGAGATAATGCAAATGAGAAACTAGATTTAATTTGTAGATTTACTTCTACAAACAAATAGCATTGGAACATCTATAAGTAAAGCAAAGGAAATGAACTAAATCTAGAATCCTTAAATCAATCTAGAATAAACGCAAATTAACAACTCTGCATTCATATTAACACATCTAGAATTCATGAAAACCATTCAAATCTTAACATCAAACCAAAAAATTGAGGAAGCATCCATGATAGCAAACACATAGACAAACTTTGCATTATTATTTGCTTGTACTACTTTCCCAAGTTTACAAAGTAATTGTGGCTCTAAAAAATCCCCCTTCTCTACAATGGGTAATACCTCCTTTTATAGGTTGCGAAACAACTTATGAGATATTTGGGTCAGTCATTTTCTGGAACTAAAACACATGTCCAACATAAGTATCCCTTTACCAATGCCTTAGAACAAATGACACTATTTAAATATGACTAACCTAAAACCTATATATGTTACTTATTACTCCCATTTTTATAGAATAGAATATTCCTTTCAAATGATTTACAGTGTCTTTTTCAAAAGAACATACTATGTTAACTTATTTGACTTTGAGACTCTCTACAATTTCAGCATTTTTCTTTCATCCTTGATCTTCATGGCTTTGTTTCAATTTTTTGATCTTCACTAGTCCAGAACAAGTATAATTCAAGTGCTTTTAGTTTTATAGGACCTTACAATCCAATGTGTCATGTTTATGTGGCAATGCCCATGCTGAGTTATTTATTTGATCTCAAAATGTGACCTCTGTTACTTTTGGACATGTCCTAACTTTGTGTTTTCTCAAACTAGATCAAGTTGACACCAGTGATCTATTTTGGAGTCTCTAGCCCTGACCTTTACTATGGACCATCGATCTATTCCTGAAACTCTCAAGATTTTTCCACTTGGAATTTTTTCATTTTGGTTCTTTGAAAAATCCACCTACTCTAGCACCATCAATATTCTTTACCAATATTGAATGTGCATCATTGATCTATTAGATGTATGCTTGAGTGTGGATCATTGATTCCTTAATCACTTTCTTGAGATCTTAACACTTGTCAATCTTGTGTTCCCTCATAGGGTCCTTAACTTTTCAACTTGGATCATGTACCTTCAGATCATCTATGTCTGATTTAACACAGTCCATAAGATCTTGTCTACCCAAGTGAATATGTTATGTAGGATCTTTGAGCTACCCTCAAGATGGTGACACATGTCACTCTCATGGAGCTCTTAAAACATTTCACATTCCAACTTCGATCTCATGTCATTAGATCATCTTGGAATGAGCAAACATGTACCATCAGATCATCTTCTTGACTTATTGACTCCTTGCAAGCTTGACACTTATCATTTTTGCGTTTGCTCCATTCGTGCAAACATAAAATAGACTTAATAAGGTCCCAGGAGATATAGAAGTTAAGATATAATTTTAGCCTAAGGTTTTATTTATGTTAATAAATATAATAAAAATCTTAGGATAAAATATTGATCTAAGTTTAAAATATATAATAAAAAATATCCACTTAATTTAGCCCATGTGAACGTCAGACTAGACTAGAGGGCTTTGGGAAATATAGAACTTAGTATGAAGCTTTTGGACTAAAGTTTTGGTCATGTTGATAAACATGATTAAAACTTTAATATAAATTTTAAGCTAAGTTCAAAACATAATAAAATAATCCTTTCATTAATTAGTTTTCATGAACCATAAGATATAAATGACCTAACATAAAGATTTTAGACTAAAGTTTGAGTTGTAATAAAGTGCTTCCCATGTAAATAGTTCCTGCTTAAATTTGAATTTGATTCAAAATAACCTGAGCTAGGGTAATCAAAATTAAGGTTTTAATATGACCAAAATAGGATCAACTTGTTTTAACAAACTAAAGACTAATAAAAGATCAAATTAAATCATGAATATCGGACATTGTCCATTCTAGGTGGACTATGTTAATCCTGCAACCTGAAACATAGAGATTCAAACATTAGCACAATAGATAAATTCAAATAAAGATTATGCTCTAACAAGATAAATTAAACATGATGAGAACCATGATATTCTAATAATCCACTCTGGTCAAGTGGATGTTTAATTTATAGAAAAACTTAGCTAAAATTCAAACAAGGGTCCCTATTTTCAAAAATAGGGCTAAGTTGACCTCAATAGGTTGATCTTGTCTGGGTATGCTATGTTGTTTTATGGATGGTAACATTTTTGTCTAGTGTTATTGTTGTCTGGTAGGGTGCACTCTAGTCTAAATTCTAGCCTACACCAAATAATTGTGTTGTGTATGTATTTTTAATATTTATAGACTAAATTAACTAATTTTTTTATTTTTGATGTTGGTATTTTATTTTTTTAGGAGGATATATATTACAATTAGTTTTGATAGGATCAGATGACGGAGATTATTTCTAAGCTTCCCATTATTTGATTAGGAGAGACCTATTTTAATAGAGTTGAGCTTAGGTATGTTGTTTAGTTATACCTGATGCCATATGATTATCACATTGGTTCAGTGATGGGATGCAGACTCTTACACATTTTGGTTGCATATGGGTGAGATGATAGTTACTCTAGAGGATGTTCGAAGGATATTTTAATTACTTGTTATGGGTACTAGGGTTACATTACAAGATTTTAGGGTCCATGCCCCAAGTATTTTTTTTAATAAATACCTATCATGTATACCTCATGGATGAAATGAGTGTAGATATTTTGATGTTTTACTATCTTAGATTATCTTATCTAATGTTTCATACTTGTATAATTTCTTAGATATTTTGTTGGCTTCATTCATGGTAGTGGACAGTAGTGGTGTGTCCATTTTGTATAAAATACATACCATTAGTTAAGATATAGAATAACATGGGACCATGTATTCTTAGGTTTGATCCATGCTTACACATTTGTACAAAAATATGTATAGGTTTATACATGAGGAGTTTAATGGCAGCATTGGCTTAGCCACTTTACTACATTGTTAGACCTACAAGCATATATTAGTTACTCAATTAGTGGGGATGTCACACATTAATTGGGAACATCCTCATGTATTTTCATTGAGGTGGACTAGTAAATGGAAAGTCTGAGATCAGAGCACCATGTAGTGTAGGAGGATATAATATGAGTTGACTATTGACTCCATTTTTTAGAGGCTATACAAAATGTTTGTTGGGTGGCCAAAGGATGGGGCATATCTACACTAGGTCCATGTGAGTTTATAGTACCTTTATTAGTGTCCTAATGTATTTGGGCACTTTCAATATGAGAGAATGACATGACATGTTGGGGTGCAATAGGATGTGCCCCCACCTTCATAAGTATGGACATAAAGTGTACATGTTCTAATAAGACTAGGTAATAGGGGTAATCCATCTATAATATATACTTTCCCTATTATAGTAGATGAGATGGATCATGTGATAGAGATACTAGATTTGGATGATGTGGGATGTATCTTCACAAACACCACATGGTGGATACAACATAGGTATGCCCCATTATTATTAGTTGGAGGAGTTGTGGTTAGTGATTATGTATTATTTTTGAGCTTATTAGGGTGCTTAGATGTATTTAACATTTAAATTAATTTATCATTGTATGTTTTTGGTTTCAAATTTTATTGCTAGATAATATTTAATGTTATTTCATTTTGGGTCTATGCAGAAGATGAAGATTATTGGGTGATGATAATTGAGTCAAATTTTATGAGAGTTGACATGACATGTGTTTGATGATGCTATGGAGGGTTGGATGATTAAGCCAGCCATAATAGTTTATATTTTTTAATGCCCCTATTTGATTGATTCACAACTAATATAATGGCATATATATGAGACACAATAAAATGAGATGAACTGAGAGTCGATATGGCAAGGCTACAAATGCCCCAACTAGACCCAGTGACTGGTCTAAATCCTAGGATATTAGATAAGTATGTATGATTATATTAAGATCGTGCATATATTAAGGCATAATTAGTTGTGTATGAGGACAAAAAGAGGAGAGATAGATCATAGTCTAGGACATGAGGTGATTCTAGGGATTCTAGTTATATTTATTCTATATTAGTTGATATAGATGATGTGGACATAGATGAGGAAGGTCATGTGGATAACACTCCTATTATATAGTGATGTAATATGTATCACATTGTATAAACATTCAATATATATAAACATGAGTCATTTTGGTATATTTGAATGTGTTATGGTTGTATTGAGTATTTTAGAATTTGAGATGAATGTTGCTAATTTGAATTGTGCATGTTAGAATTTTAGTATTGTATCTCTATGATATCTATCTCTAAATGATGTAGGAACTATATTTACCCTTCAAGGCCATCTGACCAACCTGAAGGTAGTAAGAACTATGAACTATACTAATCATGTTGTCTAACTAAAATACTAGAATCTGGTTGTGTTACCACCATATCGATAGTTGATCCAGAGGATATTTTTAGATGTTCCCTAATTTTATTTAAATGTGGTCCATTGTGTAGAGATCATAAATAGCTTTTTGACAACTGTTGGAATGCAAAAAAGTGACATCATACACTCTAGTTATCTTTGGTCAAAGTTTGGTCAACAAGTAGTCAAAGTTGGTCAAACTAAAAAATTGATGGTCTTAGAATGTTTCTAAACCATTTCCATGGTGTAGAACTCATCATAATATTTTTGACACATTTTTAATGGATCAATTCTAAGATTGTATGTAAAAGTTATGGCCTATTAAAAATTTTAGGCAACAAGGAAAAAATGTACAGGTACAGTGACTTGACATGCACATGGTCTAATAGATTATTGACATGGGGACCAATGAAATCCTAAATTTTTAAGTGTCCAAAATATTCTCCATAATTTTAGACAAATCCCACTTCCTAAGGCTTGATAAATGGGATTAACTCCATGAATATCTCTGTCCCCACAAATGTGGGATATTTCCCATAGAAATTGGGATATCTCCCATATAAATGCATGGGATGTTTATCCAAAGATCAAGATATTAAGGATGGTTCAACCCATTTTTGGAGATAATGATAAGAATATTAAATAAGGGCTTGTACATGGGGATGGATAATGAAAAAATCTATAATTGGTGAGCTTTGAAAAACTATATAAACCCATGAACCTCATTTGTAAACTCATTCCAAGAGAATTCCAAGAGAACTCCAAGCTCTCACTTACATTGTAAGTATTTTATAAGGAAGTTCTCACTTACATTACAACTCTTCCATTCCAAATTTTTGAAGCCAAGCATCCATCTAAGAGGAGCATTGTACGGGACTATGGAAGTTTTGATTCTCTATTATTCACAAGGTGTTATTAATCTAAGTATTGTAATAATAGCTCTATTGGAGGAGTTAGCACTACTTGGATGCCACTAACGCCTATTCTAACTTATCTCTATCTAGAGGCTCTTGGAGGTCATGTAACAAAGGAGAAGTCAATAGGAATGTGTGAATTAGGGAGGCCATGCTGGAACATTGTGAAAGTCTTCCAAGACTAGTCTGGGTCTTTGTAGGACTGATTGGCACTTGAGTTCATGAAGGATTCATTATAGTTTTATAATTTTTTAATTTTTACTTACAAATGGATTTTTATAATGAATTGGTTCATCATTTATAGAACCTGAAGACGTAGGCATTTGCCAAACTCCATTATCAACTTGTGTGTAGTGTTCATTATTACTTGCATTGCATTCTTTTTAGCTGATTATATTTATGGAGTTAAATTTCAGCATTAAAACTAATCTGTCTATACTGATCCAATAAGTAAAAATTTTAGATTAGGAAATATACCTATTTATGGATCATTTTGGTATTAGAATAATTCAAATGCAAGATTTACTTCTAATTATGTAGCCTATTGATATCGATTTCAATTACTTGTAGACATTTTAGACTTATTTAATCTTCTAGTGTAGTGTGCAATTATTGGAGATACATGTTGTTTCCAGGAGCAATAAACCACGGGTAAAGCCTTGAAGCATGAAAGGCTTAAAGATCTTGAAGCATTTAATCAGTAGATCTAGGATGAGAATACTTTCCTGAGATCCAAGTTTTACTCCTTAGAAGAGGAGGTCGACAACTTGAAAGTTGATTTGTAAACCAAGGATGAGATCTTGGCATAGTTTTAGAGTAGTGAACATAAGGAGTTACTTTCCACCACAGATGTAGAGACCATGATAGATGATTGCATTTTAAGTTCACCATGTAGCACTTCCTTCCAATCATTTTTTGGTGATTTTGAGAAACACACCAAAGGTATTGGCTCAAAACTATTGTTTAAAATGGGTTTTGATGAAAGAGGTCTTGGCAAGAATATCTAAGGTATTACTAACCTAATATAGGTAGAGGATTAGCCTCATTTTTTAGGTGTGGGTTATGTTAGTGAGCAAATGGAAATTAGAGAGAGTTCCAAATTTGTAGAAGGAAGACAATATTTCAATAGCCAAGTGCTTACACCAATAATACAACAAAAGTCCTCCATGCAGAGGAATAAGTCATCACAACAGGATGATGAAGGTGTAAATGAACAACCAGAAGAGGTAATGAAATTTTACCTCCTCATTCTTACACTCATCATATCACTAGATGGAATTATGTAAATTCCAAAACTTCTAATCCTCTCTTTCAGTATAAAAAATATGGATATGATATAAATAAAATATGGCATGCTTTTCCTTGCACTTTTTGTGGTGTAAGTAACCATTCTGTTGTCAGTTATTGGAAGAGAAGGTCATTATTAAAGAATTTGATGCCTTTCATAATAAATAAGTCAGGTGTTAAAGACCAATCTCATCATTCATAGGCTAGAAATGTTAAATGTGATTCCTTATCCAAGAAGAAGGCCAAGAGGAACTTTTGTGCTCATTGTCATGTGAATGGGCATCAGGTTGAGCAGTGTTGGAGACTTCATCCATTTCAAAACAATAAGATGAAGCTAGAATATAGACCTATTTCAAAGGTAAATTCACCATCAATTGATGATTCAACCTAGGTATTTATTGAGGAAACAAAACCACCTAAATGCGATAATGTGATAAAATGGGTTGGTAAGAAGTTTCTTAGTTTTATGTTTGCATAGCTAGAATTATAGATTAGCATGCAAATTTTTCAAATCATCTTTAGGATTTATGATGATTGATGAAAGGAAAATTATTCAATATTTTAGCTTTGAATATTTTTGGAATAACCAAATGAGGAGAATATTACGATAGGTTTATCATGTTTGGTTTTTCTCACATTTTTATTAACTCCATTGTGAAGTAGACAACACTATACGTGGGTTATTTAGGACATATTCAGTATACCTACTTGATACTTATAATTGAAGTGGTTGTTATGAAATTACATCAGATGATAGAATGTATAGGATGTATTTCAAGACCCATACATGGGCAGCATTTTTCCTATAGTTATACCAAGTGATTTTATGTAGCTCACCATTTTGGGAATGCAACCAGTGGCATAGACAAATTCTATTATCCCCATGCTATACAGGATAGAGTATTCACTAGAAGATCACCGAACCAGTCAAAAAATTATCTCTTTGACATTGATATATCTTTTTCAAAATGATCATTTTGTGTGATATTATGTTTATACTAAATTAATGATTTTCCATAGGAAAGGAATGACGTAGCCTACCCATAATAGAATAGCAATTTTATTGGCCATAGAGTCCCCTACAGAGATCTCAGTGAGGCATTGTGAAGAACCAAATCTAGTACCCATAAAATGAATGTTTCAACTTTTGGTGGAATAAAATCCATCTCAATGGGGAGGCATGATCCAGAGGAAATTTTTAGATGTTCCTTGGTTTTCTTTAAATGTGTTCCATTGTGTAGAGACCATCAAGAGCTTTCTATCAAATATTAAAATATGAAAAAGGGACATCATATGCTCTAGTTATCATTGGTCAAGGTTTGGTCAACAAGTGGTCAAATCTATTCAAACTAAAAAACTTGAGAGTCTTGAAATGTTTCTAAACCTATTTCATGGTGTATAACTTGTCACAATCTTTTTGACTTATTTTGAACGGACCAATTATGAGTTCTCATGCAAAATTTATGTCATGTTGAAGTTTTCATGCAATAGGGAAAAAATGTGTAGGTACAGTGATTGGACATGCATGTGGTCTAATAGATTATTCACATGTGAACCAATTAAATCCTCACATTTGGAGTGTCCAAAATAGCTCAAAAATATTCTCCAATATTTTAGACAAAATCCCACTTCCTAAGTCTTGAAAAATGAGATTATCTCCATGAATATCTCTTTCCCCACAAATGTGGGATATTTCCCATAGAAATTGGGATATCTCCCATAGAAATCCATGGGAGTTTTATCCAAAGAGAAATATATGAAGGGTGGTTCGACCCATTTTGGTAGATAAGGCTAAGAATCTTAAATAAAGGCTTGTACATGGGGATGGATAATGAAATCCATAATTGGTGGGTTTTGAAAAACTATAAAAACCTATAAACCTCATTTATAAACTCATTCCAAGAGAATTCTAAGAGAAATCCAAGCTCTCATATATATTTCAATTATTTGAGAAGCAAGCTCTCACTTTCATTGTAACTCGTCCATTCCAAGGTTTTAGAGCCAAGCATCCATCTAGGAGGAGCATTGTATGGGACTACAGAAGCTCTAATTCTCTATTACTCACATGTTATTTTTAATCTAAGTATTGTAATAATAGCTCTATTGGGGGAGTTAGCACTACTTGGAGGCCATAGAGAAGGATCATTTTATGGAGCTGACAACTGATGCCTATTCTGACTTAGCTCTATGTAGAGGCTCTTGGAGGTCATGCAACAGAGGAGAAGTCAACAGGAAGTTGTGAAGCAAGGAGGCCATGCCAAAACATTATGCAAGCCTCCCAAGACTAGTCTGGGTCTCTGTAGTACTGATTATCACTTGAGTTCATGATTTATTCATTATAGTTTTGTAATTTTTAAATTTGTACTTACAAATGGATTTTTATAATGAATCGGTTCATTGTTTAGAGAACTTGAAGACATAGGCATCTACCAAACTCTGATATTAACTTGTGTACAGTGTTCATTATTACTTATATTTCATTCTTTTTAGTTTATTATATTTTTGGATTTGAATTTTGGCATTAAAACTAATCCATCTATAAGGATCCAATAAGTAAAATTTTTAGAGTAAGAAATCTACCTGTTTACGGATCAATAGTCATAATAGAAATCTATGTATTATATGTTAAAAAAATATTTATTGATTATCACACTATCACTATTGATCAATATTTATTTCCTTGTATCACAACACTACTATAAGTTGTTTTATCTTTTTGTATTGGCTGCCATTTATGTTTAACTAGTGACACTATTTATCTATCACAACTAAGGTCTCTATAAACCTTTATAGTCACATGATGAGTAACCATTGGTTCCTTAATAAGATCATCCTAGGATAACATAGTCATGGTAAAATGGGATCTAGGAGAATGAGGAGAAGGATACTTTAATTTCACCTTCATAAATGTGATAATACCTATGTCAACATACTACTCAATTTTATATCTAGGTGCACAACAATCATCATCCCAATGACGATTAATGTAGTGATAGTTGCAATAAGGTTTATTTATAACTTTGTTAAAGTAATATGTTGGATGATAATTATTGGGAGGAAGTGTAATCATCCTCCTATCCAATAATGTTAAGTGAATGTCATCATGCCTATCTCTAAATGAATTAAACTTTATGGGCTCTTGCTTGGTATATAGTGTTTTAATCATGATAGGATTTGCTCTATAAGTTGGTTGTTTCCATTTATTGAGTATATTATCTTATTTCTATTGCAAATTTTTACTTTCAAGAGGTGGATAAGGTGATTTGATCATATTGGATGACTTTGGTGGTAACAACATAATATGAAAATATGCCTTTATATTAGTCTAAACAAGTCCTAATTTCTTATCTAATGAAATATTCTCATAGCCTAAATGTTTAAATGACTTATATGTGTGATAAAACTATTCTATAAGTGGGAAGATGAAACCTATATAGAATATACATTGTGTCTCCAAATCTTTTGGTTAATATATTAATTGTTGTATACATGAATTAAACCATAATATGTATCAAAATCTGGATTTGATTTTCCTAATGTAATGATGGAAATGTTTCATATGTAATTTTGGGTCCCATATTCAGTATAAAATGCACAATTAATACTTATTATAACTCATTATATTTATGTAATAACCCATTAGGCAGTGAATGGTGAAACCATTCTAATGCATTACTCTTTGGAAACAACTATAAAAATATAAAACTACCATTACAACCATTCATAGATTTTATGTAGGCTTTGACATGTAGATAAGGATCACCACTTCAATTAAACTTATAAAATATTAGAACATTAAATTTCCTTGGTAGTGGTGAATATAAGATATTGTGCAATATAGGATTGCCATGGATAGCATTTGAATCAACCCAAGAACAAAATGCCTTACTTTATAAAGTAATGTGATGTAATTTATGTTGGAAATCTTAGACAAAAGTGTGGTAAAGGCATAGACCAACATATAATCCTTATGTAAAGAGTTAGATAAAATAGATACACTTGTGCTCACTACTACATAAACCAAGATTGATAGCACTGTAAAAGATATCAAGCTAGCCATAAAGGGCTTTGAGGATTTCAGCATAGAACTCATGGAGAATGCACCTGAGTTTTATGCTCCCAAGATTTTGACATCTTAGTCTGAGGATAGAATAGAGATTTTGTATGGGGTAATTTGGGCCCTTAACCCATTTAGTGGAGTTTTTATGCCAACTTGATATCCACCTCGGCATGTATAGATATTTTGGTAAGTGGTTATCCTAATAGTTTAGGTAGCCAGCTAGAGGATGCAACACAAATCATGTACCAGTTGGTCGATGGATAACCATCTCCAAATTAATTAGGGCATCATCAAAGATCTTAAGATAGATAGTAAGTGGAGTGTAGGAATCATGGGGTTATGAGCTAGTGATTATGATGATGGAACTCCAACTTAGCACTCAGCATGCATCATCCACCCTAGCAAAGATACTCTTGAAGGCTTATTTCTTTGTATAACAACACTACTATAAATTGGTTTATATTTTTTTATTGGATACCATTTATGTTTAACTGATGGCACTATTTATCTATCATAACTACGAGCTCTAGAAACCTTCATACTCACATGATGAGTAACCATTGGTTCCTTAATAAGAACATTTTAAAATAACATATTCATGGTAAAATGGGATCTAAGAGAATGAGGAGAAGGATACTTTGATGTCCCTTTCATAAATGTGATAATACTTATGTTAACATACTACTTAATATTAACTCTAGGTGCACAACAATCATCATCCTAGTGATTATTAATGCAATGATAGTTGTAATAAGGTTGATTTCTAACTTTGTCCAAGAAATATGTTGGATGATAATTATTGGGAGGAAGTGTGATCATCCTCCTATCCAATAATGTCAAGTGAATGTCATCATGCCTATCTCTACATAAATTAAACTTTATGGGCTCTTGCTTGGTATATAGTGCTTTATTCATTATAGGAGTTTCTCTGTAAATTGGTTGTTTCCATTTATTGAGTATATTAGCTTGTTTCTATTGCATATTTCCTTTCCAAGAGGTGGATAAGGTGATTCAACCATATTGGATGACTTTGGTGGTAATAATATAATATCAAAATATGCCTCTGTATTAGTCTGAACAAGTCATAATTTCTTATCTAATGCAATAATCTCATCATAAATGTTGAAATGAAATATGTGTGATAAAAATATTCCATAAGAGGGAAGATGAAACCTATATAGAATAAACATTGTGTCTCCAAATCTGTTGGTTGATAGATTAATTATTGTCTACATGAATTAAACCATAATATGTATCAAAATTTGGCTCTAATTTTCCTAATGTGATGATGAAAATCTTTCATATGTAATTTTGGGTCCCTTGTTTAGTATAAAATGCATAATTAATACTTATTGTAACTTAATATATGTATGTAACAACCCACTAGGTAGTGAATGGTGAAACCATTCTAATGCATTATCTATAACTCTTTGGAAACAAATATAAAAATTTAAAACTACCATTGCAACCATTCATAGATTTTATGTAGGATTTGACATGTAGATAAGGATCACCACTTTAATTAAACTTAAAAAAAATTGTCACATTAAAGTTCTTTGGTAATGGTGCATATAAGATATTATGTGGTATAAGATTGCCATGGATAGCATTTAAATCAACCCAAGAATGAAATGTCATACTTTATAAAGTAATATGATGTAATTTGTGTTTGAAATCTTAGATGGAAGTGTGGAAAAGGCACAAGCCAACATAAAATCCTTTAGTAAAGAGTTATATAAAACAAATACACTTACACTCACTACTACATCAGTCAAGATTGATAGTGTCACAAAAGAGATCAAGTTAGCCATAAAGGGCTTTAAGGATTTTAGTACATAAGTCATAGAGAATACACCTGAGTTTGCATTCCCAAAAGTTTAATGGCTTAGTCAAAAGGTGGACTAGGGATTTTATATGGGGTAATATTGGGCCCTTAACCCATTTAGTGGAGTTTTTTCACCAATTTGATATCCACCTCAATGTATCTAGATATTTTGGCAAGTGGTTAGCCTAATAGTTTTGGTATCCAGCTGGAGAATGTAATGTAAATCATGCACCAGATGGTCGATGGCTAACCATATCCCAATTAATCAAGGCATTATTGAATATTTAAAGATAGATGGAAAGTGGAACATAGGAATTACAAGGTCATGGAATCAGCAGTTATGATGATGGAACACCAACTCAGTATGTAACTTTCACCCTGGCAAAGATGCTCTTGAAGGCTTATATAAAGAGCTTGAAATAAAATATGAAAGGAGAGGTAAAATTTCAGTGAATCTCTAGTGGAATGACTTCAAAACCATGATTTGTAAACTTTTCTTTAGTGCCCATTGAGGCTTAGATACAGAATGGAGCAAGCTCGTCTATGAGCCTTTGGGTTATTAGTATTATGATTTTGAATATAAAATCTTGATATGGACTTTAAACAACAATAAATGGTATTGCCTTAAATTATATGTGAGTTTTTCTAATTTTTATGTCTTGTAGTATTGTTGTGGGCTGCAAGTGTTTTAATGATGTTGCACTTTTGATCAATTATGTGAATTGAAGTTCATGTGTTTTTTGGGTTTCACAATTTTAATGGAGTCTCTATAATGTTCATGATGTCATCAATTTTACATGCAAGATGAGTATAGGTTTATGCTAGTGAACCCAACCCTATTTAATTTACATTTGTTTAATATGAAGAGTAAGTTAAATTAAATTATTTGTGTGGCCCATTGAGCACTTATATGACCTCTAACTTAACCTGAGAAAGGTCAGTGTCTATGGGTCTACCCTAGACTTAATTTTATGGTGCATTGCTTGAGTCCCCCTAGTGAAGCCTTGCACCATGGCATGACTAGCCCAACTCATGCCTCGATTCCTTCTCAATTATGCTTTAGGTGAGCACATAAGGCTTGTGCCTTATGTGGATTGATGCTGGCACAACTGAGTGTTTAAATGTTTAGCACAAAAGGAGTTATCCCATACTTGCACTTATTTGTAGTAAACCACCCCTATACTATCAAAACATTTTGGTTTCATTATTGGGACCTATGTTGAATTTTGTTACTACAATGGTATGACATAATGATGTACCAACTTTCTCTTGAAAAAATTGAACATTCGCTGCACTAGGTGGAAAATAGTTTTACGTAGAAGTACCCAACCTGCAAAGGATAAAAGCCAATAAAATGGGTTTAGGATAACCTATATGATGCTTTATATGAGGTTTTTTCTATGAGTTACCTAAGTATGTGTACAAGTGGTTGGTTTCATATTCAACCCATAGAAGAAGTTATGAATGATACTATGAGTAGACAAAGGAGTGCCTAAATAGGCTTGAGACCCTAGATGTTACTTGGACTAGAGTGATGGATAAATGGTGGTAAGGAGATTTGAATAGCTATATAATTTAGTTCATAGTATCAACTTATTAGTGCCCTGATGAACTGGAGTACCAGTTCTTGTGTGATCTTAGAGGCTCATTCATGAAGGAATTTGGCATAAAGCTCAAGAAGCTAATGGTTGATTATAGTTTTGGAACTTTGGTGATGGAAGGCCAAAATCCTTTTGTATATGAGCTATACAAAGGGGAAGAAGGGGATGTATAAGTGAGGCATGATGGAAGGGTATGATTAAATTGATAACTAAGAGCTCAAAAGACAAGCCTATAATAAGAGACAATGTTGATTGATGGAGGATCTAGAACCTATAAGTGTTGAGAGGACATGTAACAAAAAGGAAAGGCATTGGGAAAGATCTCTTGAAAAACAACACAAATATGAGAGATATAATAAAGCAATAGACCAAACTCGACACTTGATAGGTGTGGAATTCATTGAGTTCCTACATAATTTGGTGATTGTAGATATGCTTGATGCACATACCCCTTTAAACATGTGGCACATGCTCACACATTAGATCCCCCACTTGAAGATAGTAAATAAATGATTGTTGACCCTACCAATACATTAGATCTTAGATAGTTTGTAGATTTATATTGTAACTTTATTATTGAATAGATTATTATATACAAGGAGGTGAGTGAAACTACCTCTAGACTATTGAACGTTAACTCACCATAACATATTTTGAATGCAAGTGTACTAACACAATCGATGTCAATAATACAAAGTGGGTAACAACCCATAAGAAGTGGTCTAGTGCCAAAAACAAGTAGCACAACACCAATAACATCAACTTACCATTAGGGTTAAAGGTGTTAGAGGACCACCACTAGGATAGGCACTAGGGGAACAAATTCCATATGTACCAACTTCCCTTGTAGTAGATCTACTATGAAATGGCTATGCACCTTCCATAGTATTTTGGCATGGAAAATGTTGTATAACATGTGTTGAAGTGTGAATTATAGTGGCATGTGTGAGGCATAATATAGTCAAAGCACAAGGCTACTTAGTTTGTAACTTACTTGATCATGCCACACTTGGTATAGAAATTTTGATCCCAACCAGGCCATGGTTGACTATGATACCCTAAAGGATGCATTCCTGAAATAGTTTGACATCCCAAAGTTTGAACAATAGAGTATCATTGCGCTGAAAGAAAATATCCAAGGACTCTTAGAGAGTGTACATTTTTATGATGAACAGTTCAAAACTATCCCATCAAAAGTCCCATATGATATTCACCCTTCCCAATATGTGTGTAGTTCTTTAGGGGGTTACTCATGCCATTCCAAAAAGCACTTTCCATGAAGACTTTTATAGACCCTTGAGAAGTGCTTGAAGTTGTGCTCAGAGCTAATGAAATTATAAGTGTAAACACCAAGATCAGTCCATTTATGAAGGTGTAGATTGCATCTATGGCATCCTAACTATAAAAGCTTACCACCATCTCTATTTTTAACGCTTAAAGTGGACTATGGTGCATCAACTGTGAAATAGAAGGCCATAATAGAACTAACTACTCACTAAGGAATGTGTGTGTTCTACTTCTAAGCTATGAAGTCTATTTAGAAGTGCATGATGTGTGAAACTACCCTTTGTTATAATGTGCCAATTAAGTCAACATAACCATCTATTGTAATTTGTGCAAGACCTACACCCATACCACTATTGATTATTGAGTGATTGATGAAATGCATGAAAACATGGAAGGGGCATGTGATAGGCTACAATAGTAGTCAGAGGGTAATAAAACCAAGGGAATAATGGCTACAACTTATATAATACATGATTTAAGATGTAATGAGGATTTAGAGGGTGAGGTGGACAATGCAGTGGTGAAAAGTTCCTATTGTGCTCATGTTATAAATATGGATCAATAGAGTATTATCAGCATGACTTTCCTACACATCCCAAGTGTGGGTATTATTCACGGCCCAATAAGTTGAATAAGGCCTAGACCTTTAGAAAAAGTTGACCTAAGGTAGGCCTGGTGTAGACTAGGGCATAGGGATGATCAGGCATGAGTAGAAAATAGAAAAATAGACCCCAAAGGTATAGCCTACACACATAGTGAAAGTCAAAGTATAGGCAACTACTCATAGCAGATTCACCACTTAGTCACCAACTATGTCAGTAGTGAAGTTATGCTATGATTATGGGGATAAGGGTTAAAATGAACATGTAATGCATCCTTAAACCAAAAGTTGTGCCTTATCCAGACCCAATGTGGCAGAAGGACATACTATAGAAGGCTATGAGCATAATCCAAAACTTTCAAGGGGAACTCAATTAGAATGGGACCTAGAATCATAAGTTATTACCACTTGAAATAAATAGGATATCTGAGAAGTTGAAGTACAAGAATTGACTAATATCCTATGCCTCCTATAGAGTAAGGGTATACTTCCCCTATTAAAGAACTTACTCCTTGAACATGCAATTCAAAAGCAAGTTGATGTCATCATGCCATGCATGGAGAGGGTGAAAAATTCCAACACACTTACAATGTTGAATCTGACCAAGAACTCCTAGTGGATGCCACTATTGATGGTTGGTCTATCTATGAGGTTCTTGTAAACATAGGCATTGAGGTCAACATCTTGACCAAGACTGCTTGGGAGAAAATGGGTAGCCTAGTTTTGAGACCTTCCCCTCATGTGTTCTTCATGGCCAATAAGACCTAGGCACAACCTATTGGAATTCTTAAGAGTACAGTTGTAGATATCATGGGCATTCAATTATGGGTTGACTTTGAAGTAATAAAGCTAGCAGAGTAAGACAACTCCCTGGCACTTCTAGGAAGGTTGTGGTGTTATGAAAATAATGCATATATGTGATTCAAAAGGCGTTACATGATGTTTGAGAATGAAAAGGAGAGGGTAGTTATACCTCTTTCAAATGACCAAGGACCCCCTATGTCAAGAGCATGGACATTGAGGATGAAATCAACCATATCTATAACATCACAATGTAAGGCATCGAGACACTAAAACCAATCAATCAAGGAATCATCTCTTGGGAAGATAGATAGTCAGCCTTTAATACCACAAATGTTTCTTGTAATTGATGGGTCGAGGAATCATATGAGACCATTGGCTGATGATATCACTTGGTATGAGCAAAGGCACCAAAACCACTAAAAATGGGTTGGATATAGATTGTTTATGCTCCTAAACGATGGATCCCTTACACTAAGCAAAGAGGAAAAAGAGTGTTTCACATCAGTAAGGTCAAACTTGATGCACTCCCAAGGTATGAAGTAAGTAATCCTATAGAATACCTTGTCTATGATATTAAGTCATGCATCCCAAAGGAGGTGGATAGAATGAGTGCTCTAGTGTACACATTGAAAAGGAATGCCACTCATTGGTGGTCAGTGTGGAATCCTAGCTTGCCAACTTGGTAGAATGTAAAGGTTGCCATTTACACTAGATTTAGAAAAAACAATGAGGACCTAGACATTTTAGCTTACTCTGGTGACTCTAACCCTATAACACATGTATGACTTTGTAAAGAAATATGGACTATTTATGGTGAAAATTCCCCAAGAAATCTATGAGTACATACCTTCTATAGAACCTTAAAGACTTGGGCACAGGCATGGTATGTAATAAATGAGACACACCACAAAACAACATACTAAGATGCTCTTAAGGAGTGGTTAGTTCATACCTTTTCCTTTTCTTTACAAAATATTGAACTAATTAAACTATTACAGATAGTTTGAAGGTGAGTGTTTGAGGGCACCACTATATTAGAAGAGCACTTAAGGGACATGTTTAGTGAAAAAGGGTTAGCACTCCCAACCTTCTTTGAACAACAAATTTTGAATAGTGATTCTAGTGATGAAGATGATGACACTTGGCAAGTGCATAACTGGAAGAATTTAGTAAAGAAAAATAAGTTAGTGTGCCAAGTTGAAGATGACACCCTAGAATAAAAAGACCCTACCCATCTTCGGGTAGAGACAACCAAGGGAAGTAGACAAGTCACAAATTCACACCAAGAGAAGCATGAATTCTATTAGGCATTGTTAAAAACTACCAAGGTAGATATCAATTTAGAGGGGGAACCCAAAATTACCACTCTGTGCACCTATTGGACTGACACAAAATTGGCACATATTTTTGTTCTCTTGAAATAATTCCAAGACTTATTCCCATGAAACTATAAAGATATGAAATGCATCCACTCATCTATCAGGAAGATGATCATCAAACTAGTTGATGATTTGAGACCCATCAAGAAGAGGCCTTACATAATACACCCAAATCTTCATGCCAAGGTCAAAACCAAGATTGATGGCATGCTAGTTACAAGAGTTATCTACACAATGAAAGAGTCTAAATGGGTCAGCCACATAGTCATCAGCATCAAAAAGTATGGGTGCATTTGAATTTGTATTGACTATAGGATGTTGAATTCCACCTATGTGATTGGCCCCTTCCAAACTCCGTTCATCAATGAAGTATTGGATGGTGTCATAGGTTGTAAAATATACACCTTTACTAATGGATTTTCAAGATACCATCAAGTCTAGATCAAGGAGGAGGACAAGCCCAAAACCACCTTTACGACTGAGTGGGAATGTTTCATATAAAATGTGATACCCTTTGGTCTGAATAATGTACCAGTCATTTTATTTTAGGTGGTGATCATTGTAATCAAAGACTTTACTCACAAGTTCCTCCAAGTATATTTAGATGATTATACAGTGTATGTATTAGTAAAATATCACTATGATAATTTATGCCTAATGTTTAAAAGGTGTCAATAGTTACAAATCTCTTTGAATCTCAAGAAGTGTATTTTTATGATGTTATTTGGCACTTCTCTGGGGCACATCATATGCAAGGATAGTCTTCTCATTGATCCATCTAAAATTGTAATCATCCTTTAGTTTCAAACACCATCAATACAGAAAGACTTCTATGCTTTTCTTGGTCACTACAAATATTACAGGAAGTTCATAAGGAATTATGCAAAGATTATAGTGTTGATAGAGGAACTATTACAAAAATATGACCCATTCTATTAGGGTGTAGCATAGGAGGATGATTTAAAAACCCTAAAGATAAAGCTATCAAGTGTGTCGATACTATAATTTCCTAACTGGGCAACTCCCTTCCATGTCCATGTCAATGTCTCTACCACTATAATTAGCACCATTCTTGCACAACCAAGAAAAGGGAAAATAGATCATCCTATTTATTTTACAAGTGGGAAACTGGCCAAGATAAAACAAAATTATACCATGATTGAGCGTGAGGTGCTTTTCATGGTCTACACCCTACATAAGTTTTGATAGTATTTACTATTAACCCCTTTATCTTCTTTACTAATCATGAATCACTTAAGTACCTAGTGAACAATCCCATTTTACATGGGCACATTTTCTAATGGATCATTTTGTTTCAATAATTCTAGTTTTTTGTTGTAATAAAGCTTGGAAAGTAAAATTTAGGCCTAGACCATTTATCTCACATCAACTCTAGAGATGCATTTGTACCAATTGAAGATGATATGCCTGACATGCAACTTTATAGGATCCAACACATCTTAGAAGACTTAGTAGAAATCTTTACATTTTTGACCTCTAGATTTGCACCTTAGGACATGATACCAAAAGTAAATAAGTAGCTCACATTTCATACCACCCCATTTCAACTCATTTTTGTAGAACTATACAAATTAGGATACAATAAGATCATGCACCAATGTGTACTAGAGCATGAATCGGACCTGGTACTATAATAAGCACATGAGGGGATTGTTGGAGGCCATTGTGATAGAGATGCCTTAGCATGAAAAATGTTACAATCAAGCTTGTGGTGGCCAACTATGTTTAATGATGTAAAAGAATATTCCAAAACATGTGATGTCTGCTAGTGCACTAGAAATTCAAACCACCAAGATGATATTCCCTTCATCCCTATCCTTTCTCAGGTGCCATTTAAAAAATGGGCCATTGATTTTATTGGGCCTATTACTCCTACCACAAGGCAAATAGGTGAAAGGTACATTTTGGATACTATAGATTACTTTACCAAATGTTCAAAAGTGGTCATCATAGTAGCAAAATTCATTTGGGAAAACATTATCAATAGTTATGGGTTCCTACTCAGCTTGAATAGTGATCATAATAGACATTTTATCAATGAAATAGTTTGGATATTGTTGTCTAAATACATGATTGTGCACCATAAAATGACACCCTACCACCCCAGGCTAATATAACTGCATAAACATTCAATAAAATATTGGGGATGTGCCTCACAAAAATATGTGACATTAGTCGAAAGGATTAGGATGGCAGTGTGTCAGTATGGGCCTATCACATGACATACAAGTGCCTGAATAAGGCTACACGATTCCAGCTAGTGTTTGGAATAGAGGATGTTTTAACTATGGAGTTCCTAGTGCTCTCATTATGCATCACACGTATTGGTTGATTAGATGACCAAGAGTCATTAAGTGCATGCCTAAAATATTTCGAGAGGCTAGATGAGACAGATAACCAAGAATGATGGAGCCAACAGATAGTGAAGGCCCACTAAGAGACATGCCATGATAAGCCCATCAAGATCAATGTGTTAACAGAAGGTGCATTAGTCCTATTATATAATTTTAAGTACATAAGGCACCCAATCAAATTACATATCAGGTGGATGGGACTTTATGTCATCCAAAGCATCTTGGAGACTGGTGCATGAAAGCTACGCACATTGACTAGTGAAATGCTTCCCAGTTATTTCAATGGCAATAGATTGAAATTATACTATCACTAAGATGGCACTTGTGCCATCTAATGCTAAATTCTTGGTCAAAAGTTAGTCACTTTGTCTTGTGACCATAATAAAGTTGGTGCAATCCAAATCTTTTTCATATGTTTATTTCTTTTGTGTTGTTTGAATAAGCATGACACTTTCAAGCCCATAATATAATGATCTTGACACTTGTACTCACATAAATATAGTCAGGTGAGTCGATTTTGGTCACTTTTTAAAGCACCTATGGCTAGACACCTAAGTTTATGGGTCTATGTGAAGTCTGTCAAGCTAATTGAACTATAAGTGTAAATTGATGAGTAAAGTGTAGAAGGTGTTCATGCATAGGATACCAAGAGGAGATAGTGAGGCATTAGAGTACCAGTGTAAGGACTTGTATTGGGCAAGGAATGATGAAACAAGAGACAGTAAAGGGAATAAAAATAAATCAAGACAATGAGGTGTGCTTGAGATGAAGTGTAGCACTAGAGAAGAGATGGAACCTAGGAGGATAAATCATGCACATGTGAAGCACTACACCTAGGTAACTAGAAGGAAGGCAAAGGTCATGCCAAGATAAACAAAGCACAAGAAAGTGACCATTTTGATAGTTGGCACCCACCCAATAGTTTGTGAGAAGTGACCATTTGAATTACCTATCACTTCCTTGAATAAATTATTAGCATAGTTAATGCTACGGTGGTGGAAAAATAAAGATCTGCATTAATGAGTAGATGGTAGTGGATTTTACCAAATTTCATTGGTTTTATCATATTTTGAGAATCTAAATGACATCAACCATCAATTTGGTGGATGAGAAAAGCATATAAAACCAAATTTAGTAGAGGTAGGTGGTTTACTTATCACCTTCAAAAGAACAGAGCAAGGAGCCAAACCCACCAAAAGATAAAATGCTACCAAAGATAAAACAAAGTTCCCCATAGCCTTCCCAAGTGTGAGCAAAAGAGTGAGTAAGAGATTGTGTTTCACACTAACGAGAAGAGGAGGAAAATGAATGGAATTTGAAGGAAAATAAGAAAGCAAATATTTTGTTAGGATAAGTAATCTTCCATTAATGGGGTAAGAAGCTCAATAGACAAACATACAGTCACATTTACCATGACTATGAAATAAACTAGACACCATTTTGGGCTTTAGAAGGATAAATTGACCATGGTTCAATAGTACTAGGCTCAATATGGGGAAGAAAATATTGAGCATACGACCACTAGGAGCTCACAAAGATGTGAAAAAAGTAAAATTAGTAAGGGAAGCAACCTCTATAAAACTAGAGGCATAATTGGTAGAGGGAGTTAGTGTCATGGAGGTTGATCCAACTATGAGTGCAAAGCTTGCCTACCAAGAGATGAAGTAGTCATCAGAAGTCATGGTGGGGTAAAAGTGGGTATCCTTCACCCATGTATGTAAGTTGAAATAATACAACAATAAAAAAGGGAGCAATGTACAAGGATTGGACAAAAATTAGATGGTAGACATAGGCAAGAAGACCAAGGTAGTCATCACACTTTTTGATGTCTCTATCAGAGAGAAGTTACAAACTATGGGCACAACACAACTTTTTGAGTTTTCAAGCTTTAGCAAGCTAGAAAGCCTAGTACATTTCCTTCTCTCGTGGGTGTATGATGACCAGTTCTATTTTATTGGATCGTGTATGAGAATTTATGTAACCCACATAAGTAGAATCATAGGGTTACCTTGTATAAGAGCACATATATGGAAAATGATGGATGATGATGTAAAGGTAGAGAGGGTCATATAGATCTTGAGCTATTACAAATCAAGATTTTCATTCCCTATAAAAGACATCCAAGACCCAAGCATAAAGGCAACAATGCACCTGGTAAGTTCCAAACTTTGCCCTGATAGTTAATGGTCAGATATAAGTAAAACCTTAATTTGCATTACCCACCACATGATGCAAGGAGAAATATTCAACATCTCCAAGTTTATTGAAGAAGAAATCATAAATAATGTGTAAGAATTCCATCGGGTGTGTGAGACCTTAAAGTGGAAATACATGCTTATCCTTATGGTGATAGAGAAGATAGGTATGTTATATGGTGATGATGACCACCTATGGGTGTTTAAACCAAACCATGAGTCCCCAATGGTTAAGTACCAAGACTTCATTTGTAACCCCAATTTCTCTTAGAAGTACAAAACTAGAGTGCAAGGGTGGTTTGACAGGTATGTGGATCCCTTTGATAAGGAGTGATACATCGCACAATAACTCCCTCAGTAACTCATGGTAATGATAACTTTTGCCATGATGTAATACTTCTATGTGATGCATCTAGCATTCAAAGATGAAAATCTTTCAGGTTATCTCTGATAACCATACATGTTCTCAGCTAAATACTATAGGGTGACATTGAAGAGGATCCCAAATTCACAACATATTGATATCCAGGTTAAGGCCATATATTGTGATAGAACGATGATGAGGCATAAATTTGTGCACTCCAAAACCAAGGCAACCAAGGATGAGGAGGATGATAGCAACAGGCCTGACATCCATCCCCTCTAAAGGTTAATAATCAATGGAAAAAAATTTAAATTATATTATGAGATGAAGCAATGAGATAAGGGTGGAGATCCTAGAAAGAATGATGAGCACCCCCTCCTAGTAGGTGATGAAGGAAAGGATGCACCAAAATTTTGGGTGACATCACTCCCAAGGAATCAGGTTGAAAAATTAGAGGAAGTTACGAAGAGCATATAGCTAAAGATATCCTCTAAGGAAACAATTGCACCACTTGCCCTAAAGAATAACATGACATTCAATCAAAAGAATGTTTCTTCCAGTAAACATCCAAGAAAATAGACTAAGGGACTTGTGGCATTCCCTACCAAGACCCTTGAAGATATGGAAAAAAAAGTGGCCCTAACACCCATAATAGAAGAAGAGACTAAAGAAGATACAGCAGGTACTTATATACCATAAATAGAGGAAGGTGAAGAGAAGCTCGATGCTGGTAACATTCAGGAGGCCCTACAAAGTAGCATGGCTACCACACTAAAAGTAACTACAAAATTGTCAAGCCTTACATCTAGCACAACCTCACTAAAGAGCCCACCAAGGAAACTAGAGCCAACATCCAAGGATAAGGCCTCGCTAGCATCCCCTCAATCTATCAAGGAGAAAAGAGTGACCTGGAAGAAGATGGAACTTAGTGAGGAAGACATAAACTGGGATTTGGTGCTTGAAGAGAATCAAAAACTTGACCAAGAACAAAAGAAGGCTAAGTTAGATAAGAGGGCCCAAAAAGTACCCTCGAGTGTAGAACCAATAGCATAAATGGTCAAACAAGCACCAAGTGATCCTATTGGATAAGCAGAGGAAGCTAATAAGGCACGCCCAAGTAGTTAAGGAGTGTCTGGACCAAAATAAGGTAATATTGGTCACTCAAAGTAACAAACAAAGATAGCTGAAGAGCATTAGAAGCAATAAAGAGAGCTTAGCACCAAAATTAAAACCCTTGAGGTAAATATTGAGAATTCTTGGGTGAATAAATGAACATGGGGGAGAAGTCCAATGAATCAACCCCTAAGGACAAGATAAGTGACTCCTCAAAATAACACACCAAAGAGAGTGGTGGCACAAATGAAGAGGAAAATTTTCACATGGAGAAGGACCTCATCAAAAAGGATGATAGAGAGCTTAACATTAGTAAAATGACACATAAGAATTAGGGGGATGAATATTTATACTTAAATAAAACTATGCCCCCCAAGCCATGATGACAAGGATGCACAAGTAGCTTTCATTTACATTGTACCATTATATAGATGATCCCCAATTTGAGGCACCAAAGGCTGCTACTTTGAGACTAAAACATTCTGAAGAAGGGTAAGAATCCCTTCTCTTTGACCTAAATGCCATGAACCTAGTCCAATTTTGGAATGTGCTAATAAAATTGGCCATGGAAGTAATGTGTCAGAATGTCATAAATGATAATAAGGTGAGGAAACTAAAGAAACTCCTCAAAGAATCCAAGGAGGAAGCACAAGCCAATAGGTTCAAATTGTAATAGATTTATGAGGACATGGAGGCATCTTAGCCATCTATTTTGGTTGGCATCATCACTTTAGACCTTTCATAGGTTGATAGTATTTATGTATTGGTGGAGAAAATGCTCCCAAGACTACATCTCGAGTTGATGTGAGAAGAAGAAGAAGAAGAGGATGACCCAAACATTTCACTAAAGAAGGAGCTATCGAATAATCTCCAAAAAGTGGAGGATCTCTTCAAAACATTAAAGGAAGGCATAGAAATAATAGATGTAATCTTATTAAACTTATCTAATTAAGCCTCAATAATAGATGTGCACTTAAAATAAGTGAAGGATGAGAAGGAGCAGTTTATGGCTAAAGTGTACTCTGTAGGTAGGGCAAATACATAATATATCATGATTAGCATAAATGCATTAAGGAATCAGATCAAAGACCAGGAAATAACCTTGGAATAACTCTTTTGTGTTATATAGACTAAGGCCTATGAGTAAGGGGAGATCTTAGACAAAAGTATGGAAAAGGCACAGGCCAATGTAGAAGCCTTCTATAAAGAGTTGATAAAATAGATACACTTGTGCTCATAATTTCATCAACTGAGATTGATAGAGCTGTAAAAGAGATCAAACTAGCCATAAAGGGCTTTGAGGATTTTAGTGTAAAACTCATGGAGAATACACTTAAGTTTTGTGCTCCCAAGAATTTGATGATTTAGTCTGAGGGTGGACTAGAGATTTTATATGGGGTAGTGTTGGACCTCTAACCCATTTAGTGGAGTTTTCATGCCAACTTGATATCCACCACAACATGTCTAGATATTTTGTCAAGTGGTTAACCTAACAGTTTTGTTATCCATCTAGATAATGCAACACAAATCATGCACCATTTGGCTGATGGCTAACCATCTCCTGGTTAATTAGGGCATCATCAAATATCTGAAGATAGATGGCAAGTGGAGTGTAGGAATTATGGGGTCATAGAACCAGCGATTATGATGAGGGAACTCTAACTCATCACTCAGCATGAAGCTTTCACCCTGGAAAATATATTCCTAGAGGCTTATATAAAAATCTCAAAATAGAGGATGAAAGGAGAGGGAGAACTGCAGTGAAGCTCTAGTCAAATGACTTCAAAACCATGCTTTGTAAACTTTTTTCTAGTGGCCATTGAGGCTTAGATATAGAATAGAGGCCACTATGACTCCAATTTCATGTGTCCAATCTCATTTATGAGCCTCTTGGTTGTTAGTATTATGATTTTCAATGTAAACTCTTGATATGGACTTTGAACAATGATAAATGGTGTTGCCTTAAATTATATGTGAGTTTATATGGTTCACATGTCTTGTAGTATTGTTATGGGATGCAAGTGTTTGAGTGATGTCACACTTTTGATAAATTATTTGAATTGAAGTTCATATGTTTTTTTGGTTTCATTATTTTAATGGAATCTCTATAATTTTCATGACATCATCATTATTTTGCATACAAGATGAGTATAGGTCTATGCCAGTGAACCCAACCCCTATTTAATTTGCATATGTTTAGTATGAAGAGTAAGTTAAATGAAATTAGTCTTGTGGCTCATTAAGTGCCTATATGACCTCTAACTTACTCTGAGAAAGTTCTACACCTATGGGTCTACCACAGAATTAAGTTTATGGTGTATTTCTTGAGTCCCCTTAGTGAAGCCTTGTGTCATGGCATGACTAGCCTAACACAGGCCCCAGTTCTTTCTCAGCTACACTTCGGGTGAGCACATAAGGCTTATGACTTATGTGGATTGATGCTAACACAGTTGAGAGTTTAAATGTTCAGCACAAAGGGAGTTATCGCATGCTTGTGCTTGTTTGTAGTAAACCACCCCTAAACTATCATGACATACTTTTCTTTTTGAAAGAGAACTAGGAATATCATTAATATTTGTAATACTATTATCACTAATCACATTATCATTTGATTTATCATGTAACATTCAATCATCATCAACATGAGGGGTGGGTAGAAATTAAATCATATTATATGTATTAGATATATTTTCCTCTTCAATATATGAATAATAATCATCATCATTCTCATAATATTATTTTTCATTTTTACAATCAACATTTGAAATAACCACACTTTCATGCTCACTAGAAAAGGGTATGAAATATTTATTTATATTTTGTATGTCATTCAAAGCATCATCACATATAAGAGGAATGCAATTTTTATTTTCGTTGTGATCATTTGAAATTGAAATAACTTTATTTTGAGGAAGTGAGTAAGAAGGAGCAAAGATTGCATTTTCAACCTTGTTCATAGCATCATCACATGAAAAATGAATGAAATGTTTACTTTCATTATCAACATTTGAAATTGTAACATTATTTTGTGAGGAAAAGGTAAATAAAAGATAAATAGTTATATTTTCTACCTTGTTCAAAGCATCATGACTTTCATTTTTTATTCTGAAAGAGAAGGGAGTAGAAGGTGTATTTTCAATTTTTACTTCAGAGAAGTCATTATCATATGATAAAGGAACATTATTATAACTAGAATGTTGAGATGCACAAATGTCATTTTCCTCATGCAAGGGAATTTCAACCTTATTTGATTTATATTGTAGAACGTTTAAAAATATATGTAGCAAAAAATATTGACAACCTAGGAGTATTATCAAATAATGCATCACCAATAAGAGTTTCATTTAGAATTATATTATAAATTTCCTTCTCTTGAATTGTAATAAAAGTATTAAAAAAGGTAGGAGAAGAGCATGCATCTACACTGCTTCATTTAACATTTTGATCATCACTTAGATAATATTCATAATAACCATCATGGAAATAATAATAATCATCATCATTATATATATGGTCATGTTTTTCATTTGTATATATCATACGATCTTATTAGTTTGTCCATTTTTTATTGTAATTATAAGGAACACCTAAGAATTCATCAATGGGTTAAGGGGAAAAAATTCCTTGTTAGTCATTTTAAATTTAATGAAAATTAAAATGAGAACAAGAGGAGAAATAAAAACCAATGCTAACGCATAGTCCAACATAACAGGGAAATCAAAATTTAATTATAAACCTAAGAGGATAAAATTTTGAAGGAAAGCCTTAAGGTTAGAAACTATGGTTTGGATATGTTCGATTAATAAGGTGGGTTCACCAATATGTTTTATCAAAATCAGTGATTAAATGGAGTTTAATATAATAAAATAAAATAGCCAAGTAGAATAAATGGATAAACAAATAGACATTAAATCATTCATTCACTTGAAAATAAATGATATTGAGTAGCTAGGGTTTTGACTAAAATATGAAAAAGATATGAAAAAAAAACTATTAAAGCTACATAGAGTTGTGTATGATTATATTTTACCTTGAATTTAACTGAGGTATTGTTTGATTTAACTATCTAACTTTCATGTATGTTTGGGACAAGAGCAGGGGATTTGGATAGGAATGCACCACTATACTATCCTATTAGGGCATTTTTGTCGAAGCTACTCCTGTGACAAAAGTGTAAACTAAGATTCTATGTGGATTCACCTATAGATTAACTTTAGCTTGGCACAAATCTAATATTATGAGATTTAACCTATGTTTTAGCCTTTTCTTCTTTAAAAAATTTTTGGAGCCCTGCATATAAAATAAACAAAGATCAAATATAAATGCGAGGAAAAATGGGGAAGTCAGAATAGTTGAGCTTGCCTCAGAACTGTGTTGGACTTAGTGCTACCTACATAGCCCTAATGATAGGGACCTCAGTTCGATGTAGTTCTCCATATAATATGTGTGCATGATTTGATTATATGCAATGTGGATTTAAATGTTCTTTTGCTTAGACCCTCCTCTTGGTCAAAGCATGCAATTTTCATTTGATATATATAGACTTTAGATAAATGCAAAAATGGAGCTTGTTGTAGTATGTGTTTATTTAGTATGCTAGTACCAAATTGATAATTTGTTCATGTAAAATGCCGCATGCCAATTGACTCAAATAAGGGTAAAATGATCTTAAAAAGAGACCCAAAATAAACTTGCATCTAAAAGAGTTATGAAATGTGTGATGGACAAGAAAATAATGTGTTATTGTCCAGACAGTGTGCTCCTATCCAAAGACAAGAAAATAATGCAATGAGAGTAAAAGCATGACCAAGGATCCCTGTGACTCAGATGAAGACTAACATAAAAGACTTAAACTTTTAATAAAATAGTAAAATTAGTGTGAAAGAGAGATAGAAATGACATGAGACTATGACAACATGAAATAATGGGATCATAATTCAACATCAAGATATTTCAAATGCAAAAGACATAATGTTTGTGTTTACTTGACCAAATTTGGGTGTATATAGTTAACACCCATGAAAACAAACATTAACTTCCTTCCTAAAGCATTGGAAATAGTTTGTCTTATCATTTATATAAGGAGATATAAAATACAATTTTTAGTTTTAATGTTTGATACAATCATCTGTGAAAACAAACATCAGCTTCCCTCATAAATGCCTTAAAAAAAATTATCTTATCCTATTTGTAAATTGAGAGAGTTATCAAATTTTAGACACCTAAATTGGTACAAGGATTATTATTGCAATGTTTTTATAGTCATTTTGTGTATATGGATCATTGGTTTAAATAAGGGCCTTATTATCACTTGATCATGTGTTTTCCTTCCCTTTTTCATCCTCTTATGGTCCTATTATGTTCTCATTTGTATGTTTTCTCTCTCTTATATATTTATTCTATGCTTAGAGGCCTCTTGTGTTAATCTTATCTCTATCCTTCATAATTTTACTGAAGAAACATAATTGGTGGTTTGTCAATTGTGTCCCTTTTTGTTTTTGGGGCCCTTCTTTCCCTCTCCTTCTATTTTTGATGTGTCAAACTAATATTTTCAATTTTCTCTCTTTTTATTAGTTTGGCTATGAGACCTGATGATGTACCCAAGTACATAAAAATCTCTCATAAAGTAGAGAAAAAGAGAAATCTCGTAGGAAAATCACCCTCAAAAAAGAGAGGAAAAAAAAGTGGGATAAAAAGGCTCACTAGAAGTTACAATTGTTTGTAGTCACCCTGTATCCTACAAAATATGGTGAATATGTGTCTCCATAAAGAAGAGAGAGAAGTTAAGTGTATAATGTCTCATGGAAAATATTTTAGTAAGTCCCTCTGCAATAAATGATGTATCTTCCTTATGGAATAAATAGACCCCAAGTTATCAAACAACTAAATTCCCACTCAAGTGGAATGCAGGTAGGAATAAGGATGCAAATCTTTGTAATATGATCAAATGTCTCCAAGATCGTGCTCAAATGTGCCAAACTCCAATCAGGAATCATAGGCCTAACTATAGAATATGACAATAAGGAAGCATAAAATGAAGGAGATAGAACATGAGAGTTTATACATACCCTCACCACATCCAAAGAATAAGATGCAACTCCAATAGAGTTGTCATCAAAGAGAAGACAAATATCCTCAATGTTGTCATCTAGATCCAAAATGTGAGACTCTATAAACAAAGAATAGATGTATAATAGAAAAGTGTCCCAATAAGGTGAATCTAGAAGACATGTAATTCTACTACAAAGAATCATTAGAAGCTCTTGAAAGAGTAACTCTGAACTCTATACTAGCAACAGGGGAAGTTCAAATCCTAGTATATGTCATGTGACTACACTTCACATCCTATAAAGTATTCTATCATGAAGAATCACTAGAAGCTCTCGACGAAGTGACACTAAGATATGAAGTAGGAGGAGGAGGAGTGATATAAATCTTAGCAACATCTCTAAAAATATTTTGAAGAGTGCTCCAAATAGTGGAGGGACACTTTGTGTGCTCCACATGGTGATGTAGATCCCATGAAATGTACTTTAATAAGTGACCATATATAGTCATAATAATTGGTCTAGCCATTGTATTGATAAAGATCAATAAGAGTAGGAACATGTCCATATATAAATGGAATAAGGTCTTGATCCATGAGCAAGCATTCCATATACATCTACCATGAAGCATTCTTATTCTTTCTAAGAAGATTCACTAAAGTGTAATTAACTATCCTCGTTTGGTCTCTCCCAATTGGAGATAGGTGAGTCTAGATGACCACATGTAACCATGAACGTTCAATGTGATAGATGTCATACTTAGTTGAAAATGTGTCCAAATGAATAATATATGCAATAGTCACCAAATTAACCCCAATATTTCATAGGTTGGTACTTTATAATTGAGTGTGTATATAATCAACACATATATAAAAATCAACACAAGTATGCAAAGTAGAAGAACTACAACCCACTGAAAACTATAGAAGATCAATTTTAAAAGGCTCAAAAATAGCATAAATGTATAGATCTTGAAAAAAATTCACTTTCAATAAAATGGTGCCTGAAAAGGAGTTGTTAGTTGAAAGTTATGGAATTTTGATTTTTTATTGCTTGAAAAAATAATGATCCCCACTTTGCATAAATTTTTGGTATGCAAAACATTTGGCCAATTTTAGAAGGAAAAGTTAAGTCCCCTTGGGTTTGCATAAATTTTGGGTGTGAGAAAATTTTGGCCTAACTTTGAGAGGAAAATTTAAGCTCCCTTGGGTTGGTTATTATCAAGGGCTAAATTTCCATGTGGCCAAGGGGATAAGGGATAGGATGAGTACTCCCTTGATGATGTTGCATTACATTGTGATGTGACTTTGTGAGTGATGTCACTCCAAATTTCACTCTAATTTCCCAATTACAATTAATGGGTTTAATTTTGACATCCTTTATATTGTCGTTGGAGTTTTGGAGTGTCCTCACAATCATCATGATTTTCTATTGGAGTCATCAAAGATTAAAGTCATCAAAAACATCCACCCTCCTTATAGTCAGAGTTAAGGAATACAGAAGTATCTATAATTTATAATGTTAGGATTGGTACCCTACCTATAGTCAGATAAAGGTGTCAGACTTGTAGTGGGGGTCTGCAGTCATCAGGGTTATCGACTACTCTAAAAGATAATATTTTTAATGTTGGGTTTTTAGCCTATTTCAATAGTCAAAAGTCTCAATGCCTATATTTCAAACTACTCTAATAATTTATAATTGTGATGTTGAGGTTGTGGAACACTCTGATAATTGATAGTCCTAATGTTGAATCTTTTCATCAGAGATGCAGCTGAGCTAAATAGTCATCAATATTTTTGAGGCTACCAATAGTGACAAAAATTTGTCATAAATACTATTCATGTTGAATGTATGTGTGGTCCCAATAGGTGTTAGATAAGATGATAGTTATGGTAGCATCAATAAAGTGAGAGTTTATGGTATTACAAGGAAGGCATGAAACTCTAGCAGGAGTCAAGAAGACTCAAAGTTATAGTAGTATTCACACAGCTATGAAAACTCCACCTAACACAAAATCACTTGATCCATTTCACCTCTTGAAAATCCACTAAAGACCCACTAAATATCTCCAAAAACTTATAAATTGATTTTCCATTTGAGAACCTAACTGTATTGATTTGCTTGAAATCATCGAAAAAGTCCTAAAACCCTCTAAAAATAGCAAAAATCAACTATCATGAAACTAGGTCATGTTAATATTGATTCTAAGGTTTTGAAACCTTTTGAATCTAATGGCATAGGTTATTTTGCATGAAAAATTACTAAATGAAATATGATCAGTACGATACACCTTTTTCTTATTATTTTTTTAATTTAGATCATTAGAGGACCCAAAAGAATGACAAAATATAGGAAAGAGTCTATATTCAATAGTTAGGTCAATGAATGACAGATCTATGACATACAAGTTGAAACTCAATATTTCACAATAGGGACAACATGGCATTCATCTACTAGAAAAGCTCTGATACCATGTCAAATTGGGCCACACTTGAGGATCGACTAGATAGGATCGAATGTATGAAGGTGAATCTTTATGAATTAGTGAAATCATGAAAACATGATAATAAGAATCTCACAATATGAAAAGTCATTCAAATTCAATAACATTCCTGGTTGGTTTTAGATTAACTAGTCAAATAACTTTAGGAAAGGTACACATATATGTGCAAGATAGACACATCCTCATAGTCTCATGAATATAGGATTATCTTTCCTAATGACCTTTATTAAACACCCAAGTGACACCTAAGCAAGATAACTAGACCACGTAGGTAAAACCACATGGTGGGAAAAAGCCTACACCAACATATCTTTCTATCAATTTTTACATGATTATATTTACCTATAGCTACATACATGTGTTTACAAATATTTTACAAAATATGATAATAACTGCTTTGTTTATATTACATGATGTGAATGATTGTTTATTTTGAGATGAGTGATTAGCAAAAACATGTATCAACCCCTCACCTTAAATGAGGGGCATATATATATATATATATATATATATATATATATATATATATATATATATATATATATATATATATATATATATATATATATATATATATATATATATATATATATATATATATTGTAAATGATTGCTAGGATATTCTAGATACAAATAAGTTTATAAAGATCAACACAAATTGAGAAGTGTCACATATTTGCTTCCATGATCAAGAAGCACTTACATTATCAGAATTTACTCTGAAATTTATAGTGCTCAAGAAGAGCTTAGCAAAATTTATTTTCAGTTTTTATTTCCCAGGAATGGAAAAATGGTTTGCTACCATAGAGTGTCTTTTTTCTTATGCTTATTTTTCAATTTCTATTTTATTTTATAATATTCACACAAATTTACCATGATATTAAATATTTTTTACCGTTTTTGTTTGATTTCAATTACACCCAATTCGTAGATATTGAAGTGGGTATGCACCCCCAATCTATAATATGGATTATTCATCCTTCCTTCCCTTAGGTAGGTGCATGTACATTATTAAATTGTGTTTTACTTTAAGGCATGTATGCATAACTCTCTCTCTCACACACACACACACATCATAGTGGAAATTTATGTAGAAAATCCTAATTTTAGTATAAGTTTGTTATTGCAATGTTTTTATTATCATTTTGTGCATAGGGATCATTAATTTGAATTATGTTCTTATTAGCATTTTTTTTATTTTCCTTTTCTTCTTTCCTTCTCATGTGGTCCCATTATATTCTTCATATTTTTTTCTCTCTCTCTTATCTATTTTTTGGTATTTGAAGGACTCTTGTGTTCTCCTATCTTCATCCTTTATCTTTTCTACATTTGGAACAAAATTGATCGGCTACAGATTGTGTCTCTTTCCATTTAGTGGGCATTTTTTTATCTTCTCTTTTAGATGTATGAACATGTGATTGTCGATTTGCCATATTTTTATTTTTTAGTTGACACACCAATGGGTTCTTAATTCAAACTTAATAATTTTATAAATAAAAATCCTCTTAGAGATATTTAAATAAAAATTATCAATAGGAATCAAGTCATAGGGACACTAAAAAAGTGATATCTATGCTCTTCAAGACTTTTTAATGAAATTCAAAGGCCAAATAGTTACATACATTTATCAAAATAATATTTAAGTGAATGATCATGTAGTTGAACTTGATTATCTAGGGAGATAATGTGAATCCATATCTCTCGATTGGGTTAATATTACACTCACACGTACTAGAACTACATCATTCCCAGCATGTGGGATATATATTTATAACTCTTCAAGAGGTTTCATGAGCCAACTAACCTTGAATTATATCATTCCTCTTGCGACATCTTCTAGAGAATTAGGTTAAAATTATAAGAAGTTATTCAACAATTCAACCACCAATTCAGTGAAGCAAATACACAACCCTATTTATCATCTCCATGCACACTTACCCAAAAAGTTATAAAATCAAAAAATCAACAAAGTATAAAATTGATGATTAGGTATAAAATCAGTGGCAATAGAGGTACACAATTAGCGACCAATCGATTACATATAATACAAACGTGAAAACCTATCGATTATGTCCCATTTCACACTATAGGTCAAAATTACAAGATTTTATCTCAAACAACATCCACATCCTATTTCCAGTCTTAACTTTCATTAACAATGATCAAGTGTTTATGTTTCTCTCTCTCTTTCTATTTTGGTACATTTTCCTTAATTACTTAATAATCTTTCATACTTTTATATTATATTTTGGTTATAATTCAAATCTGACTACTATTGATAATTCTATTATTATAGATCCTGATTGTGCATTCATTTTAGTGTATTTTACGTACAATATTTATCCCCTAAAACAAAAATAGTTAAAACAAAAATATATATTTTAATTTCCTTATTAAAGATGCACCATCCATATATTATTTGAATGTGCCTTTGTTTTATTCTAATAAGGTTATTGTCTTCTTAATCTTAATTTTATTTTTTTTTAATCACTATTTTAAGAGAATGATCTTTTTTTCTATAATCACAACAAATCAAACTCCATATTACTCAAACAAAATCATTTTGGAACCTTTATTGACATTTCAAAGAGTATAAACCTTAATTCATTTAACATTTTTCCCTTTTTTAATTAAAAAATGTTAGCACTCAATCATCTTTTATTTAATGCAAACACCCAACCCCTTCTTACATTAGATTCAAGACTTTAGTCAATTGCATGTAATAGTTCAAAGTAAAGGATTCGACATACATCACATAAGTAATCTATATAAATTGTTATACAATTGGTTTCCATCATACACAACTAAACATGAGACTTATGAACCAAATTTGTTCTGAGGGCAACAAAGAATCTTAAAATATAAGAAAAATATTTTATCATTACTATTAATGTCGTAAAATAGTTTACTTGTTTCTAAAAAATAATAATAAATGAAACACTGTTCAACATCCTAAAGTAAAGAGATAACAAACTAAAAAGTCATGGATGCATGCACATTATTTCCTCAAATAATCGATAGAGTTCAAATTCCTCAACATTACTACTAATTTGCACAAATAATGTTCTCGAAAAATGTTCCCCATAAGGATGTTATTTGCCAATGGTTCTAATTTCATTTGAAATTTTAAATGGAAAAAATAAAATCTTTCAATATTATCTTCAAAATTTGAATTGTTTATGTTTCTATTTAAACTTTCTTGAGAATCAAAATCTAATTTCATATCACCTCCATACTAAATATATAACATTGATCTAATTCTTCAACGTAGTTGATAAATCTACTTATATCAAAATCATTTATAATTAGTACAAAAACTTATTTTTCATCATCAAGAAGATTTCTTATGCCCTGAGACTACATGTTGTGTGAAGACTCCAAATCCCTTGCTCCTTGATTTAAGTGAAGTTTTGCTTTCAATAGATTTTCTGTTACTATGTTCATCTATACAATTAAATATTAAAATCAAAGAATATGAAATATAAACAAAAATAAATAAAAAATGATACAACTTCTTAATTACTAAAGTAAAGATAGTTTTGTGCAATGGGACAAAAACTTAGACCTTATATTTTTCATAGAACATTACAAATAATGTACTTGAAAATAAACTTGTATAAGTGAACCTATGAAAGACATCCAATTTAGTTTGATGATCCTTCTTAGCTTCATCTTTCTGTGGAGCAATTTCTACATGTGGGTTTTGTCTTAGAGGATTTATAATCAACACATGACTAAGATTTTGTAAATCGTGAAACTATTAACATTTTACAGTGGAGACAGAATAATGGTCAAATATTACCATGAAAAGGAATTGATTGGTCCAAAGAATCGTCCATTACATCATTTTCATTGTATCATCTGTAAGAAAACTAGAACAAGAGGCCAACTATTTATACAATAAATAATTGTAGCAAGTATACAAGCCATGAAACATAAGTTTTAATCAAAGTTTTAAATAGTTAAATATTGAGTTTTTTTCATTTAAAAAAAGCATGCATTTGATGACCAATATGTCAATATTAAGTGCACTCTCATAGATATAGATGTTATGGTAAGCAACCATATAAAAATCTATCACATAAACAAATTTATGTTGCATGAAGCAATCACCTTTGTCAATAATAATTATGTTGTCTAGATTTTTTGCACATATCATATAATTTTTAACTGTTTTCTAATAGTTCACATATTATACTTTGGTAGTTAGAAATATCATGTTGACATTTATCCATTGTTAAACCTATTAAAATAAAGTTTTAATTTATCTACCAATGACAACTAATAAAAAAACACTTATTTTCATAGTCTATATTTTGAAAAGAATAAATTCATGTGTTTTTTATTTTTATTATTGAATCATATCACTTATAAACTTCCTTTTTGTCTCTTCTAAATGCTATCATATCAAACTATTCCATCTCCCAAGAGAAGTCAAGAACAAAATTGATTTTCTAACCTAATAATTCTATAGAGGGATACTTCAAAATATTTTTAGATCAAGATAACTCTCTAGTGCATATTTGAGTATAGCATCTCATCCATATGATATGATACCACTTTTAAATATATGATGTTCTTTTTGAAAAACTCTACTTCTATGACCAAAGTGTTATCTATAAAGATAAGTCACAATATTCGTTCATCAAAATCAATAATTGCCTTTATAAAATTGTTGAATTCAAAAATTAATATCTTATAAATTTAATAATTCAATAATCATAAAATTAAAAACCTATCAAATATCTAAATACTTTTAAACATTTTTTATTTTAAAAAACAATCATTTTAAAAAAATTGTCACTCTAATTTATTATTAACAATAAATTTTAAAATTATTAATATAACTAATTATTTTAACAAATTAATGAAAAATTAATTAAATGAAATAAAAATACCCTCCATAGAATATTTGCCTTTTTCCTTTCAATTTCGTATAGTTTTCCTTATGTAATGAATTGGCATTGTTCACATAAAAGACAAGCTACTTTATGTAATCTTGTTAGGTGTTAAATTGCTATCATAAATCTGATTTGAGAGTCTATAAGTGATATATTTTTATGGATATTATATTCATTTGAGTGTGGATTGGATATTTTATTGATATTTGTATGTGGATTGCAAACTTTATGTTATCGTGTTAGATATGATGTTGATGTAATTTAGACTTTTCAATTATGATTGTTTTTATAATGGAGTTGAATTTTAACATTAAATTTTTTAATAAAAGAAGATTTGGCTTGTGATATTTAGTTTTAATTAAAAATTGGATAGGTGATGTTTAAGGTTTTATGGAAAGGTATGTATGTGTATATATATGGTAAGTTATGCTTAAATAGTTTAGAAGATTTTTTTTTTTGAACGGTTTTATGATTGTTTAATTTTTGTGTAATACATATTTTTGAAAAAAGTATTTTAATAAATAAATAAATAAATAATATTTGTTTAGATATAAATTTAAAGTTGGAAACCAATGTAAAGGTTTAACGTCGTATTCTTCGATACCTCTTTCTAAAAAAAAATATTTTTAAACAATCATTACTTCTTATTTTAAAATATAATTTTTTTAATCAATTTGTAAAATTTAATATTGTATAAAACAATTGTGAACAAAATTATAGACATAGTAGGTCCCAACAAAACCCTTACTTTAATGGTAATTGCATTACCATCTCCTTACAATTTTTCATATTAAATATAGGGAGCATTAAGTGGGAAAGACTTGTTAATAGCTTTATATTTAACTTGATATATACTTTAATCACAAATTAATAAATATGGATAAATATTTGTAAGTGTTAGATATAATCTAAGTACAAGTTGATTAAATCAGTAATTGTAGATGAATATTTGTAACGGTTGGATAAAATATAGGGAACATTAAGTGGGAAAAACTTGTTAATAGATTTATATTTAACTTGATATATAATTTAATTACAAATTAACAAATATAGATAAATATTTATAAGTGTTGGATATAATCTAAGTACAAGTTGATTAAATCAATAAATGTAGATGAATATTTGTAACATTTGGATAAATTTTTGAAGGGGGTTGTTACATCATTTTCAAATACTAGTATTTTCTTTTCAAAGGAGGATGTGAATATTTTTTCAGATATATTGTTGAAAGTATCATTTTTTATAGGTGTGATTTCAGTATTATTTTTTAGAGGTGGTGGTGGTACATCCAAGAGTAGTCGTTCTCGGTACTTCCATCCCATTGAAGGCACAAGACTTTAGAGAACATTCTTCTATATATTATTTTGTTTTGTCTTAAAATATATGTACGTTCTGCTTAGATATATCTATATTTTACAATTTTTACCCACTTTCATGTTAAGGTTTTTTTATTTTTTACTTTTAATCTCATTTACAATGTTTTTATTAAGGGAAGGGGATTAATAGTTAGGATCCTTAATTTTGGTATCTTATATCTTTCATATTACGATATCTCATATTTTAAAATTTTGGATTTAGATAGTTTAACTTTTGTTTGTTCGAAAAGGTGGTTCAAGAGGAAAAATTATGTTCTAAGAAGTTGTACGATAAATTTTTTGACAACATATCAATTTTTCCACATTATGTAGGTCCAACTAATCATTGGGACCAAAAAGACCTACTAGTTGGGATTGAAATCGTCAAAACTTTTTTCAAACGAACCTATTATTTTATATTGGCTTATAATGTTGAAACGTAAGCCATGGATCCAAATATCCATGGGTCATTAACATGAAATGATGTGCCATGTTGGAAGATGCAATGCTCATTAATATGAGACAATGTGCCATGTTCATTGATGTGTGGCTCATTAATGCAAAAGCTAGTGCCATTATGTAAATAGCTCGACGGGCTTTTCTCCATTAATGTGGCAAGTTAATGCCACACTGCATGCCACTTACCACATTCTCTCCCTACCTTTTCATGTACTTCCTCCCCTAAAATGGATGGAACCTACCTGAAAGTTCTCGATCATGCCACGTTATGCAAAGGAATTTCAAATGATATAATGCAGGGATGAAAATGTTCACGCAGGTGTGTTGCCTGTAGCTAAACGCACAATAATGTTTTTTTTTCACTTCACTATTATTGTTATTGTGCCTTCTTTGTTCATGGTTTTTGTTGCATGCCTTCTCTGTTCATGATTTTTTTGCATGTCTTCTATGTTTCTCAAATTTTTTAGGTCTTCATCACTTGAAGGTTTTTTGGGCATGCTTTCACATTTGATTAAACATTTACTAGTATGTTAATGAACTGACATAACTATTGTTCACATATTTTCCATTCACTCTACTTTATTATTTATATTTGTGACACATTTCTATTGGGTTGAGCTCACGATGGAAGATGCATGGGTCATTACTAAGGAAGCCACCAACATTTTCCACATGGCTTGATGAGATTTTCTCCATCATTGTGGCAAGTTAATGTCGTCATGTGCACCACAAACAAACATTCCTATTTATTTATATTTTCACATGGTTGTTATGGTTATTGTGTCTTGTATGTTCAAGTTTTCTATTATGTGTCTTTTATGTTCCTAGGTTTCTTGGCGTGCTTTCTTCATTCATGTTTTTTTGCATGCCTTCACATCTAAGTAAACATTTATTGGTCTATTAATGGAACGAAGGAACATTACACCAACAAACATCTTTCCTTGCCTTTTTCATAAACCTCCTCCCTACAAATGGTCATGAAACCTACCCAAAAGTTCTCAACCATGCAACATTTTGTAGAGGAAATTTAGCTAGCAGAATGGAGGGATGAAAATTATTGTTATTGTGCCTTATAAGTTAATTATTTTTTTATTGTTCCTTCATATCTGACTAAACATTTACTGGTATGTTAATGGAGTGATGAAACGTTACACAAAGGTGTGTTGCATGTTAATGAAACCCTAATTTTGTTTGTTTTTGTTTTTTTTTTCATGTAACTGCTATTATTATTGTTCTTCCAAAGCCTTTGTTGGAAGATGCTTGTTGCAAGGATGAAACATTACCAAATTTTGAACCCACAATGTCTACATGTTTTCATTCACATCTTGCTCCAAATTTATTCATATTTTAATGAAATCCCTAGATGTTTTTTAAATTCATGTCATTATGTGATTCATTTCTATGTTGCATTTCAATTTTTATACATGACATGGGTTGGAAGATGCAACATTCACTATTGTGTGCATGTAAGCCCCAAATGTTTTTATGCGCATACTAGAAACTATTATTGTCATATGTAACTATCATTTTATGTTGTTGTGTTTTCATGCCCAATTTCGAACACACATCATCTGCATGTTTTCATTCACATCTTGATCCAAGTTTGTTAGTTTTCATTCATATATTCTTTCCAATTAATGTTGCTATGTTACTCATTCACATTTTATAAGTTACAACTCTTCTTTATTATAGTTATTGTTGATAAATCACTCAACATTTTTTTCTATGTGGATGGAAATCCTAGAATTTGTTGAAATGTTATTCTAAATTAATATGGGTCATTCATATAAAATGATATGCCATGTTGAAAGATGAGTGTGTACGCAAGATGTAATACTTACTGGTATGTGGATGGAAGCCATAAGTGTTTTCATTCACATATCAATATATGTTTATGTGGTTCCATCTAAAATAATAGTTTAATTAACATTCCAGTAAATGTTTTTATCTATCTGTATTTAATATGAATTTAATTAACATACCAATAATTGTTTCTCTGTGTTGGTCTTACATAATAATTTCATTAACATACCAATAAGTTTTGTTATGTTATTTCTATGTTGTTGTTGCATGTTTTTCATATGTTTTTCATTATATTGGTAATGTTGTTGATTAGGTTTTCCTTTGTATTGTCACAAATAATATCCATGCATTTTTGTTTTAGATAGATGAAATGTTGTGAAGGGTGAATGTTTGTTGGGCTACTCAATTTGCAAAAAAATTACATTGTGTTTCTTAACACTTGTTATGTTTGAGAGGATTGTGCTATATTTATTATTTTTACATCGTGTTTCTTAACACAGTATATGTTTCTGAAGTTTGGAAAGCTCGTACAATTATTGTATTTCAAAGTGTACAAAGTTTTTAAAGCTCAATTTCTATTTATTTTATTGTTTACGTGTGTTTTCATGTTTGTTATTTATGGGTAATGATGATAGATTTTACAATTGACAGTGGAGAAGAACAATGACTAACTCGCTTTCAAGTGAAAGTATTTAAATTTTCATTAAGATTATGATCTATTTGCAGACTTAATGGTAGATAATAAGTAAAATTAATTACATAGATAACAAGTAAAATTAATTAAATAGATAACAAGCAAAATTAATTACAATACATTATCAAACTGAATATCTCTACTTTCATTACATTTATTAATACCATTATTTATATTAGAAAAGAATTTAATACATTTCATTACAACATTATTGTATGGTAAAACAAAACTCAAACCATCCAAGGTGGAAAAGTTGAGTCATGCCCTTCATTCCCTATATTCAGAGATAGTGGAGTTATTATTGGTCCTTTAATGGTTGTGTCCTTAGTGGGATTTGTTGTGATGTTAATAGAAATAGGAGTGATACCACATGAACCAATTGGGGATAGAATGTTTCTCATGTCATTCAATATCTAATGTTGTTCGGGTAGAGGGTTAAATTCTTTTTTATAACACCTTCGCCTCTCCTATTCTCTTATGGCCTTCTCAAATTTCTTGTCTCTTTTTTCTCGCTCTCTCATTTTTTCCTTTTCTTGACTCTATTGTATCTTCTCCTACTCCTTCATATGCTTTTTTCTTACATTTTCAAGTTTTTGATTTTCCTTTATTTCCCTCTTGACATGCCTTAAGTATTTCCTATCATCAGCTTCTTATTTCTTCCTTGATTCCAATTCTTCACTCTCCTTCTTGTGGGTCTCCTATTCTATAAACATTTTTTGATACTCTTCTGATGTGAGAATTTGTGATTATCTACTCAGCTTGAGTGCAGTGTTTCCTATTTTCTTTGCAATCCTTTCCACTAGTAATTTTAGAAATGCCAACATTGGATTTCGATGGTCATTACTTTATGCTTGCCTACATTCATTGATCTGTTGTTCATTAATTTATTTAATTTCCTTATTGGCATCTAGATCAATTGTTTCATTGTCTACACCCCATTATCCATTTGGTGCATAGTAATGAACTATTTTTGGTGGATAGAAGGCTATAATGATGGCATTGACATAGAGACATCAACTTCAATAATTTCACAATTCAGGCCTAGATTTACTACTCGCTCCCTTAGCCAATCCAATGGACTTACTTACATAGGCAAACTTAAATTATCTTGGTTGAAACTAAATGTTGCATCCATTTCATTACAATGGACATTCAAAGCCTCTTCACCATCAACATCTATGACATTTGGATGAGTTGTTTCATGTTCAAGACTTTCTACATTGGTAGCATATTATGCATTTATTATTTTACCTTCTTCACCTCAAACAACATTATCTTACTTTTTTTTCTCCATCTTCTCCATTATAGCTTCAATGTCTTCCTCAGTCAAGCCTACCAACATCATTATATTTTTTACAACACTTACTTCATCTTCCTTGACATGGAACATTGCATTCAGATTCATATCATTAGCTAGTGCCTTAGGGTTTAGGGGCTATAAACCTATCCATCAAAATCCAAATTTGACATTCTTTAGAGTTAGTGACATATTCATATTTATGCTACTCAAAGTGGCCAATTCTTATCTATTTATCTCGTAACCATGATGCATATTCATCCATGTCATCCTCTCATTCTTGAAGTTGGCCTTGAATGGACCAAAGATACTTACATCAAGTGGATATAATTTGTATCTAGTATGTGCAGGCAATGTAAGCATATATATCCCTAAATATCTAGCCTCCTTAATCATTGAAAGTATGGCATGGCTGTTCTGCCCATCAAAAATGAAAAATGTCTATTACTAAGCAAAACTTCTCTTGGTATAGATCTGGTGAATGTTGTAGCCAATTCATAAACAGTTCTTTCATCATCCATGCATGGAATTAGGTATCTATGCATCCACCTATTTCACATCCAGTAATGAAATTGTGTAATTGCCTCTTCACTTTTAAGAGGTAGAACCCAGGATGCTTTGCCTAGCTACATTTAGACATACTAAAAAAATTATCCATTCTCTACTCTTTGATATTATCTATGGCACACTCTTGGCCCCTTTATTGGTGATGACTTGCATGCCGCAATTCCTTCCAACTTGTACCCCTATCTCATCATAATTCTATATTTTATGTGACCCATAATTTATTTGAGCATACAATATTTTAAAGTTATCAAAAAATGTTCACACAATGGACAACCTTAGCATGACAATTGTATCTCTATCCAGTCCTTTTATTATTCTCATAGAGAAATTAGGGTGCCTATTGTTTAATCCTTTCCACCATGACTTGCTAGTGACACCATCACTAAAAGGGTTGGGTCTATTTTTGCATATGTGGGAAATGCATTCCTTCAAATGTGATATGTCCAACCTATTCCCCATGTCAGATAAGTCCTTGCACCACTACATTATATCCTTTCTTTTATTGTTGATAGAATAGTGGGTGGGCCCTTCTTATTAGTAGATGTGATTCCTTTCAGTCAATTTCATAAAGTAATTTTTTTTATGCCCCACTTAATTGTTACAATACTTATGGATAACTATTATGGTCCACATCTCTAATTGGAGATTCCATATCTCCCATTGTCAACTTGGACTGCAATGTCACATGCACATTGGTCATAACATTTATGTTGGCTTCCTTCTCTACTAGTTGGTCAAGGGGTATATAATCTAATTTGGATTGGGTTGTGAAACTTCGTTAACATCTTAATCAACATATTTAATAATTTTGAATCCTCTACTCTTCATATCCACATGTGACCATTTTCTGACATACTATGTCCTCTTCTTTGCATTCATCATGCTGAACAATAACATTCATGAAATTATATAACTAACGATAGAATGGAAAACATAAGAACAACAACTATGGGAAATAATATTTGCACAATTGAAACTGTGAATGAATAACATAACTACAAAAATCAAAGGAACATATGACAAGCATAGTAATATGAGTTAAGAGAAGGATTTTTTTTGATACATCTAACTGAACATTTACTAGTATGTTAATGACATTCTTAATTTTCATATAAAGACAAACATTTATTGGTATGCCAATGAAAAATTATGTGGATTCCATGCACATACCAGTAAATGCTAATTATTTCAAACACACTCATCCTCTAACATGGCACTTTGTTTCATATTAATGACGCATAGTAATTTAAGCCATGGCTAAAATAATGTGATCATTTTAAAATTATTAGTAGTCACAATTTTAAATCTAGGAGTTTAAGTCTGACTCCTCAAGTGAGCCCACTAGATAGGTTGATAGAGGGAGCAATAAACAACAACATTAATTGACATGAACATATGAAAAACACAACATATGGTTGTTCAATACTAGGAGCATTGAAATACACCCTATAAATAAGGAGTCTTTAATGATAACAACTTTTATAGGGTGACTTTCAATGCTTCATTTATTGAAGCATCTTTAGGGCTCTCATAAACATTAGAATATTATCAACTTATAAAATCTGAATGAATAACACAGCAATATTAATTGATAAGTACCACAATCAAAACCCTTATGGCTTCTATCCACATACCAGTAACTATTATGTCTTGCATACACACTCATATTTCAACATGGCACATCATTTTATATGAATGAGCCATATTAATTCCGAATAACATATCAACAAATTCTAGGGTTTTCATCCACATATTATAAAATGTTGAGTGATTTATCAATAATAACGATAATAAAGAAAAGTTACAACTTATAAAATGTGAATGAATAAATGACAGGTACATATGAAAATAGTAGTTTTTGGTATGTGCATCAAAACCTTTAATGCTTACATCCACACAGCAGTGGATGTTACATCTTCTAATCCATGTCATGTAGGGAAATAGAAATGTGGCATAGAAATGAAGCACACAATGACATGAATTCATAAAAACATACAAGCTTCCATTAAAATACCAATGAATTTGGAACAAGATGTTAATGAAAACATGCAGATGATGAGGGTTTAGAATTGGGTGACGTTTCATCCCTCTAACAAGCATCTTCCAACAAGGGACTTGAAAGCACAATAGCAATAACAGGAATGTGAAGATAAAAAAGAACACAATTGTGGGTTCAATAATAGGAAACATACTTTTGTGTAACGTTTCATCACTCCATTAACATACCAATAAATGTTTAATCAAATATGAAGTCATGATAAAAAAATAATGAACATAGAAGGTACAATAATAATAGTTTCCATCTCTCCATTTTGTTGACTAAAATTCCTCTGCAAAACACTACATGGTTGAGAACTTTTGGGTAGGTTCCATGGTCATTTGTAAGGATGAGGTCCAAAAAAAAGGTAGGAGAGATGTTTGTTGGTGCAACGTTACTTCGTTTCATTAACATACTAGTAAACGTTTACTCAGATGTCAAAGCACACAAAAAAAACATGAACAAAGAAAGCACGTAAAGAAACCCAGGAACGTAAAAGGCACACAATAGAAAATAGGAACATACAATGTATAATAACTATAATAACCATGTAAAAATATAAATAACTAGGAACGTTTGTTCATGGTGCACAGGGCAACAATAACTTGCCATAGTGATGGATAAAAGCATGTCAAGCCATGTGGAAAATGGTTATGGCTTCCATAGTAATGACCCATGCGTCTTCCATCCTGAACTCAACCCAACAAAAATGTGTTGTATATATACATAATCGATTAGAGTGAATGCAAAACATGTGAACAACAACTACATTTAATAACACATGAACTTTAATGCAAAAAATGTTTTGGTTTGATACAAAAACAATTAAAATTTATTGGTGTCTCAGTCTATAAATTGTAGACTTATAACCTGCAACGTGATCCTTTGAAAATTTTGGCACTTGAATGTTGAAGTATGTTTGTATTTTAATTTGAATCTGACACTCTCTGCAAATAAAAGTCTTTGTCAATAAAAAATTGTCATTTCTATAGTTTTGTTTGATTTATAGAAGATAATTTAAATTTTGAATTTTGAATTGTAGGTGAATGGTGAGGATTATATGTGTATTTGCATTCAATTTTACAGGTGACACCAATGAATGGAGGTTGGTGGAGTTATATTTTGGAGCCAAATGCTTGAATTTTGAATTTTATAGGATGTAATTAAAATTAAGTGGACCAAATGTTATGACTTTTATCTCATGCACTTTATAGTTAGAGGTACAAAAGTGCAATTGAGGGGCTTAAAAAACTTATTGGTGTTGATGTTTTTCAAATGTTTAGACCTTTAAAATATAAGTAAAGGATGTAATTTTTTGAAAGTTATACTTTAGTTTGGGCTTGATATTTGTATTAATGAAATTGATATTTGTATTAAAATTGATATTTGTATTAATGAAATGGATATTTGTATTAATGAAAATGATATTCATTTTGTTCAAAATGATATTCATTTTATTGAATATGATGTACATTTTATTTTTAATTAGAGTGGGCATTTATTTTGGAAGGGGACCAGTAATTGTATAGAAAGGTTCATATTTTTAATATTAATTATTTAAAAAATGAATGGTCCAACACTAAAATATTTAAGTAAATTTTATAACAACTTAATAACCCATAGTACATAATCAAATAAATCTGGATAACTCATGACGAGGGAAATGAGTGACATCTATAATCACAACCATTGGAATCCCCTCATCTATTGGTCCCCTTCCCCTATATTGGAGGATGCAACAAAAGAGATAATACAAAACCAGTCAAAGCACAAAACCCCTAGTGATGAAAGTCCCTAGAAAATTCATAACAAAACATAGAGTAAAAAAAATCTAGTTGTAGCACCTAATAAATTACACAAAAACTTACACATATTTAGCTACTATACATGACATAATGCAACCAATTTAATATTAGAAACCTTGAACATACTTTGAGAAAGCATTCATATATCTACTATTTTTTTCAATTTTTTTGTAAAAATTTTCATGGTTGTCCCCTAGGTGTCTTTATAAAAGGGTAGGGAGTGTAGGAAGGACAATCTTTCTTAGTAATTACATCACACAGGGCAGCCCCATGGGAAACGGATCCTAAAAGAGTTTTAACCTTAAAACTCTATTGATCACTCAAGTCCTTCTCACAATTGTGGGTATCTTTATAGCTAAGAGTATTTGGAAGCCTTGGGAGCTTCTAAAAAAGTATTTAATTTGGGACGGTGATGGGTTTTGATCTAGGATTTCTCTCAACTCTCACTTTATATGGTAGTCTCAAGTACTTATGTATCATGAATTTCCCTTCACCCTTGTGATTGCATACCTCTTTTATAACCAAACCAAAGATTGGGTTCCTAGCATATTTTAGGCTACCCATTTCAACTACAAGCCAATGACCATGAGTCCATTTTAGAAATTCAAAATGCCATACCTAATATCCATATCCACATGATTGGGATGCAAACTCCATCCAAGTGGTGATTGATTACAAGTGGCCTATTTTGACCCTCTTCCACCAATATAAACCTCAGTTAGGTTATCAAATCATCTATCTATAGTATTTTCTTGTGAAAGCTCTTAATTTTAAATGGAGGGTCATTCCATTGAAAAAAAGTTGGAGAATAAAATTTGATCATGTGTGGTCAGTTATAATCAAGCCAAATCATACACACTTTTTTGGTGTGTTCTCCACTAAGGCCTCCATGTCGTCTCTCACTTAGTGTGCATTGGTATGGCTCACCTAGTTTGCTCTATGTGCAAACATCCAAAATCTTTAAAACATATTTTTTACTTTTGTAATCTTAATCAATGTGGTTGGTAGTGGATTCACACCCTCTTCCAACCCTTCCATCTTGATATGTTTACCTAAAAGATGGTGTTTTTATGAGACTTAGCTATGATTCTTGTAAACTTTTCACAACTTTGGCACATTTTTCAAGCTAAAATTATCTTTTAATAATGGAAAATCATAATTGAGGTTATATTTAACCATGTTATGTTGGAGAATTTATTTTCCACCACTAACATGATTATTATGATATCTAATGTTATGCACCACATTAAAGCTTAAGCTAAAAAAGTGTGTCTGGAAATTACACATCTCTAGACCTTGATTAAACAATGGGACAACACCCCCTGTGTGGTTAGCAGAGTCCCTCTAGACTCCCCACGGGACCATAGACATGTGTCCCAAGAGAGGAATAAGTCATGCAGTTGGTGTTGTAGTGGTTCTCCCCACAGATGGTTCCCATCTCTAGGACCTAAAACTCATGTCCAAGGAGATGCTAGTGGTAGTGGTTGGGATGGTGACAATAAACTACCATTGGGGATGGTGGAGGGGGTGGTGTTGGCCACTCTAGGTGGTCTACAACGAGGGAAGTTTATGCACTTGGCCATTGTTATTTATCCTGCGAGGTTGGACATTGTTGAAGATAAAGACAAAGATAAGTATGAATATGGTTGGGGTTTTGTACCTGATGTTGTCAATATGTCAACTTCTAGGGGTTGGGGGTGGTGGGGTGATAAGCCCAACGATCCCCCACATCCTCCTCCTCCTCCATCCTTCATTGTTTCTCCTACTCCCTAATGTGGATTGTGTTTTTTGACTTTGTTTTATAGTTATTTGGCTTTTGGGTTGAAAAGATTTTTCAAATTATATAAAGCTGATGTAATTTCTCAGCTTCTACCAATGTGACTCTTGGACAGTGAATTATTCAACCCACTTTTTTGTATGATTAGTTGTACGTTATAATTTTTTAACATAATTCGACTAACTCTTCAATTAAAAAATATTGAATAAAGATTCAATTTTGAGCTATCAATTAAAAACTTTTACCATTAAGCTATCAAACCATAATCTAAATATACATTTGAGAGGATTTTTTAAATGGTATTTAAAAGTTTTGGTACAAAGTATTATATTGAATAATATATAGAGACTATTTTTTAAAATGTCGATTCTCTTATTTCCATCAAAAGATGTTTCAAAATATATTTTATAATTACAATTTATTTATTTATTTATTTATTTATTTATTTTTGGTTGTTATTGAGGTTTTTCATTTTTATGAAGTTATCATGGTTTCTCAATCCTCAACAATACCTTCACATTAAATGTTATATGTCTGCTTATTTTTAATGTGGAGAATTTTGTATTTTTTTTACTAATATTATAATAGGTAAAAGTTGACTTACATCACCAATTTATTTTGTATTTCGGGAGATTTTGAGTTGACCTCGAGACTTGGGTTAAATATTAGGAAAAGTTTTAGGGGAGGCACTTTGTTTCCTAGAGTTATTTAAGTTCCCCCTCTTACCTCTAGGTATTTTCCTAGAGAGACTATTAAATCTTGTACAAGTCATTATAAGCTTAGGGAAGGCACTTTGTTTCCCTAGGAATATTTTACTTTAAAGATTATGAAATCTTATATAGGTATTTAGAAGGTGATCAATGTGACTCTTACTCTACTTTAAATGTTTGAATCAAACGAGTGACATTGGTGGTCTCCAAACATAACACTTTTTTTTGGTCTTAAACGTTTCTAACTCATTTCTCTCATAACTTTCTCGCTTCAACATAACTATATTTACTTTTATATACCAAAACATCAATACTTAATTGTAATTGTATTGAGTTACTTTTTCAACTTTGATAATGATTTAAAGTTTAAGTTAGGGTACATTGTCCCTTATCATTACTATATATTTTCCTAAGTCAAACCCTAAAATGTACATGTGGTTTTATGCCCGCATTATAGTACACAAGTACAAGTAGTTTGTAGGGACTCTCAACCATAATTCAATGAATAAATTTTCTTTTATCTCAGAAGTACCAAAACCCAAGCCCTATGAGGGGGGGAAATGTAAATTCAATATTCTAACATGAAAGCTATCAGGGTAACTAAACCAGCAACACACAGAGGTGAAGGATCATTTGGATTGTAGCCGCAACCATTCACTCCATTGTATCAACAATATTAGGTAAGGGATCCCATCCAATCTACATTTCAATCTGTTTGTGAGTTTTTTATTCATCAATTCATTATTGGTAATGGGTAAGAGAGATGAGTAGGGGTAATCAGGGGAATTGTCATCCAATAGTGGTGGTGCCAAACATCCATACTCCCTAGGTGGACATGGTCATCTAGTTTGGGGATGAAACCTTGATCTACTCTTCGAATGGTATAAAGAGCATGCACTTCTTTCTATTTTTTTGGAAACCTTTTCCCTCATGACATTCATGACAAGGATAATCTTAAGTAACTTGACTAATAATTTATATGAGGAATTTCCGCAATGACCTATGCGTTTTAGAAGTTGTTCAAACTCTATAGCCACCTTCTTTGTTTGCACCTAGATTTACATAAAGATATTTTATATCACATATTTTATTATTCAAATGAAAATTGAATTTAGCTATAGTGTTATTTAAAATAGTTGCATTTCTATATTTTTCTATTTCAAATAAATATCAATGCAAAAAATATGCCATATTAGTGTGAATCTTGTAAGAAGCATATAAAAGTCTCCAAGCACAACCCTTTTCCAAGTGAATCTTTCAACAAGAAAGGTTTGATAAAATAGTGAATCCAAAACCAAGCTTCTTAAACTATGAAACAAAATTAGAACAAATTCTTGATGGATTATGGTTACTTACAAACTAGAATCGAATATTTGGATGGCCCAGGGGAGTGAACCTCTTCCATATTAGAAAACACTGGTATAATGAATATGAAATAAATTTATCTTTTTTGGGTTTAACAATGACCTTCTACATAGTTTTAAATATTTAACATTGAGCAAAACCATGATGATTAGGACTAAAAACCTCATTGATTGTGTCCAAGAAACTATAATTGAGGGGACACTATGAAACTTTGATAATGGGGGACTATCATAAAGAATAACTGGAAGGCATCACACAAAGCACATATCTATTAATAATACATGTTTTTATAATGAAAAACATATATCTATTAATAATACAAAGTTTACATTACTAATCATACAAAAAAAGAGTGCATGGCATACTCTAAATCATATCGATCCTAAGACTAAGAAATGCTATATAGTTAACTTAAGAAAAAACTTAATACAATAAAATACAATAGATTATGTCTTTTTAACCAAAAAGGGGGATATAAACAAAGATAACATAATAAAACCCCAACCAACAAAGCAAAACACAACACTAGGCCATAAGAGAAACAATCAACAAGGGTGTAGAGGTGGAGGATCATTGTCTCTCTGGACTCTCCCCTCCCCCCCCCCCCTTGAAACAATTCTAGCAGGAGGATTTATATTATTAGGTAAAGGCTTCCAACCATCACTACCCTTTTTTGTATTTTCCTCCTTAATATTATCTGGGCTAGATGGTGAAATAATAAACGACACACGAAGAAACTTCTCTTGTAGAGTTGTTCCCCAACCAAAAGGTATTGTATGAGTAAAACCACCAACACCATTACCATCACTACCGTGCAGGTTGTGAGCTAGTGAATAAAATTGTGAATGCAAGGAGCCACTATGAGGCCCACTACCAGAATGGGCATGTGTCGGTTACTAAAGCCACGTCCCTAAGGAGGCAACTAGTGTGGAGGTGAGTTCAGAGGGACTCGACTAGAAATACATCTGGTACTCTCACAGTGATCCAATAGAGTCTGGAGGTGCTCCAGCCCCAATTGGATCTTTTCCCCCTGCATTTAGATCTATAACATAACATTGGAGAGCACTTGAACTCTATTAGTAACATAAAAAGATTCCTCCGTCGTAATATGAGTGAAAATAGCATTTATTTTTTCTTTCTATAAATGAAACAAAATCTTAAAACAAAAAATTTGCTAAATTTATGTAAATTTTGTAGGAATTGCGGTCGAGTCCCTAGCAGTGCCACATTCCAAGTAAACATTTGTTGACTATATGGTTGAAAGAGAGTGTATATGCGTAACCAAGCACACTGAGCATGCTTGTGGAAACAAAAAATATGCTTTAGAGATTTTGGGTGTTGGCAAACTGCACAAACATGATGAGCCACACCTAAATGAGCCAAATAATTCCCAATTCACAAACCTTAGTGATTGATGCAAAAAGGTTAAAATTATAAATTTAAATTGGAACATATATCTTAAATACATTTCTCTGAAAAATGCCAATAGATATCAATCTAAGGCCCGTCTTTTAGATTTTTCACATACCACAACTATTTATAATTTTATTACCTCCTTCACAAATTTCTCATTCGCTAACCGCAAATCATGTCAATCTAACTACGCTAATATATGAAGCTCAAAATAATCTTTCTATAAACTAAAAGAGCCTCCAAACTCCATAATATAATTAAGATATTACAATTTTTCAATTAAACTTAATTTTTTTTTTTTTTAAACTAAATAACAATAAAATATACATTAAAATTAAAATTAAAATTAAAATTAAACACATTCATTATATCACAACCACTACCACCCTAATTATCATTATAACATAAAAACAAAGATCAAAAATAAAAAACACAGATTAAAAAAAACCAAAACCAACCAAAGTACCTACATTTAACCATACAATACCAGATAAAGATGGGGAACGAAGTTTCTATGTTGGGTCGTAATATTTCAACATAAATTAAGCCTAAAGATGGTAACCTTTTTTATTTTAGAAGTGCTATCTAAATTATTCGCAGGACAATTAATGAATATCCATCCTGGCCATCATTTTGTGGGCCCGATAAACATGTGGTGATATATTCATTCTGTATACATCTCCATCACTGACGTGTTTATTTTTGTCGACAAACCGACACAAGGCCCACCGTCATAATTAATCCAATTGTGTTAACTCGGAATTTAATATGAAAATTTAAAAACCATGATGATAGTTTTTTTTTTTTCAAACATTTTTTTTTAATAAAATTTTATGAAGTGGGAAGAATATTGCTTTCATTTTTAATTAAATTTTAAATGTTTTGATATTTTGGAAAAGTATTAAGGTTGGTGGGGATTCTTTCCAATATTATAAGGTATTTTGTCAAACATGTCACATGCTTACTATATGTTAGCACATGTTTTACATATTCAATATTTTGCTTCGATGCATTCATATTGATGCAACTCAAGGGAATGTCTGAAAAAGGTTAACTTGCTAGGCTGTACACTTATAATTATCTTTTAAGTATTATAAACCATCTTGTTATGTGCACATTTTATCAGATAGTTCATGTGTATTTTATGTTGAGATGTGTCTAATGAATAAAATTATACTAAGGTGGCTACCCTGTGAGGGAATTCATATACCATAGCCTCATTTACTAAATTAAAAAAAAAAAAAAAAAAAAGCCTTACTAAGGCTAATATACTTGATGAAAAATTTAATTTTTTATTCAACGTAGTTTATAATCAAATTAAATATGTTGAAGATTTATCAGGTACATTTAATACTAAACTCATGATTGTCTTTCAAAATTTTTGAATTATTTAAAATAACATATGAGCAAGATAAAATAATTGTAAACTTATCTCAAAACTTTCTAACCAACAAATTATAATTAAACAATAATAATAAGTAGTCGAGAGTAAGTAAATACCATTGTCGGTCTACAATTTGTCATCACAAATCCCCAACATATAAAAAAGACATCAAATGATATTCAAATCTTAAAGGAAGATGTTTCTATAAGTTTAGTGAATCAAAAGGAGCTTACAATGCAAACAAATATGTGGATACAACTTAGGAACAAATGGTCAAGAACATCCATGACTATAAACCCTCAAGTATGGTGGATATAATAATACAAGCAAAGTTCGAAAAGGAGATAAAGACAATTCAAGTCTCTTACTATTAAAATTAGAGATTAATGAAATAAGATAATCCACTTGAGTTGGCTAAACAATTTATTTGGAATACTTTGGGATAAAATGGCATCATCCCACAAAGAGCTTGGTTCACTTAGTACCATTCCCTTTTTATTTGATTCATGAGCTCTCATGATAGGCTCCAAACTCTTCCATCCAAAAAAAATATTTTCAGCCTTTTGGAGATGATTTGAGTGGATGAAGATCTCACATGAATTTTGTATGAAGAGTTGAAAGATAACATATTGAAGATGGTTGAAGCTAAGAAGAAGCAAACATGGGAATTCATTCGGAATGGTAGTACATGGATAAAAAATGCACCTCCTCTAAATTGGTCCAAACCATGGCCTCCTCCATCTTCCTCATATTCTATGTGACACCAGGTCTTAAGATCTCAAAATTCTCTTTCACTTATAGTATGGAATTGTAAATGTTCGGTATTCTTTTCATTAACTTCTATAGAGGATATAATCCACACAAGTTCAAACATAATATTCTTAACAAAAACTCATGAGGCTGGTGTGAACCCATTTCATTCTTTCTTAGGCTAATCTTGGGTATTAATGCACACATTGACACACCATCCTGGTTACAAGAGATATGGTGGTATCACATGCCTATTTAGAGGCCATTTATCCCCTTTCATTTAATTGAAGGATAAGGATGTCCATGCTAGATTATTATGGGTGATGTTGAGGAGAGACCCTTACAAGAGATTATTTTTTGTCACATTTTAATTTTTCTCACACTCATCACCATATACAAGTTCAAATATCTGCAACTCTCCATATTAAAACTTACAACTAGAAATAACAAGATTTTCCTTTCTTGGTGATATCCTTTTGACTGGTAATTTCAATTCTTGAATTTGTTGCATGTAGTGTAATAGTTATTACATCTACTTAGATCCTACGATGATGCAATATGTGGTCATGCAAATTGAAGACCTCCAATATAATTCTTTAGATAGGAAAATATCCTCATATGGGAAGCACTTTATTAGTTTGGGGAACTCACATGCCTTGGTGATATTCAAATTTGCTAGTCAATTTGTGTGTTTTGGTATCTTCACATGCTTCCCTTCACTAGCGGCTCTTCAGTTGTGGACTACATCATTTCTAATATGCATATTCTATAATAGATCATGGACCTTAAGGTTTCATCCATGCTCCCCCTCTTTCTGACCACTTTGTTTTGTCTTTATATTATTACTCAGTTTCCTACTCGTTATTCCTAACATTGGTAAACCCTAACAAACTGTCACTATATTTTTTGAACACCAATTTTATTAAGAATACACTAATTTCCTCAAAATGAGACTCCTTTCATCTTATGCTATCCATAACCTAGTTGAGCATGTTAACTTCTTCAACCAAACCTTGTTTTCTTCAACTTTACAAGTTTTTTACCATTCCACCAGTATACTCTGCCAGCTTAATGTTGGTCATTACCCTCATAACGTTTGGTTTGCATACAATTGTAGGATCGCCCATAGGCTAACCAAGTATATTATGACTAATTATCCACACAAATATAAATAGATTCAAAGAACATATATGACCATCCTTAGAAGGATAAAGAGGACCTATTGTAGATTCTTAGAGAGACAAAAAGGACCTATTTGACAAACAAGCACAAAACATTCTCCATTAGCTTAAATTCATCTCCAATTTCTTTTTGGAGGGTCTTTCTTCCCAAGAAGTCAAATTGTGCTATATCTAATCTTTTAACTTAGTTTGACTATGCTTCTAGCCTTTACAATGTGCCTAAACAACCTTTCAACTTAATCTAACTATGCCACTAGCCTTTACAATATGCCTAACCAACTTTGCATTTTTATTAACCCCATTACTTTCATTATCGCTTCTTTACTGAACACATTTTCCTCCATGCCACCCTTAAACTCAATTGTAATAAAGTTGAAGATGTAAATAACATAAACGTTTAACTCTTCAAGTAGTCCATAAGTTTTATCTATTTACTTAGCTGGCCTATTTAAATTTATTCTTTCGTATGGATTTCCTCCGTATTGTACAAATCACATCATCCACCTGATATTAAAATATAGAGACCAAAATGATCCTAGTAATTATCACACCATCATGATTGTTCATACACTTACAAAAATAATTATTATTGCTTTAGACATCCTTATCTCTAGACTAGTTGAAACTAAAATGTTGAGTGTTAAGGAACAAACAAGTTTTAGGAGGAATCATCACACAAGTGATGATATTTTCACCTTACCCTCTATAATTGACGAAGCTAAGGAAATAGGCAAAATTTTATTGTTTCTTTGTAGGCTTTCACAAAGCCTTTGACCATGTTCCTTGACATTTTCTCATTAATAGGATTAGGGCTTTGCATCTTCTAGAATTAGTGATATCACATGTTATGACATTCTATGAGTCCATTTTTGGTAGAGTGCACACATGTATTGATGAGATATAGGGGTATGAAACACCATTAGGGTAAAGTAAGGTTGTCCACTCTCCCCTACACTTTTTGATCTATACATAAATGAGACTATGAAATCATATCAAGTTATGTGGTCATAAATACTTACTTGTTACATACAAAGTATGTGTTGTTATTTCAGATAAAATTATTTCGATATCAAACTCAGAGGAAGGTATCTAGAGATATATTCTTATCTTACCGCCCTTTTGATACACATGATCATGAAGTTAATCTTCAGAAAACAAAAGGTCTGATTTTTAACACTTCAAAACATAAATTTAAACAAGTTTTTCTTACGTATAAAGGTCATAGAGTTGAGATGGTCTCTTCATATGTATATTTATGGGTCCTTTTTATAGGCCCTTTGAGCCATGGGACAAATCCATAATTGATGTATATTGGATGTCATAGACGTCCTTCCAATTTTTTCTAGTTTTTTTAGTTAAATAAATTGCATTACAAATTTGCATACAGGGTATGTCTTGAACATGTTTTGTAATCTAATTATAGTTTTTTTTTTCTATTGTTATAAATACAACAATGAAATTTAAGTTTTGTGTTTACAATGGAATATATAAGTTCAAACATTATAACTCATTCTATTGAAGAATATACAAGTCTAAAAACTAATACAATACATAAAAGAATTCTTAATTACCTAATTATTGTTGTTCAATATTCCAAGCTAATATTTTAATCTTGTTTTTTTATTTTTTCATAAAAATCAAAAGACATTCAAGATTTAGATTAGAGAGGGAGGTCAAAGGTATCATCAACCACCCTAAGAGATATATAGATCGGGGCAGGTGCCACATGTGTGTGTGTGTGTGTGTATTTGTGTTGGGGTAGGGGAAGGTGTGCTCAGAGACGTGAGATGAGTAGCTCCCCTGACCCTTATCATCATCCATTTATTTTGATGTGATGTGATACTATAAATAAATTACGTATTTTTTTACATACATGAATTTTTTACCATGCATGAAATTTAAATATTATAATAAAATATATAAGGAAAAATGTTTTTATCTTAGCTCATTCAAAGCTCGATGCCATCGTATATTTCAAAATTCATTCAACTGCAGTTAAAATTTCCATGGGTCCACAAACTTCTCAGATTCATGGAGTTCACTTTGGGATAGGGCACCATGTTCAAATCATAGTATAGTGGGTCCCTTGTTGTTCATGCAACCACTAACGTCACATGTATATAGTCCTTGAGATCTACATGGAATCACCGACTAATATAATGCGATCAAAAGAAGAGTTGAATATAAATTATATATCCATGTGGCCTTTTCTTAAGTCGTTGTAATTCATTGTGATATTGGGTCACATCTTATATATTAAAAGAGTGGCCATAGTTAACCTAACTTATCTACATGGCCTCAAGAATATTACAATATATATTGCATTATAACGTGCCAACACCCATAATATCATGACCAAACAAACTTTGAGAGAGGAGTGTATGGTTGTGACATTGTGATGGGTGTCACGTTGCCTCATCACGAAACGTAGGTGGTTTAACAATAAGATGTTAGATCATTGTGGTAAAGGTTACTTCCAAATCAAAATGTAATGTGGATTTCACACAAAACATGAATATACCACTCCTATTTATCACGGCAACACTTTAGGAGACGGTTTACCGTGATTGGTGGTAGAATTTCTAGAAGCCATAACTTTTAAACCATAGTTTTGTTTGACTCTTTATTTGAACCGTTGGAAAGCTAAGAACGAGGAGAACGTGATGAGATGGCACAAAGCTATGATTGATGGTTTTTTACCCCTAAAAACCCAATGGAAGTGCCCAAAATTTCAATTTTAATAGTGTTGTCTAGAAATAGAAGGTTTCTAAAAATAGTAATTTCTTGAATTCTGTGTTGTTGTAAATCATGAAAGTTGAACCACTTCATCTCCCTAGATATTGGTGACCTTCCACAACCTCCTCTTGCCTTCAAAATATGTATAAATAAATATGTATCCCGAGAAGGAGATCAGACATCTCTTCCCAAAGAGAAGCATATGTTTGTATTTGTAATCTTGTGAGCAATAAAACATCTCTTCTCAGAGAAAGCATTATTATTGTGTTATTTTGTGTTTTTGAAATATATTTCAACCAAAACCCTAAAGTTTTAGATCAGTGGTATCAAAGTGGTTTGTCTTAAGAGTGTATGATCCTGAGAATGAGGTCAGGCTACAAAAAGCTTGGGTGGAAAATAATAGAGCTCACAGACTATCCACCTATTCACTCCAAATGACTTCAAATGGTAGACAGCATCAAGACATCCGATCCCTTCAAGGAAATGATGAGATAAAAAGGCAGATTCAAGAATTGATCCAAAAGGGTCACATCATGCCAAGCTCTTCACCCTATGGAAGCCCAATAATCCTATCACCAAAGAAGGATGGAACATGGAGGCTTTGTATTGACTATTGAGCCTTGAATAAAATCACTATGAAGAATCACTACCCCCTTCCTAGGATTGATGACCTGCTGGACCAACTCCACGGTGTGAAGTTCTTCACCAAAATTGATCTCAAATATTGCTATCACCAAATTCCTATCGATCACACTGATGTCTGGAAAACTACATTCAAATCCAAAGAGGGGCTCTTCGAATGGTTGGTTATGCCTTTTGGCTTGACTAACGCACCTACAACCTTCATGAGGATGATGGATGACATAATGTGACCCTTTACCAACTCATTCATGGTTGTCTACCTGGATGACATACTCATCTACAATAGAACATTAGAGGAACATCTAAAACATGTCGGTAAGGTGTTTCAAACTCTTTAACAGCACAAGTTGTGTGCAAATCTCAACAAGTGCACATTCAGGATGAAAACAATTCAGTACTTGGGGTATGTTGTGGATGAGGAATGGGTCCAGGTATACCCAAATAATATTTGGGTTATTCAAGAATGGCCTACAACAAGGACCCTCATAGAACTTTACAGCTTCTTGGGTCTTACAATATAGCAAAGAGCATTTGAGAATTTGAAGAATAGACTCTTTTCAGTCCTATTCTTTTTTTGCCAAACTTGCATCAACCTTTCAAGTTGATGACAAATGCATCTGAATATGCCATGGGCATTGTCATCATGCAACATCGCCATCCTGTTGCATATCATAGTGAAACTTTCAATGATACAGTCAGGAAATACCTGACATATGATAAGGAGTTATATGTCATTCTGCAAGCCTACAAAGAATGGAAACACTACATCTTGGGGAAAGAGACGGTCATCCACACCAACCACAAACCGTTGGAATTCATCCAAATGTAGAGCAAACTACGAAATGAGAGGCACCATAAGTGGGCCACATATCTGCAACAATTACATCTGATAATCAAACACAAAAAGGAGAGCTCAAATAATGCCATAGATTGTCTGAGCCACCAATCAATTATTACACTCACAACAGTTATTGATCTATACAAACATGAGACTACCACCTGGGGTGTTCTGTATGAAGCAGATCTTGCCTTTGCTGATACTTATCAAAGACTTTGAGAAGGTAAACATGTATCTAATTTATGTTTTTAAGATAATGTCCTTTGTCACATGGGGCACATCTATGTTCCAGCTGTAAAGCAACATAAGATGATATGGGAAGCATATTTCAGTAGGACAGATGGGCCTTTTGGTATAGAGAAGACATTGGCAGTTCTTCAAAAGCACTTCTACTGGCCCCATATGTGAAAGTATGTGGAAAGCGACCTCAAATATTTCACCCCATGTGCGATATCCAAGCCAACAAATAAGAAGCAAGGATTGTACACACCATTTCCAAAACCAACCAGGCCTTGGGGATCTGTCTCAATGGATTTTCTCTCAGGTTTGCCCACTTCAAAACATGGCAAGGACTGTATTCTTGTTGTAGTTGATCATTTTTCAAAAATGGCTATCATGATTGCTTGTAATAAAAATATATCTATTAAAGAAACTGCTCAACTATATTTTAGTCGTGTATGGCTCCATTTTGGTCTCTCCAAGTCCATTATTTCAGATAGAGATAGCAGTTTTTTGAATATCTTCTGGTCCACTCTATGGAAGATGTTGGATACCAAGTTGATGAATTCAACGGCCTTCCATCCACAGACTGATGGTCAAATAGAAGTGGTTAACTACCTGATTGTTCATATGCTTCAGATGTATCACTCCAAACATCCATGCACATGGGATGAGGGGCTTCTTTTCATACAACATGGACATAATCAGGCCTTACACAGCTCCACCAAGCACAGTCCATTCTAAGTATGCTTTGAGTTCTAACTCATGGCACCAATTGATGTATCCATTCCATTCTCCACCATGGAATACATAACTCATGGGAGATCTGAGGTAGCAAAAGCAATGAAGTTCATTGAATAAATCCAACACATCTAGTAGCAGGTTCATGACATCTTGGAGAAGTTGAATTAGAAGTATAAACAACGCCATGACAAACATAGGGTTGCACACCTTTTTGATATAGGTGACAAGGTTTGGTTTTGGATTCAAAAGGAATGGCTTGCAGGCCCACACAAAAAAAATTGGCCTCTGTGATATGGTCCCTACACCATCACTAGAAAAGTTGGATAAAATGCTTTTGAGTTGAACCTGCCAGCCTACCTTGGTCTACATCCAATATTTAACGTGGAGCTCCTCAAACCATATCATCCACCTCTGTTGGACGCTTCAGTCATAGTAAAATAACTAAACATTGATGAGCTTGATCTGCATAGTTTTGCTCCAGTGGAGGAGCATCAGATTGTGGACACCTGGATGAAGACAACAAGAGGGCGCTCTATTCCAGTTTACCAGGTGGTCAAAAGGGGTAAGCTTAACCACCAAGGTGAGTGGCTCACAGAGAATCAAATCAAGACACAACTGCCACACTTGATGAGGAATATTGACGTAATAGTGACCATTGCTTCTCAAGGAGGGAGGAATGATCTGGGCAACACTTCAGGGGTTGGTTCTACCCTAATTGGTGGTAGAACTTCTAGGAGCCATAACTTTTGAAATATAGCTCTATTTGACTCCTCATTTAAACCGTTGGAAAACTAAGAATGAGGAGAATGCGATTAGATGCCATAGAGCTATCTTTGATAATTTTTGGCCCCTAAAAACCTAATAGAAGTGCCTAAAAATTCAATTTTAATAGTGTTGTCTAAAAATAGAAAGTTTTTAAAAATAATAATTTCTCAAATTTTGTGTTGTTGTAAATCATGGAAGTTGAACCACTTCATCTCCCTTGAGATTGGTGACCTTCCACATCCTCCTCCTGCCTTCAAAATATGTATAAATAAAGATGTAGCCCAAGAAGGAGATCAAACATCTCTTCCCAGAGATAAGCATATGTTTGTATTTGCAATCTCGTGAGCAATAAAACATCTCTTCTCAGAAAAATCATTATTATTGTGTTATTTTGTGTTTTTGAAATATCTTTCAACCAAAACCTTTGAGTTTTGGATCAACTATGGCCCATTTAGAAATATATGTAACTATACTTTTGTGAAAAATTATCAAGTAGCGATGCAAGGATTTTGTTAAATCAAACTGATTGGGACCATCCACATGTCCTTATATGTTGGCATATAATCATGGGGTGAATAAGGCTCATGAAGCCTTCATTACGACTCGAATACTCCATGTGGTTGGATTAGGCTCTAGGTGGAATGATCATGGAGAGGGAGTCTCCCGGGTGGCTGAAGTCAACATTATGAATTATGCAGATAATAATAGTATGTGATTGGCCACTGTGATTATTGTCAATAGAGTATATTAACATTTAATTAATATTTTAAAGGTCTCATGTTCACATTTCTATTAACATGGTATAAAAACAAGGTGTTTGTCCATTTACAAGATGGCCACAACAGTAGGATTGGGAGCGATCATGACTGAGTCACTGAACTAACACATGCGTTTAATATTACATAAGTAGGCTAACTTCATACATTCGTTCATAGTGATACATAATGCAAAAAGAAGCAAAGCAACTCAAGCATCACACCTTGATCAAGAGGGACAATCGACAAGTTACACCAAGGTAAGGTTGCAATGAAGAGTAACAATATCAAAACGACATTTTCTAAAAACAAGAAAATATTTCACATCATTATTATCAACGCATTCAAGTGGCTTTAGTGTATTGGAGTTCCAAGGTGATCACGGTGGCTTTAAAGTCACTTATTAAACAAACTGTCAATTTATCAAATAATAGAACATGATGACATGTGGACTTGACAAACACATATCCATACATTTAATCGTATGCAATGAACACTTAAAGGTTTCATCTTGGCTTTCTTTATTTTTTAAACATAAAGAACAAGTGTAAAGCATGACTAGAATTATAACTGCGAGAAACATTATTAAACAACATTTACTATGACTTTTTTTTAAAGAATGATAGGGTATTCTTTTGTTCTTGTGAACATTCTAGATTTTGAAAATGCTCAAGCTTTTGTTATCAGTAAAAAACAACCGATTAACACCTAAACAAATGTTCTTACATATAATAAATTTAAAATAATATACATTTTATGCACACTTAATTGGTATAATATATTTGCAAATGAAGTCGGGCTTCTGTGTTTCTTGAAAACACTTTTATTCCTTCAAAAAACCATAGAGGCTTTGCAACTCCGAAATGATAGTGAAACATAAAGTGAAAATGGAAAAGAATTTACGATGAATATTGTTGATTCACAAAGCTTTCATAAACTTCCAAAGTGGCTTGAGCAATTAAATGCATGAGGTGGATCAATGTGGTTGTTTAATGTGCATAGCCAGCGATTACAAGTCCATGAAAATCTAAATCACATCGATCATTATCTACTATTATATTCATGATGGCCACGATGTTAAAATTACGACACATTGATGGGACAAAATTATAAGTTCGACATTGGTCAACATTTTTTTAATCTTTTTATTGTATAAAAAAAATCACTATAACAATTCAAAATACATGACCTAAAATATTTTTTTAATAAAATAATGATAAAAAAATTGACAAATTTGATAGAGATTTTTCTCGTGACAAATATTTAAATTTGCCAAAAAATTCTTCATCAAATTCAAAGTCAGAGAAAAAGTGATTACAATAGTACCTCTCCACACTAGTGCTAAATAAAGATGGGGATGGAAGATTCTATCTTGGATCCTAATAAACATAAAATCCAAAGAACGCCAACAACATATTAAAAAAAATTTGACTTTGGGAGTGCAAAATAAATTATTCGACATTTTAAAGATGCTAAATAAAGATGGAGATGGAAGAGCTAAATAAAAATGGGAATGGAAGATTCTATCTTGGGTCCTAATAAACATAAAATCCAGAGAATGCCAGCAACATATTAAAAGCTTTTTGACTTTGGCAGTGCAAAATAAATTATTCGGCATTTTAAGGGTGCTTATCCAACGGTCTATCTTGTCTCTATCACTTTGGACAATGCTGACCGTTTGATGCGTGGGAATTTGCACGTCGATTATGGTTAAATACCTTTGGTTGACGAAGGGTGGTGTTATCAATGAGTATCCACCCAAGCCCATTGTTTTGTGGGGCCCGCTTGAAAATACGTGGTTGCATACTCAATGTATATACAACCCCATGCCTTTCCGCGTGATTTTGCCGACAAAGTGACGCAAGCCACACACCCCTTATTATTAATTTAATTATTTACTTTTCGATTTCCTTGATAGAAGATTGGCCGACATACGTGGTTGAAGAATGAAAGTTGGACTTCGATTATTATTATTTGATTAAATTATAAAAGTTCAACACAATCAACAAGTCTCAACGTGGACTTTTTAGGAAGCGTCATGGCCCCATGGCATTTGTTACTAATTAATCTGTATGATATTTGTGTATCAAATCTATTTGTTGATTATTGGTTTAAATAAAGGATGTTTGTCGATTTTGATGATTTCTTTTCTTCTTTTTATTTATTTTAGTTTTTCTTTTTTTTTTTATGTTTTAGAGTTTTTGTTTCAAGCATTCTTAACATTACTTGAGTCTTATTTCGAGCCTTTATGACATAATTGGGCCCTCTCTTTGGTCTCGATTAATTTAGAGTGTAGTCGTCCTCTTTATCTAGAGATGACAAAATATTTCAATAATCAACCTAAGGTAAGTGGGGTGGTCTTTGTTGACCCTTGAAATCAACTAAAGTATAACGAAGGTAAGGAGTATGCATGTGAAAAATGATGTGTAGCAGAAGTCCAAAGGAGTTGAGAATGGCATGTGTAGACCTTACCCAAACATGCACACACATAACAGGATTTGCCAGCAAGGCAAATGTGAACTGATAAAGAAATGGTCCATGTGCACAAATGACAAAATAATATGATCAAGACAAACAAAGTCGTATGAATCTACAACGGAGATCACAAGGATACAAGGTGAGAGTTATGACTGACAGTTGACCCTGACAGGGAGTTGAGAAGTGACAACAAATGACAAGGTAGATAACCTCAAACAGTGTAGAGGAATAATTGTCAAGTGGACAACCAACAATAACTACTAAGTGGTGGTAGTTGTGCTACAGAGAGACGTGCAGGGCTCTTGAAAGCCTAAAATGCATGCTCCTGAGGAGAAGAAGGAGAGCCATGAGACCTTATGATAATGTTTTTGGGTTGTGTTTAGAGTGCCATTTAAACCAAAAAAATGGTATAATTAGAGTTAAGAGTAGTAAGGATATCCTGTAACATTGTAAGTGCCACGAGTGCCTTGTAATCATGAACTTTAATATAATGGACATTGTTGTTTTATAATGATTATGTATTTGGTTGTGGCTATTAAAGGGCATTTTTATCATGATCAGATCAATATTATGTTACTCTTTCTTTTGCCTTTTTTAATGGGGGAATGGAAACTTGGATAACGTAGTGTTGTTGTGTTATTGCATCAAATATGTCCCTGTTAATTTATTCCCTTGTATTAACGCAGTAATATCAAGAGCATATTAAGTACCCATAGGTGCACAAAGTGTGCGTGTGAGGCTATGAAATCAACCCTATTTGGAACCAAGTGCATGATAGGTATTGACACACAAGGGTAGTTCTACGTGAGGCACAATTGGTGTGCACAAGTAGTGACATGCAAGAAAATGCCTTTGCCACTATTGCCAAATACCCCTAACCTACCCCGATTCACCTCTCCATGCTTTAGGTGAACACACAAGGTTCTCTTGTGTGATATGCCAACATGAAAAGTTTAAGTGTTGGTATCATGGAGGATGCATATGGGACTAGAGCGTGTATGACCAAAACTAGACCAAAAGTCTTTCACCAACTCGTAGATGGTCCAATCATCAAGGTAAACATAGAGGAACTAATGGATGAATTCTTGAATGTTTTGATTGTGACACACGCAAACATAATTGGTACACTGTTTATCCCAAAGGGAATCACATTGTAGGAAAATTAACCCCCTTCGATCATAAATTTCATCTTGGACTTATTATCTTCCTCGATTTGTATTTGATGGTATCTTGAGAATCCATTGGTGAAGGTGTAAATCTCACACCCTATAACACATTCCAAAGTTTCTTTAGTAAATGGAGTTGGTAATGGGTCTATCACACATGCAACATTGAGGAGTCTAAAATCCACACATATTTGTATGCACCCATCCTTTTTGAAGCTAATGACCATAGGACTTACCCACTCAGATTTCTCATCATGAAATATGGCACTAGCAACAAACATATTCTCAATCTCCTCTTTAACAATTTCATGGACATTGGGGTTCATTCGATATGACCTCTTTTTAACTATTATTGTACCCTCAACTAGTTTAACATTCATCTTCCCCAAATAAGGGTGTACTCCATTCATTTTCTTATAACTGCATGGAAAACTATCTAACATTCACATAGTAGCTCCATGATTTAGGCAAACTCTTTATCATACCAATAACCTCTAGTGGTGGCAATCTTTGATTCTTATATGTACCAATGTTTACCTTAGTTGTCTTCAATAGTCCATGGTAATATTTATTTTTGTCACATTACACATCCACTACTTTTCACTTTCCATATGAAGTCTCCACCTTTAAGTGATATGTAATATCTTCATATTGTGTTTCATCTACCTTAAGAACAACATTTTCCTTGTTATACTTGAATTTCCAATTTCTCTCCAACTAAACCTCTTCATTAACTTTACTAGAATCAATGTCCTCATCGAGTTATTCAAACATTATTGGCAACACGAGACCTTTCTCATTATGCATCTTGCACACATGTTGTTCCATAATTGCATCATCTTCTATGATGGCTATGTGGATCCACTATAATAGCTTAGGGAGTTCAAGATTGGAGGAGGAAAAGGAAAAGGTACAAGAAAAAATTGTCTCCAACCCCTCCTAGACTACCATCTCTCTATGTGTTCACCAATGATATACTAAGCATGTTCCCAAGTCTTTAATGTGCCATAGAAGGCATGGACCCACAATCCTATGGAGAGGTGGTGCACGATCTTCATCCTTACTTCCTTGCAACTATGTATGTGATTCTTCAGAGGTGAATTCCCACTATATATATACAACCCACACTTAGTGTTTTTACACTTGAAAAGAGTGTAGATTTCCTCTTTCATTATAACCCATGTTGGTAGTGAAGGTTTATGCATTTCCCACGAAAGCATAGATGCACTCTTCAAGGTGTAAACCAAGGTGTGAAACCTTTATTTATATTTCATTGGGTAGACACTCTCATAAATCATTCACATAATCAATGGCATTATTCGATCCATCATAGTGAGGAATTAATATGATCTTCCCCTTGTTGAGACTAAATACCCTTTACATCTTTGGTGCATTGTGTGGAACCCATATCTTGGTGTTTAGAGCCTAGTTTTTCTATAGTTTCATGTTCATTATAATTTTGTGTCTAGTAAACTACCTAGGAATTGAGTCTATGATGCTACACTTGCATCAAGTCACCTCATACAATTTTTTCACCCATCAATCACAAGTGACACTAATAGTGTCAAAGATGGAGTTGAACTTCACCTGAAAATGAGTTCAAGAAGTCCGTACGAGTGCCCAAAACTCCTTTCTAAGCGTTGAAATTTAAGATTCTGACCAATATCTGACATCCTAACATATAGGAAAGTTATAAAATTGATCCAAGGACCTTTTAAAGAGTGTCTGTATGGATTATTCACTTTGGTGGGCTTTGGCATACATGGAAATTAGTAAAAATCATTTTTTTCTTCAATTTCTCTTACCTTAAAGTCCACAAATAAACCTTAAACTTTCCAAATCAACATGAAATGTAAATGAAAGGTGATTAAGGTATGAAATGACTTGAAGGGACACCTAATGTCCTATGACAACACTTGACCAAGTTTCATCACTCCATGACATGGCTAGACCATTACAAGACCAAAATAAGACATTACTTCTATTTATTCGAATTTACCTTAAACAATGCTAACAAGGTTTTATAAAGACATTTTGAGGACTATTAAGGCATGAAGAAGACTATAATAAAGCTAGTAAGACATGACAACACAAGTTTTCACCTATAGGGATTGACATTTTGACCTTGGGTCGAAATCAATCAACAAGACTTTTCAAAATGATATTTGTGCACTATAAGTGCTCAACCTATGCTTCTATACAAGGATACTTTTTGTTGTAGTTCGTACTCAGGCCCATAACATATGCGGCTAAACATGTGTAGTGATTTACAAGTAGCTCACAAAAAAATACTTCGTATCAAGGATCATATAGATATTATTATACCCACTTTTTAGGAGATAACTTCCCTATACTAGGATGATTCCTCAAAAATTTCACTTCAACTCCTCTAACCATCTTTCAATATTATCCAATAAACTTAGATGAATCATCTCTATGCATTATCTTCTACAACTTGTCTATTAGGATCTCGACAATGGTTGGGGTATTTTTTCCATGCACATTCAATATAGTCTATGCCATTTGTGCTTAATCTAAGACTATACTCACCACGTTGACATATCATGCAAGTGAAATTGCATGTTCACCCGAGCTACATAAATAAAGTACTTGGTATTGTTGGGTTAGTTGTGAATATGGTAATTTAAAACATTATTAATTCTCATATCATGACATGAGCCAACAGTTTGAAGTTTCAACACTATTCAATAATTATACCAAGGCTAAGTAACTAAACACTAACATGAACATTAGATGAACTTAGTAAATTGACATAAAGATAGCCACAACCATTATGGAAAGATTTCTTCTCTATTCATTAATGATTAGTTTACAACAGTTTGTAAGAGTGCCCAACCCTTACTAATTTTTACAATGAAATAAAATTTGATACACTAATGCCATCAACAATGAAGTATAAATAACATAATTTTCAAAAATAGAGGTAGCAACAATGATATCATTAGTAACCTAATCTAGGGGTAAAGGTGGGCTTTTATAGGCCCAAGCCACCACCTTGTGGTTTCACTTATTAAATGTATGTCGTACAAAGTTCACAATAGTTTTCTAATAATAAAAATGTAACTTATCTACATTAAATAATTTTAACTACCATAGTCCTAGATTCCACCATACCATGCTAGATTCACTAAGACTATTTCATGTAACTACTTTTCTTAAATTTGAATCCCTGAATACTCACTCTGCTAGTTTTATAAATAATCGCCCCTTAAATTGAACTATGTGATTCATGTAACTTATTTTCCATTCATTGTATTGTGTTTTATATCAACTAGACTATTGTCATTGGTGCATGTTGAGACTTGGTAAGCCCTTTTTTGGTGAACGGTCTCATGATTATTGGTACATATATGCAACAGCCTCCTCAAACATTGTTAACCCTAATGGCACTCTACTAGACTCATCAAAATCAAGGATTCTCATAATCTTCATGTGTCTTTTGCCCCATTCATTCATGTGTTATTCTTTCAAAATGTGTGCATCCTTTGTGCCCTTCAATTGATCCACAAAAATAAGTCCATTCCCATGCTTGGCCAAAATTTAGGTCTAACAACTAGGGTCATAAAAAAATAGAAAGCACCTAAGGACACTGGATATTAAAATCAATGTAATAACTACATAACAAAAAATAATATGATCAACAACATGCAATGCAAATGTTCTGCATAATAAGGATTATAGAAACATAATAAAAGTATGAATAGACATTTGAGAAGCCTAATAACCTTGTAACATCGAAATCATCAAAGAAAGTTTATTATATCATCACACTTTTAAATAATAGTGAATCATTTCAAGTATGAATACCTTTTACAACCATCATATAACTCTTATATCATATATGATATTAAGAGTAACCTAATGCAAAGGACAAATTTCCCCCATGTTTCCCCCAAGACAAACATGGAGTAGTAGGTTAACATGGAAAATCCATGGAGCTTTCATGATGTTGAATGAGTCCTATATAAGCTTTACTTCCAAGGAAAAATATGAATGCCCGCATAAATAAGTAAAATTGGATTTTCCCTCTACCCCACTCTGAAGGTGTCATGAGGAAATTATGACCTACTGAAGATTATGCATGCACCCTGACAATCAAAACAAGGCTCTGTGTAGATATAAATAAAGTTGTGCCTCCATCATGTGAATGTATGTGACATGAATGTGTGCTCTAGTTCAATCACAATGTACACTTACATAACAATCACTCTAAGAAAAGTAGTAAATACATCATCGATGAATAAATGGAAAAGGCAAAGAACTCATATGTATGGAAAAAAACATGTATTTGTAATCTTAAAATCATCAACAAAAGCCAAATAATGGGATATGAAACAATGTGGTAAGTAGATGGAGCCTTACACACATGCTTTTTCTATAAAAATATATTAATTATAACTATAATAGCTTAAATGTGTTATCACCATTTATAAATAATTTTGGTTTTTATCATCAGTTATAAATAATTTTGGTTTTTATGGAACATGTCAAGGGGAAAGATAATGAATAAATAGTGAAAATATAGAGATAAAAAAAACAAATTGTAAAATGATGATTGAAGAAAAGAATGAACAACATAATGTAAAACACACTATATAGAAAGGGGAAGATCCTAAAATAAGAAGGTTAAATTGGCATAAATAAATGAATTTATCACTAAGGATAAGGAAGATAAGGTATAAAAATGTCAAACCACACAAGTAAAGAATGCTTGGCGAAATTTATGACACACAAGATTATGAAGAGGAATTATAAATAAAGAAAGAAACATATAAAGTATTAAATGCGATAATAGAAAAGGCTAAGATAAATTAGAAACAATAATAGAAAAAATAGTGAAAGTAAGAAACATATGTATAAGTACACAATTATTAAATTTAACCAATAACACGATCAAAACTATGGAGTAAGAAAAATAATATATCTTAGCAATGCCAAGGAATCAAGCCACGATAGTTCAACCTATACAAATTATTTCTTGTATAAGTCATCTCTATGTTTGTTAGTCCATGTAGAAATAAGGTTACTTTCATAAATTATTGATTTCTTGTTATCAATTGCTCTTGAATATAGTTTGTTTGATTTTCATGTTGGATATGTGTTGTCTAATTTACATGGTTTGCATTGATTATGGAATGTATAAGCCAAAATGTATAAGTGATAGGGTTCGGTGCATCACCCTAGTTGGAAGGTATGGGATGTTAGCGCCCCTTCCCCCTTCTTTCCTGCACCCCCAGCTCCCCATATGATGGTTTATGGCCAAGAGCTCCTGAGAATGTTTTTGAATAACGTATATGCATTTTGGTTATCCTATGGGTTTTTTACCTATATAAATTTACATGTGGCTTCATGACCCATGGTTTGGACAATATCCTATTGATGTGCCTACAAATAATTTCCAATATACTAGGATAAAACAAAAATAAAAAGTATGTTTTTATATAATAAACAATTGAGTTAATACAACTAGGAAAAAAATTGTCGTGTTGGGTTTTTTTCTCAAAAGAGTTTTCTTAGGTTAAATTCTCATGTATTGTGTGTGTGTGTGTTTGCCATTTTCCCTTTATGTTATATCTTAAGATTTTTATAGCATTGCTTCTCTTACATAAGTTTATCTATATATTTTTATTCATTTGGTATTGAATCTAGGTTTTAGTTTTGTTTGAAGAGCTATGACATATGACCTGATGATAAATTATTTTTGAGTGGAAGCTTTGCGGGTGAGAATATTTTTGTAAAGTAAAATGATGGGAAGCACAATAATAGAGGTCGACAAATTTAATGGCTAATACTTTGAGTTATAAAAGCTCAAGATGGAATATATTCTTCTAGATAGACACCAGTGGGTGTCATAAATACAACCTATGGGAATAAAGGAAGAATATTGGGAAAAGATGAATTGGAAAGTAAATATTTTGTCTTTCAGATTTAGTGTTATTGAATGTCTCTAAAGAATCCCCTACTAAGGCATTTTGGGATAAACTAGGGACTTTGTATGAAAAAAGTCTCTAGCGAACAGAGTTTTCCTTCAAAAAACATTGTATTCTCTAAGGTTGAAGATGACGACTTTGTGAAAAAGCATCTAAATCCATTTTAACATTGTGGAAGTCAATTTTTTAAAATAGAGATTAAAATTGATAAAGAGTAAAATTGTATTACTCTGTTATGTTCTTTACCTGATTCATGAGATAATGTTGTTATGGACATTAGTGGTATTTTTTCTACATTATAGCTTGAGGATATAATTGTAGCTCTGTTACCAAAGGAAATGAGGAGAAAATGCATGGAGTATTATCAAATAAAGGACATTTTATTTTTTAGAGGTCGTCCCAAAGAAATAAATAAAAGAAAGTCAAGGGACAAACAATAAAATTCAAGGGGTAAAACCAAATTCTAGGAAGAACTATGAGGAAATGTTGGAGTTGTAGTAAAATTGGACATTTTAAGAAGCAAGGTAAAGTTTAAAATGCTTTGAAAGGTAAGTCAATGAGTGATTCCCCTTATACAAAAATTAAGATCTTTAGTGAAGGGGGGATTTGTACTTGGAGGCTTTAAGTACATGTGCATGTCATGATGCATGGTTGATTGACTCGGGTACCTTATTTCATATGACTCCTCATAGGGAGTGGTTTTGTAAATATGAAAATATCAATAGATAGGTGATGTGTTTTTAGGAGATAACTCGACATATAAGATCACGAGACAAGGAAGAGTCAAGTTTATGTTCAAAGATGAAAGGGCTAAAACCCTCTCTAATGCTCTACATATTCCAGGGTTGGCTAGAAATCTAATTCATGTAAGCAAGATGAATGATGTTGTTGTGCATGTTATATTTAACAGGTATAATTTCAAGATAGTTTTTGGAGAAATGGTATTGGCAAGAGGAATCCACACTAGATCCTTGTTCAAGCTTGCGGTAAACATTGCAAGTGATGAATGTAATAGCTCTATTGTTCTTGATGTCAAAAATGCATTAGATCAAACCCATGTGCTCTCTATAAAAAAGACAATGCCTTGTCATCAAAGGATAAGAGAAACTAAAGTAGATAAAAGTTAAAAAGAAAGAAAGAAAAACTATCGAAATTTGACAAATGTACCTTGTTTGGACCAATAATCGACAAATAAACAAGTACACTAAAAACACACAAAATAGCTCGTAACAAACACCCCGAGGCCATTTTTAAGTGTAGATAATGGTCATTGCTCTTGGAAAGGGTCTCCATTAAGACTTGCTGACAAGGTTAAGCATTTATAATTTAATCTGATAAAAATAATATAAGTTTGAACTTTCATTAGATTTTTCTTGTAAAATACATGTTTTGTTGGTCAATCTTTTTAATTATGAGAGGAAAGGCCTAAATTTGATCGTTGTAGGGTCGTATTTACATTTTTTAAGTTGTAAAATACAACCAATTTTTTTAAGAGACCATATCAAATAAAAAATAAATTTTTAGATGAACTATAAAAATTATAATAAATATATATATTTTTCTATATTATTTCCTTTACCTACTATGAATTATATCTCTGTTGAAAGGCAATGCTAAATAAATAACTCTCGTCAAAAAAATCATGACATATAAAGTAGACCTTATTGAGAGGTGTGGCTTGTGTCAATTTATCGACAAAATCACACAGAAAAGCGTGGAGGTCATATTGAAGGGCAATGTTTGAATAAATAACCATCATTCAAAAAATCATGACAAGAAGAGTAGATCGTCAAATTTAACAGCGAATAGTAAGTGTGGCTTGCGTCATTTTGTCGGCAGAATCACACATAAAAACATGGAGGTGTATACACATTGAATATACAACCACGTATTTAACGGGGCCGACAAAAACGTGGGCCTTGATGGATACTCACTGATAACAGCACCTCGCGTCAGTAGTCTAACGTTAAGGTTGTTTAACATGGTGGTGTTGCATATTCGACGTGCAAATTTCTGAGCATCGGACGGTCAGCATTGTCCAAAGTGATCGAGATGATATTTACCGTTGGATAAGTAGCCCTGTAATGCGAAATAACTTATTAAAAATCTGCTAAAGTCGAAAAGGTCTGAAACTGTTGCTTGTGTACTTTGGATTTTATATTGATTACGACCCAACATAGAATCTTCCATCCGTAGAGGGTTAAGGAGGGATTATTGGTACCTCGGAGCGTTGTACTGTTTAGATCCTATTCATTTAACGCGTAAATACATATTTTTTAAAAAATTTAAAATATTTTAATGATAAGTGTAAATTTAAATTGTGTAAATAAATATTCATTTGGGTCAAATCTAGTTTTGACTTATTGAAAATGTGTCTTATGACTCTTGACAATTTTCAGCGCCTTGTGATCTCTTCCAGTGACTTCTTCTTCTTGTTCGGAGTCCCTTGGCGCCTTTTCCTCCTCGATGTATGTTCCTTTTGGGACGACGATGCTTCAAGGTTTCGCTCCCCTTGCTTCGAATGTGGTAACTAGGGTTAGTGAGTCATTGGTCATTGACAAGGGGAAATCCAAGCCCAGTCTAGGACTGTTGAAGGAGTAGGTCTCAAGGGTTGGTTATGACAAGTCGATCGTTTTTTCGGTTCCCTCTCTTTTGGTTGTTAATAAACATATTGTCACCACTCTAGAAGATGGTGATCGGGTTCAGTCCACTCATTTTCTATCTCTTGGGGATCAACATCTTCTTCTTTTGAAACCTTGGAGCCCTTCTTTCAATCCGTTGTGTGAAATTTTTGATATCATATTTATCTGGGTTCGACTGCCTTATTTTTCGCTCCAGTTTTGGCCAAATCCCTGCCTTTCGGCTATTGGGGGTTCTCTCGGCAAATTGATGGCAATTGATGTCTCTACCTACAGCTTTTCACGCATTACTTTTGCATGGATTTTGGTTTGTTTAGATTTATCTCAAGCTCTTCCTACATCTATGGAATTTAGAGTAAATGATTGGTGCTAGCTTCAACCCCTAGATTATGAGGGATTGCCCTTCAGTTGTCGCAGGGGCTTTGTGCAAGGGCATCCGACTTCCTCTTGTTCTTTCATTAAGCGGAAGGTAGCTTCTTCATGGTGGAAAGATGTGGGAGCCGAACTCCTTTCGATCTCCCCTCTTTCCCTCCTTCACTGTAAAAGTTGGCACTGTTGGTTCTCCCCAAGTGGATCTTCAGGGTTCTATCTTGGCTACTAGTTCTGTTCAAATGCCCAGTGGGGCTACTCTTGAAACAAGCTCGAAGGTGGAAAGCTCGGCTTTGACAATAAATGAGAGGATTGGTATGAGTAAGAATGACAAGGTTTAGAGGTTTCAGATAAAGCAAGTAAGGATGGTTCTGGTGGTACTCTTCAAGCCAAGATTCTTGTTTCTTCTTTTGAGGATTCTAGGAGAGTGGGCACTTCAGATGAGTAGATTATTGTTCAAAAATAGAAAATAAGGAGGTTGTCCTCGACTTCTCCTACTAGGGTACTTCGCTCTCACCTCAAAAGAGGAAATGAGAGGTCATGTTGGGCTCTCTTGGGGTTGCCTGGGAGTTGACTTGTCTCCCCTTGGTGGTTTTGGGCTAGTTTACCCTGGTTTTGTTATTATTGTTCCCTTGTGGATTATCATTCAAGGCAAACGATTGTTGTTTTGATTCAAACTTTACGTGGGTGAGGGACCCTTCATCCCTTAATTATCTATCAAAATAAAATAAAATGTGTAAATAAAAATTTCAATGATGAGTGTTAATATTTACGCGTAAGTGCTTCTTTGTTGTTCAATATAACTTGAGCATATTTGATTTGGTATAACACTTACATGAGGAGCCATCACATGCTTTTGTTGGCTCCTTATTTTTTTAGCACAACTCTTGTGAAGAGAGGGAGTAAAATCTCATAATATGGTGGAATGAGTGAGGGCATCTTAGAATTCAAACACTGGAAAAACTGGTTGCAAGGTAAATTGATCTTTTTGGACATTGGTTTTTTACATTTGTTAAACACTGCTAGAGGATACCCATGTCTTTAATGTTGTGACGCTGGTTTGTGATATGTATTGTCAAGTTTATTTATTTTTTCACAAGAATTTTTTACAAATTTGGTGCAATTTCATGTAAAAGTCTCATGGAATATAATTTCATTTGATATTTGGAATAATTTTTTATTGATCGTTATTTTTCCTTTGAATTTAAAAAAAAAGTTATCACACTTTAATGTTAAAACGTTTTAACAGAGTTTTTTTTTTGGGCTTACTTTATTTTAGTTTCCAATGCATTGTGATACAATTGGTGGAGATACAAGTAATAGTCTCTTAAATTGTGCTTTTTTATTGATGTTTTAAAGTTTATATTCATGGAAAGTGAACATTTAAGTTTAATCCTCATAATATTATTTTTCTTCTTAAATTTTTGTGTGGTTTTAATCTGTAGAGTATAATTTATTTTCTCATTGTTATATTCAATGCTCAGTGCAAGTCAATGTTCAAAAAATAGAAGAAAATTAAGGTTATGAATATGTAGTTAGGACCCTTTAATTTTAGGGGGTTAAACTTTGGGGGCAATGGTCACATGTATGTGTGCTTTTGAGGAGACCAATTCTTTTTTTGAAAGTTGAATTAGGACAATGCACAAATAAGAAATAAAATAGGAATTTATATTGATGTCCACAAATGACCAAAGTAGGTTGATGAAAATTAGAAATGTATTTGGTTATAATAGAAATGTTTTAGGATAAAAAGAATCCTAAAAATATTTTTAAATTAATCTGGACATTTTATAGGAGTTGCATACTTTTGTAGAAATTGATTTATTGTTTTGATTAAGGTAAACCCACTTTTGACTGGTGTGAGATCCAACACGAGCATAAATAGGAGGCCAGGTTTCCCATTAATCCAACAATCAAATTCAAAGGCAGAGTCCAAAAAATTACATAAATAGCAAGAGGGAAAGAAAGAATGTGAAGCCTAGTATAGAAGAAAGAATACAATCAGAGTCTAGAGACAAGTAAGACCCAGTTGATCCCTACAACAAGAATCCATTATGGCTCAAAACGCCAACCCTGTAAAAAAGCACATTTCAAACATGAACTTGGACCACTTCCAGGTGAGGACTGAGAGGATTTGTATCTAGTTCCAATAAGCAAGGCTAAATCCTTCTTATTTTTTCCAAAAGGACATGATTCAAAATGTTGAAAGGGAGGGATGGGTTCCCTCCTGGCTCCCAGTTTGTGACGTCACAAGAGACCCACAAATTGGCCATTAAATCTACACAACTATTTCCCTCTCTATAAACATGACTTAGAGAGAAATACTAAAAATAATTCAAAAGGATCTTGGCATCTAAAATCTCCTTTTCAATAGTCCAGGAAGTTATAGACTCCTTTTTTAGGTAGTTAATGATGTTAAGAGAGTCGCCTTCAATAAATAAATTCGAAAGTTCTTTATCACATGCAACCTTGATACCCCAGAGAGTCACCTTAGATTCAACAACATGATTCGATTACTCACCCATTTTTCCTGCATAGACAGTCACAAAGTTTCTGTGACTGTCTCTTATAATCCCCCCTCCCACTGGACCCAAGTTACCCTTGGAAGCCCCAACAAAATTGAGTTTCAACTTTCATATGGCCAATTTTTATTTTTTCCAATTGAGTCTTAATATGTTATTTCTTCATTATTCCTGAATTTTTCAAGTAATCAAAGCAGCAGATAAATTTACTAGTATTGTTAGTTATAATGAACTTAACCTGAGATATTGTTATAACTTCATGAAGATTCATATTGAGCAAACCAAGCTGTCAAGTGTTTTCACAATGTGCAACATTTTTACAATAAATAATGGTTATAAAAATCCAATATCAAAAATTGAACACCACAATAGTAAATAATTATCTGTCGGTTCTTTAAAAAATAGATTCATGTTGGATGGTGAATACTTTTATCAATGAGTTATGCATATACAATATATTTATCAAAAATATATTTTTGGTGTGATAAATCAATTCATCATTCAGAGGGAATTGAGTCTCAATAAATTTTTTGTGAAAGGAAATAACAACGCCCTTGGAATTGATTGATCCCCACACACTGATTTTCATGGCTCTAGAATCATATGAATATGATTAAAATAAGTTGGTGGATATTTACTCCTTTAATATGTGCATTCTGAATGTTATTACCTTTGACATTCCCTATAATGGTTGCCATAAAGTTCCTCAAATTTATAGATAGGTGACTTCTGGTATAAGCCTTGTTACATTGCAAAAGGTTACAGGTCCAAAAGTGAGATGGTTCGTCAAAAAATGTCTAATAAAAATATCAATGATGCCTTCTATTATAAAGTTTTTGAAGGAAATCCATTCTTAAAGAAAGTGCACGAAATCCACTCTTAATATGGATCATTAATAGTTGAAGAGCCAACTCTTCATGTTGTGTGGTGGAATAGTTGCAAGCCAAAATTTTGAGATCTATTTATTTTTCTAATTATTGAATTCAAAACGCTGCGTACAAAACATTTGTTGAAAATAATGACAAAAATGTCAGGTAAAAAAATTAATTCAAAATTTTTTAATAATATAAAATAGTTTGTACAATTAATACTACAAGTTTTCAAAAAAAAAAAACTGATTTTTAATTCTTTATTAATAATTTCAGAATAAACAACCTCAACATATATCACTTGTTGAAATTTTTATGTAACAATGTCTAATTTTTAACATATCTTTTTTTTTTAATAAAGAGAAAAATACATCTATGTATTATAAATATATGACACACTTATACAAAACCAAATCCTATTAATAATATGCATAACTTTCTGGAAAACAAATCTATACAAAGGCTTTGTATAACTTCCTTGAAAACAATTCCATACAAGGCTTTGTTGAATGCTTCATCTTGATTGAAGTGTTTATGAATTCAAAACCCTTACTTTTGGTCATGTAGAATTACTTTAATATTCAATTTCTTATTTTACTATGTTTTATATGTTACCAAAATATTAAAGTTGATGTCTTATCTTCTTCTTTATTATTATTATGGGATTAGGTTAAATATTGTGAAAATTGAAAGCATTTTTATTTTATTTTTTTATTATTTTAAAAATAATATTTTTATTATTCTATCATTTGTTTAGAGTCATGGTATATTTTAATTCACTTATATATTATTTTTCCTTTCATCACTCTTCTTCAAATTAATTTCAATACATTTACCAATTCAACACTAACATTTCCTACTTTCCATATTTTTTATCCTCATTCCAAGATTTTAGTTTTTAAATACATTATGTCTAACTTTCATTATACTATTATTTATCATGTACTATTGTTTTGAAAATGTGTTATATGTTTTATTCAAAACATTGAAATAGTTCTTTTTTATAAATATTAGGGTTTTCCCCTTCGTTTGAATTCAATATTATGTTTATTGGTAAATTGCAAGCTTGTTTAATCTTCTATGGCAAGGATTTTGAGCATTTTTTATACTTTCTTATATATGCTATGATAACTTTTGGAGATATGTTATGAATTTTTTATTCCCCCTTTATTCCATTATAACTAGTTAAGAATTATTGAAATCAATTAATAGTTATTTTATAGTTTTATTTATTTATAAAAGATTTTTTAAACTAATTATGAGATCTAATAGGTTTCTGTACATTTACTACTATAATAATGTGGTGCATATGATATATGCAAATAATATACACTAATTCAATGCTCTCACTCCTTGGATTAGGACTGGTGACAAAAAAACTTTAACAATGTGAATCCATGCTTATTAAGGCTTATTGATGCAAGTTTGTATACTAACCCTAAATAGGTGACATGTATACATTTTCTCGTTTAAGAGTATAAATATATGACCCAAAACATGAGCTAAAATTAGTGGAATTGAATTGGTTTATTATGTGGCCTAAGACATTTTGAGGAAATTCACTTATATTTACCCCAACCTCTCTAAACAAAACCCCCAAAAATAATGATGTGGAAATTCATAATAATCTTATTTTACAAGGATTAAATATGAGAAAAAAAAAATCAAAAAGAAGGGTGAGGTAGAAAACAAGATTAGGATTTCCATTCATAAATTAAACATTCAAAGTGATCTACAACAAAATAAACTAGTATTTATCAAATCTAATGTTTACTTGAATTTAAATAAACACAGTCCCAAAGTTTAAAGAATAAACTTATGAACATTTTTCATAAACATACTTGAAAATAAATTACTTGCTAAAAATAACACAACACATTCATTTATAAAATTTTAATTGAGATCAAAATTTTCTAGTGAAACAATTAAAATAAAATACATGCAATCCAACCAACTCATAAAAAATCATATAGATCATAATTTGAAAAAAATTAACTAAAGAAGTACAAAGCATTAATCTGAGTCAGAAAGGGAAAATAAAAACTCACATAACATCCATAATGTTTTCTAAACCTTGCATAATTGTCTTGCAAATATTATTTATTAAAATGGGGCCAATACAATTTATTTATAACAAAATATAGGTCATCGTAACATCTTAAAATCACTTGCATGTGAATAGTATTATTGAAATAGACTAATAGTTCTAATTATATCCTTCAAAATCAAAACAAATAAATAAAAATAAACTCCCTGGATTTACAACATATTTTCCTAACTTTATGTAAACCTATCTAACTTGCATGTGAATTGATCTTTACAACATTTTTGAAGGAATTGTTTTGTACTTTTTTTCGAAACAATATTTTTGAAGGATACATTGCAACATTTTCGAAGGGTCATTTCTCATGGAATTGTCCTTTTCAAAATTACCGAAGGGTCTTTTTTCCTCGAAGTGTCCTTCAGAAAAAATTTGAAGGGACACTTGCAACATTTCTGAAGGGTCTTTTCTCAAAAATTGGTCACTTTATTTTTATGAAGGAATTGGTCGCTTCCAAAATCCCTAAGGAATTGGTCACGTTCAAAAGCCTAAAGGAATTGGTCCATTTAAAAAAATCTGAAGGGACACTTGGGAAAAGTCTGAAGGGTCTTTTTGTTACAAAAGTATCCTTCGAAAAAAGAGCAAATGGAACATTTCATTTCTCTAAAAAGCATCTTCCAAAAGTTCAAAGGGTCTTTCTCAAAAATTGGTCCACTTCCAAAAGTTTGAAGGGTCTTTTTGATGCAAAAGTGTCCTTCATAAAAAGTCCAAATGGTCATTTTCAAAAGCTCCGAAGGGTCACCTTTCAGACAACGTGACCTTAACCTAAGGTCCCAAAGGGTATTTCTGTGCCAAAGTGTCCTTTGAAAAAAGTCCAAAGGGTATAAAAGATTATGTAGAGTTTGTAGAAGGATGCTGAAGGGCATGTTGAGCAATCCAAAGGGACACTTTCAAAAAGTCCGTAGAAAGGCACTTACAGGAGTCCATAGAAATATGGGTCTAAAGAAAAAAAAAAGAGAGTCCATAGAAAGATGATGGTTTTGAAGAAAGAAAAGGGTCCACACGAAAAGTGCCTGAATAAATTGGTCCCAGTTAAGTTGACACTGGCACGGATGTCAACTTCTACCTCAACAGATAGCCATTGGAATTCAAAATAGTGGGTCCCAACTAGATCGATGGTCCTCGCTTAATCACTCAAGCAGATTTAAGGGCTCACTTTCTTCATCTACCAAATCCTATCAGAGGGTTCATCTCACCATTGGTCAGACCATGATCTGCATCATTTGTGATGACCAATCAAAAGGATCAAAAGACTTGGTTGAGATAGAATGAGTTTTAAAGGATTCTAACAAATTCCATGAAGGCATACACATAGACTTTAGGTGATGCCTCTCCAAGGCCAAATAGAATGAAAGAAACTCTTCTCCATGCCATTGCACACCTTAGCAAGCTAGTGGGAATTTGTTAGGCATCAGGACAAATATGCAATAAGTGGACTCTCATTTGCATAATCGATTGATGTCATTACCCATCTCAAAAATATCTATTTTTGCTAGTGCAACTATTGGAAAAGCATCTTTGAGAGAGCAAGCTAGCTGCGTAACCATTGGAGGTGACATGGATCAATCAAATGGCCTGAATGAGCATCATTTGTAAAGATGGTTATAGCTGAAGATGGAGACTTATAACAGATTGATTCCTTCTCTTAGTGTGAAAGGCCTCCTCCTCTCTCTTCCTCTCTACTATAAATATAGCCCTTGGGCTAGTGTAAAAGGGACACCACACAGAGTATGACGAAGCCTTGCTAAAATGATATCCTACCTTTAAGCATTAATACAAGTCTTTTTCTTTGAAGTTTTGAGTAATTGACTGAGTGTGTAAGTGACATATAATGACAACAAGTGATGGTTTTCATCCTTTTGTCCTTTGTCATTCATGCCTGAGCAAGGGTTCTGGGTCTAACAAGTCATATAGAGTGCATCCAAGTGTATTGAATTTTTGCATGTGTATAACTATTCTTGGAATGTATAGGTTCTCTTTCATTTCATTTATGTTGTATCATTTCATATACCTCACCTCTATACTGAAATACTTGTGTTAGAATCTTTATAGCTTGGAAATAGTCTATGTATCTTGTTGGATCATGAAATAGGGTATGACATTCATGTGGAAGATAATCTTGGTGCATCACCATTCTTAGAATAGGTTTTCTTTATGCAATTTATAACTCTTTTCCTTTCAATGAAACTAGTTTATACAGAGGTCATTTTGCATAGATATATTCAGGGAGCTAGCCCTTTAAATCTAGAGGTTCAATTCTTCTATAGGTATACCCACTTGCTTGGAAATGATCCAACAATATCCAAATCTAGAAGAGGATTGAAAACTCTCTTCTAGGGTGCAATGTTTGGAGACAATAGCTATAACACACCTGATGGGACCAATTATTTACATGTCAAGGTGAATGCTAGTATTGACAAGCCTAGGGTTGTAGAAATATCCTTAATCTAGCATTTGGTGACTCTAAAAGGTTAGAATATCTAGTTGTAGATGAATATTCCCATATTATACTTCATGGTCCTCACTAGGTCATCTAGGACTTCCTATCAAGCCCCTCTAGCTAGAGATCTTATTGAAGAACAATGCCCTAAACCATTCCCAATGCTTAGAGATCCTTGGCAGGGAGGTTTTGGAGAAGAAGAAGAAGAATTAGAGGAAGTTGGAGAAATAGGAGATCAAGAAGAAAGAAGAGAAATGGAGAGGTAGAAACCTTTCCTGGCCTTCAACACCCAAAAGCTAATTGACCTTCCTGCATACAACCCTATTCCTCCCAATGCCACTAAGAGTCTCCTTGGTTTCAGTGGAGAGGGTCCTATTACCCCATCTGAGCATATTAGAGACATTTCAAATTTAGTTAACTTCCATAATGTCACTCAAGCCAACATTGCCATTGTATTGCTCGATATGTCTCTAAAAGGCAAAGAACTTGATTGGTATAGGACTTTGGAAGGGGGTTGCATTACAAGTTGGGATGGATTTGGGGAATTGTTGGTAACTAGATTTGAGAATAAGAGTGACCATAACTCGTTGATCCATTAGCTAAACATGATAAATAAAATTCCTAACAAATCCATGGGATATTTTAATGAAAGATTTTAAAGGACTTGGTATAGGTTGCCACCTATCATGAGACCTCCTCCTAGCTTTGTGTTCCCCACTTATCTCAAGGGCATTGGTACTGATGTGGTGGTGATGTTATAATCAATGGGATGATTCACTCTCTTAGATGCAGATGAGATAGCTATTGAAGTTGAGAATAGCTTAATATAGGCTAGAAAGCTACCTCCAAGAGTTTCCATGCCTTTGTTGTCTCATAGTTTGGGTGGCATATATTTAATATAAAGATCATTACAAGTGGTATCAGAGCTTTGATTTGGGTAATTTGTGTGGAGCGAAACCCTAACTTCACTATATATTCTAAAATATAGGGAATTTTTACTCGAAATTTTTACTGAAGATGTAATAAAATATAAGAGAAGCGTAGTAAAAATTTCAAAATTTTTTGAGTTATTTTGCGGGAGTTATTTCTATTTTAGGGTTTATAATAATTTCGCTATATCTTCTTGATATTCAATATATGCAGAAATACCCTTAAGGTAGGGAAACACCATATAATACTCCTTTAGGAAGGAATAACTCCACAATGTCTCTTCGAGGGGACAACCTCCAATATCCTCTTACAATAGAAGACTCAATGCTTTCTTCATATCTTTACCATGATATTCATCCCCTATATATATACATCTATCTAACCCATGGATGGGTAACCTCCTAATCCAATGTAGGCCGACCATTACCCAATGTACTACTTCCATAAGTTACTCTATTATCCTAATATATTGTACCCATATAACTAAGGGGATGTGTGCCACATGTCGGCATCTCCATCAACCCATATACATCAATATATCATATCCCTAGGTACATAGCATTGAATGCTATGATGCTATGTACCTAGGGATATGATATATTGATGTATATGGGTTGATGGAGATGCCGACATGTGGCACACATCCCCTTAGTTATATGGGTAACGAATCAAAAAAATTTGAAATTTTTACTACGCTTCTCTTATATTTTCTTACATCTCCAGTAAAAATTTTGAGTAAAAATTCCCTATATTTCAGAAGATATAGTGAAATTAGGGTTTCGTTCCACACAAATTGCCCAAATCGAAGCTCTAATACCACTTGTAATGATCTTCTTATTCAATATATGCAAAAATACCCTTAAGGTAGGGAAACACCATATAATACTCCTTTAGGAAGGAATAACTCCATAATGTCTCTTCGAGGGGACAACCTCCAATATCCTCTTACAATAGAAGACTCAATGCTTACTTGATATCTTTACCATGATAATCATCTCCTATATATATACATCTATCTAACCCATGGATGGGTAACCTCCTAATCCAATGTAGGCCGACCATTACCCAATGTACTACTTCCATAAGTTACTCTATTATCCTAATATAGTGTACCCATATAACTAAGGGGATGTGTGCCACATGTCAGCATCTCCATCAACCCATATACATCAATATATCATATCACTAGGTACATAGCATATAGGACTTTGGAAGGTGATTGCATTACAAGTTGGGATGGCTTTGGGGAATTGTTGGTAACTAGATTTGAGAATAAGAGTGACCATATCTCGTTGATCCATTAGCTAAACATGATAAATAAAATTCCTAACAAATCCATGGGATATTTTAATGAAATATTTTAAAGGACTTGGCATAGGTTGCCACCTATCATGAGACCTCCTCCTAGCTTTGTGTTCCCCACTTATCTCAAGGGCATTGGTATTGATGTGGTGGTCATGTTATAATCAATGGGATGATTCACTCTGTTAGATGCAGATGAGATAGCTATTGAAGTTGAGAATAGCATAATATAGGCTAGAAAGCTACCTCCAAGAATTTCCATGCCTTTGTTGTCTCATAGTTTGGTTGAAGCTCCAATCATAGCACAAGTTCCTAATGCAATGTCAAGCTGAGAATCTTTTCCAGGAAGATGGATAATGATGTGGATAAAGATGAAGAGATTCAATCATTATGATCTCAGCTCAAGCAAGCTCAGTTCCAGACAAGTACTCCACCTAACCATCAATACTATCCTCAACAAGGCTATAGAGCCCCACCCAAATACAACTACTAAGGAAGAGGACAGGGTCAACAAGGTTTCAATAGGCAGCCCAATGCCTATAATCCTAATCCCACTCCTTCTATGAAGGCTGTTGTTCCAATACATGCTAACTTGGTCCAAGGGGAGGATCATTTGGATAAATGGGGAAAATCTCAGGTCAGTTTATGTTGGTTGCTAGCCTGTTTATGTTCTACCAATTGCATTCTTCAACCAAGGATTAAAAGATTATGAGGTCAAGTATACATTTTTTGAGAAGCAAGCTCTAATAGTGATAAGAATATTGAAGAAATTCAGACACATGGTTTCAAACAACAAGATACATGTCATGGTTTCTCATTCTAGCACCAAGGAGTTTCTCCTAAGCAAAGACCTTAATGAAAAGAGAGCTGGGAGGATTATAAAGGTGATGGAGTATGATGTGGATATTAAGGTTACAAACTTGGTAAGAGGAAAAGGGTTATGTGAGCATTTAGCTTTAGATTCTAAAGAGCCAAAGGAAGAAGTCTTGATCAACCAAGTTCAACCCCAACTAGCTGATCACGTGCAGGTTCAAAGTTAGACACAAGACATCATTGGTTTTCTTCAAAACAGTGGGTATCCCAATCGCTTGAATAAGTCTCAAAGGAGATATTTTAGATTGTAGACCATTCCTTACTATCTTGTAGATGGTGTTCTCTTTAGGAAATATGTGAATGGTGTGCTATTAAGGTGTGTTAATAGTGATCAGTTTAATATGCTGCTGGAAAAGTTTCATAATGGTGCAGATGGAGGTTATTTCTCTCCTAGGACGATTGCTACAAAGATAATGAGGGCTGGTTACTATTGGCCTATTATTTTTAAGGACTATTACCATTGGGATAAGATGTGTCCTCAATGTGCCTTCTTTGTAGGAAAATAGAAACTTGCAACCCTTCTTGTTGGGGATCAACCAACAATGGATTACACTTGTGAAAGCAATAAACGCGGAAATAAATCAGATAGATAAGTAACTGAAATGATAAATAGCACAGAACAAGATATACAAGAAAACACCCTGAAAACTTGTATTAAAACTCTTTACAATAGGAATACAATTTGAAGAACTTCGTTCTTCCACACCTCTATCAGATGCACACAAGATCTCTCACTAGATCTCTATTCCTCAAGAGCTCTCTCTCAAGTACAATCAAATCCAACAACCTGGATTGATGCAACTCAATACTGTTCTTCAAACATTCACAATGTTCTACTCATACAGTTCAACTCTCTTACACACAATAGCTAAGAAGATCTTTCCTACATATAGAAAATAGGAAACTTAAGCATGCCTTTACAACAAACAGTTAACCTCTTCAACAAGGGCTCTAAAAATAACATTGCTAATAATAGAGACGCGAGTTTGAGTTCACAACTCAAACTCATCATGCAAACACTCGCTTCTGTCCTCGAAAATCGCTTTCTAGACACGCAGGTAACTGACGTCGGTTCCTATCTGTTCGCCTGTGACCGTCGCCGGCCGACCCTGCTGCCGACGTCGACGCCTCAGTAACTGCAACTGACCGACGTCGGTCGCTCCTGACCGACGCCGGCGCCTGTGTAGACCCGAAACTGTTTTGTATGCTCCTTGGTGAAGCTTTTAGCTCCACACCCTAACAATCTCCCACTTGGAGATAAACCAGCTGCACCAGTACCTGTACAACAACATCTTCTAGCTCCTCCATCTTCAACTCAATCATGAAGACCAATAGAAGTTGAATGAAGATTCAACTTCTCCTTAGTAACCGGCTTTGTTAGCATATCAGCTGGATTCTTGTCTGTATGGATTTTCTCCAGCTTCAACTCACCATCTTCCAATACCTGCCGTATGAAGTGGTACCTTAGCTGTATGTGCTTGGTTCTTGAGTGAAACGCTGAGTTCTTAGCCAAATGGATTGCACTCTGACTGTCACTATACAATCTGCAACTTCCATGCTCCCTTCCAAGCTCTACCAAGAACCGTGTCATCCATATCATCTCCTTGCTAGCTTCTGTAGCTACAATATATTCTGCTTCTGTAGTTGACAAGGCTATAACCTTCTGCAACTTAGATATCCAACTAACCGCTGTTCCACCTACAGTAAAAACATAACCTGTGGTGCTTCTCCTGCCATCCAAATCCCCTGCCATATCTGAATCTACATAGCCATGTAGAGAAGTATCTGAACCTCCATAGCACAAGTGTCTACCGCTGGTTCCTCTCAGATATCTAAGGATCCATTGAACTGCTTTCCAATGTTCCTTACCTGGATTGGCCATATACTTACTTACCACTCCCACTGCTTGGGCAATATCTGGTCTAGTACATACCATTGCATACATCAAACTTCCTACCGCGGAAGAATATGGAACCTTACTCATGTACTCTACCTCATCATGTGAATTAGGACATTGTTCTTTACATAACTTGAAATGTCCAGCCAAAGGTGTGCTTACCGATTTAGCATCCTGCATGTTGAACCGTTTCAACACCTTGTCCACATAATCTTCTTGAGACAGTATCAACCTATGATTTTTCCTGTCCCTCTTAATGCTCATGCCAAGGATTTTCTTTGCTGCTCCCAAATCCTTCATAGCAAACGTTTGAGCTAATTTTACCTTAAGCTCTGAGATGTCCTGCATGTGAGACCCTGCAACCAGCATGTCATCTACATACAACAATAGAATAATATATCTACCGTTATCAAATCTCTTGAAATACACACAATGGTCTGATTGACACCTACTGTAGCCATGCTCAGTCATAAACCTGTCAAATTTTAAGTACCATTGCCTAGGAGCTTGCTTGAGGCCATACAAGTTTTTCTTCAACCTGCACACAAACTTCTCCTTACCCTTGACCTCGAATCCTTCTGGTTGTTCCATATAAATTTCCTCATCCAAATCTCCATGAAGAAAAGCTGTCTTAACATCTAGCTGCTCAAGATGCAAATCCTCAAAAGCAACCAAAGACAATACAACCCTTATTGAAGTCATTTTAACAACTGGAGAAAAAATCTCACCAAAGTCAATACCTGGCTTTTGTGCAAATCCTTTAACAACCAATCTGGCCTTATATCTCATCTGACCATCCTCACCTTTCTTTAACCTGTAGGTCCATCTGTTCTTCAGTGTTCTCTTACCAGCTGGCAATTCAACCAAATCCCATGTTTGGTTCTCTCTTAAGGACTCCATCTCCTCAACCATGCCACGCTCCCACTTACTCCTGGACTCCACCTGTAATGCTTCTTCAAAACTTTCTGGTTCTCCACCATCAGTTAGCAATAAATAATATAAGGAAGGAGAATATCTAATTGGAGGCTTACTTACCCTTTTAGACCTCTTGATGGGTGTCTTGGACTCGTTCTCAACAATCTGTCCACCCAAATTTTCTGACAGTGACCGACCTCAGCCACCTATAGACCTGTTACTGGCCGACGCCGGTTCTTCCTGGCCGACGTCGGTTCCTGGTCTGTCGACGTCGGTCTCTGTATGACCGACATCGGTTTCTGTACTGCCGACGCCGGTTCCTAACCTGTCGACGTCGGTCTCTGTGTTTTCCTGTAAGTGATTATTTCCTTTTCTCGCGAGCTCATTTTGGACCATAACTTCATCCAATTCACCATTGCTCTGCCCAGATTGATCCAGCTTCCTTATCTGATCACTGTACATCACTCTTTCATTGAAAACAACATCACAGCTCCTAATTACCTTGTTAGTTCCTAGATTCCAAAATCTGAAACCAAAATCATTTGAGCCATAGCCAATAAACGTGCACCTCATAGACTTAGCGTCAAGCTTCTTTCTATTTTCCTTATCTATGTGCACAAAGGCTTCACAACCAAAAACTTTGAGATATGAGAGATCTACCTTTTTACCTGTCCATGCCTCTTCTGGAATTCCACCATCCAGAGCTGTAGAGGGTCCTCTGTTGATCAGGTACACTGCGGTGTCAACTGCTTCTGCCCAAAACTCTAAGGGCAACCCTGCATGCAATCTCATACATCTTCCACGCTCCATAATAGTTCTGTTCATCCTTTCAGCAATACCATTCTGCTGAGGTGTCCTTGGAACCGTCCTTTGCCTACAGATTCTGTGAGTGTAACAATACCAGTTAAACTTTAGACTGCAGAACTCACCGCCATTATCAGATCTCAAGCACTTCAATCTTCTGCCTGTTTCATTCTCAACCATGGCTTTCCAAATCTTAAAAGTCTCAAAAACATTAGATTTCTTTTTAATACAGTAGATCCATACCTTCCTTGTAGCATCATCTATGAGTGTGACATAGTACCGTGATCCGCCAATAGAGGCTACCTGAGCCGGTCCCCACACGTCTGTGTGAACAAGCTGCAACTTCTGCCTTTTCTTAGTAGACCCAGTCTTGAGAAAACTAACCCTTTTCTATTTTCCAAATACACAATGCTCATAAAATTCTAGATCCAAAATTTTCAAATCTGAAAGCATACCTTTAGACTTAAGAATTGACATCCCCTTCTCACTCATGTGGCCAAGCCTTGAGTGCCACAATTTAGCATCCACATCTGAAGTAGATAAAACTGAAGGAGATTTGTTAGTAACACAATTACACAAATAGAGAGTACCTTCTCTCTTACCTCTGGCCATAACGAGTGCACCCTTGGTCACCTTCCAAGAATCTGCTGTGAGAGTTACTGTACAACCCTCATCACCTAGCTTACCTGCAGAAATCAAATTTCTCTTCAAACTAGGAACATGCATCACATCTCTCAACACCCATGTGTTGCCATTCTGCATCTTTAGCTGCACTTTACCTTTGCCAGTAATCTTACAAGGCTCATCATCCCCTAAGTATACTATTCCAAAATCCCCTTGGATATAGTCACTGAAATATTCCCTGTTAGGAGTAGCATGAAAAGATGCACCAGAATCTAGTACCCAAGATTCTATATTATTATGCAGAGAGAAAATTAAAGCATCCTGTGCAATACCTGCAATCTTGGCTTCTTCCTTTCCTTCGTGCTGGTTGTCCTCCTTAGGCTTTGACCAACAATCTCTGCTTATGTGCCCCATCTTTCCACAGTTCTAGCATTGTGGCTTCCTGCCATTTTTGGATTTAGATCTGCCTTTCCCTTTAGACTTGGATCTTGCTCTGCCTTTCTTGCTCTTCTCTTTTTGCCTTCCCCTGCTCTCAAAACTTAAAGCGTTCCCGAATGCCTCTTCTGTGCTTTTCCTACGTATTTCTTCATTCAAGATAACACTAACAACATCCTCTACTTTCAAAATATTTGATGCAGATGCAGTATTAGAAACTGCCATTACTAAGCCATGCCAGCTTTCAGGCAAAGAACATAATATCAAAAGAGCTTTTATTTCATCTTCAAATACAATATTGACTGAAATTAACTGATTAACAATACCATGAAAATCATTCAGGTGATTAGAGACAGATCCACCTTCTTGCATATGCAAATTAAATAACTGCTTCATTAAATATACCTTATTTGAAGCTGAGGGTTTTTCATACAGATTTGCTAACGTAGTCATTAACTCTACCGTAGTTTTTGCCTGTGACAAATTAGATATCACAGTGGAGGCCAGACTCAGTCTTATAGACCCAAGAGCCTTTCTGTCGAGAACTTCCCATTCTTCATCCTCCATGTCCTTGGGCTTCTTTGCTATCCCACCTAACGGTAAGTAAATATCCTTCTGATACAGATAATCCTCTATCTGCATTCTCCAGTGTTGATAGTTCTTGCCATTAAACTTTTCCATTCTCAACTTACTTTCTTCTGCCATTGCTTCTCCCACTCAAACAAAAATCCCTGTGAGCAACCTGTAATCCAAACACACTACATAGATCTGAACAACCTGTTAGTGAACCTGAGCTCTGATACCACTTGTTGGGGATCAACCAACAATGGATTACACTTGTGAAAGCAATAAACGCGGAAATAAATCAGATAGATAAGTAACTGAAATGATAAATAGCACAGAACAAGATATACAAGAAAACACCCTGAAAACTTGTATTAAAACTCTTTACAATAGGAATACAATTTGAAGAACTTCGTTCTTCCACACCTCTATCAGATGCACACAAGATCTCTCACTAGATCTCTATTCCTCAAGAGCTCTCTCTCAAGTACAATCAAATCCAACAACCTGGATTAATGCAACTCAATACTGTCCTTCAAACATTCACAATGTTCTACTCATACAGTTCAACTCTCTTACACACAATAGCTAAGAAGATCTTTCCTACATATAGAAAATACGAAACTTAAGCATGCCTTTACAACAAACAGTTAACCTCTTCAACAAGGGCTCTAAAAATAACATTGCTAATAATAGAGACGTGAGTTTGAGTTCACAACTCAAACTCATCATGCAAACACTCGCTTCTGTCCTCGAAAATCGCTTTCTGGACACGCAGGTAACCGACGTCGGTTCCTGTCTGTTCGCCTGTGACCGTCGCCGGCCGACCCTGCTGCCGACGTCGGCGCCTCAGTAACTGCAACTGACCGACGTCGGTCGCTCCTGACCGATGCCGGCGCCTGTGTAGACCCGAAACTGTTTTGTATGCTCCTTGGTGAAGCTTTTAGCTCCACACCCTAACACTTCTATAGAATCCTATCCAAGTAGACTAGCCTTTCATATAATAGGGTCTTGATTTCATTGGTGTGATCAACCCTCCATCAAGTGCTAGACACAAACGGATGTTGATCACTATGGACTACTTCACAAGGTGGGTAGAGGTTGTTGCTTTGAAAGAGGCAGGTGAAAATGCAATCTTGGAGTTCTATGAGAGCATTATAACAAGATTTGGGGTTCTCCATGTTATCATTTTTGATAATGCACTTGCTTTCATAAGTTCTAAAACTTTTAATTGGGAAAATAGGAATGGATTTTACTTGAGTACCTCATCCAATTATTACCCTCAAGGTAATGGATTGGCTGAGTCTACTAATAAGAATCTCATCAAGATCATCAAGAGGACATTGGAGAACAATCAAAGAGCATGGCACAAGAAGTTGAAGATAGCCTTATGGGCTGACAGGATTACTCCTAAGAGATTAATTGGTAATTCTCCCTTTGTGCTTGTTTATGGGAGAGAGACTAGGTTGTCCATATCTCAAGAACTCTTTGCTTTAGAACTTTCAAAGTAATTGGAACTACTTGAGAATACTCTAATGGAAGTTAGATTGATAGAACTAATGCAGTTGCAAGAAGTAAGAGACAGTACACACAAGACCATGGAACACCACCAAGTACTCATGAAGAAGACCTTTAACAAAAGATCAAGTGCAAGAGTGTTCAAAGAGGGTGACTTGGTCCTGAAATGAAATGAGGATAGATTAAAACTAGGTAGACATACAAAGTTTGACACTTTGTGGAGTGGCCCTTACATCATTAGCAAGTGTAAGCAAAGCAACTCTTTCTAGCTGACCAAGATGAATGGAGAAGAATTTCCTATCCCTGTGAATGGGTTACATCTTAAGTTATGATATTAGTCCTTGCAAGTTTATTTTGTAAATAGTAGTTTAGGTGTGTGTTTCCTTTGCTTTGTTGTTGTGTTCCCTAAGTGCTTTGTAGCACAAGTGTGTTTCCTTCCTTTTGTTTGGTGTGTGTCTCTACCTTGTGCATGTGAATCAATCTAGCTTATATTTTTTTTGAGCCAAGGGTCTATTCAAGTCATTTTTTGGGTGCCTATATGCATGACTCCATGCCTAATGGAAGGATTTAGGCAACTAGTCTTAGGCATAGCAGGAATGCCTCCCCTTCGAATCGCTAAGAATGTTAGCCATTTTTCACTCCCAAGTTTTACATCTTTTATTTTGGCTAAGTGTATCATTCTATTTTTTTAATCCCCACAGTAAAAAAGTGTCAAATGTTTTTACCCTTCAAAGCCTTTGGTTCAATATTTTTGCAAGTGTTATTTTGGTCTCTTTTCACATTTGTTTATTTCTTTCGGTGAAGTTTTATTCAAGTTTTTTGTCCAAGTCTCAAAGGAATTCTTTTGGACTTTTTATCCGAAATAAATTTTTTGAAGGAATTCTTTCGGATTTTTTGTTTCAGATAAAAAGTCCAAAAGAATTCTCCTTTGCAACTTTTCTGAAAGAATTGATCTTTGCAACTTTTCTGAAGGAATTGTTCCAAACTTTTGTTTGAAACAATCTTTTCAAAGTGTACATTGCAACATTTTCGAAGGGTCATTTCTCATGGAAGTGTCTTTTTCAAAATTATCAAAGGGTCTTTTTTCTTCACAGTGTCCTTTAGAAAAAATTTGAAGGGACACTTTCAAAAAGTTCGAAGGGACACTTGCAACATTTTTGAAGGGTCTTTTCTCAGAAATTGGTCACTTCATTTTGCCGAAGGAATTGGTCACTTTCAAAAATTTGAAGGAATTGGTCACTTTTAAAAGCTCAAAGGAATTAGTCCATTTTAAAAAGTCCAAAGGAACACTTGGGAAAAGTTTGAAGGGTTTTTTTGTTGCAAAAGTGTCATTCAGAAAAAGAGTGAAGGGAACAGTTCATTTCTCTGAAAGGCATCTTCCAAAAGTCTGAAGGGTATTTCTCAAAATTTGGTCCACTTCCAAAATTTTGAAGGGTCTTTTTGTTACTAAAGTGTCCTTTGGAAAAAATCCGAAGGGGCATTTTCAAAAGCTCCAAAGGTTCACCTTTCAGAAAAAGTGTCCTAAACCCAAGGTCTCAAAGGGTATTTTTGTGCCAAAGTGTCCTTCAAAAAAAGTTCAAAGGATATAGACAGTTGTGCAGAGTTCGTAGAAGGATTGTTGAAGGGCATGTTGAGCAATCCGAAGGGACATTTTTAGAAAGTCCATAGAAATGCACTTACAGGAATCTGTAGAAAGATGGGTCCAAATAAAAAAAGAAGAGAGTCCATAGAAAGATGATGGTTTCAAAGAAAGAAAAGTGTCCATGGGGAAAGTCCCTGAAGGAATTGGTCCCAGTTAATTTAACACTGGCATGGATGTCAACTTCTACCTCAACAAATAGCTATTGGCATTCAAAATAGTGGGTCCCAGGGAGATCGATGGTCCTCACTTAATCACTCAAGTAGATCCAAGGGCTTGTGTTCTTCATCCACCAAAGCCCATCAGAGGTTTCATCTCACCATTGGTCAAACCACTATCTGTATCATTTATGATGACCAATCAAAAGGAGCAAAAGACTTGGTCGAGTTAGAATGAGTTTCAAAGGATTTTGACAAATGCCATGGAGGTATACACATAGACTTTAGGTGATGCCTCTCCAAGGCCAAACATAATAAAAGCAACTCTTTTCCACACCATTGTACACCTCAATGAGCTAGTGGGAAGCTGTTAGGCATCAAGACAAATCTATAACAAGTGGAATCTCATTTGCATAACTAATCGATGCCATTACCCAACTCAAAAATATTTGTTTCTGCTAGTGCAACTGTTGGGAGAGCATCTTTAACAGAGAAAGCTAGTTGCATAACCACTGGAGGTGACATGGATCAACCAAATGGCCCAAATGAGCATCATAGACAAAGATGGTTGTAGTTGAAGATGGAGACTTTTAGTAGATTGATTCCTTCTCTTGGCACTAAAGGCCTCCTCCTCTCTCTTCCTCTCTGCTATAAATATAGCCCTTGGGTTAGTGTAAAAGGGAGACCACACAGAGTACGGTGAAGCCTTGATAGAATGATATCATGCCTTTAAGCATTAGTGCAAGTCTTTTGTTAGGTTGTGGAGCTAAAAGCTTCACTGATGCAAATAGAGGAGGAGGTTTCAGGAAGGTTGCTGAGTGTTATAGATGCCGGCGTCGGTCAGGCCAACCGACGTCGATAGGATCAGACAAGAAGGCAACCGACATCGGTCAGAAGTCAGCCAGCGTCGGCACCCCCCAGGCAGATAGGGACCGACGTCGGTCACCTGTGTGGTTCGGACTGTGAATGTTATAGGCAGTTAGCTAACGAACTAAGTGTTTGCATGTTGAGAGCCAATTTTAGACTAAGAGCTGCGGATCTAATTATTGTAATTAGGTGTCTAATTATTGTTTGGATGAGATCTATATAATAGACTCATGGATTGTATTGAAAGTTGTTCTAGTTTGAGTTGAGAAAAGTTTGATTCTTTTGTGTGTGAGGTGAGCAAGGGTGTTCCTCCTAGTTCCACAGCAGTGCCAAGGTGGGTGCTGGATTGGAGAATCAGCAGGGTTCTTCATGTATGTATGATCTTGGTCATCAGGTGAGCATGGCTACGATAAGAGATCTACATGGTAAGTAAGATCATTGATCTGCAGGTGTATGTGTGTGCAAGGTCAAAGTTCACAGGTGTGCAGAACCAGATTGATTTGTAGGTGTGCAAGATCAGATAGGACAGCAACACAATAGGGAGCAAGATTAGGTGGGATCTACTTGGAGTACAATGTGTACTCATAGAGCAAAGAGGAAGGCAAGGGAGTTCCTTCCATAAGTAAGGTCTGTTGGGTTGCAGGTTGTTGCAGTTCAGGGGAGATCTACTTGAATTACATTTGTGTACTTGTGGAGTGCGTGGAGCACTTGTGGAGTGCGTGGAGCACAAGAGTACTGGCAGTAGTGGATACTGGCTGGTTGGAGGTGAACACCAACTCTGTGTTTGAGTTGGGTGTTGGGACCTAAGAGAGAGAGCTTTGAGGGAAGATTTACTGTTTATGCCCTAGAGGTGTGGGAGCCCTAGAGGTGTGTAAGGAAGAAGAACTGTGGCAACCTTCTTTGTTGTATTTCCTTCTGAAAGAGTTTTAATACAAGTTGTGTATTGTCTCTCATATTCTGTGTTATTTCTGAATTCTAGTTACTTGTGTATTCTGGTTAATTTTCGCATATTAAGTTGCTTGGTAATCAATTGTGTGCTTCCGTTATATTTTTCCAACAAGTGGTATCAGAGCCTGGTTGTAGGTTCTTGAGCTTGATACCAACAAGTGGTATCAGAGCTAAGGTTGCAGGGAGCAGGTTTTGTGTTTGGTGACAGGTCACTCTCAGGGGTTTTTGATTGAGTGGGAGCAGAGCAATGGCAAATCAAAGTAAGCTAAGAATGGAGGAGTTAAAAAGCACAGATGGTCTATTACGGTCCTATGGAAAGAAAGAGCAGGGAAAAGAAGATTTTTGGTTGGTAGTAGATCAGCATGAAGGAACTGAAGATGCAGATGTTGCAGGTGTTGTTGCACAGGATGCTCTAGGAGGTTTCTTGGATAAAGTTGAATCTTGGATAACAGATTTTGTTGCCTCTTTCCATGCAGCCCTAAGGAGAGGAGCTGGTGAGCCTTGCCAAAGAATTGGCAAAGGGGAAGTGAAGCTGAAATTGCAGGCGGCCAACACATGGGTGTTGAAGGAGGTCATGCAGGTCCTAGGTTTGGAGATGTGGCTAATTTCTTCAAAAAAGTTGGGTGATGAGAGATGCATAAGAACTCTCACAGTGGATGCACTTGAATTAGCTGGTGGTAAGAAAATAGGTACTCTTTATCTACTTGTTTATATTACTGATTCTTCTTCTGTTGCGGAGTCGTGGCTTTGTAGGCTTGGTCACATGAGCAAGAAGGAGATGCATGTTATTAAGCAGAAGACAGATATATTGGACATGCTTAAGAACTGAAAAGCCTTGGTGTTTATGGAGGAGATGGCAGACATAGACCAATGGATGGGGCTGGATACTTCTGAGCAGGGCAGTTTGGACATGGGATTGATTCAAAGGAGCTCGTGGGTAAAAAGTCATCACTCACAGGTGAACACAGGTACCGACATCGGTCAGGGAGATCGACGTCAGTAGTAGGTTAGACTGACGTCGATCAGGAGGACCGACATCGGCAACATGAGACACCGACGTCGGCAGGGTTGTTAGTCAGGAAAGGCGCATGGGAATCGACGTCGGTCGGATGTAGACTGTGTGGTGACCGAGGTCGGTCACTGTAACGGATTTTGGGTAGACATCAAGCTGTCAAGGAGTCTCAAACTCCCATATGGAGGATTGAAGGTGGTAAGTAAGCCTCAAATTCATTGTTCCTCTTCTTTATACTAGTTGCTGACTGCAGAGCAGGAAGGATCCAAGAAATAGTGGGAGCATGGCAGGAATATGATGCAGAACCAAGCAGGAGATTTGGTAGGGTTGCCAGCAGGTATGAAAAGCACAGAGACGAATGGATACCTTAGTTGAAGAATAGAGAGAACGGACACGTGAGACGGAAGACCAGGTCATATGGTCTTGAGGAAGCTGCAAGATAGTGGTACAGGATTTAATAGGTGGAGGACGAAGCATGGCTTCAGTCAATGTCAGGGTAACTACTGTGGTTTGTCTTACCAGGTAGATGATGATTGCAACATCATTCTATTGTTGTATGTGGATGGTATGCTAGCTAGCAGGTTTGTACATACAGGGTTTTACTGAGCTAAAGGTAAGATTAGTTCAGTGGCATGTCATGAGGAGTTTAGAGCAGTGAAATTCTTTGGCATGGGAGACATGGAAGATCACAGGTGATTTTGTCTCCAATGGGAGCTGATGTGAATCAAGTGTTGGCGAGGTTCAGGATGCAGAGCCGGAGCACACTAAGGGCTGGACAATTTAGTGTCTGAAATCACATGAGGTCTGGTATAGGCCTGAGTTTGCCCAAGCAGTGGGTGTTGTCAGAGAGTTAAGAGCTAATTTGGAGAAGTGAGTTCTTAGGTATTTGAGAGAGACCAGCAGCAGGGATTCGTGCTATGCAGGGTTAGGACTTCACTACATGGGTTCGTAGGTTCGGATGTGGCAGGTTACTCGAATGACAAGAGGTGCACCACAGGTTGTGTGGTGGGTTGTCTTCAGGATTGAGCTTGAAGAGGGATACAAGCCAAGAAATAGATTAGATGGGGTATAGGTATAGGTACAGTGCAGCTGTTTATCTCCAAGTGGGAGATTGTTAGGTTGTGGAGCTAAAAGCTTCACTGATGCAAACAGAGGAGGAGGTTTCAGGAAGGTTGTTGAGTGTTACAGACGCCGGCGTCAGTCAGGCCAACCGACATCGGCAGGATCAGACAAGAAGGCAATCGATGTCGGTCAGAAGTCAGTCGACGTCGGCACCCCCCAGGCAGACAGGGACCGACGTCGGTCACCTGTGTGGTTCGGACTGTGAATGTTACGGGCAGTTAGCTAACGAACCAAGTGTTTGCATGTTGAGAGCTAATTTTAGACTAAGAGCTGCAGATCTAATTATTGTAATTAGGTGTCTAATTATTGTTTGGATGAGATCTATATAATAGACTCATGGATTGTATTGAAAGTTGTTCTAGTTTGAGTTGAGCAAAGTTTGCTTCTTCTGTGTGTGAGGTGAGCAAGGGTGTTCCTCCTAGTTCCACAACAGTGCCAAGGTGGGTGCTGGATTGGAGAATCAGCAGGGTTCTTCATGTATGTATGATCTTGGTCATCAGGTGAGCATGGCTACGATAAGAGATCTACATGGTAAGTAAGATCATTGATCTGTAGGTGTATGTGTGTGCAAGGTCAAAGTTCACAGGTGTGCAGAACCAGATTGATTTGCAAGTGTGCAAGATCAGATAGGACATCAACACAATAGGGAGCAGGATCAGGTGGGATCTACTTAGAGTACAGTGTGTACTCATAGAGCAAAGAGGAAGGCAAGGGAGTTCCTTCCATAAGTAAGGTTTGTTGGGTTGCAGGTTGTTGCAATTCAGGGGAGATCTACTTGAAGTACGTTTGTGTACTTGTGGAGTGCGTGGAGCATAGGAGTACTGGCAGTAGTGGATACTGGCTGGTTGGAGGTGAACACCAACTCTGTGTTTGAGTTGGGTGTTGGGACCTAAGAGAGAGAGCTTTGAGGGAAGATTTACTGTTTATGCCCTAGAGGTGTGGGAGCCCTAGAGGTGTGTAAGGAAGAAGAACTGTGGCAACCTTCTTTGTTGTATTTCCTTCTGAAAGAGTTTTAATACAAGTTGTGTATTGTCTCTCATATTCTGTGTTATTTCTGAATTCTAGTTACTTGTGTATTCTGGTTAATTTCCGCATATTAAGTTGCTTGGTAATCAATTGTGTGCTTCCGTTTTATTTTCCCAACATATTTTTCTTTGAAGTTCTGAGCAATTTCCTGAGTGTGTAAGTGACATATAGTGACAATAAGTGATGGTTTTCATCCTTCTATCCTTTATCCTTCATGCTTGAGGAAGGGTTCTATGTCTAACAGGTCATATAACATGCTTCCAAGTGTTTTGAATTTCTACATGTGTATAACTATTCTTTGAATGTACAAATTGTCTTTCAGTTCATTTACCTTGTGTCATTTCATCCACCTCGCCTCTATATTGAAATACTTATGTTAGAATATTTAGAGCTTAGAAATAGTCTGTGTATCTTATTGTATCATGAAATAGGGTATGATATTCATGTGGAAGATAATCTCGGTGCATCACCATTTTTAGAACATGTTTTATTTATGCAATTTCTAACTTTTTCCCCTTCAATCAAATTGGTTTAGATAGAAATTGTTTTGCATAGATACATTCAGGGAACTAGCCCTTTAAATCTAGAGGTTCATTTCCTCTATAGGTATAACCACATGCCTAGAAATGTTCCAACATTGTCCAAATCTAGAAGAGGATTAAACACTCTCTTCTAGGGTGTAAGATTTGGAGACAACACTTACATGATGATTTTACAAATGGTTGACTAATAACCAAAAATAATAGTTTTACAAGTGGCTTACCACAAACCACAAAGCAATGGTTTTACAAGTGGCTTACAACAAACCACATCACGATGTGCAATATAGTTAATAGCTCTCATTATTATCATATTTCAAAGAAGTTACATAGAGATTTATAGTTCACTTATGATAAATATGAATAAACATACATCATTTGTTCTTATTTCAAACCACACCATGCTAAAAATAACACACAAGTGAAAAGCAAATTCGCCACTAAAGCAAAAGTGGCCTCATCTCTAGTCGCTAACGAGAGGCTATGAAAGATCCATCCTTATTTTCCTCCTTCTAGTAGAATATGCTCTTTACTTAATAACTAGAAAAATCGGTGATGGCCTTGGTACCTTCAGAAACATGTCTAACAAGCTCTTGTGGCAAAACATGATATACAACTATATGGATTTCCATGGATTTGATAGTTGGCTTCTTGTTGTGATGAGCGAGCATGGATGCTTTTTGAGCCAATTTATCAAATAAATTGTTAATGAAAGAATTCATTAGACACATATCTTTGCTAGAAATATCAACATTTGGGTGTACCTATTTCAACACTATAAATATATAGATTTTGAAGTTATTTTCATTTCGTTCTGCCTTCTTTTTCTTTTTCTCTTCTTTTCTTCTCATTTTATCCATTATAACCTTAAACTTGAAACATGACGTCAGTTTCTATTGATAATGCATCATTTACAAAATATGACTCTATACCAATAAAGACTTAGACTGACACTTTGAATTTTTGATAAATTATGACGCAAACTATGACTATACAAACCATATAGAAAAGAAAACCTAATTTCAAAATCCAATGTTGAATTTAGTAACTAATTGCTTCAACATTAGAAGACCTAATAACAAAGTTTTTTGACATTTTTTGAAATTTTATACATATTCAAAAGACTCAAAGACACGTTATTAATGAAATTGACACAAAATAAAATATAGATTATAGAAAACATGACGCTATAATATGAAATACCACTACAAATTAGACTTAAAAGACTAAATATTGAGATTCAAAGATTCTAGATGAATATACAATTTTGACTAAACTCATAAGAGAATAAAAAACTAATCTAACTAAAGCTCTTACACTATTTGCAATATGACTAAACACATATAATGACTTAACTAATGAGCAGACCTATTTGTATTGATTTGATAGGGGTACGACTATGTTGCAATAGCACAAACTTATAGAAAATGTATGGCATCTGATGGTGAAGGATAGCCATTGACTGATGAAAAGAATTTTCAAACAGCTAGCTGGAGTATTAGCTGGTGGTGTACGACTGGACGGAGGATGAGTGAAAATGCAAACTAGTTACTTGATGAGCCAACTTACAGTGAGTGTCTTTCATTCCAGTTGGGCATCGTATTATGAATAGAAAACTTGGTCGAGTTGTAAGTTGATATTTGTTTGTCGAGAATGCATGAAGAGGCGAATATGGACATATAGAGAGGATCTGCATAACTTTCTTCTATCAATGCAGATATGGCCTGAAACAATTGCAAATCTGAACATAGGTAGGTGATCATAGATCTGTCAAGGTACTCGCACCAACATTTAGGCTCAGTGGATTATATGGAATGCTAAGTGTTTACCGTCACAACTATGGGAGAATTTGTTGAATTGACCAATGCAATGTCAATGCTGAGATGACAGGTTGAATTTCAACACAGACTGAAGAACAAACAACACTTACATCAGTGCTAAGCCGAAGCAAACTAGAAGAGATGTGCAACTGATATTAATCTAAGCAATATTTTGTGTTAGCAAACCCAAACACATAAATAATACATCTAGAATTATGACGAACTCAAGCCGTGGAGTGGACAGTGGAGTCGATCAAGGACTGATGAAGATTGTAGAATCTGAATGACTTCACAGTACTTCGTCATGTATGGCTATTCAAAATGACTCTCATGGCTAGATTAGCATGGCTCTGATACCATATATTGGTATAATTTAGAGTTTACGCAAGAGAGAAGGCTGAATATCAAACACAATATATTTTTGCTCCATACAATAATCTCCTATTACATAATTTATATAGAAAATATTTTTCTTATAATTGAGGAGATCAAATCTCCACCATAATCTCCTATAATAACATGAGATAACAACCACCTAAGTAAAACAAATTACCCCGTATATTACTGTTATGCATAATAGTAATATATCAACAAAACTCTAATAACGTAATATCAATAATTACATTATTTACAATTAATAATGTGAACACCACACCTCAACAAGCATGAAGTGGTTTTTCACCATCCTCATGAGTTTTATTAGGAATATTATGTCTATAGTGTGGATTATATTCCCGATAAAAATTAGTGAGAAAAATAATGAACATTTATAATTCCATACTAAAAGTGAAAGAGAATGTTTGGGTCTCAAGGCCTAGCATCACATGGAAGATGAAGAAGACAGAGGAGGCCATGGTGTGGACCAATTTGGAGGAGGTACATCCCTGATCCATGTTCTACCATTTTGAATAAATACCCATTTCCACTACTTCCTAGCTTCAACCATCTTCATTATGTTAACTTTCAACTCTTCATACTAAATTCACGTGAGATCCTCACCCATGTAAATCTTCTCTAAAAAGTTAAAAATAAATTTTCTAGATGGAAGAGTTTGGAGCCTATTATGAGAGCTCATGACCCTGATAATAAGGGAATGACCCTAAATGAACCAAGCTCTTTATGAGATGATGCCCTTATATCACAAAGTATTATGAATAAATTATTTATCCAACTCAAGTGGATTATCTTGTTTCATTAATCCTATTATTTAGATATTAATGGACTTGAATTGTCTTTGCCTCTCCACTTTAAACATTGATTATATTATTACATCCACCATTGTTGGGGGTTTGTATTTGAGGTTGTCCTTAACCATTGTTCCTGACTTGTCTCCACATATTTGTATGGAGGCAAGCTCCTTTTAGTACATTAGGTTTGCATAAACATCTTCCTTTAAGGTTTTAATATCATTTGATGCCTCATTTATATGTTTGGGATTTGCGATGAGTGTTGATACAAGCCAACAATGATATTTTCTTGACTCACAATTGCTTATTGTTGTTGTTCAATTGTAATTTACTAATGAATTTTTTTTTGAGAGAGGTTTTCAATTATTTTGTCTTGTTTAGAGGTTATTTTGAGTAATTTAAAAATTTTGGAAGACAATTATGAGTTCAACGTATTAAACCTAGTTGATAATTTTTTAACATATTTGTTCTGATTATAAACTACATTGGATAAAGCTCGGAGTTTTTCATCAAATGTATTAGCCTTAGTAAGTCTCTCTTCTTCTTTTTTCCAGTAGGTGAGACCATGGTATCTGAGTTCCCTCATAGGGTAGCCACCTTAGTAGAGCTTTATTCATCAAACACTTCTCAACACAGGATGCACGTGAACTATTTGTAAAATTATGCATATAACAAGTTGATTTGTAATGTCTTAAAGTAATTATAGGTGCAAATCCTAGTAAGATAAGATAGTTTTCTCAATTATTCCCTTAGCTTGCATCACTGTGAAGATATTGAAGAAAAATGTTGAATATGTAAAACATGTGCATAATATAGAAAGCATGTGACATGTTTGACAAAATGCCTTAACAAATGGTCAAAAAGTGATAAGACATTAAAGGTACCCCTACAAATTTAAACACATTCCTCTACCTATACACGTACCTATATTATGTGTCTCTACTACTTACACCTCTATTACACGCCTCTACTACTTACACATGTACCCCTCTTACATACCTTTATTAATTATCATATACCTATACAATACATCTCAATCAAACCAACATTGAACATATTTTTTTGACTTTGTAACTACCTACATATACAAAATTTATATGAATAATTGAATTCACTATTCACTTATGTAACCTTCTACCCAAACCCCTATAATAATCAAGTTGAAAATGGTGTTAGGAAGAGTTTCCCCAACCCTTAAGACCTTTCCCCAATGTTGAAACATTTATAATTTAGTTAAAATGAAACCAATATCATTGACAACAAATTAAATGTTTGTTTGTTTGTTTTTTCCCATTTTTTAAGGGCGGAGTTAACGGGCATGCATATTATATTCCCTGAGCACCGAATCTGCCACCGAATAATCCGTGGACTTTATAATTACATTAGTTATGTTGGTGGGGCTTTTGTCCCGTCCGTAGGTCGACGAAAACAACGCGTCAGCGAGTGGAAATGTATACACAATGAATATATCACAACAACACATTTATTGGGCCCACAAAATAGGGACCAGGATGGATACTCATTAGTTGTCCTTTTAAGAGCACTCCTAAAGTAAAAAGGGTTACCATCTTTAGGCTTAATTTATGTTGAAATATTAGGACCAAGATAGAAACTTCTCTCACCATCTTTGTTTGGCTCGTCGTTGTAAAGGTCTTTGTTTTTTAATTAACATTTAAAAATAAATAAAAAATCAATCACTCAGGGCTACAAATTGGGAATTGTTTGATTCATTTAAGTGTGGTTCATTATATTCGTGTAGTTTTTAAATACTTAAATCATTTTTTTTTAATTATATAAATATATTTATGTTTTTGATTATGTATATAGAGGTTTTTTTAGTTATTTTATTCGGAAAAAATTAATTAAAAGATGGGATTATTAAGAGACTTAACCATGATTTCTACAAAATTTATATAGATTTAATATATTTTTTATTTTAAGATTTTGTTTTATTTATGGAAAGAAAGAAATGATCCAATTTTCATTCATATTATAATGGTCGTGGTGGTTTTATTGATATGCAAACCCTGTTAGGAAACCACTCACTTTATAATTATGTAAAAATAACATAATGCAATTACAAAAATAATTAAACAAACAAATCTTCAACATGTATGAGACAAAACACATGATTTACGTGGTAAAATCTTAGCAAGTTAATAAAACATCCATTGTGCAAGATATCAAGCTTTATTAATTCCAAGATGAACAAATTGTATGCGAACTCGCTGTGTAGACTACATGTGAACTCTACAAAGATAAATATGCCTAATTGGCAAAGCATCGTTAGGATTCCTCCTAAAAATAGATTGGAAAAATGCCATTAGGACTTTTCTTCTAACAATAGAATACGGTGGAATTCCTCTTATTTAAAATAGGGGTTTGAATCCTTGATTTTTTGCTTCAGGGGCACTACCCTTGAATGCCTGCCAGGGGGCTGACCCCGTGCAACAATAGTGGGGGCGGCATTCTGCCCTCGTCCCCCCCCCCCCATCCCCGCCCCAACACCCGCTTGTAAAAGTGGGCTATAAATCATGCCACAAAAGTGTCCAAAATTTATCTTTGTTGTCACATATCTAACAAACCCTTCTAGTTGGGGGCATCTCCACAAGGGAAATTTCTTCCCCTGGCCCTTGTCGTTTTACCCTGTAGGCTAGATAATGCTGAGGAGGAAAACAAAGAAAAGGGGAGTGATGGGTGGGAACCTTTACTTGACACTGTAAATCCTCTAGCTAAAGGTGGGTGGGAGGAGGCGGGGGGATGAGGGGAGGATTGGGGAGATAAAGTAGAGGATCCTTCACCTCCACCACCCTTACTGATTATTTATATTATGGCCTAGTGTTGTGTTGTGTTTCGCTAGTTGGAATTTTAGTATGCTATCTTTGTTTATGTCCCCCTTTTTGTGGAAAAGACATAATTTATCGTATTCGCTTATATTTAATTTTTTCTAAATTAAGTATATTGATTTTATTGGTCTTACGATTGATATGTTGTTTCAAAGTGTGATGTCGTCCACTCATTTTTATACGATTAACAATGTATACATTGTATTATTAATAGAGATGCATTTTTCAATAAAAAAAATTATATTAGTTAATAAAGATGTGCTTTGTGTGATCTGTTCCACTTATTCTTTATGATGGTTCCCCATTATCAAATTTTCATGGTGTCTGCTCAAATATAATTTCTTAGACAAAGACAACAAGGTTTTTACTCCTAATTATCATGGTTTTGCTCGGAGGCAAATATTTAGGACCATGTAGAAAGTCATTGTTAAACCCAAGAAAGATAAATTTCCTTTGTATTCATTATACCAATGTTTTCTAATATGGAAGAGGCTCCCTCCCTTCGGCCATCCAAATCTTCGATTCCTAGTTTGTAACCAACCATAATCCATCAAGAATTTGTTCTAATTTTATTCCAGGGCTCGAGATGCTTGGTTTAAGATTCACTATTTTCTCAAACCTTTTTTTTTCCATAAGATTTACTTGGAAAAGGGTTATGCTCGGAGACTTTGATATGCTTTTGATAATATTCTCACAAATATGGCACATTTTTGTATTGATATTTCTTTCAACTATAAAATATAGAAATGAAACAATTTTTAATATCACTATAGTTCAATACAATTTTGATTTGAATAATAAAACATGTGATATGAAATATCATTATATAGATCTGGGTGCAAGCAAAGAAGGTGGCTATAAAGTTTGACCACCTTCTTATATGCATAGTTCATTTGAGAAACTTGTCACATGCATTATTAGTTGAGTGCCTTGAGAGTTTCCTCATCATGGCATGTCATGTTAGGGAAGAGGTTGCCAAAAAATAAAAACAAGTGTATACTCTTTGTACCATTCTAGGAGTAGATCAAGGTTCTTTCACCCAACTAGGTGACCATGTCCACCTACGGGGTATGGAGGTTGGGCACCTGGTACCAACATTGGATAAAAATTCCCCCAACTACTTATACTCTTCTCTCTTACCCATTCTCAACAATAAATTGATGAATAAAAAATCACAAGTGAATTGAAATGTAGATTGGGTGAGAGCCCTTACCTAATAATTTTTATCCCAATGAAGGGAGTGATTACGGGTACAATCCAAATTATCCTTTGCCTCCTTGTATCACTTGGTTGGTTGCCCTAATGGATTTCAAGTTTTCTTTTTCATGTTAAAATATTGGATTTACATTTTTCCCCCTTCTCAAGGCTTGCATTTTGGTACTTTCAGGATGAGAAAATTTATTCATTGAATTATGGTTGACATAGTCCCTACAATTTACTCACACTTGTGTACTATAATGTGGACATAAAACCTCATGTACATCTTTGGGTTTGGCTTAGAAAAATATTTAATAATGATAAACAATTGTTAGAGACAAGTATCCTCACTTAAAATTTAAATCAATTCGAGCAACTATGTCAATACAATTACAATTAAATATTGATGTTTAGGTATATAAAAATATAAATAGTTGTATTGAAGTGACAAATTTATGAGAGAAAGGAGTAAGAAAAGTCTAAAACAAAAAATAGTGTTATGTTTGGAGACCACCATTGGCACTCTTTTTAATTAAGCATTCAAAGTAGAAATCTTCCATTTGGCTCTTTGTATCTCCCACCAAGGCAAAATAATCTAAATATTTTCCATAGAATTGTTTGCCTCAGTGGGAGATAGAAACAACCAAACGAGGAAACTTCCCTTGTTGTGGTGTGGACCACCTTGAATGACCAACACCAACACCTAAACCATCCAAAACCACTTCTTCCATCCAAACTACTACTATTATCACCTCCATGACCATGAATTTGAGGTCATAAATCTAAAGATGGAAAACATCTCCTAGTTGAAGCACTTTGATGCTTGTTGCGTGACTATGTCCTCTCTCAAAACCCATACGTATGGTCCCATGGGGACAACTAATGGTGGGGAGAGTCTGGAGGGACTCTAATAACTACACAAGGGCCACTGCCCCAACATGGTCTAAAAGTGGGTAAACTCCAAATGAACTTTCTCAGCTTGAATTTGAATCTAAAACATAACATTAGATATAACATTAACCTTGTTAGTTGTAGAAAAATAATCATCCAAAATAACCTGGATAAAAGTAACACCATTCTTGTTCTTTCATAATTGAAAGAGATATTCAAAATGAAATATATGCCAAATTTGTGTAAAATATACAAGAATCATTGTTGAATCCCCCAAAAGCACCATCTTCTAGGTAAATGTCTCTGGATAGAAGGGTTGGAAGAAGGTGTGAATACACTACCAAAGAGATTGGGAAAGCTTGTAAAACTAGAAAATATGTTTTAAAGTTTTTGGGTGGTTGCTCACATAGAAAACAAGGTGAGTCATTCTAGGGTGAAACAAGTGTGTACCAATTAGGAGACCTTGGTAAAGAATACAATACAAAAAGTGTATTTATTTTGGCTAAAAAATAGCCATCCACACATGATCAAACCTTCTTCTCCAAATTTTTTCTATAGAATTAACTTTCCATTTGGAATTGACAGCTTCAATTTGAAGAGATTAAGGAAAGATGATTTAGTAACCTAATCAGGGTATTTATCGATGGAAGGAAGACTCAACATGGCACTTCTCATTAATCCACCATTAGGAGGGAGTTTTTGTGATAATATTATAGAGATGGATATCAAGTATGACATTCTGAATTTTTGATATAGACTCTTAATCACTAGCTTGTAACTAAAATTGATTACATAGAATATATCAACACACCCAATCTCTAGTTTGTAGATAAAAGAGGCCATAGATGATTTTCAAACCCTTTTTAAAGAGCTGAATATTTCTAATCGAAGGCATAAGAGCAAAAGGGACCCCATGAAAAGTAAGAATTGGAGACCACCACAACGACTAAGAATTGAGAGATAACCCAAATCTAAGCCCATCACCATCCCAAACCAAATACCCTTTGAGAAGCTCCTAGACCTTCTAGATACTCTTCGCCACAAAGGTTACCATAATGTTGACAAAGCCCTAAGCGAGCAATATATTTTTAAGATTCAACTCCCTTTAGGTTCCTTTTCCCATAGGGCTGCCCTAAGTGACACAGTTCCAAAGGAGAATTTTATAGCTCTCATTTCCATCCAATTCATTAATGACCCATTTAACACACAAGGAATGGCCTTGGATACATACATATATACCAAGTCCTCCTAGAGATCCTAGCTTACAAAAAATATCACCAAACAACTTGGTAAAACCCACAATCGCCTTCAAAGTTAGCTCACCAAAAATCCCTTCAATTTTTCCCCAACTTGGCATAGGTATCCTTAAAGGGATCCCAATAAGAGTAATATTACATATGAGTGGCAACAAACACGATGGAGAAAATTTGGAATTTTATTGCTAGCGATGACAGCTTGGAGATCTAATAGCCAACTTGTTTTTCAACCCTTTGAACCACATACTGCCACAAATTAAAGGGTGTATTTTGAAAGGCAAAATGGAATCCCAAAGACTTAAATTATTTCCCAGGATGTATCCAATTCCATTTGTACCAAAGTAACCAAATAGATAAGGGGAAAAAGGACTATTTTTAGCATTGAGTTTTTCTCCACTAAATAGAGGAGCAAAAATATAAACGAAATCACTCTAAACATTCTATAGTATTGGATATGTATTTATCATCTTCAACCAATATAAGGAAGGAATCATCAACAAAGTTCCCATTAACCATTTTAGTATGAATTTTGGAAATAAAGATACCCTTGACTAGACCCCTAGAGGAATAAATAGCCAACAAGTAGTTGAAGCCTTTTGCAACCAACATATAGAGGGAGGGAGCTAGAGGAAAACCTTGATAGATGTAGCAGAAGAGACCAAACCGGTTAGATTGAAGCTTTTTAATGGCAATGCAAAAAATTGCATCCTAGAAATTCATATGAACTATACTAACAAACTTAGGGCCAAACCTTAAGGCTTGAAGCATAGCCAAATGACATGCCATTCAATTCTATCATAGGATTTCACAAAATCAATTTTGAGGAACATAACCTTTTGGTGAGACTATCGAGCCCATTCCATTCCTTCCCAAATGGTAATAATGTTTTCAAGGATATATCTATTACAAATAAACCTAGAATGCTCAGAGTGAACAATCTGAGGAAGAAAATATCTAACCATAAGAGCAAGATCTTTAGCAATAATCTTATAAGAGATATGAAGAAGAGTAATAGGTTGCCAACTCATTATGAGTTCTAGATCCCCAATTTTTGGAATGAATCTTATATTACCTTAATTAATGATTTTTCCAAGGGAACGGGTGTGAATGGATTCAAGATAAACCTTTAGCAGATCTAGATGCATCGTATCCCAGAGACCCTGATAGAATTCATAAGGAAAGCTAGCAATATTTGGGGCCTAGTCAATGACCTTTTGTATAACTGCCTCATGAAGATCTCAATATAAAGAATCCAATTAGATGCCATCTATTGTCCCTATATCAAATTTCAAGGGACCACTTGGACACATTTGTTGATAGAAAGCTCTCATTCAAGAGTGGACAATTGAGCAACAAACACACCATAATAATGAGATACAAAGGTTTGTAATATGTCAATAAGATGTGTAAGCCAAGAGCCAACTTATCAGATATCTTTCACATGATCAATTTCTTACCTAGAATGGAGGATATAAAAAAAATCTTGGAAGCTCTATCCGCCATTTTTAACTAATGTATGGGAGCATGAAACTAAATTCCCCAAGCTTGATCATGATCCTATGCTTTGAGTTTGTGCTTCCATAAGGTTCCCTGATTTTACATATCTTAATTGAAGGTCAAAAGTCCTAGCTCTTGTGAAACTAGGTTGAATTCAAAGTGTGATGTCACATGCACTCTATGTTAGAAAGCAACAGCTTGCCAATCAGAGATATGAAGAAAGGTCACAGTCCAATTAATGACATTTTCCCACCACTCAATCTAACCAGAGGCTATGAAGGGTTGAGGAGCAAGATTACAAGTTCTAATAATGAGCATCTAGGTCTAGGAATGATATAGGTGCATAATATTAAGATATAATGGAGATTTGTTATTCTTAATTTAAGGAATGGACCATTCAATTTAAAATTTGATGGGAAGGTGGTTTGAAAGCAAGGCACCATGAATGACTACCACATGATGATTAAAATTATTGGTAATAGAGAAAATATTTTGTTATACAATAAGTGCATGATCTAATGGTTTTACCACTCTATCAAATCCTCTATGTAAGTTAGACCATGTGAACTAATGTAAGGTGGAAGGAAGGTGGAAAAGGTGATTGAGATCAAATAAACCAAGTTTACTGCGTATGTAAAAGCACATCTATATTTTATTGTCACACCATCTTATGGGGATTAACTTTTCCTTGTCTCTTGGGAATTTAATCATGTTAAATTCACCACAAAGGATCCAGTTGGTATTTTATAGTGAGTTGGTGAGCCAATGCCAAATATCTCCCCTTTCAACCACATCATTAGAGGCATACCTATTAGCAATACCAAGAGAGTAGCCATTACAGTCGAAGAGTGTCCACACAACTCGATGAGTGGCATCAGAATACCAAGAGAGGATATTGGGTGAAAGGGATGGGGAAATTAATGTTACCACACCTCTAAGCCCATTCTCATGAGTTGACATCTAACAGATAACTCTTGATCAAATTGTTCTGACGACAGATGAGAGAGAAAAGCCAAAAATATTAACTTCTTGCAGCCAGAGAATTTTCATGCTAACAAATAGTGACATGTATCTTTCACAATGTATTTTCAGGTTATATTATTAATCCTTGCACATTCTATGAGTACCCTATCATTGACTAGACTCTGTTTACATAGTTTTTTCCTCATGCACCTCAGCCAAAATAGATAAATTATTTTCCAAGTAGGATTGACGGTTACCTTTCATGAAATTACTCAAGTGAAATGCACATCCCTTTTTGTGCATGTATTCACTGCCTTTTGGTGGTGGAGATGGATTTTAATCTCTGTAGTATATTAACTTGTGATCAAACACTACAAGCCAGTTTATCGCATCTGGTTGGTTCAACTCATGAAGGGGTTATGGCGGTGGATAAACCATTGATTAGATATGAGAGTAAGAAAAAAATTGTCCCTTGTGGGTGTGGATAATAGGTGGCACCACCACCTATTGAGTGGTGGGAGATGGTTGCATGGTGGCTACCATAGAACCATATGTGGTTTTATACATAAAACTGGGTCCTTTCCCGTTATGAAAGATTATTGGTTACCCTTCTTGGTAATACTAGTTCAGATGTTTGAAGATGCTTATGTATTCTTATTCACCTCATATAGGTTTTAGGTGGCGGGTCTAGCTTGGAGTTGGCCATCAATGGGAACTCACAAATTTTATAGTATGTAGCCTAATAGTGGAAACATGTATTGGTCATGTTGATATAAATCACCCTCTACAACAGGTATTTATCACCAATTTGGATCTTAATGGTTTCCTTGAGATCCATGGAGAGATCAACTTCCACGCAAAAATGTTTTTGAGTTTGAGTTGCATATAAATTTTCTTGCTCAAACCCTATTAAACGCCTTATGGGTTTAATCAACAAGTGAAACAAATTCCACAAGGGCAAGGGGAGGTCAGAAAATTTGATCCAAACTAGAATTTTTAGTTTGGCATGCTTTGAGATGAAAATGTCTCAAGTCTAATGAGCAAACATGACTAATGTGTTATAAATAAAGTAGGGGCCATGGAAAATAATGGTTCGACAATGCTCTAAATTTTTAAACCTAAACCAAAATAATGCCTTGGTTAGATTTTGGACTTCCTCAGGGTTAACACCATGAGGGGTTGTCTGAGTATTGTGGACCCAAGATTTTAAAGTACTTTTAGTAAGGCCCTGACAAACAAATAGACAATAAGATTTTTAATAATTATTAGGTGTGAATAGTTTCACTTTGTTTTAAATATATGTTTATATATGATTTATTTTTTAAATATGTGTATATATAATCATAATTTGATAAGTATTATTATTTTTATCGATTGAGTGATACAAAATAAATGAATGAATAATTTTTTAAAGTTGTAAAATCAAATTTTGAATGTATCAAAAAGGTATGTTTGACTTGTAAATTTATATCTTAGAATGTTAAAATATAAGTAAGACACTTTGTGAATAATCATGAAGACCAAAGCAATCCAGTTGAAGAGAAGATTAACCAGTATTGCATTTTATAGATTAAATGAGACATGGGTGGAGATATCACTCTATCCCACCTTAGTGTTGTGCCATTAAAAAAATACATTAGACAATATTTATTATTAACATGTCTATAATTTTATTTTGTAGTATTTTCATGTATCTTCAAAGTTTTTAAACTCAATAAAAAATATTTACACCATAAAATAAGGAACAATGGTTATTTGGGAAAAAATTCTTTAAAGAGATAATGTTAAGTATTAAAAACCAAATATTTGTATAACTAAATATGTAAAAAAATAAATATAAAATTAATTCACTATTTTCATTTTTTTAATTTTCAAACTTAAATTTATATTAAATCAAATATTTTTATTTATTTTTTAAATAAATTTTTATAATTAAATATTTTTCTCAACAATATATATTACACAAAAATTTAAAAAAAACATAAAACCACTCACAAAACCAAAAACAAAAAAACCTACTGACCTCTTCCATAAAACCATAAGCATCCCATCTCTAATCTTCAATTACATCTACATATCACATCCCCTTTTATTTTTGTTAAAATATTTATTATCAAAAATTCAACTTCATTATAAAAATCACATAATTTAAAAGTCCAAACTGCTTAAAACATCATATTTAACACAATAACACAAATTTCTACATATATAAAACAATAAACGACCAGATGAAATTTTATTTAAAATAACTATTGAAATTGCCATTACATCATAATTGCAAAATATATAAGTATATAGCATTGGGCCCCTTGTATACTTTCTAGATGATTTCATCCTCAGCATACGAGTATATTTATTTTTAAAAAAAAATGACTAAAAACATAAACAATTCAAATTCTCTAGATAATATTGTAGAGATTTTTTTTTTAATTTAAAATTTCAAATAGAATTGGAACTATTGACAAAGAGCATCCTTATGGGGAACATTCTTCCAAACATTATTATCAATTATTTTGAGGAAATAATGTGCATGCACCCATGACTTTTTAGTTTGTTCTCTCTTTACTTCTAAGAATGTTTCAAGCACATCTTTTCCTTTATCATTATTCTTTAGAAATAAGTAAACTGCTTTATGACACTAATATTAATGACACAATCCTTTTTCTTATATTTTAGCATTATCTGTAGTTCTCAAAACAAATTAATTAAATAAGAAAAGATGACTGAGTGCTAACATTTTTTAATTAAATAAATTAAAATTTATTTAAATAAATTAAGGATAATGCTTTTTTAATGTTAATAAGGATTTTTATAATAATTCTATATCTAACAATCGATTTTATATTTTGTTAATTTTATGATTTTGTAATTTTATGAGTAAGGGTGTAAGGAGATGATGAATAGGGTTGCGTATTTGCTTCATTAAATTAGTGGTCGAATTGTTTTGAATAACTTTTTATTTTGATCTAATTATTTAGAAGATGTTACAAGAGAAATGATATAATATAAGGTTAGTTGGCTCATGAAACCTCTTGAGTAGTTATAGATACATATCTCACATGCTTAGAATTATGTAATTCCAGTGCACGTGAATGTAATCTCAATCTAAGTGAGAAATATGGCTTCGCCTTCTTTCCCTAGATAATCAAGTTCAACTACATGAGCATTTGCCTAATTATTATTTTGATACAAGCATGTAGCTATTTAGCCTTTGAATTTCCTTAAAAAAGTTTTCAGGACCATAAATATTAATTTCTTAGTGTGCCTAAGATTTGATTCCTCTTTATTCTTTTTATTTAAATGCCTCTAGGAGGCTTTTAATTTATAAACTTATTAAGTTTGAATTAGAAACCCATTGGCATGTGAAATGACCAAGAAATAAAGGGAAAATTGACAATCGCATGTCCACACATTGAAAAGAGGAGAGGAGAAAAAAGGCCCATAAAATAGAAAGAGACAATCTGTTAATTGTCAATTTTGTTTCAAATGCAAAAAAAATAGAGGATGAAGATAGGAAGAACACAAGAGGCCTCCAAGTATAGACAAAATATATAAGAGAGAGAACAAAACATGAAAAATATAATGAGACCACATGAGAAGGAAAACATATGAAAAAGTGCCAATAAGACCTTAATTTGAATTAATGATCCATATGCACAAAAATAAAATAAAAATATTACAATAACAAACCAATAATAAAATTAAGATTTTCTACATAAATCCATACTCTGTGTGTGTGTGTGTGTGTGTGTGTGTGTGTGTGTGTGTGTGTGTGTGTGATTCATACATGCATCAAATTAAAAATATACATGCACCTACCTGTCAGGTATCTAGAACAACAAACATGCTTTGATACCAACTGTCAGGATCCTCTACTGCCCACTAAGGGCACACTTGATTACCTTTGTATTAGCAACTAAACACGGAATTTAACTAGAATGAATAAGTAACTAGAAATATGAAACAACACAGGATATGAGAGACAATACCCAATTGTATTAATACTCAATCAGAAGAAAATACAATAAAGAAGATGCCACACTTCTTCTTCCCACACTTCTAGAGCTCCCACACTTCTAGGGTTCACTTGTAATTCTCCTTCAACACTTCACTCTCTCATCACGGTCACAACAATCAACTCAAATACAGAGTTGTTGTTCACCTCCACCAGTCAGTAACAACGTTGTCAGTACACCAAGTACACAACCGTACTCCAAGTAGATCTTCCCTTTTCTTGCTGCCACCTGCAAATCCACAGACCTTACTTACCATGTAGATATCTCTACAACCTGAAGAACCCTTGTCCTTGCCTCACCAAGTCCTCATGATTCTTCAACCAGTACCCCGATGGATCTCCTAGTAGAATTTGCACAACCTGCAACTCTCCCTGATCATACACACTCAGCACCCCTTTGGAACTAGGAGGAGCTACTCTTGCTCTCTCTTCAAGCACAATGGCTTTCTAGCACACTTTACAATACAACCCATGAGTCTATTATATAGATCTCATGCATACAATAATTAGACTTTCTTAATTACAATAATTAGACTCGCAACTCAAGACTATAATTAGCCTCTTAACATGGAAACAACTGGTTCGTTAACAAACTGTTTGTCAACTCACAGTTCTGGAACCACACAGGCGATCGACATCGGTCCCTGTCTACCTGGAGGTGACCGACGTCGGCTGATCTTGACTGATGTCGGTAGCTTCCTGTCTCTCCCCTAACCGACGTCGGTTGCCTGATCGACACCGGTGTTTATGACACTTCATCAACTCCTCTTGTTCGCAACCCGGTGAAGCTTTTAGCTCCACAACCTAACAATCTACCACTTGGAGATAAATAGTTGCACCTATACCTGTACCTATACCTTCATCTAATTCATTTCCTGGCTTGTATCCCTCTTCAAGTTCAATCCTAAAGACCAACCACCACACAACCTGTGGTGCACCTCCTGTCATCCAAGTAACCTGCCACATCCGAACCTACAACTCCATGTAGTGAAGACCTTGACCCTGCATAACATGAATCCCTACTGTTGGTCCCTCTCAGATACCTGAGAATCCACTGAACTGCCCTCCAGTGCTCCTTCCATGAATTGGCTCCAAACTCTCTGACAACTCCCACTGCTTGAGAAAACTCAAGTCTACACTCGACCTCATGTGATTTCGAACACTATTCTAAGCTCAGCTTGAACTGTTTAGCCCTTGGTGTGCTTACCGATTCTACATCCTGCATCTTGAACCTCGCCAACAGCTTCTTCACATCAGCTCCGACTAGAGACACAATCAACCTGTAATCTTCCATGTCTCTTATGCTAAAGAATTTCGCTGCTCCCAAATTCTTCATGACATACCTCTGAACTAACTTTACCTTTAGCTCAAAAACTCCCTGCATGTGTAACCCTACAAAAAGCAACTACACCACATACAATAACAGGATAATGTTGCGACCATTATCCAACCTGGTAAAGAAAACACAACAGTTACAATGACCTTGACCAAAGCTATGCTTAGTCATACACCTGTCAATCCTGTACCACTGTCCTACAACTTCCACAAGACCATATATCCTGGCCTTCCATCTCACATGTCCATCCACTCTCTTCTCTAACCTGGGAATCCATCCGTCTGTCAGTGCTGGCAACTCTACCAAATCCCCTGCTTGGTTCTCTTCAGAAAAATTCATGCCGTGCTCCCACTATTTCTTGGATTCTACCTGCATTACCTCTTCACGTCTTCCTGGTTCTTGACCATCAGTAAGCAACAAGTAATATAAAGAAGGTGAACAATGAATATGAGGCTCACTTACACTTTTAGTCCTCCATATGGGCATTTGAGACTCCTTGACAGCTTGATGTCCGCCCAACATCCGTTCCAGTGACCGATCTCAGCCATCTCCCAATCTGCACCTGACTGATGTCAGTTCCCTATGACTGACCCTTACTATCGACGTTGGTTTCCACTGACCGACGCTGGTGTCTCTGTTGCCGATGTCGGTTATTGTCTGATCGACGTCGGTCTTAACCTACTTGACACCACCGACTCTGCTGATCTGCACATGACCGACGTTGGTGCTTGTCTGTTCGACGTCGGTTCCTCCTGACTGACGCTGGTACCTATGTTCGCCTGTGAGTGATGACTTTTTACCCGCGAGCTCTTTTTGGATCAAACTCTTGTCCATATCAACACAACCCTACTCAAAATAATTCAGTCCCCTCAGCTGATCTCTGTTCGTCATCTCCTCCATGAACACCAAGGCTTTCCAGTTCTTAAGTTTGTCAAAAACATCTATCTTTTGCTTAAGAACATACATTCCCTTCTTACATATGTAAACAAGCCTACAAAGCCACATCTCTACAACAGAAGGTGAATCAGTAATATAAGTAGATAGATAAAGGATACCTACTTTCTTACCATTGTCTAATTCAAGTGCATCCGCTATGAGAGTTACTATGCATCTCTCATCACCCAAATTTCTTGAAGAAATTAGACTCATCTCCAAGACTGGTACCTTCATGACCTCATTCAACATCCGTGTGTTATCTGTCTACAATTTCAGCTTCACTTCCCCTTTGCCAACAATCTGACAAGGCTCACTAGCTCCTAAATAAATCTCTCCAAAGTCTCCAAAGACATACCCATGAAAAGATGCTCTATTTCAGGCTGCATGGAAAGAGGCAACATAATCTATAGACCAAGATTCTACTTTATCCAGAGCAACCTATGCAATAACACCTGCAACATCTACTTCTACATGCTGATCTTCTACTGACCAACAATCTTCCTTTACTTGCTCTTTCTTTCCATCAATCTGACCATTCGTGCTATTCAGTTTCTCCATTTGTAGCTTACTTTCTTCTGCCATTGCTATACTCCCACTCAATCTGAAACCCCTGAGAGTGACTTGTAATCAAACAAACACTAACTAGATCTGAACCACCTGTTAGTCAACCCAACCAAAAGCTCTGATACCACTTGTTAGGAATCTAGAACAACAAACATGCTCTGATACCAATTGTCAGGATCCTCTACTGCCCACTAAGGGCACACTTGATTACCTTTGTATTAGCAACTAAACACGAAATTTAACCAGAATGAATAAGTAACTAGAAATATGAAACAACACAGGATATGAGAGACAATACCCAATTGTATTAATACTCAATCAGAAGAAAATACAATAAAGAAAATGCCACACTTCTTCTTCCCACACCTCTAGAGCTCCCACACTTCTAGGGTTCACTTGTAATTCTCCTTCAACACTTCACTCTCTCATCACGGTCACAACAATCAACTCAAATATAGAGTTGTAACAACGCTGCCAATACACCAAGTACACAACCGTACTCCAAGTAGATCTTCCCTTCTCTTGTTGCTACCTGCAAATCCACAGACCTTACTTACCATGTAGATATCTCTACAACCTGAAGAACCCTTGTTCTTGCCTCACCAAGTCCTCATGATTCTTCAACCAGTACCCTGGTGGATCTCCTAGTAGAACTTGCACAACCTGCAACTCTCCCTGATCATACACACTCAACACCCCTTTGGAACTAGGAGGAGCTACTCTTGCTCTCTCTTCAAGCACAATGGCTTTCTAGCACACTTTACAATACAGCCCACGAGTCTATTATATATATCTCATGCATACAATAATTAGACTTTCTTAATTACAATAATTAGACTCGTAACTCAAGACTATAATTAGCCTCTTAACATGCAAACAACCTGTTTGTTAACAAACTATTCGTCAACTCACAGTTTTGGAACTGCACAGGCGATCGAAGTCAATCCCTATCTGCCTGGAGGTGACCGACGTCGGCCGATCCTGACCGATGTCAGCAGCTTCCTGTCTCTCCCCTGACCAATGTCGGTTGGCCTGACCGATGCCAGTGTCTGTGACACTTCAGCAACTCCTCTTGTTCGCAACCTGGTGAAGCTTTTAGCTCCACAACCTAACACTACCTAAGGGAAGGAATGATGAAGAATCCATATTCTAGATTGGGGGTGTACACCCACTTTGATGCATACAAATTGAGTGTACTTAAAAGAAAACAAAAATGGTAACAAATATTTAATGTCCTAGTAAATTTGTGTGAATATTATAAACTAAAATGGAAATTGAAAAATAAGCATAATAACAAAGACACTTGGTGGTATACAAATCATTTTTCCACTCATGGGTAACTAAAAATGAAAATTAAAAGTTATTCACGTATTCTTGAATACTAATAATTCCATAGTAAATTATGACAACTCAAGTCTACTTCTTGATTAGGGAAGAAAATATCTAACACTTTTCAATGTGTCTTGATATTTATAAACTTATTTGCATCTAGAATATCCTAGCTATCATCTACAAAATCTATATGTAGAATATCTGGACATATGTTCCTCATTTAAGGTGGGGATTGATACATGTTCTTGCAAATCATTCATTTCAAAAGAAGCAATAATGCACATCATGTGTTATCATGTAATATAGCCAAAGAGGTTATCATCTTTTAAAAAATATTTGTAAACATATGTATATAGTTGTAGAAAAATATAATCATGTAAAACTTGATAGAAAAATATGACTTAATGGAGGATGAGTTGATCGATATGAGGTAAAATAATATGCCCTAGTGTAGGCAATGGGATAGATAGGTAGTATATCCAATCAGAATCATATATAATAAATACCATTATCTAAAGCTCAATAAGTAGATGCAACCTTATATTAAGATGAGATAGTGAGGAGTAATAAATATGCACTGATATACTAATTAAGTAAATGAAGTTATGCCCCAATGTAAGAAGTTGCCCAAATATGATAAGATATGGTGTTAGATATATCATGTCTAATAATTATCCTTTGATTAGGTGTAAGTAGGAAAATGTAGTATCATGATAAATAATTAATTTAAAATCAATAGACACATGGGTATAGTAAGATATGTATGTGCTATGTATGGATAATAAGCTCTAGGAGATAGGAAATGGTACAATACCCCCAAATGCGATGTAGTAATGTTAATAATCTAATGATGTGTAGTTATGATGCCATTGAATGTAAAGGTAGATATATATTTAATCATTGAATCTCTTGAGATTGGTATAGGTATGATTCCCATAAAGGATATATTGATATGATAGAGTGTATGATGATTTAAGTACAATGCCCCTTCTAGAAACAAGTAAGATCTATAGTATGGAGAGCTTAATGATCTTAGTAAGATGTCTTCGTCAGTGTAAGATAAAATAATTAAAAAACTCACAATGAAAATGTGAGTATGATTCCCTTGATGGAAATAACTAACCTCCATTTAAGAATTGATGCAAGTGCATAATTTTCATTAGATTCTTCAAGAGTTTTCATTCTAGTGCAGCTAGGAGATAGGCCCCTATACACTAGTAGAATTTGGCAAATAAATGACTACGTGACTAAAACTTTTAGTCATGACAACTAAAAATGACTAAATTCTACTAATTTTTTGTAACACAGCTATAAATAACTAATTTGATCATCGGGTAAAAAGCACAACTAAATAATTAGTCACATAAATAAAAATGACTAAATAATTAGTCACACAAATAAAAATTAGACAATATGATATTAAAGTGGGTAACTAAAAAATATATTTTGAATTGGGAAATTATTGGTGGGAGTGGGTTGTATTGCGTGTAGGGTTAATAGCAAATTGGGAAATTGTTGGTGGGAGTGGGGAGTATAGTAGAGTGCAAAATTTAGCAAAGGTAATTTGATGGGTGGGTGGGGAGTACAATTGGTATTATTTGTGCAATACACCTCTACAAATAGGAGGGTTTGTTAATTACTAATGGATCCAGAGCCAACCAGAGAGGGTTTGTGTGCTAATTTGATGGCATGAGGCATTTTAGGTTTTAACATATAAGTATAACAGCTACTTGCATGGGTGATAAATCTTGTTTAGAGAGGAATTGGAGACTTCTGAAAAGGCGAGAAGGAATTCAAAGTTTGCTATAATGAATTTGAAGTCGGGGAGGCCCTCTACAGTGAATTCAAATTTAGGGACACCCTCTGCAATGAATTTAGAGGTAATTCAAAACCCTCATTACATTAAACATAAAATCTATAGCTTTCTGATTGGCAACTGTATCTAGCTAGGAGAACAAAATCAATGTATTATAAGAGATGAGTTACATAAATAGGAGGGTATCTTGTCATAAGACATTGACTACCATGTAACAATTTGGAGTTATTGAGATTGTGAAAGAATTGGATGCTTTTATTCATTGCATAATCAATACAATGTAGTGATCATATATTAAAGTTGTCTATTTGTGTTCCATGTTATCATGCATGGGTATGGTATTAATTTCTAATTTTGTAACCAATTCACCAACCTAACCCCTGAGGCTCCTTTTCAATAAGTCTTCATGGCATGGTTAGTGAATGTACATCATAATTAGTTTGTTATTAGTTGGTGTAACTTATAGTAGTTACATAGGAAATTGAGTACCAGAACCATACAATCAATTCTAATTTTAGCAGACTATTTTTTCATTAGTTTCCTCTACGCATTTTGGAGCATATGGAAATTGAACTTGTAACATACATCCTAATTTCAATTCCTTTGATCACTTTTCTATTAAACCACAGGCTCATGTCCCTAGCCTAGACCTCAATGCTTGGGTAACATTGTGTGTAAGCTTAATATATTAATTGCATGGAATCCTAGAAGATGGTCTCATATGACATAGTTGAAAGTTATGCTAGTTCATCAAATCAATGTGGGTACCGAGATATTTTAATTGATACTATATGTCCACACATGGGAGTATATCAATTTTTATAATAAGTCATCTTATCTCAACATGATAATAATTTATGCTAGTAAGTAATGCTCAAAGTTATAAAGAATTCATTAGCCTGTTTGTTAGTGTTTGTGTATTCATTAACATTGACAAGATTGCCACATGTTTAAATGCTTGTGGTTCATCAATAGAACAAACATAAATTCTGTGTTCCATTGTTATAACATTTTTTTAATTATCATCTAGACAAGGAAGGCCCTCAATAAAACATGGATAAAAATAGCATTTGTTTATTTGCAGTCATCATGATCTTCTTTTATGCACATTGTAGATGACATGTAAACTAAACATAAGTCTACATGATCAATAAGATTTTTAGAATGAAAACATGCTCTTATAAATGCAAATAAATAGTATACAAACACCCCAAAGTTTCCTTATCTTTGTATATTACAATTTGACCATTATTATTTTTTTAAAAACTACAACATATATTTTTTATATTAGAAATATAAATGGCAAGGTGTTAGTAATAGATAGTTTATAACATATAATTTTAATCTCTGCCTCTTGTACATGGGCAAAGAAATGAGGGCAGAGTATTTTTTATGTTTCTTGCTAATTATCCATTGATAGCTGAGAATCCTACAAGTAAAAATTGCACAAAATTGACCATAAAGATTTATGTAGAGGTAGAACATTTGATTCTATAAAGTGACGCCTGACTTTATTTCTTGAATTTGAATTGCTGCAAAGTGCTCTATATCATATAGAAATCTCTAATTCTAATTTTGTAGAGTGCTATGTATCCTAATTCTATGAATTATTCTAAATTTTGGGTAAGTGTTGAAGAGTGTTGAAGAGAATGAGTTTACATGTATTAGATCCAGAGTAAGTTGAGTTTTTTAGATTTCTATTTTTTTCTTGAAATAGGAAACTAAATTAATATTGGAATGCAAAACATTACAGATGGATCAATGTTGAAGTTTGACTACAAATCAATATCATGTATATGATGAGGGAGTAGCCGACGAGAGGGACTTGGACAAATATCCATGTCCATGTAATGACTGTCTTGATGGAAAGGTGAAAAAAAGAAATATGATTTATTGACATATGATAAGATATGGGCATAGTGGCATAAGCCTTTAGGATTATAATTATTATGAAGATATGATAGAATTATAGAGTGTGAGAGATGAAGAGAAAACAACATAGATGAAGTGACACCAAACATATATGAAGAGGCAACAATATTAGATGAAGAGTTTGAAGTTGATAAAATGTTGAATGAGGGTCTAAATGATGATTGGGACAAGTCGATGGAGGATGCTTTAAACCTATGTATGCTCATTTCAAGTTAAGTCATTTGACAACAATCCTTCAAATTATTAACTTGCAAGTGGTGCTTGGTTAGACAAATGAGAGTGTAGATTAGTTATTAGCATTATTAAGTTTATTGTTACCACTTGACTCCACATTGCCAATAAAACAAAGTCAATATAAAAATCATATCACTAAGCTAGGATTGGGGTATGAAAACATCCACACATGTGTGAATGGTTGTGTATTATTTCACAATAATCTTGAAAGTGAGAGTGAATGTCCAAAATGTCATGAATTGAGGTATAGACAAGGGTTGAAATGAGTTGTGGTTCCTAGAAAGGTTCTTCACCACTTTCTGATAATCCATGATTATTTTGAATGTATAGGTGTAGAGACATTTTTTAACTTATGCAATGGCATACCCAAAATAAGAGCACCAATGGAAAACAATGACATGTGCTTGATTCTAAGATGTGGATGGAATTTGATAACAAATGGCCTGATTTTTCTCAAAATTATCATAATATAAGGTTGGTTTTGGCTCTAGATGGGGTGAACCCATTCTCAAATCAAAGTAATAAATGTTCAACTTGGCCAGTGTTTTTAATCAATTATAACTTGTCTCTATGGTTATCAACAAAACCATTTTTCTTAATGCTATCATTGATTATACCAGGAGAGAAAAGTGTGACTTTATATACAATCGATGCTTATCTAGAGCCATTATATGATGAGCTAATAGAATTTTGGAAAGGAATTGAAGCAATTCAATATTTAAGGGATGGTCATTCAATCAAATTCACTTTAAGAGCTTCCTTATTGTTTATGATTCATGATCTTCCTATATATGGCATATTGTCTAGTCTCATTGTTCATGAATACCATGTATGTTCTGCTTGTAACTTTAAGGATTTTGTGGGGCACTCAAGAAGTTTACGTAAGTGTATTTATTGTGGACATCATGCTTAACTTAAATTAATCATTCATATCATCGATGAAAAACACATTTCAATGGTCAAGAAGAGAATCATGAAGCACCATTGCTAATAATGGGTGATTACATTATTGAGAATGGACAAAAAAGAATGTCATTTATAATTGAAAATGATGGGATTGCTGGTAGTAGATATGATCCATGTAATTAAAGTAGTGTAAAATGGTTGCACATATTCTATAAGTTGCCATACTTTAAGGATATAGCCATTAAGCATAATGTTGACTTTATGCATACTAAGAAAAATATAGCCTATGCTATTATAGAAACTCTTTTTGGTGCTTTTGATACTATTTCATCACGTGAAGACTTTTAAAAACTAAAGATTCATCAAAATATTTGGGTTGAAAAATATGATGATGAAAAATATAGAAAATCTAGTGCTCCTTATGTCTAGATAAAGGAACAATGTGCACAATTCTTATAGTTGATGTCTCGGATTCACTTTCCCATTGGATATGTAAGTAGTAGTATTAGAAGCCAAATTGACATTAATAACTTAAGAGGCCTCAAGACCCATAACTATCATGTCATAATCAAGAATATTTTACCTATTGTGGTAAATATATCAAGTTTCGTAAAGGGTTCAAGATTGGCAATTGTAAGGTTGGGCCTAATATTAAAGAGAATGAGTTTACATGTATTAGATCCTTCAAACTTTGACAGTTTGAGGGAGGAGGTTGTTGAAGTCCTTTGTCTATTGGAACAAGAATTTCCACTAACAATCTTTAATATTTATATGCATCTTTTGATACATATAGAATATGAACTAGAGCATTGTGTCCTAGTAAGAATGAGATGGATGTATCCTATAGAATGATATATGAAGGTTTTGAAAAAAATTGTTCATACTAGGGTAAAATTAGAAGGCAACATGTCTAAGGGATATTCAATGCAAGAGGCTATGGGATTTTGCACATAATATATGAAGGATTTTAAAAATGTCAATCAACATGTATGGTATGACGATGAAGATGAGAGAGTTGTAGTTGAATTATTAGAAGGCAATGTATGTTGCTTCAAGCTATCACATCAAGAAAGAAGTGTGATACATGCCTATATTCTTCAAAACACATCTTCGTTCGATAATTAATGTAGGTAAACAAAATTACACAATAATTTATTTACTCAATTACATTTACACATTTATATTATTAATCTTACTATTTGTATGTTAATATTATATGTAGAAAATATGATGAAGAGAATCAAGCTTGGATGTAACATCAACCTCAAAAGTGCAGACATCATGATTTGATTGGAGGTGATTCTTTTCCAAAATTTGAAAAACGGATTGAAAATGAAGTCAGTGATGTAAAAGAAGAAGGTCAAGATATAACAATGGAGGAAAGTGAGCTTTCATAATCTCCAATTTTATGGGCTATGCATTTTAGTGGAATGTGGGACTATGGTAGTCATTTAAGAGTGGAAGAAAAAGACAAAGGAAAGACAAATTATGATTGTGTTAGTGTTGAATTTCTTCATGAAACTGAGAAGAAATTTTATGTTGGATTCATCCAAGAAATTATTCAAGTGGATTTTGGTGAAAATAGTCCTATATTATTAAAATATAAGTGTATTCGACCATTTGCAGTATAATTTGATGAGTATGGATTTGTATGTGTAAATACATGACAATTTTTATCAAAGACAGATGAGTTGTATGTTTCCCCTCTTAAAATTAACCAATCATTTCTAATTGATGATGTAAGAAGCCCAAGATGGTCATATGTCATTCAAACATAGTCTCGTGTAAAACAAAAATTCATGAAAGTTTTTGATATAATGCTTGATGGGCAATATGTTAATTTACAAGAAACATTTGAAAAAGTGGATGAAGATAATGATGGAGTGTTTGAAGAAGAGGTTTTGATTACCAACAAATAGATTGGGAGAGATAATGTATTTCATGTCACAAATGAGGATGAGGAAGAAAATCAAGTAGATGTAGACATGAGTGATCAGGATTTTGATCTTGCTGGCAATGTAGATGATTATGATGATGTTTTGTCACCTTAACTACCCTGCCACCTTAATTTGTTAGCTTGTCACCTAAACTTTGGTTATATGCATGGTGTAATTTATTATTGAATGTAATAAAGATATGAGTATATGTGTGCTTATTCACTATTGTTTTACTAATACATTTCTGAATGTAATCATCATTATTTTAATGGTACATTATATACAAAACCTGAGATGTTCACTGTTAATTTGAAGTGCATTTAAAATTATATAAATTATTTATAACTAATTGATGGAAGATGTTATATACATTATATGGCTGAGATTTATGATTTGAAGTGCATTTTTGAATATACATGAGATTTATGAACTTGTATCTGCAACTAATTCATCATCATTATAGGAGCTTGTATCTGGAGTGCCTTAGAGTGCACCTGAAGTATCTATAAATTTTGATGGAACTAGTAGATTAGCCAGAAATATTGGTAGTGGTTTAATAGAAGATGTATCTAATTTTTTCAAAAGACAAAGATTGAGTCAAGATTTGTACAGATCTACAGAGAGGAATGCAAAAGAAAGAAAATTAGAAGGCAATAAGCCAATCTTCGTTGAGGTATCGAGAGATGGTGAGCCCATTGGGCCAAATGCACAAGGTAGGCCTTTGAGTTGGGTGTAAGCTGTAGGGCCCATTTGGATATTTATAAATCAAAATTTACAGAGTAAGATCCATGAAGTGTGGAAAATGTTATACAAAAAATGTAAAATGCTTTTGAGACTACTAGTGGACAAATCTTTAGATAATATTATAAATAAAAGATGAAGCTTTTGATGAATAATTTTAGATATAATTACAGAAAAAAAATCATGGAGACAAAAGAGAGGTTAGACTCCGCTCTTTCTCCTAAATAGTGGGAGGCATTGAAATAAAGTATGTGTTATGAAGAATATTTGATAAAGAGTAATAGAGGCAAGAGAGCAAGAGATAATGTGAGGGCTATATATACAGTTGGTCGAGGTGGGTTACAGGCCAAAATGGATAAATTTAGGGTAAGTGTATGGATTTTTGGTTCAATTTATGTTGTGTTATTTATTTCAATTTTTTATTGAACTGACTATATGTTGAAATTGACATTGTATTTTAGGTGGAAAACAATAATAGAGAAGCAAGTGTAGAAGATAATGTCAATTATATGGCAACACTAAATCCTAGTAAATCTAAGAGTAGGATGAAGTGGAAATCTAGTTCATCAATAGAGATTTCATAGCCATCTATTAAACACCCATTAAGAGCCTCTCCAGATCATGTCAATTCAAATGAAGGGTACTGACATGTAATGAGTTGCATATACGGTCTCACTGAGAAAGTTTTGTAGTTGGTTGTCTCCATTAAGCCTATAGTTTATGCATGGAATGAACATAATTCTATGGATTCAGATGAGGTAAGAGGCTCCATTGATCTCATTTCTTCTTGTTTTGAAATTGTAAATGCAAATGCCTCTTAATATGTAGATTGAAATCTGAGCATAGGAGAATCCAACCCAGTTTCTTTATTGTTGGAGTGATCCAGAAAATGTTATTTTGGATAAATTTATAGCTTGCATTCTTTACTTGACTATTGAATGCTTTGCATACTTTTTTGCATGATGGTTAAACCACATGCAGAGCAATTTTATCAAAACAACATGGAAATTAAAATGCCTTGATGTCAATAGAGCTGTTGATATTGATAGTGATCATGATGAAATAGACAATAATGTGCAACATAGTCATAGTTGTGCTAAATTTGAGGTAATATAATGGTTGTTGTCAGTTATCTATCCCAATATTTTATCATTATTCATGCTTAAAATGTTCTTTTGGACAAAAATTTATAGCTTTTGCATTCTTTAAGTTGTAAGTTAATCTGTCCCCATGTTTTGTCATTCTTCTTTTAGATAAAAATTTACATATTTTGTGTTCTTTAAGTTTTAAGTTAATTTGTCCTAATGTTTTGTCATTCTTCATGCTTAAAATGTTCTTTTGGACAAAATTTTATAGCTTTTGCATTCTTTAATTGACTTATATTAATTTTTGCATGATGATTAAACCACATGCAAAGCAATTATATGAAAGCAAAATGAAAAGAAAAAGGCCCTATCAATAGAGCTCTCTGTAAAGCTGCACAACTTCATGTCAATGTTGATAGTGATTATGCTAAACTCGATGAGCATGTGCATGATATTCATAGTAGTAGTGGTGCTGAACTCGAGGTGAGTGCTATGAAACCACATGCAAGTAAGTACTATTCAAGTAAGTAATGGCTATTTTATTATGTAAATAAGGGTAATCATTACATATGTGATAGAAGCTGGTTAGAATAATAGTGAAGTGTAATTAGCTAGGATACATAAATTATGGAAATAAGGGAGAATAATAACTTACATTATATGGAAGCTTAGAGCTTAGTTGTAATAGAGTGCATACATAGAATTTTATAATGCATTACTGCATTATGTTTGGGGATGTCATGGTCCTCAGTTGGGGGGAATTCATTGCCAAACCTATTGAGTTGTGGGCTAAAAGCTTCACCAATGAGCGAATACAAAGGTTGCTATATTTACACAGTCATCGACATCGGTCAGGGATTAACTAGAGGCTACTGACGTCGGTTATGGATCGGCTGATGTCGGTCATATGCAGGCAAATAGGGATCGACGTCAGTCACCTGTGCGTTTCAGAATTCTATTTTAATGGGACGAACAGATTGTTTGCATGAAAAGTTGAACTGTTGGTATTAAGTTCACATTTCTATTTTTGGCAGGACTATTTTGAACCCCTGATTAGGAGGTGTATCTAATGGGTGAGAATGCATAGCTCATGATCCCTAATTATTTATAATAGGGATAGATCTTCATAGCTTGTATGATGTAGAAGACAATTCAAAGGCTGAATTGTGTTTGTAATTGGTATAGAGAACTCTTGAGGGAAAGAGATCTGTACATCTGAGAGGTGTGGAAGAAAGAGAGATTTATTCATTGTATTTCCTTCTAGAAGAGTTTAATACAAGTTTTCATTGTTTCTTGTATCTCTTGTTCTTTGCTAATTTTTTATTCTAGTTACTTATAATTCTAGTTTAATTCCATGTTTAGTTGCTTACAAGAGCAATCAATTGTTTTTGTTAAGATCCTAACAAGTGGTATCAGAGCTTGGGTTCACTAATAGGTGGTTTTAGATCTATTTAGTGTGTATTGATTATAGGTCACTCACTGGGGTTTCTGTTTGAGTGGGAGCAAAGCAATGGCAGAAGAAAGTAAACTCAGAATGGAGAAGTTTAACGACAAGAATTATCAATTATGGAGGATGCAGATAAAAGATTATATGTATCAGAAAGATCTGTACTTACCATTAGGTGGGGTTTCAAAGAAGCCCATAGATATGGAAGAAGAAGAATGGAATGTTCTTGATAGAAAGGCTCTGGGATCCATAAGGTTGAGCCTGGCATCTTCTATGATTTCTAACTTGTCACAGGCAAAGACAACGGTAGAGTTAATGGATACTTTAGCAAATTTATATGAAAATCCCTCAGCTTCAAATAAGGTATATCTTATGAAGTAATTATTTAATTTGCAAATGCAGGAAGGTGGATCTGTATCTAATCATCTTAATGATTTCCATGCAATAGTAAATCAGTTAAATTCAGTCAAAATAGTTTTTGATGATGAAATTAAGGCTCTCTTAATTTTATGCTCTTTACCAGAAAGTTGGCATAGTTTGGTAATGGCAGTTAGTAATACTACATCTGCTATAAATATCTTGAAAGTAGATGATGTTTTTAGTGTAATCTTGAATGAAGAAATTCGCAAGAAAAGCATAGAGGAAACATCAGGAAATGCTTTAAGTATTGAAAGTAGGGGAAGGCAAAAAGAAAAGCACAAGTAAGGGAGATCAAGGTCTAAGTCAAAGATGAGAGGTAGATCCAAATCCAGAAATGGAAGAAAAATAACCTGCTAAAATTGTGGAAAGATAGGGCATGCAAAGAAATATTGCTGGTTGCTGGTTAAAGAAGAAAATCAGCATGAAGGTAAAGAAGAAGAAAAAGTTGCAGGTATTGTTGCACAAGATGCTCTTATATTTTATTTGGATAATAAAATAGAATCTTGGGTTTTAGATTTTGGTGCCTCTTTTCATGCTACCCCAAATAGAGAATATTTCAATGATTATGTCCAGGGAGATTTTGGAATAGTTTATTTAGGGGATGATGAGCCTTGTAAAATTGTTGGCAAAGGAAAAGTACAGCTAAAATTGCAGAATGGCAACACATGGGTGTTGAAAGATGTCATGCATGTACCCATCTTGAAGAGGAATCTAATTTCTATAGGAAAGTTAGGGGATGAGGGTTGTACAGTAACTCTCACAGCTGAATCTTGGAAGGTTACCAAGGGTGCACTTGTATTAGCCAGAGGTAAGAGAGTAGGTACTCTCTATTTATATAATTGTATTACTGATTATTCTCTTACTGTATTATCTACTTCAGATGTAGATGCAAAGTTGTGGCACTAGAGGCTTGGCCACATAAGTGAGAAGGGAATGAAAGTTCTTAAGTCAAAAGGTAAGCTTTTAGATTTGAAAAGCGTAGATCTAGATTTCTGTGAGCATTGTATTTTTGGGAAACAGAAGAGAGTGAGATTTCTCAAAACTGGGTCAACAAAGAAGAAGCACAAGTTGGATCTTGTTCACACATACGTGTGGGGACCAGCTCAGGTAGCTTCTATTGGAAGATCACAGTATTATGTTACTTTCATTGATGATGCTACAAGAAAGGTATGGGTTTATTGCATAAGGAAGAAATCTGATGTTTTTGACACGTTTATGAAATGGAAAGCTTTGGTTGAGAATGAAACAGGTTTGAAATTGAAGTGTCTTAGATTTGACAATGGTGGTGAGTACTGCAGCTATAAATTCAACAGGTATTGTTCTATGAATGGAATATGCAGGCAAAGGATGGTTCCAAGGACACCTCAGCAGAATGGAGTTTCTGAAAGGATGAATAGAATAATAATGGAGTGTGCATGGAGTATGAGGTTACATGTTGGTTTGACCTTACAGTTTTGGGTAGAAGCTGTAGATGCTACAGTATAGCTGATTAACAGAGGACCCTCTACTACTTTGAATGGTGGAATTATAAAAGAGGCTTGGTAGGTAAAAAGATAGATCTTTCATTTCTCAGAGTTTTTGGTTATGAAGCTTTTGTGCACGTTGATAAAGAAAATAGAAAGAAGCTGGATGCTAAATCTATGAGGTGCACTTTTATTGGTTATGGCTCTGAAGATTTCAGATTTCGATTGTGGAATCTAGGAACTAACAAAATTATTAGAAGCCATGATGTTGTTTTTAATGAGAAGGTGATGTACAGTGATCAGCTCAAGAAGCTAAATAATTTTAAGTAGAGCAATGTTGATTTGGACGAGGTGATGATCCAAAATGAGCTCACGGGAAAGAATAATCATAGACAGGAAAACATAGACACCGACGTTGGTAAGGAAGGAATTGACGTTGGTCATACAGGAATCGATGTCGATTAGACAGTGACCGACGTCGATCGGACAAGAACCGATGTCGGTCGGGTGGAACTGACGTCGGTCAGGCACAGACTTAGAGATGACTGAGATCGGTCACTGACAGAGAATTTGGGTGGACAAAAAGCTATGAATGAGTCTCAAACGCCCATAAGGAGGTTAGAAAGGGTAAGTAAACCTCCAATTCGATATTCCCTTTCATTATTCTACTTATTGCTCACTGATAGTGGAGAACCAGAGAGTTTTGATGGGGCAAAGTAGGTAGAAACCTGGAATTAGTGGGAGCTTGGCATGAATGAGGAAATTGATTCCTTAAAAGAGAACCAAACGTGGGATTTGGTTGAGTTGCCAGATGGTAAGAGGGCACTGAAGAACAAATGGGTTTACAGGTTAAAGGAAGGTGAGAATAGAAAAATGAGACATAAGTCCAGGTTGGTAGTAAAGGGATTTGTATAGAAACCAGGTATTGATTTTGGTGAAATTTTTTCTCCTGTATTAAAAATTACTTCTATTCAGACTGTATTATCTTTAGTTGCTATTGAGGATTTGCATCTTGAGCAGCTTGATGTTAAGACAACGTTTCTTCATGGAGATTTGGATGAAGAAATATATATGGATTAGCCAGAGGGTTTTGATGTCAAAGGTAAGGAGAAGCTTGTGTGCAGGTTGAAGAAAAGCTTATATGGTCTTAAGCAAGCTCTTAGACAATGGTATTTGAAATTTGATAGGTTTATGACTGAGCATGGTTTTAGTAGATGTTAATCTGATCATTGTGTTTATTTTAAGAGAGTAGATAATGGTAGATATATTATCTTGTTGTTGTATGTAGATGATATGTTGGTTGCAGATTCACACATGCAGGATATTTTTGAGCTTAAGGTAAAATTAGCTCACACATTTGCCATGAAGGATTTGGGAGCAGTAAAGAAAATCCTTGGCATGAGTATTAAGAGAGACAGGAAAAATCAAAAGTTGATTTTGTCTCAAGAGGATTATGTGAACAAGGTGTTGGAGAGGTTTAATATGCAGGATGCAAAATCGGTAGGTACACCTATGGCTGGATACTTCAAGCTGAGCAAAGATCAGTGTCCTAATTCACATGATGAGGTAAAGTACATGAGTAGAGTTCCATATGCTTCTGCAGTTGGGAGCTTAATGTATGCAATGGTATGTACTAGACTGGATATTGCCCAAGCAGTGGGAGTTGTCAGTAGGTTTATGGCCAATCCAGGAAAGGAACACTGGAAAGCAGTTCAATGGATTTTCATATATTTGAGAGGGACCAGTAGTAGGCATTTATGCTATGGAGGGTCAAATACTTCTCTACATGGATATGTAGATGTGGATATGGCAGGTGACTTAGATGGCAGGAGAAGCACCATAGGATATGTTTTCATTGTTGGTGGAATGACAGTTAGCTAGATTTCAAAGTTGTAGAAGGTTGTTTCCTTGTCTACTACAGAGGCAGAATACATTGCAGCCACAGAGGCTAGCAAGGAGATGATATGGATGACACGGTTCACGAAAGAGTTGGGAAAGGAGCAAGAGAGTTGTAGATTTTACAGTGACAGTCAAAGTGCAATTCATTTGGCAAAGAATTCATCCTTTCATTCAAAAACCAAACATATACAGCTTAGGTACCACTTCATTAGACAGGTATTGGAGGATGGTGAGTTGAAGGTAGAAAAGATCCATACAGATAAGAACCCTGCTGATATGTTAACAAAGCCAGTAACAAAGGAGAAGTTGAATCTTCATTCAACTTTTTTTGGTCTTCAAGATTGAGCTTGAAGATGGAGAAGCTAGAAGATGTTACTGTACAGGTACAAGTGCAACTGTTTATCTCCAAGTGGGAGATTGTTGAGTTGTGGAGCTAAAAGCTTCACCAATGAGCGAATGCAAAGGTTGTTGTATTTACACAGTCACCGACATCGGTCAGGGATCGACTGGAGGCTACCGATGTTAGTTATGGATCAGCTGACATCGGTCATATGCAGGCAGATAGGGACCGACGTCGGTCACCTGTGCATTCTAGAATTCTATTTCCATGGGACGAACGGATTGTTTGCATGAAAAGTTGAATTATTGGTATTAATTCCGTGTTTCTATTTTTGGCAGGACTGTTTTGAACCCTTGATTAGGATGTGTATTTAATGGTTGAGAATGTATAGCTCATGATCCCTAATTCTTTATAATAGGGATAGATCTTCATAGCTTGTATGATGCAGAAGACAATTCAAAGGCTGAATTGTGTTTGTAATTGATAGAGAAAACTCTTGAGGGAAAGAGATCTGTACATCTGAGAGGTGTGGAAGAAAGAGAGATTTCTTCATTGTATTTTCTTTTGGAAGAGTTTAATATAAGTTTTCATTGTTTCTTGCATCTCTTGTTCTTTGCTGATTACTGATTCTAGTTACTTATAATTCTAGTTTAATTCCATGTTTAGTTGTTTACAAGAGTAATCAATTGTTCTTGTTAAGATCCTGACAAAACCATGTCTCTTTCTGGAGTACTCATACATTCTAGCACTATTTTAGTCTTGCCCTCCATTTGTTTGTACCTCGCAATGGGTTAGTTTTTTTTTTAGAGTAAAAAGTTGCTTCTTTATTATTAAAAAGAATAAAAAAATCACATACAAAAGCCTATTTGTTCCAAGACATAAGACATTACATACAACTTTCAAAAACAAAAGATAACACTTTTCCAATGATGTCAAAAATTGATTTTTCCAAGAGACAACACTTTGAGAGAAGGAAAAGACAACCAAATGACAATAACACTGACCTTGAGAAGCATAACAAGTCAAGAATAGAGTTCATCAAAACTTTTTTACTCTTTTCAAATATTTTGACCAGAAGTACCATTACTATCACATGACCCAACTTTATTTTTAGTTCATCAAGGGATTGTATCTCCAACCACTTTAGTTGTTCCTACACAAATTAAGAATGTATTAGAAAATTTAATTTTGAGTAAAAGACTCCAGTCGAAAGCAAATCATAGGTGGAAGTAATTACCATAACCAAAATATCAGATCTTGTGTATATAGATTTAAAATGATGAGACAAATATAGCTAATACAAAGATCAAACATCCCTTATTAGCTTAGATAAGTTAAGGTTTTTTACGCAAGAATTTTCTTGGATTTGTTTGTGAAAAACAAATTTAGTTTTTTTTGTAAAGAAGTTAAATCCTTACATGTTGAGGCACAAACTCATATGTTGGTGTTTCTTGCATTTTTAGGAATGGAATTTCCTTGCAATCCTATTGATGTTAGATTGATATAACTAACCAAACATGATGTTTTTTGTAACACCCTTGAGAGGCTTTCCTTCTACAAAAACAACAACATCCAAAAGGATATCCACAGTCTCCTCAAATGAACATCTCATCATTGGCCCTATATCATTACGATTGATACCATGTCAATTAATAGCCATCAAATGACCTTGATATGTCATTGTGTCACATAGAATAGCTAAATGCCTATAGTTCACATATGACCCATCAAAATATATCATAACTCAAAGCTCATCCAGAAGAGCTTTTTTTACTGCCTCTATTCCAAGAACTTCAATAACCTCAATCAGGTGATTACTTGTTGTCCTTGTAGCATCCACATCTTCATGGCACATGACTGATAACAAATTGACACCTTTTGTATGTAACATCCATTCTGTATCAAATAGAAAGAAGTTAATTTTTGTTTAATATGTTATGTGCATGGTTTCAGGTTTCCTATCTCATTTTATAGTTTTTTATAAATATTTATCAAATGTTTATCTGTGTGTTATCAAATACTTTATATCTCAATATAATGTGTATTATTTTTATTTTTATAGAAATGTATTGATAAACTCCAAGAAGGGGATAAAGTTGGGGTGTCCGTTTGATGGTGTTTTTATGGGCATTGGACAGAGTCACTCACTATCTATTGTACATGGAGTCAAATTAAAAAGAATATGAGATGCAAATGTAAATATTTTAAAGGTCACAAGTAACATACCCCTTGCTTATGAAGATAAACTAGATGGAGTTGTCTATCTGAAAGAGAAAGAAGGAACCTTCACACGGTGGCCACTAAAATATTTGTAAAAAATGACATAGTTGATGTTTATCATGTACTTGCTATTACACAGCTTGGCCCACTACTTTATGTAGTAGTTTGAATGTGTTGTTCAAGGATCTTTATCATGGTGTATTTGAAAGAGTTGAAAACTCTTAGACTTTGACATATATATATATATATATATATATATATATATACACATATACATATATATATACATATATATATATATATACATATATATATATATATACATACATATATATATATATATATATATATATATATATATATATATATATATATATATATATATATATATATATATATATATATATATATATGAACATATTATTATTCATCAAAATTGCATTATATTTTTTATTGTAGATTACTTTTTTTTTATCATGATGTTGAATCAATATTCTAACTTCTTGCATGTTGTAGCTTGTTCGTATATGTAATATTTTTATTTGCTTTTATGTTTTAATTCAAGTTTAATAATATGTTTATTTTTGGCCTATGTTGGTGGGTTGGGAGAAAACTCAAATAATGGAGCGAAAGCTTGGGCCCTCCTTAGGGTATCAAGTTAGCCATCTGCATTGGAATCAAAACCCTCTTAATATAAGGAGACTCCAAACTTGTCATTGATGTAGTCAAAGATAAAGCTAGAATAGGATGGAAGTTGGAAGACATCATTCAAGATATGAAACACCTCCTTCTAGGTTTTGAAGAGTTTGAAGTCAAACATATCTATAGAGAGGGAAATCAGGTGGCAGATGTAATGGCCAACTTATAAATAAATCTTTTCCCTCTAAGGTGTTGGAGGAAAACAAACAGTTTGCCCACTAATGTTAGAGAACTCCCCATTTTGGAGGCCCAATCTTTCTCTACATAATGGCTAACATCAACTATTATAGATTAAATTACTTCCTTATTTATTTTCTTGGTAGATTTATATTAGACATTGGTCATATTAAAGGCAGGAAAGGTGTTGTCATCAAAGTTTAGAAAGTGACATATGAGTTCACTTTAAAAAATGAGTATTTCCACTTCAATGAAAATCAATATCACATGAGGCATATTCATTTCCCAACGGTACCTATTCACATGATAAATTCTTGTAAGCTTCCCTATTTATACAATCATTACTTGATTATCTTGTATAATTTGAAAAAAGGGGGTTGAGATTTGAATGATTTTAAAGGATGGTTACCTAATGATAACCATTCCTTTACTTCTAAACTATTCGACTTAATTCTATTTAATCTTTGGTGGTTGATTTTGGCCTTAATCGAGTCTACCATCAACTCTGAGAAGCTTTCAGTCATGGGAGGTGACAAGGTTAGAATGAAGCCTTTATCCTATGATGAGACCAAAGTAGATGACATGTAATGGAGTATCTGTTATAAATGAGGTATTACTTCTTTTTTGGAATGCCTCAATGGCAATGATGAGAATATCTCAGCTTAGTTTGCCTTAAGCTGGGATAGGGACCACTAAGTTCAAGTCAATGGTATTCAATTTGAAATTAGTGAAGAATCAATTGTGAAGGCCATGGGTTTGAGCTATGAGGGTAGAAGATTGAAGAGACTTGCCAAAGTCTAAGACCTAGAGGGGATGAAAAGATTCTTCAGAGAAGGTGAGTCTTCAGTGAAACTACATGGAGGTTTTGACAGGAATAGTTTGGTTAATCCATGGGATAAAGTATGTTTCACTATCATGAAGTATTTCAGCCTTGAAGGGAATTTTAAGTGTTTTTATCATTACCATTTTGCTCTTATAAATCACTTTCGACACAAAGTGCTTGTCAAATTTCCTTTCTTCCTTATATCATCCTTGGAGACTTCTATCAAATCTATTAAAAATGCTATTAATTGCAACCTAACTACCTCTACTATTTTTCTCCACCAAGGTCTTATTTTTAGGCTTTACCACTTTCACCTTGCATTGTGTTCATCTAAATTTTTAAAGGCTTTTGTGATTGATGAATCCCATGAAAGTGACTCAGAAGACCATATCCCCCTAAGTGTCATGTTTGGTTCTAAGGGACCCTGTGGTTCCTTTCCTAAGTCCAAGGACTTTGTCACCCCTTCTTTGAACTCCCCCTTAAGAAAGACTACTTTTACCCTCTCCTGCTGGGTTCGGTTTGTCCATCTCTTGAAATTGTAAAATATAGACCTCCCAATCCTTCTCAATCTTTGGATACAGAAGGGTTGTGTGAGTTGAAGACCAGTCCTACTATTTTTGGTAATAAGAAGAGGAAATTTATCTCTAGGGTTGTTTCATCGAATAAAAATTTGGGAAAAAAAAAGACTAAAAAAGTGGTGGGTGAAGAGCACCCAAAATAGGATATAGACAGAGAGCACTTGGAGCCCTAGGTACAAGGGGATGAAGATGTGGATGGATAATCTATAATTAAATCTCAGAGTTTCATAGCTAGAAATTTGGGTATTAGGAGATCCAATAGACTTGTAGGGGGTAAAGCCCCTTTGGTGAATATCTTTGATTATCCCTCTAGTTTAGATCTGGATAAAGAAGCAGGTATTTTAATAGTTAAACCTAGTTTAGGATAGTAGATTGATAAGGAAGGAACCAATCACTTTGAGGAGTTGAATAACTCCTTATATGACTCAGTTAAGGAGGATTCCATGGACACCTGTGATGATGGTAACCAGATCAAAAGGGAGCTAGAAGAAGTAAAAAATGGTTTGCACTCACTCCAAAACAAAAATAAAGTGTTGACAATCGTCTGCTTGAAGGTTGTTGATCGAGTTGCTTCTTCACTAATGATTTTACAAGAGGCTCTAAATGAAGATAAAGACATTTAAGGTAAAATTTGAACAAGGAGGAACTTCTCAGTTTCATAAAAGATGACTGGAAAGACTTGATTAACAAGTAGTGTTTCTACCATGGTTGCCTTTTAATATATTTTTGGTTTGATGTTTGGTTGTCATCTGTTTGCTATTTTTTTTCTATTAGTGGCCTTTGGCCTATCTTGATGCCCCTTGGGATTTTTGTACTTGGGCTCTACACCATTTTTAAAAACTTATAATATCAAAAATAATCTTTATTTTTGTATTTTTATTTGCTTTTATGTTTTAATTCAAGTTTAATAATACATTTATTTTTACATTATATAATTAATTGTTAGGGTGTGGAGCTAAAAGCTTCAACTATTGCAGACACGAAGAAGGGAGGTTGCTAAAGATCCAAAAGTACCGGCATCGACAGCATGACTGAAGTCAGTCATGACCAGTGCAGAAGGCAACCAGCATCGATAGGGAGTTAGCCAACATCGGTCAGCACCAGACAGACAGGGACCGACGTTGGTCGCCTGTGGTGGTTCCAGAACTGCTGTTGATGAACAGTCAGTTAAGTGAAGTGAGTGTTTGCATGTTTAGGGGCTAATTATAGTCACAAGCTGCATGTCTAGTTATTGTAATTAGAGTTCTATTTTTGTATGCATGGGATCCTATTTAAAGACCCATGAGGCATGTATTGTAAATCAAGCAAGCAAGTAAAGCATTGAAGCAAGGAAGCAAGGTCAAGGAGATCTACAGGTGTAAGGTCAAGGAGATTAGCTAAAGCATTCAAGGAGGGGATAACAACTCAGGTTGTTGAGTTGGTTGTGTTGAGCAAGAGAGAGAGGGAAGAAGGTCTTGAGGTGTGGCAAGCCTTTGAGGTGGAGGAAGAAGTGGCATCTTCCTTATTGTATTTTCTTCTAAGATTATCTAATACAAGATTGTGTATTGTCTCTCAAATTCTTTGTTGTCTCAAGTTTCTAGTTACTTAATCATTCTGGTATAATTTCATGTTTAATTGCTTATAAAAAAGTAATCAATTGTGCTTCTATTGGATAAGGGGTTCCTAACAGTTGGTATCAGAGCTACGATTTATAGGGAGCAGGTTATTGTTTGTTGATTACAGGTCATTCACAGGGTTTCTGATTGAGTGGGAGTTCAGCAATGGTAGAAGAAAGTAAGCTACGAATGGAGAAGTTTAACGACAAGAATTATCAACATTAGAGGATGCAGATAGAGGATTATCTGTATCAAAAGGATTTGTACTTACCATTGGGTGGGGTTGCATGCAAGCCCACAGATATGAAGGATGAAAAATGGAGTGTTCTTGATCAGAAGGCTCTGGGTTCCATAAGGTTGAGCCTTGTATCATCTGTGATTTCCAACTTATCACAGTGCAAGACAACGAAAGAGTTGATAAAATATTTGGCAAATTTATACGAAAAGCCCTCAGCTTCTAATAAGGTATTTCTTATGAAGTAGTTATTTACTTTGTAAATGCAGGAAGGTGGATCGGTACATACTCATCTTAGTGATTTCCATGGTTTGGTAAACCAGTTAGCTTCAGTCAATATTGTTTTTGATGATGAAGTAAAGGCTCTTTTAATTTTATGCTCCTTACCTGAAAGTTGGGATAGTTTGGTTATGGCAGTAAGTAATTCTGCATCTGCTTCTAAAATCTTAAAAGTTGATGATGTTGTGAGTGTGATCTTGAATGAATAAATACGCAGGAGAAGCACAGGTGAATCATCAGGGAATACTCTAAGTGTAGAAAGTAGGGGAAGGCAAAGAGAGAAGGTTGAGTAAGGGAAATCAAGGTCGAAGGTGGGAAGGAGATCCGAATCCAAAGGTGTCACCTGCTGGTTTTGTGGAAAGAGAGGACACATAAAGAAAGAGTGTTGGTTGAGGGATAAAGAGAATCAACATGAAGGTAATGAAGAAGCAAAGGATGCAAATATTGTGGTACAGGATGCTCTCATACTTTCTTTGGATATTCAAGTAGGATCTTGGGTTTTAGATTCTGATTCTTCTTTTCATGCATCCCCAAATAGAGATTTGTTCCATGAGTATGAATAGGGAGACTTTGGAGTACTTTATTTAGGGGATGGTACGCCTTGTCAAATTGTTGGCAAAGGGAAAGTGCAGCTGAGATCGCAGATAGACAACACATGGGTGTTGAAAGAGGTTATGCATGTCCCAGTTCTGAAGTAGAGTTTGGTTTCTGTAGGAAGGTTGGTTGATGAAGGATGCCCAGTAACCCTCATAGTAGATTCTTGGAAGGTTACCAAGGGAGCACTTGTTTTAGCTAGAGGTAAGAAAGTAGGTACTCTTTATCTATCTACTTGTATTATTGATTCTACTTTTGGTTTATCTACTTTAGCTGTAGATTCGAAGATGTGGCTTAATAGGCTTGGTCACATGAATAAGAAGGGAATGGATGTTCTTGATTCAAAGGGTATGAGTCCAGATTTGGAAGGCATAGATAGAGTTCATTACAGAAAAAGGAAATTTGATGCTTTTGACAAGAACAGGGAAGCCTTGGTGTTTATGGAGGAGATGAAGGACAGAGATCAGTCACAAGGGCTAAATGATTCTGAGCAGGGTAGTATGGATAGGGGTTTGATCCAAGATGAGCTCACGGGTGAAGATTTCATCACTTACAGGAACACACAGACACCGACATCGATCACTTAGAACTGACGTCGGTCAGGCAGATACCAACATCGGTCATGTGCAGACCAACAGGGTCGGTAGAGTCAGGCAGGAGAAGTCTAATGTTGGTCAATCAGGGACCAACATCAGCAAAGGGGACACCAGCGTCAGCCAGGGAAATGACATCGGTAGTCAGGGTCAGTGTAGGGAACCGACATCGGTCGAGAGCAAACTGGGAGATGGCCGAGATCGGTCACTAGAATGGATGTTGGGTGGACAGCAAGCTATCAAGGAGTCTCAAACGCCCATATGGAGGTCAAAAAGGGTAAGTGAACCTCATATTCATTGTTCACCTTCTTTATATTGCTTATTGATGGTCAAGAACTAAGAATATGTGAAGAAGCAATGTAGGTAGAATCTAGAAACAGTGGGAGCTTGGCATGGATGAGGAGTGTGAGTCCTTAGAGAAGAACCAAATAGGGATTTGTTGGTGGAGTTGTCAGCTAGAAGAAAGCACTGGATGAGGGATGGATTCCCAAGTTAGAGAAGAGAGTGGATGGACATGTGAGATAGAAGGCTATGGTATATGGTCTTGAGTAGGCTGCAGGACAATGGAGGTTTGACCATTGTATTTATCTTTACCAAGTTGGATAATATTATCTACATTATCCTGTTAATGTATTGTGTTGCTTGTTGCAGGGTTTCATATACAGGGAGTTTTCTGAGCTAAAGGTAAAGTTAGTTTAGAAGTATGTCATGAAGAATTTAGGAGCAGCAAAATTCTTTTGGCATAAGTGACAGGTATAGCATCATAGGTTTTGTGGTGGTTGGTCTTCAAGAGTGACTTTGAAGAGGGATACAGAGCCAAGGGAAAAAAGTAGATGGTGTATAGGTACAAGTATAGTTGTAGCTATTTATCTCTAAGTGGGAGATTGTTAGGGTGTGGAGCTAAAAGCTTCAACTATTACAGACATGAAAAAGGGAGGTTGCTGAAGATCCAGAAGTATCGGTGTTGATAGCATGACCGACATTGGTCATGACCAGTACAAAAGGAAACCAGCATCGACAGGGAGTCAGCCGACGTCGGTCAGCACCAGACAGACATGGACCGACGTAGGTCACCTGTGGCGGTTCCAGAACTGCTATTGACGAACAATCAGTTAAGTGAAGTGAGTGTTTGTAGGTTTAGGGGCTAATTATAGTCACGAGCTGCATGTCTAATTATTATAATTAGAGTTCTATTTTTGTATGAATGGGATCCTATTTAAAGACCCATGAGGCATGTATTTTAAAGCAAGCAAGCAAGTAAAGCATTGAAGCAAGGAAGCAAGGTTAAGGAGATCTACAAGTGTAAGGTCAAGGAGATTAGCTGAAGCATTCAAGGAGGGGATAACAACTCAGGTTGTTGAGTTGGTTGTGTTGAGCAAGAGAGAGAGGGAAGAAGGTCTTGAGGTGTGGCAAGCCTTTGAGGTGGAGGAATAAGTGGCATCTTCCTTATTGTATTTTCTTCTAATATTATCTAATACAAGATTGTGTATTCTCTCTCAAATTCTTTGTTGTCTCAAGTTTCTAGTTACTTAATCATTCTGGTATAATTTTGTGTTTAATTGCTTATAAGAAAGTAATCAATTGTGCTTCTGTTGGATAAGGGGTTCCTAACATTAATGGTATTTAATAAATTATTCATATCATATAAATGAAAATTTACTACTAAACTCGTAGTAAATATAATGATTATGTAATTAATAAACAATGTATCAATATACAACCAATTGACATAAATCAGTGAATAAAAATAATTAAATAAACTACCGAATGATGGTAATTAAAAATTAAAATGACACAATTTACTACCAATTAATGGAAATCAGTCAAATAAAATGACTAAATATACTACTAATGGGTGGAAATTAGTGAATAAAAATGACTAAATATACTACCAATTGATGGAAATTAATGATTACAATGACAAATAAATGACTACCATGACTAAATAAATAACCAATTAACAATAATCAATGACTAGATTAATGACTAAATATACTACCAAATTGATCAATCAAAATAATTAATAAATGACTAAAAATAGTTTAGTCATAAATTTTGTCGCATTATAAATGATTGGCAATAAACTACTAATGGTCACGTGACCAGCTTAGTCATTTATATGCAATTTTTAGTAGTTTTTTGAGTCATTTATTTTTATTTTTCTACTAGTGTACAAAATTTCTCTATAATAAGTAATGTACCTATCCTATTTGGTTTGAATTTGCCTTAATGCTCTTTTTATGAATTTTTATTGTTTTGATTTTATTTTAGTATTGTTTCCAAGATGAAATTCGCTCGGTTTGACATTTTTATTTTAAGATCTCTTTAGGTGATTTTGAAAAAATCTCAAGTGTTCAATAGCATGTATTCATGTTTTATTTAGCAATTCTAATTGATGTAATAAATTTTATATTAATTTATTGTCATAGATAAGACCTTTAAGGGACACTCATAGAGAATGAATTTCAATCTCTAGAGCAAATACTGCCTCAACACCATAGACAAGACAAGTGATTTCCCCCATACCTATCCTGACACTCAATACAATAAGTTCATAAAGCATATATAATTTAATTATGACAATATTCACCATGTTTAATAATAATTTTATCCTATATGTTCACAATGTTTTATTTTTAGCCTTGACTTGACCATTTCCTTAGGGGTAATAAGGAATTGAAAATTTATGTTGAGTTTTACATATATCACAATGCTTCTTGACTGTATTATTCTTGAATTATGTACCATTATCCATAAGAATTGAATAAAAAATTCAAAACAATGATATGATATGTGTCATTATAAATTTATAGATGTCATCACCTATTGTAGACTATAAAAGAATTACTTCAACCCATTTGGTAAAATATTCTATAGTTGTAATGATAAGCATGTGACCTTCTAATGGTGGTGGATTTATTTTTCTAACTAGGTTGAAACTTTAAATTGAAAATGGCCAAGGGGAAATAATAATTTGAAATTCATGAGATGGTACATGTATTAAATTACTATGTCATTGACATTATTTATAAACCTTGCATATTATTGACAATTGTATTCTATGGAGGTCCATTAGTAACACATTCATAACAATTTATATGATATGGACTTTGTACTGAAATGACCACCACATTCTCTAATTTGATTTTTTTTTTTTAGCAAATTTATATTATTCATTTTCAATACATCTAATCAATTGACTATCAAAGGATCTCTTGAAGATAGAACCACTAAAGATAACTATGATAAATGGCATATCTTATCATTTTCCCTTCATCATTTTTTGAAAATTATTCAGGTATAGTATCATCAAATAAATATTTTAAATCTGAATAAACCACTCTAAATTTGTTGTATCAACATCAATGGCAAACATGTCTAAACCCTCTAGATATTATAATTAAAGAGTCAATTATTATAGTTTCCTAATTTTAAGTATAGCAAGATCATTTGCGATATCGATATGAACAAGTGAATTAGTCCTATCCATATTATTGCATTATGGTTATTTATTCTATGAATGTTGTCAATCTCAAAGTCATCAAAGTTTAAAATAAAACTATGTAAAAGATCTCAACACAATATTAGTTTTTCTTCCTTAGTTTGATAAGTTATTGTCATTTGATTGAGGACAATTTGGAAATCATCATAAAATTTTATAGATTTTATATTTGAAGTGTGATTGACGTCTAGACATATAATCAAAGCCTCATATTTTTCTATATTATTGGTACATGAAAAACTAAATTGATATTCAAATGGCATAGTTTGACCCTAAGGTGTTACTAATACAATGCTAATGTCAAACACCTTGAAGGAAATTTAGACCAATTAAATTACATGGTCTATATTTTATGCACATTAGTACACATAAAAAACTCATCTCAAAAAGTGTCATTCATAGGTGTGTGGTATAAAAGGGGAACCACAATGCATTGGTTAGTGATGACTTTCCCTTTTACCAATTTTTTTGGTATTAAATTGAGATCAAACTCCATAAGTAGCATGACCCACTTAATTATATGTCTATATTTGTAACACTTAGGCATGATGTCCCTAAAATGTTCAATCTTTATAATAATATGAATCTTAATATTTAACATGTAGTGTCTAGGGTTTTTTGTAGCGAACATAATAGCTAAGCACAAATTTTACATTAAGATATAGTTATTCTCATTATCAACCAATATGCAACTAATGCAATGAATCTCTCTCTTTATTTTATCATCATATAGTGTTAAAAGTTACCCAATGCATACTCAGTGGAAGATATATATAGTAACAATGATATATCAGGTATAAGTGGCATCATGACTGGTGAATTAGTTAGGCATTATTTTATTTCATTGAAAGCCTTTTGACATTATTCATTCAATTTGAATTTGGTTCCTTTACATAATAATCTATAAAATGGTTGAGTTTTGTCAATCAATTAAGATATAAATATCAAATGGCTTGAATTTTATCTCGTAAGTTTCTCAATTATTTTAACCCCATGGGAAAATGCATATCAACAATGGATCTTAATTTCTTCATATCAGCCTCAATTTTCCATTGGGAGATAATAAAACCTAATAATTTTCTTGATGTAACACCAAAGACATACTCATCAATATTTAACTTAACATTGTATTTTCACAATCATTCATCTATTTAAAAAAAATATCTAACATGGTCTTCAAGTTTTTTAGTTTTCTCTAAATATATTCAGTATATTTCACAATAATTGAAATATATGTCATAACCCTTTGATAATTAGCACTGCCATTTTTAAGCCCATAATGCATGATAACCTAGAAAAATGTGCCCCATGGGGTAGTGAAAATAGTCTTATATTAATCAACGAGATTTATCTTAATTTGATTATATTCATTGAATCCATCCATGAATTAAGTAATTTCACACCCAATGGTAGATTCAACAACCATATCAATATTAGGTAGAGGGAAGTCATCCTTGGGAAAAAATATTTGTTCAAATATCTATAATATGAGCATATCCGAATGTATGTGTCAAGTTTTGCAAACAAGATAATGTTGGAATTCCAAAGTGAATTATTGATGGGTCGTATGAACCCCACATTTTATAGTCTTTGGGTTTCATTTTTAACTAATAAATAAAATTTATGGTGCATATTTCTAATATTTTTCTTAGTTGGTTTAGTATTAGGATGGAAAACTATATTATGAAATGCAATGGATGGATCAATATCAGACATATTAGAATAATCCTAAGTAAATAATTCTATAAAATATGTCAAAAGCTTTCAATGGTCTTTGTTTTCTTGAGGCATTAAAAATGCACTAAGTAATACAACTTGAAGATCTTATTTGGTTCTATACTTAAACTCAGTTATTACCTTATTGAGTGGTGTGGATCGATCCTCAATATAGGGAATGGAAGGTGAATAATTAGGGTCATCTAGTGGAAAGTCATCTTCGATAGATTAGGGCTCAAACTCTCCAAAGTATGTATGTTGACTCAATTTATGGGAGATTTTTTATTTATGATGGAAATATGGTAAACTGGCATATGTTCCCACATATTATTAAAAGAATTCATCATTATAAAATTTATCAAAAGTAAGCAGCTCAGGTGAAGCATTTTTGTCTATTAGCTTAGGTTCTATAAGTGTTAAAGAAGTAATATGGTAATTTTCATTTTGTTAATAAGTAATAGATGAGGATAAGTGTGTATGTAAAGGTGTATAAATTGAATAAAAATATTTATTGTAAGCATTAAGATTCTCATGATCCACTTGGAATGGTTTATATTTAGCTATAGTCTACACATTATATCCAAGACCTAATTTGAATTGATGAGGAGTTGGGATTATTGGATCTTTAATACCTTGTTAAGATCATTGTAATTTATTAATTTTATATCCCATATTATTTTCACATGTGTATCCTTTTCATATTGTTCTAAATTGGGTTGGGTTAGAACAAGAGGTTGTGTTTATTGATTAATATTGAAACAAGTGTTCATTATAGGTTGTTTAGATTTATCCTCAAAAGATGTATATTATTAAGCATGAAGTATGCAAAAGGTCATATAAAATACTAGGATTAAAATATAATTGGCCAATGCCAAATGTGTGGATTTTATCTCTATATTCCCTAAGATCATATAGTGTAAATTTAAGTTTTGATAAATTCTCATCTATGTTATTAGGTTTCTAATCATCTTCTTCATTATTAGTTTGAGTAAGATTATTTTCATTGGTATCAATTTATACTCTCACACACATCATAAGTTTGCATTATTTCCATGGGAATATATTTTTGAGGTGCTATGATAGTTTGTTAAGGTATATTATGGTGGGTAATAATAACTTTTGTGGGTTCTGCATTTTACAAAACTAGAAGGGAACACCGTCTATAGGACATGTTTAGAGATGACCCTCATGTACAAATTTTAAAAATACATTTAATTTATAGGGGATTGAATTAATAACCATGCTTTACCAAGTGAAATATTGTATCTAATTTCATTAGATATTACTTGACAAGGTGTACCTAAAATTTCAGGCCTGTTGATCCCTGAATGTGTACCACATGTGCCTAGAGTCTTTAAGAAACACTTATCATTTTAGAATTCCTAAGAACTCAATGCATGAGTTGTAGGTTTTGATAATCTTGTTATCTTTGATATAACAGAGGCAGAACAAGTGATTATTTCACAATATTTATATTATTTGGTGGTTTGACCATGGCCAAATAGCAAATCTATGTAAAATATGTAGTATACTATGATAAGGATAGTGAATCATGATGAGGAACTAATCTAAGATGGATATTTGCAATGACAATTAAGCTAGAGAGATTAGGTTAAAAAATAAACAAAAATAAGGGTAGGGCAGAAAGAAATGTTGTTGATCTTCATTCCAATAATCATGACAAAGTTTAGATTTCATCTAGACATACACTTAACTAATGTGTAACATAAAACAGTTTAAGCCCAAATCTTATCACACATCAGAAAAACTTCTACGGAAGGTGGAAATAATATAAATAAGAACTTGATTCACTTTAAAGATTTACCCTTGCAAGCATACAACATTAGCCCAAATGCAAGAAGAGTAAGAAAATGAAATGAAGCTAAGGACTTTCAGTCAACCTAGCATTGTCACAATTTAATAACTTTGCAATCAAATGTACACACCAAAAATTCATAAGAACCATTCAAATATGGAAGTAAGAACAAGCAAGTGAGAGAGAAGCCATGATAACAATGAACATAATCAAATATAGACAATCTTTGAAAAATCCCTTGCTTATATTAATTATTCCATGTTTACAAAGTATTTTGGCTCTAATAACTCCCCCATTTTTATAAATGACAATATTTACTTTTATAAGATATAAGGTAGTATTTCAGTCAATCTCATCCAATTACATTTGTATAAGTGTATAGGACATGTGTCCTTTCTATTGTATTCTAGAACAAATGACCTTTTCCTTTTAATAGACTGGTTTATAGACAATGTGCTCTTACAAATTGCACGTCTATACAAAATAATATCCTATTTCAAAATTTTATACAAAGCTAGTTATAAAAGAAATATTCTTATTTCATTGATCTTTGAGACCCTTATGCTTCTAAAGTTCTGAGTTACTGCTATAGGGTCCTCATTGTTCATTGATGTTACTTTTCAATTGGCACAAGGTCGACAATTGGTTTTATGAAGAGCTCCTTCATTTGACTTGATAATCTCTTGTGAACTGTATTCACTTTCTCTGATGGCTCCCTAATTCTTCCAACTTCACTAATTATTCCCTTTTATATTTAGGATTATATTCATAACCCTATTATTGTCCATCCCAAATTTCCTTTGGCTCCTACATTGCATTTCCTACAACTTTGCACAGGAGGCAATTTATCTCTCCTCGACTCAACCATGGTGAATACAATTATAGACTATGGATTTCATGCTTTTCTAGGGAATTATTGAAGGTTTTAACAGTGCCCCAATGGATGTTATGGGCTCAAATCACAAGCTTTGTGCTTCAAAATGCTTTTAGATTTATCTATTTATACCCTTGCCTCTCACAGGTCCATGAGATCTTTAGACTTATCATACTTTTCTTGTGTGGCATCACCATGGCACCCATGCTCATCACTATTTTGAGAATTATGATCATTTCCTTTGAAAATGGATCCAAGTAACTGTCCTAAAATTGACATCCGTATGATCATCATTTGATGTCCATGAGAACGTCTTTGATGGTCGTGTGATCATCAATTTAAAACACTGATAGATGCTCTTTGTTATCTTAAATTTGACTTTCATGTGACCATCATTTAACGTCCATGTAAACGTCATTGATAAGCATGTGACCATCAAATTTAAGCTCATATTTGGGATGGTTTATTATCTTAAATTTGGCATCCGTATGACCATCATTTGACATTTTCATGAACATCATTGATAGGCACGTGACCATCAAATTTAAGCTCATATTTAGGATAGATTACTAGGTTTGCCACTTATCATTTTCTAGTTTGTTCTATACTTTGCATGTGCCATGTGTTGATTGTTTGGTGCTTCTGTGCTCTTTGTACTGGGCTCTGAGGTTATGCCACTTGTCATTCCCACAAAACCTTTGATAATTCAACTTGATCTCACTTTGTTAGATCGAGTGGGTACGAATCAATGCAGGCTATTGATTTCCAAAAGATGCTTGGTATTTAATGTGGGGTCCACTGCTTGACTTTTCAATCATTGATTTTTCTCTATTAGATTAATCCTACTTAGGTAAATGCAGGTTGTAGATCATGATCCGAGTAATTGAACATGATTGGTCCCTATAGTCAATGAAAATATTAAGTTAAGCTCAAGAAACATATATAATTTGGACTAAGGTTTTAGGCTAAGGTTTTATTCATGTTAATAAACATGAATATAACTTTATACTATAGTTTAGACCAAGTTTAAATCATAATAAAAAGGAACCCATGAGTAATAAAATGGACCAAGTGTAAGGATTTTAACATAAGATTTTAAGCTAGGCTAAACACATTAAAGTGACCTCAGTAATTATAAATGTCCTGGCATAAATTTCTTTGCCTAAGCTAGGAACATAAAAAAGAAGGGCCCTAAAAAAAATGACTTAGCATAAGGTTTTAACCTACGGTTTCATTGCATAAATAAATATGATGGGACTTTGGGATAAGGTCTTAGGATAAGTAATAAAAGTGACCCTACATTTTCAATTAGACCATGTTAAGATAAAAGGGATCATGGATTACGAGATATAAAAAGGGACCAAGCATGAATTTTTAGACTAAGGTTTGGTTGTGTTAATAAATACGACCAAGCCTTAGTGTAAAAATAGACTAAGTCCATAACATTTTAAGAAAAAATGTTTATAAATAAATTTAAATAAAAAGCTCCACCAAATTTAAATTTGAATTAAAAGGTCTAGGTAAAACATTAGGCTAGGGCTTCAACAACTCAAATATGAATTTAATTAATCAATTATGGATCAAGGTTAGTAAAAGATCAATTTAACATTGAAGTACAAAACCCTACATGTTCACTTCTAAATGGGCTCTATTAAACCTACAACCTAAAACACAAATATCCAACATTAGCATTTTAGATAAGATTAGACCAGAACCATGAATAAATAAACCAACCAAACCTTGGTGTGGATGATCTTCAAATAAAAATAATGTGTAATCATGTTAATGACACTCTAACCAAGTGAATATTCAATTTTAAGGCACAAATTTGCATAATTTGACATATGGGTCCCTATTTTTTAGAAATAGGGATATGTTGACCTCAACAAATGGTGACTTCTGGGGAAAACATAACAAAATTTTAGAATTCATAGATTCTGGTTTAGACTAATAATTAAGCTACTTATTATATTTGATTAGGCACCATTATTAAGATCAATTTATGGTTAGAATAAATCTTACACATGTAGAATTAGTATAAAACATCAAAACCTCAATCATTTTATGTGTGTGCTTTGATTCCACTTACTGATTGCCAAAGGATTTAGAGAACAACTTCCAGGTTCATGACTTTAATGATTAACATTGACTTTCAACATGTTTGAATATTAATTAAAAACCATGATTTAGCTCAATGAAGGCTTGGGCATTACTTTTCTACTAGCCAGGTATCCATAGCCCCGATAGAAATGCCTTTGTCTCCATTTAAGGCCTTATTCTACTACCAACTAGGCATCCATATCCTCAGTCGAGATTACTAGAATCACCTCTGCTTAGAAAGCTTTTGACATTTTACAATAAGGTTCTTATTTTTGGATTTTTCAAGTCATTTTGACTTTATAGCAAAGGTTGGGAACTAGGTTAGCCATGTTTAGGGATTTGGTCAAGTGTTTTATTTTTAGACAATCATCCTTGGTTGTAAACTTTGTTCTAGGTAATTAATATTTTTTAAGTGCAAGCATAACTATGTCCTAATAGTTTAATTTTTCATCCTACACGTGCAATCCTTCTTAAAACCAAGATTATATTAGAATAAGGTTTAAAATCTTAAGGAAAAATTAACTTATCTATCAGTCTTTGCTAGCTTCTCTAAACTACAACATTAAGCTCGTATTTCAACATCCTTGATCAACAGTTGCTTAAGGTTCATACCTATATTACTGAACTAGGAGTTCCTAAGCAACTAGATAAAACTTGAGATGAGAATTATTTAAAGGATTTATTTAGAAGAAAGGACCAAAGAGAAAAGGCAAACAAATAGATATAAATATGCACTATATAAAAATAAGGGATAAGAAATAAAAAAGCAAGAAATAAACTACAAGAAAGAAACTAATATAAGCCCTACACTCACCACATAAGGTCCTTACCTCTAGGATCAAATGGAAAAAATTTTAGTCTATTATAGAACCTTGAAGCATGATTAATTTCATTTTATGGCCTCTTCTTGTGAATATGATCACTTGTATGCTTGTCTTATAGGTGATGTGGCTAGGTCTCCTATTAGCATTCTCAGATGCATGGATCAAAGCTATGAATCTAAGACCCAATAATCTTCTTCCTAAATTCTTTTACTTTGCAGTAAGAGTGTTAGTTCTACTTCAACCATAGATAAATAGTGGATTATATCATCTTCACTCAATAATGGTAGCTCAACTAGTATCCTTATATTGATATCTTCATTAGGTTCTTTTTAAGGTGGACATAGACTACTAATCTTTACACAAAATATTTCCAAGTCATCCCAAAAGGCTTCTTCATCTTGATCAACTAAATGATGTTCATCTAGAATCTTATCATTAGAAACATGTTGGTCCCATACTCATGACCTCTTGATGAAGTCATATGATAATTCCTAATCTATTTCTCTCACTTCATCTTCATCCTTAGTGTAGAAATGTATATCTTATACCCAATTGAGTTCTAGCTCATCTACTTTTGAGATTTTTAGGATATCATTGCTCTCTTGAAACATCTAAATTTCTTTCAAGAAATCTTGGTGCAATTATTTCCCATAGTCATCTTCTTCAATAACATCCTCTATTCCATTAGTGACTTCATATGAATTGTCCTCATATCTATCTTCCAAAGAGAAGTTAGCTTGTATCTGATCTTGTTCATGGGACTACTCACCTTGAAGAGTTATTCCTTCTTCTAGAGTATCTTCAAGTTCACTTTCCTCTTCAAATGGGAAATCAAAAGCCTCTGAGATGAAACCTTGAGATGTCCTTAAAAAATTAGATGTCCCTACAATGTTGTCTTGGTTAGGCATAATTTTAGTTGTATCCCTTTCACATTGAAATGCTTCAAAAACATTACAATGATTAGCCAAATTTATATAACAAAAACTCATTTATATGTTTTCAAATGATCCATTAGTATTGTTATTATGAAACTCATTAAACCTTTAAGAAGCATAGTCTCTGTTGGAAACTTCCATAGAATTACTTACTTGCTTTTGCAACTGAATAAAATTAGTGCTCAACTTTTGAACCATTTCTAATATCAAGTCATTTGAATTTTTTGGTGTCTCAAGCTCACAAATTAGAGCATTAATACTAGTTATGGGCACTGGAGTCCTATGGTCTTATGGATGGGATCCACTTGTAGTGTCACTCAAGAATATTAGGTTTTGGCTAGGATATGTATGAATTAAAGGCAATTGGTTCAGAACTGGTGTTTGATGGGCATTAGGATTGATATTTAGTACCGGTAAATTGGGACTGATATTTGGGATAACATATGCAAGCTGACCTTGAGGCTGCATTTGATCATTGATTACTATAGGCTCAGCATAAGCTAATGTCAAGGTGTTTATGACTCTAACATACCTTTTAAGGAACACAAAAATCATGGGATCTAAACCATCCTTGTAAATATCTAAGGCTAAAGTCACATTATGCCTATAAGGAGCTATGGTTCTACTATAAAGCTTCTGGAATCTAGCATTGAAGGCTCTAATGGTCTCACTATAATCTCTCTTAATAGTGGTAAATTGCTATTATAGAATGCATGGACTAATGATTTTGCCAAATTGATCAATAAATATTATGTTAAAAGTATCCCAGCGAGCTATGTAATCATTTGAAAGTTTAAGGAACCATTTTCATGCATTATCTCTGAAAGTGAATGGCAACAATCTACACGCTATGTCTTTATGAACAACATTCAAGAGTCTTAAAGTAGCTTTGAAAGATCTAACATGTTCTTTAGTGGTGACAATGTTATTAGGACTGAAATAAGGAAAATATACTTCATGGTTTCAAAGAAGATCATGTGTTATACTTGGCATGTTGATTGAATAACCACCTATCCAAGCCATGCATTGAACACATGAGTACCTTGAATTGGTGAAGTGTTTGATACTTTGGGAATTTTGCTCACCATTTTTTTGGTTTTGGTAATTCTAGATTGTGACCTTGAAACCTATTTAAAATATGATGCATCAAACCAATATTTGTAAAGTGCAATGATTAAGTTTGCATGTTAAGCCAATTTTATACCAATACATGTAAAACACGATAATATTTAACTAAATAAGCTCAAAGATATGTCTAGATTGATGAATGATAGGGATATTTACACCTCTAAGCTTGTATAAACTCAAATTTACAATGAACCAGTCAATATTTGTACAAAATTGATATTACTAACCTTAAACATAGGGAATACACAAAGCATGAACTACCTTTGCATGAATATCTATGGATCTTCAAAGAATATCGATATTTGGCTAAAGGAAGCCCAAAGACTGGTTTAAAGCGATAAAGATCAGTGATCTTGACACAATTATGATCAAAGGAAAAAAAATATGCAAATATTATGCTAATCCTTAAACAAAATTCATAAGAATGAGCAAAGATTCTATAAATTCAAAAAGATCTAATTGGGCCCTCCTTCTAGTGCCAATGAATCTCCTCATGTTGATGCCTGAATGTGTACCACAGGTGCCTATAGTGTTTAAGAAACACTTCTCATTATAGAATTCTTAATTACTCAATGCATGAGTTGTAGGTTGTGATAATCCTATTATCTTTGATGGAATAGAGGCAGAATAAGTGGCTATTTCACAATATTTATATTATTTGGTGGTTGGGAGCCACCGTGGCCAAATAGCAAATATATGTAAAATATGTAGCATATTATGCTAATGATGGTGAATTGTGACCAGGAACTAATATAAGAACTAATCTAAGATGGATATTTACAATGACAATTAAGCTAGAGTGATTAGGTTAAAAAATAAGCAAAGGGAAGGGTAGGGCATAAAGAAATGTTGTTGATCTTCATTCCAAACATCATGACAAAGTTCAGATTTCATCTAGACATATACTTAACCAATGTGTAACATGAAACAATTTAAGCCCAAATCCTATCACACATTAGGCAAACTCCTAAGGAAGGTGGAAATAATGCAAATAAGATCTTGGTTCACTTTAAATATTTACCCTTGCAAGCAAACACCATTAGCCCAAATGCAAGAAGAGTAAGAAAATGAAATAAACCTAAGTACTTTTAGTTAACTTAGGATTGGCACAAGTTAAAAACTCTAAAATCAAATTTTACACACCAATAATTCATAAGAACCATTCAAATCTAGAAGTAAGAACAAGCAAGTGAGAGAGAAGCCATGATAATAATGAACACAAACAAATACTAGACAATATTTGTAGAATTCCTTGCTTATATTAATTAATCATAGTTTACAAAGTAATTTAGCTCTAATAAATCCCCCCTTTTATAAATGATAATATTTCCTTTTATAAGATACAAGGTAGTATGCCAGTCAGTCTCATCTAATTACATTTGTAAAAGGGTATTGGACAGGTGTCCTTTCTGTTGCATTCTAGAACAAATGACCTTTTCCTTTTAATAGATTTGTTTATAAACAATATGCTTATATAAATTACACATGTCTATACAAAAGAATATCTTATTTCAAAATTTTATACAAAGTTGGTTATAAAAGGAATATTCTCATTTTATTGATCTTTGGGACCCTTATGCTGCTGAAGTTTTGAGTTATTATTGTAGGGTCCTCATTGTTAAATGATACTACTTTTCAATTGGCACAAGGTTGACAATTGGTTTTATGAAGAGCTCCTTCATTTGACTTGATAATCTCTTGTGAACTCTATCCACTCTATCTGATGCCTCCCTGATCTTCCAACTTCACTAACTATTCCCTTTTATAGTTAGGATCATATATATAACCTTATTGTTATCCATCCTAGATTTTCTTTAGCTCTTGATTTCCATTTTATACAACTTTTCACAATAGGTAATTTATCTCTCTTCATCTCAACCATGGTGAATACAAGGCCAGACTAGGGCTTTCATGCTTTTCTAGGGCATTACTAAAGGTTTTAATAGTGCCCCATTGGTTTTTATTAGCTCAAATCATAAGCTTCATACTTCAGAATGCTTTCAAATTTGCCTATTTATACCCTTACCTCTCATAGGTCCACAAGATATTTAGACTTATTATGTTTTTCTTGCATGGCACACATGCTCATCATTGTTTCAAAAAATATGACCATTGCCTTAGAAAATGGATCCAAGTAGTTGTCCTAAAATTGATGTCCATGTGACCATCATTTGACATATGTAAGAATGTCTTTGATGCTTGCATGACCATCGATTTTAAACACATGATCGAGGCTCTTTGCTATCTTAAATTTGATGTTTGCATGACTGTCATTTGGCATCCACATGATTCTCATTGATGGGCATGTGACTGTCAAATTTAAGCTCATATTTGAGATGATTTATTATCTTAAATTTGATGTCCACATGATCATCATTTGACATCCATGTGAATGTCATTAACAGGTGCATGACCATCAAATTTTAGCTCATCTTCAGAACAGTTTACCAAGTTTTCCACTTTTCATCTTTTGGTTTGTTTTGTACTCTACATGTGCCATGTTTTGAATGTTTAGTGCTTTTATGCTCTTTATACTAGGCTCTGAGGTTGTGCCACTTGGCATTCCCATGGAACCTTTGACAATTCAATATGATCTCACTTTGTTCAATTGAGTAGGTATGAATCAACGCAGGCCATTGATTTCCACATGGTACTCAGTGTTTAATGTGGGGTCTACTACTTGGCTTTTCAATCATTGATTTCACTCTGTTAGATTAATCTTGCTCAGGTGAATGTGGGTTGTAGATCATGATCTGAGGAGTCAAACATGATTGGTACCTACAGTTAATGAAAATATTAAGTTGGGCTCAAAAAACATATATAATTTGGAATAAGGTTTTATTCATATTAATAAACACAAATAAAAATTTAGGTTAAAGTTTAGACCAAGTTCAAAGCATAATAAAAGGGAACCCATGAGTAATAAAGGGGCCAAGTGTAAGGATTTTAACCTAAGATTTTAATCTAGGCTAAACATATTAAAATGACCTTGCTAATTATAAAGGTCCTGGCATAAATTTCTTTACTTAATTTAGGAACATAAAAAAGAATGGCCTTGTAGAAAATGCCTTAGCATAAGGTTTGAACCTTGGTTTTCATTGCATAAATAAATATGATAGAATTTTAGGATAAGGCCTTAGGCTAAGTAATAAAAGTGACCTTGCATTTTTAGTTAGACCATGGTAAGATAAAAGGGATTATGAATTATGAGATATAAAAAGGGACCAAACATGAATTTTTAGACTAAGGTTTTGTTGTGTTAATAAATACGAACAAGCCTTAGTGTAAAAAATAGACTTAGTCCATAACATTTTTTAAAAAACATTCCTGCATAAATTTAAATAAAAAGCTCATGTCAAATTTAAATTTGAATTAAAAGGTCTAGGTAAAACATTAGGCTAGGGCTTCAACAACTCAAATATAAATTTAATTAATCAATTATAGACCAAGGTTAGTAAAAGATCAATTTAATATTGAAGTACAAAACCCTAAGCATGTTCACTTCCAAATGGGCTCTATTAAACTTGCAACTTGAAACACAAATATCCAACGTTAGCATTTTAGATAAGATTAGACCAGAACCGTGAAAAAATAAGCCAACCAAACCATGGTGTGGATGATCTTCAAATAAAAATAATGTGCAATCATGCTAATGACACTCTGACCAAGTGAATCTTCAATTCCAAGGCACAAATTTGCACAATTTGACTCATGGGTCCCTATTTTTCAAAAATGGGGGTATGTTGACCTCAACAAGACCTAATAGTTTTATTCAGTGTAATAGTTCTTAGGGACCTTATGGTTCATTATCAAGGCCTTTGATAATCATTTATGAATATTAAATATACTTACAATTAATTCTAAAAACTTTAAGGAATGGCTCATTACAAATATTAGAACCTGAACTATTATCTATGATGCCCCTCTTGATTCTTGAATGATTGATAATAGCTTGAATGTACAATGGGAGGTTTTGGTCAATTATCTCCTTAGTAAGTCAAAATATTTAAAGGATATAATAATTTCACAATATTTTAAAGTTTTGATATTATAATGAAAATAAGTGGATTGAATATTATTGGAAAAGTAGCATTGCTCAAGGCCTCAAGAAATATGTCTTTGAAAATAGTTGACTATCTAAGTAACTCTAAGATATATATTTTTACATGGGTATTTTTAAGTTTTCCCACTGGATCATTGTTTATAGGTTCTTGGATTTGAACCCTAGAATGAGGGGCTGGAATATTGGAGGCTTGAGGAGAGAATTTTTAGTTAACCCCACCTTAAATTTGAGAAAGAGGAGGGATAAAAACATTGTTTGGTGGACCTCTTTGAGTTGTTAAGGAATATACCTCATACTTGATCATCATAAAATCAACAATACAAGGGATATCACTATGATGATGGAAATAGTATCAAGAATAATTGTATCATCACATAAAGTCTCATTATGACATATAACTTTATCATGTCTCGAGCCATATGTTATATTCCTAATAACATGTAAAGACTAAATACTCCCAATATCATTTTATAAATGAATGTAATATAGTGATTACTACCCATGATAAAAGAGTAAAAATACAAACCTAAGCTCATAAGCTACCAAAGGAAAGTGGACTAAAGCTATGTAATGTCAACATAATCTAAGAGAAGTGAATATTTATGATAAGGCATAAAAAAGGCGAGAGTTTTGATAAAATCCTAAAACATATGATAATTTATAATAAAAAAATTGAACCCTAAAATGATGAAGATTAATGAAACCCTAAGGGTTGACTTGTTTAAAGACTGGAGGGGTTTACGAAAATGTTCTAACTATTTGTGGTTTATGAGATAAATACCATATACACAACAAGCTAAAATGAAGTCACAATAAAAATATACAATAATTTAGTCATGAAAAATACATAGATTTGAATTATGTCTAAAATAGAAATTGAAAGTATGACAAATGTCTAAACAAGCAATGAAATTTTATGGAAATGGAAAGAGACATAAAAATAGACACACTGGACACTTTTTTAGAAAGAGGATCTAAAAGCTAATTGAGAATAAACATTATGTTATAGAATTATAATTTGAAATGGGAAATAATTAGCATGTCATAATTTTTTTACTAGATAAAATCAATAGGTCACCAATTATATACATTTATTGTTATTGATTATACATACTTGATCACTGATTTTGTACTATGTTGATTATCTAGTCCTGTAATTATTTAGGAAGGTGTGTAGGGAGATGATGAATAGGTTTATGTATTCAATCTTCTAAATTTGTGATTAAATTTTATTGAATAAACTCTTCTTTTATTTGACAAAATTCACCATAAGGTGTTGCAAGAGGAATGATAAAATTTAAAGTTAGTTGGCTTGGGCAACCTCTCGAGGAGTTGCACCTACATATCTCAAATGATTAAAATCATATATAATGTAGTTCTAGTGTGTGTTTGTGATTATTTCTAACCCAAGTGAGAAAGGAATTCACCTTATTTTCATAAACAATGAAACATTTAACTACAAGAGCATTTACCTACTTCTTTTGATACAAGTATGTAACTAATTGATCTTTGAACTTCTTTGAAAATTATTTAAGAGTAAAAATATTAATGTTATAGTGTATCTAAAACTTGATTCCTCTTAAAATTTGTTAATTAAATGCCTCTAGGAGGCATTACATATGTAGAATTCATAAGTTTGAATTAGGAACCTATTGGCATGTAAGTTGACCAAAAAAAAAGGAAAAGCTGACAATCATAGTTCCACAAATAAAAAAGAGAAAGAAAGGGAAGTAAGGGCCCACAAAACAAAAAGGGACATAATTTACAAACTAAAAATTATTTTCTTGAGGTAAAAATATAAAGGACCAAGATAAATATAACACATGCAACCTTTAATCACAAAAAAAATAGAGAAGAGAGAATAAATAGAAGAACGAGAACATAACATGACTACAAGAGGAGGGAAAAAGAGAAGAAAAATATATGACCAAACACCAATAAGGCCGTAATTTAAACTAATGATCCATATGTACAAAATGATACTAAAATTTTTACAATAATCAACCTTGTATTAATATAGATGTCTATAATTTGATACTCACTCAATTTATAAATAGAATAAAACAAAGTTCTACCAAGCCTTTATGAGGGAAGTTAATGTTTGTTTTCATAGATATTTGTATCAAATAGTGAAACTAAAAGAATGCATTTTATATCTCTCTATTTATAAATAGGATAAGACAAACTATTTTCAATACTTTAGGAAGGAAGTTAATGTTTGTTTTCATAAGTGTTGGCTTATTGGAAACTCCATGCCCATGCAATGTTGAAACACGTTAACAATTTTTTTTTTAACTATTTACAAATATATATCCTGCTTCTCTTTTGAGTTTTTATGTAACAAGCATAGGACTCTCAACCCATATTTTAACCTTACCTAATAAAAAATAAATTGTATTTTATAATTATCTATTCATAAATAGGATAAGACAAACTATTTTCAAGACTTTAGAAAGGAAGTTAATGTATGTTTTCATAGGTGTTGGCATATAGACAACTCCATGCCCTTGTAATGTTAAAACACATTAAAAAATAAAATATTCAACTATTTACAAATGATTTGCAGTTTGAAAAAGCATTTTCTGTGAGTTTTGAGATTGGAAAACTCTAAAGTTCAAAAACTCATGAAGTTACCTTAATGAAAAGTTTTTGTGTTGCCTTGTTACATGTAAAATGTAGTGAGAATCTAATGCCATGAGTAAAAATATTGAATTAGAAATTACCGTGGCTCACATTCATTGAAATAAATAAAATAAAATCATCTAATATTAGCACATGATAAATCAATTAAAATATTAAAAAAAATAAATTAAAATATATGTAAAACAATTCAACATGAGATTGATTGAACAAATGCCCATTTTAATAGAGAGCTAATTTTATCATATCAGAAGGTATAATCATTATGTGTAGATTTTGTAATAGGTGTTTAATTATACACAAAAAATATTTTATGTTTTTTTTTTAATTGATTTTCAATTTATATTAAAAAAAAAAATCTTGTATTTATGTTTAGCCTTTCATTCCATTTTCTTTTCAATGTGCTTTTTGTAATTTGAGATGCAATTATTAATTTAACCTTAATATTATAGGAGATATCCATTAATAATTCATTGTTACATTTCATTTTGGTAATAACATTTTCATAGAGGTTAATCACAACATTATATAGCTTAAGAGAAATACTAATTTATTCCCATATTTTCCCCTAAGTTATCCCTTTAAAACGATGTCATTTTTTAAAAATCAACAAAATAATGTCTGTGTACTTGTATGTGTATGTGTCTGTGTTGCGTGTATGGTGGGGGGGGTCTCTTTAATATTAAACTATAAATCTAAAGGTAATGAGAAAATTAATAATGGTATGTTGGTTCCTAGATCCAGCATTTCCTTTAGTCCTTTTATTATTATTTTCCTTAATCTCATGATGCAAGTAAGATAATTGTTAGGTTGTGGAGCTAAAAGCTTCACTGATGCAAATGGAGGAGGTTGATGAGTGTTACAGTAACTGACGTCGGTTTGATCAACTGACGTCAGTCATATTCAGTGTGTAGAGCAACTGACATTGGTTAGGGGTTGACCGACATCGGTCAGACATGAACCGATGTCGGCAACCTGTGTGTGCGTGCGTTTGCATGCGCTTCCAGAACTGGTCTAATTTTAGACAGACAGTTAGTTTGCATGTAAAAGACTAATTTTAGTCTTGAGTCTACGTTTCTAATTATTTTAATTAGGAAGTCTAATTATTGTTTGTATGGGATCTATTTAAGAGACCCATGGGGTTGTATTGTAATCAAGGACAAGGAAGAGATCCTTCCAATTGTAAGATCAGTTGATCTGCAGGTAGCAAGATCAGGGGAGATCTACATGGTAAGTAAGATCAGTTGATTTGCAGGTGTGCAAGATCAGGGAGATCTACTTGGAGTACTTTGAGTTCTTGGTGGTACTGGCAGTATTGTTACTAACTGGTAGAGGGAACAACAACTCAGTGTTGAGTTAATTTTTGTTTGTAATTGGTTGAGAGAGAGAGCTCTTGAGGGAGAATTACTGTACGCCCAAGAGGTGTGGGAAGAGTGTGATTTCTTCATTGTATTTCCTTCTGGAAGAGTGTTAATACAAGATTGTATTGTCTCTCATATTTTGTGTTGTTTTTGAATTCTAGTTACATATTACTTTTGGTTTAATTCCGTGTTTAGTTGCTTATACAAAGGTAATCAATTGTGCTCTTAATCCTAACAATAATATTAGTGGAGAACAAAATGACAATACTAAATCTATGAATGTAAACATTTTCCAATTTATTATTTTTAGTCAACTAATTTTATTTGATAACATTGGTTGGGGCAATCCCCAAATACAAACCCTCAATCTCCCCTTTAACCCACTTACATGTGACTAAAAGGACAATCCCCCTCTTCTACATAATAAAAAACTTAACTAGGTCACCTTGTTAACATTTGTAGTCAAACAATTAATATCACCATTTAATTATGTATTAGGGCATCAATAAATACTTATCTAAAACCATTTTATAAAATTTTATAATCATATAAATTAATTACATCATTTACAATATATTAATTATTCTTAATTATTAAATGAATTAAAAATATAGTAAAAACACAAGGATAGAAATGGCATATGTTTGTATACAATATTGTATTAGAATTATTGAATCAAAAATAATCCATAAATATACATACAAATACAAGATGAATGTCACCCAAAAATTTATATTTGATGAGATAAGCTTGCTAAGATTTGAATGTAACTTTCCAATCTAGACAAAATGTGTGAAACAAAAATCTAATTATTAGGTTTTATTTACTTAGTTATGTTATTTGCTTCCATGCTCTCAAATTGTGTGCTAAAATTGATTTTTACCTACAATAGTTTAATCTCTAACTTTAAATGTTAAGAAAAATATATTGGGGGCATACATTAGGGTTTGGATGCTTAGTATCTACTAATTATCCCTCTAGCAGTTTGAACCCATTAAGTAGAATAATGAGATTGTTTGAAACCTTAGAATAAAATAATATGCTTATCATGCAGTACTAATATGTTAAATTTTATATGTCTAATCAATAATGCTTGTGTGTGTAAATGGATTAAAACAAATTTCTATTTAAATGTGACTTTGATTTCAAATTTCATAATATTGGTGTGTGTGATGACTTCCAATGGTAAAACTAGAAAACATGGAAAGGGTGAACAAGCCCAATTAGCTAAAAGGGAAGTGGGAAACATATTTTCAAGGTTGTACAATATGTCCCTGACAAAATTTTAGTACCATATAATATTATGTAGATAAATTATCAGGATTGTATAGTATGGTCTAAATAGGGGGACCAAAGGCATAAAGTGATTAGATAAAAGTTGTTCTATAGATGTGTGAAGAGGTTTCAAGGCTTCAAAATTAGTCTAGAGTATAAAAATTTCTCAATTTGGAATAAATTACCCATACATAGATATAAGTGCAAAATTAACATAAGTTGACATATAATAATGACCAAGGGGTTACTTTAGGATACTACATTTTGTCCTACTTTGACGTGTGTGCTTAGCCACAAATTAAGTGGCGTCATCATGTACTTCAAATTAAAACATATAAAGGATAATAATTATAATATATAATGGATACTTTTTAATTGGATTTTTGGGATTGGAAATGATAAGGCTTAGATCTTGACAAAACACTTTCATCCATGAACATGGGTGAGTGTAAAAAAAAACTAGAATATAAATCAATTGAAATAAGATACTTCATATGTCCTTAATATGCAATGAATGTCCCACAAGTATAACATGTTATTTATTGAGATAGATGGGTGGGGTGGATTTAAAACTGTATATATCTTTAGGCAATGACCATCCACATCTAGGAGTAAATATAATTCAATGGGTTCCTAACCACTTTGGAATTTAAGTTAGAACCCTGGGGTCATCTAGCAATGGGCCTTCATTCCCATAACTATTGTGAACACTGAAGATATTAATACATGGAAATTATTAATATAGAAATGTAAAATATTTTTTCTCCCCTTAAAATGAGGGTGAAGTGCTTGAAACATAGAAAGACCCATGTCTCAAGATGAAGGAGAATTTTCCCTATAGGGTAGTGATATGACTACCATCATTAGTATATTTTTACTCATGTAGGCTCAAGATATTGCAATTATAATACGTAAACAATTGGAGTTCTTATATTTATCAAGTTTTTAATCTAAAAAAGATACACTAGTGAATATCATGAGTAGTGAGGTCTTTCCCCAATAAATTCCCAAAGTATGTGCATGCTATGGATCAAAATCACATATTGGATGCATAATAGTACTATATGTGTGATTGTTGGGGATCAACCAACAATGATTACACTTGTGAAAGCAATAAATGCAGAAATAAATCAGATAGATAAGTAACTAGAATGATAAATAGCACGGAACAAGAGATACAAGAAACCACCCTGAAAACTTGTATTAAAACTCTTTACAAAAGGAATACAATTGAAGAAACTTCTTTCTTCCACACCTCTCTCAGATGCACAAGATCTCTCACTAGATCTCTATTCCTCAAGATCTCTCTCTCTCAAGTACAATCAATTCCAACAACCTGGATTGATACAACTCTGTACTGTCCTTCAAACATTCACAATGTTCTACTCATACAATTCGACATACTAAGCTAAGAAGATCTTTCCTACATATAGAATTAGGAAACTTGAGCATGCACTTACAACCAACAGTTAAGCCACTTGAATAAGGGCTCTAAAAATAGTATTGCTAATAATAGAGACGCGAGCTTAAGACTACAACTCAAACTCATCATGCAAACACTCGCTTCTATCCTCGAAAATAGCTTTTTGGACGCACAGGTAACCGACGCCAGTTCCTGCCTGTTTGCATGTGACCATCATCGGCCGATCCTCTACCGACGCTGGCGTTCCTTCAACTGCTCCTGACCGACGTCGGTGACTGTGTAAACCCGAAACTGTTATAGTGTGCTCCTTGGTGAAGCTTTTAGCTCCACACCCTAACAATCTCCCACTTGGAGATAAACAGCTGCACCAGTACCTGTACAGCAACATCTTCTAGCTCCTCCATCTTCAACTCAATCATGAAGACCAATAGAAGTTGAATGAAGATTCAACTTCTCCTTTCTAATCGGCTTGGTTAACATATCAGCAGGATTCCTATCTGTATGGATCTTCTCCAGCTTCAACTCACCATCCTCCAATACCTGCCGTATGAAGTGGTACCTTAGCTGTATGTGCTTGGTTCTTGAGTAAAAGGCCGAATTCTTAGCCAAATGGATTGCACTCTGACTGTCACTATACAATCTGCAACTTCCATGCTCCCTTCCAAGCTCTTCCATGAACCGTGTCATCCATATCATCTCTTTGCTAGCTTCTGTGGCTGCAATATACTCTGCTTCTGTAGTTGACAAGGCAACAACCTTCTACAACTTTCATATCCAGCTAACTGCCGTTCCACCTACAGTAAAAACATAACCTGTGGTGCTCCTCCTGCCATCCAAATCACCTGCCATATTTGAATCTACATAACCATGTAGAGAAGTATCTGAACCTCCATAGCACAAGTGTCTACTGCTGGTTCCTCTCAGATATCTAAGGATCCACTGAACTGCTTTCCAATGTTCCTTCCCTGGATTGGCCATATACTTACTTACAACTCCCACTGCTTGGGCAATATCCGGTCTAGTACACACCATTGCATACATCAAACTCCCTACTGCGGAAGAATATGGAACCTTACTCATGTACTCTACCTCATAATGTGAATTAGGACATTATTCTTTACTCAACTTAAAATGTCCAGCCAAAGGTGTGCTTACCAGTTTAGCATCCTGCATATTGAACCGTTTCAACACCTTGTCCACAAAATCTTCTTGAGACAATATCAACCTGTGATTTGGTAAAAAATATCTTTTGACAATTGAATGGACATCATATTTAAGATAAAAACTAGTTTTATTAATAAAATGTATGTCAAAAATAATTCTTGCAATTATTTTTTAACATTTCAATGACGCCAAGGATTTTCTTTGCTGCTCCCAAATCCTTCATAGCAAATGTTTGAGCTAATTTCACCTTAAGCTCAAAGATATCCTGCATGTGTGATCCTGCAACCAGCATATCATCTACATACAACAATAGAATAATATATCTACCATTATCAAATCTCTTAAAATATACACAATGGTCAGATTGACACCTACTGTAGCCATGGTCAGTCATAAACCTATCAAATTTCAAATACCACTGTCTAGGAGCTTGCTTAAAGCCATACAAGCTTTTCTTCAGTCTGCACACTAACTTCTCCTTACCCTTGACCTCAAATCCTTCTGGCTGTTCCATGTAAATTTCCTCATCCAAGTCTCCATGAAGAAACGTTGTCTTAACATCTAGCTGCTCAAGATGCAAATCCTCAAAAGCAACCAAAGACAATACAACCCTTATAGAAGTCATTTTAACAACAGGAGAAAAAATCTCACCAAAGTCAATACCTGGCTTTTGTGCAAATCCTTTCACTACCAATCTGGCCTTATATCTCATCTGTCCATTCTCGCCTTCCTTCAACCTATAGGTCCATCTGTTCTTCAGTGTTCTCTTACCAGCTGGCAACTCAACCAAATCCCATGTTTGGTTCTCTCTCAAGGACTCCATCTCCTCAACCATGCCATGCTCCCACTGACTCTTGGACTCCACTTGTAATGCTTCTTCAAAACTCTCTGGTTCTCCACCATCAGTTAGCAATAAATAGTATAAAGAAGGAGAATATCTAATTGGAGGCTTACTTACCCTTTCTGACCTCCTGATGGGTGTCTTAGACTCGTTCTCAACACGCTGTCCACCCAAATTCTCTGACAGTGACCGACCTCGGCCACCTGTAGACCTGTTACTGGCCGACGCCAGTTCTTCCTAGCTGACGTCAGTTCCTGTATAGCCGACGTCAGTCTCTGTATGACCGACATCGGTTTCTGTACTGCCGACACCGGTTCCTAACTTGTCGACATCGGTCTCTGTGTTTTCCTGCAAGTGATTATTTCTTTTTCCCGCGAGCTCATTTTGGACCATCACTTCGTCCAATTCTCCATTGCTCTGCCCAGATTGATTCAGCTTCCTCATCTGATCACTATACATCACTTTTTCATTGAAAACAACATCACGGCTCCTAATTACCTTGTTAGTTCCTAGATTCTAAAATCTGAAACCAAAATCATTTGAGCCATAGCCAATAAACGTGCACCTCATAGACTTAGCATCAAGCTTCTTTCTATTTTATTTATCTATGTGCACAAAGGCTTCACAACCAAAAACTTTGAGATATGAGAGATCTACTTTTTTACCTATCCATGCCTCTTCTGGAATTCCACCACCTAGAGCTGTAGAGGGTCCTCTGTTAATCAGGTACACTGCAGTGTCAACAGCTTCTACCCAAAACTCTAAGGGTAACCCAGCATGCAATCTCATACATCTTGCACGCTCCATGATTGTTCTATTCATCCTTTCAGCAATTCCATTTTGCTGAGGTGTCCTTGGAACCATCCTTTGCCTACGGATTCCATGTGTATAATAATACCAGTTAAACTTAAGACTGCAGAACTCACCGCCATTGTTAGATCTCAAGCACTTCAATCTTCTGCCTGTTTCATTCTCAACCATGGCTTTCCAAATCTTAAAAGTCTCAAAAACATCAGATTTCTTCTTAATACAGTAGATCCATACCTTTCTTGTAGCATCATCTATGAACATAACATAGTACTGTGATCCTCCAATAGAAGCTACTTGAGCCGGTCCCCACACATCTGTGTGAACAAGCTGCAACTTATGCCTTTTCTTAGTAGACCCAGTCTTGAGAAAACTAACCCTTTTCTATTTTCCAAATACACAATGCTCAAAAAATTCTAGATCCATATTTTTTAAATCTGAAAGCATACCTTTGGACTTAAGAATTGACATCCCCTTCTCACTCATGTGGCCAAGCCTTAAGTGCCACAATTTAGCATCCACATCTGAAGTAGATAACGCAGAAGGAGAAATATTAGTAACACAATTACATAAATAGAGAGTACCTTCTCTCTTACCTCTGGCCATAACAAGTGCACCCTTGGTCACCTTCCAAGATTCTGCTGTGAGAGTTACTGTATAACCCTCATCCCCTAACTTTCCTACAGAAATCAAATTTCTCTTCAAGCTAGGAACATGCATCACATCTCTCAACACCCATGTGTTGCCATTCTAAATCTTCAGCTGTACTTTACCTTTGCCAATAATCTTACAAGGCTCATCATCCCCTAAGTACACTATTCCAAAATCTCCATGGATATAGTCACTGAAATATTCTCTTTTAGGGGTAGCATGGAAAGATGCACCAGAATCTAATACCCAAGATTCTATGTTATTATGCAAAGAGAAAATTAGAGCATCTTGTGCAATACCTGCAACCTTTGCCTCTTCCTTTCCTTCGTGCTGATTGTCCTCCTTAGGCTTTGACCAACAATCTCTGCTTATGGGCCCCATCTTTCCACAATTCCAGCATTGTGGCCTCCTGCCATTTCTAGATTTGGATCTACCTCTCCCCTTAGACTTAGATCTTGATCTCCTCTTGCTCTTCTCTTTTTGCCTTCCCCTGCTCTCAAGATTTAAAGCATTCCCAGATGTCTCTTATGTGCTTTTCCTATGAATTTCCTCATTCAAGATAACACTAACAACATCCTCTACTTTTAAAATATTCGAAGCAGATGCAGTATTAGAAACTGCCATTACCAAGCCATGCCAGCTTTCAGGCAAAGAACATAATATTAAAAGAGCTTTTATTTCATCATCAAATACAATATTGACTGAACTTAATTGATTAACAATTCCATGGAAATCATTCAGGTGATTAGATACAGATCCACCTTCTTGCATATGCAAATTAAATAACTGCTTCATAAGATATACCTTATTAGAAGTTGAGGGTTTTTCATACAAATTCACTAACGTAGTCATTAACTCTACCATTGTTTTTGCCTGTGATAAATTAGATATCACAGTGGATGCCAGACTCAGTCTTATAGACCCCAGAGCCTTTCTGTCAAGAACTTCCCATTCTTCATCCTCCATGTCCTTGGGCTTCTTTACAATCCCACCTAACAGTAAGTAAAGATCTTTCTGATACAGATAGTCCTCTATTTGCATTCTCCAATGTTGATAGTTCTTGCCATTAAACTTCTCCATTCTCAATTTACTTTCTTCTGCCATTGCTTCTCCCACTCAAACAGAAATTCCTGTAAAAACCCCTGTGAGCAACCTGTAATCAATACACACTACACAGATCTGAACCACCTGTTAGTGAACCTGAGCTCTGATACCACTTGTTGGGGATCAACCAACAATGATTACACTTGTGAAAGCAATAAACGTGGAAATAAATTAGATAGATAAGTAACTAGAATGATAAATAGCACGGAACAAGAGATACAAGAAACCACCCTGAAAACTTGTATTAAAACTCTTTACAAAAGGAATACAATTGAAGAAACTTCTTTCTTCCACACCTCTCTCAGATGCACAAGATCTCTCACTAGATCTCTATTCCTCAAGAGCTCTCTCTCTCAAGTACAATCAATTCCAACAACCTGGATTGATACAACTCTGTACTGTCCTTCAAACATTCACAATGTTCTACTCATACAATTCGACATACTAAGCTAAGAAGATCTTTCCTACATATAGAATTAGGAAACTTGAGCATGCACTTACAACCAACAGTTAAGCCACTTGAACAAGGGCTCTAAAAATAGTATTGCTAATAATAGAGACGCGAGCTTAAGACTACAACTCAAACTCATCATGCAAACACTCGCTTCTGTCCTTGAAAATAGCTTTCTGGACGCACAAGTAACCAACACCGGTTCCTGCCTATTTGCCTGTGACCGTCGTCGGCCAATCCTCTGCCGATGCTGGCGTTCCTTCAACTGCTCCTGACCGACGTCGGTCGCTCCTGACCGACGCCGGTGACTGTGTAAACCCGAAACTGTTATAGTGTGCTCCTTGGTGAAGCTTTTAGCTCCACACCCTAACAGTGATAATAATCATGGAAACTCAATAATAATATAAGCATAAGGATTATGAAGAACACTCTAGGCATTTAATCAAGGAAACATGTGATTTGGAAGGCACATTAGGCATTGAACATTATGTCATACATATATGATTAGGCACATTGAAATCATATCAAACACTAGAAGACATATCATGCATATGAAAATATAATTCATGAAAAGTAACATAGAGCACATATGTATAATGAAGGAAATATAAGGAAGTAGAAAGCACATTAGGTATATAATCAGAATCGAGGACACATTAAACACATTTAAGAAACATAGAAATGAATTATAATTCCTAGACAAAATGAATGAATTTGATAAGTGTTTGGTTATATTTCTTATGTGTCTACCATTTATTCTGTGCCACTTGTACTTACCCTAATATTCATGTCATATCATGTAAATGAATGTATGCATTCACCTGAGCATATAGGAAGAGTATCAGGTGTTTTTGGGTTAGTTTGGAAGATGATAATTAAAAACATTACTAACTCTTATAACATGGAGGAAGCCAACACTTTAAAGTCTCAACACCATGCAAGAACCATACTAAGGCCAAGTAACTAAACACTAACATGAACATTATCATAGTAAATAGACATAAAGTTAGCTACAATCATTAGGAAAAGCTTTCTTTTCTATTTATTAATGATTAGTTTGCAAGCATGCCCAATACTTAGTAAGTTTTACAATAAAATAAAAGTTGATATAATAATTCCATAAACAATAAAAGTATAAAAAATAGTGTCAACAACAAAGGTATCAATAATGATATAATCAACCACATAATCTATGGGTAAAGGTGGGATTTTATAGGCCCAAACCACCACATTGAGGTTACAATTATTAAAAGTGCACCCCATAAAATGTGCATCATTTTTATAATGATAGTAGCGTAACTACTCTACATTGAATAATTTTGACTAAACAAATTCCTAGATTAGTGCCATACCACACTAGATTCACTAATATCATTCCATGTAAATTCTTGTCTTAATATCACATGATTGAAGATTCACTCTGCCATTTTTCTTATTTATCACCCCTTCTTTTGTGTTGTGTGATTCATTAAACCTCCTTTTTCATTGTGTTCCATGTTTCACGTTGTCTAGATTGTCATCATCGGTGCATGTTGACATTTAGTAAGCCCCTTTGTTATGAACACTCTCAGGTTTCTTGGTACATTTATTAAACTACTTCCTCATGTGTTGTTGATCTCGATGACACTCTAATATACTTATCAAAAGTGGGGTTTCACTTGATCTTCATGTGTCTTACAACCATTCATTTGTGAGTTATTATTTCAAAATATGCACATATTTTGTTCCCTTTGAATGATCCCAAAATATAGTGCATTCCCATACTTGGCCAAAATTAGGGGCCAACATCACGCCAAACTATTTTTATTTTCAATCCTTAGAAAATCCTTCAATAACTTTCCATTCATCCAAAAACTTTGGCTCATCCATTCATAACTCATCTTCAAAAGCCTTTCATTTAGTTAGAATAAATTGTATTACTTCCACCCTGATTGAAATTTATATAGATAAGTTAAGTGTTAGTGGTTGGTCTTTATTTCTTACACTTTCAATTTGTTAGCCTGTATCTCTAGAGATATCCCTACACATACCTCTCATACATTAGTCTCTTCATTTGTTTCCTTACGTTGAAGGACTTTAAAGCTCTTCTCCAACTCTCAACACTTCTCTTTTATATGATCTTCTAGATCATTTACATCCTTGATGATTTCATTCCTCTTAGCTATATATTTTATTTGTAATACCTTTGCTTTTAGTTCCTTTTTATTTGAATGGTCATAAAAAAAGTGTGCATTGATGACCATAACTTAGTATGTGAAATGCTGGAACACCTAGTCTACCAAGTTTACTTTATCCTAGAGATCAATTAGTATTTTTTTCAAAGCTTTGTATCTACACATTGAATTCTTATTGAGATTTTTTATTTCATATTGTCCATTTTTCTTTAGCAAAAGTTCAAGCATTATGACCATATGGTTGACCTCCTTAACCCATTACAAGTTGACCTCATCTATTACACTTAGTTTTTTTTGGAGGATTCCTATGTAAAGTTTTTTAAAAAATAGCTCCATAATTGTTAATTTTAATTCTATTTTTGTGTGTTTCTTCTCAACCTCATCTAACTACTTATTTCTTACACATTTTGAGTTATTCAAAACATTTTGGCATGATAATTTTACAACCAACCTTACTAGTGCACACCTTGCATGCACTTTAGTCATTTTTTTAGGTTTATGTGCATATTTTATCTCTCCCCATTCATGGTGTATGGTTCCTCTAATCGTACACAATTAATTGGCACCTAAAATGATGAATTGTCAAGATGCATGTCAAGATTAAATGACATATACTTGCACATTTATTCTGAGATGATTTATTTACTTAGAGAACTTGACAAAATCATCCCATCATTAGGCATATTATTTTAAAAAAATATCTTATTGTATTTTATTTCTCCCCTATGCTTTCTTCATTTGTAGGCATATATTTGTGCATGAAATATGATATGAAGGATATGTTCCTTGAGTCATGTGGCATACATCTTATTTTATTCCATCCTTGGTTCCTTCATGTTGTGACATCTCAACATCATATATTTTAGTTTCATTTCCCTTGTCTATTTCTCCATTTTTCATTGCATGCTTCTCTATTCCATCCTCCTCTTTCTCCTTCTTTTCCCCTAAGCTAAAATACTTCAATCCATCCAATCCCAATTATTTATTCAATGTGTCTATCTCATCTACCAAATCCTCATCACTTTTAAATGCACTCTCATCCCCACCCATATTATCATCAACCATTACAATTTATTCTATAGAGGGCCCTTGGGAATTTGACAGACCACCATAATCATGAGCTATGAAACTTAATGGATTATCCATTAGATCATATACCTTTTTTGTTATCGTGGTTAGGGTATCCTCCTTATGGGGTAGTGGCATGACATTTTCATTTGTTTTTTCTATCTCATTGGATGGCCATGCTACTGCTACTATTATCCATTGTTGTATAGGATACTTTGGTAATGAATTTGTGAGAGACACAAATTATCATCTTGAATTAGTGATCGACACATTTTTATCAACACTTTTAATAAGCTTTATGTTCAAAGTCATTAGTTTTAGGTTGCATCTCTACCTCCATCTTTGTGCACTCCATGCCTTGGGTTTCTATTATAGCTTTGATGGAGGATGTTACATGTGGTTTCTCAAGGTGAAATAAAATATTCCTTTTAACTATGAGGGGTGTTCTTTCATCTATCTATTTATCAAAAATTGACTCCACTCTAAGATTATTCTCTATTATTTCCAAGGCCACTTGAATTATTCATGCAACATGTTCCCCCTTGTTTTTCTTGGGCTTCAGGGCATATGTAATATGGTAAGTTTAGAGGCCTTTATTATTACCCACTAACTCCATAAGTTCAAGGTTGACTAATTTTAAGTCATTGTCAGACTCATTATTTTCACTTAAAACCACCTTATTATAGGGTAGTTTATAATGCCTTAAGTAGTAATGTAACTTCATTATTTTTTTCAATAATTACCTTCATCATTTCTACACTAGGCACTTATTTTACTACACAAAATAATTTGTAGATAAACCATATCACAACTAAATCCATCCTAACATATTCTAAATTTCAAGGCTTATTATTTTGAGGGAGTGATTTTACATGATTATAAATTTGACATAATTGGCATATGCTTGTGGCATTCCACACGTAATGTGCCACTCATTTATGAATTTTTCCACCATGTTATGATACCATCTATCCATATTAATATTATATGATTTAATATATGGGCCAACGAATATATGATTGTTGTACCTTTTCTCTAGTGACAAGTCCCATAATGGGTGGAACCACACTATATACAATTTCATTTAGTACTAATAGAATTAGAATCACACACTGAAAAATTGAATTATCTATTTTGTGAATTATTTTGTCACTTTTAATAATAAATTTTTTAATTATATGTTACTAATGCCCATCTAGTGCATGATATAGTGGTACTACTCGTTGATGTTATCCAATCAGATAATTGCACATAACTTGGAACTCACTAAGCATTCCACCATGCACATTTAACTTTAATCGAGGTGATCAATGGGGAAAGTGAAGTTATCCTTCTTTTACTTTATCATCTTGGTCACTCTCTCTACCTCTTTGGTGTTTTCTAACACAAGTTTAATGTCCTTACCACTAAATGACAACCTTGTAGATATTCTCATGCATCTAAGAGTTGTCTTCATATAGCATCTCATGAAGTAAAGTATACTCTATTGGATGTGTGAGAGGAGTAATTTAAACAATTTATCAATATTTTCAAAGTAAAAATCTCAAACAATTATAATAGCTCATTCTTCTTGAGAGTGATATTTACCTGTGTATTATATGTTATAATCCCATTTGCACCCACATTCTCACTCTCTAATATGTATTTTATTATTAAAATTTGATTCAATTTTCAACACATGATGGTTATATTCCTCTATTATGCATTAATACAACTTGGACATCCACTCCTCTCCATGTAAACAAGATTCAACAATTTACAATTATATTATTTCCATTGGTACCATTTCACACTTTCCTTATAATTGCTCTAGAGTTAAATGTTCAATGATGAAAAATTCACCTCCATTCATCTCTATTATTATTTCACACTTTTTGATGGTCGACATTTTTAAAAATAGTTTTATTCTAGGTGATATTCTAGGCTTAACCCTCTTGGTTGATTGATTTTCCTGTAACCAGCAATTTTCACTTCGAATTTGAACTTGAGCAAGCAATAATAGCATATATACAAACATTGATATGTTTTAATCCATATTTTATTCAATTTATATGATCAAATTCCACTCATAATTATGATACATTCCTGTGTTGAATTGAAATTTGGCCTTAAATTCACTTAAAATTCATAATTTCTTTGTGATGTAAGTTGTTTCCTATTTTTTTATTTTTTTTGTTTTTCCTTTATGTCTTTTATTCTCATATTATTTTTTTATTGTAGGAGGTTAATTCCCTCCATGCCTCAACAATTTGCTTCATATTTCTTGACTCTCTATTTTAGCGCCACATTTGTTGGCTTCTTTCTATTTTTAATTTGTATTAAACCTATTATTTTCCCTATTTATTAGGGCTCAAGTTATGGTTATAGGATTTATTATAAATATATCTATGTGTTTGCTACTCATTTGAGTGCTTTAATGATGACAAGTGCTAAAAAATACATGCAAGGGCCAATTTTACCCTTTATCGACATTAGATTTCCCTAATGTCACTTTTCATCTAGTTTGGTCCACCATCACTGCAATTTTGGTACCTTTATCTTATCTTAGGATGACTTTAACCCTATGTGTCTTCCCTTATATGTGAAATATGCCATTACCTCCTTCCTGCATTCTTGGGCACATTGAATAACCCTATTGTTTTCACCCCTATGCCCTACAAACCTCACATATCCAAAAACTTGGTCAATTTTTTGTGCATGTCCACCAATTAACTCTTTGACAATATGAACATTTACCCATCCTACCTCACACTATATATTTGCATGGTCCTTTAGCACATCAATTTATTTAATTTGTCTTGTGCTAATTATGTACCCATGCATTTTTGGATAGACCTATTTTTTTTTCTTTTTTTTGTTAGTGTGTGTGCAACCTCTGCCTTTAAATTTTTTTGGATCAACCTTATTTATAATAAAAAATTATGGATGATGTCCATGAAGTGTCAAGTGGAATAAATAAAAGTTACATGCATAGACAAATTTGGTGCAACATAATATAAAAAATCTTAGCTCTTATTATCATATTATAGGAGTAAATCTTTCCCACATCAAATGGCATAATAAGACCCTCCTATAACTTCTTAGATGTCTAGCATAAGGGTCTAGAATAAATCCCTCACTTGAATTACCTAACTATAATTTCAAGTTTTTATAATTTATTACTATCTATTTGCATAAAAAACTCTTTGAATTTATTTTTGGAAAATAAAAAAGTAAAACTAAAATAGAAAACAAAACATGATTTTAGATTAAAACTTGGAATATGTCTTATTTTTAGTAGCTCATACCAATTATACCTAAAATGGATTGATCCTACTCCTAATTAAATGTGTAATTTTCATGCTCCTATATCTAGAATATAATGGATTATGTAGGGTTCCATCCAGTAAATATGAAGCTTCCTTGGGTGTTTCACGTACATGTAATCATATAAAAATACATGTGTATATTTTTACATAATTTTTTAGCTTATCAATATAGGTATGCCTATGAGTTTTGGTAAATTTCAAAGTAACTCCAAAAAAATTTCCTTTATACACTCATGGTAATGTGTTTCATTTTAAACAACAGGTTTCCTAAATATTTTCAATCTCAATCCTCAAGTGGAGTTGTTGAAACATAATTTTCTAGCCCTTTATAGGCCTACTAGGTCTACAAAAATAACTCAGTCTTGAATAATTTCTCCCTCAAATATTCTCAGTGATATAAATCACTTTTACTAGATGTTAATAATTATAAATAAGATACCTATCAATTTTCAAGATATTTTAGTTAGTAAATCAAAAGTTATAGTGTCTTTAGTACCTTAAACCATGTTTTAGGTCTAAATAAACTTGCATAAAAACACAAACACATATATATTCAGTTTTAGAGGTCATAAATACTTGAAAATACTTTTAACATGTAAAATAGGCCTTATCCATCTACCTTCAAAATTTTAGCAATTTCATACGGTTAGTTTAGGAGATAGAGAAATTTTAGTGAACTAAACCTTGAAATAGGTTTTTACAAGCCAAGACCAAAGAAAATTGGATAACTTCAGTTGTACGACTTTCAAACCTTTATTCCACTTGAATAAGGTATTTATGATTATTTCAAAACTCTATTTAATATAATATAGGATTGATCAATGGTAAATACCTACAAAAATCACCTTTCTCCTTGGACTATGCACAAAAAACCCTATCTTAAGCCCTATACTTGATCAAAACATCAAAAAGAATGATTAAAAGGTCCAATAACATCAAATAAATTCCATACGCATGTAAAAAATTCTTATTCACAAGCATATAAGCCCTCTTATCTATTCAAATTGAAACTATAATAAACCTTCAACAACCTCTTCACAGACTTGAAAATCAAGTTTTATACATGTTTATTTGCTTTATTAAGCTCACACAATATTGGTTCAAACTCTATCCTATTTAAATTAATGTCTAAACTTGGTTTCCTATCAAAATAATTCCTCAACTACTCTTAATACTCATTAACATTCTTTATTTGGTCTCTATCCTATGTTGGGTAAGGCTTATCAAGGTATGATATATGGTTTTAACCATTTACAACTAAGGTGATAAGTAAATGAATTTTAAAACATATTGATATACCCAAAGGACCACTTCCAAATAATATGATCCTTGAAACACACTAAAAATCACCAAATAGGCAAAAACCAATTAAAAAATTTGAATTATTAGTTTTGGCGGGAAAATCTCAAAATACCCCTAAATGACCTACAAACCACAATTGAAGCTTATGTAGGGATTATTATTGACCAAATAGGACCTATAAGACCTAATAATATCATAAAATAGTATAATTGAGCTATATAAAATGATGTACCTACATCAGACTCCCAAGCTTGAAAAATTCATGAGCTCCTACTTATCGATCTTCATAATTACTCTTGTAGATCTCCATTGTTGCTTGCAATTATTTTTATGTATCTTCAGTATTATCATTTTATCTTTTATGTTATTCCTATATCCCATGGTTGATTTATCATATTTAGTGTTTGATATAGACTTGCATTACATTCAAGTAGGTATCTATCCAGTTGAGTTTGCACATCTCCAAACCTTCATAGTAACTCTTTCTTTACTCATCTTTAAACCTTTATTTGTTGTACTTGCACATGGAACAAACACATTAAATAAAATAACCTCTTCACTATTACTTTTATTCATGTTATTTCATTCCTTTTTATGGTTATTTTTATCTTCATGACTTCTATTATGGACTCCAAAAGGTCCATTCTTATCCTTCACTTGGTTGATCCTTTCCTCATTCTTCCTCTATCTCAAAACCTTATTATCTTATTCAGGGTTTGTGATAAGACCCTATTTTGTTTTCTCCTCACTCACAAGTATTTTTCTCTCATTAACATACTCAAATAATTTTGCTCTCAACTCTTTCTACCCTTGTTTTGACATTTGGTTCCTTGATCCATCTTTGCCCATAGGTATCTTAACCCTTCTTTGACATGCATCTTCTAAAGATGCTTTTGCAATAATATTATTTCTCAAATCTGAGTTCTTCTCATTAATTTTAGTCCAAATTTGGACTTCTTTCATGTTTCTTAAATCTACAACAATGCTCCAAGAAAGACTCTATATACTATTTTCATTTTCTTGCTTCATTATTACTTTTGAACTCTGCATCTTTATGGCTTCAAGGACTAGTTTCTTAGCTGAAACTCTTTCATGTTTGACTCAAATTTGCTTAGTTCCTTATATTTTGTCTTCCATCTTTTTATCATTGATCATTTTTCCATCATTGCATGCTATTATTCCTTGGTGAGTTCTTTGACTCTCTTGATGTCCCATTTTTTTTCTAAGAGAATGTTTCATCCTTATGCTCATCATGCATTCTCTCAAATCATATTCTTCCTTTACCTATTGTCTCTTCTCTCTTTTTCTTCCCTCTATGTACTAAATATTGAGAATACTACTGCATACCTTGAATGATTTCTCAAATGATCTTTGTTCAGCCTTAATGGTTCATCAAATACCTACTCTAGTCTAAAATTACATGTATTTGACACTATTATAATGGTCTAATTGCATTGAGAAGGTGATAAAGACATTTTTCCACCATTATACTACTCTTTATGACCTCTTAAGACCTACACATACAATCCTCTTTTCCCACTACTAAATATTGATTCAAGGACTTTTTGTTCTCTTAGATTTATTATTTTGTCATCTACTTTGGATACATATTGACAATATCTCTTCTAGGACCCTCTGTTGGTGATGAAAATTGTTTCATCAACTAATCAACCCTTTCACCTATTACAAAAGTTAAATTGGAATCATACCAATCTAATAGTAAAGTTCTAAAGGTTCTATTATGATCCTAAAGACATGAGGGTTTTTTTTAAATGTTCTAGGAAATAACAAATAAGTTATTGAATATAACATATTCCATTATAATTTCAAAAATCCTCTTATCAAATAATGAATCAGTTTAGATATGAATGTGTGATCTGTTCTATCTGACAGAGAAGGTCTATGAACAAGACAATCTCTTGAAGGAAAGAAATCTAATTCAATAATATAATATATTCTCAAAGTAATATCTTGTTTTTTCTAATTTAACTTTCAAACAAACACCAATATAATAAATAAGAAGTAGAAAGGTAGAATAAATTAAGATAGATCAGTCTATAAATGTATCCTCAGTAAAGCAACAACCAAACATATCTAAACAATCAAGATAAAGAATAAATAAAACATAAAACAACTGAGTAAAGGCAAAAAACTAATTAAGAAAAAGGGAAAAGGATCTAACCTATGAAAAACTAAACTAATCTATAATTAACTAAACCTAACACTAAACTAACTAAAAAAGAAATCTAACTTAAGAATCTTAACTTAAAGAAAAAAAAGGAATAAACGAAAAATTAAATATAAACTCAATTAATGACTAAATAAATTAGATAATTAAATATTAAACTAAAATTAGATTAAACTAAGTTAAAGTCAAAGTCAAAGTAAAGTATAATATAGAAAAAAACATGTGAATCTCAACAAAGATAGGCATTTTAGTAAAATAAATCGATTTTATTTGAGAAAATAACATCTTCTTTACAAAATGTCTTAAAAAGATAACTTTTACAATCAATTAAATCAATGAAATATCACAAACAACGATGTTTTCATCATTCTTCAAGTTAAATACTCAGATTCTACACATAGGAATGTAAAAATCAATCATCAAAAGATATTAAACTCAACAAATTTTAGATAATCTGTTATCTAAGCAATATACTCAACTATCAAAGAAATTACCATCAGTCTATCTACAAAAGTCATGCTATCTTAGAGAATTTGCATAGAAGAGAGAGATAAAGGATAGACTCTACAATGTATAAGTCTTCGATACATGTTTATTCCTTCCTCTTCAAATGAATCCTTGATCTCCCTTTATACTTCAAAATTTGGTTGAAAAAGAAGTTGTAACTAATCTTAGTTAGTTACTTGTTAACTTAAATAATTGACTTTTAAGAAGTCAATCAACTTTGGCAGTTATTAGTTAAGGTTTATTTAAGACTTAAAATCTTAAGAGATCAATTATTTGAACATAGACCAGTTATCTCCTAATGGGTGTGGACTCTATAATCAATTAATAATAAATAGAATAACATATTTCAATAAATAATAGGACAAATCAAAGTTAATGATATCCTTATAGATATTAATTCCACAATGCATATAATCAAAATTACTTAGACATATTATATATATCAAAATTTTAAAGTCTGTTGTACTTTCAAAATATTATAACCAAAGTATCAAAATATGAAATATAGTTAAGTCTAGTTAACTTAAAAGTTCAAATTATAAATAAAAATTTATCTTTCTGATAACTAAAAATCATCAGAATCAGATAAAACCTCAATCACTGGTTTTTCCTATTCATTCAAATACTCATTGTATTCCATTTCAATTTCAAGAAACTAAATCAACTTCATTCTTGAATCACTTTCAAATTCATCTACCTCCAGCTTAACCCACGTCACAACTTTGATTTCAGTTGGAGTATCCAGTTCATTATTGCTATTTGAATGCTTGTTTGGAGTGGTTGGATGTATGACAAGAAGTGGTTTCTCCAAACTTAGCTTCCTACACCCTGTAATAGGTCTTTCCTAACCTAACTTCCTACACACTATAATAGTTGTTTTTTGAGGTCATGTAGGTTCATCAAAACAAGAAGGCAAGGCAAGATTGACAAAGTTCTTAGCATGGGCTATCTCATTATCTAGTTGAGTTGGTTCATTAACATGATGGACTCTTTTTGGGTTAGGTGACTGAATAGGAAGTTAGTTTGGATTATTCTATAGTTGATAGGAAGAACTAGTATGAGACTAAGATTCGGCTCTAAATCTACAACCATGAAATCCTCTATTACCCCTATGATTTGTAGAATTAAAGGGTAGATTATTCAACACATTCTAGAATTCAAGGTCAGTGGTATCAAAATGGATAGACATTCTGGATCCCCTATTAGCATACTTAGGGCCAAACCTTCTAGCCCTGAAACCCCCTCTAGGAAATTGCATATTGGTTACCTCCTAATTCATAATGCCAGAATTTTTATTTCTTCCCCAACCTCTGCTATCATTATCAGGTTGGTCCCAACTTGACATCCTATATGCAATTTCAAATATATTTAAAATTTGATTTATATGATTGAGCCAAAAAGAATGAATATATCATCAAAATAACAATTATATTTCAAAATAGCAAACCTCCAATTTTATCAAATTTCTAGTTATCAACAAATAAATCATTCAACTATCTACTATCTGAAACTGAATTATTCTAATTGTATCAAATATTATCATAATATTCCAACTTGAAACCCTAATAATAAAACTATATTCTCATAGTTTTGATTTCAAAATATTATGCCATATTTTCTTGCATTATATTCTCACTGTATGAATATCATCTCAAAATATATAACATTGTCAAACTGTAAACTTCACAAATTTCTCAAACTAAAATGATTCAAAATCACTAAAAAAAATATTTCCACAAAAGTTCCATTTACATCATTATAAACTGCATGTATTTATTCAAATTGCAAAGAGTCTAAAACCATCACAATAATTTCAATAGAAACCTTTCACATATATAAACTTTGACAATATCATTTCCTTTCCAAGTTATTATTTTGACACTGAGAAACAACTTATCATAGTTTTCCTAAAACTATAGACCATCTCTTACTGCTCTTAACATATTCATGATTTTAGAACAAAATCCAAAAAGATAACCTTTTGCATCTATAAAATGAAAAATAATACATGTAAACCATAGCTATCTATTGAAACATTTCAATAATGGTTTTCAATATTATACCCAGAAGCATTTTTGAATCCATCAAATTTTCCAAAAACCTCAAATATGCATGAAATTGTAGCTTCGATCATCAAACTAAAATACCCAACATTACTACTGTAGTAAAACAAAAACTAGAAATAGAATATTGCATGCTTGCAAAATATCTTCAAAAAGTATTTCATACATAGTTTTAACATATTATATTTCCATAAAATGGCTATGTAGAGCTTGAACTTCAAAAAACCTATTTATGCATGTAATCATAACTCACCACAAAACTTAAATGACCAGAATCTCAATTGTGTCAAACTAAAAACTGAAAACCCAGAACTAAAAATCACATTTCACAAAAATTTCCATATTCATTTCAAAATACCACGCTAAACTGACAAACATGGTATTTTCCAGTTTTAACCTCAACTAGCCAAGATGAATAGATTATATCAAACAAAAGCCATTTTATCATTGATACTACATGTATAGAAAGATATGATAAACCAAAAAAATAATGTTTTTCAAGAAAACCAAAATTCTATAACGTTTCAACTTTCTTTGTTCCAAAAACCATGCATGCATATAGATTTAAGACAAACAACCTATCTCTATGCAAAGTAGAAACATTATATTTCTTCCATGCACAAATCATAGTGAAAAATACAACCATTTATTTAAAACCTATTCATTTTCTAATCATGGCATACCTATCTACATTTTCTCACAACTTTCTGTTTGTAATTTCCTCAAGCAAATCCCAAAGTTCAATTTGGCAGAGTGTCACTTCCATAGGTGAGCTTCACAAAATGACCAAAAAAATGAAAAAAATGCTATTTGTAACCCAAGTCCCACTAATTAACTACTTATACCTATGTGTACATCTGTTATTAGCTTATCAAATTGAGGTACATATTTAGCAGATCACCAACTCATTTAACAACCTTTTCAAATTTAGTCATGACTAAATTTCCTACAAAACACTTACCAATTTGTGAGATTCAAGGCATGTACATATTGCATTAAATCCTCTAAACCACCTTTGATCTCATTAAGATCTTGAAGCCTCTACTATGCTTCACATTTACTCCAACTTGCCAACTTGCCACCTAGATGCCAACTAAGACTGCCAATTTGTTGCCTTAAACCATCAACTTGCCAATTAGACCATTTATGAGCCTCGAGACTAAGCAAATCATGAGTTAATCTAAATTAACCTTTAAAATTAAACAAATAATTTATGCCATAAAACCTTCGTGCCTTGAAATAACATAATTTTAATTAATATTAACCCTTTGAAATAAATATGCCCCTCATGACCATTTAGAATCCTCAAACTAGGTCCACCACCTTTGATGAATCTTAACCATAAGATAGTGTATAGATTTAAAAACTTAGGGCCACTTTAGGATAATTAATAACCCTTAGGAAATATCTTAGGTTTCAAAATTATAAACCAAACCTATTCATTTCATAACCCATAATACCACTTATAATTGAATAGTGAACGACACTGATCTAAAATCATTATGATAATTCCATATTGAAGTTCAAATGTAAATAACTGAAGATAATCATGATGAACTATATAGTGCATTAAATTTTTGATAAAACCATAGGATTCACCATTATTTTCAAACTAAAACTCTATAGTATTCACTGCAATCTGATCAAATTTATCAACTAAAAACACATGATTGAACACAATCATTTAGAAATGATACATATGAAAATTTTATTCATTCATTTATGTTTTTTAAAACCAATTTAATATAGATATTCATTCATGAACAAATCATCATCAAATTATTTTATTGAAAACATGCATATTCAATATACCACTAATTGACTTAGGTCCTCGACCATAGTTTTAGATTTTATGACTAGGTTATCTCTGTGGTAGATAGAAGTATTAGTTTCATAAAATCAAAGGGGTATGGAAAATAGGCATAACACTCTCTTCATATCATATACTAATAAATCCTTATTAATATTGAATAAATAATTGTATGGTAGACATTCCTTACCTTTTATCAGAGCATTTGGTCCATATTCTTGAGGGATCCACTTCAACATGGATGCTATGAGATAAAGGTCTTCTAACTTCTACTCTATTGTTTTTATCCTAGCATTGATGTCAAAATTTATGACATTTTGAAGTTCTTCATCATTTCATTCTCCTTCCTTGTTCTTACCTCATCTTCATAAGATTCTTCTTATTTTTTAATTTTTGTACCAACACAATCATCATTGATATAACATGTTAGAATAAAATTATGAGGCTGCATAGCCCCTTCTAGGACTTTATTTTTGTATCCCAAGTCTCCTTCATCATTCTTATTTTTATTTATCTAATGTTATTATTCCTCATATCTTTTCAAGACTCATCTTGGTTGATATATTACATTTGGAATGGTCACTTCTCTTCTATCTTTTTCAAGACTAATCATGTCTTGACCCTATTCTAGTAAATCCAACTTTTCCTTTTATTTCTACCCTTATTTGGTCTATTCACCATTTTGATAACTCAAAATCTATAAGATAACCCTCACTTCTTATTAACATTGAAAATATCATACATACATCCTTATTTTAGTTGAATTCATGCCTATTCATCCCATAAATTCCTCTGAGACCTATCCCAATAGTCTTCAATCTCCTGGGACAAGTCTGGACTAGTCAGATAGGGACATAATACAGCCATATCCCCTAGTGTGGCCTTGTCTCCTGCACTCCAACTATCACTTTTTCAAATAGAGACATTATAAAATGACTCTCTCGCATACCTGGTCAAGGCAATTAGCGAAATTATTCAAAATATTTTCTTATAAAAGCACATCAAGGCTACTCATTATACCCCCACTGAATATCTCCAACCAAATCACTACACACTTAATAAAAAGAGCATTATTTTCTCTTATTTCAAATTTTTAGTGTTTTAATATTCAATAGTCAAGTCTAAATTTTATTTATTGCAGCTTAAGGGCATCTATTGTCAAGTATTTATTTATTACTGCTCAAGGGCATCTATTGTCAAGTATTTTATTTATTACAGCTCAAGGGCATCACACAATCACTCTAAGAGGGAGAACTACATTATCCTGAGGGTCATTTGGGATGTGTAGGCAACACTCAGTCACAAGGGGTTTCTGAGGCCATCTTGATTATCTTTACTAACCCATTTTTATCTTATTTTTTTATCTAATTACTAGTTAGTTTGTGTGTAGGACTAGAATTTGTTATTTATTGTTCTTTTATGTGACATAGTGATTAACAAAGCTCTAAAATCACTCATCAGGAGTAGTCACATAGGCCCAGATCAATAAATATAGAATTCATTCATCCAATACACAATCGTAGTAGCTAGGCAAGGCCACAGTGTGCCCTTGTCCACCTCCCATGAACTTGTCCCAACAAATTGTAAATCACCAATTTTAATATAACCTTGTTTGTAGTTCAATTTAACACAATTTGAATTTACAAAAAGTTTACATAGTCAAATCTATTACTATTTTGATGAACACTCTCTAACCCTAGCTGATTTACTATTTTTATCTTATTTTTTATTTTATCAAATTTTATAGATTATTATATTTTCATATCAAATAAGTATATGCCAATATTTTCATTTAAATAGTTTAAATAAAATTAAATTCAAGTCATCTTAAATTAAAAAGGGTTGAACATTTTTTTATTTAAGATGACTTATTTTTACTTTGAATTAAATGATTTAAATGGAAATATTGATATATACTAATCTAATACAAAAATATAGTAATCTTAGAATTTGCTAAAATTAGAAACTTGTGAAAAATAGTAAATTGGGATAAGGTTAGAGAGTGTCCTAAAAAATAGTGATAGATTTGATTATGTAAAATTTTTATGAGTGCAAACTACGTTAAATTGGCATGCATATAGAGTTATATTAAAAATAGTGATTCATAGTTTCACAAGACAAGTCTGTGGGAGGCAGACAGGGGTACATTGTTTCCTTGTCTGGTTACTATGACTATATCCTAGATGACTGTATTTATGATCTATTGATTTAGACTTGTGCAATTGCTTCTGATGAGTGACTGTGATTCTTTATGTGTCACTACACCATGTGGAAGACCTGGAAATATCAAACCCTAATCTTACACATGCATTAGATAGTAATTATAGAATAAAAAGGGATAAAAATGGGTTAGTAAGGATAGTCAAGCTAGCCTTAAAAACCCCTAGTGAGTAAGTGCTACCTACATAGATAAAAATGGCCTCACGCTGATGTAAGTCTCCCTCTTAGAGTGATTATGTGATCTATGGTGAGGCGAATAAAATGCTTAAGCTAGATTGTTAATAGAAATGCTCGATAATATATGCCCTTGACCTAAAATAAAAAATATTTAAACCTTATTGTTGACTATTTAGAACACTACATAATTTAAATAGGAGAAAATAGTGATCTTTTTTTTTAATGTGTAGTGTTTTTTCTAGAGATATCTAGTGTGGGTAGAATGAGTAGCCTTGATGTGATTTTATAGGAGAAGATTTAGAATAATTTTGCTAACCAACTTGACAAGATGCATGTGAAAGACATTTTATAATGTATCAATTCAAAAAAGTTATCATTGGAGTACAATAGATAAGGCCACACTAGGTTACAATGTCACAGTGCATCCCTATCCAACTAGTGTTGACTTGTCCTAAGAGATTAGACACTATTGAGAAAGGTCTGATAGGAAATTGTGGGATGAATAGGGATGAATTAAATTTAAATAAGATGTTTGGATGGTATTTTCAATGTTTATAAGAATAAAGTGGGGGTAAATGTAGACACATAAAATTAATCATTGAGTGTTTGACAATAGTTATTCTAGACATCCTTACCCTTATTTGGTTTATTCATTATTTCACTAACTCAAAATCTATGAGAAAACCCTCACTATATTATAATCATTGAAGATATCATACAGACATCCTTATTTTATTTGAATTCATCCTTATTCATCCCATAAGCTCTTATCAGACTTATCTTAACAGTCTCTGGTCTCCTGTAACAAGTTCACACTAGCTAGATAAAGACGCATTATAGCCTTATCCCCTAGTGCACCCTTATCTCTCATGCTCCAATGATCACTGTTTTGAATCAAAATGTTACACAATATCTATCTCTCATATCTTGTCAAGTCGGTCAAAAAAATTATTCCATATATTCTCTTATAAAATCACATCAAGGCTAATCATTTTAACCACATGTGATCTCTTTATCAAAATCACTACACACTAGGCAAAAGAGCACTATTATCTCTGATGTCAATTATAAAGTTTTTTAAAATTCAATAACTAAGTCTGAATATTGTTTATTTCAAGTCAATGACATATATTGTCAAGCATTTATACTAATCATCTAGCCTAAGCATTCTAATTGCATCACCACATATCATAAAATCACTCTAAGAGGGATAAATACATTGACTTGAAACCCATTTAGGTTATGTAGGTAGCGATCAATCACAAGGGATTTTTTAGGCTAGCTCATATATCTTTACTAACCTATTTTTAGCCTTTTTTGTTATCTAATTACTATCTAATGAATGTGTAGGACTAGGATTTGATATTTTTAGGTATTTTATGTAGTATAATAACACACAAAGATCCATAGTCACTCATCAAGAGCAGTCACATAGACAGAGATTGACAGATCCATAATAGAGTCATCCAAGATGTGGTTATAGTAGCCAAACAAGGCTGTAGTGTGCCTATGTCCACCTCCTACACACTTGTCCCAATAAACTATGAATCACTATTTTTAATATAACCCTATCTACAGGTCAATTTAACATAATGTGCACTTACAAAAAAATTATATAGTCAGATCTATTACTATTTTGAGGGACACTCTCTAACCCTAGCCTATTTTACTATTTTTAGTAAGTTTATGATTTCAACAATGTTTTTAGATCAATGTATTTTCATATCATATCAATATGTGTCAATATTTCCATTTCAATAGTTTAATTCAAAGTAAATTTAAGTCATCTTAAATTAAAAAGGGTTAAACACAAACCTCCACACATTGCTAAATATATAATCCACAACATTGTTCATCTTAGAAACATGGCCACTTATTTGATATCACAGGTGCCACCTAAAATTGATTTTGTATCATTTCCCATGCCTCTTCCCATTGTAGTCAATTTAATGTATGAATTACCCACCAAGTCACAACAACACTTTTTAGAGCATAGTTTTGTACACTGACTCTCATGTCTATATTCGAGACATGTTATTTTATCCTAAAAATAAATTATGCTAAATCTTTAGTTGTAAAACACTAGGGCAACTATCTCTCATTAGTATGGACCATTCTCATAGGCCTTACTTCATGATCCCCACATGCCCAATTTAGGATGTATTTATCTAAGTCACCACTTTTGGAGGACACAGCTTCTCATGCTAGAGTTCCCTCATTTGTGGGATTAATATAATCCATGTCTATAGGATTTGCTGATATAAAAGGTCAACTTATGACTTAGTAGGATATTTCACTAATGGATATTTACATTCCTCCATGTAGAATTGTGGAATGGATCCATTATTTAGACAGCTTGATTGGAAAACTCCTATGTTTTATGCAACTATGGGAACTAGTGTGCCTATTGTGTGAAATAAGGGAATTATCTTATTCATAAGGCCTAGGGCTTTACTTCTGAGACAATTTTAAACCAATTATCTCCTTTTTATATATAAGGTAATTAAGGCTCTTTTAGGATGATATAAGGCTTACTTTCAACCTTGTTCAATGACATGATAATGATATTATCTCTTTACTAGGATTCTAGTTGATTATATTTTGTATTTATAATCATATAACCATCATAAGTCCATTTCTACATGATTAACATAGGATAGTGCATTTTATCAATTTTCATATACTTAAAATTCCCCATGTAGACTCAGATCAACCACTTGTATCCCTACATCCTCAAGTCTCCCAATAGATTCCCCTTGGCCATAGTCTACGAGACTTAATGTGACAAGATTTTAGTTGAGAGTTAGTTTTCTAATGGATTCTCATATCAGCCCTGGAATCATATTCACCATATTCACAAAATCAAAGACACCATTGATAACTTCATAGCCTATGAGTTATATGTCCATTCTATAATCAACATCCCATGGTTTTTTATCCTTACATACCAAGCCACATTTTTTTCTCATTATTGTCCCCTTTTCACATAATCAAACAAATTATGTAATAATTTTGTAATATTATATGTGATATACACAAAGTACTTACCAGCTTGAGAAGCTTTGACAAGGCTATAACCACACCATCTTACCTTAATATATGAACAATCTGACCATATCTATCTTTATTACATAAAGTACTTACCATATTGAGAAGATCTATCAAGGCTATAACCACTCCATCTTGCCTTAATATATGAATAATATGACCATACATACATACATCTACTACTGTAACATCTCCCTCAAAAAAAATTTGATTTTGTATAAATAAAATAACTGAGTAGCTTCAGTCATCAGGACCTTTTCTCTTATAAGATCTAGGTACTTATCCTACCAAACTTTTCAAATAATAGTCTCTTGAGGCATCTCCAATGGCAGTATCCCTTTCCCCTTATATTTATTTCTAGTGATAGCTTATTTGAAAGTTAGATCTTTAGCGTGAGAGTTCATCATATTGATATTTCACACTACCTTATGTTACCTTTGCTTCTTTAATATAAGGGAATCCTCAATATTATGTTGCCCAGTAATTCTACACTATTTCTTCCTCTATGGGTTTTATGGATAATTCGGTGTGAAATGATTAATCTCACCACACAGGTAATAACAAATTAACTATTTGCAATGTCTAACCCCTTGTCTATGATTTTGATTTTGTACCCACCTCAGTAACCTCCTTCACTTTATAGTGACCCCCATCCTAATTGTTGACCATCATATCCCCCATACTATCTTTGTGATGAAAGGGGAGCCCATATCAATTGTTATTACAAGGATGTAGTATTCCTACCTTGTTGGTATTGTGGAGACTAAGGTGTCCACCCTGATTGATACTATGAAGACTTTGATATCCAACCTGCTTGGCCTAGAGATGATTTTAGCATCCACCTAGCTTGGTACTATGTGTATTGAGGCATCCATCTAGTCGTATACTACTTTGTTAGTAGACCCCAACCACCTTGTGTTTACATTTTAGCATCTAGAATCAATGCACTTGGTTTTGTAGCTAGAGACTACTGTTCAACTAATGTGAAGACATTTTGGGTGATGTCTTCTTTTAACGCTTATAGAGCACATTATTTTTTCTCATCATGGTTATGTGATTTGAAAAAAAAATAGAACATACTATGAGGTTGTTGTATATATTTTTAAAATAGATAACATTTCATCGTGGAGTGTCCTACTATGCAATAAATTTCATAGAATTATGCTTTGATTTTAGGACATTCATTACTATAATGTACCTATTTCCTGCACATAGTACACCATATTACCAACTTAGGTCTATTATTTTATTGTAGTTTCTCCATCTTGTGTAAGAAAACATCTATCTTGGCATATGTTTTTGTAGGAGGACATTCTCCATAATATTATATCTATTCAACTCAGATCGTAATTGATCATGTGCTAGCTTTACTAGAGAACTGAGTTTGTTCATTAGTAAACATGATCTTTGGATGCAGGCCTTCCATAAACCAAGTAGCCTTATCTGAGTCTATAAATTGAAATATTATTGTATTCATCACATAATATAACCTATGATCTTCCAAACTGATTCTCCTAGTTTCTATCAGATATCCTTCAAGTCCTAAATATTCTGACATGCACATTTTTTCATCTTGAACTACTAATCAATTTATTTTTTACTTGTTTCAAAGTCAATTATCCCTGGTTATTTTTAAACATAAACACTAGAGCTCTACTTGTCAAATCTCCTATGAGCTCATACCTTTTAGCATCATCAATGGTCACACATATAACCTGTCATTCCATCTCATAGGGTAACAAATATTATTCTAGGTCAAAGGACCCATCATATGGTGTTAGAGTGACAAAAAATTCCACAATAAGAGCCACACTTCCTATGTTTTTACATGATCCAACTAGTTGTTTTAGAATTGATTTAATATGTGTCTTCAAATTCACTACAACTATATTTAGATTACTAGTACCCTTCTAGCAACTTCTCAGTTTTTATGTACTTTCTAAATTTATCTAGGAAATCATCAAACCACTTATTAACTTTCTTATCTTTTGAACTACTTTTTTTATTGATAAATTGAGCATAGGGTATGTGCCCCCTTAGAGTGAATGATCCTTATATAGAGTATCTATCTTACTCAATCATGATCCTAAAACAACCTTGTGATTCAACGTGAAATATTCAAAATATTATGTTTCATCATCACCAAAAAATATCTTCCCCATTAATTGCTTCTTAAAACTATTATCTAATTGATCTAGTTATATCTCTACAACTACCCACTATATCTTTGGCCTCTTCCTTCTTTTTTTTCTACGTCGGTCTCTAAATTTTGGATGATCTCTATTATTTATGTGGTTCCTTTTAAGACTTTACAGTCCCCATCTATGGAGTCATCATATTCTTTTGAATGTCTATTTCCTCCTACTATATTTGTAGTCTCTAGCCTACTCCTACTAGTAGTTCTTTTAGGATCACTTTGTTTGTTCCATCTCGGTTATAGTAATTTTCATTGAAGTCTCAGAATTACTTTCTCACTCTACTTGCATCATATATCTTTAAGATTTAGGTTTAGGTTCCTTATCTCAATTCTTCATCATTCAAATTTTATTAGTCTGCATCCCCATATCTCCCTTGGTGATTACTCCATGTCAGTTGGGATTGTAACCATGGCCTTATCCATAACCAACATTTTCAATAATGTAAGAAGTCAGTGTAATAATTTACCATGAATTCATTAAATAAATAAGTTGTACACAAATTCAAACATAATATATCCTTGAACAAAAAATTCAATAACATATCCATCAATTGTAATCTTCATCTAATGATCAATTGCATGGGTCCAATCAGTATCCAAGTTACATAATTTTTTGTTCTTTTCTTCATTCTAAACAAAGTACTATGTTTATCTAGGTGTGAAGTAGTAATACTCAAACCTTGAAAACTAAGAGACCAATAATTTAGGTAATTTTTACAATAAAATTTCATAAATATTGCAATGGGTATGTTCAGCTATAATTTATTTAGCATAGCCTCCTATTCTTCTAGCTTCTTCCTCTACAAATTTTTGTATCTTTTCATCCAACCAATATTAAAGGTCTCTTTTTCTGGGCAACCATCTCAACATTTTTCATTCCATGCTTATCACACCATTGTTATCAATGGTCCCTATATGTGTTAAATATGTGGGCATCTTCACCCACCGATATACATCATAATATCATCTCTCTATATACATTATAAATATTTCAAGTTGAGATAGTGTAATCTTTATTGTTATGATTAGCTATGAGAGTTGTTTTATCTTCTTGAAAATGAAACACTTTCCTTTGATCATGTAGTTGAAACCTTGATGAATTATTTACCTTAAATAAAAAAAGAGGTTGTGATAAGATTAATTTATTACGTGGATGAGTAAGTACTTAGAAACTAAGTGTTTTAACTTGAGGTTGTATGATTTCTATTCTTGTAGTACTTTCATTATACCTCATGTTGAATTTGGATTGATGAATCGTAAGTGAATATTTTTAATGTATGGAGTGAGTTTAAATAATCTTTGATTTAATCTGAAATTGAAGCTATGTATCAACTAGTCTATCCTATAATTACTAGTTGTTAAATTAGTAGTGTTGTAAGTGAGACTGTTGACCAAAACTTATACTAAATAACTTCAAATATGAAAGTATATTCTTGTTGGTATTATTTGCTATATACCTGAAATAAAATAAAAAATTAAACATGAAAAAAAATTCTCAATATGAACCATTATGCCAACTTCTCTATGGACCATTCTTTATTAATAAATAAGACTAAAACAAGTCTATTACAAGATAACTTGTATGACAAATTATGTTTAAATTAAGCATAAATTAAAAACTTAATTTAAACCTTTACTTAAAAATAAAGTAATTTACAAAAAAAAAATTCTAAAAATAGACTCAAAGAACACTAAAATCAGACTCAAGCAAACAGGTTGACTTATTGATAAGACAAGGTCAATATGTAAGAAGTCTTTCTCAACAAGTAAACAACTCATACAACTTAGTCAAGATAGGCAACCCAAATCCATAGAAAATAGGAAATTCATTAAAATAAAATTAATTTCAGCTAACTCGACTCTAAAATGTGTGGTCCACCTCTTGGGAATGAATAGATAAATGTTTGAGCTCAGTTAAGTACACTTTCAGTGAACTAGCACTTCTAACTATTTTTTAGGAAGTTCTCAAAAAATATTTGAAATTGATGAAACAATTAATCTAGGACATAAATATATTAACTAAACTTCTTAAACTAATAAAACACTAAATAAACTAAATTTAATATGAATACTTAAGTGCCCATATTGGCATCATACTCAACATTCCCTCTTTGATGTAAAGAGGAGAGATGCATATTATCTCCTTAAGTCTTCTATGAATATGCTTATGCAATATCTTGGTGAGAATATCAAAAAAATAGTTTTCACTTCTCATATACTCAATGACAAAGTGTTTATCATTGACAAAATGATGTTTGACTTCAATATACTTAGTTCTAGCATGGAAAACTAGATTCTCAGATTATTGTATTGCCCCATTGTTATCACAAAAAATATGTGTTGGCTCAAGTTGAGCTTCTCTAAAATTAGTTGAGTATTTTTATCCATAGTATTTGTGTGTAAGCTGATTAAGGGATGTATATTCAACTTCAGTGAATGATAATGTAATTATAGTTTGTTTCTTTGAAGACCAAGAAACTAACTCACTTCTCAATGTGAAACAATAACTTGAAGTTGACTTCCTATCATCAAGAGATCCTCCCCAATATAAATATATGTATCTAATTAGATATAATAAAATTATTGGTCTAAAATTAATAAAATCATTATAATTATATCTTTCATATTTGAAAAAACTCTTTACTGATTACAAATTCTTGAGTAACGGTTTTCTCTTAAATCATGTAACAACCTTGTTGAGTGCTAACGAGAAATACATGATTTTTTTATTTAAACACAAATACTATAAAGAGATTACACCATGAGAATCTAAGCAGTGATTAGATAAAATATTTTAAATGTGATAACTATAAATAAGTATATGACAGCTAAGTAGTCATTGATCAATATCAACATATGTAACACATCTTTATACAAACATAGCAAGTAATTACAGATAACCAACCACTGTTGGTACAATACATAGTATATAAGTAATTACAATTCTTCATGATAATTTTTTGAATAATAAGTACAATACAATACATTGTACATATAAGATATATGTCTCCTTTGGAGCATAGTTCTTGAAATTTAGTATTTGTGGTAATCTCAAGTGTCGTCTCAAAAGTAGTAATGTTGTAGAGAGGGAGAGCATCATCCGAATGATTTTTCACACCAACCATGGACCAACAATCCTAAACATTAATCTCATCAAGGAATCCCTTCATGGATGAGTAGATAGTGATGGTGTGGGAGTCCAGAGAGACAAGTAAGTACATGTATGATGTATGATTTCTAAAATGAAAAATGCAGCATATCATAGAAAACCTATTCTATTGTAAGATATCACACAAACATGTAAATCATACTCATGAAATGATAATGTCTCACTAAACATACTTTAGCTAAAGTTTTAATAATAATAAATAATAACGATCTATAGATCAATCAAATTCATATACACCACTTGATCAGATTGCCTTCATCTGGCATTGTGATGCTAGTAAGCCAGTAAAGTTTGTCTCACTCCTTACTCAGTATCAACAAATCAAGATTGGTCAAGCATAATTTAACCATAAGATTCATAAAATTTAAATTCTACTAGAAACCATATCACATAACATGCTAAACATAGGAGTAATCAAAACATATATTTATTTCATCAAATGTATGAATGAATATTACATTATTATCTATCCCATACTAGATATGATGACTAAAGTTTATACCACCTAGGTAAAATACACATTCAACTACAGATTTTAATTACTATAATTAGTTTCCAAACATTTTACACCCTATGATAACCCATATTACCATATTTTAGTACTCTAAGACATAACTACTAGTTTTCCACATTCAATCATATAAAGTAGTCTCAAATACATGGAACATAAGCTTTTATTAAAGTAACTAGAATATAACAAAGCAAGTTATGGTTCCCTTGAAACACATGATATTCTCTACTAGCATTCGTTACACTCTCCAAGGTTATATGCATGCATACATAAAGTCCTACTAACTGTCATAAAACCTGCTATTCATAGTAACAACCAACACACATACACGTAGGCTATCAAACATAGGTGTGAGTCTAGATATAATAATTATAGTATGTACCATCTAATTATAACATACATTTATACTGTAGTACTCTATGACATCACATATTATCATAATTCATTGATTATGAACCCAACTACATAATTATGGATAGTCGTATAATTCAAATGACTCATCATCATAAATAATAGTCTAGTAAGTATAGGTTATACCACCTAGATAGACCCTATGTTTAAACTACATACTAACAATAAAAAAAATATAACTTATAGGCATACCTCATGATGCACTATTATATGTTAAATATGTCTAAACACTTGTACATATTAACACTCTCATAATATGCACCGCATACAAGTATCCAACGTTGAATATATACAAAATAATAGTCAGTCATAATCTTTACAGAGAAATAGAGAACTCATAAACTGGTTATGAACTTCCATTCCAACAACTCGTTCTATTTTTTAGGAGACTATTCCTTAAGGTTATAGTTTTGGATTCCTAAGAAAATTTATGTCTTAATTTAACCACCCCTTGTTATAGGTATCAAAAAGTACTTGCACCCCATAATATATAAGTACTCAATTGAAATGTAGTAATTATACCACTATTTATTTATGATTCTTATCAATAACTCCCAATACGTAGAACTTCTATTGTCACGAAATATGAATATTGACAATCTTTAAGGGATTCAGTAATCTAATACTCTTTCATGGATTTTATCCCTATCCAAATAGATTCCAATTTGACATATCCAAAACATACATAATTCCATACTCAAGTTCTCAAGAGTGCATAGTTTTTCATTCAGGTTTCACATATAAGTATTCGGCAATATACTAATTTCTCTTATACAATACACAATAGTTTCACAGATATATAAATCACTCAAGTTGTGATAATATACTAATCAAAACTATGCAATAGGCACACACAAGTAAGATTCTATTATACATAAATCTATAATATAGTTGATAGCCACTTGAAGAACTATAATTAGAGGTACACAGCCACTATCAAGAATCAACTAGATATCCTTATTAAGTTATAATCCATTTTTGTGATATAGAGGATTTGTAATAAATATCCATAGATAATTGGTAGAACCTATTACAATAGAAATTATAGCATTTACATATAATATCATTATTTATATGGGTAAAACCGTTTAATATATGTTATCATCAGGCAACATGAGCATTTATTCAAATGTGGATTAAAACATCATGTTAATTTATCATACATATAAATTACCTATCCATTATACTTGCATAATATTACATTGATTTATCATAATATGTTTGTTATTTATACCATATAAAGACATAATTCTAGTGAGATACCATGGATACCATACAAAATTGTTGTTAATATATATATATATCACTAACATGTATCTTGTATAAATAATACCACATGTAAATTTAACTCTTTGAATAAATGTCCTACTATTCTAAATGCTATATTTTTCTATAATACCATAATACTCAAAACTCTTTATAATATCTTATTTATACTTTTGCATCTTTTTAGTTCCAAAACCTATAAGCCTAATAGGTTATGGTTATGTGTGTAAGTTATAATTTCCAATTTGATTTCATTTGTAGTGGTTATTCATATTATATATATAATTTGCCTATGAATTTATACACCATCTGTCTAGTCAATCAAGTCATATATAATTCACAACATATTATAGAGATGTATAAATGCAATACCCATTACATATATTTATAGATAATAAAACTTATTTATACATGTCTCCCAACCTTACTTTGGGGAACATTGTATCATATGTATAATAATGAGATATTTTGATGCAGAGGATTCAAATCATTATTTCTCACTTGTCTTTATCTCTCTCTTAATCTAGCTTTATCATTCATTACTTACCAATGGCTCGTGCTTTCTCTATGAAACTGTGGGTTCTTTAAAAATCAATAGACTCAATACCTTATACAATCTCTTTATACTCTTGTAGTGTCACTCTTACAAATTGCAAACTACTCACACTACACTCTCTTTTTCTTGAATCATATCCTCAGATCTCTCTCTCCTTTTACACTCGACCCTCATATACTTGGGATACACAAAAACTACAAACACTCTCTTTACATTCTCCTACATTTTACTTACCTTGAACATCAATCATTGTCATGCTCTTTATATTTATAATCTCTTGTTATTCCACAATTACAAATCCCCTACACAACCTTATTAAAAAACATAGTTTTATTGACTGTATTGGCACAATCCACATATTTTCTTTGCGTCCTCCATTTCATCTTTATTAAACTTAAATTTTCCATGGCATTTGTCCCATATGCTTGACTTTATGCAATTACTTTCCTACTGATGCTTTCCCACTTCTCATGATTACACTTTGTTCTAGTTTTAGACACCTTTTTCAAGTTTGATATCTTCTCGTGCAATCTCTAATCACCCTTTAATCATGTATTCCATAAAACTCTAGTCATGTAGACTATCTGATATAGGTAATATAGGGTTTTAAATTTTATTTACCTTTCTTAAATGAATATTCTTTACTTCCAAGCTTTCAAAAGATCTTTACCAAATTTGTGAGATATATTTCCACTCTCTCCACATTTTAGATTTCCTGCACTGATCTCAAGTGTCTTTCAAAGGTCTCTCCAAGATCGTAGTCCTTCCTTAATGACTTTTAGTTCTCCTTTCATTTGACCACAACTACTAATTCAAATGCCTGAATGGGGTTATATCAAAAACTTACCACAATGTCCCATATTTACCTTACCTATCTCTGTGTTTAACTGATTGATTTCTTGATTATTAAAAATTTAATGAGAAACTCACAATACAATATGTATTCCCTTTATGATTTTACCCATTTGAGAGCCAATTATTATTACAATCCTCTCTTCATCCAACTATTGTTGACGTTGTGGATTACACCCTTGAAAGAAGGCTAGGCTTCTCTCTTCCATGTGGTATGATGGAGACTCCCCTCTTGCTATGGGTCTGGCAAAACTAAGGGGAGAATCTCTAGATAAGGGCTAGCTCCCTTTGATGCATCTCTGAAGTCTTTTACTACTACTGCTAACAATGGGGGGGTGAAAAAAGAGAAGGATACAACCAAAATAGAAACTAATCTAAGTGGTGATGGACCAAACAATTTTGATCTACTTAGTTATTCACACTTCAGACTATAAGACATACACTTTATCTTATGAAAAGACCAGACTGTAGGGAGCTTTAACAATGGGCTTAATGAAGACACACATAAAATGAACTTACCATAGGCACTGTAGAAAACACACTGTCTGATAACCCTTTTTTGTCTCTATGCTCTAGGTGTAGCACTTCATGTTAACCTACATAAATGGTGCTCTATCTACACTGGGTGTGTTGGTGTCAATTTGTGAAAGCATCAAGCTAAAATAACTGAACACAAAATTGATACACAGACACACTCAAAAGCATAACTAGTCAGATAGAGGTAAAACACATTCTTATTGATCAAAGGTGAATTTTGGTAGGGCTTCGCCTTACAAAAATGAGAGATATCTTCCTCTCTTGAGAGGTTACAATATATAGCATAAAGAGAAAGACTTTTGGTGCCTTCCAAAACAAGTAGCCCATGCTACGTTGAATGCCTTGGAAAGAGGAAACTTGTTCATGTTGGTGTCATCCTTCTAGAAATGGCCTAGAAGAACCATGTTGTAGATGTTGCAAGTCTTGACTTTACAACTTAAACCATCTTAAATGTTCTTACAAAAGCATGGGTCACTTTGTCTCATCTGCAGCAATAACTTCATGTGTTGACACTTTTGGTGTGCCACCTGGGCTATTATATTCTTTTCTATGCTTGACTTATGTGTGTGTGGATGCACTTTCATTATTTTCTATCTCTTTTCTGGTAACTCAGCTCTCGGGCTATCTTTTTGTCTTTTGCTGGCTCTTTGTGCTACTTTCTCGGTGGGTCACTAAGTTTCCATCGGGTCTTATGCCCCTTTGAATTCTTTTGGGTTTGCGCCATTCGAGCTCTTTCGAGCCACTTGTTATGAAGGCATTAGTCCTTTGGCTTGTCCTCAACAACTGACGCATCCTGTCAAAATTAATGTCTATAGTCCTATCACTATTCAAAAACCAAATGGCTATTTCATCACCATAAATTTGACATCTGCAGGCCCATCGCCATTTGAAAGCCAACGGCTAGTTTGTTGCCTTGAATTTGATGTGCTCAGGCCTGTCACCCCTTTGGCAATTCCTTCGGCCCTTTGTATTCCTTATCTTCTAAATTCCTTTAGACAAAATGTCTGAAGGAAATCTTCCCTTCAAATCCCTGACCCTTTGTTCTTTCAGTCTTTTTCTTCGGACAAATTCCTTCAGACAAAAAGTTTGAAGGAATTCCTTTGGGCTTTTGTCTGAAGGAATTTGCCTTTGTCCCTTGTATTTTCCTTTAGACATTTTGTCCAAAGGACCTTTGCCTTTTGCTGTGGATTTCCTTTGAACATTTTGTCTGAAGGAATCCTTTGCCTTGTTCACTTTTCCAAAGGAAACTTTCCTTCTGGGTCTTCTGCCTTGTTTTCTTGGAATGCACTTCTTCCCTTCGCAAGGGTATATTGGGCCCAAAGTTACCCTTCAGAACCTGCTGAAAGGTCCCATTTGGTTACCTGTCTGCCCTCTGTAAGGGCACTTGTCCTTCAGAACCTTGTGAAAGACTTATATCTCTTTGAAGTTGGCCCATTCCTTTGTCAAAAGGCTTGTGAAAATTAGCTACCCATAGTGAAATAAACCTATGGATCAACCTGAAACATCTACAAATCTCAAGTCACTTGGCTCTTTACAGAACAGGTCTACTATAAAGGGAAATGGAATAATTGCAATAGGGGGAATACACCCAAGATTGATGGCTCAGGACAGTAGGGAAAGAAAGGAGACCAATTTTTTTGGCCTGTAGGACCAAATATGGTCAACAATTTGGTGATTCACAAGGGAAGCATGCCTGTTATGCTTGAGAAGACTGGTAGCCTCAAAATCCATTGGGCATGGAGTCAAGATGTAGCTTAAAAGAGTTAGCAACATCCTTCTAAAGACCTATGAACCAACAAATCTTTACCCCAAGCAATAAGGAAAAAATAACACACAATAAGGCTAAAAAAACACTACACCTGTGCAAATAGCATTTAGGGAAAACAAAGACAACTGAAAGAAAAGATAACTAGGTACATTTGCCTCTCTCCTGGATCAAAGGTAAAACTTCTTAAGTCTCCTTCATGGCAAGAAAAATTATGTTGCCAGACAAGTGACTGAATGGAATGAAGACTTGGTGACTTGCCCTTCTTGTCTTCCACCTTTATGGGCTTGTATCTGAGTGGATCAGGGATAAACATGTCTCCAACATATATGTAGTCATCTTGCTCTTGGAAGCTTGCCTCATGCTGACCCTTCATGCTAGTGTATCTCACCAAGAAGTCAATGGCTGCTAGCTCATCACCATAGGGATCATCTAGCTCATAACCCCCTTGATATGCATTATGGATTGACTTGTTCCCTTCTGCCTCATTAAAGAGACTATCAAACTTATCTTCTACTTCCTCATGGCTTTCTTGAAGAAGGGTGACTGTTGTGATGTTTGAAATGAAATCACAAACTACATGCTCATCCCATAGAACATCACTTTCTTGCTCAAGGCTCTCTTATTCAAAGCTTTCATCAAGATGGATAGGCCTCTCCTTTTCTTGCTAAAAAACTAGAGTCTCTAGTTGTCCAAAGACATGCTCCTGATCCTCTTCCAACTCGGGTTCCATGGCATGGTCATTCTCCTCATCAAAAAAAAAGTAAGTTCATCAAACAAGGGGGGAGAGAGCTCACCATTCTTACATTCTTCAATGTCCATTGTTGACAAATAAAATATGTCAACCTCATCTTCATATTGTTGGAACATATGCATGTTTGCATGACTTATGTCTTCTCCATTGTTGATGATGTCTTCAAAAGGAGAATCCATGATGGTTTCATCCTTATTTACATCTATGAGAGCTTCTTGATCAGCCATGAATTGGATACTCTCTTATTCACTTGCCTCTTTCAAAAAAGGTTCCTCCTTGAGAAGGGATGAAGTAGAAGGCTTAATGGTTAAACTCATGTGGAAGAGGAGGCAAACCCTGAGCTAGAATCAAATGATTCTCCTCCTTCCATTTGTCCAACACTTCATCCACATCAGATGTGGCTTGATAGCTCTCTTGGAGGGGTGTAGGTGGGGTGTTTTCAAATGTAGGATCTTCTGCTTGATTTGAACCATCCATCACACCTTGGTTGAGGAACCTCATACTAGATTCCAATTCTACAATTTGCTTGACTATATTCTCTTGGAAGAGCCCTTCTTAGAGGTCACAAGCATCATCATGATGAGTAGGAGCAGCTTCATATTATTCAATACTTCTATCAAAATGAATAGGCCTCTCCTCCTCCTTTTTCCTACCACATGATTCCATTGTTTGCTTCCAACTCATGACCCTGGGATTGGAACTTTTCCCTTGTGAACAGGCATCAACTTTATCCTCTTCAAGGTCCTGAGCTAGTTCATGATAGGCACTCCTATGCTAAAATATTTGAGGACGTTGAGGGAGAATGGGAAGGGTCTGCTCATGCATAGGAAGAGCTGCTTCAAGAGAGGTGTGTTTCTTTCCAAAATATATAGGGTGATTCCCATCACAAGAGGCTCCAAATTCTAAAGAATTGAGAAGGTTAGTCTCCATGAGAGGTTTCTCTAATGCCCTTTGATGTTGGAAAGCTAGATATAAGGGATTAAGAGCAAGAGTGGTTATTGCATCAAATGAGCTAGAGTGAGCAAGTGCTATTTGGTAAAAGGGATTTGGTGCACAAGAGGGGGCTTTTTTTAGAATAGGAGGGGGTTGCTTTTGAATGGGAGAAGGCACACAAGGATGATTACCTTGAATGAATGGACTCTCCCATTTTGATACTTCGTACTTCATGGATTGCAAGGTGTGAGCTTGCCTAAATAAGCACTCCTCTTTGTACATAAGCTCTTGCTGATATCTATTCTGCTCTAATCTATTTATCTCCATCACCTGCTTCTCAAATTCTAGCATTACTTCCTTTACACTTGGTGAAGGGTAACTAGGAGAGCTTCTTGAGGTGATGCCATGAAAATCCTGAGCTTGATCAAAGTTATATGAAGGTAAACAAGGTCTATGCTACTGAGCGATGGGATTATACATACCAAAAATGTGATTTATTGATGGCACTAGGACTGCTTAACTAGTTGATTCAACTCAGAGTCACTATTGGTATTGGTTAAAATACCTCCAAAGGCTGATTGGTTGAAGAACACACCAAAAACCCTTCAACTCCTTGGACAACTTGTCTCACTAGGCATGCCAAAAACTGTTGATGCTATGGATTGCACCCTTGAGAGAAGGCTGGGCTTCTCTCTTCCACATGACACAATGGAGACTCCCCTCTTGCTGTGAGTCTAGAAAAATTGAGGGGAGAATCTCTAGATAAGGGCTAGCTCCCTTTGATGCATCTCTGAAGTCTTTTACTACTGCTGCTAATAATGGGTGGGGGGTGAAAAAGGAGAAGGATGCAACCAAAATAGAAACTAATCTAAGTGGTGATGCACCAAATGATTTTGATCTACTGAGTTATTCACACTTCAGAATAGAAGAGGGTGGACATACACTTTATCTTATGAAAAGACCCGACTGTAGGGAGCTTTAACAATGGGCTTAATGAAGACACATAGAAAATGAACTTGCCACAGGCGTTGTAGAAAACACAGTGTCTAATAACCCTTTTCTATCTATGTGCTCTAGGTGCATCACTTCCTGTTAACCTAAAAAAATGGTGCTTTGTCTACACTAGGTATGTTGGTGTCAATTTGTGAAAGCATCAAGCTAAAATAACTGAACAAAAAATTGATACACAGACACACTCAAAAGCACAACTAGTCAGATAGAGGTAAAACACATTCTTATTAATCAAAGGTGAATTTTGGTAGGGCTTCACCTTACAAAAATGAGAGATATCCTCCTCTCTTGAGAGGTTACAATATATAGCATAAAGAGGACTTCTAGTGCCTTCCAGAACAAGCAGCCCATGCTGTGTTGAATGCCTTGGAAAGAGGAAACTTGCTCATGCTAGTGTCATCCTTTTAGAAATAACCTGGAAGAATCATGTTGTAGATGTTGCAAGTCTTGACTTTATAACTTAAACCATCTTAAATGTTCTTATAAAAGCATGGGTTGCTTTGTCTCATCCACAACAATAAATTCATGCGTCGATGCTTTTAGTGTGCCACCTGGGCTATTTTATTATTTTCTATGCTTGACTTATGTGTGTGTGGTCATGCTTTCACTATTTTCTATCTCTTTCCTGGCAACTCAGCTCTCGAGCTATCTTTTTGTCTTTTGCTAGCTCTTCGTGATATTTTCTTGGTGAGTCACTGAGTTTCCCTCAGGTGTTATGCCCCTTTGAATTATGTCGTGCCTATGCCATTCGAGCTCTTTCAGGCCACTTATCATGAAGGCATTAGTCCTTTGGCTTATCCTTAACAACTGATACATCCTATCAAAATTGACGTCTATAGGCCTGTCACTATTCAAAAACCAAATGGCTATTTCATCACCATAAATTTGACGTCTACAGGCCCATCACCATTTGAAAGCCAATGGCTAGTTTGCTACCTTGAATTTGACGTGCTCGGGCTTGTCACCCCTTTGGCAATTCCTTCAGCGCTTTGTATTCCTTGTCTTATAAATTCCTTCAGACAAAATGTCTGAAGGAATTCCTTCAGACATTTTGTTTGAAGGAAATCCTCCCTTCAAAGTCCCAGCCCTTTGTTCTTTTGGTCTTTTTCTTCAGATAAATTCCTTCGAACAAAGAGTTCGAAGGAATTCCTTTGGGCTTTTGTCTGAAGGAATTTGCCTTTATTCCTTATATTTTCCTTTGGACATTTTGTCTGAAGGACCTTTACCTTTTGCCATGGATTTCCTTTAGACATTTTGTCTGAAAGAGTCCTTTGCCTTGCTCACTTTTCCAAAGGAAACTTTCCTTTCGGGTCTTCTGCCTTGTTCTCTTGAAATGCGCTTCTGCCCTTCGCAAGGATATCTTAGGCCCAAAGTTACCCTTTAGAGCCTGCTAAAAGGTTCCATTTGGTCACCTACCTACCCTCCACAAGGGTACTTATCCTTCAGACCCTTGTGAAAGACTTATATCACATTCCTTTGCCGAAAGGCTTGTGAAAACTAGCTTCCCATAGCGAAATAAACCTTTAAATCAGCCTGAAACATCTACAAAGCTCATGTCACTTGGCTCTTTATAGAATAGGTCTACTAAAAGGGAAATGGCATAATTGGAGTGGGGGGAATATACCCAAGATTGATGGCTCAAGACAATAGGGAAAGAAAGGAGACCAATTTTTTTGGCTTATAGGACCAAAAATGGTCAACAACTATTCGATTCACACGAATTTGACCTTACCACTCTTTGCATGTGGTCAATACCAAACTAATACCACTTTAACACAATATATGGTTGAGTTATAAAACAAATTTGAATATAGCATATCATGTATTTTATCCTCAAAGTGTGTTATAGATAATTAATTGTGCATGTTACAGGTGCATCAATTTAAATAAAATCTTGAAACTGATAACCAGTCTTCTTATATTTCATGCCTTAACTAGATTTTAATCTTTATGTGCATACAAACTTTGAGAGGATTTAATAACATGCACTTGAATTTTTCTCAATCTAACAAAGGTCGTCAGTTTCTTGTAAAGAGGTTTAGATTATCTTGATTCAATTTTTAATAACCATCAACACTTACCACACTTACCTCGATTCCTCGTAATCTCTGAACCAAACTTTCCTCCACAAAATATTGGCTCACTGTCATATTCACATAACATTTACATAGAGACTATATTGTATCCAAATATCATATATGAGAAAGTTACATAAAATAATATTGCAAATATGAAGCAAATGACTCACCACAGGTTCAAGAATAATATAAAATGAACTTCTATCAATGTTCCTTTTACTTTTTCTATTAACTCATCCAATCTTGTTGCACATACAAGAAATATAGAGTCTGTCATGGTTTTCTCTACAAAAAAAATGAATTTTACATCCATTTGGGGTTCTTTTACTTGTTCCTTTAGAAAATCAACCCCTTCATTCTCTCATACATTGAATAATTCATTACACCCCACAACCATCTATATAAAAGACTCATAATTCTTATAACTAATTCTTGCTTCATAACATACAACTATAGAATTAAGATAAGTCAACTTCCATAATCTTTTCTTATTCTACCTCACCTCATATCTATCTCATTTAGATTTCAAACTTGTGGAATATTGCATTTATATGTGTGTAAATTATTTTTTTACATTTTTACTATTCAATAATAATTATTCATTCTTAGCTAACACAACCAACCAAATACTTATAGTTATTCAAAATAATTTTACCCCTATCTAATGCTCCTACATCAATCTTCTGGGCTTGGAAATTTTCATGGGAACCTACTCATGAAGCTTTTGATTTGCCCTTGTTATCACCATATTATTTTTTTGTTTGTCTTCTACCCTACACTTTTCATACAAATGAACCTATTCTTTTGATCCACACCTAAACTTGAACTTTTTTTTTCCCAATCATTTAATGAACTCTATTCTTCAAAGTCTTCAGTAGATTTGTGCTTCTCAATGTTCATCAATCCTCTTTCTTTTTATACCTTTTTCTTCCCATTTCCTTCTCAACTGCAAGCATCCAACTTTCTAGTTCAATTTCATATGAAGTTATTTATTCAATCTCTACCTACTCCTATTCAACTGCACCAACTTGCTTAACAAACTTTTTCTTTACATGTTTTGTGTCATATAAAGCCCCTGGAAGATGTTTTTCTCTAGATTTGGCTTTCATACTTAATCTCATTCATGTCTGAACTTGGAACCATTCTTGATATACCTTTTTAATTATCCGTGCATCTAAAATTATTTTATCTTCTTGTCCTTGGCACAAGGACTCTTGCTTCTTGGAAATGTTCGTGAGTTCTCTTGTGAACTCTTGTACCACTATACCTACAAAATCAGAAAAAATGTTAGATGAAAACTCTTCCAATGTGTTCTTCTTCCATCCCCATTGTTGAGGATTTTCATCATTGACTTGTGTATCCTAAACTTTTTTTTACCTCAAGATTTCTTTAGTTTCAAGCTCTCTAATGAGCTTATCAATTTGCTCTAAATCTACTTCTACTTCTACTACATCAACTAGCCTTTTAGGAGGGTTAAATAATTCCTCCAACATCCTCATTTCTTCTTTCAGTGAGATCTCATCTATCTCTCCACTTCTTCATCAAATTTAGGACCATCAAACTTAGATCCTGTATCTTTTTATATTTTACCTTTCATCTGCATTTTCTCTTTTGTGGAAATTGATTTCCATTCAACATCATTCTCCAAATGGATTTCATTACTTGAATTATTAGTCTTTACTAGAGACATAAAATTGGAAATTTTATGTTCTTCATGTTGTTTCATCCCCTGTTCTGGCAATTACTTATCTTTGGGTGTCAAATCTGATCCTTCTCCTTTCTACAAGTTAACTCTTATAATCATCTCATCACTTGATTCATCAATATTTTCAATTGAATTATTTAATGCATCATTATCCAAATATTTTTTTTTTACCTTTCACTTCACTGGTATTCTTATTTTTCTAAATTCTCCTTGGGCTTACCTTTGTCTTTCTAGTCTCTTCCTCATTTCTTTTGATACGTGGAGACTTCTTTTTATCTCAAGCTAGTCCAGACTTTATCTCGAAATATTCTCTTTCCTATACTGGTCTTCCATTTGAATTCTAAGCTTCAATAACCTTTTGATTGAATCATGCATTCTTCACTTCAACAACTAGTTTATTCATCCATTTTGGAAATACATACCCATGATTTATTGCAAGTAGATATTTAACATTGCCTTCATTTTGATTCATCTTCACATCAAGAATTTTAGTTTTAGATATAAGATTGAAATCAGAATTCAACTTTTTATTTAATTGTTCCATGGTCTGTTGCATTGTCTCATTCTCTTTCATATTTTCTTTGCTTGTAATCATTCTTTTTGAGTGTGCTTCCTTTCTTTCTTCTATTGGGATGTTGGCTAGAGCATCATGAAACTCTACACTTTCTTCCATTTCTTTATCAAAATGTTGAAGGATTTTAATTTCCTTCCTGGGAGCTTATACAACTTGCTCTCTTTCACTGTCAAATTCATTTGACTTCATGGGTGCTTTGCTTGCCCCATTCTTTGTAAACTGTAAGGCCTTATCTCTGACCCTCTTTTTGAGGTTCTTATTTCCTACATAAAAAAATTTAAATATAATGTTAAATAACCAAATCAAAGACCAAAATGTCCCTTTGAGTGTCTCCTTTGCTAACACTCTCCTCTTGATTTTCTCAAGTGCTTCTCCCTGCACTTTTCCTTCTTATCTATTCTCCTTAATGAGAACCTTATTTTGTTTCTTACCTGGCAAATCTCCACTCTTCAAGCCTTTATGGCTTATTTTCCTCATGGAAATTATCTCTTTCCTTCTTTTCCTGACAAGTGACTCTATAAGCCACTTAATTATTCTCTTCAAATGCCATCCACATGCTTGGCTTCCTTCTTTTGACCACTAAATCATCAAAAGATCAAGTTCCAACCTTTTTAAGTCTAATTTGAGACTGCTTATTTCTTTCTCCATTTCCATTTTACAATCTTACAAGCTTCCTGATTGCACTTTAAATTTGTTGTTATGTTCGTTTGTCATGAACAAATTATTTAATTGATAAAATCAAATCAAACCCCAAGAGCTTATAGCTCTGATACCAAAATAATAGTGCAGAGGATTCAAATAGTTCTTTCTCACTTGTCTTTATCTCTTTCTTAATCTAGATTTATCATTCATTGCTTAGCAATGGCTCATGCTTTTGTTAGGTTGTGGAGCTAAAAGCTTCAACGGTTGCAAACATGGAGGAGGTTGCTAAGTTCCAGGGAGACCGGCGTCGGCAGAGTGCAGTGCAGAATGAAATCGACATCGACAGGTGTGAGTTGAATACAACCGGCATCGGTAGGAGGTCGGCCGACATCGGTCACCTCTAGGCAGATAGGGACCGACATCGGTCACCTGTGGCGGTTCTAGAACTATTCGTTGCATGGACAGTTAGTTCATTAAACTGAGAGTTTGCATGTAAAGGCTAATTATAGTCTTGAGTTGCGTAATTAAGAAAGTCTAATTATTGTATGCATGAGATCTATATAATAGACTCATGGGTTGTATTGTAAAAGTGTGCTAGAAAGCCATTGAGCTTGAAGAGAGAGCTAGAGTAGCTCCTCCTAGTTCCAAAGGGGTGTTGAGTGTGTATGATCAGGGAGAGTTGTAGGTTGTGCAAGTTCTACTAGGAGATCCATCAGGGTACTGGTTGAAGAATCATAAGGACTTGGTGAGGCAAGGACAAGGGTTCTTCAGGGTGTAGAGATATCTACAAGGTAAGTAAGGTCTGTTGATTTGCAGGTGGCAGCAAGGAAAGGGAGATCTACTTGGAGTACGGTTGTGTACTTGGTGTACTGGCAGCATTGTTACTGACTGGTGGAGGTGAACACCAACTCTGTATTTGAGTTGATTGTTGGGACTGTAAGAGAGAGAAGGAAGAAGTCCTTGAGGCGTGGCAAGCCTTTGAGGTGGAAGAAGAAGTGGCATCTTCTTTATTGTATTTTCTTCTGAGTGATTATTAATAAAATTGTGTATTGTCTCTCATATCCTGTGTTGTTTCATATTTCTAGTTACTTATCATTCTGGTTAAATTCTATGTTTAGTTGCTAATACAAGAGGTAATCATATGTGCTCTAATTGAGGAGCAGGATCCTGACAGTTGGTATCAGAGCCTGGTTGTAGGTTCTAGAGCTTGATACCACTTGACAGTTGGTATCAGAGCTTTTGGTTGGGTTGACTAACAGGTGGTTTAGATCTGGTTAGTGTTTTTTGATTACAGGTCACTCTCAGGGGTTTCAGATTGAGTGGGAGTATAGCAATGGCAGAAGAAAGTAAGCTACGAATGGAGAAACTGAATAGCACGAATGGTCTGATTGATGGAAAGAAAGAGCAGGTAAAGGAAGATTGTTGGTCAGTAGAAGATCAACGTGTAGAAGTAGATGTTGTAGGTGTTGTTGCACATGTTGCTCTGGATAAAGTAGAATCTTGGTTTACAGATTATTTTGCCTCTTTCCATGTAGCCTGAAATAGAGCATCTTTTCATGGGTATGTCTTTGAAGACTTTGGAGAGATTTATTTAGGAGCTGGTGAGCCTTGTCAAATGATTGGCAAAAAGTGAAGCTAAAATTACAGATGGGTAACACACAGGTGTTGAAGAAGGTCATGCAGGTACCAGTCTTAGAGATGAGTCTAATTTCTTCAGGAAAGTTGGTTGATGGGAGATGCACAGTAACTCTCACAGTGGATGCACTTGAATTAGATGGTGGTAAGAAAGTAGGTATCCTTTATCTATCTACTTATATTACTGATTCACCTTCTATTGCAAAGATGTGGCTTTGTAGGCTTGGTCACATATGTAGGAGGGGAATGCATGTTCTTAAGCAGAAGACAGATATCTTTGATAAACTTAAGAACTGGAAAGCCTTGGTGTTCATGGAGGAGATGACAGACAGAGATCAGCTGAGGGGACTAAATTATTCTGAGTAGGGTTGTGTTGATTTGAATAGGGTTTTGATCCAAAAAGAGCTCGTGGGTAAAAATTCATCACTCACAGGCGAACACAGGTACTGGCATCAGTCAGGAGGAACCGACATCGAACAGACAGGCACCGACATCGGTCATGTGCAGATCAACAGAGTCAGTGGTGTCAGGTAGCAGGAATCGACGTCAGTCATACAGGAACCAATGTCGATAATAGGTACATCAGTGTCGGTCAAGAAACTGACGTTGGCAGACAGGGTCAGTCGTAGGAAATTGACGTCGATTGGGAGATGGCTGAGATCGGTCACTGGAATGGATATTGGGCGGACAACAAGCTGTCAGCGAGTCTCAAACACCCATATGGAGGTTAAAAAGGGTAAGTGAACCTTATATTCATTGTTCACCTTCTTACTAGTTGCTTACTGATGGTCGAGAACCAAGAAGATGTGAAGAGGCAATGCAAGTAGAATCTAGAAACAATGGGAGCTTGGCATGGATGAGGAGTGTGAGTCCTTGGAGAAGAACCAAACAGGTGTTTGTTGGTGGAGTTGTCAGCTGGAAGAAAGCACTGAAAGATAGATGGATTCCCAAGTTAAAGAAGAGAGTGGATGGATATGTGAGATGGAAGGCCAAGGTATATGGTCTTGAGGAAGCTGCAGGACAGTGGTACAGGTTTTGACAAGAGGATGACAAAGTAGGGCTTTAGTCAATGTCAGTGTAACTATTGTGTTTGTCTTTACCAGGTGGATGATGAGTCACGACATTATCTTGTTACTGTATGTGGTGTGGTTGCTTGTTGCAAGGTTACACATGCAGGGAATTTTTTGAGCTAAAGGTAAAGTTAGTTCAGAGGTATGTCATGAAGAATTTGGAGCAGTGAAATTCTTTGGCATAGAGATTTTGTCTCCAGTGGGAGCTGATGTGAAGACGATGTTGGCAAGGTTCAAGATGCAGGATGCATAATCGGTAAGCACACCAAGGGCTGGACAGTTCAAGCTGAGCTTAGAACAAGGTTCGAAATCACATAAAGTCTGGTGTAGACCTGAGTTTTCCCAAGTAGTGGGAGTTGTCAGAGAGTTTGGAGCCAATTTGGGAAGGTGGATTCTCAGGTATTTCAGAGGGACTAGCAGCAGGTTAACATGTTATGCAGGGTCAAGGACTTCACTACATGGATATGTAGGTTCAGATGTGGCAGGTTACTTGGATGATAGGAAAGGCATCACAGGGTGTGTGGTGGGTGGTCTTCAAGATGGAGCTTGAAGAGGGATACAAGCCAGTAAATGAATTAGATGATGTACAGGTACAGGTACAGTTGTAGCTATTTATCTCCAAGTGGGAGATTGTTAGGTTATAGAGCTAAAATCTTCAACTATTGCAAACATGGAGGAGGTTGTTGAGTTCCAAGGAGACCAACGTCGACAGAGTGCAGTGCAGAATGAAACTGACATCGACAGGTGTGAGCTGAAGACAACTGGCATCGACAGGAGGTCGGTCGACATTGGTCACCTCCAGGCAGACAGGGACTGACGTCGGTCGCCTGTGGCGGTTCCAAAACTGTTCGTTGCACGGACAGTTAGTTTGTTGAATCGAGAGTTTGCATGTAAAGGCTAATTATAGTCTTGAGTTGCATAATTAAGAAAGTCTAATTATTGTATGCATGATATCTATATAATAGACTCATGGGCTATATTGTAAAAGTGTGCTAGAAAGCCATTGAGCTTGAAGAGAGAGCTAGAGTAGCTCCTCCTAGTTCCAAAGGGGTGTTGAGTGTGTATGATCGGGGAGAGTTGCAGGTTGTGCAAGTTCTACTAGGAGATCCACCAGGGTACTGGTTGAAGAGTCATAAGGACTTGGTGAGGCAAGGACAATGGTTCTTCAGGGTGTAGAGATATCTACAGGGTAAGTAAGGTCTGTTGATTTGCAGGTGGCAGCAAGGAAAGGGAGATCTACTTAGAGTACGATTGTGTACTTGGTGTATTGGCAGCGTTGTTACTGACTGGTGGAGGTGAACACCAACTCTGTATTTGAGTTGATTGTTGAGACCATAAGAGAGAAAAGGAAGAAGTCCTTGAGGTGTGGCAAGCCTTTGAGGTGGAAGAAGAAGTGGCATCTTCTTTATTGTATTTTCTTCTGAGTGATTATTAATACAATTGTGTATTGTCTCTCATATCCTGTGTTATTTCATATTTCTAGTTACTTATCATTCTGGTTAAATTCTATGTTTAGTTGCTAATACAAGAGGTAATCATATGTGCTCTAATTGAGGAGCAAGATCCTGACAGCTTTCTCTATGAAATTGTGGGTTCTTTGAAAATCAATAGACTAAATACCTTATACAATCTCTTTATACTCTTGTAGTGTCACTCTTACAAATTGAAAACTACTCACACTGCACTCTCTTTATCTTAAATCATATCCTCAAACCTCTCTCTCCTTTTACACTCAGCCCTCATATAATCAAGATACACAGAAAATATAGACACTCTCTGTATATTCTCCTATGTTTCACTTCCCTTGAACATCAATCATTAACATGCTCTTTATATTGATAATCTCTTGTTATTCCATAATTGCAAATCCCTTATGTAACCTTATTATAAAACATAGTTTTATTGACTGTATTGGCATAGTCCACATATTTTCTTTGCATCCTCCATTTCATCTCTATTAAATGTAACTTTCCTATGGGCTTTATCCTAGACGCTTGACTTTATGAAATTACTTTCATACTGATGCTTGCCTACTTCTCTTGATTACACTTTGTTCTCATTTTAGACAACTTTTTCAAGTTGTATATCTTCTCATGCAATCTCTAATCACCCTTGAATCACATATTACACAAAGCTATGGTCACACAAACTATTTGCTATAGGTAATATAGGGTTTTAAATGTTGTTTGCCTTTCTTAAATGAATCTTCTTTACTTCTAAGCTCTCAAAAGATCTTTACTAGATTTGTGAGATATATTTCCACTCTCTCCACATTTTATATTTCTTGCACCAATCTCAAGTGTCTTTCAAAGGTCTCTCCAGGATCCTGGTCCTTCCTTACTAGTTTTTTATTCTCCCTTCATTTGACCATAATTGCTAATTCAAAAGCCTGAATGGGGTTATATCAACAACTTACCACAGTGTCCCATATTTGCCTTACCTATCTATGTTTAACTGATCAATTTCTTGATTACTAACAATTTAATGAGAAAATCATAATATAATATGTGTTCCCTTTATGATGTTACCCATTCAAGAGTCGGTTATTATTGCAGTCCTCTCTTCATCCAATTATTCGATTCACACAACTTTGACCTTACCACTCTTTGCATGTGGTCGATACCAAACTAATACCACTTTAACACAATATATGGATGCGTTATAAAATGAATTTGAATATAGAATATCATGTAGTTTATCCTCAAATCATGTTACAGATAACTAATTATGCATGTTACGGGCACATCAATTAAAATAAAATATTGAAATTGATAACCAATATTCCTATATTTTGTACCTTAACCAGTTATTAATCTTTATGTGCATGCAAACTTTGAGAGGATCTGATAACATGCAACTTGATTTTTTCTCAATCTAACAAAGGTCATCAATTTCTTGCAAAGAGGTATGGATTATCTCAATTCAATTTTTAATAACCAACAACACTTACCACACTTACGTCAATGCCTTATAATCTCTGAACCAAACTTTCCTCCATAAAATATTGGCTCACTATCATATTCACATAGCATTTACACAAAGATTGTTTTGTATTCAAATATCATATATGAGAAAGTTACATAGATAATACTACAAATATGAAGCAAATGACTCACTACAGGTTCAAAAATAACAAAAAATAAACTTATCAATTTCCCTTTTACTTTTGCTATTAACTCATCCAATCTTGTTGCACATACAGGAAATATAGAGTTTGTCATGGTTTTCTCTACAAAACAAATGATTTTTACATTCATTTGGGGATCTTTTACTTGTTCCTTTCAAAAACCAACCCCATCATTCTCTCATACATTGAATAATTCATTACACCCCATAACCATCTATATAAAAGACTGACAATTCTGATAACTAATTCTTGCTTCATAACATACAACTACAGAATTAGGATAAGTCAACTTCCATAATCTTCTCTTATTCTACCTCACCTCATCTCTATCTGATTTGGATTCCAACATTGTGGAATATAGCATTTACATGTGTGTAAATAATTTTTTTAAATTTTTACAATTTAATAATAATTATTCATTCTTACCCGACACAACTAACCAAATACTTATAGTTATTCAAAATAATTTTACCCCTATCTGATGCTCCTGCATCATATTCACACTTATATGATATAAATATAGAATATTTGTACTCATGTGAGAATATGTATCATAGATTACACATGATATAATATACCATAACATGCTAAACATGAGACAATAGATAGATACTATAAATAGACTACACATGATATTCGTACTCATGTGAGATAGTAGGAACATTGTATCATATGAGTGCTCCTAAGGGAACAAATGTAAATTTCACAAAGGGTATAGGTTCTTTTGTCTGATCCTCAACACTTCTTATAAAATTTATAGTATATAATTTGATTAGATTATTGGGTTACTGAATTGTTTAATGGTGGACCAGCAACTACAAGGCATACATTTTAACATATTGCTACAACTAGGCAAGGAGCTTTGACCCATTCTATAATAATTTATATAAGATTTTGTAGATTTCACTAAGTTTGTTTTGGGGATAAATAATATTAGGTTAAGTGTCATTATGAAATATACTTATTGTTATTATTATCCTTTGTATGTAGATCATTGCATAGTGGGCACCATGATGTCATATGCAGATTGCTACATAGTGGGCATCAAAATATCATATGCAGATAACTACATAGTTCATGCCCCATGCCTCCTATACATGAATAATGATAATTATAGTAGCAAAAATTTTTAATTATCTTATTTCTAATTTATAGTAGAAAATGATAAACTTTTAATTATAATTTCATTTTCCATCAGAAATTATAATTTCATATATGTAAGATTCTTATTTTCCAAAAAAAAAAAAAAATTATTTAAGAATCGCCATATATTTGTATATCCAATACAACATAGTGATTTTCCTACTTTATATCCGATAAAGTTATCACTATGGTAATAGCTAATATTCAACTTACTAGTAATGTACAAATTTGTTATAGTAAATAGATTATTAAACTATTACTAGATGTGTTGTAGTTTGTTGTTTATGTATTCAATTTTATTTCCATATATCTATCTTTTGTTATGATATAATTTTAGCTTGCTAACATATTAAAATCATAAACAGAGAATATACAAAATTCAATTACATCGTCTACCTAGAAATCTTTCTATTGATTTCTGAAAAAGCTTCCCTCTGCTTTGCTCCTGTTCTCCTCCATTCTCTCTCCTTCTCTCAAATATATGCACTCCTTTTTTTCCTTATTTTATTCCTAAGTGTCATGATTTAATGACTCCCTCCTTCTTTTAAAGCCATTTTTGTTTTTTTATTATTGGTAAATAGTTTTGAGAGGGACCCTACCCAATACAAAAAGGCTCAAAAGCTAAATAAAACTAGGAAACCCATAACCAAAAAAATCTTAAAAGCCAAGTTAAACATGAGTATAGAAGTGGTTTTTTAAAGAATGGGGTCTACCCCCCAACTAAAAAAAAGGTCCAAAAACTAGAAAAGTCAAAGGAGGGCAATATCAGAGAGTATCTTGATAGATGATATCACCAAAATAGTAAATCAACAGCAACTTTAAAGCATCAAATTGGCACCAAAGCAGCAACAAGACAACAAAATAGAGAAAAGAAAGCTTCACTGAAGGAGATTGTTGAAGCTATTTTTGAGTTCTTCCAATGCATTAAATAGATTGAGAGTAGTAGTAATTTGAGATGGGTCTATCATGTCAATAGTCACTAGAGCATAAGTCTTCTAAGTGCCACCCTTCCACAAGCCTGGATGCAAGTTGCTAAGGGTGAAAACTTGCCTAACTTAAAACTCAAAGAACTCTAGATTGGTCTGGTATATGGCTATATGATCAATCTACCTACCCCTAATATGATCCATAGTGTCTTCCAAATATTTCATTATTTCAAAAATATCTTCCATTTTAGTCTCATAATGGTAGGAGTTATCCACCTTCTTCTTGCCCTTATCAATAATCTTATTGAGCTATGTGACCTCCTTCTTAAGCTCACTAATCCTTTCTTCAAGCTACATAACTTGAGATTTGAGCTCAGGTTCCTTGAGATTGTGTTTGGAGAGACTAGAATCCATAATAGACTGTTCCATGTCAAGGAGGCTCTCTGTAATGGAAATTTCCTTACCATGTGAAAGCTAAGAGTCAGACCCTTGCATTTATCACTACTTCTAAGCATAATCTTGGGAGGAGGAGGAGAGGAATGAAATCTGGGATTCTTAGTCTTAATTCTTCTCTAAGTAGGAGGTTTAGATGGGGAAGGGGGAGGAATATTATGAACTGAAATGTTAATAGAGATTAAATTATAGCGTTGATGCAAAAGAAAAATAACCCCTTCATGAAGAGGCAAGGCACGTTTGTGTGCCTAAAATTCTTGAATAGAAGTTTTCATGGATTGCAAGATATAATATGGGAGACTAACCCTTGGGACCTTATGGAAATGGTTTAGAAGGATTAGATGATGAAGTGGTAAAGTGTTATACCTACACTCTAAAGTCACATACCTAACCAACATACAAGCCACCTCATCAAAAGGAGCATAGTTTATTTTTGTTAAAGATATTTTAATATTCTTTTTTTATATAAAGCATGATTTTGTTTTATTTTATTTCTTTTTATTTTATTTTTATTTCTTTCTAAATTTTCAAATGCCATCAAATTATTTTTTGCACTAATTATAAAAATTAGTATATTTACTAATTAAACTAGCATCTACAAATGTCATGATGGATTAATGACAAATAAATTAATAAATCCTAATTTAAATTTAATTAAGCAAATCTCTAAAATATTAATGGAAATAAATGGAATCACAAAAGATAAAATCACCCAAGCCTAAATTTGGATTAACACACAAGTCACACAAGATGAATTTTAAATAACAAACTAAACTATGCTAGCAACTATGGTTAAAGTAGCTAATGTAAATAGTATAAAAACATGATATGCTAACTATTATGATAAATCTAATCATGTGTTAATTATTATTATTATACATCTAATCATGTGCTAATTATTGTGGTGTGTGTAGGGTTTTAATCGATTTCTCTACCATCTTCTAACATCTCGATCTACATCACTCTCTTTAATGATGCTCTCCCTCTATCATGATCTGAGGGATGAGTTCTCCTAAACTCACAACAAGCAGGTAGTTAGATCTTAATATCATGAAATACTCACATCATAAAATATAACTAAAATAATGAATCAACATGATCATAATTTAAATATTTACACTACAACTAACTTATATCAATAAAATCATGTCACCTAAGCAATATCTTACTGTCTCATAACCACATATATCTCAAATCTTAGTTAAAAATAACCAAATCAAATGTGTTAGCTATAAATATCCATAGATAATCAAATAATTTGCCTAGTGAGGAATCGAAATGTAACAAATTTAAAAACTATTGAAACCCCACAACTGATATCAGGTCTTGTCATAGTGAGATACAACAAACCTTCAACCATGAATCTAAAATTCTTTTCATTACCTGAAAGACTTCCATCCTCTCTCATAAAATTTTATCCACTTACAATTGGAGTGTCTGGGGGCTTTGAATCTTGAAGATTTTACTTATTAATATGTCTTAGAAATACTTGGCTTGACAATTGAATACTCACTCTTTATTTTTATGGGATTTCATGCCAAGAAAGTACTTCATAATTCAAAGATTAGTCACCTCAAATTTTAATTTCATAGCTTCCTTTAAGTTATTCAACATCTTCATAGATTTACCTATAAATATCAATTCATCTACATAGAGATAAACATAAAACACATTAGAACCCAATGCTTGTATGTAAAGAGTTGGTTCATTTTGACTTATTGTAAAGCCTTGATTTAATAACCAACTATTAATTTTTGAATACCAAGCTCTTGGAGCTTGCTTCAGCCCTTAAAGAGCCTTCTTCAACTTAAATACTCAAAATTATTTATCTTTTACCTCAAAACTTTATGGTTTCCCTACATATACTTCTTCTTCAATCTCTTCAATTAGGAATGCACTTTTTACATCTATTTTATGGATTTTTCATCTTTTATGAGTAAATACAAACATTAGTCTTATATTATATTTATTGAATATGATGTTAATAAAGGCACTTGAGTTCTATTTTTAGATAGTATATTTTAATTTTATAAGTAATTTAGAAGGTTATTTAATTTATTAATGACCTTAATTAGTTGTTTGGTCACTTTTGAACACTTTCCAATGATTTTTTAAAAAATAGCTATAACTACAATTAACTCCAATTCACTGTTTGAGTACTTGAATGAGTTCTCAAGTGATGGGGTACACTTTTAGTATTAGTTAAGTGAAATTAAAATATATTTAAGATAAGAATTATTATTTAAATAATTTGAGATGCCACTTTTGTTTAATTATACCTTGTGGTAGTTAACTAATAGTGGCTTCTTACATGATAACCAAATTAGTGTTAGTGGTACTCTTAGTTGTTTCTTGAGTTTATCTTTAATTACTTTAATTTGTCTTAGAGTATACTTTTATAAATCTAATTATAGATTACATATTTTTTAATTAATTTTTTTTTTACTTTATATTTTTATTGAAACAATTTGTCATGCAAGTTATCTTGTAAATGGTTTGTTTTAAGCCCTGTTTATTTAATAAATTATACATAATATAAATGTGGTGCATTAATTTAAATTGATAAACTTTTTATATATTTTATCTCTGATATTATTATAAGAATATAGTAATTTAGACCATGAAAGAATATATTTTGAAGTTATTTAGTATATTTTTTATGGACAATTTCACTCACAACACAACTAGTTTGAAAACTAATAACTTTGGGACAATTTTATTGATATATAATTACAATTTTAGAGTTAAAAAAAGTTTATTTGCACTTCTCCAATTCATTAAAAATCTTCATTTAATATCAGATCCATGCTCAGTCAAGGTTCAAAAATTGTTTTAGGCTATTTTCAGAATATACAATGGTTTCAGTGAATTATGCTTCCATAAATATCCATGTTTTTAAATGTGATAAATTTGAGTATTGGAGAGATTAATTAAAGATAATTATTGTGTGAAAAGGATTTTAGAATAATGTTCTCCATGAGTTCACATCACTTCAAGATTAAAACACCTTGACACAAGATCAGAAAAGAACAAAAAAAAATGAAAAAAGGGAGATGTACAAGATTTTTGCTATATTTAAAGTGTCATAGACCCAAGTATATATCCAAAAATTATAGAATGCAAGAATGACCATGAAGCATGGAATACTTTAAAAACTTCATATCAAGGCTATATTAAATTAAGATAAGCAAAACTCCAAACCCCTAAAATAAATTTTGAGAATTTGAAAATGTCAAATTTTGAAATATTTAGAGATTATTGTATAAAGTTAAATGATTTAGTACATACAATGAGGGTTTATAGAGAAAATATACAAGATAATGTTATAGTAAGAAATATTTTGAGATATTTAAGCCAAAGATGGTTGAATATTATGATCACTCTTGAAGAGTGTAAAGAGATGAACAATATAAGTGTTGATGAGTTAGTGGATTCTCTTTTGTCTCATGAGAATAAGATGAGATTATATGTAGGAGATCTAGAACATGGTTTAGAACAAGCACTTAAAACTAAAGAAAAGGTTTCAAAAACCAAAGAGATAAATAAAAATTAGAATCAAAAGAGTTTGAAAAAATCAAATTTAAAAAAAAAATCTAAATCAAAATTTACATATAAGATCAAGAAATATTTTACTTGTCGTTACTAAAAAATACCAGGACACATGATAAAAGATTACAAGATACTAGCAACAAAGAATCAAGCCCATCGAGAAAGGGAAGACAAGGTTTTTCAATCTGAATAAAGTGAGTTTTAAGAGGGTTCATATTTTTTTCTCAAATTTTTTTTGGAAGTATAGGAAGAAAATAATTTTTTGTGTCTTAATTCAAGTTGTTCAAATTAGGTAATAAGTCACAAAAGATTATTTCAGAAAGTTAGATGTTTCCTTCAAAAGCCAAGTGAAATTAGAAGATGGAAATTCCATCCAAGTTGAAAGAAATTGTAACATGAAAATTAAAAATAATAATAAGTTAAGGTAGGTAGCTTCTTGAATTTTATTTTTAGGGCTTACAAAATCCTACACAGGTTTCTAGTTCAACATGAAACAATACTAGCTATTTGCAAGAGACTACTCATCCATCTACATCAACACCAAATAAAAATAAGTGTTTATTGAATCCTCATCAAAACAATTAGATGTTGGATAAAAATTATGAGATTATGATCAAAATTATACAACATCAGAAAGGTAACTTATTTGATTATGCTTATGATGAAAATACTATGTTTGTATTATCATCAGTTACTAGTGAACCTAGAATTTATGCAGAAGCTAGTCAAAAGAAAGAATGAGTTGATGATATAAAATTAGAGATGGATTAAATTAAGAGAGATCATACATGTAATTTTTTATCATTATTTTAATAAATATTTAATTGGTATAAAATGGGTCTGGAAGACCAAAGTCAAAAGTGATGGTACATTTGACAAGCTAAAACTTAGACTAGTTTCTAAATTTATGGGTAAACATCACTCAAGTATTTTAAAGTAGTGAAGAGACTTTTTAGATATTTAACATATAATTAAAAACATTATTTTAATTTCATACCAACAAATTATTTATGTTTTATTAGATACATAGATTCAAATTGAGAAGGATCTCTTGATGACAAGAATTCAACTTCAGGTTATTGCACCACATTGGAAAGTTAGTTGGTTTCTTGTTTTTAAAACAATAAAGATACAATTGCATTATTATATATTGAATATTAATATACATCCCTTAAATCATCTTTCACACAAGTAATATGGTTGAGATTTATGAATATTATTCATGAAAGATTCAAGGAGATGATAGGAATTTCACCTCTTTGCATCAAAAGAAGAATGTTGAATATGATATCAATATGGGCACTTGAGTTTTATTTTTAGAATTGGTATATTTTATTTTTGGTAATTTATAATATTATTTATTATATTTATGATCACTTTATTACACTTTCCAATAATTTCTTAAAAATTTGTTAGAACTACCAGTGAACTCTAGTTCACTCTCTAATAAGTACTTAAATGAGTTCCCAAGTGTTAGGACATTTTTTATATTATTTAAGTGAAACTATAGTGTATTTAATATGATTATTATTTTTTATAGAATTTTTTATTCCATTTTTTTCAAATTATATCTTGTGGTAGTCAACTAATAGTGGTTTTTTTCATGATGACCAAAAAAGTATCAGTTAGTGTTAGTGGTATTCTTAATTATTGATTGAGTTTACTTTTAGTTAATTTAAGTTATATTAGAGTATAATTTTATAAATATAATTATATTTTAATTAATTATAAATTAAATTTATTTATTTAGTTTTTATTTTATGATTTTTTTGAAATAACTTGTCATGCAAGTTAACTTGTAATAGGCTTGTTTTAAGCATTATTTATTTAAAAAAGTTTCACACAATATAAGTGTGGTGCATTAATTAAAATTGAGAAGTTTTTTGTATATTTTATTTATTATATTATTGTATGCATACAATAATTTATACTATCAAACATATCTTTTCAAATTTAAATTTATTCAGTATACTTTTTAATCAAGAATGTCACTCGCAACACAACTATTTTGACAGTTAGTAATTTTTGGATAATTTTTTTGATACATAGTTTAAATTTTAGAGTGAAGAAATTTTATTTTAACTTCACAAATTCATTCAAAACATTTAATCTTGATGTGCCACATGTTCATATGTTTCCTCGTAGTCAACCCTATATATTTGGGCCAATCCTTTTACAACTAATCTATTTTTTAATTTGTCAGTTATTTCATCACTCTTAAATTTTGTCTTGTAGACCCACTTGATTCATATTAAATTTATTTAATATATTTTTAACTAAATTAAATATATTGTTTCTCTCAATATAATTCATCTCTAATTTCATTGCGTTAACCCATTCTTTCTTTTGACTAGCTTTTGCATAACTTCTAGGCTCACTAGCCACATATGACAATGCAAACATAGTATTTTCATCGTAAGCACCATCAAAAAAATTACTATCCTGATGTTAAAGATTTATGATCATTATTTCATAATTTTTATCTAACATTTGATTGGTTGGATGTAGATTCAACAAATGCTTGTTCTTGCTCAGAGTTGATGAAGATGGATGACTAATCACTTGTGAAGAGCTAGCATCGTTTCTTGTTGAATTAGAAACATGTGTAGAAATAAGTAAGCCCTCAACATAAACTTAAATAGGATTAACCCTTAACTTATGAACTTTTTAGCTTGAACTATATTAATTTTTATGTTTCTTTTTTTTCATCTTGGATGGACTTTCCATCTCCCAATTACACTTGGATTTTGAGGGAATCATCTAACTTTTTGAAACAATTTTTGTGATTTGTCATGTGATTTGAGAAACTTGAATCAAGAGACTAAAAATTATTTTATTCCTTTATTACAACATTACATGTGAGACAATAATCTGAGTGCTCTTGAACATTACTTTGTCCAGCTTAAAATGCCTTCTTTTCACTCTCTTGATTATCTTGATTCTTAGTTGCCAACATCTTACAATACTTTATCATGTGTCATGTTATTATTATTATTATTATTATTATTATTATTATTATTATTATTGGTGAAAAATGGTTTTAAAGGGGACCATACCCTTTATAAAAGAGGCTTGAAAGAGAGTCTAATAAGCCATATAAGACAATAGATCCTGCAAATAGTACCAAAATAGTAAGAAAACAATAGTTAAGGACAAAAATAATGAAAAAGCAACAAACCAACAACACCTTAACAACCAAGGCTTTTTCAACCCTTGATAAAGTCATTTCAATTTTAGTTCATTTTCTTGATGTGTTTTTACATTGACATAAAATTAGCAAAATCCTCCTAAAGATCTTTGTTTTTCTTTTTCTTATCAGAATTATTAGTCTCAAAATCATTATTCTTCCTTTTGATGACCAAAGCCAATCCCTCCATGATATGCATGTGATTATGAGAAGATATCCTACTAAATTTGATGAGGTTAATGATGTTCTCCTTGAAGTTGCATTCTCAACCTTAATTATTTCCATATCTTCTTTGAGAAATTCATTTTCAAGCTTGATTCTTTCCACCTTCTCTTTCATAGAATTCATATAATCTTTTATTGCAAGCATTTCATCCTTAGTGTTATAGATTCCATCATGTAGGTTTATCTTATTGATAGTGTTTTTTATCCTAGAGTGGTCCTTCATGAATCACTTGAGGAAGCATTTATGAAGTTTGACTTCTTCCCCAATCTGATCCAGTTTGTTCTAGTTTTTGAGGGAGTGCATAATGGAAAGAATGTCAGGCTGAATGTTATCCTATTGGGGAGTTTTCTTCTAGGTAAATACAACATCCTCATGCAAAATATTATCTTTGCCCTTAAGGTATGCCTTTGAGTCAGACTTAACTTTATTAATAGGCTCAATAGATTTAGTAGGGGTATGTTACACAAGACAAAGAGAGTATCACTCATAACTTTGGAGGGCTCTTCAAGCTCAAATGGTCTCCTACAAACATTGTTTGAAGTGATGAATTGTTGGGTTTTAGATAAAATTCTAAGACTTTATGTTTGGGCACCCTTAAAAACTTGAATTTTGGAGCCAGAACTATGAATAGGGGTAGGATGGAGGGCATCAAAGAATTTATAAAGCAAGAAGATAACATATTAATGTAGGGGAACTTTCTTTCTTCCTTTTTTGAAGTCAATAATCAAGTATTCTGAGGAGTGGAGACTAAAAAAGGGAAAACTAATATGGATGTTATGTCTAAAATAGCTGATCAGGGGAAAATGATAAAAATGAACAACTTTGAATCTGCCTTCTAAAGTGATGTACCTCATAATTTGTTCAATGACTTGGTCAAAGGGCTGAGGAAGATTAGTTCTAAGGCATCCTCCTGTAAATATGTTATCTTATCATTCTTATTCAAAAATTTGGTGACTTACACATTATGCTCAAAGATGGACTTATCATACTTTGCATCTTCAATCTTGAGACCCATAACCTTGGCAATTAGGTCCTCTAAAATTTCAGCTGTGACATTGTTTATTTCCACCATTTTGTCCTTCCAGCTTTTGGTGAACTTATTTGAGGGATGATCATCATGTCCTTAAATTTTATATATGAATTTTTTTAAACCACCTATCTATAGGATATTACATACCTCTTTTTTAAATTAATTCTATCATCTAACTTGGGTTCCACTCTGTTTAATTCTCTGCCCATGAGGATAGAAACAGAGTAGGCAAATAGAAAGAGAGTAACAATTAACAAGCTCAAAATTATTACAATAAGATAAATAAGGTATCAGTTGAGAAGCCCATTAATCAATAGGCTTTGAAGTTTCATGATTAACTTGGCACATATTACGAAAAACCAAGTATCAAAAATTATTGCTAAAATAATGAGATAAGGGTTCATGCTTCACAAGACAAAGCCTTTCTTACTTGCCAAAAGGGAATTATCAACTAGAATCATTAAGATATTAATGATTGGATAACTTCCTCTCTCTAAACATGATTTATTTGACATCATTATAAATAATATCTTCACTATCCCATATTTTGAAGTTTGTAGCCACAACCCTATTAGTTAAGTTATCAGCCAAGTAATTACCTTCTCTATGGGTGTGTTTGATGATCACTCCTTGGAAAGATTCACAAATATTGAGGATTTATTTAATGATGTCATTGATGCTCAAGCTTTATTTATTAGATTTTATGAGGCATTTAATAATGTTAAGTGATTCACCCTCAATTATCAGATTACTAATTCCTAGATCTTTGGCTAGGTGAACCCCCTAGAGAGATAAACGAGTTTCTATAAAGTGGTTATTTTGGAGGCCCATGTTTCCTTCAAAAGTGCCCAAGAACTATTTTTGCTCATTTCTCAAGACACCTCCTCTTCTTGATGGGCTAGGATCACCTTTGGAGGCTCCATCGAAGTTAAGTTTAAGGTAACCAGTTGGAGGGTGTTGTAATTTGACATTTTTCCTGAACTCTTTATTACGGTCTTTGGGTTGATTAAAGTCTAAATCAATGTTCCATTTTTTTTAAATTAGAACCGCATGAGGGGGTATGACTTTATTCTTCATCTATTTGATGATTTTAAAGTTCTCCATAATGGCATTAGAGATTTTGGTAGTAACCTTAAGACTAATAAATTTTTTGTCCCTAAAAATTATGTTATTACATTCTTTCCAAATTCCCTAGTTGATGTGAGGGAAGGAAAGATTCCAAAGCTTCTTTAAAAATTGATTTGTGAACAGGGGCCTCCAAGCCAACCAAGAGCCCAAAATAGAAGAGAGATTAGTCCAACTAATCATGAATTTTTGAAGAATGTAACTCCAAACTCTAAAAGCATATGGACATTGAAACATAAGATGACTGGTAGATTCACACCCTACTACATAAAGTGGACATCTGTTGGCTAGAATCAAACCTCTTATACTTAGATTATCCATATTAAGTATTTTATTCTTTGTACTTAGCTAGAAAAAAATATTGATTTTGGAATAAGATCTTTATCTCAAACTTTGATCCAAGGAGTATTATCTTCAGAAGTAGGAATCAATAGTTCATAACCTAATTTGATAGTGTAGCTACCTTCAACAAAGGCTCCCCAGACCAGAGTATCTTCCTTAACAAGGTTGGGGACGTAGATACCTCTTAAGATGATGTTTAGGTATTTATCTATTAGGTTTAGATCATCTTCAACATTATAAAAAAGTATGTGTTTCCATGATCTTTTGTCATGTCTAGTCTATAAATAATCTTCAATTAGCAGACCATATTTCAGTTTGGAAAGTTCTTCCAAATGGTGTCAAGGTTATAACTCACATAAGGCATGGTTAAGAAGCCATCTGTCTTACCAAAATATAATCATGTTTCCTTTACCAAGTTTTTTGGTACCTTTCATAATAACATCCCCATTTTTGGTGAAATGGTTCCAAATTATAGATCTTCTAGTGGAGGACTCGTGTTATTCTTTTCCATGTATTTTACTCTAAAAAATTTAGTCCATGGGGTGGACTCCTTTATAAAGCTCCAACACATTTTTTCATTTAATGCTTTGTTCATCCATGATAGATTTCTTATGCCAAGACCTTTTAATTGCTTGGGGAGGCAAACCTTGTCCTGGGATATAAGTGGAATCCTTCACTTTTCTTCAACACCAGTCCAAAGAAATATTTTTTGAATTTTATATACCTTATATTTCACATCTTTAGGCATTTTAAATAAGGACATTAAGTAGATCGTAAAGCTCTGCAATATACTTTTGATGAGTTATAATTTGCTAGATTGCATAAGAAGAGGACCCTTCCAAGTTGCCAATTTGGACTGAAATCTGTCTATAAGAGGATTCCATAGCTTAGATTTTAAAGGCTTAAAAAACAAGGGCATCCCAAGATAGCTTGAGGGTAGAGATTTCCCCTAATAGTTTAATATTTGAGTAATTTTTTGTTGCTTCATAAGAGTATTTAGAAATAATAAGGAGCTTTTGTTAGAATTGATTTTTTATTTGGAGACTTCCTCGTATGTGAGCAGAATATTATTAATTTCCTTCACTTCTTTGACCAAGGTTATGGCAAGGGCAATGGTTTCATTAAAAAAAAATTGGTGGAGAGTTGGGTCCACTCCATTTACAGACCTAAAACCTTTCTGCCCTACTTTAATGTTGTTTGGAGACTTATGCTTAGGGATTCTACCATAATAATAAATAAGGAGGGAGAGAGGGGATCTCCCTAGCTTATTCCCCCATTAATTAAAAAGAACCCTATGGGAATTACATTAATAATAATTAATAACATTTTCAAATTGATGCAAGTTTGAATTAAGAGATGGAAATGAGGATGGAAGCCAAAATTTCAAGAACCAAGTCAAGGAAGTCCCTATCTATGCTATCAAAAGCTTTGTTCATGCTAGTTTAAAAATCATTCTAGGTTGTTTACTTTTATCCATAGAGTGAATAGTTTCATGAACCACAATTATTCCATCTTGTATTTTTATGCCAAGGACAAAGCCTCCTTGGGGGATATAAATAATTTTCTTAAGTAGAGGCTGAAGTCTAAGAGCTATGACCTTGGTTAAGGTCTTAAAAATAGAGTTGTAAAGGCTTATAGGGTAGAAGTCCTTCATGGTTGTGGCACCGTTTTTCTTTGGGATAAGAGTTATAAAGGTATTGTTCAGTTCTCTTTAAATTTTCCCAGTAGTAAAGAAATCATCAATAGCAGTAACTAAATCTTGTTTGATTATATCCCAAAGTTTTTGAAAGAAGGTTATAGGGAAGCCATCCGAACTTGGGGCCTTGTACTTATTTAGTATAAAAATAGTAGCCTCAGTTTCTTCCATAGTTATCATTTTGAGAAGCCCAACTTATCTTGTAAGGAGATTTTGGGATGGATATGATGAATGAAGTCTTGAGTAAGTGCTTAATTTTTATCCAACTTGGTACTAAATAAATCTTTAAAATAGTTGATAGCTTCCTCCTTGATGAAATTAGAATCAAAACTTTCCTCTCCATTTTCCTTTGTAATTTTGGCAATTCTATTGTGACTCTTGTGTTTGAGTGTGGTGGGGTGAAATAATCTTGTATTTTTATCACCTTCCTTTAGCTAAAGACCTCTTGATTTTTGATGGTAAAATGTTTCTTCCTGAGCTAGCGTGTTATGGTATTCACTTAGGAGGCTTTTTATTTGTAGGAGAGTTCTTTGTCCATACCATGGGCAACACATTGATCTTCCAAAGATTTAAGTTCCTATTATAGGTGTTGCTTATTCTGTAAAATGTTACCAAAAAAATCTTTATTCCAAGTTTAGATATCTTCTTGATATTTTTAATATTCTTGGCTAGTCAAAACATAACATTACCCTAAATATAACTATTCTACCATTCTTTAATCCTATCCTTAAGATCTGGATGGGAGAACCACATATGTTCAAATCTAAATGTAATTTAATCCTCCTTATTTATCTCAATTAGATTGAGGATGGAAGGATTATGATTAGATCCTATTTTGGGAAGAGAAGATAAGCATAAATATTGAGAGAGCATACAATCAATATAAATGATCACCCTATCAAGTCTAACTTGGATGAGATTGTCTCCTATTCATCTATTGGACCAGGTGAAAGGGGACCCTCTTAGTTCTATGTCAAAAAGACCATTGTTGGAAAGGAAGGCTGCAAAATCTTCCATGTTATCAGAGTAGGCATTAATACCACCTTTTTTTCACAAAGGTTGAGTGGCATATTGAATTCTCTCATGGGTATCTATTTGATGTTTCTACAATACTACCTAAAGTGGTAGAGTTATTTCCAAATATTTATCCGTATTGTTGTATTATTGGGAGCATAAATATTTGAAAGAATCCAAGGGAGATTATTGTTTATGACATGAAAAAGAATAACTAGATGGTGTGTGCCTTTGAAGATAACTTCACCTTGAAGCTTGTTCCCATCCTAGAAGGTTGTCATGCCTCAAGAGCCTCCATTGGAACTAACACTTAAAAATTTAGAGTTTTTCCATATTTGTTTCCTCAAGTCATTGACTATGAAATCAACCATTTTTGTTTCATAAAGAGTAATGATGTTGGACCATTATTTCTTCTAACATATATATATAATATATGCTTATTGAGGTGGTTAAGACCTCTAATGTCCTAGTTGGTGTAATTCATTTAGAATGTTTGGGGATAATTTTGGTACTTTTAATTTGGATCGTAGATTGATACCTTCTATAACTTCCCTTTCCATTTTCTTCCTCCTTGTCTCAAGATGTGAGGGTTTGCCTTTCTTCTTGGAAGTTCCTACATCAGGTGATTTAACTTTATGTTTAGGAGGAGTGATATTTAATTCCTTTCCTTTTTCCTTAATGGGGTGAGGAGATGAGATTAAAGAAGAAATTATCAAAAATGATTCAATTTTCTTAGCTTGAAATGCATTTGACTTCCTAGATTCAATCTTCTTTTTGCCTTCTGAAGGATCCTTTTGAAGGGTCGAGAGGATTGTTTACAAATTATCCTCCTCATCCCCAACCTAAAGGCATTGTAACATGTTTAAGCTAATTAGAACTTGATTAGTGACAACAACCTTTCCTATATTTGGAAAGATAGTCGAGACTATTGCTTCATATGTCCTGGTTTTTTACAGTAATGATAAGTAAAGTATTTCTTGATCTTACCTATGAAGTTAGCTTTAGATTTTCCATTTAAATTTGATTTTTTGAACTCCCTTGATTCTAATTTTTATTTCCTTTTTGGTCTTTAAAATCTTTATCTTTTTTTTAAGTGTTTGTTCTTGATCTCTTATGTATAGTCTCATCTTTTCCTCATGAGACAAGAGAGAACCAACAAGCTCGTCAACATTTATAGTGTTTATGTCCTTACACTCTTTAAGAGTAATCATAATATGCAGTCATATTTTAAAGATATAAAAAAATCTTTCTATAATAGTATCTCATATAATTTCTCTATAGACCCTCATTCTATAGACTAAGTCATTTATCTTTATGTAATATTCTCCAACTCCTTTATTATCATACATTTTCAAATTTTCAAAATTCATTTTAAGAATTTATATTTTTGCTTCTCTTACCTTAGTAGATTATTGATATGAAGTTTCCAAGGTTTTCGATGTCTCATGGGCATTATTGCATCCTGAAATTCATGGATAGATGCTTGGGTCTATGGCACTCTAAAGATAGAAGAAAGCTTGTCATCAACCTTTTCTTCATCTTTTTTGTTTTTTTTCTGATTTTGAGTCAAAGTATTCCAATCTTGAGGTAGTGTGTACCTATGGATAACATTCTCTCAAATTCATTTCCATATAATAATTTTCTTCAATTCATCTCTCCAATATTCAAAATTGTCACCTTTGAAGATAGGAATATTCATGGAAGCAAAATTCACTAAAGTTATTGATTCTCCTGATAATGGTTAGAAACCCTTATAAGCTTTTTTTAACAAGAATATAATACCAAATGAAGGTTTTTAATGTATGGAGGGAGTGAAAAATATAATTTATTTAATCTATAATTAAATTTATGTATCAACTAATATGTCATATAATTACTAGTTGTTGAACTAGTTGTGTTATAAGTGAGATTATTGATCAACGATTGTACTGGCTAAATTCAAATCCAAAAACACATTTTTTTCATCTTAATTACAATATAATTGTAAAAAAATCAAATTTTAAACATTAAAAAAAAATCCAATATAAACCATTATGCCACACTTCTTTGTGGACCATTCTTTATTCATAAATAAGTCTAAAACAAGCCTTATATGACATGTTACATCTAAATTAAGCATAAATTAAAAACTCAATTAAGACCTTGGATTAACAAATAAGTATTATAAAAATAAAATTCTAAAAAAATACTCAAATAAGACTAAAATTATACTCAAGCAAACATGTTAATTTAGTGACAAGGTCAACATGTAAGAAGCCTTGCTCAACAAGTAAGCAACTCATGCAACCTAGTGAAGTTAGGCACCCCAAATCAATAAAAAATAGAAAATTAATTAAATTAAAATTAATTTCATTTAAGTCAACTCTAAAAATTTAACTCCACCTCTTTTGGATGAATGGATAAGTGTTAGGGCTCAGTTAAGTACACATTCAATGAACTACACCATAACTAACACTTCTAGCTCTTTTTTAAGAAGTTCTCAGAAAGTGTCCAAATTTGACTAAATAATTAATATACTACATGAACAAATTAAATAACCTTCATAAACTAATAAAATATCAAATAAACTAAATCTGACATGAATACTCAAGTGCCCATATTGGCATCATACTCTAATAAGACTAGAGTGCCTTGAACAGTAATCAATTTTTTTATCATGCATAAACTATAAGAATTAATTTAAAGTGGATGGGATTTTTCTCATTTGATTAATATAAGAGCATTTAAGTAATATATCATATGCCCCTATTATATGATAGTATGTGAAACCACACTAAAAATGTCTTAAGACCTATAGCGATAAGTAATGTAATTTACCCAAGAGGTATCTGAGTAAGATTGTCATATTTTTTTAGTATACCATCGACTATTAGATCATTGAATTGTGAATATGTTTATACTTGAACCATTTTAAACCATAATTTATTTAGTTATAATTTAATGTGAATATATGAAAGCTTGTATGAATAATGATCCATTATTTAAATCATTTATTGGAATCTCATGGTCATAGAAAGTAATATAAGGAACCTATGTATTTGTTTCTATAACCACATCTATTAAACCATTTAATATATGAGCATTAGTAACCATTGCATGTTGTATATGAGCTACCATGTGAACATCATCTTGATTTTTAGTATTTTGACTAGCATAATTTGGAATAAGATTGGTATAGACTTTCAAATTTTAATGTGGTTGAGCAACCAATTCATTCAATATATTATTGTGTCCTTCAAACTTGAATAACATTTCTATCAATTAAGTCTTGAATTTTATCTTTTGATGAGAAACATTTATTGGTAGTGTGACCTAAAGCTTTATGATAAACACAATATGAATTCACATCTTAATTTTAGGTAAAGGCTAAGATGGGTCAAACTTGTATTGAGGAGGTAAAGATATCATACTACACTCATTAAATCATTTAATCACTTGGTGAGGACTCTCAGCTAACCATGTAAATTGTATTTTCTCTTGAGGTGGAAGGAAAAACATGTCAGGTGGTTGAAATATTGCATTAACTATATTCTTGGTACCATTATACTCTTGAAAACTAGCAATATCATTAGCCTTAGCCTTGAATGTTGTTTTACCTTGATACTTAACTCCACTAGAAGCAGGAGTACTAGTTCCATATTTAAGCATATTGATGTCTATAAGCTTGATATCACAATTCCTAACTATATGACAAATTTCATCAAAATTTTGATGTGTTGAAAATCATTTTGTCCTTAATAATGTGAAGCAAAATTTGAGATAAAATACATTGAAATTTACTATTAGGTAATTTTTGAGACATCCCCGTAAGTATGATATTAAATTTAAGCACGTACTCACTAATAGGATCATTAGGTCCTTATTTAAGTTATGCTTGTTGAGACAATGTGACATTTTAGGTAATATTTATTAAAAATTGAGCTAAAAAACTATTGACCAAAAATTTGAAATAATGCATAGAACATAATGGTAGGGCATAAAACTAATCCAAGGCATAATCCTTAAGACTTAGAAGAAAAATCTTAGTAAATAATCTATATTTTTTTGTAAAATCAATACATGAAACATATAGACATTTTATGTGATGTGAAGGATTACCCTTATCGTTGAATAATTAAAACTTAAAGGTACATTAAAAATGGTAGGAAAAGGGTATATAAGGATCTCATATATCAACATATTGAGTGATATATATTGAGAAATAATTGTGACATAATTTTTGAGATCCTTAATAAAGTAGTTGAGTTTATGCTTGCATTTTTTGAATAGTTATTCGAGTACATCTTGAGAAACATGATATAAGTAACATGTGTAGGTATAAACAATATTATTTTGAGAAAGATCATAACTAGAAGATGTGGATTGAAAAACAAGTCTATAATTAAGAGACAAAAGAAGCATTAAGACCAAACTTTGAAGGAATAGACATAGAAACCTTAGGAGAAGCAATAGGCAAAATCACAAGAGTAAATGTAATAGTAGCGATAGACTCATTTTATAATATGAAAGGAGACCCTCTAATAAGTAAGACATAAGGATTCAAAGTTTCATTATTATTTTTAACATGTACTTCCTTGTATACATAATACTTAGCTAATTTCATCTTATTTTGTTCATCTCTAGTAACATATATCATGGCATCAATTTATTTAGGGAATGGTAAAATATATTTTTCAAAGTAGGTTATCTCATGTGCATTCATAGTAGTAATATTTATATCCTTATCACTCTTTTAATTTCCATTCATAAAAATGTTATTCATATCATTGCCATCAAAATCAATGGCATTATAAACATCTACATTTACATCATTCATATGTGTACCATTTTTGTTTTCATCTATATGTGCATCAATAAAAGAGCATGAATTGCATAAAATAATCCATTTTATTTTTTAAATGATCACTAGTTCTAAGCAAAATAATTTTAACCGAATAAATATGTCTACCACCCAATCAATCACTTCATGTTGTCTATGTTTTACATCTAACTTTATTAATTGGCATAAGAGAGAAACATAAAGAACATGCGAGAAGCTATCACAATATGAAAGCACAACCCTAGAAAAATCAAATATAAAAACACATGAAAATCAGACCCTAGAGGGGAAAATAACATGAAATCCTAAGGTTAGAGTGTTCTATAGAATTGGGATCACCAAAATGATTTATATAGATGGCACACAAGTGTTCAACACACTACACTAACTACATGAAAATAGGGGCATATGAAAATATAATGTAAATATTATATAGTGTAATAAATAATATTATCATAGGTTAAATATGGGTTAGATGAATGAAATTACCTAGAATGATTAACAATTGATAATGGGCTTTAGAGATGTGTACTTTATTTCTAACTTACCTAAATTTTGAAAAAAATGAAAAGTGATGAAAAGGAGGTTATAGAATAGAGCATAAGACCATTAAAAAATTAGAAAGTGACTAGAATCAGACTGTTTCAAAAGTGACACGACCAATATCAGACCCTCCAATAGTGATAGTGGTAGTCATGTTCTAATAGTGTTTCTGCACATCCAATCACTTTGATTTTTTTGAAATCATTCATAAACATATGATGCCCATAAACTTCTTTTTGATAATTAAATTGATGCATATAGATGTTATAATCATTTTTCCTTCATTTGATTTCAAGTCCACACTTACTAAGACGTTAAAAAATGGGTTTTTGTTCAAGGGAGCTACCTCAGTCATCCCCCCGCTTGCTTTATGACATGTTTTATCTTCGAGATTTGAAATTAACACTCATGCATGTCAAAATTGAGTCTCGTGTCTATGATAATCCCATTCTTAACCTTATGATATGGGATGTAAGATGCAACTAGGGTGATATTTATATGATCTTTCAATGATACAATATTCTTCTTTTGGTATAAGTATGGAACAACAAATGATTTGGGGCCCAAGAGGAGACCCAATGAAAACCTATTTAAATAGATTTAAGAGGGTTATAAATGGAAGAAAATTAAGAATGGCAAAGAAAATGAAGCTGCAATGCATTAAATAATAAGGAAAGAAAAGAAGACAATGATAATCAATGTATAACTATAATAGAAAAGTTGTATTATGCCAAGTTTTGTACAATATCTAAGAAATCACATGTGTGGTATTCATGTGTTCCCTAACTTCATTCTTATCTAAGAAACTAATAATTATACGTTGATGTACAATGAAGAGAGATGAAGCATTGGTTGAGCTATTACGTCTTCTTAACTTATGAAAAGTGTGATGTCATTGAATACCATTACTAAAGAGGTGTGGTCTATAATACTAACATTGTATGAGTTGTGCCATAGTGAAAAGTTGAATATTATCTTGCACATTGGCATGTAGGTGTGAAACTTAATGTTGATGTTATTACTGTTAGCACAAGGATGGATATGCAACAATTGTAAATAATATTAAGATATAGTGGTGGCCCAGATTCTTTGGGATCAGTGACCCCTCATTGAAGAGTAATGGTTTGTAGTTGTGGTAAAATATGTGGAGACAAATTGGCAACCTACACTTCTATAAACCATTTTCCCTAAGAAGGCACTTGTTATGTTTTGGCGATCTGGAAGAGAGTGATCTCTTTTTTACATGTTTGTTTGACTCAAGTGTCAATGACTTGATCTGATTCTACTTAGACACTATAATATGAATTGATATCTATTTATTGAAGAGTCTCTATAGTGTTTGAAGCATCCAATAGAGGTGGAACGTAATGGCACAATAGTTTTGTGTGGAAGATTGGATGTAAGCCAAGATAAAAGGTAGATTAAGCTCAAAAGTGTTATCTCCTACTTTCTTGGTGATGGTATAGGGATTTTACTAAAGTGGATGATGCTTAAAGGATATGCATGTCAGTCTTTTATTCTATAGGTGTACCCAAACTCATTCACCAACCTAGAAGGTGTGCAGTAACTAATGTGTGTCATGGCATTATTTATATTTAGCATTAGCTTATTGTTAAATGTGTTAAATATGCTCAATGAATTAAAAAATTTGTCAACTTCCTTTTGAGCTAAATAAGTTGTTATTTTTTATGGTATAATAGGATAAGCTATGTCGATGGGTATCAAATGTTGGAAACCCAAACAAATCTAAGCTGTGTCATAGAGTTATGTAGAGCTCTATTATAAATGCGTTGATGAAAGGTATGATTTCATCCCAAGTCTATTGCTTATTTGAATTGTACTCTCTTAGAAGATGAACTATCATCTTATTTACCACTTTTGTCTATTCGTTAGTCTGTGGGTGGTATATTTGTTTACTTTTATGTCTAGCATATACCAAAGTACTTTCCCAAAATTACTCAAGAACTTCTTATCCCTATCAGATCAGATGGTTTCAAGGATTCAATCTAGATATGTTGAAAGCATAGTTGAGTTGTTTCCAGAGTTGATATTACTTTCTTACAATATATGAGAATTACCATTTTTGAGAATCTATCAACTACTACACAAATGTAATCATTACCATTTTTGGAAAAAATGTAGCTTGAGATAAAATCCATGGAAATAGATTCCCATGATCTCATTATAATTCGAAGAGGTGTGTACAAACCTTTATTATTGTTAAAAGGATTGGAAATTACACATATAATATAAGAATTGATGTATTTGGATACATCAAACTTGAGATATGTCTAGAAGAAGCAATTCTAAAATACTACAAGAGTTTTTTCAACTCCAAAAGGTCCTGTGAATTTTATAAAATGAGCCTCCCATATTATTTTTTGTCTCTCCACCTCATGTAGAATGCATAAGCTCCCATGGTGCTATAGGTGTCTATCCTAAAATTAGAAGTTTGGAACTGAATTAATGTAAAGCAAATTCTGATGGATATCTATAAAATTTATGTTAGATGGATACAATTCTGACCATGCATTGAATTCATGTACACATGTATCAAGTGAAGAAAGGAGAGATTGAGCTAATGGACTACTTAAACAATCTATGACCATATTGACATTGCCCTTCTTATGCTTGATGCTCAGATGGAACTATTGAAGAGGAGAAGACCATTTTTATTGCCACTATTATTGAAACTTGTTCTTAATCTACAAGAACTAAAGAGAATTGTGATTTGTGTTGGATCATAGTCTCCTTGCCCAAGATACAATGCTTCTAATTATTACATCCCTAACCAATAACATAGCACTCATGATCATAGGTTTGGGTAGTTTATTACCAGTGTGGGGAAAGTTTCATTATGGTAAATAACCAAGTGACCATATTGAATGAGCACTGATCCAAGTAGAAAATCAGAGGCATCTATCTCATGCTCAAATGGTTTTTGAAGATCTAGTAATGCAAGTACGGGTGCATAACAGAGTCTACATTTTAATTCCTTGAATGTTTTATGTTGTGCGGCTTCCCATATTAAATTTAATTTAATGCCAACTTTGGTAACTTAGTTCAGAGGCCAAGTAACATGAGAAAAACTAAGTATAAATATATTGTATAAATTTTCTAGTCCCAAGAAACTACAAATCTCTATGAGATTCTTTGGTTATAGCCACTCCTTGATGATTTGAATATTGGTTAGGTTCATGTGCACTCCTTGTGAATTTACTATGTATTCCACATATTGCATATCTCACATAACAAATGATATTTTTTCCATGTTTTCATACAACTTGTGTTTCTGTAAAGTTTTGAGCACTAGCTCTATATGGTGTAGATGTTCATCCCATGTTTTGTTGAAGACTAGGATTTTGTCAAGGTAAACTACAACAAAAGACATAGTGAATTTACAAAGAATGTCATTCATCATCTTCATGAATGTAGTTCTTATGTTGATTAAACCAAAGGGCATGACCATCCATTCAAAAAAATCTTCTTTGGCCTTGAATGTTATATTCCTTACATTTGTAGGTTCAACATGAATCTTATGAAACCTAAACTTAAAATCAATTTTGGTGAAGTATTTTTCAATATGAATCTAGGCTAACAAGTCCTTAATCCTTGGAAGAGGATAATAGATCTTCATAGTTATATTGTTGAGATGTCAATAATTAATACACAACCTCCATGTGTCATCCTTCTTTGGTGCAAACATAATTGGGTTTCATAAGGTGATTAGTTGGGCCTGATATGTTCTTTATCCTTGAGTTCATGGATCTATTGCTTGAATTCATCATTATCAAGAAATTATATATGGTATAAAGAGGTATTATGTAGAGGTATTCCAAGAATTAAATCTATAGTGTGTTTCATTGCACAATGTGTGAACACTTCCTTTGGTGACTAAAAGAGATCCTTGTATGATTCTAACTTGTTCAACTCTGATGTCTCTCCTACTATTGTTGGAGGATTTTTAGTGTGGATCAATGTCACAAGGATGTTCTTATGTTCATATCTCACCATAAAAAACACAAACATTTTAATAGATGTTACAAGCTTTTTACATTGCTTGGTGTTAATGAGCGATAACTTTGTGAACTATTTCTAATTTATAGTATCTCTTATCAAAAATATCTATGAAAAAAATAGTTAGGATTTGCTTCATAGATTGCATGTTCATGTAAAATATATGGTTAACTAATGAAAACATCACATGCCTCTAATGGAGGGATGTCGCAAAGGATAATATCTTGAAAAAGCTTGATGTTGTACACCAATTGACTCTGTTAAATGATATGTTTATCGGATCTAGTAGTGAATTGTCTAATACAATACAATTATGGGTGAGGTTTTAGTGGAAAGTTTAATATGAAACTACTTTAAGATAAATTAGGTTATTTTGACTTCCACTGGAAGCAATGAAGTGTATTGGTTGAGCATTGATCCATATTTGAGAATGGAACAATCTTTCTTCTTCCTCTATTTATGTAGGAGCAGTAGAGATATATGTAGTACCTACCATGGTGATAGGTTCAAAGTCCATGATTTGCTTACCTTACTCCTATGGTGTAGTGTTTGTACCTAATACCTCAAATTGTGCAAGGAGTGCCTTCCTAGTGTGACACTTCTCATTGGAATGAATACTAGAGTTGTGAACTATACACCACTTGCTAGTCTTAGAATGCTTGTTCTAGTCATTTAAATATTAATGCTTAATTTTTAGAGGGTGCTTTGAACCATTTCTTGTTTTGAAGTTCAACTTGGAAGATTTAGACTTGTAGCTTGGTTTGAGACTTAGAATCTTTTATCTTAGTCTTGGCCTTGGCCTTTGCTTCAAACTTGCAAGCAAATTTGTAAGCTTTTTTGATCGAATAGATCTATAATAAGTCCATATCTAACTAGATATATCATATCAAACCTGATCTATACTACAAAACATGGTTTTGTTTGGAATCCTAAATCCCAAGTTTGGACACCAAAGTATGAAAGGTATATATGTGTATTACTGCACAGACTGTTCTTTTCCTTGGCACAATTAAGAGAACTTGATGTAATGGTCATCATGGTTTTTTTAGTGCTTCTATAAAATGATTCCATGTGTCTATGCATATGTCTAAGTTAACTTCAAATTAATGATTTTCATGTGAAGTGTAGTAATTTTCCCACCATTTCTTAACCAATAAAGAAAATTCTAAAAGAGCTAATGTAACATTTTATCAGTTAGAGAATTGATTAACCATGTAATATAAACAAATTAAATAAGCCTTTAAACATATATATGTCCAGGTCATCTACATCTATTTTGCCTTCAAACATAAATATGTCTAGATTGACTTGTACCTTATATGGTATTTGACCACCAAATGGCCGATGAGAATGAGAGGTGTTAGAATGAGCCTACAACTTGAGAATTAGTGAGAAATGATAAATGATATTTGTCATTCATGTGCATTATGTTTTTATAAATATTTCTATTATATTTTCACTTTATCCTCTATCATCTTTTGGAACATTTATGAATCTGGCATTGTTTAAGATTTGTCTCCCATATGAGGACATGAAGGAAGGTATGTTGAAAGGTCACATGTATCAAGCTATACCTTCTTATAACCAGACCTCATATAAGTCAATATAAAAACAAAGATGATTTTTAGATACAACATGATGCCACTCAAAAAAGATACAAAGTGTGTATGCGTTGATACCACTAATTTAGGGCCCAGGAGGAGATTTAATGAACAACCTACTTAAATGGATTTAAGAGGGTTATAAATGGAAGCAAATTATGAATGAAAAATAATATGAAGGTGTAATGCATTAACATATAAGGAATTCAAATAAGATAATGACAACTAATGTTTAACTATAATAACAAAGTTTTATTGTGTCAAGTTATGCAAAATATTGATAAATCAAATGTGTGGTGTCTATGTGCTCCATAAATTCATTATTATCTAAATACCTAACTATAAAAAGAGAGATTTTTATTTGATCTTGCATGCTATGAGAATATGCACCATGGTGGCAATCTCATAAATTTGAGTAGAAGCAATAGGTGGAGCTCTGGCTGACATTAGAAGTAGAGAAGTATGCAATGTTTGTTGGGAATGGTTAGTGTGGTGTTTGCAAATGAAATAATTTTGAAACATTGGAGGATTTTTAAGATTTTGAAAAAAAATTAGATAATGTAGATGAATTTGAGAATTTGAGAAGAAACTAGAGGTTTCTAAAAAGAAATTGGAATAATTTAAGAGGTAACTGGAATATTTTGAGAGTAAATTCAAGGAATTTGAGAAGAAATTGAAGGAACTTGGGATGATTAGGAAATGGCTAAATCAATACTAGAAATGTCTTTTAAAACATTAATTTTCCTCGAGAGCTCTTTAAGGTTTATCTATCAAATACTTCTTAAATTGAGCATTAAAGGGGTTCTTTTGAGGCATCTTGTAGAGATGTGGATGATTTGTTAGTCTTAACATTACCATTATTATGGGCATTCAAACATTTCATATGATCAAAATCATCATCATCAAAAGACACATCATTCACATTCACATCATTTTCCAAAGAAAATTTAATTTTAGAAACATTAGATACAAATTTAGATTTCTTTTTCTTTTTCAAGCCTCACTTAGATTTAGCAAAAGGTTTTTAACCAATATGGAGTCTTTTTTTACCAAGTATAACAAATCTTCTAATTAGTCTCTAACTAGTCTTTTTTAAACTGATAATATCTCGAGAATGGAGAACTCTTGGGATAAACTGTGGAAAAAGTCTCTAACACCTAAAGTGATTTTATTTATGTGGTTGGTTGTGAAAGACAAGATACTGACCATAGACAACCTTAGGAAGAGAGGTCTTATTCTAATCAATAGATGCTCTTTGTGTGAACAAGACAATGAATATGTCCCCCATATTTTTATTGAATGTCCCTTCTCTTTTAAGGTATGGAGCTTTTTTATTGATAAATTTAAAGTGATTTGGATCTTTGGATCTATTTTACAATTTTGGAAAGATTGGGCTTGCCTTTTAAAAATGATAACTTGAAGAAAATTTGGAAGATCACCCTTCCACATGTTATTTGGGGCTTTTGGCGAGAAAGAAATAATAGAATCTTTGGGGAGAGGAAGTTCTCAAGCTCGGTCCTAGCCATCAAAATCTTTAATGACATTCTCAAAAACTTTTGAGTGTTGCATTTAGGAAAAGGAAACCATTTGTCTAGTAGTAAAAAATCAGTGGCAATTAACTGGAAAATCAAATCCCTCTACATTGGAAGTATTGATCCAAGGACTGAAATTAGAAAGCAAACAAAATGGAAAGTCCTGCCTTTAAGCTGGTATAAATTAAACTTTGATGGTGCCTCTAAGGGCAATCCAGGGCCCTCAAGATGAGGAGGTATTTTGAGAAATGAAAAAGGATATTTGGTTTTTGTTTATACTGGGGATATGGGAGTACAATCTAACCATTGGGCTGAAACCCTAGCTATTTTATAGGGTCTAAGGTTAACCAAAGATTTGGGGGTTCCACATCTAGTTATCAAGGGAGACCCTCTTAATATAGTTAGATGTTTGAATAAGAATAATGTAATTAGCTAAAGCATTAAATAGATTGTGGATGAAGCCCTTTCCCTCATTGATTCTTACTAGGAGGTGAAAATCCAACATGTCTATTATGAAGGAAATAGTGTGGCTAATCTATTTATAAACCTGGAGGTTGTGTCTACTGGTTTTAAAATATAGATTTCTAGGGAGGAGTTGCCTCAAGATATTTGTCAAGAGATAGATGATGAAGCTCCTAATTTACAAAATCAAACATAAATGGATTACAATAATATAAGGGCTTGCTTATTTTTAGAAGTAGGAAGGATTCCTTTAATTGGCATCATGTTCAATTTTATGATATTTTATTTAAGTAGATGCATGGTACTATGAAATGGAATTATAATGAATGGCATCATAGTAGATTATAGCCGTATACTGGGTGGATCAAAAATAATGATGAGTATTTATGGAATGACACAAGGGATTTAAGTGATATTTTACATTGTAGGCCTTTTAAAAAACTCTAGTTTATGGGGAAGCTTCAGAATAGAACCAATTTGCTTACATGGGGATTCAAACAAAATTGAACCTACGATGATATATGAGTTTAAGTAAGATCAATAGGTATGGTAGGTTTTGCAAATAGGAGGAATGGCTAATTTTATGTAGAGGATTGAGGACCACGATAACCACATCTCAACTTGGCTTGCCAAAGCTTGGAAAAATAGAACTTTGAAGGTTAATGGGATTATATTCAAGATCACAAAGGATTTGTTTGTGCATGTCTCTAGGTTGGAAGTAGAGGTCATAAAAGTCTACAAAATAGGAAGAGATTTCAAAAAAGAGAGGAACTATTTTCTACAGGAAGGGGAAGTGTTGAACAAGCTTCACAATGGTTTTAATAGGGATTCTCTACCCAGACCTTTTGAGGACGTGGCCAAATACATTATGTAATACATCACATTGGAGGGAAGGTACAACATTATACATTGGTATCACTTTATTTTTATAAACTACCCTAGGCATTTCAATCTGATTAATATACCTTTCTTTATCCTGCAATCCTTGGAAAAGTCTATAAACAAGGTCAAAATGGGAAAATATTCTATCCTAAAACATCAAGGAATCATTTCCTTGATAAACAAATACTTTAAAGGTATGAACCAGGTGCCACTGGGTCAGACAAGGCGGTTACCCAAGGGTTTAGAGGATAACCATAAAACCCAGAAGATTTGGATCAAATATAAAACTAGTAACCTACCCCCTAAAGAAAATTATAAAAAAACTCATCTTCACTTTGACCAAGGCATTAAGAGTAGGTTGAGAAATGCAAATAAGGTTGATTTAGAGGTTGGAATTAAGATGGCCAGTCTTAATATGGTAGGGACCAATAATGACCATGTTATGCATAAGATTGAAAAGGAAAACAGAAAGGTGGTTGCTAATAAAAAAAAAAATCCTATGGAGGTTGAAAAGGGAAAGAGGAACGCAGATGATGAGAATAAGGAGAATCCTAATGATGATTTGAGACCTCATAAAATCAACAAAAATGAAATTTTCAACAATGTGGAGGATTCTTTGAAGGAACAACAAAAGATGGTTAAGCTTCAGGAGGAGTTAGATTTGCAGAAATCTCTCATGAGATGGTTTATGAGGGAGTTGATAGGTCTAAAAGAGAAGGTAAAAAGTCTTGAAAAAGACAAGGAGATGCTGGTTCAAAAAATAGAGGAAAAGAATTGAGAAATTCACATCAAAAGAATTTGGGACAGTGGGGGCTCTTGAATGTGAAAATAACAAGCTTAAGGACAACATCAAGTATCTAATGAACTATAGTAAAGTAGTTATGAATGTGAGCATTCAGAATATGAACAACTTAAGGTCACATTGGGAGACCCTTATAAATCTTAAAAATCCTTCTTTGGGCAAAAATCTCATTTGCAATGAATGCTCCAGAGACTTTAACAAGGATCAAGTGCTTCAACAAATAGATTCAAATCTTAAATGTATGAAAAGTTGTTGGGAAAATGTGGAAGGGAGCTCAAGAAAATAGTGGTTTTATGGTGGTATTTTAGCAGGTATTTTGGATGTTTTTGGTTATATGAGCCTGAATTATAACATCTGATCTCTTGTGCTTTGTGAGTCTTCTTGACTATGTTGTTCTATTGTACTCCTTGTAGGAATTAGGGTCCTTAGTCACCCCTTTCCCTCCCTGCCGCCCCTCCCTTAACCTTAATAAAAAATAAATCTTCTAACTATAATCTCATGTCTACCCAATTTTGGTGTCACAAGCCAAATATGAGCAAACACACCAGACAAACACAATAAATTTTTAGAAAATTTTAAAAATTCAAATCACATAGGGTTTGAGATCTATAACATCAAGTATAAAATAGGGCAAACACTTTGAATCTAGAAACATATAATAAAATTAATCCTATAAAATATGAAGTAATGTCGTAAATGGGTCTAAGCTTAGGAGGTGTAAGACAATGCAAGTTCACTAAAATATAATGAAACAAATGGATTACACTTAATTAAGAATTCACAAAACATGTATAATACAATATTAATGATTAATTAATAATGGAACAATAAAACAATAAATACATAGGCATAAAAATAGAAAATATTTGTGTGTAATGTTGTAGAAGAGATGTCACATAAATCTAAACATAGAAAAATGCAACTAGATCCAAAACAAACGTCACCAAAAAAATTGGATGGGATTCAAGAAGGTTACCATGATTGTACACTTTGCTCCAGATAGGTGTTTAAAGCTTAACTTTTCAATCCAAACAAAATGTTTGAAACACAAAACTTTATTCTATGTTCTGTTCACCTAATTTATTTTTTTACTTCCATGCCCTTAGTTTGGGTGTTGTGATTCGTATGCACCTACAATATTTGAATCTCTAGCCTAAATTGTCAAAGAAAATAGATTGGGATATTGCATTAGGGTTTGGGTAATTAGTGTCTACTAACTAGCTCTTTAGCAGTAAGACAATGTGAAGTAGAATGACGAATTGATATGAACATTGAAACAACAAAATATGCCTCTCATTGAATAAGATTATGCACAATTCTAGATGTATAATCAATAGTACATTTGTGTCTAACTGGATCAAAATCTCTGTGTATTTATAGGTAATTTTGAATTCAAAATTTACAGAATTGGCCTAAGTGTGGATGCTTAACAACTAGAAATGAAAAAGGCGAAAATGGTGAACATAACCAATTAGCTAAATGGAAGTGGGATTCAAACTTCCAAGACTATACATTATGGTCAAAACACATTGTTGGGGATCAACCAACAATGTTGATTACAATATGAAAGCAATTAAATGCGGAATTAAACTAGAATGATAAGTAACTAGAATCGGATAATAGCAAACAATAAGAGATACAAGAAACCACCCTGAAAACTTGTATTAAACTCTTTACAGAAGGAATACAATTGAAGAAACTTATTTTTTTCCACACCTCTCTCAGATGTACAAATCTCTCTCTAGATCTCTTTCCCTCAAGAGCTCTCTCTCTCAATTACAATCAACTCCAACAACCTGGAATGATTCACATATACAATTCTGTACTGTTCAACATTACACTTACAATAAGCTATGAAGATCTATCCTATTATATAATAATTAAGAAACATGAGCATACAACTACATCCATCAGATGCACCTCCTAATCAAGGGCTCTAAACAGTCTTACTAATAATAGAGATGCGGACTTAAGACTATCACTTAATCCTAACATGCAAACATTCTGTTATGTCCATGGAAATAGCTTTCTGGACACACAGGTAACTGGCATTGGTTCCTGTCTGTTTGCCTGTGACCAACGTCGGCCGATCCATGACCGACGTCGGCATCTCCTGGTCTGCTCCTGACTGACGTCGATCGCTCCTGACCGACGCCGGTGACTGTGTAAACCTGCAACTTCTGCAATCCACTCACTTGGTGAAGCTTTTAGCTCCACACCTTAACAATCTCCCACTTGGAGATAAACAACTGCACTAGTACCTGTACAGCAACATCTTCTAGCTCCTCCATCTTCAACTCAATCATGAAGACCAATAAAAGTTGAATGAAGATTCAACTTCTCCTTTGTTACCGGCTTGGTTAACATATCAGCAGGGTTCTTATCTGTATGAATCTTCTCCAGCTTCAACTCACCATCCTCCAATACCTGTCTTATGAAGTGGTACCTAAGCTGTATATGCTTTGTTCTTGAATGAAAGGCTAAATTTTTAGCCAAATGAATTGCACTCTGACTATCACTGTATAATCTACAACTCTCTTGCTCATTTCCAAGCTCTTCCATGAACCGTGACATCCATATCATCTCTTTACTAGCCTCTGTGACTGCAATATATTTTGCTTCTGTAGTTGACAAGGCAACAACCTTCTGCAACTTTGATATCCAGCTAACCGTCGTTCCACCAATAGTGAAAACATATCCTGTGGTGCTCTTTCTGCCATCCAAATCACCTGCCATATCTGAATCTACATAACCATGTAGAGAAGTATTTGAACCTCCATAGCACAAATGCCTACTGTTGGTTCCTCTTAGATATCTAAGGATCCACTGAACTGCTTTCCAGTGCTCCTTCCCTGGATTGGCCATATACTTACAACTCCCACTGCTTGGGCAATATCCGGTCTAGTACAAACCATTGCATACATTAAACTCCCTATTGCAGAAGCATATGGAACTATACTCATGTACTCTACCTCATCATGTGAATTAGGACATTGTTCTTTACTCAATTTAAAATGTCCAGCCAAAGGTGTGCTTACCGGTTTTGCATCCTACATATTGAACCGTTTCAACACCTTGTTCACATAATCCTCTTGAGACAAAATCAACCTGTGATTTTTCCTGTCTCTCTTAATGCTCATGCCAAGGATTTTCTTTGTTGCTCCCAAATCCTTCATGGCAAATGTGTGAGCTAATTTCACCTTAAGCTCAGAGATATCCTGCATGTGTGATTCTGCAACTAGCATATCATCTACATACAACAACAGAATAATATATCTACTATTATCCAATCTCTTAAAATACACACAATGGTCAGATTGACACCTATTGTAGCCATGCTCAGTCATAAACCTGTCAAATCTCAAATACCACTGTCTAGGAGCTTGCTTGAGGCCATACAAGCTTTTCTTCAATTTGCACACTAACTTCTTACCTTTGACCTCAAATCCTTCCAGCTGATCCATATATATTTCTTCATCCAAATCTCCATGAAGAAATGTTGTCTTAACATCAAGCTGCTCAAGATGCAAATCCTTAATAGCAACTAAAGACAATACAATCTGTATAGAAGTCATTTTAACAATAGGAGAAAAAATTTCACCAAAGTCAATACCTGGTTTCTATGCAAATCCTTTCACTACCAACCTGGCCTTATATCTCATCTGTCCATTCTCACCTTTCTTCAACCTGTAGATCCATCTGTTCTTCAGTGTCTTCTTTCCTGCTGGCAACTCAACCAAATCCCACGTTTGGTTCTTTCTCAAGGAATCAATCTCTTCATTCATGCCTAGCTCCCACCGATTCTTGGATTCTACCTGTATTGCTTCATCAAAACTCTCTGGTTCTCCACCATCAGTTAGCAATAAATAGAATAATGAAGGGGAATATCAAATTGGAGGTTTACTTACCCTTTCTGACCTCCTGATGGGCGTCTGAGACTCATTCACAACACGTTGTCCGCCTAAATTCTCTGACAGTGACCGACCTCGGTCACTTCTAGGCCTGTAACTGGCCGACGTCAGTTCTCCCTAGCCGGCGTCAGTTCTTGCATGACCAACGTCGATCACTGTGTGACCGACATCGGTTCCTGTATTGCCGACATCGGTTCCTGCCTGACCAACGTCGGTCTCTATGTTTTCCTGTCTGTGATTAATTTTTCTCACGAGCTCATTTTGGACCGTCACCTCGTCCAATTCTCCATTGCTCTGCTCAGATTGATTCAGCTTCTTGAGCTGATCACTATACATCACTTTTTCATTGAAAACAACATCACGGCTCCTAATTATCTTCTTAGTTCTTAGATTCCAAAACTTGAATCCAAAATCATCAGAGCCATAGCCAATAAATGTGCACCTCATAGACTTAGCATCCAGCTTCTTTCTATTTTTCTTATCAACGTGCACAAATGCTTCACAACCAAAAACTTTGAGAAATGAGAGATTTACCTTTTTACCTGTCCATGCCTCTTCTGGAATTCCACCATCCAGCGCTGTAGAGGGTCCTCTGTTAATCAGGTACACTGTAGTATCCACAGCTTCTACCCAAAACTCTAAAGGCAAACGAACATGCAATCTCATACACCTTGCACGCTCCATTATTGTTCTGTTTATTTTTTCAGCAACTCTATTTTGCTGAGGTGTCCTTGGAACTGTCCTTTGCCTGCAGATTCCATGCATATAACAATACCAGTTGAACTTATAGCTACAAAACTCACCACCATTGTCAGATCTCAGACACTTCAATCTTCTGCCTGTTTCATTCTCAACCATAGCTTTCCAAATCTTAAGTCTCAAATACATCAGATTTTTTTTTAATACAATAGACCCATACCTTTCTTGTAGCATCATCTATGAACAAAACATAGTATTGTGATCCTCCAATAGAAGCAACCTGAGCCAGTCCCCACACATCTGTGTGAATAAGCTGCAACTTATGCTTCTTCTTTGTTGACCCAGTCTTGAGAAAACTCATTCTCTTCTGTTTTCTAAAAACACAGTGCTCACAAAAATTCAGATCTATGCTTTTCAAATCTGAAAGCTTACCTTTTAACTTAAGAATGGACATTCCCTTCTCACTCATGTGGCTGAGTCTAGAGTGCCACAATTTTGCATCCACATTTGAAGTAGATAATATAGAAAGAGAAATATTAGTAATACAATTACATAAATAGAGAGTACCTACTCTCTTACCTCTGGCCAATACAAATGCACCCTTGGTCACCTTCCAAGATTCAGCTGTGAGAGTTACTGTACAACCCTCATCCCCTAACTTTTCTACAGAAATCAAATTCCTCTTCAAGCTGGGAACATGCATGACATCTCTCAACACCCATGTGTTGCCATTCTGCATTTTCAGTTGCACTTTTTCTTTGCCAACAATTTTACAAGGCTCATCATCCCCTAAATACACTATTCCAAAATCTCCATGGACATAGTCACTAAAATATTCTCTATTAGGGGTTGCATGGAAAGATGCACCAAAATCTAAAACCCAAGATTCTATATTATTATGCAAAGAGAATATAAGAGCATCTTGTGCAATACCTGCAACTTTTGCTTCTTCTTTACCTTCATGTTGATTGTCTTCTTTTGGCTTTGACCAACAATCTTTGCTTATGTGCCCTATCTTTCCACAATTCCAGCATTGTGGCTTCCTGCCATTTCTGAATTTGGATCTACCTCTCACCTTTGACTTAGACATTGATCTCCCTTTCTTGCTCTTCTCTTTCTGCCTTCCCCTGCTCTCAAAACTTAAAGCGTTCCCTAATGTTTCCTCTGTGTTTTTCCTGCGAATTTCTTCATTCAAGATTACACTAATAACATCCTCTACTTTTAAAATATTTGAAGCAGATGCAGTATTACTAACTGCCATTACCAAGCTATGCCAGCTTTCAGGCAAAGAACATAATATTAAAAGAGCCTTAATTTCATCATCAAACACTATTTTGACTGAATTTAATTGATTTACAATTCCATGAAAATCATTCAGATGATTAGATACAGATCCACCTTCCTGCATACGCAAATTAAATAACTGCTTCATAAGATATACCTTATTTGAAGCTGAGGGTTTTTCATATAAATTTGTTAAAGTAGTCATCAACTCTACCGTTGTCTTTGCCTGTGATAAATTAGATATCACAGTAGATGCCAGACTCAATCTTATAGATCCAAGAGCCTTTCTATCAAGAACTTCCCATTCTTCATCATCCATGTCTTTGGGCTTCTTTAAAACTCCACCTAACGGTAAGTATAGATATTTCTGATACAGATAATACTCTATCTGCATTCTCCAATGTTGATAATTCTTGCTATTAAACTTCTCCATTCTTAGTTTACTTTCCTCTGCCATTGCTTCTCCCACTCAAAAAGAAATCCCTGTGAGTAACCTGTAATCAATACACACTAACCAGATCTGAAACACTTGTTAGTCAATCTGAGCTCTGATACCACTTGTTGGGGATCAACCAACAATGTTGATTACAATATGAAAACAATTAAATGCGAAATTAAACCAGAATGATAAGTAACTAGAATCAGATAATAGCAAACAATAAGAGATACAAGAAACCACCCTGAAAACTTGTATTAAACTCTTTACAGAACGAATACAATTGAAGAAACTTATTTTCTTCCACACCTCTCTCAGATGTACAGATCTCTCTCTAGATCTCTTTCCCTCAAGAGCTCTCTCTCTCAATTACAATCAACTCCAACAACCTGGAATGATTCACATATACAATTCTATACTGTTCAACATTACACTTACAATAAGCTATGAAGATCTATCCTATTATATAATAATTAAGAAACATGAGCATACAACTACAGCCATCAGATGCACCTCCTAATCAAGGGCTCTAAACAGTCTTACTAATAATAGAGATGCGGAATAAGACTATCACTTAATCCTAACATGCAAACATTCTGTTCTGTCCACGAAAATAGCTTTCTGGACGCACAGGTAATCGACATCGGTTCCTGCCTGTTTGCCTGTGATCGACGTCGGCCGATCCATGACCAACGTCGGCATCACCTGGTTTGCTCCTGACCGACGTCGGTCCCTCCTGACCGACGCCGGTGACTGTGTAAACCTGTAACTTCTGCAATCCACTCACTTGGTGAAGCTTTTAGCTCCACACCTTAACACACATTGTCGTTACTCTACAATACGATCTAGACAAGGGATCCAGAGACAAAGGTGATGAAATGAAGGTGATTCTTAAAGTAAACAAAAGAGATTTTAAGATTTAGAATTCAAAAAATACCAATATTACTTGATTTCGACCAAATTAACTATATATATAATTGACAAGCCATGAACCATTCTAAAATATTACCAATGTATATTAATTTAATTAAAATCTATTCAAAATTATAAAATTATTGAAAAAGTCTTACATCTTGATCACAAATACAAAGTTAATAGTAAACCAAAAACTAAAGTTAAAATAACCACTTTAATCTTCTATGCACATGCCAATCATTCAATCCAAACAAATTAAAAAAGTTAAAAAAGAGACACAAACATGGGTTCATGTTCAATGATAGAAAAAATCTATAAGAAAGTGAGATTCTTAACTTGGATCCAAAAACATGCAAGTACTAAATACATGCCAATATTATTTGATTTAGACCAAATTAACTTTATATAAATAAATAAATAAAATTGACAAGTCAGAGAGCATTTGGAGATATTACCAATGTATATTATTTTAAACAAAATTTATTAAAAAATATAAAATTATTGAAAAAGTCTTACATTTCATTCACAAATACAAAATCAATCATAAACCAAAAATTAGGATTAAAACAACCACTCTAAATCTTTCATGCACATGCTAATCATTCTCAAACAAATAAAAAAAGTTTAAAAAAAAAAACATAGACATAAATTCATGTTTAATAATAGAAAAAATTTATAAAAAAAATGAGATTTTTAATTTGGATCCAAAAATATTAAAAAACTTAATATATAAAAAACCTTTTTAGAGTCAATAGCTCAATAATCCAATTTAAAAAAAAAAAAAAACTGAATAAAATAAATAAAAAAGAGGATATTGACCTAATGATATAGGTGGATGGTTTTATCAATTAAAAAATTAAATAAATAAAAATAAATAATTTAATAAATTAAAATTAAAATTAAAAAAAAATAATAATTAAAATAGAGGAAGATGAAAACCTAATAATTTAATTGGGAGGGTTTTGTGCAAAAAAGGGCTACTAAAAATCATCACCGAAAAGAATTTTTTAATATTTTTTTCGAAAAAAATAAATCAGAATAAGTATTCGGCTGGTTTTGGGGTATATATATAGGCTATAAACTTGAGATTCCAATCCAGTCTCATTATTTTTCAAAATCTTTTAAGATTTAGATTTTGATTGATAGCATTTTCCAGACCCATGTTCACCATCATGGGCATCAATTGAACTCCAATGCTTTCAACTTGGTGGAAAGAAATTTAATGGAAGGACAGAAAGAATCATGGGTAACTAGTTGGATTAACCTTCTTCACCTTTAGACCTGGATGCCGCTAAATGTGGAGCAACATGGGGCTTTGAAGTTGACCCCCCTATAACTGACTGCCTGCCGACTATTAGTATTAGTAATAGTATCACTCACACTCCTCAACGTCTCTTCCTGTTGGGCATCATCCATTGATTTCTGCTCCTCCTGGTTCAGTAGTATAAAAAAAAAGTGTTGTTGCATGACAGTTTTTTTCTCTACAAGACAAAGATGGCATTAGAAAAACAGGGCTCTTAGTAGCAGCACAGATCTGGGTCGTGTTGAATCAGATCTGGGGTGGGCTTAATCAGAATCAAGATGAGGGCTAGGGGTGAAGTAAACCAGAGGAAGAAAGTACTCGGTCCTGTATTAATCTGTGTTGTTTTTGCTGGCCTGCTGTTTGTTTACTATGGGTCTTTCTTTAAGCCCAGAATGCAGAAGGGAGTCGGTGGGGTTGATGCTTCTTCTGATGCTGCAGCAGTGGGGAAGTTATCCAGGAAGCTGGGATCCAGTGGGGAGGAGGATGGAAATCAGTCTAATCAGATCAATAATTTTAACGTATTGAATGATGAAGACGCGAAGAGTGAAGAAGCTGGGATCGGTGGTGGAGACCTTTTTTCGGAGGAAAGAAATGATACAATCCCCAAAACATTTCCTGTAAGTATTTCAGATGTGCAATGTAATAACCAATTCGGATTACACCAGAGTACTGGCAAGAACGTTTTTGTGTGAAAGTATTTCCTGTTAGTATTTCAGATGTCTAATGCAATACCCAATACGGATTATGCTTAACTGAGCAGAGGGGAGAATATTTCTGTGTTAGTATTTCAGATGCCTAATGCAATACCCAACACAGATTATGCTTAACTGAGCAGAGGGAAGAATGTTTCCGTCTTAATATTTCCTGTACTTATTTCAGATGCATAATGCAATACCCAATTCAGTTATGCTTGACTGAGTATAGGCAGGAATGTTTTTGTGTTTTTTTTTGGTAGATAGATTGGCTATCTGTTGTAGTGTTTTGAGTGCAGAGTTTGGAGAAAGTTCGAGTTAAAATGATAGTTGAATCAATCACAAGTAGATAGAATTCATTGTGTTTCTATTTATGTAGACAGATTTGATATCTCTGTCTTTTTTATTCTGAGGATTGGGTTTTTTACTTAACAGATTTTTGGGCAAGATTTTGCTAAAAATGATAGTGGAACTAAATCGCAATTGGGCAAATTTCATTTTGTTTTTACTTATGTAGATAGATTTGCAATCTCTGATTTTTTTGAGGACTGAGTTTTGAGCTAGATTTGTGTTAAAATGATAATGGAATCAATCACAAGTAGATGGAATTGATTTAGACTTTACTTATGTAGATAGATTTTCTATAAATGTATTTTTGAGAACCAAGTGCTCTAAAGAAAGTTTTGAACAAGATTGTGCTTTTGAGAGTTGAACAATTGCAAGCAGGTGCACTTCATTTTATTTTACTTCAGCCTTGGAGTTATCAATGATTTCTACATGAGATCTGATATTTTAAGTATTTTTCAGATGCATAATGTAATGCCCAATAACCAATATTTCAGATAGTTCTTAAACAGTCTTCTTTGTTTCCTGTAGATAAATTCAATGTCTCCATATTCTTCGAGTACTAGGTTTTCTAGTTATAAAATATTTCTGATCAAGATTGTCTTTCAATGATAGTGGAACCAATTACAACCAGGTGGAATTCATTTTTTGTGTTTACTGCAGGCTTGAAGGCATCAATGTTTTCTGCAAACATGGCTTGATATTATATGGACATGAGATCTAATATTTCAAGTATTATTCAGACATGTTATGCTGTATACAAAATGATTCTGATGGCACTTACAGATCATACAACAAAAGAGTCTTCTCTCTGTTTTATGTAGAAATATTTCATTTTTCTGTGTTGTTTGAGGACTAAGTATTCAACTTGAGATTTTTTAGCAAGACTGTTTGAATGACAGTAGAACCAATCACAAACAGGTAGAATTCATTTTGTTTTTACTTCAGGCTTAGAGCTATCCATGTTTCTAGAATACATGGCTTAGCATTTTGTGGATATGAGATCTGATGTTTTAGGCATTTTTCAGGCTCATAATAGGATACACAATGTGTAAATGACTCCCGAAAACAGGCTATACGTACAAATAGTTTACCGTGTTTCATGTAGATAGATTTGCTAGCTCTATAGTTTTTGAGGACTAAGTTATTTACTTAAAAGATATTTTTTAGTAAGACTGTACTTCAGTGATAATGGAACCAATCACAAGTAGAGGAAATTCATTTTGTTTATACTTCAGGCTTGAAGCTATCCTTGTTTTTTGAATACATGGCTTGGTGTTGAATAGACGTGAGATCTTATATTTTAAGTATCTCAGATGCATAGCTATAATACAATACCCAAAGCATAAAGTATTTGGATGATGCTTAACGGAATATACCCAAAAACTATTCCTGTGTTTTATGTAAAGATTTGTTGTCTCTGTAATTTTAGAGGCCTATGCTTTCTACTTGAGACATGTTTGAGAAAGACTGCGTTTCAGTAACAGTGGAATGAATTACAAGCAGGTGGAATTCATGGTATTTTTGCTTCAGGATTGGAGATATCTATATTTTATGAATACGTTCCTTGGGACAGTGTGGATTATTTGTTTGTTTTATTACAGAAGAAACTGTGAATGGGATCTGATATACTTTGGGGGATCCTTGCTTCAGGTGTGTGACAGTAGGCTTTCTGAGCTAATTCCATGCTTGGATCGAAACCTCATCTACCAGCTCAAGATGAAGCTAGATTTGGGGCTCATGGAACACTATGAAAGACATTGCCCACCTCAAGAGCGACGCTACAACTGCTTGATACCCCCTCCCCCAGGTTACAAGGTCAGTAAAAAAAGCTAAGACTCTTGCTTGTTTGAACAGAATTGTTTTTTGAGTGCTTCTGTTGGTTGTTTTTCGAGACCATTCCCTTTAGTCCCATTCATTTGTGATCATTAAAATTAGTTGTACTTTCAATTGGAAATTTGTTTGGGTGTTGGATTACAACTTCCTTATTCAGTTTTCTGCATTGCAATTAATCATGTTTTCGAGGGATGGAACACAGCAAAAAGGGGTACTGGGCATAAAATCTGCCTGTACAAATAAGGATGCCGGCTAACCTTGAATTCATATTTACAAAGACAGTTAAATAGAGCTAATCTATAATATATAACTGACAAAGGCACATATTACGGGACACAGACTAAAGAACAAAACCAAATTTAGGCACAATTTGAGCTGGGGTTAATTGCACATAATACGATATAGGCAAAGACATGAAATTAAAGGCAACCTCAGATTTCAGGTTATTCTTTTTGATTGAGCACCTTTTGTCTTGTTCTAATTATGCCTGATTTGATCTGTTCTTTAGGTGCCAATCCCATGGCCTGCAAGCAGAGATGAAGTATGGAAGGTAAACATACCTCATACACATCTTGCTGATGAGAAATCAGACCAGAACTGGATGGTGGTGAACGGAGACAAGATCAATTTTCCTGGTGGAGGGACACATTTCCACAATGGAGCTGACAAGTACATTGCTGCCTTGGCAAGAGTATGGTATTATAGTGATTAGGATGCAATTTGGTTAGGTAGTTTCTCATGTGTCATGATTTTCATTTAATATATAGATGTGACCAATGTTCACAGATTCAGTCTCTATGTCTTTGTCATATTGGATATTTAGTATAATCTGTATCTACTGCTAATTTTGTATTTTTCTCGGTTAAGTAATAGGCGGATTTCAGGAAACATGCTTTACCTTACCAAAATTTGTGTGGATTTTTCAGATGCTGAAGTTTCCCGAGGAAAAACTCAGCAATACTGGAAAGCTCAGAACTGTTCTAGATGTGGGATGTGGAGTTGCTAGCTTTGGTGCATACCTCCTTCCTCTTGATATTATGGCAATGTCACTTGCACCAAATGATGTTCACCAGAATCAGATACAGTTTGCTTTGGAAAGAGGGATTCCTTCAACTCTGGGTGTGTTGGGGACCATGAGACTGCCTTATCCTAGCAGATCATTTGAATTGGCTCACTGTTCTAGATGTAGGATTGATTGGCTCCAGAGGGATGGTATATTACTGCTAGAGTTGGACAGGGTACTCAGGCCAGGGGGCTATTTTGCCTATTCTTCGCCTGAAGCATATATGCAAGATGAGGAAGATCTTCAGATATGGCATTCCTTAAGTGACCTCGTCAAACGCATGTGCTGGAAGATTGCAGCAAAGAGAGACCAAACTGTCATTTGGCAGAAACCACTTACAAATAGTTGTTACTTGAAGAGAGCTCCAGATACTAAACCACCTCTCTGCAGTCCAGAAGATGATCCAGATGCAGTTTGGCAGGTTCGAATGAAGGCTTGCATTACACCATATTCAGATCGTAAGATCCCTTTTACTTTATCTTGCATTCAGAAATCATGTTTAAGACATGCATAATGAAACACACTTTTTGATCTTAATTAGAATCCTTAAATATCATCCATGAAGTAAGTAGGCGGTCTTCCAATTTTGAAAATTTCCATAAAAGTAGTGGCAAATCTGTTCTGAACCTTGAGACATGGTTATCCAATTCCATGAATCAATGAGACAAGTATAAATGCTTCTTGTGATCGTTAATTTATATCTCACTGAATCAATGAGAGAAGTATAATTACCTCTTGTAAAGAGGTATACATGGATGTCTGTCCCTTAATATCTCACTGTCAAGGTTTGGTTTAGGAAAACATAATTGGATTCAAAAGTCCCGTAATGACGCCCATTTCAAACTTCTATTTTTCAATATCTCTATAAGAGATGTGGGAAAATTCAGTGCACGCCTTTAGATATGGATTCAGTTTACTCGTGCAAATCAGATCAATAATAATATTTGTCACAACAGTTGGACAGTTGATGCCTGCATCCTCTATACCTCAGTGCCAAAGATCCAGTTCAGGAAAATGTTAATTTCATCTTACTGCCGGTCTATCAATAATTGCATCTCGGTGGTATCATTGATTTCATAGATTGTTTCTTCTCTCTTCTTGTCTATAAGCTGATTGGCAATCTCACATTTGTAACTGCTACATTTCGTGGGGAATGGTAACAAACAGAAATAACATTTAAGTTATTGAAATGCAGACCTCTCATGATTTATACAAGATATTTTGTGAATGGAATCTTGAATATTGTAGCAGTTATCACTGACATATTTGGTATGAACATTGATTACGCATGAAAAATCCAGAAATGCATCATGCAAAAGGGAGTGGACTGGTACCTTGGCCGAAACGATTGACTGCTTCTCCACCTCGGCTGGAAGACCTTGGTATCAGTGAGGGAGACTTCAAAAAGGATACGGTAACACATCTACTTCTTCAATGAGTGATCTATTTTGTTTAACAGTAGTTTGTTTTAGAAATGAGAAAATGAAGTCCATTTACTGAGTTGCTTTGGATTACCTTAACTTCCAACCAGTTTGGTTAATGCAGGTTGTGTGGCATGAAAGGGTAAACTACTATTGGGAGCAGATAAAGTCGGAGATAAAAAATGATTCTTTAAGGAATATTATGGACATGAAGGCAAATCTTGGTGGATTTGCTGCTGCACTCAGCAACAAAGACGTTTGGGTGATGAATGTTGTTCCGGAGAATGGTCCAAATACATTGAAGGTCATCTATGATAGAGGCTTGTTAGGCAGTGTACACAACTGGTGAGCTTTGAAATTTTGTTGAGACTACTGCTTAACTTGCACAAGATAAATTTTCATAGCTTTTATATATTGTATCTGGGATATCGTGCAGGTGCGAAGCGTTTTCGACCTATCCTCGTACTTATGATCTCCTTCATGCCTGGACAGTCTTCTCCGACATTAGTGAGATGGACTGCAGCATAGAAGATTTGCTAATAGAAATGGATCGGATTGTTCGCCCAAATCGCTTTGTGATTATCAGAGACAAGCCTTCAATAATAAATTACATCAAGAACTATTTGCCAGCCTTGCGTTGGGATTCCTGGACATTGTTTGTTGAGCCCGAGTCTGATCCTCTTTCTTCTGATAGTGAGGCCATATTGTTTGCACAGAAGCAGTTGTGGGTTCCAGATGAAAGCCAGTAGCGGTGCCATGTTGTAAACTACTTATTCAAGCAAAATTGTTTAGCTTTTGCAGGGTGGCCAAATATTTAGAATGATAGGCTGCTTTGCTGAGAGGTAAAATGGCAATAGCTTGCAAAAACAAGCCCCATCTAGCTTCGACGGCAAGAATCAGTGTTCTGATTGTCCTGCAAGGAAAGGAGGTACTTCATGTTTTTGTGTGTTCTATCTCACAAGGTTCAGGGAGAGAGCTACATTAATTTGAAAATTCATACGAATATCCATTGGATGTCCAATGGTAATTATTTTTGCTTGCTGTACGAATTTTCTGATGCAGACAATTCTTTAAATTGAATTTTCCTATTTTTTAATGCATATGATGTCCTGAGATTTTCAGCATATTCATGATTTGGTACACAGAAGTGTGGAGGTGCACATCATATGCAATTTTGGATAATAATAATGTACTGTGTTTTATCTTAGTAATAATGGATCTGGGATATCTTTTTTAGTTGTATGTTTCTTTGTTGAGTTATATTGTCTTTTGTGGTGGCCATTTAATGTTTGAAAGAATAAAAGGAGAATTTCAAGTAATCAAGATGATGGATACGTTCACTGTAGAGGCTACCGATTCCAATAGGCAACCACTCCCAATTACGAACAGAATGACAGAATGCATGGTCGTTATCTCAGTGCTCTTATTTGATCTTTTAGGGCTTCAGTTTCAATATTTAGGGAAACATATTGTGATGTTGTATTTATTAGGAACTCCCTTACCTTTTGCTATGTTAACAGAGAATTATAAGGTTTTAGGGTAAATCTCCTTCATATAGTTCTCTTTCCAAAAACAGGGACAAGCCATAAAAGTGAAAGCATTGTTATTCATATTGGAAATTTGATCATATGGCAGAAACTGAAAGTTTGTAGAGGAGGGATCAGAATGGCAATGGTATACAGGAGTCATTTATGATGTTTTATTGCCTGTAAACATGTTTGCTGCTGACCAAAACATGGCAGATTAACTTCACAAACAATTTAACTAGATCTTAGAACTGTGGTCGTCTTTTCCTCTTATTTGACCTTATAAATTGCAATTGTATTACCAATATAATGCCGTTTTTGAATTTATGTCTTTTAGTTTCGTTGTTCTCTAGCATGGATCATAGGATAGATAATGTAACGCCCAAAATGCAATAAGTTGCCTCATTTATTTGCATGGTGGGTCCCTCTTTGTTTCTCATGAGTTGCACCCATCCTTGTCAAGTTTTTGGTTTCCATTGACATGGGAATCCTTCTCTGCAGGACTTGAACTCAGCTCATCATCATATGGCAGTCAGTCTTACCTCTAGAACATGTAAAACTGGACATCTATATTTGTTTATTATTGACATTATATTTTAACAGAGCATTAACATTGCTGTTGAAGGCTTTTGGAAACAACAACCGTAGAGAGCTTTTGTATCAAAGTTTTGGATCACACTCCATGAACTATCTTCTCATTAATCCTGATGATGGATCATGGAGTGTGATATGAACTTGATACAAAAGCTCTCTACACAATTGTTTCCAAAAGCTTTGAACAATAATGTCTATTTGTATTTTATCATTTTTGTTCTCTTATCACATTGGGATAGATTGCAGGACAGCTGTCCAATAATGAAAGGCTGCATCATTTGTTTGCAAAAGTGGGTCATTTTTTATTATGTCTGTTTCTTGGGACTTGCACCCAGCCTTTGTCAAGTTTTTGGCTCGCACAGGGAACCTGCCCTGTGGGGCTTGAACTTGGTTCATCATCAAGGCAATCACTTTCCCTTGTCTCTAGACCCTGGACTGATGAACATGTTTTATTATGTTCTTATCATTTTGGTGATCTTTTTCCTGTTTTTTTCCTGTTTTCGATTGTTTCTTTTATTATGCATGGGACCCTTGCCAAATAGTTTGGTTATTTGCATGTAGTCTGTCATGCATAGAGAAAAAAGACGATGTTAATGAATTATACTAAGATAGATACACTTGCTTCTTGAAACAGGAGCATAACCGACCATCTATCTACATATATGCATTTGGGCTTGAGCTCATCGTGTAAATTGTTGTAAAAATGCATTTTGCACTATTGTATTACAGCATATAGTATATTATATCTAGGGCAATTTATAATAACCTTAAAATTATAATATGTTAATTAATTTAAAAAAATAAAATAAAAATTAAGTAATATATTTTTTCTTCTTTATTCTTTGAACTTTGATTTTCATTCTCATTTTTGAGTGATGTCTTCATAGAAACATAATTATTTTTTTAATGAAGTCAAAGGTTTTGTATAGATGAGTGTTTAAAAATATTAAAATCTAAACATATATAGCAGCGATGTCCAGTTTTTAAGTCTGAAAGGTTACAAAACAGATTCCAACTTTTAAACGCTGAACAAATCCATAGAAAAATTGACTAAAATAAAAGATGTTACAAAGCTTCTAAACCTGCCAGATTTCAATGTGGCCCTGCCTTGCCCAGTATTGGTCTTGGGTCAACATTGGTAGTGATCATTTTAGAGCTATCAACAGTAGCACATTCACCAAGTATCTGCACAAGTGTGTTCTGAATCCAATTCCTACCCGCTTGTGGTGTGTCCTTTATAAGTTAACTAGTGCTTTCCTTGGGGATATTTTTTTGTTGACTTTTGGTGTTGCCTTCGTTCTACAATAGATTGCTTGGGCCGAAGAACCAAGCCTTCAAATTTAGGTCGAGCCTTTTGGTTTTGTTTTTGGGAAATTTGGGAAATTTTAGATCTGGGTTGTTTTTGAAGCATCGGTTGTTGATGGGAAGAACATTTGATTGGAATTTGTTGCAAGGAGATTCCCTGTTTGATGTGGAGTATTTGTTTCTTGGTTTGAAATTGGTTTTGAATGGCTTTTGATGACTCATTTAGATATTCAGTTTCAATGTCTTCCTCTTCATTTTCTTCGTGTGGCACCAGTGTGAAAAGAGTTTGTGATTTTGAACTATTCCCTTTGTGTTCGTTGGGGTTTTTCTTTTGTGATTGGACAGTTCTACCGACTACCTGTTTGGAAAGGTCCACTGATTGTTGTTGGGTTTCTTAAGAGGTTGAGGCCACTAACTTCTTTGGGTAGCTTCTTTTTTCTTGTGGTTGATGGGCATATGAAAGACCTTGGTTAGATGCCCAATGTTCATGAGAAAACCTACATTGAAAATGGGTATTCTCGTAATTTAATGGTTGCTCCTACTCAATCCCTCCCATGTCTAAGTTAACACGTTCAGGTAGTGGTTTGTCCAGATCAATGTTGGCACAAACACTTGCATAATTAGAACTCCAGGACACTAGTTAAATTTAAAACCAAAAATGTAGTTACCTATTTCTCCTTTGATTTTTTCAAGGGTGGATCCTTGCCAATGTTCATTAAGTAGGGGTAACTTGACCCATATTGGAATTGTGCTTGGAAAACAAACTTGTTTTTCTTTCATAAACTAGGTTTGTAATTGGAAAACAAGAGCTTTCTTTTGTTTGGTGGAGAAAATGGCCATAAAGTATTCCTTTGATGCTGGGTTTCCACTTTTCTTTCAACTAGATTTTCTCAGTTTTAAGTTTTGAAAAAGCTTCCATGAATATGTAAATATGAGCATTTTTCTTGAGCAGCCAGTCTATTTTCTATTTCATCTATAAAAAAGTTTACTGTCGGCAGAGTTTCCATCATAAGTTAACAACTATTTCCCTTCTTGGCGGGAAAAGAAGTGCTGATAATATTTCTATGATGGAAACTCCATGTGCATAATTAAGAAACACTCAAATGTACTTGTAAATTTAGAAGCGACAATGTACTCACCTATTGCTCCTCTAATTTTTCTGAGGGTGGCTTCTTTCCAATGTTCACTAAGTAGGGGTAATCTAACTCATATTGGAATTGTGCTTGGAAGATCCTCTCTGGGAAGGCAAGAGACCATTTCTTCATGAACAAACTTGTTTTTTTTAATACGCTAGGTGCCAACTTGGAAAACAAGAGCTTTTTCTTGTTTGGTGGATAAAATAACCATAAAGTATTCCTTACTCTGGGTTTTCACTTTTCTTGCACCCAGATTTTCAGAGTTCTGGTTCTTAGAAAAGCTCATATGAATATGTAATTATGAGCGTTTTTCTTGAGCAGCCAGTCTATTGTCCATTTCCTCTATGAATTTTTTTATCATTGGATTAACTATTTCCTTTATTGGTGGGGAAAGAAGCACAAATAATCTTCATGTGATGGAAACTACACTTACATAATTAAGAAATCTAAGGCACTTTTGAAGTGACAATGTACTCATCTATTCTTTAATTTTTTTGAGGGTGGATCCTTGCCAATGCTCACTAAGCAGCGGTAATTTGGCTCATATTGGAATTGTGCTTTGAAGAAGTTTATGAACAAACTTAATTTTTTTCATAAACTAGGTGTCTACTTGGAAAACAAGAGCCTTTTCTTGATTGGTGGTGACGATGACCATAAAGTATTCTTTTGATGTTGGCTTTTCACTTTTTTTGCGCGTAGATTTTCATTTTGGGTCCCAAACAACTTTCATGAATATATAAATATGAACCTTTTTCTTAAACAACTATAGTCTATTTTCCATTTCGTTTATGAATTTTACTTTTACCATTAGAGTTTCCATTATCATAAGGTTACAATTATTTTTCTTTTTAGTGGGAAAAGAAGAGCTGATAATTTTTTAATAGATATGATACTGAATGAATTGTAACAAATCTCATATATAAAGTTCAAGCTGATAATTTAATAAATAAAGTAGCAACTATTTTTTTTTTTTTTTTTGGGTGTCTACTACCAAATTTTTATGATAAATACTGTAAAGTATTTTATTCGATGGCTTAGCTATTAGGATTGTTGGATTTTCTATTAGTTAGAGCTTAGTTTTTTCACTTGCTAGTCATTTTTCTATCATGAATATTTTATGGCTTTAGCATTTATTATTTTCAAGGTCAATATTACTTAGTCTTGGAGGTTGCCTTGGAAGTTATATGTAATTACGTATTTTGAAGCATTCAAGAAGAGTTGTCATTGAGACCCTGAGTTTCATGCAAATGTTTTAAGTGGAAGTGGTTACTTTTAGCATTAAATTTCTCACCATTTGCATAGAGTTATATGTATTTATTTATATTAAATTTAAGAAATAATGTTTGTTTTATGTTATTATTTTATTTAGAAAATGATTGAATTTATTTTGGCATATTGTTTTTTTATTCTTTCAATATTTGTTTCCTTCTTTCTTTTCTTTACAAGTGTTAAGTAGTGTTAGAATAGGAAAGCTGGTCTAACTTCGAAGTTGTTTTGATTTAAAATATTCAACCTTTTTAAAGTCCATTTTAATAGTTGGTGCATATCCAAGAGCCAACCTAAGCATAAACCCTGTCAAGTCATTTTTTTAATAAGATCGTTTTTGGCACTAAAATGAACTTGAATCTATCTTGATGTATTATTTTTTTATGCTTAGGATAGGGAAGCTGACCTAACCCAGAAATTGTTTTGGTTCAAAAGACCCAAGCTTATTATTACACACTTTAATAATTGGTACATTTCCAAGAACCAATCTAAATATAAACCCTGTCGAGTCATTTTCTTAATAAGACTATTCTTGACACTAAAATGAACCAAATCTTTTTCAAAATAAAAAAAAAACATTAATTATTTATTTTTAAAACAATATATTTTACAAATGTGAGCATGGGAGTTGAGATAATTTACCTTGAATTTTAATAATAAGCATATTAATATTTAAATTTCAAGGGATTGATTCAGCGTTATTTTAAATATTATTAGCAATAAACTTGCGATCCGTTAGCTTGCTCTAAATCCATGCTAATATAAATGGTTTTTAACCAAAAAAAATTCATTGTTGCCATTTTTATGTTATGTCCAAATCAATAAGCAACCATGATAGGAAAATTGTATTGATTAAAGTAAATAGCGTTTGAAATCCCTATCAAATTTCAGCACTAGACTCTACAATATGATAATATGTTTCTACAAAGAATTGGGGGGTGGTTAAAGTTGCAAGTTATATTCGGAAGGATGTAATTTTTTATTTTCATAAAATAGGTTTTTTTAAATGTGAAAGAATGTAAATTGACAGTTTTAATTTTTTCGAAATTCATGATCGCTGTCTACATTTCACTTTTTGTGTATGCATTGTTAAGAAATAGTAATCTTAAATTTTTGGGAGAGGTGATGATAGAAAATGAGGTATGTTTTTTCATACAATGTGATAATCTGTTATAAGGAGAGATTACATTTCAATGTGAGCTTGAACAATAACGAAGTGGTGGGGAAGGGCAGGGTATACAAATCGTGCAAGTGGTAAAATATTTGAAGGTGAGTTGGGTGATGATGGTAAGGGGCCGGTATTTCAAGTGATATCGTACACCAAAGGCCCAATTTTGTATACTCAACTTCTATTCAAGGCAATTAATAGATTTACATGCATTGTAAAAATTGCATAGGGTTTCGTAACTTACAGCGTAACGACATCTTTGATTATTTATTTTCTATTGTAAAGGATGGACGAAGATGTAATGCGAGTTGATTTGATTGCGGTAGGTCTCAACATTTGATTTGCGGCTCCAATCAATATTACAATATCACTACCTAGAGAACAAAACATTGAAGTTTCAGAATTTATATTTATATATACTAATTTAAAATATAATATAGATAATTATATTATATATTATAACTTTAAATATTATTGACACACACCCCTGATAGCAGGGTTTGCAGAGGAACTAAGAAGAGAATTAACACTCCTTGGCATCCTCCCCAAGGCCATTTGATGAAACTTAATTTTAATGGCACAATTGAAAGTAATCTAGGTTGCCCTGGGGCGGGTGAAGTGTTTAAGGACTCTATAGAGAAATTCATTTTGGGATATGGTGAAGCTTTGGTCAAATGTACAAATAATGCAACTAAAGCAAAAGCACTCTCGCATGAAATTAATATCATTATTCAAAATCACTCGAAAAGCCTTGTAATCGAAGGAGACTCTTGAGTAGTGGTTGATGTTTTGAATGGAGGAAGCTTTGAAACTTGGCTCCTCCAAAATATCCTAGAAGATTTGTTCTAACTTCAAAAACAACTTTACTCACATAAGTGTTCATCACATTTTGCGAGAGGGCAACAAGGTAGTTGATCACTTCGTTAATGAGGGTGTTAGCCTCAATCATCAAATAAATCATTTGAAAATACCCTGTGAGCTTGTCGAAGTCTCACCCACATGAAAATTAATAAAAATGGATGGCAATCATAAAATCAAAGAAATAAATCATTAAGTGGCAAGTCCGTTCACACAGATGTCAATGCTAGTGGTTGAAGGGAATGATGATAAATTATGATCCCTTCCCTGTGTGTCCGATGACATGTGTGGCCTTCACTTGCATCTTGAGGGGAGAATACCCTGGGAGAGAGACAAGATGGAGAACACTACCGACAGTGCAAGTGTGAAGCGTTCCAGGCAGGGTAAAGGAAAGGAGTCGGTAAAGAATACCATTAAGGAAATGGATTCGGCTTTGGGGCATGATTTGGATCTTGCTAAACTAGTTAGACTGTCTATGTCCTTTTTTTTTTGACTTTATCCAAAAATATATATAATATATATGTCAATGAGATGTGAGTTAATTGGTTAAGTAGTATGGTTGTTTCGAGTCTTATTTAGGTTCAAATTTCAGGGAATGCATGAGGTCAGTTGTGGCTATTAGTTGTATTCTCGAAGCCGTTAATTGCTATTGGCTATTCTCGAATCTAGTGGTGGTCGTTGTTGGTAACAATTGATACACAGGGGATATTCAAGTGGTTAATAAATCACATGTAAATGTGGGTTTCATATAAAGCTTTGGACCTTCGATTGTGTCCCTAACTAGGTCATGTTTTGGTAAAAAACCATTACCTAACCAAAAATAAATAAATAAATAATATAATATATATTAAATTTATATATAATATATAGATATAATAATTATATTATAATAGTTTTATAACTATATATTATTTATATTATTAGTTTTTTTTTTATAGATATTAGGGTAGGGAGATCATTGTCCGGATTGCTTTTGACTGGAGCTATCAACTGGCTCTGGGGCACAATCAAGGGGCTCAGTCCCTGAAAATCATTAACCCAACAAAAACAGATACCACCCATCATTGAAATCACTAAGTCAACTCAAACGACCACATCCGACCTATAAGCGTCATGTGAGATTCGACCCTGAGTGGGATTCAGTACAACCAACTGACTTAACCAACCCTTCTACATCTCATTGAAATTGTTTATATTATTATTATATTAATATAAGATAATAATAAACATTAAATATTATATCTAATTCTTTTTTGATAGATAATATTGTATCTAAAATTATATGAATATTATTATATTATAATAAAAATATTATATATATTAATATACTATTTTAATATTATAATATAATATTATATTTATTATTACTTAATAAAACTTTTGAAAAATTGAAGTGTGGCACAATCAGCCTTGACCCCTATGCCATTGCCATGATGGAAGCCGGTTATCATTTTTATATGTAAACATTTTTTACACTATTTAGGACATCCCATTTGTTGACCTTTCATCTCCATTAAAACCTAAATCAACATGGTTTTTTGTATGGATGATATGACGGTAAATCAACATGGTTTTTTTATGGATGATATGACAGTCAAGCAAATGGTAATAGATTCATTTTATGATTGAGTTGCTAAAATGTTGTTTCAAAAAGTTCTCTAGATCTGTTTAAGTATTTATGTTTATAAATTTTTTTTCCAATTGTCGAAGGACACACATTATCTGTAATCAAATGCAAAGAAAGTTTAAAAATGTATTACATTATCTTCAAATTGTAAACAATATTTTTGTAATAAACTATGTTACAATGTATTACATTCCTTTTGATTTTCGACGTTTCAGATTTATCTTATAGATCCTTCTTTAAGGATAAATAGATTAAATATATGATGGTTTTAGCTTACATTAAAAACGTAACTGACATTATTTCTAAAATATTAAGAAAAAAGGGAATTGAAACAACTTTCTTGCCTACCAATATCCTTAAAAATAATCTTAGATTATCAAAAAACATAAACCAAAACAAAATAACGGAACGTACATAATTAAATTTTCATTTGAGAACATTGATGAAGCTAGTAAATATATATAAATTAAAATTAATAAACATGATAAAAACATTAAATATGATAAAGTTGAAGCAACAACATTCATGAACACTCACTTTCAACACAACATTCCATTTGCTTTAATAAAGCAAAAGTTCTAGCCTTTGAAGATCACATGTAAAGTGAGCCTTGAGTGAAGCTATGGAAATCATGCAACGGTGACCCTTGAGTGAAGCTATTGAAATCATGCAACATGACAATAATCTTAATAGGGATTATGGTTGGTTTATGGTTGGTTTATTTGTAATATGTGGAATTATGTTATTCATAATCTTAAGAAAAATAATAATTAATTAATTGTGTTGGTGTTTTTTAATTTTATAATTTTCTTAATTAAATTGAAAAAAAAAACAAACTTGCATACCTTATTTAGTGTTTTTTTAAAGCAAATTTTATAAATATATTAATACAATATATAATATTATATTATAATAATAATATATCAATCTATTAATTAAATAGTCACACAACACTTGACACTTAGGAAGAATGGTGGACAAATTGAAGTGGATTGATAACATGTAACACGTGGGTGAATAAGGTAATAGGTGATGGTTGTAATGCATTATTATGAGTGGTGGCGTTTAAATATTTTGCTTTAGCCATATCAATGCATTTTTTCCATGGATGCAATTCCCCTATCCACACAACGATCGATAGGGCTCCCTAAATTTCACACTTTTGAGGTAATTTAATTTAATCAACTTAAACGTGTAATTTATGTGACCTGTAACTAAAATTTTTCAACGTTTAGAAGAATTAAAAGCATTAGATTGTATTAAAATAAATTATTTTAATTGTGGAATCTGTGAGCACCCAAATGGGCAATAATATTAAATGAAAATTTTGAAAATACAAATAATGAATATCTTGCAAACCATGAATATATGCATTATAATGGCAATAGTAGGAAAACCTCTGAATAATTTTTTTGTTGATATATAATTTCATTCTAAAAATAATAATTTATATTACACTAATATTATGCTATGCACACCAATAAGATCTAGGTGAGTTGGTTAAGTGGTTTGGTTGTTCCAAGCCCCATCCAAGGTCAAATCTCAGTAATGGCATATGAGGCTGGGTGGGGCCGTTGTTAGTACTTGAGCCATTCATAGTCGTTGGTATGATTTTCGGTGTCGTTAGTAGCTGGTGGTGGTATAGTTAGTATTATCTTGTTACACTTAGTACATGTGGTATTATGTGGTTAATAAAATGAGATTTGGGCCTCGATTGTGTCCTAGCCCAGTTTCAAACTCCAATCAAAAGCCATAATGTAGCAAAAAATATTATGCAAACAAATACGGATCGACCAATTTCGAACTCCAATCAAAAGATATAAAATCTTCTTATATACTCCAACCACAATGTGAAAGTAATTAACAATATTTTTTATCAAAACATTGCCACTATAATGTTTGCAGCGTGATTTGTTTAAAATAATAACACCACTTAATTAATAAATTGATATATTACTATAATAATATAATATTATATATTGTATTAATATATTTATAAAACTTGCTTTAAAAAAACACTCAATAGGATAGGGAAGTTTTTTTTTTTCCAATTTAATTAAGAAAATTATAAGATTGAGTTAAAAAACACTGACACGATTAATTAATTCTTATTTCTGTTAAGGTTATGAATAACAAAATTCCACATATTACAAATAAACCAACCATAATCCCTATTAAGATTATTGTCATGTTGCATGATTTCAATAGCTTCACTCAAGGGTCACTTTACATAGTGATCTTCAAAGGCTAGAACTCTTGCCTTTTTTAAAGCAAATGGAATGTTGTGTTGAAAGTGAGTGCTCAGTGAATGTTGTCGCTTCAACTTTATCATATTTGATGTCTTTATCATATTCATTGATTCTAATTTATATATACTTACTAGCTTCACCAATGTTTCCACATGAACATTTGATCATGTACGCTCCATTATTTTATTTTGGTTCGAGTACGTCCTTTGATAATCTAAGATAATTTTTAAGGATATTGGTAGGCAAGAAAGTTGTTTCAATTCCATTTTTCCTTACCATTTTAGAAATAATGTCAATCATGTTTTTAATGTAAGGTAAGAGCATCATATATTTAATCCATTTATCCCTAAAGAAGGGTTTATAAGATAGATCTGAAATGTCGAAAATCAAAAGGAATGTAACACATTGTAACATAGTTTATTCCAGATATATTGTTTACAATTCTAAGATAATGCGGTAAACCTTTGAACATTCTTTTCATTTGATTACAAATGATGTGTCCCCTTCAACAATTGGGGAAAAGATTTATAAACATAAATACTTAAACAGATCTAAGGAACTTTTTGAGGCAATGTTTTAGCGACTCAATCATAAAATGAGTCTATTACCATGTGGTTGACAGTCATATCATCCATAAAAAAAACCCTGCTGATTTAGGTTTTAATGTAGATGAAAGGTCAACAGATGGGGTGTCTTAAATAGACAAGTTTATCCAGCACTCACAAACTCGTTGACTTTAGTTGAACAACCAAACACATTTTTTTTAATATTTAGCACTTTTTGACATGAATTTTGTGATTAGTGAATAGTGTGGACCCCCCTCCCCCAGTTTGTGAGTGCTGGATAAACTCAGACATCCTAAATAGTGTAAAAAATGTTTACATATAAAAATGATAACTGGCTTCCGTCATGGGGATGGCATAGTGGTCAAGCTTGAACATTCACTCAGGGAGGACCACAATTCAAACCTCGAAGAGTATGTAGTGGACTGCAGGCAAAACAGAAGGCAGCAATGGAGCACCCTCAAAGACATGCTGATTAGGCACCACATGAGCGTCTGTGTGGGGCATTTTCAAGTTTAAAAAAAAGGAAAACACTGACAAAAACAGGCTAGATGTTCCACTACACAGTAATTTGACAACATTGAATGTATAGGCCCTGTCCCCAAAATACAGTTAGATGCCTCCAACAACCAAAAAACAAAGGTTCTATCAGTCCCCCAGAGGTGGTTTCATTCTGCATACCACAAAGCCCATAATAGCATACACTGATAAAGTGTAGAAATAAAAAAGCACGCTGAGGTAGAGACAACATAAACTTAATGATCTGGAACTTGCAAAGGCCGAAGATTGGGTTGGGAGGATGAATCATTAATGTTCCAAAATTCTCCGGAAAAGCAGCATGTTAGCAGAGTGTTTAGAATTATTCTGACAGTAAATCAACCATATTAGTTTTTTTTTTCAAAATAGGAAAAGCTTGGCTGAGAGATTTCATCTGTTCCTGATTCACTGTTACCATACAAATTGAAATTTACATGATATACTAAAACAACTTAGAAAGCAATCCCACCCAAAGTTCTAGCTATCTAAATGAAATAGAATCCGCACAAAACATTATAAGGAAATTGCATAAAACTATTTAAACAGAGAAGTAAACAAGAAACATCAAAACATGCTAGCAATGAATTACAAGCTTGTAACCATGCATAATTCATTTCAAACCAAAACAACCAATAAATAGCAAAAATTAAACCTTTAAAGCCTAAAGATGTTTGTGTGGCAGCCCACTAATTAGTACGACTTTAGGGTCAAAATATCATCTCCATCGTTCTCATTTCAATGAATTTCCCATATCAATCTATGTTTTCTAGAAATTTTCCAATTTCGGTACTATTCAATTCATTAAAAAACACGTTTCAGTTTCTCAATTCAATTGAGCTCAATTTCAACATTATAGTTTTACAAACAAAAACTCGAAATTAATCAAACCCAAATACTGATTGGCTACATGCTTTTATTCAGTTTGTTGCTTTGTTGCTCTTGCCACTGCTATGGAGTTACTACCTTTTTTTATTGAAAGTGCATGGATTTCTTTCAGTTCTTCCAGTGCCAAATTCACCATGCGATGCTGCTCCAGCAGCGTCTTCCCCTCAAATTGTGCTGATACTATCTCAATAGAAAAGCTTGCTCCACATCTAATAGTCACAACAGTTAAATGCCAACTAAAGGAAATTGTGTTGTTTAAACTATCTGTAACTACTAAGCAAGAAAAAAGAGGATGAAATCAAGCACATTCATTTTAATTAAAAAGAAAGGTCAATTACATAACGCAGGCACAAAAGACAAATTTAAAATAACACTTAAAAACGAGAACCAAAAAAACCCTCTTTCAAAAGATGCACCGCCTCCACAGCTCTACTTCTTCAAGGTTGGGTTTATCACATATCACAGTTGCTGATAGTAAAGAAGAAAGCATAATCTGTACACATTATATAGAAACATTTGATCATCTGCCATTAATTTGGCCAATCTGTCAAGATTTTCAAGGCATACACATTCAATATATAAATAGACTGCATACAATTTAAACCACTAACACTCCGGCGGCAGTAACATTTAATGTAATTGACATCTGAAAATAAAATATTTTATGCCAGACCGATCTGTTAAGATTTTCCACGCAATACCCATTCACTGTATCAACAGTCTGGTGTACAATGTGAACCAATTTCTTGTCCAAAGTGTTTAAACAACTGTCTAAATAGGCCACGTATCCAAACCTAACAACTCACATGGGCCCTGCTAATTCTGAAACTTACGATGATCGGCTATTAAATGACAGATAAGGCGGATTTTGTGTTTAGATGAAAAATGGCTTGGGCCATGCCCATGAAAATGCCTCCTGTTTAAAAAACATTTAAAATTGTTTAACTTATTCTTAATCCTTATTAGTAAGAGTAACTATTATATCAAAACAGTGTACTACTCTCTCAAAATAAGAGTAACTATTATATCAAAACAGTGTACTACTCTCTCAAAATAAGAGTAACTATTATATCAAAACAGGCTACTACTCTCTCAGCAATCAAATTGCAATTCATTTACTAATTTCCTATCCATAACGCATAAGGCTTAGAGTTCACACTCTGAAAGCCTTGAACTCTAAGCCTTTGCGAATATCAAGTTTCAAAAAAATTAAGAGCTCTACAACTAGAGAACTATTAGATTTGAACTTTTCAATGCAGATTTTGTTAACAAAAACTTCTCCATCCTCCTGCATGGTCATCAACGAAAATGCCAACTCCATCCATCAACTAACATCATCATCATTAACTCATTCAAAATCTGTTGCACATGGAAAACTAGAGCAACAAAATAGGAGAAAATAACCAAGCTTCATATAACGAAGACCATTGTAGAAACAAACATTAGTTTGACCAACAAGTAAACAATGAATGGCCACGATACCACTTAAAAACCTCCTTTCCTCAGCTAAAGTAAACTTAAAATTGTCATATCAAACCATCATTACACAACATTAAAATAAGAACCATGGGAGGGAAGGAATAAAAGCTTCTTAAACAAAATTAAGATAACTGGTTAGGGTAGCCATACATATCCTCAATGCAACCTAGGTTATTTAGGTAGTTTCAGCTTTGACAAGATCTTCTAGGCCTTGCCACCTAGTCACAAACTCTTCCACTATGAGAGCATTTGGTTAATCAACAACTACATTAGCAAGTCTGTTGGATGATTAGATTCCCTAAAGCAGATCTTGAATGCAATTTCATGATCATCAAATCTTTGAATTAATCTGAAAGCATCCTCTAGGATGCTGAGAATGCTTCAATTTGATTTTCCTCTAAAGCTCTTTCCTCTAGTAAGTAAGAGAGAATATCCTTCAACTTCTCATCTATTTAAACGTTTATATAGTGCCACCTTAAGGCACTAGACCATGGTCATGGCTTTTGCAATATTAAATGTAGCCTTTCAAATATGAAGGGAAAATGCCACCAACATCTTCCCTTTGATATTTTCACACTGTAATAATAAATAGTTTGCTTTTGGGATCAACTGTGTAACAAATAGTGTTCTTTTGGCTTTGATTTTCTCTTCCCTGAAGATGGATTCAGTAGTGAGATCCAAAACATTGGAAAATAAATTTATTACGCAATTGATTCCGGAAGAACACTATTTATCTTCCCTTTGAATCTCTATAATTAGACCTCCATGACCCGCCCTACAAAGGGTTACATTTGTATGCTCTATTCACATTAACTTTGCTCTGCCATGTGCTGGCAGTTTCCATTTAGCCTCTAATCTCACTTTCTTTTATCATTGTTCCCTTTATCAGGGGTCAATTCTCTCAATAATTTAATCTGTAATATAGATCATATTTATGGTTTTTGTACACTTACTTTGATGATTTTGTACCGTCCGTGAAAGATTGACATAATGATCATAGTGACTTATAATATAGCTTCTATAAAAGACCATTTCGATAAAATAGCCAAAACATTCTGTGTCAAAAAAATAAAATAAAAATTAAATCTCACAAATATTTACAAATACATTATTTTGGAGGTGTTTTAGAGTCCAATTAACCACCATTTTCACTAAAAACATATTCATTTAACTACCATTAAAGGCCACCAACAATGAAAATTTGATACTCAAATCACATCTTACATGAAATTGTATACATGCAGTCTGTCAGGCTATAGGGAAAGTATTACAATGAGTAAAATTCTTCTGGATTCAATTGTGTAAGATTGATTTAGTCCGATATTTCGGATCCCACTACCGGATCCATCATAATCTTCCATACCAAATTTTCCATCATTTTTGTTGAAGAAAGTTTCTTCAATAAGTTATCTGCTCATACCTTTGCCAAATGATGTGCTTACAAATCAGAACGATTTTTTTCCCCCATTAGTGAAGACCTGGTTGCTCTATAGGGTCAATGCTCGCATGAGAATAATAGCTAAGGATAGGTCATTTTTCTCTCAATGTATATGATTTAAGGTTGTAATACTCATGTCGTAAGCCCTAATGAGACTCAAGCCCACACTCACCTTAGTATTAGGGTAGTTGGGGGAATTAGCAAAATATTGAGAAACTTTACCAGCAAGTCAGCCTCTCTCCCACTCATTTTGACGAGTTGAAGCCCATTGCTTGTTTATGTACTTCATTGTCTTCTTCAATACAAATATTTTGGCCTTCTGCCCAATTCTATTTTGAATTGGCATTTGGCTAATACTTCTGTATCATTCATTTCTTGTTATGACATGGGCATAAAAAGAAGCTAAATTCCAGCATCATGTCCATTTGATCTTTGCGTACTGTCCTTTCCTTGCATTGCAAACTTATTTACACACTTGAGAAAACTTAAGAGGGAATAAGTAGAAAAGCCTAGTTCCATGACACTTTACCTAGGCAATGTTCCATTGCCAAGTTAACACCCCTGGTCTCCTACGCAGGCAGGGCACAATCTGCTCAAATTTCATAGGTCAAACCCTAGGCACAATCTGCATAGTATAGACATTTGAGAAATCCCGACTCTATGCTACACAAAGCTAGAAATGCAGTGGTGACGTGCCAATACAAGAAAGGGCATGAACAACCACAACAACATATAGGGGAGATTTTTTTTGTTTCTTACCTTACTGGAATCCAATCAACTGAAGTCACATTATTGGAAGGCGATTGCTTCAGCTTTTTAAGAAATAGTCTGTCCAATCTAAACTGACAAATTCTCATTACAATAGCAGTTGACTGCAGGAAGCTAGTAGCATGTAATAAAGGTCGAAGTCAGCCAACAGAATTTTCTGCATGGTTCATTAAAAAAATGATTAAGCATGAAAATGCCAAAATAAAATTTCTACAGCAGTAACTCGCAAGCTCTCCCTAGCCACATGGAATATTTTGACAAAAAAATATACATGTAAAGGGCCAGCATCTCATCTGTTTGCTTAAGCTTTTTATTGTCTATCAAGCATGAATCTACTGATTCTATCAACAAGAAAAATTTAGACATAAAAGAACATACATCTATGCTTGATCAGAAATATACTTCTAAAATTCATTTCGGACAAACATATAAGAAGCCTGTAATAAGTATACCTCTGAATGACATAGTATCATCCTCTCATCCAGATAGCATAGTGTTTTTTGCTGCCAAGTGATTTTACTGCCAATAAGTTTTTTCTGTCCATTCTAACAGTGTTAATAATTGCTGTGTAATTACATTATTTAGAATTTAAATCCAAAGCGTGTTTGCATCATATCTGCTAAAAAACCAGCAACTACCGGATGAAAACCTGACCATTTTACAGGCTGAATCTCTATAGAGAATTTTAGTTCTGGGAACAATCCCAAAAATAGCTGTTGTACCATTACATGGGATAAATTAATCCTGAAGATATTGAAGGAGTTGATGTTTCCAGCATTAGCAAGCATCTTTCTCCATTGAACAAAATTTTGTTGTAAGTGTAACAGCTCTACCACAAAGTTGCAATAGAAATCAAAGTCAGACAAGGATTGGCTCCAGCGACAAGAAGACCTCGATGCATATGCAGCTTGCATTGTACATGAGATTTACCTATGAGTTATATGGCTGGACAATAAAACCAAAGTACTAGATAATCCAGGATGGTTGCCTTTTGAGGACTGTAGTAGTTTTCATATAACTACTTCTTTCATGCTTCTAGAAATCCTCCACATAGACTTGGTCTAGCTTCTCCAAAGCACTTTTTAAGGATCCCTCAGACAGCATTCCCTCCAGTCCCATGAAGGTGAAAGCATAGAAAAGGTGAGCATAAGCAATTTACAAATAAATACTATCTGTAAGAAATACAAAGACTTGTGCACAAAGGTGGATGAGGAAATATTAGTTAACAAAACAACGACTCTCTATTAAGGTCCACTGTCAAATCTTTAGTCCTCCCTTCAATAAGAGGAAACTGATGTATGGCATCACCATTAAAATTGCCTATTTTTTTTTGCATTACCAATAATCCTGACATGAACATAAGCCATCCTCAACATGATGGAAGCGGTTAGCATCCCTCACAATAATTTCTCTCTTTTCAATCCTGGAAATGAACTTTATGGCTGTGTGACAATCACCACACACCCGAAGATTCTTCATGATTCTGATAGGCACTTCAGGTGGTGTGCTAATAAGCCCAAAAGCAATAGCCAGCTTTTCACTGTGATAGAACAGATTTTTTTCTTTGTGTTCTGCCTCCACATCATGCAAGGCAAAGTCCATGTCAGGGAGGTACCCAGCCGCCTTCATCTTCCCAGCCAGCTCCTCTAACTTTGCATAAATTTCTTCTGTTTGTGGGTGTGTTCTGTCTTCTCTGACGAAGGTGTGCACCTTGTTACCTGCTTCAGTCCAGCTGTATCCTGTCTCCTTTTGCACTCCTTTGTCTTTCATCTCATTCCTCACTTTTGCAACATCATCCCACCTGCCAGCTGAAGCATAGATGTTTGAAAGCAGCTTATACGGTCCAGCACGTTTTGGTTCAAGTTTGAAAAGGTGTTCTGCTGCACACCTTCCTAACTCCAAATTCCCATGAATTCTACAGGCACCAAGCAATGCCCCCCAAACAACGGCATCTGTTTTAAATGGCATACTGTTGATCAATTTCTCTGCTTCATTCAACCGCCCGGCCCGGCCGTAAAGGTCAACCATACAAGCATAGTGATCTGCTCTTGGTAGGATGTGGTGATCATTGATCATTGAATTAAAGTAAGAGCACCCTTCATTCACCAGGCCTGCATGGCAACAAGCTGATAAAACACCAATAAATGTTACGTAATTTGGCTTCGTCCCTGCATGTATCATTTGTTCATAGAGTTGGAGGGCCTCCTTGGCATACCCATTCTGTGCATATCCTGAAATCATAGTATTCCATGAAACCACATTCCTTTCATTCATGTTGCCAAACACTTTACTTGCATCCATGGTGCTGCCACATTTGGCATACATGTTAACAAGTGCACTTGCAACAAAGACATTTGATTCAGTTCCACTCCTGACAATATAACCATGTACCTGCTTACCATGTCCTAAAGCTGCTAGATTAGCAGAAGCACTGAGAACAATTGGAAAGACAACAACATCTGGTCTCATGGCCTCACTGCGCATTCTGCAAAATAACTTCAAAGCCTCCTCACCATGCCCACTCTGAGCATATCCTGCAATCATCGCAGTCCACGAGATCACATCTCGTTCAAGAATATTGTCAAACAGTTGCCTTGCATTCTCCATGTTTCTGCATTTTGAATACATATCAACCATTGCATTCAACAGAATGGAATTGAACTCAAATCCAGTTTTAACAATGCAAGCATGTACCTGCCAGGGAAAATTTTAAGGCAAAGGAAATTTCTTACAAGAATAGAATAATTGGAGAATTTTCACATTTAAAAAAATAGTAAATATGTGTTCTATAACTTATAAGTTATTATTTGAGTAAAAACATAATATTTACCATAGTATATATGTTAGTAAAAAACGAAATACGATAGGTTCAAATGATCCTGAAATAAAATTGGAGAGAAACTAACGACCTATAGAACTCTTTCTAAACAAATATTCCAAAGCATGTATAAGTTCGTCAATATAGAATTTTTTATTTATTGTCAAGCAGGAGAGAGAGGGGGGTAAACATTGATCAACTCTCCTAAAACAATAAAGTTTTAATATGCACTGCTGAGAAAACATAGTTTGTTTTCCAATTTAGAGTTTTTTTAGCCACTATGGTATTTACTATCTATACTTCTAAATGTTGGCTAATTTAACAACTTTATTAGTCTCTGTGTTTTAAAAGGGTTGTGGTGTAATGGTAACGAAGGAATTCATAAGAACATGATCCAAATTAAAAATCCCTATCATAGAAATAACGCGATCCATAATCCAATGGACATGTGATGAGGTTGCAGATGTACCAACATGGCTACATTAAATTAGAATCCAATGTTAAAATATTAAGAATGCCACCTAAGCTTGTTCGACACAAATTTAAAGCTGCCCATAACTTCACCCAAAAACAATCATATAGAATTTAACACGCAAACTGCCATGTATACCTCCTATAGAAACATGGGAAAGATTTGTTTTAGAAAACTAGTTAAATGACAAAATCCAATTTAATGTCTTCAAACTTCCACGGTCCATAGTTGTTGAAAAAAAACTTTTGAGAAAAAACTGTGTAAAAATAATTAAAATCTTGATGTTTGGGATCTACTTTCGAAGCCCATCATCAGGTTAAGTATAATGATGCAGGATGAATTAAAATCTAATTTTCCAAATTTAAAAAAACAGAAGCCAAAATTCAAAAAATAATTCATAGAAACTACCTGCCTCCCCTCTCGAGCAGCTGCCAAATCTCCACAGCTACTCAGTGCACAGGCAAACGAAAACTCATTCGCCTTTTCACTCCCGTGATGCATATCTCCAAACAGCAACAGGGACTCTTTACTAAACCCATTTTGCGCATACCCTGCAATCATTGCACTCCATGATATAGAATCTCGTTCAGGCATTTTGTCAAACAGTTCGCGTGCATCCACAATTCTTCCAGACCTCGTATACCCACTGATGATAACATTCCATGAGCATGTATTTCTTTGAGGCATTTTGTCAAACACTTGGCGTGCTTCCTCTAGACTGAAACATTTTACATACAAACTCATAAGGCGATTCCACAGGAAAATCTCTGGTTCGAATCCGGCAGTGACCATCTGGGAATGAACTAGCTTGCCTATTCTCGAGTCTTTTGTGTTGATACATTGTTCTAAAATATGGGCATAGTCTTTAATAACAGGGGTAGTTTTTTCTGTGAAAAAAACATTGCTTAAGGTAGATAGTTTCAATGCAACGGTACCCATTTTCCAACATTGTTGTATGGGCTTGAGATTTTGTGGGAGTTTGTTGAGTGCCATAGTGAGGCCATAATGTTGTTATAATGTATCATTAGATTTCTACAAATTCCTTTCAGACTTTTTACACCATGGTGATTGAAATGTAGTACTGGTTCGACGGTCTAAACACCCAGATTGTAATCGACAAATTAAAAAGGAGTCAAGCTAGTTGCCTTAAACTCCAAGTGGATTTTTTCCCTGTTCTTTTTTTGCTTTTTTTTTTTGGGTTGAATATAGAGGTTTACTCTCCGTGGAGAAAGAGTTTGACGTTCTCTTAATACTTTTGTTTTCGTGAGAGGGTTTTGTCCCTCTAGACACTTTTGCCCTGGTACTGATTTTCAATAGATTTAGGTAAGATTTTTATGATTTATTATATATTTATTGCGTTGAGTTGGATTGTCATAAAGAGATCACATTTGTAATCACTTCTCTATATTAATGGTCGCTTTTTCCACACATGTATTTTTTGATGGAGGGTTAGTTAGCAAAGCTCTGAATAATCATGGCATAAAAGAGGGCAAAGAAGTTTGTTCCAAAAGTCTTCCATAAGGTATAGGTTCTAACCCAGAAACCTCTTTACCTAATGTTGTGTTTAATTTTCATGAATTTGACAAAGATTGCAACTAGTTTGAATCTTTTACTCTAGTTAGTTATTTTGTTGGTTGATTCCCCCTTAAGAGCTTGCTCAAGCAGTGGGTTCACAACCATTGACAACCCCATGACGTCAAGTTTGAGGGGGTACAAAACATGACCAACGGTTTTTTCTTATATCACTTTGTTAATGTTGACCATTGTAAGGCTATTGTCAATCATGGTCCCTAGTTTATTCGCAATATTCTTATGGTGTTTTCTTATTGAACTAGAGATTTCCATATCTTTAAGCAAGTTAAACTCAAAATCCCAATCTAGATCAAGTTCTAAGGTCTCTCTATGTCCCTTTAGGGCTTTGTTGAGCAACTCATCAAGCCCTTGGGACGATTCATTTGCCATGAGCAACTCAAATTATATATGACTTACCCGTAGAAGTGAATATGTGTTGAAATTGACTTGACCAATGATCTAAAGGAAACCATTGACATACAAATTTGTAAAACCTAGTTTTCATAGTGTGTGCTTTACAATAACCTTATGAATACTTGTTTCTATTGCTAATCCTTATATCATATGATTCAAGATTGCCCTTTAGTGGCTACTTCTCGATAGGCTCTGCAGGAAAAGGTGTGCCACAAAACAAGCCGACCAACTCCACTAGTGACAGATGGACCACCATGACTAATAAGAAGAATGCTTCAGCATCTCATGGCACCTCTAAGCTTTAAGTTGTTGCGTATTGACCCATAGGTAGTCTAGGAGCCAACTCTTCTGCTCCTAATGATAAACAAGCCATGCCTTCCATTGCTACATCACCATCGTTATTCTGTTGCACACCAACCACCATTTTGCCCTTGCAGTGTATGACTACAAAAATCCAACCATCGCAATCCCACTCTAGGGTGATGCTCACATACATACAAGAAAATGTGGTGTCCTTTGATTGCAAAACTATGCTCAACAAGTCTCGTAATACCTCTCCTTCAGAAGATGGAGAATATGTTTAAGAAAAGTGACATCCTTTCCGAAGGAGTGATTTTCGCTAACAAGTTTTCAACTCTCGAGGATCTCAAAGATGGATAACATGCACCTTGATGCTTCCCCATGATAGTTAACTCTTGGAGCATTTGCGGCCTTACTGAACAAGGATAAAAATGGAGCATTGGAACTCAAATTTTGAAAATGTTGTTGGAAGACCAAGGATAAAAACATCTCATAGGGGACAAAAACATCTACCACTATTGTCCCCTACTAAATGTTTTTGTCCTTTAAGGAAACATATGACTTTGGGTTCTATATTTATCCGTACAGATGCTTAGAGGTGTTTTAAGAAATTAGAACATTTTAAAGTGTTCTGGAAAAGAAATAGGTCTATATTTGTGTTCAAGATAGAGTGAGGTAAAAAAATATATCCAAAATAAGAGCTCAAGTTAATTAAAGTAAAATAGGACCAAAATTAAAATAATCAAGTATTCGTGACCAAATTTAAATGATTAAACCCCATGCCCTCCTTCCCTCCCTTCTAGAAATGAAATTGCTCGAGTAAAGGAGAAATATTATTTGAGTGTGTACACCACACTTTGCCTTTAGAAGAAGTGTTAGGATTAGTATTTATGTTAAGTAAAATACTATTTACTTTGGTTGATTATTTACCGCGTAGTAAATAACACTTACTAATTTGTTGTATTATTTAAGTTAATGGTTAGTTTCTTATACCCATAAATCCATTAATAGGTTATTTGTTATTTGTCCTCTCTATTTATTAGAAGTTGTTTAGCTATTACAATAAATATATAATAACCAATATATTGTTCGTATTATAAATTAAATATAATATATCTTGTGATTATTATTATTCTTTATGTATTATCAGTGTATTTAACTTTATTGTTAATTACTGTAGCTGCATCTCTACATAAACTCTGACCAATTTCAATATTTGGTGCTCACCAATTTCAATATTTAGTACCAGAGCAGGCAAAAATGAGAGTCCTATGAAGAATTCATATACTTCTATGATTGGTCTACGCAGAATTCTCTGTGAGATTTGTCTCGGCACTGGAAAGTTCGAGAATTCATGTGTTCAAATACATATAAGTTTGCTTAGTTTTCTATGAGTCTATCTTGAGACTTAGTTTACAAAGAAAAGCACCATTCTACGTGAAGGTGTAGAAAACACTGAGCAAATAGCTATTGAAGGAATGCCTTAACAAAGGTAAGCCTCCATTGAAGTAGGCAATCGTTCCTCATGTGCCATATTATCTGATTTGTTACGAATATCTGTCAGAAAGACTTCATCTACATGTGCATAGTGCTACGTGTGCAGTCTTATGTAAATCTAAATCCACTTTGTCATTTGATGCTACTCCAAATCATGTCATTTGTGCATGTTTTTCAGTTTTTGCCACATCATATATGTTGCTATAATCAAGATCTTTGCCAAAGATGCATTTGTTTGACCTTCCACATTGCCTAATGTATTCCTTCTGCCATTAAAATTTCATTTGGTCCAATTTCATAGTAATATTCATCTGTCGGATGTATCTCCACCTGCAATCTATAAATCATTCATCTCTGTCAGCTCAGGTCACTTTGACCGCAGTTCTCTTAGCAAAACTGCCTCAAAGAACGTAGTTTCAAATACCAACTCACAGATTTTTAGCAACAACTCGCAGTTTTAACTTAGTCATAGTTATTGTTTTGACTATAGGTTTATATTTTTATATATAGGTTTATATTTTTTCATGTTAAGCTTATACTTTTAAGTTTTGTTTAGTCGAGTTTGATATAATCTAAACTGGCTTAGGTGTCATTTTTTTATGGTTTATAGTCTTATTTAGGTCTGGAAAATTGGATTTTTGTAATATAATCATATATGATAAGAGTCTAGGTCATGTATTAGACGTGTTCATTAGATTATATAGTCTTCCACTAAGAGTTATTTTATTATTTTTGTTCATAGTCATCCAAAGTTCAAAAAGAGTTTTATATTTTTTTAATGTATGGGATTACAATTTAATTTTTTAGTCCTTAGTTTATTGAATGTCAATATTAAAAATCAAAAAGAGTTTTTAAGTATTGTTTTAAATATGTTGTTAGTCAAACTTTTTATTGTAATGGATGTATTATCGTTTGTATGTGATGCCCAAATTGTCATATTCGTTAAGTAGTTGATGTCAAAGGATGGAGGACATAGGAGGTTGGAGGACAAATACTGTCATCTCATCAACCACTAATAACGATGTCACATTTTATTTTAGTGGTATTTGCATATGTGCTAAATCGGCTAAAGCCAAGGATAGTTTTCAATAGCAGTGAAGATTGTCTATGTTGTTTTTGTCTGGGTGGAAATAAACATGGGCAGAGGCTACAAAAGAAGATAATGAAGATTTAGTCCTCAAAATAATTTATTTTTCAGTTGTGTGTGTTGTGTGAAAAAAATAAAACATTGTAATCATTTCCATACTAAATTTGAAAAGAGGAGAATGTGCATATCATTGATATTGTAAACAATTGTATAGGAGGGAAACTGATTGCAGAGATCTTCTGACTACCACACTTCGTTGGAAGATGGTCGACTGGTGAATATGTTCAACTATAAGTGAAAGCAAGATAAGATCTCATATGTAGGTGATCATGTGCATCAAGATCCAGATAGCAAGATTTAGACAACATTATGCGTTGACTTATGATTCTATTTTCAGTTCACATGATCTACTTTCTCCCCTTGTAAAAACTAAGGAGGGGGAATGTTGGGGTTAGTATTTATATTAGGTAAAATACTATTTACTTTGGTTGATTATTTACCGTATGGTAAATAACACTTACTAGTTTGTTGGATTACCTAGGTTAATGGTTAATTTGTTATACCCGTAAATCCATTAACGGGTTATTTGTTACTTGTCTTCCCTTTTTATTAGGAGGTTGTTTGGATATCTCATTGGCTATATAATATCCACTGTATTATTTGTATTATACGCTGAATATAATATATCTTGTGATTATTATTATTATTCTTTGTATATTATCTCTATGTATTCAACTCTATTATTAATTGTTGTAGCTGCATCTCTGGATAAACTCTGACCAATTTCAACAAAAAACTCCAAATCATGCAAGGTGTTATTTAGAAAATAATGCAATGATGTAAAAGTAGTTAATTTTCATATGTGAAACAAAAATTTGAAATGTAACTTGAATTTTAAAAAATTGAAAAGAATAAGGAAGGATTATACATGTATGTGTGAAACTATTACTGCTCTTTGACTTTGCTTGGAGTTGATGCTTCCTTGAAGCATTGATGAGTTGGTGTTTCCAATGAAGCACTTGAAGAAATTTGGTTTCTTAGCTAAACCAAGGGAGAATTTGAGGGTAATTAATCCCAAAATTAAATTTACAATTTTATATTAAATAAACCCATTGACGGATGCAAAAACCTCAATTTACTATGTTGGTCTTTGTAACCCCAAGGTGTGAAATGAGTTGAAATTCATAATGAATTTTTAGACATAATGCTAGAGGGCATTGAACCTCTAAATTATGTATTCTGCACTTTAACTAAATCAACCACTACAAATGGATTGTAATTCAATTATCACTTTGCTCATTTATTCTTGAATGCATGATAAAAACTAATAGAGAAAATCCATGCTCCTACCATGTTCGTAGATAACAAGCAGTACTAAAATGCATAGCATGAATTTGTATCATTCCCCCTTGAATTTTGAAAAGTAACGGTGCGTAAAATTTGTGACTATAGGGTATGTACATGGAGTTGGGGGACAATTCCCTGGACATACCCAATAACACGTACACATTATTACATAATACATACGCATTATTTTTATAATGCATACACGTTATTATTATAACGTATACATGTTATGGCTCAGGATACTTGAGCCATAACACATACACGTTGTGTTAAAAGAAAAGAGTACACGTTCTTTTAATTATAGGAATGCATACACGTTATAGAAATGCATACACGTTCTTATAATTAAAGGTAACATGTATAAGTTATATCAAATTAAAAAAAAAAAACAAAAAGCTTGAATTCTCATTTCACTAAATTGCTCTTTTGTGTTCATGTTTTGCTAGTTGGCATTCATGTTTTGCCCTCTAGCTCTTCCTTTTGCCCTCTAGCTTGTGTTTTTCCCTTCAGATTGCATGGAAATCATAGCTTTTTCTCTCACATTTGTGAGATCGATGATGCCACCATGAAGAAGAGGTAAGTTTTGTAGATTAAATCAAATTTTTTGAATTTTTTATGAATGTTTTGCATAGTTTGATTTGTAATTTTTCTCTAACAGGTTGACATGCTCCGTCCAGCCCTATTAACCCTCCACCCAACCTCTTAACCCTCTACCTAACCCTTTGCCCAACCGTCCTAATTCTCTTAACCCTCTACCTAACCCTCCACCTAACCCTTCTATAGTTCCACTAGATCCCCCAAGCAGTCAGGAGGATATAGTTGCTCACATAATGGAAAACAAAATTGAAATTGAGTAGATAATTAGGAGAATGAGGGAGCCCACTTCTAAGAACACCTTCCACACCTATTTAGCCAATACCCTAGAGTTAGTGTTAGGTCAAGTTGACTCGATAATGAATCAAATTGACATATGAAGGTCATATAAGGATAGTTGCAGGGCTTACTATGCTGAAAAATTATCAGCATGTGAGGTGAAGAAGAAAGAAATAAAAAAAAAAATTTGTTCTTTATTTATCAACCCAGCCACCAATGTCCCATTTCTCATAATGACCAAGCATTTCTCAATCTATTGATGCCAACATAATTTGATTAAAGTCAATTTTTGAGAGTGATGGTGGATGGTGTTTGACTATCCACCTTGTAATAACCTTGAGGTCCCTTTGTACTTTTTGAGGAAACTCTATTGCGAGTTTGTCTTCAATAAAATTCTAAACTACATTGACTATGGTGAATATTAGGGTTGAGGCAAAGGATCTGTGTAGGATCGACCAAGTGCATGTAATTCAACTAATCAACTTGGAAGGATCCCTACCCAAAAGCCACTTCATCTAGAGATTCTCTCTATGGTGAAGAAGGTTATGGAGATAGATGCATTGTATGCACTTAGTGTGCTTACTGATACACTTGTTCATCATACAAGTAGGCTTTCAGAGATAGATGCTCAAGATACTCCAGTTATTGGTCATAGCCAAACCCACCCATGCAGATGTTGTGTTGCTACATGCACTAGACCTTCAAATGATGATCATGATGCTTCAAGGGGATTGGAGGATATGGCCTTGACTGATGAGTTATTGACACACATATTTGGTTTTGATACATCAAGATTATCTACACACATGTAGGTATATTTTATATAAATTTTGTGTTAAATTTTTAAGTTGTATTTGAAAATTAAAAAGGTAAAAATTAATTTACACATTTAAATTAAATAATATATATGTATTTTTTTAATATTCCAGGAGGAGACGTTGCCTTCGATATCATAATTTTAATTTACTGAGCTAGGTAGTGGGCCAACCCTTACTACATCTATCTATGTCAGTACGACACCATATAAATTTATAGAGCTAAAATTTCAAGTGAATCTTATATATTCTAGATGTACATTCATACACCTTAATTGCATCATTGGTAGATTTTGTGTAATAAAATATAATATACCTAATGTAATTTTGTTGGAATTTTTATTGTTTGATGTATTAACATGGATTGGCATAGTGTTAGAAACTTATCCTCCATCTCAAATTTTTTGCGTTTATTTCGACTTTCAAACTATGTTTTCAATAACCAAAATAATGAGTTGAATATTTGCTTGATATCCCATTATATCTAGTTCCCATAATGGGTCAATCCTAATCAATAGGATTGGATATATATATATATATATATATATATATATATATATATATATATATATATATATATATATATATATATATATATATATATATATATATATATATATCATTTGATAAAAGTTGTTTGGTACAATATATTTCTATCAATTTCCTAATCAAGCATAGTATGTGTCTTCATCAATATACACGCCACTCCTTTATTTTAAATACTAGCCTCATAGCCAACCACTTGATTCCTTGTTATCCTAATCACATATAGTGGTTCAATCTCTATGATCGATATCCAAAATGGTCATAGCTAGCAATCCAATTCCCATCAATTCCAACTGAGCATAACAATTTCATCTATATCTATGGAGTTATAAATTTAGATGGCATAGCCTCTTGATCCCATTGTACCTAGTCAATTCTAATTTCCAATCAGACTCTAAATATTTTTTTATATAGAGAGGCAGGTCAATCCCAATTGAAGATAAACCCTTAATTTTGATGGGGCATAGTGGGTTGATCTATCCCCTTATATATCTCACTCCCAAAATATTCACAATCTTTATATTTAATTGGAATTCACTTGACCCCACTTTGCCAATGTTATTGCTTTTTGTGTTTCATAGGCTCTCAATAAAAAATAGTTAGTTTAGGTTGATAGGTGCTCAATCCCAATTGGGGATAGTCATTTGATCCCATTTGATAAGAGCTAGTATGCCCCTCTTTATTAGTAGAGCTATATAGAGTAGGCCATTATATCCCATTGGTTTGTTGGGAGAGCATCGAATATAAACTATAGCCTATATGTGCATGCATGAATATTTTTTGATCTTTCTTTGTACTATTATGTGCATGCATGAATGCTATATGCATGAATATGGAAACTTGTGTTGAGTTGTAATACTGTGATTGAACTTCTATTTGTGGTTTGAATGTGTAAATTTTAGCAAAGTCGACTACTAAAATAATAGAATTAAGTGGGAATGTGTCCTTGCTTAGCTTGAAATGTTCATCCAAACATTTATACCTATGTGTGTGCTTTGCATACTCAAATAATTTTCTCCATGAATTTGACCATAAATTCTGAAATAGGTATCTCTTTCGTAACAAGCTCACACCTTTTAGATTCTTTTCCATATTTTACTTATTAATTCATAGATTTGTATTTGCTCAAACCAACTAATTCCTATCCAATTACACTTGTACAATCTTCATGGATACATTTTTCTAATTTTGGTAATCCACCTTAAATGCTACAATTTCCATCCAAACATGTTTTTTTATAAAAGAACTGTCTATCTGGTCTTTCACAAAAAATATTTGGAATAAATTCCCTGGCTGATTTTGGTGGAACTTCTATGCCATAATCATGCAAAATGTTGTTAGTATGCAAATTAAAATGAATATGGCAAAAAACATCATAGTGCATTGAAAATTCAACATGTTACCTACAATAACAAGTGGTGCACATGTGATTTATTTTTACATAAAAAAGTTTGGCCATCTCAGAAAATCTTTGACTAATAAAAATTTGTGGATGTTTTTCTAAAAAATTAGAGTACAATTATGTTTGAGTCATAACTAATAAATGTTTCAAATGTAGTTCACAATTACGAGAATGAACTCACTACATCTCTTGCATTGGGTGAAACTCTTATATTATCTTTCCAAAATTGTGCAAGTAAGTCTTTCAAAGCATCAACTATATCCTTGTCCTTTCGTGGAAGTCTACCAGAGAATGCTCAAAGCTCTTTTGTATTAGGTCCATTAAGTCTTGCATGTCTTGCAATTATTTTCATTAATGTTTTTATATTTATATCAAGTGTTTGTCTTGTTTTTGAAATCAATCATTTTTCCCTATTTTAGCACTTACTACACAAGTTGTCATTATACGCTGGGAAACATTACAATATTTATTGCATGATTTTGGGCCTACAATATGATATGCATCATGTATATTTTCAACAATTTCATCATTTTTATCATCCATGTTAGATATTATTAGTCTTAATGTGTACTTTGTAGGTCTCATCTTAACCAATTTCATCAATGAAACAAATAATTGACATCTTTGACTATCATACTCCAATCTATGAAAGAAACTATCCCAAATTTCTTGAGCCAGTCTTTTTGAATGATGGTTAGACATTTTGTTATGCATTGGTTTCAAAATATTTTCAACAACTTAAATTAAGTACTTGTCTTTTCCATACATAATTCTTGGAGGTGTTGTTATTGGTGGAATCTGTTCAGAGGGTGTTTCAAAATCATTATATGTTTTCACAAAATTTTCTTCATTATTTATTTTTTCATTATATGTTTCCATGAAATTTTATTCATTGTTAATATTTGAGTCCATTAAAATTTATTCACTGTTGGTGGGTAAAGTATCATGCATAGGTTCTTCATCAACAAAATAAAAAACTTTTAACTTTGAATGTGAATTTCTAACGTTATCAAATTTATTATTGTGAATTTCATCATAATTCAATTCGTTATTGTCAGTTTCATCATTATTGTCAATTGCTTCATTATATAAGGTATTTCGCTCATCAGAGTTAATATTTGTACCATGTCTAGAATGAAATGCTTGCATTCATACCTTATATTTTCTCTCAACTCTTATAATTGCTCTAGTGTTTTGTTCTTAAACTTCTTCCTCTTCTTTGAATGCAAACCAGAGCCCATTTTGACAAAATCAATCAAGAATGTACTTCAAAATGTGGGGTAAAAAACTACAAAGAAAGTACGTAGAGAATATGCAGGAAATGTTTGTGGGGACAACAATATTGATTTGAGATAAAAAGTGATGCTGAAAAGTAAGTTTTTGTTTTACTTCAAGGAACGCATACACATTACTATAACACGTACACATTCTTTGAAGTAAAATAAAAACTATAAAAAAAAGCACAAAGGCTCATATTCAATGCATAAAATCCCCTATAATACTATAATATGATGCAATAATAATAAATAAGACTATAATATGATGCATAAATCCCTATTATGATGCAATAAGACTATCAAATGTTATAATAAGGTTGTCATATGATGTAATAAGGCTCAATATGATGTAATAAGGCTATCATACGATGTAATAATACTATCATATGATGTAATAAGACTATCATACGATGCAATAAATCTCCAATATGATGCAATAAGGTTATCATATGATGTAATAAGGCTAAATATGATGTATAAATCCCAAATATGATGCATAAATCTCTAATACATGATGTAATAAGACTCTTGATAAGACTATGAAGTAATAAGACTATCATATGATGCAATAAGGCTCAATATGTAAGACACAATGAGATAATTTTGCCCAAAATCCAATCATAAGTCCTTAAAAAACTAGGTGAATAATGAGTTCACAAATTGACACTAATCACATTCTTGAATTTATGCATTTGTGATGAAATCAAGGAACTTAGGGGTTATGTTTGTTATAAAATTAAGATAAAGGGTTAGGGTTTAGTATAATGGGTTTGTACATGTGTATATGTCATGAAATTAGGGTTTAGGGGAATTATACATGTTAAAGTGATAAAATTAGGGTTTATGATCAACATGTCACAAAATGTGAGCTAATTTAGCCCCTTTAATCACATCGTAGACTCCAATTTAGGTTCAATGGGTTGAAATTGGCCACATTTACATTTTTTATTAAATTAGGGTTATTTAAACCATACATGTTACATAGATTATACAATCGATTGTGCCATAAATTTGGTTTAGGGCCTCAATTTTGCCCAAATCACATCTTTAATTACACCAATTAACTAATTGGTTCAATTCATGATCTATAATTGTACTTAATTTTGTCCCAAATCACATATCATGCTCTTATAATTACATCAAGAAGCGGTTCAAATTGGCCTCTCATGCTTCCTCGATTGAAAGAATCAACTCTTTGGTTCATTGTATATATACATGATGACATGCTAGGGTTAATTTCACTCTAAATCACATCATGTATACAATTTAAAATAGGTTTATACATGGCTTATTTTGACCCTAATTACCTCTATAATTGAGCCTTGTTATGCCATGTGTATACTTCATACACCTAAGAGTGTTAAAACTATCAAAGATACATCAGGTCCTGAAAGTTTTAGAGTTGACAATGCCTTAGGAGGCTAAATATAATTACATATCACCACGTGTACCTTGTACGTGCTTGAAAGTGTCAACACTATTAGAGGTGTTATTTCCTAGAAACATTAAAGAGCTATCAGAGCCATGTGAGGCCCGATCCAACTAGATACATCACCATGTGTATCTTGTACACACATATACTTGTGTTAGAGATCTAAATGTAAAGTTGTAGAAGCATCAAATTTGTCATAGCCTCAAGATGATACACTTGGATAAGTGTTAGAGTTTTTAGATATGTACATACATTTTAGATTCCAAAAGCATCAGAGATGTTAGCACCCCAAGAGTCCCGATCTAATTAGAGATGGCCATATATACTTCTATACATCAAGTGTTTGATTCAAACATATAAGACCGATAGGTTGGACTTGTCCCTGTTGTGTCAAGTCATCAAAATTAATCAATGATCTCATCAACAAGAAACACTTGGAAAAATATGAACACATCTCAAATGCCATGAAGGCCAAATATAGGCACATGCACGCTACACTCTCTACATTTATTAGCTCACATGAGTGGAAATCATGATCTTTGATACCTAGATAGGTCTCATCACCTCCAACCAATCCAACTAAGGCCTATTCATAAATTTATCATACATGCATATAAGCCAATTTTTTTTAAAGATTGACATGGATCCCATCAACTCATGTCTAGTAAATAATTCACATGATGCAAGCCTCTAACTTGCCATTAATGTATGAAAATTATCATGTAGATCCCTTTAAGGTCCTATATAAATTGAGTGAACATCGAAAGTTATCAATTTTATATGTATGTATTCAAATTATTTAGATCCCTCAATTTTCTCTGTACATTCATATTAAGTCCTACACATAGGAGATAACATAATTCAACAATGGACTCCTCAACCTCAAATCCCAAGCTGGAGCAAGAATTTTAAGATCTACTACTTTCTTGTAGTCCACATCATAAGGTTTAAGCTCATTACAATGAAATATGAACAAGATGATTGAAGATATATATAAAATATATAATCTTGAAATCTTCAATGAGGGGGTGCACACTAGTATTCAATTCTAATCAACCATCTATGTGAGGTGAGTAGTTCATCATTCACATGAATAATTATTGGGTCCCTCTGCTCAACATCATCCTTGAGGGGAAGCATATCTCAGATTTAGGGGACATTATCACGTTTAATGTATCTTGAATAAGCTCAATAGAGTTTGAGCTGGGGTAACTTATACATATGTCGTACTTGGTCAATGCCAGGTCTAAACCACCCTATATTTATAAATCATATCCATTTTTTAATGGTTTCAAACAAGGTCCCTAGTGCATTTAGATATTTTCTAAGTTATACATTCATCATTATAGGCACAACATCTTAAAACCACATCATCACTAATGGATACATGTGACCATTTCAAGTTTATTGAGCTCAAAACCACATCTTATGAAAAACAAAGTGTGTACCCAACTTCACCAAGATATCAAACTATTTAAGAAAAAACACATACCTTGTATGCATCATCTTACTTTCCTATCTTACCATCCCTATTACATAGTAAGGTATAAAACTCTATAGTATTGATAAACACCAAGTGTTGTCTAGCTTATTTTTGAGCTTACAATTATTGCATCCATGGTGTGACTAGGACTAGTCCCATGTCAAAGACACACTCTTGAGATGAGGTGGGAATGGATGGAGTGGTTGATGGTTGTCCCATGTATGATGGAGGGTAGATGAAGGAGGTGCACGAAATGGATTTGCCACTTAAACAAATTAGTTTAAAATTTATAAATCAAGGGTTCTGGTCAAAGATATCAAAGAAACAATAAAAGGGTAAGATATGATTTTAGGTAAGTAGGATCCAATATCAATAAAAAACCCAAAATTTAAGGGCAAGTAGGATTTTAGGCAAGTAAGGTAGTATAAGAAACATGAAATTTGTTTTTTTGGTGTTATTTCAAAATAACACACATGTGTTATATAATGTGTATGCATTATATAATGCATACGCATTATGAAACACGTACACATTATATAATGTGTACATGTTATTTGAATTTGAACTAAAAATTGAGCCTCTAGGCTCAAAAATGGCTTGGATTTTCAAGCCATAGGCTTGTGACTATGCATCTACAACTGAGATTGAAAGTTTTGAAAAAAACCAACAAATTTCAACTTTAATCACCAAATACGCTTGGATTTCAAATTAAAATTCAAAAAATTATTACTGTCATGACGAGCATATTGTCCTATTTCTAAATATATGATTTTTATAAATTTTAGGCTATTTTAAGGGTTCAAACTATATTTATTTATAACTACACCTTTTTTAGGCCACTACATGCCACACATATACATGCCTATTCATGTTTATGTAATTTGTTTTTCATTGATCCAAATGCAAAACAAATTATATGGTGACAAACTAGGCCTAATTCTACACACATTAAAAAAAATCAATATTCATTTTTTTGAGGTAGTTAGGGGGGCCGCATGACCAGCTATCCATTTTTTTTTCAGTTTTGAGGATCTACTTAATTGCAAAATTAATAACAAAAAAAATATTCATTTAAAAAATATTAAAAAAAATTCATAACACACTAGAAGATATTATCTAAATATTCACCAAAGAGTTTCAAAAAATATATAAAGATGCTCAAACCCATTGTGTAGATCACAACATTAAGTTGGAGAGTGTCCAAAACATGGCAAAGGGTTTTTTCCTCTTTCAATTTTTTGAAACTTCCCATGCAAGAGGAATGTTCCATAGGTCTTCCACTTGGCATGTTAGGAACTTGCTTATGGTGCTCTCCCCCTAGACATGAGACTTTGTAGTCTCAGAGCACACTACTCTTAAAGTCCTAGTTTGGGTTGAGTTTCTAGGCCTCCCACTCCCCTACTGACATTTTATCCATCAGATAGTGTCCTCCATAGGCTGTGTGGGTTGTCATGAACAAAACTAGTTCTAATCTACTAGACTGCAAAAAAAGGTCTATGTAGAAGTAGACCTCTCCTGAAACTTCAAGGAGTTCTTAGAAATTTAGGTTAGGGATGTGAGGCATTTCAAATGAGTCCTATTTATCAACTTGCCTAACACTTTATTTCTCTACCAAGCAACAAACCATAAGATTTTGGATTATCCCATTCAATTGGTTTGCAATAATGTAACCATCTGCTCATCTTCCCCCTGAAGCCCTTTCCTGAAGCTAGCAAAAAACTAGCTAAGAATGGATAGACTATGATAGGGAAGAAGAATAACTATTCCAAAGTGACAAACTTAGTTGTTGCTCCCAAGGGAGGCAAGTCATCTTTGAGCAATGGCCCATAAAAGCAGGCTCCTATTGAGAAAGAGCCTTTTCAAGATATAACCACAAAATGGTAGAAAATCTTAAGGTATTTAACACCCCTCTGGCTACTAACATCTTATTCCAAGGTCTCAAGGCCTCAGTGCCTAGTTCTTTCAAATTTTTAGACTCATAACCAACCACTCTTCTACTTGATACTCGGTGAGATATGCCCAAACACTCTTGTAGCCCTCCTTAGAGGAGTGACAAAATGGAGTAAGGAGAATACCAAGTTAAAACTACTATGAGGAAGCAATTAATGAGTTTATAAATGCTAATAGTGGATACTTTTCATAGAATTGATATGAGGCCTTGGAAGGTCTGGATTTGAAGGACATGCCCCTCGACAACCATCATCTATGAATTTTTTCCATGGAATATTTAGGGTCTCATAGACTCAAAATGTAAGTTTGTTGTGTGTGATTTTAGAAGGAAGTTTTTTGAGATGGACATTCTTTGTCTACAAGAAGTCAAGGTGGTGGATTTTTTATTGATAGCTATTAATAATTCCATTTGGCATGACAATATCATTTTTCTTACCAATCATGATACAAGATGTGGAGGGGTGATCACATTCTTTTCTCCAAGGTGGTGTCCACACTTAGTGCAATCTAGTGTGGACCCCACCAACCAGTTAGTATGGGATATTTTTAGCATTAAAATCCATTATTTTGTCTTTATTAATTTTTATACCTCAAATGATGCCTTAGAGCATACCCATTTATGGTGGTAGATTGCGGATGATCTCCTCGATGCCCATTGGGTATTATGTGGTGACTTTAATATGGTGGTGTCTCTCGAGGACAAAGTGGGCCACTTACCTATGAGGTGGCCAGTTGGTGAAAGGGAGGCATGGTTTTACATGTGCACTAAATTGGGCCTTTATGACCCAAATTTAACCCATTGGCCTGTAGATGGAGTTGGAGTAATTTCAGGGAAGGCCTCGCTTGGGTTCTGAAGTGCCAAGATAAGGTAATGATGTCCAACCAAATGTATTTATTTTTTGATAATGGTTTTTCCCCTTTGGTGCAGGTATTGTCAGATTTTAGTCTTTTCGACCATTCCCCTATTCGATTCAGAGTGACATGGCAGTTCATGAAACCTAAAGTCTATAAAACACAATTCTTCCTTAACACCTCTTTGCTCAAGCATGGGCCCATGGTGGCACACATTAGGAGAGTCTAGAATTTGGATCTACATCCTTCCCAAGAATTTGGTTGGATTCTTTGGCGGGATGATGCCATTAGAAGAACATATCACTTTCTACGTATTTATGGCCGCTAACTTGTTAAAATTCAAAGACACTCTTACTTTGCCACTACCTCAGTGCTAAGTTGTGTAGCCTCAGCCTTAGAAAATGATCCCTTAATTAAGATCTTATAGGTCAAAGCTACTTCCTTATGACACTACATTTAGATTATAGAAAACTATAATGCCTAAGGAGCCCAAGTTAAAGCTAGGCTTCATTGGCTTAAGATAGGGGACAAATCTTCTAAGGAGTTCTTTGAAATGCTATGAGCCAAAATCTCAAAGAAATAGATTCAAGTCATCTTTGAGGCTGGCAACAAACTCACTAAGACCCCACATATTTTTCAATATTTTATCCACCGTTATCAACAAGTGTTCAAATCTCAAGCATCCTCAGTTGAGAATGAAATTACCATCCAATAGTGCCTCATAGTGGTTTCATGAAAGTTCACTCCTGACCAATGGGTGGCTTGTGATAGGTCCCTCACTATGGATGATTTGCATGAGGCAGTCTCTCATATGGCTAATGACAAAGATCCTAGCATTAATGGCTTCCCATATAAATTCTATAAAACGCTTTGGGACCTTGTGGGTAGTGACTTGCATAAGGTTTGTCAAGAATCGTTTCACTCGCATTCATTGGGTAAAAACATAAATAAAGGAAATATCAAATTCATACCTAAGCAGGGAGATCCTGACTTGATTTGTAGCTAGTGGCCCATCACCCTCTTGAATGCCTCTTAAGAAATCATTGCCAAGGCTTTAGAGATCTGTCTATGCAATATGCTTCCTCTCATCATGTGTTCAAAACAAATGGGTTTCATCCGAAGTTGTTATATTTTAGATAACGTCATTACCATCTGGGAATGGATGGATTGGACCAGATGATCTAAGCAACAAGCTATATCCATTAAACTTGATTTTAAGAAGTCTTATGTTCGCATCGAATAGCCATTCATTTTTCACCATGCTTCGAGTATTGGGATTTAGGCCCATCTTCATCCAAACCATATAAATTTTTTTCATAGATGCCTCGACCATCCTCTCCATTAATGGAGTCACCTTTGAGCAGTTTGGTTTTTTTTGATCCATTTGACAAGGGTACCCATTGGCTCTCACCTTGTATATGCTTACAATTGAGGGTTTTGGATATCTTCTTAGAAGTTTCCAAGATAGGTGCATTATTAAGGGAATTTATCTCCATCCTAATGCCATAAACCCGCAAGAAGACATGCAATTTCTCAATGGTCACTTTGTAGATGAATCCTTCCTCACTCTCATTGAATATGAATCCAATGTAGATAACGCCTTGTAGTGTCTTGACACCTTCTGCCTGGCCTTTGGCTCGAGCATCTAATGGCATAAAACATGATGCTATAGACAATCTTACCTCTCTCCATCAACATGGGCTACTAAATTCAATTGGAAGTGGATCCAACACGATGAAATCTTTAAATTTCTTAGCATCCCTTTTGCTTTTGATGCTTTGCCACTTTTGTTAAGGAAATATGTCATTGATAGAATTGCTAAGATGCTAGAATACTGGGTGACCAAGTCTCTTTCATGAGCAGAGAAATTTCAAATCTTCTGTCCAAATCACAAGGTCCTTTATGGCCAAAAGCATATGGAAGGAATGGAAAAAGATTAAACTATGGCTTCTCTAGAATGGTTTTAGTTTCTATAATGGGCTATCTGCTAACACCCACACTCTTTAGTGGTCTCTTATTTCTCTCTCAATGAATTACCCTTGGTAGAAGTCCCTTGGATCAATGCTCTCAAGCTTTTCTAAAGGGGAATTCATATTGTCTAAGATCTCTTTGTAGGTGATCATGCTCTTGGTTATCTTGGGAAGAGGAAAAGGCCAAATTTTTGATTAGCGAATACGGACAAAAAATATTTCTAGGAGATACTCAATGCCATGCCACCCTCCATGCTCCAAAAAATCTCAATCCACTCCACTCGGCCATGGTGGAAGGACTAGCAGTGGTATGTTGAGACCCCTTTTTATAATTACACTCCTCAGCTTGGTGATGGATGGCTCACCCTCTATTTACCCATGGTATACAAGATTAATGCCTGTTGGGGGCTTCACTCATCCATTTCTACATGGAGCTTCACTTCAACACTGTTTGGGGTGCTTGTGTAGAGCCCAAGCTTGCTCATTTTGATTGGTGTATATTGCACCAAGGCTTACCCATTGGTTGAAGACTCATCCATTTAGGAGTCCACCTACCCACTTGCCCTTTCTGTTGTCACCTTGAGATGCTTCCTCAACTTTTCTAATACTATCCCAAAGCTCAAAGGGTATAGACTTGGATCCATGATCTCTTTAGGCCTTTTTAGCTAGAATTTTTTCTCTGGCAGCACATCCTCCTTGGAGACAAACCCATGATGCCATTCAAATACACACAAGTTTGACATACTTTTAGAGTGGAGATTCTCTTCTGGGTTTGGAAAGAAAGAAATAATTTTGTGTTTAATAGTGCTTCTACTAATTGTAATATTTTTACTTTAAATAAATCTGCTATCATCTCAAATGTTCTTTTATAGATTCAAGTTGAAGCCAATAAAGTGTCTATTAAGCTTGGGCATCTTCAGGATCTCCTCTCCCACTGGGGAGATGTTCATTGTGTAATGGCTCAGGGTCTACCATCTCTACCCAGTGATCTTAGACCAGAGGATAGACTAGGTTTGCCACCTTGTGGTGGGCACCATCACAACCATTCTTGGTAATGCTCTCACTATGGTACCCATACCAGTGCATGACCCTTCCTAGGTAGCAATGAGGGTGGAAACCACTCCCTCTTTCCCCTATTGGTCAAGATGGATGGGATGCTCCTCCTCTTATGTGTTTGGATGCTTGGGGGTACCACCTGAAAGTCGATCAAACATGCTGGACAAGTTTCTCAAGATTTTTTTAGCCATTTTTCCCACTTGGACACATGAAGAAGATGATGATAGGGACACTATGTAAACTACTAGTTGGGAGCCTATTCTGGATGGCAATGAATTGCCAAGCTCAGGCTAGGTTCCTAATGATATGGATCTACTACCTTCTATCCTTGCTCTTGCTACTTAATATTATATTTTATCATGTGACATTTTCTTAGGCTTTACTTAGTTATTTGTGATACTTTTAGTTCTAGCTCCTAGGCTTTGCATAGTGTGACTGTGTGGTGTGCTCTCATACAGCCTATATTATTTTATGAATTATTTTTAGATTTATGTTAAGTTAGTATATAGATATATTTCATCAATTTTTTTTTTTTTTTTGGAAACTAGACTCGAAAGGTTACAATTCATGTTTTTATACCATCTTCAAATTTTGAGTGTAGCCTTCTCAAATTATCTACAGAAGTTAAAATTTCTAAAATTTTAGAAAAATCATGTCCATGGGTAGGCTCTTTTTTGTCCCCCAAATGTGTGCACTTACCTTGTATATAGATGCAAATTTTTAAATTTGTATTAAAACTTGTGCATGAACCTATATCATACACCTAAAATTGTATGAATTTTTACTTTGATCTTAGAATGTGAGTGCACATGCCACCTAATTTGTGCCAATGGTTGAAGTTTGACCATTTTGAACTTTTAAAATTATATTTTGAACACAAAAATATTTTTTGATTTGAAAATGCTTATCTCATGTATTAAAATCCCATTGAAATGTCTCTGTTTTGAGGTGAGGCAATTGATCTTGAAAGTCACTCATATCGAAATAAAACTTAATTGTATCATGCGTAGTAAGATGTAATCATTTAATAATGTAGCATATTTGAAAAGTATGTTAGCATAGTAAGATATGTATCATTTGAATCATGTGTGTAACACATGAGGCAAGGCCTATAGAAATGTATCAATTAATCTCGTAATAATAAAATATAAAATTAATATCTTATGCATTAGTTAGTGTTAGATATGGATCATAGCACTCAACAAACTTATCAAGCTCATCAAGCACACAAAACAACAAACACAATGCCATATAATAAATCCAAGGGTTTTATACAAGGGACATGTTCAAGTGTCTCATAAATAAAGATTACACATAGGCCAAGGGTCACATGTAAAATACATGAATAATGTCACAAACAAGGGACACGTTCAAGTGTCACATAAGTAAAGATTGCACATAGGCCAAGGGTCACATCTAAAAGACATGAATAGCAAACAAAGGACATGTTCAAATTTTAGACAAAACATAAGGCCAAAGGATACAAGTAATGGACATGTTAAAATGTCACACATACCAAACAAGGTCTAATAGATAAATAAATTGCACACAAGGACCAAGGGTCATACACAATAAATGAACAAGATATAATATGACAATAAATTTTTAGAAAAAATTGTGTAAAATTTAGATGATCTATGCGTTTCGGATCAACACCTATGATCCTTCATTAGGACAAAAAATTATGTAAGAATAGCAGAGCCATGACTCTTAAAAAGAAAATGGAAAATAGTCATTACCAAAAAATTGCCTAAAACAAACTAAGTAACTGTTAGATAAAAATTCTAAAATAAATAAAGAAAGAAAGTAAAATTTTATTAAATTATCAAAAATAATAATTCAAAGGAGATTTAAATGGAAACTATAACATTTCTAAATTAGTGGACATAATAAAGGGTTGAATTTAAAAAAAAACAAAACAAAAAACAATAGAATGCCTTAAAATAACAATCAAAGATTTTTATAAACAACCGGTTTCCACACATGACTAATCTCTAATCGCTCGTCCCTATTTAAATTAATAGGGTGTTTTAAAATTTCTAAAGCTTCCCTTAATTTATGCTTGTGGAAGTGATCTTTTGATACTATAATTTTGACTTCTTCAATATTAATGGCATGTTTTGACTTAAACGAGTGTTCAACAAGGGCGGATTTAACTTTCCTTTCTAGACAAATGTTCTAGATCTATTGAGATTATATTTAACTTACTTTATAGCCTTCGCTATTTATCTGTCTGAGTAACCATTCAATTTAAAAACTTTAGTTAAGGTGATTGATTTCATGATCAATATTGTCTTCATCACAAATTTTAAAGGCCCTAGTGATTAAATTCTTAACAACCCTTGCATTTTGAGTAGGGTGATGATGGGAGGAGGCATGCAGGTAAAGATTCATGTGAGTGCCTTTTCTATAAACTTTTTTAGCTAAAGAACCATCTTTCTTTTTGACCATGAGGACATCCAAAAAAGGTAGTTGGTTGTTAGTTTCAATTTCTTTTGTGAATTGTATACTAAGAAAAAGACTGCTGAGGTGGGTATGAAATTCTTCTAGTCTATCCAAGCCATGTTGCCAACATAAGCTACTGTCATCGACATATATTTTCCACCACTTGGGTTTCAATGGAAAAGAATGAAGCACAAAATCTTTAAATTTATCCATAAAGAGGTTAGCAACCACAGGGGATAGAGGAGAACCCATTGCCATGCCTTCACATTGTTCATAAATAATACCTTTAAAAATGAAAAGAATAGAGTTTAGACATAAAGCAACAAGATTAGCAGTTTCTATATTAGTAATATTATGGACCACTTCTATTGCTTCAAAAATGGGAACATTGGTGTAAAGTGATACCACATCAAAACTTACTAACAACTCATTATCTTGACCTTTTCATCCTTGATAAACTCCATAAAATCTCCTGAGTCATGAACAAAAGAGGAAGTCTTATGTACTAGATGTTTATATTTATTTGCTAAGAAAGCTGCAAGATTATAAATCAGAGAGTTAGTAGTATCAACAATGGGTCTTAATGGAACCCCTACTTTATGAATTTTCAGAGCACCATAAATTCGGGGTGTAACTTCTTTGTAGGGAATCAACTTCTGTTTAATTGAATCATCAAAAGAAGAAGATTTAATAACATTAGTTACATTCTTAATAATGTTACAAACTAGGTTACTCTCAAGAATCCTAGAGCTATCACTATTAGTAAGGTGATCTACCATTTTAGTATCATAGTCTCTATGGTTAAGGACCATAGTTACATTCCTCTTATGAGCTTTGAGGATCAATAAATCTTTATTGTGCTTTAGGGCCTTAAGAGCTCCCCATACCTGTTTGGAAATGTTATAAGGAGGAAGTTTAGCTCTGCGTAAAGCTACTACACAATCTTGTCTAATTACTTATGCTAAGTTAGAAGGAAGGTGTCTACGAGCACTATCTATACCTATAATAAAATCTTCTTTAGGTATGCTCCGAGGGGTGATCGTAAATCCTAATCCTTTCTTGAGCAAGTTGAAAGAGGGCTTATCTAATAAATGATCAGAAAGATTGACAACTAATTTATTTTCCCAATCATGGACAGTGTCAAAAGTGTGAAGCTTTAGAACTAAATTTTAAGTAGTTTTGAAGATGATTGTCCAAATTATACGTATTGCCCAAAAGAATATCATAATTATTATTATAATAATAATTAAACTCATTTTTATTTTTGAAAATGTTATTAATATTAATAGTATTATAAATATAATTGTTATTGTTAAAAATATTATTTTTATTTTTAATATTATTATTCATATTATTAAAATTAATCTGATCGTTGTTATTATTGAAAATGTTATTACTATCAATAGTGTTATAAATATGATTATTAAAATTTTTATTGTGAAAATTATTATTAATAGTGTTACCGTTTTTATTATTAATATTATTAGAAGAATCATCATTTTTAATAATATTATTACCATTAATATTATTATTAATGGCATACCAAACATTTTTATTATTAATATTATAACCGTAATTATTAATTATTATTAATGGTATAATAAACATTTTTATTATTAATAATATAACCGTAATTAATAATAATATTACTAATATTATTATTAACAGTATTACTATTATTATTAATAATATTAATGTTATTATTCATAGTATTATTATTATGGATATTAATAATATTAAAAGTATTATAGAATAGATCCTTATTATCGGCTTTTTCTTGAAAAACCTGTAAGTTGTTATGGCTGCTCACATACTCTTTACAATAAGCCATACGCTCTAAGACAGGTGGGTGCAAACACAAATTATTGGCCGATTTAACACACACTAAATTCAGAATAGAAAGACAACAGCTCACTTGAGGAGCGGCAGTCTCCATATCAGGGGATAACACGGAAACAAAATCTTCATGTTTGTAAAAATCTTGGTTTAAACCTTCAGTACAGTTGTTTCCTGAATTGGCTGCTGCTCTTTCCATGATATCTCCAGTAAATGCCGCTTTATAAATTTCCTGATAATCTATTAGGGCTGAAGATACAGAGGCGATAGCTGAGCAACACGGTTGATTTTTCTTGGACATTCCTCCCGTTAATTCTAATACACTTGAATGCGCAGAAGCTTGGGGCTGCATTAAAATGTGACACCAACCTTGTTCCTGAAGAATGCTCCGAGTCTTAGAAGGGTCACGTTCAAACCTGAGGATTAACAACGTATTAGAGAAATAAAATCATTTGCATTTATTACTATCAGGATTCAGCGTACCCACTCTAACGCCATCTTCAGATTCAACATTCAAATCATTAATTTCCACCGACTCAGACATCAAAGAATGTGAAGATGCATTACCATCCAAAATTCTATTGTCATTCTGTAAATTAAAATATTTAAAATTACCTTTTGAAGAAAACTCACCTGACATAATATCTTTATAAAGAACATACTGATTGCTTCTACTCAACGCTAGAAACTTTCTCTTCTGTCCCATTTCTGCATTCTGAAGAGCACTTAAAGCTGCTAGGTGTGAAATACCATCGAACTTATTCCATAATTCCGATCGCAGAAACTAGCTAGCTCTAAATGTAGCTTATACAGTTTATCAAACAGATTAATCATTTCAAACCTAGTTTTACCAATCACAAATCTAAGCAAAGAAAGACTAGCCCTATAAAAAATATACTTGTTATTAGCTTTTTAAAAAAAATGCTTAATATAAACCCACGAAGGAAAAATACTATGATCTCTACATCATTTTAAAAATGCTAGGTCTATTATTCTCTTGGCAAGTTTAATTCGAAGTGTTTTAAAGAACTCAGCCTTTGAACACATATCCCTTTCATGAAGGGTAATAAATAAAGATTTAAAGCTTTTACAATTCATATAATTACAATAAATTTTTGGAAGATACTGTGTAAAATTTGGATGATCTACGCATTTCGGATCAATCCCTGTGATTTTTCATAAGGGCATAAAATTATGTAAGAAAAGTAAAGCCATGACTCTTAAAAAGAAAATGGAAAATAGCAGTTACCAAAAAATTACTTAAAATGAACAAAAGAACCGTTAGATAAAAATTCTAAAACAAATAAAGAAAGAACGTAAAATTTTATTAAATTATTAGAAATAATAATTCAAAAGAGATTTAAATGGAAACTATAGCATTTTTAAATTAGTGGACATAATAAAGAGTTGATACGCCAATATGTAATGTCCTCCCAATTTGATTGAAAATACACTACTTAAAGACCAACAAAGATTCTTTCACGTAAAACCCACAACTCTTTGTGCATTGTCACATCAGTGTGTCACATGTTAGATTCAAGAAGGCACTTGACATCTAGGAGAGCAATAGACAATTCCAAGGAGGAATATAGTCTTAAACCACTTCTAAAATGTCCATACACTTAAGAAAGAATACTAACAAGGACTTGTAACAATACTCTTTCTGTATATTTGGTAGGTAATCGAGGATAATAGGTTAGAAAAGATAAACTCTCACTAAACAAGAATAATATGATTTGAACCGATACACAATAGTACAACATGTGAGTGGCGAAAACTTGTATTATTTATTCAAGAGTTCTACAAATACAAATCTGGCTAGAGTTTCACCATAACCAATAGAGACTGTAAAATGAGCCAAGAGAATGCATATATATAGCCTTTGAGAGAGAGGTCGAGCCAAGGGAGTTCAATGGCCACTTGGACATGTGTGACCCTAAGAAAAGAAACAGTTACATTACATTATATAAAATAATTTTTCCATGGTTACATCAACGGAATCAAGATATTTCGAATTGCATTTTGCTATAGATGAGTCCATCTGTTGGAATTCTATTTCAATGCTCATTATTTTTTATTGGCTCACCAAGCTATGTAATGGTGCAACAACTTAAACCATCGACCTACCTATTTATGCTTGCTGTACACTAGATGATCATGATTTTTCCATTTGTCACCTTTGTCTTTGCCTTCTGGTTCTAATTGAGCCTTTCTTTTAAACTCTAATGGTTAGTTTCTATAGTCTAAAATTGACTGTTTACGGGCTGTCACCTGTCGAGTATTTCTTTGAACTTTTATTTTCTCAGACTTCTTATCTCGGCACTTTCCCAAAAGAATTTATTTAGGTATTTTCTTCTTTTCTTTCAGCTTTTCACTTGGTCCTTTATGCCTCAAAAAATTTGTGCAAAAAAAATGTATGAAAGAATTAGTCCTTGGCACCTTTTCAATTTTTTTGAAAGAATTCTTCAGATAATTTATTTGAAAGAATTCCTTTGGACTTTATGTTTGGCCCTTTTTGATTCTCTGAAATGATCCTTTGGAAAAGTGAAAGAGACCCTTTTTGAAAGGAAACATACCCTTCAGTTTCTTATAAGTGACCCTTCAGAAGAGTTGAAAGTGTCCACTTAACCTAAAAAAGTCCTTCAAAAAAATTGTTATGGACCTTCAAAAAAGTTGTTTCAAACAATGTCTAAAATAATTCTTTCCTTCAATTTTTTTGAAAAGAATCCTTTGAAAAGACAAGTGTCCTTCAAAAAAATTGTCACCTACCCTTTAAAAAAGTTGAAGTGCCTTTTGAAAAAGTTGTAAGTGACCATTCAGAAGATTGAAGATGACATTTTCTTTTGAGTTGTCCTTCAGAGAAACTATTATGGACCTTCAAAAAAGTTGTTTCGGATAAAATCTTTGAAACAATTCTTTCATTTAGATTTTTTGAAAAGATCCATTCAAAAAAGCAAGTGTCCTTCAGAAAAATTGTGTCATTTCGAAAGAAATGCAAGTGTCCACTTTCTAAAGAAAATGCCCTTCAAGAAAGTTACAAATATACCCTTTAGAAAGATTGCAAAGTATCCTTCAGAAAAATGAAAGTACCCTTCAAAGAAATTGCAAAGTACCTTTCAGGAAAGTGAAGTGGACCATTTCTTACGAGAAAGATACCCTTCAAAAAAGTTGAACATACCCTTTAGAAAAATTATCTCAACAATTTTCCTGAAGGATTAGACTTCGTCTTCAAAAATCTCCCTTGGACAATTTTATCGAAAAAATTCTGTCGAATGAAAAGTCTGAAAGAGATACACTTAGGGAAAAAATCCTAAAAGAAAAGTACAAAAGAATTCAACAAAGGCTTAGAACAAAAACTCAAAAGAATTCATTGTAAAGGACTTAGCCAAAAAACTAAAGAACAAAGCTTTCAAAAAGAAAACACTTGGGTTTTTTAAGCAAAAGACTTCGAGCTTTGTATAAGAACACTTCTTCTGAATGAAAACTTGCATACTGGACTTAGACAAAGGTATAGACTCAGACATTTTTTGTTTCAAAAAGGGGTGCCCAATTTTGCCCTGAAGGGCCAAAATTTGGTCAACAAGAGGTTTGAATGGTTGTATAATTACATTTATTACACATGAGAGTTGACTATTGTTGACTATGTTTTTTTGAATAAATCAAGGTAAAAATAAATGATTGTCTAAGATAAAGTATTGATCAAATATTGTCGGTATAAAATTAAAAAATTAATTAGACTCCATATATGTCATCCTAAAAGTGATTTGTAGTTTTTACTATCTGTATAGGTGAAGCTATTGCAGGTCAAAGTGGACTTTTGTTGACTGTAATCTTTGTAGGTTTGAGTAGGCTTCTTGCAGTAGAGTTTATGAACCTTTGGAGGATGAATGAAGTTGTATTATTGATTTTATGATGTTACTAAGGTATTGATATTTCCATACATATGTGGATTGTGCTTGGAAAGTTTATAAGTAGGTAGTTGGAGCCTTATTTGTGAAGATAATGTTTTTGGGCTAGTTAAGCCTAATATGTCTTTAAGACCTAATGGAGGTTTTAGAATATAAATGAATGATTTGATGTTTATTAAGCATGGAGAAGGATAATGGATGATGAAATTAAAGTTATTGAATGGTTTGGTTCATTGTTAAGGGCCATCCAGACCATAAGGGCTCAAAGTGTTACATAAAGGTGAATTAGGTCTCCATGGGACCTATTGAAGGCTTGAGGGCTAAAAGAGGTTTCATAAGGTGAGCGAGTGTCTTGAAAGTGTTGTATGACTTGATAAACATAAATATGGAGTGGAGGAAATTATTTTAAAGTGTTTAAAAGGTTTCCATCTTTGGTTAATGTCTATTGGCATCTAAGTGTAATGTGTGGCCTAATGGAGGGCTAATTGGTTAGGACTTGTTTAAGTCTAGTGTATTGTTTTGAGCTATTTGAAGCATGGACGACCTAATGAGTTAATGTACATTGTATGTAACATGTCATAAGACATATTTTTATGTTGATCCAAGTTGGATAGATGCATTGAGGGCTAAGGAAAGTTTTTTGGCCGACCAAGATTGATTGGAGAAAGAATAATGCATATGTAGAAGGCCATTTTGGTCTTATTGTGCTTGTTAGACAAGTGTGTGTGTGAAAAAAAAAATATATGAATTTTCAAAATGGTAAGAGGCCATAAAAATTATCATAATTTTTTTTTGAAGATGTGACAAGGGTATAACATTGTTTTTTGAAGGTCATGAGCAAGTGAGCAGATTTGTTTCAAGGCCATTAGGCCTATTTTACTTAGGTGACTTAATTTTGATTGGAAATCAATTAGAAGAGTGAAATGAATGGTATGAAGGTTTTAATAAGTGTGTGAGGGAATGAAAATAATCTTAATAACATGTTGAACATGTCATGAAGATCATATAGTGGTGCTGAAGGTAATCTGTAAGTTTGTATATTGATTTAAGGTATAATTAGGCCTAGTTTATCTAGATGACCTAGAGTAAAGTAGTGTATTGAATATATGTTATAAGAGTAAATAAAAGGTTGTGTATGACTAATATTAATGATTTTTCAAGATTTTATTTAGATCTAATAATATTAGAGTATGAAGGAGGAATGACCTCAAAGTCATGAGCATGTGTATGAGGAGTGTAGAAGATAAAGAGTTGTTGTACGCCTATGTAAGAGGTAGATTTGTGTTTGTATGAACTACCATTAGATGTATGAGGTAGAGAGGTAGGTTTGAAGGTGTTAGATAAAGATAATACCATCATCAGGAGTGTAATACATAATATTAGAGGTGGATATTAGTTTGGAGGTAATTGAGTTGGTGCTTGATCATCTAGGGGGTTGTAGCCTCCTTGCTAGTTGGTGCTAGCTAAATGTCAAGTAGATGATTGATTAAATTGAGGGGTGGGTGATCCTTGATTATTTGGTGATGATATAAATTGAATAAATATATTTATAGGATAGTAGATCAAAGCTTGTTTCAAGTGGATTTTATTCCCCATGAGGGTTTCCAACATAATTCATATGTTATATGCTTTGATCTTGTATTATTTTCTTTGCTCATTGCAATGAATGATTTATATTCTTCATATATGCTTATGTTGATTGGTTAAGAGTTTTAAAAATTGGAATTGAAGTTAATTTTCTTTCATCAATGATTTACACCCTCTCTCAGTGATTGTTCTTCCAACATGAGTAAGTTTAGATTAGTATAGAAAGTATAAAGCATTTTGTAATGCTTTGTCTAGACCTTATGATATGGTATTTATAGGAAGAAAAAATAAATGAATGAGCTCTAAAGAAGAAACTATGTGCTATGAAGTTTTGTATAAGTAGTTTTGAAGATGCTTCAAATGAGCTACGAAGATGTGAATGCTCTGAAGAATACTTGATAGTATTTAAGCATGAGAGAGATTATATAATATTATATCTAAGGTTTTGAGGGCCTCAAAAATGATTGAGAGATCAGCTCTAAAGATTTTTATATGCAACTCTAAAGTTGCTACAAAGATATTTCAGTTGAGCTCCAAAGATTTGTAAGTAGCTCCAAAGAATTTCTATTGAAGCTCTAGAGAAGAATGAGTGTATGATATTTCTTGAGTATACCTAGGATGCATTGGAACATAGTTGAGTTCCAAAGTAAAGCCTACAAAGTGGATAGAAGGTCTGATTCAAGACATAATAAGACTTGCAGATCAAGGTTTAAAAATCAAGAAGAGAGATGGTGGCTAGTTGAGGTAATAAGCTTAATTACCATGACATGGGTGAGAAATTAAAAATTTAATGAGGTGAGTCGAGTTATTTTATTATGTGCATGAATTTTTAGGTCTTAGTTTACAATAAAAAGGATTGAAAAGTGTTTCAAGGTTTCTCGAGTGCATAGAATGAAGAGATGTCTACTCGAGAAGGTTTTCTCAGTACTTGTTGGCATGTGTAAATTTTAAATGAGAAACTAATATTTTCATGGTATATATGGAAGGATTATAGATTGAATATACAAGCATTGGTTTTTAGAAAGAGGAGCTAAGTTTTATGAATGATCATTAAGACTGGAAGTTAGTCTAAACCCTCATAAAACCTTGACAAAGACCCGATATTGAAGATCTTATTCTCAAGAGATTATAATAGTTTAATATGGCCATAAAAGTGATTGGAGGTTGAATGTAACTCTCCCAAGCATCTTCAAGTTTGATTTGTTTCTTAGGTGAGTGAGTAGACCATACAAAAAAATGCTTGTCTTCTAAAGATTTGTTGTAGTAGATAATGTTGACCAAGTCAACTGTGATAGGTGGATGAATATAAAAGTGTGAGAATTGTATTTGATGTTCATGAATATTTATGGATAGGTCATATATCTCAGATGTAAAAATTTGATGATCAAATTTGGTGAGTCACTGAACAAACCTAGTGGTGTAGACTGTGTAAAAATTAGGCATAAGTGAGAAGATGCCCTTAATGTATTTTCATATGCATTGAAGTGCATGATGATGTTGTTTAGGTATTTAATGATCCATATATACTTTGAAAAATCTTGGAAGTTATAATAAGAGGTTGAATCATTGAAGCCAAAATGGCTTATTTGGCTAAGTAGAGTCTGTGATAGATAAGGTTAGAAGATTGATCTGTAAGACCAATAGTCTTCATTATATCTCATGATCTAATTAATTGAGGTTACTATGGAAATGTTTTAAGATCCTTTAAATGAATTGAAATCCCTTAGAGATATTCAATCATGTATCAAATTCTCATATTTCTTTGACTATGTTGTGGAGCCAGTTGGTAGTTCTAAGTGAATGCCTTGCAGAGGAGTGTTTGAACCTGTTTACCTTGAGTTGAAGCATCAAATGAAGTTGGTGATGACCCTAAGGTCATGAGGTTTTTGAATATATAATTTATTTATATGGTTGTTTGTAAAAATTGAGTATATGCCTCAGTTGTTTAAGATAGAGTTCTGTATATGCCCATGCCTTTTATATGCAGTAATTTGAGTAAGGGTTCAAATGATGATTGAACCTAAAAGGTGTTCTAGACCTAAAATAAAGTTAGATAAGGGATATTGGAGTATATTATGATGTGTTCATACCATGTGAGATGTTTATATAAGATTCGAGAAAGATCAAAGGGTAACATGTTGTTAAGAAGACCTATTAGGTCTCCATAAGCCTAAAAGAGGAGTTAGGGCTAATTGATGTATGACCGACCTATTGTAGTGATTAATTCATGACTAAGGAATGTTATTTTAATATGATTTAACCTATTCAACATTTACCTAAGTGATTTTAATATGTATCCAACCTAGAATAATATGATAAAGTGACATGTATAAAAGCAATCTAGTTAGGCCTATTTTGGTGTGCTTAGAGTGGATAAAAAGAGTATGCTTAAAGAGCAAGAGTAGAATAGGATATGTGAATGATATAGATCATTTTTGAGTAGTAGGAGGTTATGAAGATCAAAAAAGATGTCATGAATATATAATTGAGGTTCTATAAAAGAGGATCAAGGTTAGAAGACCTAATCAAGCCATGAAGAGGGCTAAGTAAGAGAAGAAGGTTGAAGATCAGTTTGAGATGAACTGAATTGAGTGAAGAAGGTTGAAGATTAGTTTGAGAGGGATGAAGAAGAGCAAAGATATAAAATAGAGATAATCATCTATTATATAATCAATAAGGGTTTATAAAGGTGATCAAATAATTAGGTGGCTGAGTTGGTGCTGAGTCATCTAGGGGGTTGGAGCCTCCTTGTAAGTTGGAGACCAAGTGGGTGCTTTGAAAATTAGGGGTTGGTGATCCTTGATGGGTTGATTCTCAAGTAAATTTTATATGAAGTTGATTATTGAAAAATTAAGGGGTTGGTTCCTTCTTTAAAGTTGGTGCTTGATACAGTCAAGTGGGTGCTTGGTAAACTAGGGGTTAGTGCTCCTTGTTGAGTTAGTGCTCCTTGTTGAGTTAATGCTTAGCTAAATTATCTATTGAGTTGGTGCTTGGTAGATTGGGGTTGGTGCTATAAGTTGAGTGGGTGTTCAAATAAATATTGATGTTTATCTTATAGGAATGTAGTTCATTTTCTTCATCAGTGGGTTTTTTGCCTCAAGAGGGTTTCCCACATATATGTTGTGTTCATGTGTTTGATGCTCTTATGTTTTGATGTTCATGCTTGCTTATATGTACATGCTTGTTAAGATGATTCATGAATGGTTAAATAAAATTGAATGAAAAGTTTTAAAGACTGATTCACCCTCTCTCTAAGTCATTTGGTTTTCAACAATTGGTATCAGAACAGGTCTTTTGGAACAGGATTGATAACCTAAGGAAACTCTAACAAGCAAGGATGACTAGTCAACAAACTCAAAGTGGTTTATCTACTAGTAAGGCTCTATTATTTAATGGATCTAACTATGACTTATGGAATGTTAGAATGAAGATATATTTGATGTCATAATGACATGATATTTGGTACTCAGTTATGTATGACTATATTGTACCTTTAATTCCAACAACAGATGCAATAGGTAAGAAGGCCATTAAAGATAACTCTAAAGTAATGAATGCCATTTTGTGTGGCCTGTCAGAGGTAAAGATTGTAAAGGTAATGTATTGTGTTTCATCCAAAGACATATGGGACAAATTGAAGACCATCTATGAATGAGACACCAAGATGAAGTTGGCCAAGTTGTAGATCCATAGAAGATAGTTAGAAAGCCTGAGGATGAATGAAGATGAATCCATTACATCCTATCTGTTAAGAGTTGATGAATTTGTCAACATCATTAGAGGATTGGGAGAATAAGTGAAAGAGTCTACTATTGTCCAAATGTATTGAGATCACTAACTTCTAAATTTGATTCTAAGGTGTCTGCAATAGAAGAAATGAAAGATTTGGACAAGCTAGAGATGGATGGGATTCATGGAATATCGACTACCTATGAGATGAGAACTAATGAAGGAAGACCTCTCAAGAAGGAAGCAACTTTCAAAGCTGAAAAGAAGTCAAAAGAGAAGAAGACACAAGGTAAGAAGGCTAAGGATGATATTGATTCAAAGATTGATGACGATGAACTCACAACCATGTTTGCTAGAAATCTAAAGTTAGTTTTAGGCAAGTACAAAGGTAAGTTTTCATTTAAGTGTTTCAAATGTGGATAAATTATACATCTTGAAAACAAGTGTCCTCATAAGTAGAAGGTGGAAGATGATAATAAAGACAAGAAATCCTATAAGTCTGACAAGAGCAAGAAGAGTTTTAGAAATTATTAATGAGAGAAGTTATTCAAGAACAAGAAAATATTATATACCAAAGAAGATAACTCATCTGATGTGAGTGATTCAGACACATCTAAAAGTGAAGATGATAATAATGAATTAGAACATGACAAAAATGAAACTTTGTTCATAATTAAAGAATCAGATGATGAGGGTTGTTCAAATGAAAAATGCCTAATGATTGATGCATAATTAGATGAGGAGGTATACTATGATAGTGAAGAAGGAGAAGCTAAAGTAGATCTTGAAGTAGAGCTCATGGGTGCCCTAGAAGAGCTTAAGATTGTGAATAAGAAGAATAAGAAAATGAAGTCATTAGTTTAGGACTATGAGGAATAGATTGGATTTTTTGAGGAAAGACTAAGCAACACTGCCAAGGAATATGAGGAGATCATCCAATAGGTTGAATCCCAAAATGAGATTATGGTAGCAAGTATAAAGGCTAAAGAAGAAGACTACAATAGATATGAAATTAAAATAGAATCTCTGAGAGCTAAGTTGGATCAAGCATCTATAAAAATGAAGAGATTTGTGAAGTTTGAAACGAGCACTAAGGCTTAAGATGATATCCTGAGTAGTCATAAGTCTGCAAGTGATAAGACATGTTTTAGATTCAAAGAAGATGAAAAAAAAGCACCTCAAGTCAAAGATAAGATTTTTGAAGACAAGAAGGTCAACATGAAAATACCTATCAAATATCCCAATGCTACAAGGTATGATCATTCTTTCAATGGCTACTATTTTACATGTAGTCAATTTGGTCATAGAGCAAGAGAATGTAGAAGACCTTTCAAGAATGAGTACTTATGAAACTATGGAAGTAGGATCAATTGGTCAAAGGGAGATCACAACCATCATCATTCAAATGGTATATATAAGGTGGTATGTTACAACTATCATAATCTAGGACACATTGTAAGGTTCTATCATAACAGAGTAAGGTCATTCAATCAAGACAAGAAGGTTCATAGTCGTGTCACTAAGCAATGGATCAAGAAGATAAACCCTATAAATAAGGTAAAGATAGAAAAAAATATTAAAGAAGAAGATTCTATGATATATTAGGGTATAGATAGTGGTTACTCAAGTCACATGTCAGGAGATAAGAAAGGTCTTGACTCTCATATGACTGATCAAAGCAATAAGAATGAAGAAGTGGATAAGAAGAAGAATAATGACAAGATGAGTCATGATCAACTCATAAACCAAGGTGGGATTTTTTTTTACTATAGAGTAGAAATCAAAAAAGGAATTTGCATGTGTTGATAAGGAATTCAAACAAAATAAGGATGACAAGGTGGATGATGAAAAGTCCAAGTCAAAGGTCAAGTCTAAAGAGCTAGTCAAGTACATAAGAATGTTGAAGAATATTTAGTCTTGTGAAAAGGATATGGATATTTGTGAATATCTTGAGTTCCTATTGTTTTAGTGCCATATGAAAAAGGGGTGGTTCCATTAAGCTTCATGGAGACATTTTTATATCAACATAAGTGTGAGGTTGCAGTCAAAGAATATCCAAAGATAGAATGAAAAAAAATTGGCATATAAGAGGTAAGATTCTAATATCTATTTGTATAGGTGAGCGTAACCTATGAAGACCAAGGGTGAGTGTCTGTTTCTATAGTTGGTATCAAGAATGGGACAACCATGTGTATGATCAAGAGTTTGGTACCTTCTTCAACTATGACAAGAAAGGTATGTGATCTTGAGTTCCTAGTTTTTTTCAAGATATGCTTAGTTTAAGGGAGATTTTGGTAGCTTTATGTTCTTTATCAATAAAGTGATTTCTATTGATATGCATGGAGATAAGGAGATATTGTGTTTGAGATGATTTATATACTCTATTTATTGAGCTTTTGATGAGTCAGCTGGGAGAATGACTTGATTGAGAAGTTTTTAAGAATGGTTGCCATAGTTTTTTGAGACTGTGTGTCATCTAATGTCTTTGAGGAGATAGTATCAGCTCACAAGAGGAGTATAATATGATTTCAAAAGTTTAAAATGATCTTTGATGTCTATTGCTAATAGAAGCATGGTGGATGCTTGGTTTAAGGGAGACCTATTCAAATTGTTGATTGTGCCTGATCTATGTTGAAGTGATCTTATAATCTAAGTTCATTCTAAAAGAGATAATAATTATGGAATAAATTTTTAATTAATTTCAAAGGGAGAGAAATATCATAAAAGTTATGAAAGATTAGAAAAGGCAAGAAAATGGAGAAAGATCAAAAGGATCAAAAAAGATGAGAAAAAGGGCAAGATCAGAAAGGATGAGAAAGGACAAGAACCAGGTCTAATAGATGATTGTCATCAAGAGTGGTTGATTTTTTTTTTGAGTGTGCTTTCCATTAATGACAAAGGGGGAGATTATTGAACATTGTCATTGATTAAGGAGGAGATTGTTGAGCATTGTCATTGAGTATTGAGCTTTGATATTTAATGTTGCCATTGATGTCAAAGGTTCTAATGAAGATGAATGATTCTTTCATTAATGTTAATCAAATATCATTGATGTCAAATATTCTTATGAAAATTCCTAGTCAAGTAAGCCTTGAGGTATGTATATGATGAGTTCTGTTGCCAACATAATGAGTGTTGTTGCTGTGATGAAAGAATATTATTTGAAGTATATTCTGATGACAACTTGAGTGAAATCATTAAGAAGCAACATGAATAAGTATAGGTTAGTATATCAAGTATAAATAATCTTGTAATACTTTGTCTATACCTTATGATATGGTATTTTAAGGAGGTAAGAGTAAATGAGCGAGCTCTGAAGAAGAAACTATGTGCTCTGAAGTTCTATGTAAGTAATTCCAAAGATTATTCGAATGAGATACAAAACTGTGAATGCTTCAAAGAATACCTGATAGTATTTAAGCATGAGAAATATTATCTAAGGTTGTATCTGAGCTATTTAGGACCTCATAAATGATTTATATATCAGCTCCAAAGATATGTATATATAGCTCTGAAGTTGCTACAAAGATATCCCAGTCAAGCTCTATAAATCTATAAGTAGCTTTGAATAAGTTCTGTTGAAGCTTTGGAGAAGAGTGAGTGTATGAGGTTTCCTAAGCACACATAGGAGGCATGGAAACATAGGTTATTTACAAATTAAAATTTTCACTAGATAGAAGGTATTATTCAAGACATAATAAGACTTGCAGATCAAGGTTTAAAAAGGAAGAAGAGAGATGGTGGCCAGTTGAGGTAACAAGATCAATTTCCATGACATGGGTAAGCAAGTCAACATTAATAGAGGTGAGTCAGTTTTTTTTTAGTATGTTCATGAATTTTAAGGTATTAGTTTATAAGTAAAAGGCTTGCAAAGTGTTTCAAGGTTTCTCGAGTGCATGGAATGAAGAGATGTCTACCCGAGAAGGTTTTCTCAGTGCTTGTTGGCATATGCAGCTTCTACATGAGAACATAAGATTTTCATGGTATATGAGGAAGGGTTATATTTAAAAGATACAAACATTGGTTTTTGGAAAGAGAAGCTAAGTTTTATGAATGATCGTTAAGACTGGAAGTTAGTCTAAACCCTCATAAAACCTTGACAAGGACTTGATATTGAAGATATTATTATAAAGAGATAAAAATGGTTTGATATGTCTAGAAAAGTGATTGGAGATTGAGTTAAACTCTCCTAGGAATCTCCAAGTGTGATTGGTTTCTTAGGTGAGTGAGTAGACCATACATAAAAGTGCCTGTCTTCTAAAGATTTACTATAGTAGATAACGTTGATCAAGTCAACGATGCTAAGTGGATGAAGATCAAAGTGTGAGACTTGTATTTGATTTTCATGAAGATTTATAGATAGGTTATTGATATCATATATGTGATGTTGATGATAAAAGTTGGCCAGTTGCTAAACAAACCTAGTGGTGTAGACTGTGTGAAAATCAAACAAAAGTGAGAAGATGTTACTGATGTGTTTTCATATGCATTGAAGTGCATGATTATATTTTTTGGGTATTGAATGATCCATGCATACTTTTAAAAATATTGGGAGTTAGAATAAGTGGTTGAGTCATTAAAGCTAAAATGGCTTATCTGGATGAGTAGAGTTTATGAGAGAGAAGGTTAGAAGATTGGTCTGTAAGACCAATAGTCTTCATTAGATCTCATGATATGATTGATTGAGATTGATATAAGTATGTTTTAATATCCTATACATGAATTTAAAGATATTGAATATATTCAATCATGTATTAGATGTTCATGTTTCTTTGACTGTGTTTTGGAGCTAGTTGGTAGTTTTGAGTGAACATCTTGTAGAGGAGTGTTTGAGCCTGTTTACCTTAAGTTGAAGCATCAAATGAATTTGGTGATGAACCTAAGGTCATGAGGTTTATAAATATATATTTTTTTTGTCATGGTTGTTTTTAAAAATTTAGTATATGCCTCAGTTGTTCAAGATAGTGTTTCTATATATGTGGAGGCCTTTTATATGTAGTAATTTGAGTAAGGGTTCAAGTGATGACTGGACATAAAAGGTGTTGTAGACCTAAAATGAAGTTGGATAAGGGATATTGGATTAGCTTATGACGTGTTGATAATGTGTGATATGTTTGGATAAAATTCAATAAATATCAAAGGGTAATATGTTGTTAAGAAGATCTATTAGGTCTCCATAAGCCTGAAAGAGGAGTAAGGGCTAATTGATGTTTGACTGACCTATTGTAGTGATTTCTTCATGACTAAGGCATGATATTTTAATATGATTCAACCTATTCATGGAAAACCTAAGTGATTTGAATGTGTATCTGACCTAGAAGAATATGATCAAATGACATTTATAAATGCAAGGCAGTTAGGCCTATTTTGATGTGCTTATAATGGACAAAAAATGTATGCTTAGAGAGTGAGATAAAAATAGGATAAGAAAATAATATAAATCATTTGTGAGAAGGAGAAGGTCATGAAAACAAGAAAATATTTTATGAATATCTAATAGAGGTTTTGTAAAAGAGGATCAAGGTTAGAAGACCTAATCAAGCCATAAAGAGGGCTAAGTGAGTGAAGAAAGCTGAAGATCAGTTTGAGAGGAATTGAAGTGAGTGAAGAAGGATAAAGATTGATTTGAGAGGGATGAAAAAAGTGAAGAGATTAAAGAGAGATAATCATCTATTGTAGAATCAACAGTGGTTTTGAAGGTGATGAAATAATCAGGTGGCTGAGTTGGTGCTAAGTCATCTAAGAGGTTGGAGCCTCCTTGCAAGGTGGAGCTTGCTAAAGTCAAGTGGGTGCTTGGTAAATTAGGGGTTGGTTCTCCTTGATGGGTTGGTGCTCAAATAATTTTTTTGTTAAGTTGGTGCTTGAAAGATCAGGGGGTTGGTGCCTCCTTTCAAGTTGGTGCTTGCTAAAGCCAAGTGGGTACTTGGTAAACTAAGGGTTGGTGCTCCTTGTTGAGTTGGTGCTTAGCTAAATTATCTATTGAGTTGGTGATTGGTATATTGGGGTTGGTGATCCAAGTTGAGTGGGTGATAAATTTAATATTTTTGTTTATCTTATAGGACTGTAGTCCATTTGCTTCATCAGTGGATTTTCTACCCCAAGAGGATTTCTCACGTATATGCTATGTTCATGTATTTCATGCTCTTATGTTTTGATACTCTTGATTGATTATATGTATGCTTGTTAAGATGATTCATGAATGGTAAAATGGAATTGAATGATTTTTTTTGAAGACTAATTCACCCCACCCTCCCTCGACCATCTTGTTTCCAACAAAAATAATTACAAAACTCAACATATTATATTTATCCATGTTGGACTATAATGTGAACCCTTCACTAGTTAGGCATAACCAATTCAAAAATATTAATCTATGAAAACATATTTGTGGAAGGCTAAATGTTTTTTGGCCAATTTTATGGGTAATTGTACTTTGATATGTGAAGTTTCAAGTTGTATTTTCCCCACGTGTATTGTGAACTTGTTTTTTAAGACTTATAAAATCATTGCTAAGTTTTTATACTATATAATGTATTATATCTAATTAATTATTTATGGAATTATATGGTACAATTTGGGTTTTTTTAACAAATGGGACCAAGGCTTGATTTTGGTTTTGTGTGACAGTCTCATCATGCTTTTATTTTAGGAAACCAAATTATTGATTAGAAGTAATATATCTCAAAGGCAATCATTTTATGATTAGGACATGATTAGGCATTGGTATATTTTGATTATCATTGGGAAATTTTTATTGATGTTATTTATGGTGTTGAGGATGTGTCCTTAAGTATTCAATTATCTTTCGATTTTGATTGATCTTTGTATAGGCTATCAATAAATCATTTATAACAAGTGCATTCTAGAGGAACATAGTGATGATTGGGTCAATCACATTTTTGTAAATCTCAAGGGTCATAACACAATAGGATTATATAAATTAGTGATTCAAATGTATATATATATTTAAACCTTGCGTTGAAGGATCGAATTAGCTAGTGGGATACTTTCTTAACACTTGCTAGTTGTGAATACTCGATTCAATCACTTGAATGAACTAGGAAAAAGGATGGTTTGAATCTGAATCCAATCAATAATATAATTCTTGGGTAAATTTAAAAAATAGACATATGTAATGTGTTGATTCATGTTCCACATTTAATATTTTGAGCACATAATTAAAAGATGTGATTATTCCTCAGTTGTTCACCCTCCCTTAGGAGTGTAACATGGAAGGCATATTTCAATATTTTGGGGAAAGTAATGAATATATCTGTTGGGGATCAACCAACAATGGATTACACTTATGAAAGCAATCAATGCGGAAATAAACAGATAGATAAGTAACTGAAATGATAAATAGCACAGAACAAGATATACAAGAAAACACCCTGAAAACTTGTATTAAAAACTCTTTACAATAGGAATACAAATGAAGAACTTTGTTCTTCCACACCTCTCTCAGATGCACACAAGATCTCTCACTAGATCTCTATTCCTTAAGAGCTCTCTCTAAAGTACAGTCCTTCAAACATTCACAATGTTCTACTAGTACTCAATTACACTCTCATACACTTCATCATACAATAGCTTAGAAGATCTCTCCTACATATAGAAATAGGAAACTTAAGCATGCTCTTACAACAAACAGTTAAGCCTCTTCAACAAGGGCTCTAAAAATAACATTGCTAACAATAGAGACGCGAGCATGAGTCTACAACTCAAACTCATCATGCAAACACTCGCTTCTGTCCTCAGAAATAGCTCTCTGGACACGCAGGTAACCGACGTCGGTTCCTGCCTGTTCGCCTGTGACCGTCGCCGGCCGACTATACTGCCGACGTCGGCGCCTCTGAACTGCAACTGACCGACGTCGGTCGCTCCTGACCGACGCCGGCGTCTGTGTAGACCCGAACCTGTTTGTCTATGCTCCTTGGTGAAGCTTTTAGCTCCACATACCTAACAATCTCCCACTTGGAGATAAACTAGCTGCACCAATACCTGTACAGCAAGATCTTCTAGCTCCTCCATCTTCAACTCAATCGTGAAGACCGACAGAAGTTGAATGAAGATTCAACTTCTCCTTAGTAACCGGCTTTGTTAGCATATCCGAAGGATTCATGTCTGTATGGATCTTCTCCAGCTTCAACTCACCATCTTCCAATACCTGCCGTATGAAGTGGTACCTTAGCTGTATGTGTTTGGTTCTAGAATGGAAAGCTGAGTTCTTAGCCAAGTGGATTGCGCTTTGACTGTCACTATGCAATCTGCAACTCCCATGCTCCCTTCCAAGCTCTTCCATGAACCGTGTCATCCATAGCATCTCCTTGCTAGCTTCTGTAGCTGCAATATATTCTGCTTCTGTAGTTGACAAGGCTACAACCTTCTGCAACTTAGAAATCCAACTAACTGCCGTTCCACCTACAGTAAAAACATAACCTGTGGTGCTCCTCCTGCCATCCAAATCCCCTGCCATATCTGAATCTACATAGCCATGTAGAGACGTATCTGAACCTCCATAGCATAAGTGTCTGCTGCTGGTTCCTCTCAGATATCTAAGGATCCATTGTACTGCTTTCCAATGTTCCTTTCCTGGATTGGCCATATACCTGCTTACTACTCCCACTGCTTGGGCAATATCTGGTCTAGTACACACCATTGCATACATCAAACTTCCTACCGCGGAAGAATATGGAACTTTATTCATGTACTCTACCTCATCATGTGAATTGGGACATTGTTCTTTACTTAACTTGAAATGTCCTGCCAAAGGTGTGCTTACCGGTTTCGCATCCTGCATGTTGAACCGTTTCAACACCCTGTCCACATAGTCTTCTTGAGACAATATCAACCTGTGATTTTCTCTGTCTCTCTTAATGCTCATGCCAAGGATTTTCTTAGCTGCTCCCAAATCCTTCATGGCAAACGTTTGAGCTAACTTTACTTTAAGCTCTGAGATATCCTGCATGTGAGACCCTGCAACCAACATGTCATCTACATACAACAATAGAATAATGTATCTACCGTTATCGAATCTCTTAAAGTATACACAATGGTCTGATTGATATCTACTGAAACCATGCTCAGTCATAAACCTGTCAAATTTCAAGTACCATTGCCTTGGAGCTTGCTTGAGGCCATACAAGCTTTTCTTTAACCTGCACACTAGTTTCTCCTTACCCTTGACCTCGAAACCTTCTGGCTGTTCCATGTAAATTTCCTCATCTAAATCTCCATGAAGAAATGCTGTTTTAACATCTAGCTGCTCGAGATGCAAATCCTCAAAAGCAACCAAAGATAATACAACCCTTATAGAAGTCATCTTAACAACTGGAGAAAAAATTTCGCCAAAGTCAATACCTGGCTTTTGTGCAAAACCTTTTACAACCAATCTGGCCTTGTATCTCATCTGACCATCCTCACCTTCCTTCAACCTGTAAGTCCACCTGTTCTTCAGTGTTCTCTTACCAGCTGGCAATTCAACCAAATCCCATGTTTGGTTCTCTCTTAAGGACTCCATCTCCTCAACCATGCCATGCTCCCACTTACTCCTGGACTCCACCTGTAAAGCTTCTTCAAAACTTTCTGGTTCTCCACCATCGGTTAGCAATAAATAATATAAAGAAGGAGAGTATCTAATTGGAGGCTTACTTACCCTTTCAGACCTCCTGATTGGTGTCTTGGACTCGTTTTCAACAATCTGTCCATCCAAATTTTCTGACAGTGACCGACCTCGGCCACCTGTAGACCTGTTACTGGCCGATGCCGGTTCTTCCTGGCCGACGCCGGTGCCTGGTCTGCCGACGTCGGTCTCTGTATGACCGACATCGGTTTCTGTATTGCCGACGCCGGTGCCAAACCTGCCGACGTCGGTCTCTGTGTTTTCCTGTAAGTGATTATTTCTTTTTCCCGCGAGCTCATTTTGGACCATAACTTCGTCCAACTCATTATTGCTCTGCCCAGCTTGATCTAGCTTCCTTGTCTGATCACTGTACATCACGGCTCCTGATTACCTTGTTAGTTCCTAGATTCCAAAATCTGAAACCAAAATCATCTGAGCCATAGCCTATAAACGTGCACCTCATAGACTTAGCATCTAGCTTCTTTCTATTTTCCTTATCTATGTGCACAAAGGCTTCACAACCAAAAACTTTGAGATATGAAAGATCAACCTTTTTACCTGTCCATGCCTCTTCTGGAATTCCACCATCCAGAGCTGTAGAGGGTCCTCTGTTGATCAGGTACACTGCGGTGTCAACTGCTTCTGCCCAAAACTCTAAGGGCAACCCTGCATGCAATCTCATACATCTTGCACGCTCCATAATAGTCCTGTTCATCCTTTCAGCAATACCATTCTGCTCAGGTGTCCTTGGAACCGTCCTTTGCCTACGGATCCCATTTATGTAACAATACAATTTGAACTTAAGACTGCAGAACTCACCACCATTATCGGATCTCAAGCACTTTAATCTTTTGCCTGTTTCATTCTCAACCATGGCTTTCCATATCTTAAAGGTCTCAAAAACATCAGATTTCTTTTTAATACAGTAGATCCATACCTTTCTTGTGGCGTCATCTATGAATGTAACATAGTACTGTGATCCGCCAATAGAGGCTACATGAGCCGGTCCCCACACGTCTGTGTGAACAAGCTGCAACTTCTGCCTTTTCTTAGTAGATCCAGTCTTTAGAAAACTAACCCTTTTCTGTTTTCCAAACACACAATGCTCACAAAATTCTAGATCCATACTTTTCAAATCTAAAAGCATACCTTTAGACTTCAGGATAGACATCCCCTTCTCACTCATGTGGCCAAGCCTTGAGTGCCACAATTTAGCATCCACATCTGAAGTAGATAAAACTGAAGGAGATTTGTTAGTAATACAATTACACAAATAGAGAGTACCTTCTCTCTTACCTCTGGCCATAACAAGTGCACCCTTGGTCACTTTCCAAGAATCTGCTGTGAGAGTTACTGTACAACCCTCATCACCAAGCTTACCTGCAGAAATCAGATTTCTCTTCAAACTAGGAACATGCATCACATCCCTCAACACCCATGTGTTGCCATTCTGCATCTTTAGCTGCACTTTACCTTTGCCAATAATCTTGCAAGGCTCATCATCCCCCAAGTACACTATTCCAAAGTCTCCATGGACATAGTCACTGAAATATTCTCTGTTAGGGGTAGCATGGAAAGACGCACCAGAATCTAATACCCAAGATTCTATGTTATTATGCAAAGAGAAAATAAGAGCATCCTGTGCAATACCTGCAACCTTTGTCTCTTCCTTTCCTTCATGCTGATTGTCCTCCTTAGGCTTTGACCAGCAATCTCTGCTTATGTGCCCCAACTTTCCACAGTTCCAGCATTGTGGCCTTCTGCCATTTCTGGATTTGGATCTGCCTCTTCCCTTAGACTTAGATCTTGATCTCCTCTTGCTCCTTTCTTTTTGCCTTCCTCTGCTCTCGAAATTTAAAGCGTTCCCGGATGTCCCAGAAGTCTCTTCTGTGCTTTTCCTGCGTATTTCCTCATTCAAAATAACACTAACCACATCCTCTACTTTTAAAATATTCGAAGCAGAAGCAGTATTAGAAACTGCCATTACCAAGCCATGCCAGCTTTCAGGCAAAGAACATAAAATTAAAAGAGCCTTTATTTCATCTTCAAATGAAATATTAACAGAACTTAACTGATTAACAATACCATGGAAATCATTCAGGTGATTAGAAACAGATCCACCTTCTTGCATATGCAAATTAAACAACTGCTTCATCAAATATACCTTGTTTGAAGCTGAGGGTTTTTCATATAGATTTGCTAACGTGGTCATTAACTCTACCGTAGTTTTTGCCTATGACAAATTAGATATCACAGTGGAGGCCAGACTCAGTCTTATGGAACCAAGAGCCTTTCTGTCAAGAACTTCCCATTCTTCGTCCTCCATGTCCTTGGGCTTCTTTGCTATCCCACCTAACGGTAAGTAAAGATCCTTCTGATACAGATAGTCCTCTATCTGCATTCTCCAGTGCTGATAGTTCTTGCCATTAAACTTTTCCATTCTCAACTTACTTTCCTCTGCCATTGCTTCTCCCACTCAAACAGAAATCCCTGTGAGCAACCTGTAATCCGAACACACTACACAGATCTGAACCACCTGTTAGTGAACCTGAGCTCTGATACCACTTGTTGGGGATCAACCAACAATGGATTACACTTATGAAAGCAATCAATGCGGAAATAAACAGATAGATAAGTAACTGAAATGATAAATAGCACAGAACAAGATATACAAGAAAACACCCTGAAAACTTGTATTAAAAACTCTTTACAATAGGAATACAAATGAAGAACTTTGTTCTTCCACACCTCTCTCAGATGCACACAAGATCTCTCACTAGATCTCTATTCCTTAAGAGCTCTCTCTAAAGTACAGTCCTTCAAACATTCACAATGTTCTACTAGTACTCAATTACACTCTCATACACTTCATCATACAATAGCTTAGAAGATCTCTCCTACATATAGAAATAGGAAACTTAAGCATGCTCTTACAACAAACAGTTAAGCCTCTTCAACAAGGGCTCTAAAAATAACATTGCTAACAATAGAGACGCGAGCATGAGTCTACAACTCAAACTCATCATGCAAACACTCGCTTCTGTCCTCGGAAATAGCTCTCTGGACACGCAGGTAACCGACGTCAGTTCCTGCCTGTTCGCCTGTGACCGTCGCCGGCCGACTATACTGCCGACGTCGGCGCCTCTGAACTGCAACTGACCGACGTCGGTCGCTCCTGACCGACGCCGGCGTCTGTGTAGACCCGAACCTGTTTGTCTATGCTCCTTGGTGAAGCTTTTAGCTCCACATACCTAACAATATCCTTGGAATTATATTGTGTTTCCTCTAAGATAAGCATGCATGGGTGAAAATCGATGCAAATTTGGGATAGTTGGTGAAATTGGTTGGGTCTTAGAGAGATCTTTGACTTACCTTTATTAGATCTAGATCTATTATGTAACTCTAAAGGCTAAAGTAATAATAAGTTAGATTCATATGTGGAAAAAATAATATGTGGTGGGAAATACATATTGGTTTAATACATATTATTGAAATAATAGTCTGGTCTTTGAGATGATTCCTCTTAGGGGTAGTGTTCTCAACTACTAAACTATGTAGTCATTATTCATAAGGTCAGTTCTAGTTTGTGCCCTCCTTATATCACTAACCAAACTTGTTGATGAAAATTTGTGTATAGGATCTAATAGTTGACAAGATAAATCCACTCATTTTAGGATCCTAAAGTGTAACCCAAAACACAAGTTACAAGTTGACAATTTTATGAATAACCAAACTACGAGATATTATAATAATTAATGCAATTGTAACCTTCCCACTAGAAAATCTTCCTTGTGACTATATTTAATCCACATACTTTAACGGTCTAAACTAATCTAAGTATGAATATTCACAATGATGTTGTCTTACAAGGTTTAAATCTAATAAAAAACATCAAATAAGAGGGGAAAAGTAAGGCATATAAGAAATCTTCTAAATTTTAATTTGAGATATTCTTTACTAAAGCAATTTTTTTTGGAGATTTATTACAAGATATAAAATATTTACTTAAATATAACATGCACTCAAATTTAAAGAAACACAACTAAGATCTTGAAGATTTATAAGGAAAAACTTCTCATGGCATCACTTTATCATATAAACTAACTACAAAGAATTGTAAAGAAAGAACATTCATCTATAATAATTGATGTAACAATGAAAGGAATATACATATAAATAGTTAAAATAGATAATTAATATATTCAAAAAATTCAAAATAAGATCATATAAATCTCATACAGTGATCATTCTAAGCTAAGAACATCTAAAAAATTAATCTATTTTTCATCTACAATAATTGATGTAACAATGAAAGGAATAGCCATAGAAATAGTTAAACTAGTTAATTACTCAATTCAACCAATTCAAAATAAGATCATATAAACCTCATGCAATGATCATTATAAGCTAAGAACATCTAGAAAATTAATCTAAATTTGAGAAATCAATACATAAGTAGACTCATATAACGTCCAAAATATTTATTAACTATGAAAAATATCAAAATTCTTCCTCTTTTCTAATGTTCACAATAAAATGTAGTTATAACAATAGTTGGGTCACTGCCTCATCTAATAAAATCAGTTTGCATGCAATCATTATTATTAAAATCTATTTAAAGTCTAATATAAAACTATAACTAAACAAACTAAATAAATATGAGAACTACAAATATATTTTATCTTCCACAACCACGTAGTATTTTCATAAGTGAATTGGGTCTCAAGTGGCCATTTGCCTTCCTTTAAATGCTTGAGCATGCATTTGGCCATCCTTATCAATTCTAGAGATGTCTACAATGAGATTCACAAATATAAGTTTAGCTCTAGTTATTGTTAAAACATGGAAATGTAAGGGGTCTTCAAGATAGACCCTAAATTTCTTAGCCTTCCCTATTATCTTTGCATCATGGATAACAATATAATAACATACGAACCACCTTATTTGTTCACCTGGTTCACTTTACTCTTAAATGAGACCATAAAGTTATTGAAGAATCCAATGAATTCAGTGGGACTTATCAAATTATTATCTAATGTAATAATAAACTAGACATATTGGATTCTCTAAATAACTCTAGAATGCCTTCCCTAAGATCCTTTAACAATGACATTGTAACCTTAAAATTTGATGAATATTCTTCTAATGAAGCTGTGGTGCTTACAAGGAAACTCTGACATAAATATATATTAGACATAGTCATAAGTATAATATTTGAAAGCACGTCTCTTTTAATCACATGCATTTAAATCCACCTTTAGGGATGTGATAGGAGGTCATCCTTAACTTTGGCCTCATATATCTTTGCAAGTGAGATGAAGATTAAACTTAGTGAATTATCCACCTTATCAAATATATTTCAAGGGATTATAGCCTTTGATTCATTTTGAATAATTAAGTTAGGTATTTAATATTTAATAAGTTACATGCTTTGAATATAGACTCTTGAGAATTCCATCTTTGGTATTTAAATGTCACAATGGGTGTTATAGAGGATGCAAGAAAATATTACAATGTGGATGGAAAGGGAGTTCTCACAAGAGAACCAGTGACCAATGGTGATGAAGTGGTAGAAATGGTTGGAACATATGAAGTGGAAACAAAAGGTGTAGAAATGGAAGATGAAGATGGAGTGTTTAAGAGGATCTCCAATTGTTTTCAAATGGGATTGGGTATGATAATAAAGGATGTTGAAGCATTCATAGGGACCTCCAACAGTGATGAAATGGGAATATAAGTAGTAGATATTATAGGAATCTATTTGTGGAGATTATAATAGGAAAATTATGAGTCAAAAAAGTAGTGAAAGATGAAACTTATCCAAGTGTCACCATAGGGACATGAGGAGGAGTGATGGGATCCTTGAGAAAATATAATTGTGTCAATATAACTTTTGGAGATGTTTTCCAATAGGTCTAGAAGTATAATTGGTTGAAACAAATGGAGGAGGAGTAGTCATAATGGCACTAGAAAATGAAATGGTTAAAGGGATACTAATGTGAGTAATTGACACTAAATGGATTGAGATGGGTATAATGGAGGCCTTAGTCTCCTGTGGCATTGTTCTAGGAATAGTCCCCAAAGTTTGACTATTAGGACCAACTTGGGACACTGCAAATTATCTAGTATTAAATTTAGTAAACCCTAGTGGAAAAGATGTACTAAAAAAAGTGGGACTCATTTGAATTGCTTTACTTGTAATAGGTGCATTAAAAAATGAATCCATATCACAATTTATAGAAATAAGGGTTCCAATTACATATGTCACTATCCAACTTTTGCCTTGTCCTCAATGAGCTAAATATGGTACTTTATGATATAACATAATGAAAAAATGGTTTTATATTATTATCAGTGGTTTTTAGCTAGTTGGAGTGCATAGACCCTGGAAGACTTGTTATTGGATGTTCTATCATAGCTTCATATATTACAGTGTAGTGTGAAATAATGTTGATTCACTGACATTGGTAGAGGTTCATTTTTTGTTTGTTGCTAAAGTTTGACTAGGTTTAGAATAGTTCCTTTTCTAATATCATTTTCTTTTATATTATGAAGGATTTGGTAGTGGGGCCTAGATTATTGAAACATTTCCCTATTTGGAGGCCCTCTTTGGTATTTACTTGGGATGGATTTGAATCTGATGCTATTTGTAGGTGTCCCCTCTAGACTGTGGTAGACTTACCTTGCTAGGAAGCTCCTTATTGTATTGGATTGCTTACCCTACTCTATATGGCTACGTTTGTTGTATCTTTTGGATATATACTTAGAAATGATAGATTGGCTGGTTTTTATGGGTCCTTTAGTAGTTCTATTTTCTAGATTGGAGATGTGAAGGATTGTTGTTCCTATTTAACCCATAATGGGGTTTGTTCCTATGATTTATGGTGTAAGAAGGGAGTGCATATCAATATCAACTTTCCCTCTTTTAATCTATCTTTAAGCATTATTCTCTCATGTATTTTTGGGCCAAGATAAATGCCTAGTTTTAGGGTGTCCTTTGGGTCTATTTTCCCTTTTGAGAAGATTTTTTGTGAGAAGCTATTGAAGATGGAAAGGCAGGGTCTGGTGCAAATTTTTAGGTTTCCCTATTTTTTATCTATGAAAAATATTTTGATGATGGTAAGGAGGGGTCTTGTGTATGTTTCTGGGTTCTTCTTGGGACCTCACAGGTTCTCTCGCCTCTCTGGTCTTGCTTTGGTTGTTACCTGGTTTGTGTGGGTTGAGTGTTTTGGCTACCTAGTTTGGTAGTCTGGTTAAAACCTCAAGGGCATGTTTAGCTTCATTTTTGCATCTCTTGATGAGATCTATTATCTTTAATGAATTCCCTGAGGAATTCTTCCCCTGTGCTTTCTCTAGAATCCCTTTAGATCCCCTTTGGGAGACCTTGGCCTCCCTTTGTGCCCAGGATATTTGTTCCTCTTTGACCCAGTATGGGGTTTATTCCTATGGTTTCTAGTGCAAGATAGGCATGAATTTTGATCTTGAATTTATCTCTTTCTAACTACCTTTAAGCATAGTTCTCTCCTCTATTTTTGGGCTAAGATGGATGCCTGGATTTGGGGTGTCCTTTGGGTTTGTCTACCCTTTTGAGGAGACTTTTTGTGAGAAGTGATTGAAGAAGATAATGAGGGTTCTGGTGCACATTTTTAGGTTTCCCTATTTTTCATCTATGAATAATTGTAAAATTATGGTAAGGAGGGATCTGGTGCATGTTCTACCTAGGACTAGTAGGTTCTTTGGTCTCTTTGGTTTTCTAGCCTTGTTTTGGTTTTTGCCTAGTTTGTGTGGGTTAAGTGTTTTGGTAGCCCAATTTGGGGGTCTATTTAAAACCCTATGGGTGTGATTGGATTCACTATTACATATCTCAATGATCTTGTTGGGTTTGGTCCTCTGGGGACCCTACAGGTTCTCTTTCTCTCTAGGGTGTTTTTATCTATTTTTTTCTTTGGGTGGCTCTCTTATTCCCTTGTGTGCTAACTAATTTTTATCTTTAGACTACTGGGGGGAGACCTAGACCTCCTATTATGTCTGGAGATATTTTCCATGCTATATTTCAAATGTGGTTTCACCTTTTATTAGAACTACAGATGTCACATAGGTAAATGAAACAAGAGGAGGCCTTGTTACATAAGTAATTGGGGCCACTGAAAAGGATGGTTGAAATGAAGATGATGAGGTTGAAGTAGGTCATGTAAAACCTTCCACTTGAGATTTAATTCCATTAATTGTGGCTAATATTTTACTATGGGTACCTAGGCCTCTGGTCTCTCCTTGATACCCTATGTTATTTTAGGTTGTAGAATTTTTGGTGAAGTAATAAATCATGTTGCCATTAACTTTGTTTTTACTTCCTTAGTGTTTTATATATTGAAATATTATAGGTCATATGGGTGTGAATTATAATTAAACACTACATTTACCTTCCCTTTTATCATGTAAAAATGTATGGATGCATTCCCCTTTGGGTCCCATGTCTCAAATCATGATCATTCAATTGAATCCCTATGTGTTGACAATGCTTGAATAGATGGGTCTATTTTATAAACCAACCTCCATATATTTTTTTGGTGTTGTATACTATGGAATTTATTTCCTCTACTTATATTTTTCAATAGCTTTGGTGACACATCTATATGCCATATCTTATGCAACTAGTTTATCTTTCATGTAGTCGGGAGTTTTTAGTGTAAAAACTAAAATTCCCTCCATTTTAATTATTATGAAAAAATGATAGTACAATTTTCCCCAACTTATTTAATTGATTCCCTCATTTTATCTAACAAAATAGACATAATATGTTCATTAGCAATGCCATATGAGGATGGAAATAGTTGCATATTTCTCCATGCACTTTTGATAATGATGGGGATATAGATTTTGGTATTGCACATGAATTGGGGGAATGGATGAATTAGGCCACTTAGGAAAGTCTATGAAGTTTAAATTCATGTTATCATAGTAGGCATCCAATATAGAGGACATCATATAAAAACTCATATTTTCTTAACCCCTTGAAGTTATTATTTTAAATTGCATGAAATCATCTCTCCCAGGGTTGATCTCTTCCTTTCATTTAAAATAATGTCGAGTAAAGGGACCCAAATTTTATTAACATGGATAATATCATAGGACTCATATAATATTTACATATGAGCCATACTTGACCTAACTCCTTTCATAAGGGTCCTAAAAGTGTATATGTCAATGTCCCCATTTTACACCCAACAATTTAGGTCCTCTACCCACTCTTTCAAAACCTCCATGATATATTTTTTCTCAAGCCATTTTAGGTCTAAATATTTATTATAGGTGAAATTAGGCTATGGTAGTTTATAAAAACTTTGAAAACTAACCCCAAAAATAAAGTATACTTTCTTTCTCAAGTTTGGTGATAAATTATGTCATCATTGAGAACACTTTAAAAAAAATATAGATACATGTCAATGCAATGGTTTTGTAGATGCTTGGTGAATACTATCCTTATTTATTTACACCAAAGTATCCTAATTTTAAACTACATCATATGTCATAATTTCATCAGCTAAAATTGAAAAATACCCATTATCACACAAAATATAACATTGTAATGATCATACAATAACACATTAGGTGAAAAAGTGGTGTATATCCAATTTTGTGGAGATTAAAAGGAAGAATATTTTTCCATGTTGCATTCTCTATGACATTTCATTGTTATTTTTGGGGAATATGATGATCTTAGTATGAAAATTGAGTTCCCTTAGTCTTATTTTATATTTGAAATGCTATCAACTCTATGGAATGTTTTTATCAATAGTTGTTACTTTTGATTAAACCTTGGATTTATTGATTTTGCATGCATGTAGTTCAAAATTCTAATTTACAAAAAGGTAGCTTTGTCACATCATCATCACCTTCAAAATATGAGATTTAATAACAATAAATAACTTTATTAATTACTTTCCATAATGATTGTTATAATTTGTATTTTGGTGAATCTCGTGGATTTTATTTTGAATGGAGAATCATAGCAATCCATGTGTCATAATCTTGTGGCCTTAGAGTTATAGATTGCACATAACATAGTGTTTATTATGATGCTTCATATGGACCTGCTGCCAAAGAAGGGAAATAGTGATCATAACTTTACGATTTTTCAACTTTATCGTATTGAATTTAGATAATATACATATCACATTTTGATTGGATCAAAGCAACAAAGTCTCAGAGGGTCTTTACGTTGATTTTACTACTACGTAGAGGCATTAGCTTTATCAATTCTATTTTATGTTTGCACCTTTTTTGTGATCTTGATAATTTTTAATCACACATTAATTCAAAATGATAGACTCATGAAGTTCATGAAGTATCTCATAATCCCTTGAGAAGTGTGTGGATGCATTGGCTTGTTGATTTCCATTTCAAACGTATTTAAATTTTTCACATTTACCTATACACAAAAAATAAAGTATAAATAAGCTTAGTATTTATATAAAATTTTCCATAAAGAAATGCTAAATAATATACTTAAGCAAACATGTGCAATCAATTGAATGGTCACAAAAACATGGGGTCATTCTATTGAAAAAATGTATAGTTAATCATATGTGGATCTATTGGGATTTTAAAACTTGGTGTATAATTGCATAAAGAATAAACAAGGCACAATTATATTCATGATTTTAACAATATTATGTGAAATTATTAATGATACAAAATAGGACACACGATAACCATCTATGAGTCACGACCTCATGGAGTTCATAGGGTGCCACAAGTAGTCATGATGAGGTCCACGAGTCTATTATAAAATTTTATTTATATTTTCATGCATCTAATCCATACACAAGAAATAAATTAACTTGCAAGCATAACTTTGAAATTAATCACATATATAATCAACAAACAAATATATCACAAGAAAAAACACGTGTGACCTATCAACAAAGTCATGGATCATAGGGAATTGAATAGTTTTAAAGTTAGAGGTGATCATGTAGATGTTTTGAATCATTATACATTTTTATGATGAAGTGGGATTGGGTCTATTGGTTCCAATAACTTGTGTGTAATGTAATATGAGAAATTGAACTATAGGCCTAGGATACATTTTTTGAAGTGATCACAAGTGTTTTCAATGGGTCTCCATTTATAAAAAAAAGAATAGGGCATGTTGGTCACAACAAAGGGGAACAATCACAATTTGATTTAACCTAAGAAGAAATTGCTTTGAAAATAAATTGGCCATAGATTTGAAAAGGATGGCTCCACCCAAGTATAATAGGGTAACACTCAATGATTGTGCAGAGTCTTATTTCATAGAAATGGAGAATAATTTGAGATCCATAATTTATTTTATGAAATCAAGGAATTTTAGAGAGCCTACCATCTCTATGGAGATGCTTGACCTGGTGGGAAAACTTGGCATTAGAAAGAGTATTAATTGATAAGAATACTAGTAGGGAACATTTTGTTTCCTATCGTTAGAATAGGTGGTTACCTCAATTTTATTTTTGATGGAAATATAATAAAGTTTAAAAATTTCCAATAGTGATTTATGTATATTATACCTTACTAGGAGATGTTTACATGTCTCCTAAAGTATGTGCCATAGTATTAGGAAGGTTAAGAGATTTGGGATCATAAATTTAATTTTGGGTTTGAATTTCAAAATTATAATAGATTTAGATATCCATAGGTCCACCTCTATGGACCAATTTTTTGAAAAAAAAATGAAACAAGATAGAATAAATTGAGAAACCTAGAAAAGAAACAAAGCAATTCAAGGAAAAGGGAAAGGAGCCCAATAGTAAAATTCAACTCCTTTTTAAAATAAAATATTGAATAGTAACAAAATTTGAGGGAACAAGAACATAGGGTCTAGAAAGAAATTAAAAACTATGAATTATTTCAAGAAAAATAATGGACCTAAGAGTTGGAATGGCAATGAAAATAATAATAGAAAGTTCAACAATGGGGGAAAGTCCTAGGAGAAGAAATGTCATGTGGTGGGATATTTTAATCGACACCAACCATTATTCTCATAAATAAAATGGGGAAATTTGAAGTACCTATATAGATTAAACAATAGGTATTTTAGTAGAGGATTCATGCAGTGGAAGCTAATCATCAGCCAATTTTCAATTGACACTAGTAAAAGCATCAAGTAATTTTTTTCCTATCTAGTTTCCATTTTTATTTATACAGGGGCATCTAAGTGTTTTATAATTCTTAAGGTTCTTAATAAAATTTATATAAAACTGGATATAAGAATTGTTTTTGGTTACTTCAATATGATAAATGAATGGAAAAGAAGATGGTATAATTTTTATCTCATGGTAAGTTATAACTTCTAGGTTTTATAACTATAGTATACCTATATGTTTCACCTTTTAGGTCTTGTGACATAATACTTGCGATAGGTTGGTTATGGAAGCATTGATCCAAATACAAAATTTTCACCAAAGTTATTTCATGTCTTAGTGATAATGATTACTTCATGAAAGTGTAAGGAGTATAGATAAAAATTAGTTTGAGGCATATTTTTTACAATGAAGTTAAATAAATTAAAGAGCAAAGGGTGAAATTATTGTTTGTACACATCGATGATGTTGGGGAAGAGGAATAACCCACATTAGATGATTATCCTTTACTACATGAATTTAGTGATGTTTTTCCTGAATAAAAACCATGACTTCTACCTCAAATATAATTTGATTTCCCTATACAAATCTTGCTTGGATAAGAACAAAAACTGAAATCTCCATATCAGATGGAAAAAATTAAGTTGTACAAACTGAAGACATAATTACATGATATGTTATCTAAAATACTTATTTATACAAGTATGTCTCCCTAGGGTGCACTAATATTTTTTTGTTAAAAAAAGGATGGCACCATTAAATTGTGCATTGAATACAAAATATTTGATAAAGAAACTATAAAGAGTAGATTTTTGTTTCCACATGTCAATGATCTCTTTGATCAAATTAGAAGGAAAATTATATTTTTAAAGATTGGATTGAGATTAGGGTATCATTAATTGATAATCTATGAGGAACATATTGTTAAAAAAACCTTTAGGGCTTGTCATGGACACTAAAAGTTCACTTTACTTACTTTTGGACTCATAAATGCTTTAACAACTTTCATGAATGTGATGAAAAATATTTTCAAAGACTAATTGGATAACTTCATATTAGTTTCTATTGATGAAATTTTAATTTAATTAAAATTAGAAGAATTGATCCAACACATGAGGTTAGTAATGCAATGGTTGCGATACCATAAAATTTAAGGAAAATGATCAAAGTGATATTTTTTTAAGAAAATAGTGCATTACCTAGGACATTTTATTTTGGTTGAAGACATTTCAATTGATCTAACCAAGATATGAGCTATCATCAATTGGAAATCACATAGAAATGTCCACAAAATCTTAAGTTTATGGGCTTAGCTAGATACCACAAGAAATTTATAGAGGGATTCTCCAAAATTTGGAATCTAGACATTTCTTTTCAAAAGAAGAGTCAAAAGTTTTTGTGGATTAGAAGATGTGAGCAAGATTTTAAGCTCTTGAAGGATAAATTGACTTCAACACTAGTTTTGAGGGTCCTTAACATAAATGGTAACTTCAAAATTATTACAAGTGCATCTAAGGAAGGATTTATATTTTTTTTTATGAAATATGGCCAAGTAGTGGCCTACGAATCTTGCAAACTCAAGCGATATGAGTTAAACTACAAAGCTCATGATCTATAACTTACATTGATAATTCATACACTACTAATGTGGAGGTATTTACTTTTATGGAAATAATTTGAGCTCAATACTAACCACTTGGGACTAAAAAAAATATTCACTCAACCTAACTTAAACACACAACAAAGGCATTGGTTGGAATTTTTGAGTGAAAATGAATTCGACATTGAGTACAATAAGGGCAAGGAGAATAGAGTTGTAGATTCCAATAGTAGAAGAAGATATATAGCTACCATGTAAAAAGAAAGAGTAGATTTTTGCCAACATATTTTGATTCACCTACCACTAGATGATTTCTAAAAATAGGTCTATAATTCCTTATAAACCAATAGTCAATATCATATATAGGAGGTGTATTAGGTTGAAGGAGGGGGACTCTTTACATTTAAAGTAGAATATATACACCAGAATTGGGTAGTCTATAAACCATAGTTCTAGAGGAGGCACATAGTGTTCCTTACTCAGGTTATCTAGGGGTGACAAAGATGATGGATGATCTCAAACAAGTATATTTTTGGCTTAGGCTCAAAAGTATGTTACTAGTTTTGTAAAAAAGTGTTTATATTTTTATCAGGTACAATATGAACATGTACCTAGTGGGTTTGTTGTATCCCCATGAGGATTCAAAAATGGAAATGATAGGTTATTGTCATGGATTTTTTTAAATTACTTGTTATACCCAATAACCCACATGATTTTATCTTAGTTTTGGCGGATAAAATCACCAAAATTTCTCACTTTATCACATGTAATTCAAAGGATAGTTTGCCAAAATTTTTAATAATATTTATTGAAGATGTTTTCAAATTACATGAGATACTCAAAAATATTATTTCAGATTGATAATCTTGAATGAATTCAAGGTTTTAGAAGACATTAAATGTGTATTTTGGGACAAAAATAAAATTTATTACTGCTTATTACCTTTAGATATGTGGACAAACGAAAAGGGTGAACCATATCTTAGAGGACACACTTTATGTATATACAATATTTTTAAACTTTATCATTTACTGATGATTTCTCTCTTGTAGTAACCTGTCAAGTTTCAATCTCTAAATGGGTGGATAGATCGATGGTGTTTCATGAGAGACATTTTTATTTATTTATTATCTTGATATCCATTATAGCTTCCCCATATTTGATCCCTTAAGATATCTCTTTCCATATGTCATCCTCTAACTATGTCAAGATCAATATTTTACATTATGTCTTCTTATTCTATGTCTTTATAATATTTATTCATTCCATACCTACATCAATTAGATCGATGTTGTTCCAAATGTTTTGGTAAATGCTTCATAATTAAGTTACCCTAACTAACCTAGTTTGAGGTTAGTCTGCCTATTTAGGACTAAATCAAGCTGGATGATATTTTTGGATAAATTATCTAGGAAGAATTCGGGTCACTTATAATTATAAATACAATCCACAATTTCAATTAATTAGAGAGAAACAATCATTTTGAATTACGTTTATTCACATGTTTGCCCTAAGTCTATATTTTTGAGTTATTGCTTAGGTCATGCCTTAGAGGGAAAGTATTTTCTTATGGAATATTGGATGATATAGAGTAATTTTATCATGTACCTTGATTAATCATTGGAGTCATTACAACCACAAAAATATCTTGCAAATTACCATCAGCCAATGGAGATATTGATGCTCAATAAGTCTTATTCAAAGTAAGTATAAATTAACCCTAGATCTTTCCTTTTGATAGATATAAGTTGCATAATTACTTGTTTAATTAATTTATGTCTCCTTTTTAAAATTATCTTTACACTTAAACTTATTGTGGCCATAGGATTATTCAAACTTTCCATTTATACACCTTAGGTGGCACAGGCCCCCATTTGCCTTCTATGGGTCCTTGCCCGTATGAAATATGTTTCTAACCCATCCCCTTACATTGATTGATTGTGATAGTTTATTAATTTATAACTATAGACATAATTAAAGATATATCATTGTGTTGGTTGACTAGAACCTTTGGAACCCTTTCTCTTGACATCATGTTGTAGGTGCTCCTCTTACTAGGTTTAGCATATCCATTCGTCATATCCTAATTTCATTAAGTATCAATGGGATATATTTGATTTACCTTCTCCAATTTATATATTTAGATAGGATAGTTTTAGGGAAATCCTAACTCATTTCATACAATTTGGTGGACCTGATGTGAAGCTAACCATTTCTTTCACCTCTGTATCAAACTATATTAAATAGTTTGATCTAATTATGTATTTATTTTCTATCATCCCATTATATCAAATAGGTTAATATAGCTTATTCATGCTTTTTAAATATAGGAAACTATATCAAACAACATGATATAGTTTCATCTATGTATTTCCTAGTGAATTATTTCAGTGAGTACAACACAGTCTTACTTTTGGATTTATCTCTTATTTTCTCTAACAAACTATATCAATCTAGTCAATTTATTTCTATGTAACAACATTTTCACTCAACATTATCAATTTGGAAAATATAGTTCTATAATTGAATTTTTATTTCTATCTAAAACTTATTTTTAGCAAACAATATTGATCTGGTTGATTTAGTTTATAGTGCATTTATTTTTCAATAAATTGCATCGAATTGTTTGATTTAGTTTATTTTAGATAAAATGTGTCAACATAATTTAGTTCTAAAATTTAAATTATTGATAATAAAATGAATTAGAGTATCTCATCTAATAATCTAACTTTGTCTGAAAGTCTACTATACATAAACTATATCGATATACTCAATACATTTCTATATTGTGTGTACAACTACATCATAAAACACTAATATAGTTATGCTTCTTTCACTTTTCAAACATAAACAAGGAAAATTAACCTTTATTTTCAAAATATAATCACACATTTTATTTCAAATTGACTACTTGTTTATTTTCAATTCACTGAATGCTGCAAATTGGTTTTTGATATTGATTTTCAAACTTTATTTTCTATTTGTTTGGTTTTCTCTAGAAATTATTTTATGATAATTTTAAAACTAATTAGCTATTTTTATGAAGGGATACATGGTTATATGTTTATAATCATTGTCTAATGTTTACAAACATCATGGCATAAGGGCTTTCCCTAATACTCATAGCCAAAGTACAAATATAAACATGAAATTTAGTTTTCACGTGCCTCAATATAAAAGAAATGAATAAGATTCCATTTTTATTGAACTTTAGGAAGCCATCCATCCATATAATTCTATACTACACTATTTAGTAGTTAGAATCGTAAATCAAATCTTAGCTTACCCTTGATACCAGGTTTAGTGGGCTATGGGTAAGGTACTTCCTCTATATTTAGTGTTATGAAACATTGGGCCAACACTATCCAGTGGATGAGCTAGTATCTTTAAGAGCCTATAAATCAGTCAAATCCTTTAGTACATCTACATGGTATTATTTTAAGAAACATAGTTAACAAAATAATTAGTTTTTAAAATTTACTTCTTGATATTATATTTTATCTTATAGTCTGCATCAACAAGTGTCAATATAAATATGTGTTGCCTATAGTAACTACATCAGCCAATGTTGATATAGTTCATTGTGTTTATAGATTATATTGACCAACTTGATACAATCTCTTATCTTTTTGGACTATAACTACCAACTCGATACAGTCTCCTATGTTTTTATACTCTATTGATCAACATGCTACAATCTCTTATGTTTGCATCCCTAACTATATCAAACACCTCGACCTAATCTAGTACCCTATATATTATTTCTATTATGAAACTACATCAAACATATTGATATGGTTCACATCTCATCTAAATTTTCTTAGCCTTTTATCCTACAGACTAGATCAAATAGATTGGCTCAATCTCTTCCTTGATATTTGAAATCTCCTCATAACATATCATATCGACCAAATCAATAATGTTTGTTTCTCATCTCCCACTTGTGCAACTACATTGAAAGTTTGATTTAGTTCACTTCCAAATTATATCTTAAATTTTCTACCAGACTACCTCAGACTATTTGACACAATTTTTATCTCAAAATACACTAATTAGCAAACTGCATTTAACTATTTGATACAATTTTAATTCCTTTGATTTACTGAGTTGACCAATACAATTACTTTTTTATAACTTATCTTACTTTGTTAGCCCAATTCAATTTCAACCATCCATAATGCACTATATCTTTGATGATTTTGAACAAAGAATAAAATATAATATGATGGATTTAACTAACTTACACAAATCTCCTAAATATTGTTTTAATATTATCAATAACTAATATAAAATCAATAGTCATGTAACCACTAGGAAAACCAATTACAATTCATTCTCTACCTCCCAACCTTTGGATCCTTTTAACTACCCTCCTCACATGCCTACAATTGAAGATGAGAGTGATCTTGAGTACACATCTGAAATTATCCTTTTCATCAATGAAATTCCTCAACATAGGGGCAAGGATCCTTCGATCATTTATAAACTCATGATGGGACCTAAAATAGGATGTTCCTCTTCACCTACATATACCATTCTGATAGGATTTGGGGCAAGTCAATACATGAATTCTTTTCTTCCTTCTTCTTCTATTATGCTTGATATAGCTACTACTATATCAAGTCTTTCCTCTAGTGGGCCTACTCAAAGTGCTCATATTAATAATCACATTAATGCTACCACTAATGCATATCAAGATGCCTCTACTAGTCAACAAACTCTTAATACTAATCAAATCTTGTTGCAAGCCATACCTTTAAAAGTAGTAATACTAATCAAATGATGCAAATATAAAATCAACATTTGTAATTTCAAAATTTTCCTCAAAAACCTCAATGGGGAGTGAAAAATCCAAATGCCCCCCACCCCTAGAGATGCATAGGGTAGTCTTATTCCTCAACTCCCACTTCTTAATAAAGTTATCAAACATCTTCAAAATGAACCATTAATTCCTCAAATTGTATACATAGACATAGGGGGTTTCAATTATAATATAAATTATAATGGATATACAGATATTTTTGTGCATTTAAAATATTTTGGTGACCCTTACAATGATTAGATTAAATTAAATACCTTTTTTTGCTACCAAACTTCTAGCAAAAACTTTTTTAGGTGATACCATAGATTGGTATAATCAACTTAATTCTAATAATATCTATAGCTTATAAGATTATTTAATGTTTTGGTTTAGGAATTTTAAACCAATGATCTTATGAAAATAGTTTAGCTCATTTCATTAATTGTAAATAGGTAGAATCTGAATCTACCCAAAATTTCATTAAGTGTTAGAAAGCCTTATCTAATAAATCCAAACACAAAATGTTGGAAGACAACCTATTCTATTTGTTTATTAATGCTTTTCACCTAAAATCCAAAATATATTCAAGACTCTCTCTCTAAAATATTTGGAGGAAGCCCTTGATCAAGATAAACTTGAAATTTTCTCATAAGATAGGTGTAGCCTTCCCAACCTAACTTGAGAACTTGTATGCTTATGAGATATAAAAGTAAACATGCTACCAATGATAGTGTTATAGACATTTATGATTATATACATGTCATTCATGCTATTATTCCTAGAGGATCCAAGAAGGAAACTCTTTCCCAAACTTTCATAGAAATTCCCTTCCAACCTTTTCCCTCTTCATCATCATACATAAACAATGTAGACATTCAAAAAATTATTTCCCTAATAGAAATTAAAAAACATATTATTTAACATTTATCAAGAGAAGTTGACCCTACTCTCCCTTTAAAACACTAGTATGACCCATAAATTATTTTTTTGTATCATGTAAGTTGGGGATGTTATCATGAAACATGTAGGAAACTTAGGAATTTTGCTTTTGAGTTTCTTCTTAGTCCCAATTTTGATCATGAAACCATGATTTGTGAACATCAACAAGCCTATGACAAGGTAGCTAAGCCTATGATTCCAAAGTTAATCATGATGATCTCAATCAGGATAATGCTCACCTTGCCATTTATAAAGACCCTCTTTCAAATCATCATCCCACTACTACTACTTAAACTCCTTCCTCTAATGTTTTGGAAGCATCAGTTGATCCTAATTATTTACCCAATGATGAAAATATGGTCAACATGAACAACATGAGGTGTGTAGTATCCTATATTGACCATTATCCCTATTCTACTTATAATAATTTTTACGCTTACATAATTGTGTAAGACACATACTTATTTCATTTTATATGTGTTGATCATATAAAAGTCAATAATAGCTCATCTCCTGTGACTACATAAATAAATATGACATAGTCACCCACACTTCTAATAGTTTGAAATGTATCAACCACTACAATCTAGTTTGAAAATCATTTCCCAATTGTATTAGACAAAAAAATATAGTTTATTAAATTCATCATTCTCTTTATACTACATTAGCCAACCTAATATAGTTAGTCTGATCAAAACCAACTAAATCAACCAGTTCAATGAAATATGTTATTCCTAGATCTAAAAAAACTACATCAACCAAATTGATACAATTTGTTTCTATTTCTTTTTCTATTATAACTACATTGACCACATTGATTCAATCTATTTCTGTTCCTTCTATTGCTACTGCATCAACCATTTCAATACAGGTAGTTTTTAGTTATTGTGTGCCACAAAATACACCAAATATCTTGATGTATTTTCATCCACTTGGTCAAACTACATCAGCCAAATCAAAATAACATAGTTCATCTCCATTTAAATGTATTGCATCTATTCCATCAATTGAATTACTTTAGTATTATGCATAATTATCTTAGTCTAGTTTAATAACCTTAGGATATGATGAGTGAGATCCTATCACATAACTCTCTCACCTTCCCTCTCAATTTAATTTTATTGAACTCATGATGACTTCCCATTGTCATTGTAATTGCTTAATGAAATTTTTATTTGAAATGAATATCCTAGACCATCACTTATAGGATAATAAGCCCCCTTGTCTGGGTATGAGGATATTATTTTTCAATAGTGTGAAAAAATGTCCATATAAGTTTACAAAACTTTGGATGCATCTCTTTCACTTAAATTTCTTATAGATTCTAAATATTATTGATGAAATATTACTGTGGATGGTCCTCCTTTATTTATTAGTGTTCAAATGGGTGATATTCAAGTCAAACACCCTTAAATTAAAGGTTTAGGTAACTATGTCACTTTTTTTGACTTCATTAAGACTCTTGGATAATTTGAATGCAATTTTAATCTACCCAAAGTACATGTCAAGGATATTATACAATAAAAATGCCTCCTCTCGATTGTGTTTAGCTCCCCATCACAGTCCCTCCCATCAGGGTTAGATTTAAGGTCATGGGATTTTAATTTTCCTCTACCATTTAGGTGACTTTGGACACATCACATGAAAGCCACTGCCTCTTCTATATGTTAGTGTGTAAAATTTCCCCAAAACTATGCTATATATAAAATTTAGGGAGACACTAATCCTTATAATTTCAACTAATTCCAAGATCATGGTGTTTTAAAAATACCCACCCTTAAACCTTTGCCTAGGATCCCCTTTCATGAAAATCATCGATTTAACTATCCCATCAATTCTAATTATGGTTATAATGGATAAACAAAACTTGTAGGAAACATACCTCATAACCTATTAAATTTTGATGATGTCAAGATTGATGAAATTAGTGTTAATATCAAGACCTCATATCTTCCTTCTAGCATTATCACTTTGTTACCCCTTATTTATGACTCATTCTCGATAGAAGTTAGATAATGAAATCCCCAATACAATATTCAAGCCTATACAATCAATTACTCATTCTTATTCAATTGATAATCCTGATTACGACGATGATTATTCCCTAGATGACCCATTATTAGCTAGCTATGCTCAAGCCAAGGATGCATAAGTTATTTGTTATCTATGTTCTTTACAACATTCTTATGAGTCTACTTTACATATACATAACATTCACTTAGTAGATGTAATTGTTTATCCTTCTAACACCTAACATTATTTATTCTTCCTTTAATGTTCATTACAGATACCAAAATTAGATTTATTTAACATCTTCATATTTTATACATGAAAAATACCTATCAGTGTTCTACCCTTTAATTCTAGACCTCTCTGCTACTAAAAGACTCATTTTTTCCATCTCACTATGACTAATTACTTATCTTATGGTATTATCCTATTATTTATAATGACCTAAATCTCGTACACTATATAGAAAGCCCAAAACCTAAATCCTTCAATATCAGTTTCATATCTTAAATATCTTCTTAGCTTGTCAGACACTTGTGTCCCACATAGGGACACTTGTGTCAACACAAGTGCTTAGATTCTTAGCAAGTTTCCAATCCTCAAAAGTCATCTAATTTGTGAATATTTTGAATCCCATGGGGTAGATCATTTGTTTTATTTATACCTACTATGAGATATTTTCAAAAGGCATGTTATAAATAAATATCAAATCTTACTCATTATGCATCTAGTAAATACTAAACAAATAATAATCCAATCTTAATTAATTAATTATACATCTAAGTTATAATATCCTATTTTTCCTTATTTCATATCACTCATAGGAGTAGTCATATTATAGTTTTGAATCACTCAAATAATATTCCATGAGCATTATTTATCAAGTTACAAGCTATATCAATGTATTCCCTTGCATTTAGTATATTTCACCCTTATACACACACAAGCCAACACCTAGGGGAGAACTACATATGTCTGAGACCTTCCTTAGAATATTAGATATGTAGGTAGTGCTCACTAATAGAGGGGTCCTTGAGGTCACCTTGACACCATGATCCCACTAACCCATTTTTGGCAAGGTAAAAAAGACCTAAGGTTAAGATTTATGGTTTGATCCATAAATAGTCATCGATAACATATGTGCATGAATAAAATATATCATCAAAAAGGTGAAAAAACCCATAAATATATATGTGGTCACTTTATAATAAAACAAATATTTTTTCACTAGACCGTTCTATTGGGATCAAGGTACCTATATTGACACAAGTGTCCCAAGGCTAACACAAGTGTCCAAGTCTCTAAAAATAATATTTCAAGAATCTGATTGTTGGATCCTGATCTTGTCCCTATATGTTTCTACCTATACAATTCTTATATTTGCCTAAATATTTGAAGATAATATAAGTATTATCTTATTGGGACCTCAAAATACACCCATTAAATTGGTTACACTTAGAAACCAAGGAATATTTAAGGGATTTTCATCCTCTTGATTTAGGACTATTGCTGAGATAGTTCAGGGCATACATTGCAGGTATTGGGATCCAATAAATATCCTAATTGGAATGAGTCTCCAAGATATGAGATATTACCATTGAAAGTTCCATACTATCCAGATAAACAATAAATCCCCACACAAATTGATCCTCTTTAAAAGTCCATTACTCTAGTAACCTAGGATCTACAATTTCAACTCAAGAAACTAGAATCAAAACATCAATTAAAGAAATGTCAAATGAAGGGGGGGGGTAAGATATAAAAATAAGATTTATGGGTGAATACAAAAGCTTTAATTATTAAGAACAAATAGGGTCCTAGATATAGTTTCACCACCATATGCTGAGTTTCACATAAGTTCAAACTTTAGACACGTAGGGAAGGGAGTCAAAGGAGATACCATGTGCTCAATTCCTATAGATTCATTATAGAGATAAACATTTACAAGATTGTAGCTAACATACACATAAACTTATAACTACCATATAAAATGAGAATAAATGCATAAATCAACTAGAATAATATGTTGAGCACTCTTAATTAGACACATGTATTGCAAAAAATCTCATATCATATCCTTTAGTACTAATATTATTTCATTTTCACCAAAAAATTGGAAGGCATTCATAAATTAGACATATAAAAATTTAATAAAACCCATAGAATGTAAAATATATAAATACATCAATTATTCATGCTTTATATTGTAATAGAATCAACCTTTCAACAATGATATAAAGTAACATTTACAAGAGTGAGATGGGATCCACCACCAATTTACATGGAATACCACTTTGAGTCATCATGTCAAACATAATTATAACCATACAATATGTGTCCCAAAAGAGACAAAAGGGAAAACACACATAAAACATAATAACAACTTTCCCTTGTAGGAGCATGAGAGGGATGGAAATATCATTAGATAGAACCATGGGGGGATTACTTACCAATTGCATATAGGCACCTTAATGATTTGTCAATGCCTATACAATGTAATTTTCCTTTATATTTAAATTGGGCATGTTGATAGGTGGCTCATTAAATATAACTTCAATTGGAGTGAGAAATTTAACATGTGCCTTAAGAGGGGTCTCAAGAGAGACATTTACTACATTGATCTGGGGAATACTTATGGTGGACTATGTGATGATCTCTAAAATAACCTAGGCCCCATCTTTGTTAGTCCTCACCACCTTCCTCTTCATGGTTTCATTAAATTTTTTGAGATGGACCCTAAATTGATTGGTGTGAGTAATGTACCATCAAGTTAGAAGAGCACAATAATGCTGACCTCATTGAAGTAAGCAAGGATTTGATCTATACTTTTCTCTAAGGGTCTAATGGATCTTGGATGTCTATAAGTCAATCCTCTAATGCAATAATCATTTTCATTATGAACACATGGTATGAATTAAGGTCCATGAGGGGCATGATTTTAGCTCAAGACAAATCCCATTATTGATGATCACTGCCATATTCTTATATTTATTATAAATTATGATAATATTGTCAAGGTACTATTGTGCTCTATAGAAGATCACACTACCCTTTGAAAAATTCTCCTTAGGTTTTGAATAATTGAGTGAGTATTTATTCCACCTTGACAATGATTCCCAATAGGAAAAAGCTCCTGAATCAAGACTCCAAGGTCCTAACTTTTTCCTTGAGATCCTCCATGATCTTCTATGTCATCTCATTTATTATGCACACCATAAATATTAAGTCCTATGAAATATTTTATTCTCTCATCTAGGTCCTTTATTGGTGAGGGAGAAGAGGTCTTAATCTATTCTCCACACAATGAGGTCCCCATATTGAGTGAAGGTTTGATTCATCATCCTATTCATCTTTCTAGTATCTTTGTTGAATTAGAGGTGGATGCCAAGTCCCAATGGTAGACCATATTAGGTCTTTTTGATCTTAAAGATTCCATGGGACCAATCCATCTTTGTCCTGTCATTATTCCTAGGGATGTTGAAGATGAGGAAATAGATGAAGTGAATGGTGGAGGCATGTGTAGAGGTGGTGATAATGGAGGATGGATATGAAATGGAATGGTATGTGGAGGGGGGAACATGAGTTAAAATGTGGTAGTGGTAAGGGGAACTTCCCATGGGAATAAATGTGATCTTAATTGGTCTTAAGACATATATAATTGGGGACCAATTATGCCTAGAGTTGGGTGTTAATTCTAAAAGAGGAGATGGGATAATTGAATTCAATTTTTTGGGAACCAAGTGTATGAGAGAGAGAGAGAAAGGCCCAAGATAGTGTTGTAGATGTAATAAGAGGTCGTACTGATGGCCTTGGGGAAATCAAATTTAGGGACTTAACATGCTTATAGTTAGGGATCATTTTCATTGTTGTTGCATTTAGGGGAGTAGAACCAGAAGGATATTGAAGTTCATAGAGGTGCTTGATGTATACTTTATTAATTCCCAAAGTTTATGGGTTGCCTAGGGTCACTACAGTTGGACCTATTGGAACACTAAAGGATGTAACATCATGGAATGCCTACACACTTGGTATCAAGGGAGATGTAGGGGTAGTTGGTTTTGGAATCAAAATAATTTAGAGTGGGGATGAATTAGTGTCTTCAAAACATTAATTCAATTCCACTTAAGCATACATGAACCACTCATATAAACATGAACATCTAGCAAAGCATATTTAACCATACAATATCATGCAACAAGATAACACATTACATATATGGGAAAATATTAAGGGGAAGAAAACCCAATGATATGTACAAATTCACTATAGTCATATAAGACAAAAACCAATTTTTATTGAAGCATAAACTTCATATGGAGCACCAACCCCAACAAGTCAAGCACCCACTCAACTAGGATTTAGCAAACACTAATCTGTAAGGAGGCACCAAACCCTTAGATGACTCAGGACCAACTTATCCACCTAAATTTTTTGATCACATTAAAAAAACCTTGTTTCTCACACTAAAGATCATGATCACCTTTTTTTAATCTCTTCTCACTCTTCTATCCCTCTCAAATTGCCTTCTAGGCTTCTTCACTCAACTAGGTCTCTTCAAGATTGATTAGGTCATATGACCTTGATCTTCATATGAAAAAATAATTTATAATATTAATTATATATCATATATAATCATATTATGGTATAAAATACCTCATTATGATAAAAAATGTGCTTTTACATTCACATTTACTCATCACATATAAATAGGCCTAAAACTGCCTTGTATATATACCATTCCTTGTTCATATGCCACTTAGTTTGATACTCACCATTAACCTCTTATTTAGTCCATGAAATACGTATTAATACATATCATAAACATTATTAAAATGAATATTGAGTCTTTTTTGGTATATCATAACTCTATTATACCTCATTTTACTTTTAGGTCTCATGGAGACCTAATTCCATTAGGTCTACTTTAGGACATGTTACCCTGTGCCTTCTTAGAACACATTAAAAATACAAAAACATAAGGAAAAATTAATACACCACTAAAATTTACTCCTAATAATATAATCTTATGTCCATGATACTTTTTATCTCCAACCACCACTTGAAGCACACTATTAGTATTGTTTACATTAGGCCTTCACATGCACATAAAGGTCTATCTTGAATAATAGAAGATAGAACATTATTTATCCAAAAAAAAATGACCATAAATAACATAAAAATAATATAAAATACCTAAAAAAATTCATAAAGTTAATTATACTTCATCACATAGGGCAAAAAGACTCAAAAACACTCTTACAACTTGTTCATTTAGAACTACCAACTAACCTCAAGAGTCAGTCAAGATGAACTTGACTTTCAACACCTAAAAAAGGATTTTGTGATGAATAAAAACAAATTAAAATTATAATTTGTTGTCCTTATAACATCCTCACTTACAAAAAACATAATCTCCAATATCAAACATTGGTCTTGAAGACCAATCTTATGACCTTATCTCACACAATCTTGCATAAACCAAATAAGCCATTTTAACTTCAACTTATAAAACTATTACACTAACTTAAAATATTTAAAAAATAATTAAATGGAATTTAAATTCACAAAAAAACAACATAATATTAATTATATACTTCAAATCATGGCATAGAGCCTTAAAATCATCACTATAACTTTCTTACTCAGAATTGTCAACTTACCTTAAAGCATAATCATGGTGACATTGAATTAAACATATGTATGACCAATTTTAAAGAAGTAAAATGCATGAAAATGATACTATGACATATACATACCATCTTAAAATATAAACAACATATGTTCTAGTGGCAACTATTGGTCTTACATACCAATTTTTTGACCTCACTACACACAGTCCTCACTGAGTTAGACAAGCCATTTTGGATTCATCATTTTCACCACCATAATTAAATTCCAAGATATATACCAAGAATTAATAATACACAAAATTCCTAGAAAACATATTCATTAACTTTGATCTATCATTATACCTTGAACACACATCCTAATTCATTTTCTCACTGCTGCATGGGTTTTTCACTATTTGCACCTTTAGGCCTATTAGCGACTGGCTGACTTGGATGACCAGTTTAGAAAAATTGAGAGATATAAAATTTTAATAAACCACCATGGAAATAATATAAAAGTATCAACCTTCTCCATACAATTATTTTCAAACTTTATCCAGTACAAATTTTGATGGTTACAACTTCTTCAGAAACAAGATTGTAACTCAATATTTTCTCTCTTATCTCTAAAAAATACCACTTGGAGGTACTTGGGAGAGTATAATTCAATTTGAAATATCTTACTTGAGAAATTAAATCCATATTAATAATTTTTTTATCAATATCTTCAATAACAGGTCCTTTTTAGGGTTTTAGGAGGGTTTAAACCTATTTCCACTCTTAACAATTATTTATAAAGCATATCCCCTCAATCCAAAAACTAATGAATATAATTTTGAGATAGGAACCTTACCATATACCATGAATATATTAGGTTATTGTGTATATGTTTTATGAGTTAACAAACACAAGAAAATCCTTCTCAGGTTGAGATCTGTGCACTCAAGAGACCTAAAAACCACTTTTTATGCATTTGATTGCAAAAATTGACCTAAAACTACATGAAAAAACTTGAAAAAACATACATAACCTCTGAAAATTCCTACATGAGCTCAAAAACCTTGAAATCTGATCATGACCCCTATTAGGCCACACTTTCTCTCTTTTTTCTTCTAGACTTTGACTTGTAAACCACATTAGGCCTTAAAACTGACCTTCATGCTTCTTTCCATACACTCTCCACCTCAATAATATACTCAGGTAACCTCTCTCATTATTAATAACTACTATACATCCTTCACATGCCTTGAAAATAGATCATGATACCTCATTAGGCTAGGAAAGGTCTAAAAGTGGTTTAGGTGCAAACTTGGTCTGGAGGTCCTACCCCTATAGGCTCCCTTGAGACTCTCATGAGTCATCCAATGCCTCAAATACATGATAAATCAGCCTCATACAAACTCTCTTACCTCTATTCATCCATATTACCAAGTCACCATACTCATACCATCTTATAAGGACTTTACATGCCATGACTAGCTTTCTTAAGCACTTAAAACTTGATAACTGACCTTGAAATAATTTTGAAAGCATATACACTTTAATTACATGATCACATAATTAAAAAAAACCTCTCACATGCTTGTGCTTACATAATTCACCAAAATTCACTATGCACACCTTCTTACAAGGTCTATACTAGGCTTCTCAACACACCTTATACTCAAGAACTAGTACTCAAACATGCTTACCTCAATGATATCAAACAAGAACATTTTTTATACATCACTCTCATAATGTTTCAACAATATATTTCTAATCAACCTTCTCTCATGACCTCATGTAGACCTAGAGCCTTATAATCATGCTTGAATGCTCACTTGACCATCATACCTCAATGATCACTCACCATGTACCTTCACAAGATGCACCCTTTTGACATCAATGACAACAAACTCCTTTATCATTTATGGCAAAACATTCTTCAATCTGGTCACTCTCATCTCCCCCAATCTAGTCAATCTTCCTTCTTTATCTTTCTCCCCCTTTGATATTAATGATAAAGTGTCATACACATTGTAACTTCTGGAACTACTCATCTCCTTCTTTGGCAACTACTCTTAGAAACTATAAAAAAATCAGAGATACCAAATGTTTGATATCAACTGAAGAAACAATAACTCCCCCTTTGTATTCACAACTTGAGCTCACCAAATAAATCAACATAATTCTTAAACCATCTACAAGTCATGATCAACTACCAATTGCTAGAAACATAACAACTTTGCTTACCTCTTCTATTATTTTCAACAACTACACTTGGAACTTATGAACAACCTAAATAGATCCCCCTCAATCCAAGCATCCATAATGCTTATGATAACTTAAGAGTGTCTCTATGAGGCCTAATGGAGTCACCCCTTTCCATAGGGCACTAAAACAACACAAGCTTAGGAGATTCCTAGATCTCCATACTCTCACAAGACTGAATATCCTTCAAGATCATTTTAGGCTTGATAGGCACGCTAGGCTTGACCTATTCATTAACCATTTGATCATAAATATGAGTTGATAATAGACATTATTGACTTGATTTCACATCTAAAGTATGCTCTACCATATAAAATAGTCCACTTGGGCTTGTAGATTGATCATGACTCACCTTTATTGTTTTTGGTTTCCACACTTTCATTTTCCTTTTCTCTTGCACTTTAGGGCTTCAAAACTTTTATTTTGACTTGAAGGCATTCTAAATTTATTATGAAAAAATATTAAAATGTGTCCCACATTATGTCAACTATAGCAAACGACCTCATTCATACCTCTTGATTGATGATTCCTTTCATAATCCCATGCATATTCATTTTTAGAGGGTCTTCTACACTCTCTTACTCTATGACCAAACTAATTACATACAAAATAGTAAACATTGAATGAATTAACATACCTCATAGTATTAAGCTATCTAATTGGTCTCTTCATGTTGACCTTCTTGTCTTTATTTTCCTTCTTGACTTGAGTTACCTCCTTATGATCTTCTTTGAAACCAAGACCTATCTTACTTTCAGACTTCTGACTACTCAATATGTCATATAGATCCTCGGTGTTCTTTTCAAACCTCTCAGATGTCTTCATCTTGATAGTTACTTGATCTAATTCTAACTTTATGGACTCTATTTATGATTCATTCCTCATGCATTCTTCTTCCTTAGCCTTTAGGCTAATAGTGGCTATCTCCATCTAAGTTCCAACTTGATTGATGATCTCATCATGCTATTTGGATGTGTTACTCATTCTCTCTTCAAAAAAACCAATCTAATATTCATAGTCCTTAACTAATGATCTTATTTTATGATTCTTCCTTTTTTGTAACTTCATATCCTCTAGTTCACCCACCAATTCTACCTCAAGGTTCACTTTAGACTCTTTTTCATCTGATTCTTCACCATCCATAAGGCTTTTCCCCTTCAAGAAACCCTAATTGTCTATTTATATATCCATGAATAAGGTTTCATTATTTTCATGTTCATGTTCATTACTATCATCATCACTATCAGATGTACTTGTGTCACTTAAATAAGATGAGTGATTATCTTCTTTGGTATAAAAACTTTTCTTATTCTTGAATGAACATTTCCTACCATCATACTTCCTAAAATATTTTTGTTTTTATCAATCTTGTAGACCTTCTTATCATAACCATGATTTTTATCATTTTCTTCATTATGCTCAGTCTTATCCTTGTTAGGATACTTAGATGCAAAGTGACCAATCTTACCATATTTAAAATAGTTGAAAGGTAACTTACCCTTGTACTTACCAAATCTAAACCTCGATTTATTAGAAAACATAAATATCAATTCATCATCATCAACATATGAATATACCTAATCCTTGACCTTCTTGGCTTTTGACTTCTTCTTAGCTTTGAATATTGCTTCTTTATTTTAAGTTCCTCTTTCATTTGTTCTCATCTTATAGGTAGTCAAGATTCCATGAAGCCCATCCATTTCTAGCTTATCCAAATCTTTCATCTATTCTACTGCAAACACCTAAGAATCAAACATATGAGTTAGTGATACTAATAGCTTTTGAAAAAATGTAGAATCTTTCACTTCTTGTCCTAATTCTCTAGTGACATTGACCACTTCATCAACCCTTAACATGTAGGATGCAGTGTTCTCATCTTCCTTCATACTCAAAATTTCAAACTACCTTCTGTGAGTCTATAATTTATCCATATTCACCTTGGTGTCTCCTTCATAGATAGTCTTCAACTTGTCCCATATCACCTTGGCTAAATCATAGTGCATCAACTTAACAAACTATGCCTCTGATAGGCCACATATAATGGCATTCATTGCCTTGGAATCACTCTCACATTCCTTCATACCTGTTACATTAGTTGGTGGTGTAGGAGGTGGAGTATATCCATCCACAATTGAATGCCATATGTCATGGTCCATTTACATTAGATATGTCCTCATTTTTATGATACAAAAAACATAATTAATGTCATTGAATAATGGAGCCTTAATAGTAGAGAAACCTCCTTAAACTTGACTACTAGCCATCCTTGCTTCTAAGATCTCCTTTAGGCTATTAGGCTTGATTCAAAGGACCTTAATCTGATACCAATTATTGGAAGCATAATAATATAGAGGGGGGTGAATTAGTGTCTTCAAAACATTCATTCAATTCCACTTAAGCATATATGAACCATTCATATAAACATGAATATCTAGCAAAGCATATGCAACTGTACAAGATCATGAAACAAGATAACAAATTACATATGTGGAAAACACTCAAAGGGAAGAAAAACAACTGATATTTGAAAATAGAATATATTAATATAAGAAAAAAACCAATATTTAGTGAAGCATCAACTCCACATGAAGTACCAACCCTAACTAGTCAAGCACCCACTCAATTAGGCTTTAGCAAACACCAACCTGTAAGGAGGCACCGACCCCCTAGATGACTCAACACCAAATCAGCCACATAATTTTTTTTTATCACATTAATAAAATATTTTTTCTCACATAACAAATGATTATCATCTTATTTATCTCTTCTCACTCTTTTATCCCTCTCAAACTACCTTCTAGGCTTCTTCGCTCAACCAAGTCTCTTCAAGACTAATTAGGTCATATAAAATTGATATTAATAAGAATACATAATATAAAATATTAATTAAATATCATATAAAATCTTATAATTATCTAAAATAACTCCTTCTACTCAACAATGTAATTTTACATTCACATGCACTCATCACATATAAATAGGCCTAAAACTGTCTTGTATATATACCATCCCTTATTCATATGCCACTTAGTCATCTACTCACCCTTAAAATCTTAGTTCAGACATGTAATAGGTATTATTAGATATCATAAACATTATTCAAATGAATATTTATTCCCTTTTTTTCTATCATAACTCTATTAGACCTCATTTCACTTTTAGGTCTCATGGAGACCTAATTCCATTAGGTCTACTTTAGGACACATTAAAATTTACCTTATTATAACACATTAAAGCTTCAAACATGATAGTAAAAATTCATATATCACTAAAATATACCCCCAATAATCTCATATTAAATCCATGATACTTTTTAGATCCAACCACTACTTGAAGTACATAATTAGTACTGTTTATATTAGGCCTTCACATACACAGAAATGTTTGTCTTGAAAAACATTAGTTATCCACAAAAAAATGACAATAAAAAATATAAAAATAATATAAGAGACCTTAAAAACTGTAAAAATTTCATTATACTTCATCACATAGGGAAAAAATACTCAAAAACACTCCTGTAACTTGTTCATTCAGAACTACCAACTAGCCTAAAAAATTAGTCAAAATTAAATTGACTTTCAACACTTGCACATGGATTTAAAATGGATTAAAAATACTTATCATGATATTTTTGAATCATTAGAACAACCACACATACAAAAACCAAAATATCCAATATCAAAGAGTGGTCTTGAAGACCAATCTTTTGACCTTATCTCACACAATTTTGCATGAACCAAACAAGACATTTTGACTTAAACTTATCAACCTCTTACAATAACTTCCAAAATTTAAATAATCATAAATATGAATTTAAATTAGCAATAAAAAATATAATATACAATAAATACTTCAACTCATGGCATAGATCCTCAAACTCATCACTGCAACTTGCTTACTCAGAATTGCTAATTTACCTTAAAGCACAGTCATGGTAACATTAAACTTCAACATATGTATGACCAATTTTAAAGACTTTCAATGCATGAAAATTATCCTATGACATATTTAGACCATATTAAAATATAAAAAACATATGTCATAGTGGAAACTATTGGTCTTATAAACCAATTTGTTGACCTCACTACACCCAATCCTCACTAAGTCAGATAAGCCATTTTGGCTTCATCATTTTTACCACTATACTTGACTTAAAATATATATAATAAGAATAAATAGGACATACAAGTACTAATTTTTTTTCATGCACTTTTATCCATCATTCTACCTTGAACACACATTCCAATTCATCTTCTCACTACTACTTGGGTTTTTCACTGTTTGCACCATTAGGCCTATTAGCGACTGGCTAACTTGGATGACCAGTTTATCAAATTTGAGAGATATAACCTATCCAAAAAACACCATGGACATAATATATAAGTATTAAAATTATCCATACAATTATTTCAAACTTTATCCAATACAACTTTTGACAGTTACAAGAACTTCTTAAGAAATAAGCTTGGAACTCAACATTTTCTCTCTCCTCTCTCTAACCAATACCACATGGAGATACCTGGGAGATTCTAATGTAAGATTAAATGTATTACCTAAGTAATTAAATCCATTTTTATCACTTTTTATAAACATATTCAACATCAGGTCCTTATTAGGGTTTTAGGAGGGTTTAAACTTGTTTCCACTCTTAATGATCATTCATAAAGCATAGCCACTCAATCCAAAAATTAATCCCTATAATTTTGAGATAAGAACCTTACCCATATACCATGAATATATTAGGTTCCCATGTATAGTTTTGATGATCTAAAAAACACAATAAAATCTTTCTCGGGTTGAGAACCCTTCATTCTACGTACTCGATAGACCTAAAAACCACTTTTTATGCATTTTATTACAAACCTTAACCTAAAACTACATGAAAAAATTGAAACAACATGCATCACCTATGAAAATTATTACATGATCTCAAACACCTTGAAATCTAATCATGACCCCTCCTTAGGCCACACTCTCTCTCTTTGCTCTTTTAGACCTTGACTTACAAACCACATTAGGCCTTAAAACTAACCTTCATGATTATTTCCATGCAATCTCCACCTTAATAATATACTCATGCAACCTCTATCATGATTAATAACTACCATACATCCTTCACATGGCTTGATAATGGATCATGATACCTCATTAGGCCAAGTAGGGTCTAGAAGTGGTCTAGGTGTAGACTTGGTCTAAAGGTCCTACCCCTCTAGGCTCACCTTAAGACTCTCATGAGTGATAAAATGTATTACATACATGATAAAACAAAAAAATAAAAAATATCATGCCTCTATGCATCCATATTACAAGGACTTTACATGCCATGACTAATGTTATGACTAGGCTTTTTAAGCAATTTAAACTTGAAAATTGACCTTGAAATACTTTTGAAAGTATATAAACTTTACTTACATGATCACACAATTCCAAAAAACCTATCATAATCTTGTGCTTACTCACTTCACCAAACTTCACTATGCACACCTTCTCATAGGGTCTAGACTAGGCTTCTCAATACACCTTTGTACTCAAGAAATAGTATTCAAACATGCTTATCTCAATGATATCAAACTAGAACATTCTTTAGACAACACTCTCATACCATTGAAATAATCTCTTTTTGATCAACTTTCTCTCATGACCTCACGTAGACCTAGAGCCTCATAATCATGCTTTAATGCTCACTTGACCATCATACCTCAATGATCACTCACCATGTACCTTCATAAGATGCACCCTTTTAACATCAATGACAAAAACATACCAATAGTTGGATCCATGGGAAGGACCAAGGCTTCAGGGGGTGTTAATGTGACTATAGGATTAGGAGTTAGAGAGTTGAAAGTGATTATGCCATTAACTTACGAAAATCATAGGGATATGGGGACCAACAAAGTGGGGGACCCTTGAGGAACACCATAGGGGAAGACTACAACTTAGTCTAAAAACCATGATGGGTTGAAACTACTGCCTAGACATCCTAGAGGTGGGAGTCGAAAGATCTGGGGATGCCAAAGGTTGGGCCTAAAGGGAGATACCTTGAGATTCAAAGCTAATAGAAAGGTGAAGGGCATGGGAATCCTGATATTTAATTACTTGAGAAGTCTTTTTAGGTTAACTAGAAGCTAAATTTGATAGAGTTGTTGTTGGGATCCCCTATAGGACTAATTCATAAATCTTCCTTGCAGTGGCTGATACATCCATAATGGTAGTGGGAGAACATTCCTTTAATCTACTATGGGATCATGCTATGATTTTTGGATCTAAAAAAAATATAGCTTCAAAATTAACTTGGAATCATTGGTAGGTTTGAGGTGGATAGCATCATCAAGTGGCTCTCATTATGGTAATTGATGTTCAACCTATCTCGATAGAGTTCCACATGAGCCTTCACCTTTCCCTAAGGATACCACTATTTACTATCATCATCAAGGAGATTAAATGAGTCTTTGTGAATATCCATGGGTTGGAGGGTAGGGAAGGTCTTGTAATAATGATGCCCTATGATGATGGGGAGTGAAATATATGAATTTTGTCTTTTATTGAGGCAGAAACTAGCTATCATTAACGAGTTGAAAGGTGATCTTCCTCTCTACTAGTTGGTTTGGGATGAGGTAGGGAAGATTGAAAATATGTCCTAAGATGCCTTTTACCTTGATTAACATATGGTCCTATTAGTACCAATAGGCACTAATGGATACAATAGAATCTCTCATCTCTTCTAATAGCCTTAACATATGCATTTCATTGATTGCTAGGTACACTATGGGTAGAAGTGATCATAGATGTATTAGATGTAGTGCCTAAATGGGTGAACATCTCCATTGGTGAGATTTCATTTTTTTGAACTAGAGGGTGGCGCATGTGGCATCAAAAAAATAGGACATCACGTAAAATTTTCCCTCAATGTGAACCCTAGATATGTCTATAATTCAGAGCCCTTTATTAAAAGGATATTGAAGGCTAATTAGAGAGGTTGTAATAGTTATTCAAGGCTACCCTAGAGATGTTTGTAATTTAGATCCCTTTATTTGGTGAATGAAAAATATCATTTATACTCTTGGATGTCCACAATAGATTGGTGAAGAGATCGCCGTAGGGGAAGACTTCAAGCTTGGCATTGTGTTTATGTAGACCCAAAGATCTGAGAGATATCAAGTCACTTACAAATTTGATATCCTCTTCTTATTTATCTTCATTATTAGGCCTTTGAATTTATTCAATTCTCTTGAATATTTCATTTGAGTGATTGAAGTATATGACTCCTTGAAAGAATGTAGTATCCTTGAACTCTTGTTCTAGCTTAGGATTAAATGTGGAAGCCACCATTTTTGAATGTTAATCTTTTAGTTATGCAAGAATTTTGTAGAGATACATTTCAAGATTTGGAAATAATTTACCAGAGGGGTATTAATGACTTGAACATGCAAAATTGATATCAAAGAGCCCAATTCTAATGGGAACTTATGGGGCTCTAGGAAATTTCCATAGTAATGGTGTTGATGGCTCGCAAGATGTGAATTAATCTTTAAGTAGATGGTCTAATTTTGGAATAGCCATTTTTTCCTTTTGTGTATAGTTGATTTTATGTAAAATCAACCTTAAATGGATGCACTTGTGGTGATGAGACCTTCCCAGGTGTTAAATCATTAACTACAAAAATGGGCCAATAAAATTAGAAAGTGTGGTGGGAACATGTGTAGCTTTGGACATTATGTCATGTTATATACATTAAAAACCTACCAAGTGTGATACACATCATAGTGTAAAGGGGTGGTATTATGGGTTTAATGCAAAACAAATTGTCTAGTTATATGAAAACCTTAGGTGCATGAGTACACACGATTAAATTTGATTAGATCAGACCTCTTACGCCTATGATAACTATGAAAAATTTGGGTGTATGAGTCAATTTGGTGATTTATAATTGGATTGGGCCTTGTAGGACTTTGATAGCTCTAAAAAATCTAGGTGTAAAAGTACACATGACAATATCTAATTCGATTGGGCCTCTTGAGTCTCTGACATTCTAACAATTATGGGTACACAAGTACACATGGTGATCTATTATTAGATTAGGCCTCTCATGCCTCTAATATATTTGAAAACTCTAGGTGCATGAATACACATCATAATATTTGATTGGATCATGCCTCCTAGGCCTCTAATAGTTCTGATAACTCTGGGTGTATGAGTACACATGGTGATCATTAATTGAATTAGGCCTCATAGGCTTCTAAAATATTTGAAAAATCTATGTGTATGAGTACACATGGAGATATCTAATTAGATCAAGCCTATATGCCTCTGATATCTCTAATAACTCTGGGTGTATGAGTACATGTGGTGATCTTTAATGGGATAGATCTTCTAAAAGTTTTGACAACTTCAGGACCTAAAAATTGTACAAAACACTAAATCATTCAAAAAACATTTCAAAAATAAAGGGCCACTTACCTATCAAAAGAGATCCCTTGGAGGGAACCAATTGAATTTGGGATTAAGGCTGAGATTCTAGGAGCTACCTAATTTAGAGATTTCATGAGAAGAAAAAGTTAGTAGTTGAAAAGTGATTAATTATAAAAAACTTCAAAAGCACGATGAAGCTAGCATTTTCAAAACAAATAATTCATGAAAGATATAAAATACAAATATATGGGCTATATTAGGTCTCAAATAAAATATTAAATATTGGGATACAATAAGTGCCCAAAATCTTGAAATCAGATAGTGTTCGATAAAGGGCTAATTTTTTGAGATTTAAGTCTTGCATAGGTCCCCTTTTCTTCTACAAAAATGGATATTATAGTCACAAAAAATGGTGACTATGTGGGGAAAACATTATCCAATGTTTAGAACCCAAAATTATTGACCTTCACTTTATTTCATCATTATAGACAATGGAGGCCCTTTCACTAAAACTAGAGAAGAAATGAAGCACTTAAGTCTAATTCAACACAAAACATACTCGGTTATAGTTCCTTCAAGAGGTAATTTTATGTGAAACATGATTCTTTTCATTTCATCCCCTTTTTGAATTTTTGACAAAGCTTGGAGGTGATCTAGGTGTTCATAACTCTCAAAGGGTAATGCTTTTGCACATACAACTGGGAAGAGGAAGGCTTGGGAATTTATCTACTTCTAGCCAAGCATCTCTAGCCCCAATAGAGCTACCTTTGGTTCTACTCTAGGCCTTGCTCCATTGCCAACTAGGCTAAAATGCTTGTGATGGAGATTTCCCAAATCACCCTTTCTTAGGAAGAACCTTAGGATCCTCTTGAGTTTTTAAATCACAAATCACACTCAAGGGGCAGACATGATAAAAAGAGGAAAATATAAAACAACAAAGAAAATAAGCATGATAAAAAGTAAAAACATAACATGAAGCAAGCTACTCTAATACTAAGCTACCCATAAACTATACTTATAGCTACTCCGATATGATAATGGATGATATAAATAATAATTAATGATTCAATAACTATCCATTCATAGGCAGAGAGAATTTATTCCCTTTTAGATCCTTTAGTCTAAAAGCATTTTGATTGAGTAACTCAACATTTTGATACATGACAATCCATAATGGGTCTAGTTTGGAATGTTGACCTTTATTTTCATGAGATTTATCCATAATAGGTATAGATTAGATATTTTAAATGTCTTCACTTTGGAATTATTGTAAAACCATCTCTTGATGGTGTCCTGATGTCCACTAAAAATCTAGAGAGCTTCTTCTTGTGCATCTTCCATTTGAACATTGTTAATAAACTTGAATTTACCTTTTCATTATTCTCCTTATATTATGTTGTTGCTGTCAGGATATAGAACAACAAAGCTCTGATAGAAATTGTTAGGATTAGGAGCACAATTGATTACCTTGTATAAACAACTAAACACAGAATTAAACCAGAAGTAATATGTAACTAGAATTTAGAAACAACACAAAATATGAGAGACAATACAATCTTATATTAACACTCTTCTAGAAGGAAATAAAATGAAGAAATCACACTCTTCCCCCACCTCTTGGGCGTACCAGTAATTCTCCCTCAAGAGTTCTCTCTCTCACAACCAATTACAACCACAACTCAAACACAGAGTTGTATCCTCCACCAGTCAGTAACAATACTGCTAGTACCAAGTACTCAAAGTACTCCAAGTAGATCTCCCTGATCTTGCAACAACTTGCAAATCAACTGATCTTACTTACCATGTAGATCTCCCCTGATCTTACAACAACCTGCAAATCAACCTGATCTTACAATTGGAAGGATCTCTTCTTTGTCCTTGATTATAATACAGCCCCATGGGTTTCTTAAATAGATCCCATGCAAATAATAATTAGACTTCCTAATTAAAATAATTAGAAACACAGACTCAAGACTAAAATTAGTATTTTACATGCAAACTAACTATCTATCTAAAATTAGACCAGTTTTGGAAGTGCATGCAAATGCACGCACACACAGGTCACCGACATCGGTTCCTGTCTGACCGATGTCGGTCGACCCATAACCGACATCGATTATTATGAACACTAAAGATGACTAATGTCAGTTGATCAGACTGACATCAATTGCTCTACAACTCAGCAACCTCCTCCATTTGCATCATTGAAGCTTTTAGCTCCACAACTTAACAATATCCCACTTGGAGATAAATAGCTGCACCTGTACCTATACCTGTACATCATCTAATTTTGTTTCCTAGCTTGTATCCTTCTTCAAGTTCAATCTTGAAGACCAACCACCACATATCCTGTGGTGCTACTCCTGTCATCCAAGTAACCTACCATATCTGAATCTACATACCCATGTAGAGAAGTGCTTGACCCTGCATAGCATGTTAACCTACTGTTGGTCCCTCTCAGATACCTGAGAATCCACTGAAATGCTTTTCAATGCTTCTTTCTTGGATTAGCCACAAACTTGCTGACAACTCCTACTGCTTGGGCAATATCAGGTCTAGTACACATGTACTCAACCTCATCATGTGATTTGTGACACTATTCTGTGAACTGTCCATCCATAGGTGTGCTAATCGGTTCTGCATCCTGCATATTGAACCTCTCCACTACCTTATTCACATAATCATCTTGAGACAACATCAACCTGTGATCTTCCCTGTCTCTAGAAATACTCATGCCAAAGAATTTTGCTGCTCCTAAATCCTTCATGGAAAACCTCTAAACTAACTTTACCTTTAGCTCATCAATCTCCTGCATGTGTGACCCTGCAACAAGCATATACACAACATACGGTAACATGATAATGTAGCTAATATTATCCAACCTAGTAAAGTAAACACAATGGTCACATTGACATTAACTAAAGCCATGCTTTGTCATACACTTGTCAAACCTTAAACACCATTGTCCTATAGCTTGCTCAAGACCATATAACCTGGCCTTCTATCTCACGTGTCCATTCTCTCCTTTCTTTAACCTGGGAATCCATTTGTCTTTCAGTGCTTTCATCCTAGCTGGCAACTCTACCAAATCTCCCATTTGGTTCTTTTCCAAGGAATCAATTTCCTCATTCATGCCATGCTCCCACTATTTCCTGGATTCTACCTGCTTTGCCTCATCAAAACTTCCTAGTTCTTGACTATCAGTGAGCAACAAGTAGTGTAAAGAAGGGGAATAATGAATTTGAGGCTTACTAACCCTTTCAGTCCTCTTCATGGGCATTTGAGACTCCTTGACAGCTTGCTATCTACCCAAAATCCATTTTAACAGTGATCGATGTCAATCACCACTGGCCAACCTCGATCTACACCTAACCGATGTCAATTCCTCCTAATCATCGATGCTAGTTCCCTAACTAACATCGATGTCCACTTGCTTGACACCACCAACTCTAGTTTACACATGACCGACATCGGTACCTACCTGATCGATGTCGGTTCTCACCTGACTGATGTCGGTAACTATGTTTTCCTGTGAGTGATGATTTTTACTTGCGAGCTCACTTTGGAGCATAACCTTGTCCAAACTACCCTGCTCAGAATTATTTATCCCCTTGCGCTGATCTTTGTCCATCATCTTCTCCTTGAAAACCAAGGCTTTCCTGTTCTTGTCAAAAACATCAAATTTCCTCTTTATGTAATAAACCTGATCTTTTCTTGTAGCATGAGTTTCAAGAAACCTCACTTTCTTCTGTTGCTTACATAAATCTTGATCTATGCTTTCTGAATCTGAACTCTTACTTTTTGACTCAAGAACATGCATCCCCTTCTTACTCATGTGACCAAGCCTATAGAGCCACATCTTCACATCTACATCTGCAGTAGATAAACTAGAAGGAGAATTAGTAATACAAGTAGATAGATAAAGAGTACCTACTTTCTTACCTCTCGCTAAAACAAGTGCACCCTTGGAAACTTTCCAAGATTCTACTGTGAGAGTTACTGTGCATCCCTCATCACTCAAATTTCCTATAAAAATCAAATTCCATTTTAGGCTTGGGAAATGCATGACCTCCTTCAACACCCATGTGTTGCCCATCTACAATTTCAGCTACACTTTCCCTTTGCCAACCATTTGACAAGGCTTACCATCCCCTAAATAAATCTTTCCAAAGTCTCCTTGGACATAATCATGGAAAAATTCTCTATTTGGGGTTGCATGGAAAGAGGCACCAGAATCTAAAACCCAAGATTCCACTTTATCCAAGGAACATTGAAGAGCATCCTATGCAACAATACCTGCAACATCTGCTTCTTCATTTCTTTCATGCTGATCTTCTTTCAACCAATAATTTTTCTTTACATGCCCTTTCTTTTCATAATTCTAGCAAATTATACTGCCATACCTAGATCTGGATCTCCTGCCTATCTTTGACCTTGATTTCCCTTGCTTGACCTTCTCTCTTTGCTTTTCCCTGCTTTCAACACTTAAAGCATTCCCTAATGATTCCCTTATGCTTTTCCTACAAATTTCTTCATTCAAGATTACACTAACAACATCATCAACTTTCAAGATATTTGAAGCAGACGTAGTATTACTAACTGCCATTACCAAACTATCTCAAATTTCAAGTAAAGAGCATAAGATTAACAGAGCCTTAATTTCATCATCAAAATCTATATTGACTAAAATTAATTGATTTACTAATCCATGGAAATCACTAAGATGATTATGTATCGATCCACCTTCCAGGATTTGCAAATTAAATAATTGCTTCATAAGAAATACCTTATTTGAAGCTGATGGTTTTTCATATAAATTTGCCAAAGATTCCATTAACTCTATCGTTGTATTAGCCTGTGATAAGTTGGAAATCACAGACAATGCCAGGCTCAACCTTATAGATCCCAAAGCCTTCCAATCAAGAACATTCCATTCTTCATCTTTCATATCTGTGGGCTTGCATGCAACCCCACCCAATGGTAAGTACAGATCTTTCTGATATAGATAATCTTCTATCTGCATCCTCCATAATTGATAATTCTTTCCATTGAATTTATCCATTCTTAGCTTACTTTCTTCTACCATTGCTTTACTCCCACTCAATCAGAAACCCCTTAGAGTGACCTGTAATCAACAAACACTAACCTACTTTGAGCCAGGCTCTGATAAACCTGCAACCTCACTCTGATACCACTTGTTAGGATCTAGAACAACAAAGCTCTGATACCACTTATTAGGATTAGGAGCACAATTGATTACCTTGTATAATCAACTAAACACAAAATTAAACCAGAAGTAATATGTAACTAGAATTCAGAAACATCACAGAATATGAGAGACAATACAATCTTGTATTAACACTCTTTTAGAAGGAAATACAATGAAGAAATCACACTCTTCCCACACCTCTTGGGTGTACTAGTAATTCTACCTTAAGATTTCTCTCTCTCACAACTAATTACAACCACAACTCAAACACAGAGTTGTACCCTCTACCAGTCAGTAACAATACTACCAGTACCAAGTACTCAAAGTACTCCAAGTAGATCTCCCTGATCTTGCAACAACCTACAAATCAACTGATCTTACTTACCATGTAGATCTTCCCTGATCTTGCAACAACCTACAGATCAACCTGATCTTACAATTGGAAGGATCTCTTCCTTGTCCTTGATTACAATACAACCCCATGGGTCTCTTAAATAGATCCCATGCAAACAATAATTAGACTTCCTAATTACAATAATTAGAAACACAAACTCAAGACTAAAATTAGTCTTTTACATGCAAACTAACTATCTGTCTAAAATTAGACCAGTTCTAGAAGCGCATGCAAATGCATGCACACATAGGTCACTGATGTCGATTCCTATCTGATCGATGTCGGCCAACCCATAACCAACGTCGATTACTGCAAACACTGAAGATGACCGACATCAGTTGATCAGACCAACGTCGATTGCTCTACAACTCAGCAACCTCTTCCATTTGTATCAGTGAAGCTTTTAGCTCCACAACTTAACAGTTGCTTGCACAACATGCCCCATTTTTCAATTTGAAAATGGGGACCCTATTTTTGCTTTAGAGTCATGTCTTATATGCAAGGTAAATTTTAGTGGTGAATATTCATTAATTCATGAATATTTGGTTTTTGGGAAATTGAATTTAGAAAATTTTGGGAGTATTACATAGGGATTATTCACCTAAAATTTTGGGATGTAATATTTTTAGGGGTCAAATCGCCAATCCTTTATAATAATTATGGGGGTATCCATGTAATTCACCTTATATATATAGTATATATGTTTATAGGGGTTACCATTGAAGTATATTTATTTACCACATTGCCAAGATCTTGAGCCTTGAGGTCGCCTTAAAGCATTTTTATAATTGCCTAACTACATCTCTGTCACTACCTCTCTGCCACCTCATTGCTACCACCAGAAAAAAACTATGTTGTCCATTTTCTATTGTCTAATAACACATTATCGCTCAACCTCTACTACCCAATAACACTATGTCACTCAACCACATTCTTCCACCTGACAAAACTATGCTACCTAATCATAGTATGCCATTCAATAGCACTATACCATCTGATAGCATTATGACACCTGCTAACACTATACCACCTAACACCACTTTACCATTTGACAACACTATACTACCTAAAAACATTATGCTTCACAACAACACTTTATCACCTGTCACCATTTTATCACCTACCAACATGGTCTCACCAGTTACTATTACCTAGATGCATTTTGCCACTTCTTGATTGCTATCATCTGGCAATGCCTTCCTAACTGCTATCACCCATCTACATCTTGAGTCTTACAACATCCTCCTTTAGTTATAATGGCATCACGTGGTAATGGTAAGGGTAAAACACCATAACAAATATCAAGAAAATTGAACATATTGCCTTATTTTAGAAACCTAGGAAAGAAGACTGTGTATATGGCACGCACTCTAAATACAGGTAATTTTGAAACTTTAAAAAAAAAACCAATATATTTTTTAAATTGTAGAATAAAACCATTTCAATGCAAAAATTACCACTAATAATGATACTATTTCATTAGAAAGAATTAATCTTGATAACAACTCAAAACTCAAAGATTTTATTAATGACATGCCACCCCTAGAAGACACTCCTCTGAGCACTTCAAAAGAGAATTATAGTTCTTTTCAGACACCAAATTTAGTTAAAAATTCCACTCAAAATAGTCAATGGAGGAAGAGAAGTACATGGACAATAGGAAGGTCTTTTCAAGTTGAATAGGATGAAAAATATCCATTTATAGAAGTTGTAGAACTAGAAAATGGTAATGAGCCTCCAAAAAAATGCAAATGTATAATATGTAGTTGGAAACTTGGAAAAGAACACAAAATTCAACTTAAATTGGACGCAATTAAGAAACATTGTGGGAATATATATATATATATATATATATATATATATATATATATATATATATATATATATATATATATATATATATATATATATATATATATATATATATATATATATATATATATATATATATATATATATATATATATATATATATATATATCTGTGTGTGTGTGTGTATCCATGAAGCACCTAGATGGATAGATATCAAGAACAAATAGATGGAAAAAAGGAGATGAATGCATGCATGTAAGATATGCACATGAATACAAAAATGATCAGAAATGACAAAAACATCTTGGTGAGAAAGAGGGAATAATTAAAGCTCAATTCAAAAAAGTTATGCAATCAAATCTTAAGGAAAATTATGTATAATTCCCTATTTTTTACATATTTAAAAAAAGGATAGACCCATTTTTGATTTTTTAGATTTTAATATTTTGTTACAACATAATGGGTTTCTTGATATTCCACAATCACATTGGTCAGATAACAGTGCTTGGGAAATGGAAAAATATCTAGCAATGGTTGAGAAGGGATATTTGAAATAAAGTGTTAAGAGGTCACTATTTATCTCATTATCCATTGATGAGGTCACTATATTTGACAACAAATAATGGGTTTGCATGAATGTGTATACTTTTGAAAACTATTCAAGGCAATTTCATCTATTAACTATCCATAAAATGGTAGAAAATTGCAATGTAAAAAATCTTCATAAATTGGTTGTATCCAATTTAACAAATAAAGCTGGGATGGATGATTATGCCATAGCTATGAAGATGGTGTGTGTTGGATCTGATGGTGTATCAATGATGCAGGGGCATAAAAGTAGTCTTTATGTCCATCTTCAAATAACAAGTTCTTCATTTACGATTCTAATTCATTACATGGATAATAAGATGAATCTTACATACAAAATTGTTTGCACATTTGGTAATGTCACAAAAGTGGAAGAGCTCATTTTTGACGTGCATGCTTATATGTTAAATAGACCAAAAATATTTTTGGAGTTCAATAAATTCATAATTGGGGTGACTGATGGTAAAAAACTACTGAAAGATGTTGAAACAAGATGGATTTCCATGTACAAAATTGCATACAGAATATTTAAAGAATATCCATCTTTAATAGGTTTTATGTATACATACTGTAGGGAAGTTGACAAATCAAAATATTTGATGTGTTTTTTAATAGATTTCAAAACATTACTGACATTATGTGGTATTTTTCCAATGTTGAAGGAAATTGATGCAAGAGCATCAAGCTAAAAGACTTCATTTTTTGTCTTTTGTCAATAAATGGTCAAATTTAGTCAATTTTCGGTGTGAAACTATTTGAGTGACCCCATAAGCTCCATTTGTTTTCATATATTCCATTTGGACTCCTCAAGGTGTGTTATATGGCTTCTTGGAGTTTTCCCTCTAAAACCAATAATTTGAAAATTCAAATATTTGAATTAAGTCTAGGAAGTTAAAATGCATGTAAGGAGTGATTATATAAGTAAAGTGGGGTTAAGTGGTCCACTCAAATCATGAGAAGGAGGTTTTAATGTATTTCATGATTAGTCATTAAGTGTAGTCATGTGAACTAATGTAAACACACTTGTACGTTGAGTTGGTTATGACAAGCAAGTTAGAGTAACGACCCAAAACCAACATTGAAGTTAGATGGGAAAGTATTTGGTAAGATTTGGATGGAATAGGGAGAGAAGAGAGGATATAGAGGTCTCTAAGAATAATGAGGAGGATCAAATAAGGAGAGAACATAAAAAATCTCTCAAAAAATATCTCAAGACCAAGGAAGGACTACAATATAACAGAGATTCATATTATAAATAAAGGAAAATGAATTTATTATGGATTATCCTTTAAATTTATTTATTTTAATTAGTTTAATGTTGTCCTTGAAGTCCCTTGAGTCTATAAATATATTGTCCTTTATGTAAATTTGTAGGTGAATGAAGGACTGTAGGTGATAATAAAAAAGTGACTATAGGTCATAGTCAAAGAAGAGAGTTTGGAATGATTTCATTAGATTTGAAGGTTGTGAGCCATTATTATATTAGTTTTGGATGTATTTATTATATAAAGGCCTACATAGGAGTGATTAAGACATCCTTACATGGAGAACTCAGTAATAAGGGTTATCTCTGCCCTTATACCCTGTTTTACTTATGACAATCAAATCTGAAAGTGGAAGGTTGTTTCTCACAAAGTGGTGTATGAGTTTGGTGAATATAATTATATATAGTTTTATAATTTTCATTTATATGGAAGCTTAGTTGTTTTTTATATAGAATTTAATCGTATATAGTCAACACACAATCCTCTAGCTTAAAGAAACCCTGCTTATACAAATTAGCACTTTATTTACTTATTCCAAGACAAGAATGAATGCATAATAAAAAGAGGTGGAAAAGACATTTAGTTTTGTATGTTTTATAATTAATTAAAATGGGGTTAAATTCTTGATAATTATCATGGGAAATTATTTACAATCTATTGAAGGCATGTGACTTCTTGAAAACCCTGCATTGTCAACAAATTGCACCCAGTCCACTATACATTATTGTTCTTAAGCATTGATATGATTGAATTCAATGGAAAAAAAAATTGGAAAGTGTTTTGGGGTTATAAAAACACTCAATAAGGTTTTTGAGATAGTTGTTTTTATCTATAAGTAAGGTATGCTGATATTCTCATACTAAAACCTTACACAATCATGGAAAATAGGCAAAAACCCTATGTTTTGAATCACTTTAAGAATTCGAAGGCCAATAAAAGGTCCTAGGATATTGTATATGTTTAAGGACACTAAAAATACCTATTATTTTAAATTTTGTCCTTTTAACCTTTTCCAAACTCAAGATAATGAATTCTTTAGGTTCTTGAGCCTGTGTAGGAGATGAAAAACCCTAGACTAGGGTTTTGAGGTTTGAGGGAGTTTCAACACTTTAAAAAATATAAAAATTTGTAATCATACCTTATTTTATGTGATTATAATTAATAAATGGTTTTTAATTTTATTGGAGACCATACATTATGGTTTCTAGGGTTAGAGTGTGTGTAAGGGCTAATTAGGCATAGTTTGGAGAACATTTACAAAAGAAGTAATATGTAGGAGTGGAATCAGGTCATGAAAATTGATACACACCTCAAAGGAAATATAATGTGTATATAAATTTCTTTTTATATTTAGGGGATTTGATGAATTTCTCAAACTAAGATAAAATATCCAAAAAAAGGCTACAAGCCTTAAGAGACCAAAGGAGCCTTGTGTGTGGAATTGAAGGGTAAAGTGATTTATAGGAGTAAAAGGATGTTAATACTGATATAATATGATCATTTAATACCATTCATGAACAAATATTTAACCCTTATAACCTATGTCTAGTTTTGGTCCTGGAGACCCAAGAAACTTGCCTAGTAAAACGCCAATAAAGGTGAGAGAGGAAGTTGTGAAGAAAATGAATGTAATGAGGTAAGAGAATGAATGTGGGTGTCATGTGAAAGGTATAATTCCATAAATAATTACCTATAAATTTACAATAAATATAATCCACTCAAGGAGACTAACAAACATAGTGATAAACGAGAGTGAAACTAGGTTGGTGTAAGGATAATCAAGACAAACATAGAAAGTGAATGAATTATTTTTACATGACTAGAGCTAGTAATGATGTTTTGTAGACTTTTCCTCTTTACCTCTACATCATTTGGTATCAGAACAAGGTGATTTTGGTTTGATTTTGCTTTGAAGTCTTTAAAACTTGTTGATTTGAGATGAATGCATAATGCTACGAGATATGCATGAGAGATAACCTTGTAGGGTATTAAGGGAGAATAAAGTTAAAAATTTCATATTTTGAGGTCAAAATAGAAGAGTATAATATTGATAAATAGAAGATTATAAAGATCCAAATTCCTTTAAGAAGGACTAGAAGCTAGTCAAGAAAGGACTAGTGAAGGAGAAGTAGAGAGAGCCTTAGAAATCCAAGAGAGAAGAGAGAAAATAAGACTCAAATTGAGAGTCAAGGAGGATAAGGAGAGTTCCTAGATAGAGTATTAATAGAATATTAAATGCCCAATATAGGTCTAAGAGGCAAGATTTACAAGCTTGGTAAGAGGAAGGTCTATATAGACCTAGAAAATAAAGAAGAGGTGTGAAGATGGGTATAGAAAAAGAAGTGGAATACATGAGAAGAGAATTGGGGTAGAGTATATAGATGATAGATATCATGGTGAAGCTCTTGAGAGGATGAGGAATCCAATGGACTAGATGGAATATGAGAAGAAAGGTGAAGTAACCACTAGAGTCCCTTGTGAAAGAAAGAAGGCAAAAAATGAGTGTCTTGAGAGGTGAGACAAAGAAATAAATGACATCCAAAAGAGGCATAGGGATGAGATGATGCTAAGTGAGTAACAAGACAAAGAGATAGAGAACAGGGTTTTAATTGAGGATAACAAGAAGGATAGAGAAGTGCCAAGAATAACACATGAGAATGAAGATAAGAAGAAGAGATGGAGATTGTCTCTGCAAAAGACATTCAAAGAGACTATGTGGTCTCTTATTTTGTATGCTAACATTGATTTCAAGTTTATTTATGTAGGTATGAAGAAAGAATAGGTGAAGCCCAAGAATGAGGCCTCAAATTTGGTGAAGGATGGGGAAAAAACATCACCCATAAAGTGGGAAATGGATGACAAAGAAAGAAAATTTCTTGTAGAAGACAAAGTGATGAAAATTGAAGGCATCCCACATGTTGGAGATGAGATTGAAGAGGAATACTATGATGCATTGCCAAGTCTATCAGTTGAACCCAAGGAAATAGTTCACCAAGAAGACATGAAGGTCACCCATGAGGACATAAGCTTGTAGTAGTCATCTTTGGAGGTAAATGAGTGTTTGAACATTGATTTTGATTGCATCTATGATGAAGAAAAGGATAATATGTAGATTGGGAGAAATAATGACAAATTTAAGACCTCAATAAGAAAATAATGGAATGGATATGTTTAACCTAAGTGGATGAAACAAATAGGTATTGAGAAGGAAGGGATGAACCTCAAGCAATAGGTCAAACAAGACAAGATCATATGTGGAAAATAAGCACAAATGTGGAAACAAAGATCAAAAGGTAAAGAACACCAAGTTGATATGATAGATGACCAAGGCATGAAACATGAAAGAGATGAAATTAGAACCAAGTGGTAGCACAAGAAGGTACACAGAAGAAAATTGGTGTAAAAGAGCTTGAAAATAGTCCAAAAATATCATATTATAGGTGTATCCCAAGAAAGAATGAGGATTGAGGAAGAGTACAAGCCTACAAGGTAAATAAAAGACATAGTGCAAGTAAACCAAGTTAAAGAAGTGAATTTACATCCATGTAAAGAAGAAAATGAGTGAATATAAAAGGAGTGTTATCAAAGTTTGTTTTCAAATTTTGTTAATGATGATTCATGTGAATTAGAATCCAATGATGAAGACATCTTGTATATGGAAACCATTGCATTGATGAATGAATGTATAACAAGGCAAGATGATAATGAATCACCTCCATGAGTGATTTATAATAATGGTGTGAAAAATGAGGAGGTTGATATGTATTTCATAAATTAGGGGGTCCAAGGAAGAAACAAGGAATAACTTGCCCAAGGAAAGGAAGAACAAAGTGGACCAAGATTTGATGAGGATTATGAAGAGGGGAATGCACTTAATTTTCAAGAAGAGTTGGAGATGTTTGAATACATGTTTATACCATATAAGGGGATGAAATAAGGTGAAGTACAGGAGGCAAAATTCAAGGATGAACTCCAAGAAACATCAAGAGATGAGTAATAAAAAGAAGCACAAAGAGTTGTGCAAATAAGGCCACAAGAAAGCAAGAAAATGGAGTAAGAAGAAGGGAAAAAGGTGAGTTACTCAATTGGTCAAGATAAATATGAGTTTACATTTGATAAGCATGTTTATGGAAATTCAAAAGGGTGCCAAATAACATTGTACGATGTTGAGGATGAGAGGAACAAGAAGTTGCTCTTGCACAATGAGCAAGACCATAGGAAAAGGCATCAAAAAGAGAAGGAATGTGAATTAAAGGCAAAAAAAGAGAGTATATTGGAGAAAATGATAGATATTGATATGAATGAGAGGCCATTAGAGCCTAAGGAATAATAATCTAACATCAATAAGGATCAAGTGAAAATAATGAGGAATCAAGCTATAAAACAAGCATGAGGAAGAAGAATGAACACCAAATGGTTTCAGCTGAATATGATGAAGGGAAAATACACTTATACAAGAGAGAATATTTAGCAAGAAAAGAGGTACAACAATTGGAACACCTCATAAAGGTAGAAGTTACATGGACAAGAAGGTTGGACAAGGCCACAAGGAAAAAATGCAAGAGTTTAGCAAAGAAAAAGGAGAAATAAAGAAGGAACAATAGTACATTGAGTATGAAGGAACCTCAAATGTGGAATTGGAATGAAAGAAAGAAATTTGGTGGCACAAGTTTTCTCCCTCATGGGGAGTATGATTCAGGAGCATCAAGCTAGAAGACTTCATTTTTGGTGTTTTGTCAATAACTGGTCAAAGTTAGTCAATTTTTGGTGTAAAAGTGTTTGAGGGACCTCCTAAGGTCCATTTTTTGTCCTAGAGTCCATTTGGAGTCCTCAAGGTGTGTTTTATGTCTTCTAGGAGTTTTCCCTCCAAAACAAATAAAAATTCAAATATTTAAATTAAGTATATGAGGGTTAAATGTATGTAAGGAGTGATTAGATAACTAAAGTGGGGTTAGTAGGTCCACTCAAAGAATGATATGAAGGTTTGAATGATTATTCATTAAGTGTAGTCATGTGAACTAATGTAAACACACTTGTACGTTGAGTTGGTTATGACAAGCAAGTTAGAGTAACCACCCAAAACCAATGTTGAAGTTGAACAGGAAAGTATTTGGTAAGATTTGTAGGGAATAGGGAGAGAAGAGATGAGAGAGAGGTATTCAAGAATAAGGAGGAGGATCAACGAAGGATAGAACATATAAAACCTCTCAAAAAAGATCTCAAGTCCAAAGAAGGGCTATAATGTAACAAAGATTCATACTATGAATAAAGGAAAGTTACTTTTTTGTGGATTATCCTTTAAATGTATGTATTTTATTTAGTTTCATGTTGTCCTTTAATGCCCTTGAGGCCATATATATGTTGTACTTTGTGTAAAGTTGCAAGTGAATGAAGGACTATAGATGATAATCAAAAAGTGACTATAGGTCACAGTCAAAGAAGAGAGTTTGGAATGATTTAATTATATTGGGAGGTTATGAACCATTATGTTATTTTTTTTGGATGTATTTAATCTAGACAGGCTTACATAAAACTAAGTAAGACATCCTTACATGAAGAACTCAACAATAAGGGTTGCCTCTGCCCTTATACCCTATTTTACTTATGACAGTCAAATATGAAAGTGAAAGGTTATTTATCACAAAGTGGTGTATGAGTTTGGTTAAGATAATGCTATATATATTGAGAATTTTAATTGAGATTTAAGTTTATTTATTGTTTATACATAAGGTAATGGTAGAGAATCAACACACAATCCTCTAGCTTAAAGAAACCCTGCATGTACAAGTTATTACTTTGTTTACTTGTTCCAAGACAAGAATGAATGCATAAGAAAAAGAGGTGGAAAATAAATTTAGTTTTGTATTTTTTATCATTAATTAAAATTAGGTTAAATTCTTGAGATTTTTCATGGGAAAGCATTTACAATCTATTGAAGGCATGTGACTTCTTGAAAGCCCTCTACTATCAACAAGTTACACATAGTCCACTGTACATTATTGTTCTTAAGCATTGATATGATGGAAGCGAAGGGAAAACCTAAATTTGAAGATGTTTTGGGGTTATAAAAACATTTAAGAAGGTTTTTGAGATAGTTGGTGTGACCTATAATTAAGGTATTATGATATTCTCATCCTAAAACCTTACACAATCATGGAAAATAGGTAGAAACCCTGTGTTTTGAGTCATTTTAAGAATTTTAAGGATAATAAAAGGTCATAGGCTATTTGATAAGTGTAAGGACACTAAAAAATACCTATTGGTGGAAATTTGGACCTTTGAACCTTTGCCAAACTCAAGATAATGAATTCTTTAGGCTCTCAAGCTTGTGTAGGAGAGGAAAAACCCTAGAGTAGGGTTTTGAGGTTTGAGGGAGTTTCCCACCCTAAAAAATATAAAAATTCATAATCCTACCTTATTTTATATGAGGATAATGAATAAATAGGTTTTAGTTTTAGAGATTGTATAGTATGGTTTCTAGGGTTGGAGTGTGTGCAAGGGCTAATTAGGCCTAGTTTGGAGAACATTTACAAAGGAAGTGATAGTTAGGAGTGGAATAAGGTCATGAAAATTGATAAAAAATTAAAATGAGATAGAGGATGGATATAAATGGACTTATATCTTTATGGGAGTTGATGTATTTCTCAAACCAAGATAAAATGTCCAAAAAGGCTATAAGCCTTATGAGACCAAAAAAGCCTTGTGTGTAGAATTGAAGGTTAAAGTGAGATAAAAGAGATAAATTAGGTTAATGATGATGTAATATGATAATTTAATACCATTAATGAACAAATATTAAACACTTGTAACCTATGTCTAGTTTTGGTCCTTAAGACCTAAGAAACTTGCCTAGTGAAAAGCTAGTGAAGGTGTGAGAGGAAGTTGTGAAGAAAATGAATGTAATGAGGTAAGATAATGAATATGGGTGTCATGTGAAATTTATAATGTCATAAAAAGGTACCTATAAATGTATAAGAAATAGAATCCACTCAAGGAGACTAACAAAGATAGTGATAAAAGAGAATGAAACTAGGTTGGTGTAAGGATAATCAAGACAAGCATAGCAAGTGAATGAATTATTTTGACAAGACCAAAGCCAATAATGATGTTTTGTAGATTTATCCTCTTTATCTCTACATCAAAAATCTAATAATTAATGAAACATGCCCAAGAGAGATCTATCTATATTATTGACTTTATACGTTTGAGAAAACGTGTATGTCAATCTTTAGATATATTATACACATCGAATGGAAGCTTTCACTGACCTATTTTTAGAATTTGTAAAAATTTGATAGATTTTCAAAATACCAAGAGTTATTTGAAATTAAATATCAATGATCATCTTTGTGTTTTGGTAAATGACATCGAGATCCCAATGCACAATTGCTATAGAAGACTTGAAGTTGTGGGAGTTGAACCTAAATATGTACCTATAACATGTTTACTATATGATACTATTTTATCTAAAACGTGAATTAAATCAGGCCAAATATTGTAAAGTTTATCTGATAAGATCAGAGATTGTTTTTAAAGTGATGAGTTGTTGGAGGGCATGGGAGTTGTGAATCCCATTTATTTTGAATAGTACAACTTCTATAACCATTGAATATTTAAGGCTAACTGCTATGCTTGAAGGTGACCACAACACATTTATAATCACAAAATTATAAACCAAGAGTTTTTCAAACATAGTGTAAAAAATATTATATCTTTGCCCCTATAAATTAATAATTATTTAAATAGTAAATTAAAAATCCAAAGTATTAATTAATTAATTACTACAAAATATTTACAATTCAAAGCACAATACATTTAAACGTAAGTGTTTAATAGTTATCAATCATTTTGAACATTGCCTCCACAATAGTTAAGACTAAAGAATATTTAAATAATACATTTAACGTAGACTTTTTCAAATAGTACAATTACTATAATAATATAACCATTCAATATTTAAGGCTAACTACAATGAAATACAACACATTTAAAATCATTAAATTACAAACCAAGAGTGTTCAAAAGTATTAATTAATTAAATACTAAAGTATTAATTAAATACTACAAATCATTTACAATACATACCATAATATATATAAACATAAGTTAATTTAGATCATTTAGTTCATAAAATCAATAATCACTAAAGTATTGATTAAATACTACACTACTATATCTCCATAAAATATTTAAGCTTGACTACAATACATTAAAAATATTAAAATTATATACCAAGAGTATTTGAAACAAGTGTAAAATATCATTGACATGATAAAATGTATTGAATAAAACAAGTGTTTTTCAAATATTATAAAGTGTTTTTGAAACAAACATAATATAAATCATTGTCTTGTAACTTTTTAAAATAAACTAACATTTTTCTATAATAGAATCTCCACCCACTTGATGTTTGCCATTGCCCTCCATTGAAACCCCATTCTCTTGACTTGCCTATGTGCCCTCCATGATAAATCCTTCCTTAAGAAGATCCTCTATAGTAGAATTGATATTTACAAGATTTTCTCTCTCCTCATTCACTGCATCACCAACTGAAATAATACTTGGATCTGCATTTATTTTTTGCTTCAATAAAATGTATGGATCCATCCCATGCTGTTTAATATTTTTTTTCAAAGTGTTGTTCTATTTATTTAATAGGACAAGCTTTTCCTTGAATGAAATCATTGAGGTTATACTTTTGCGGGCATTTTTCAAATGCACATTAAGAAGTTGTGCTTCTTTCTTCAAATTTTCATATTTTTCCTACAATTAACAAATAATAAATAAGACTCAATTACATAAAATGTATAATAACTAAAATACATGTTAGAAATAATGAAAACTTACCACAACTTTTTCTTTCTCTGCTTACGCAATGATGACAAGGTTTATATCTTAAGCCCATTTATTAAAATAGGCCTAGGATTTTCCATTTAAAATTTCCAATTTGCTTATCATAATTCCTAAAAAAATATCATTGTAAACATTGTTAACATAAATTAACCTATATTGAACTTGATTGAATAAAGCATCAATCTTTGAGGGTTCATTTTGAATAAGTGAAAACAAATTAACTCTTTGGGAGTGATTGTGATAATGGGCATTGATTTCTTTGATCAATGATTTTGCCCTTATCTCCCATTATTTTAAAGTATTAAACTCATCAATTACACTCTCTTTCAGATTAATAAGTATATTTTATAAAATTAAATTATCCAATGAAAAATTAGTTATGGAATCATCAATCATATTCAAATTATCAGTGGTGGGTAGGGTAGATGGGGAAGATGTAGAAGGCACTTCTATTGAAGGCACATTATCAACTTAAATAAAATCATATGGATTGAATCCACCAGTAGTCAAGGCCCTACTTTTTATCCCAAGATACTCTTCATCTAGATCAATATGCTCCAAATATGTAAGACTCTATGCACTAGAAACACCACTAAGAGAGAAATTTGAAAATTAAAAAATTTGTAGGTTTCCTCTACTTTGTGCAGGGAGGGAGATATTCTTTCCTCTTCTCTAAGTTTGGATGGGTGGTGGGGGTGGTGGAATACTTATTTGTCTCCTCACAGATGTAGGGTGACATGCAAAACAAAAAATTATTCAAAAATGGAAATTTCAAAAACATAAATTAATGCAAATTCAAAATGAAATAATTGTTACGTGTACTCAGGGAGATTGCCTCTTCCTTTTTGATTGTTCTAGTGGGAGTGTAGTGGTGGTTTCACCTAAAAAAAGAGTAAATTATCTAGTTAGTAAACTACCTAATTGTAAAAAACTTCAATTTAAAAAAAAAATGTAAGGTGGCAAACATTGAATGCATTGTTGGGAAGAATCCTCAGTGGCAACGGTTCGAGAGTTAAATGCAAAAAAGAAATAAATTGATAAAATAATATGAAAAATAATTTTTACATTAAATAATAAAATAAATAAATAATCAAGGAAATTTGGGAGAACCTACAAACATAGATGATACATAATTAGTTCTTGTATGTTTAGAAATTTGAATTAAATTAAACGAAGACTCCATAGACTCGATATCTCTAGAGCCCTTAGGAACACACTGACCTTTTGATACCACTTATTTTATTGTACCATATGCACACATTTTTACCTATAATAACTAACAAGACAAGAATTTTTAAAATTTTAAATATGTATAAAGCATCAGAGGTGATTATTTTAAAAACTAAACTTACCTCCTATTCATTGATAGACAAAGAATTAGCTATCATTTTTGTATGGAGGGTAGTGGGAATTGTTGCATTCTTTATATCATATAAGGCCTCATAATATAAGGCCAAAATATAATTGGAGGAAGAAATGGTGGAATTTTCCTTGGAAAAAGCATGATTTAACTCAGCCCTAACCTTGTTGGATATAACTATGCACCAGTCATATTTCACTACTAACAGAGAATGAAGAATGTAGTAAATAGCCTATAAGGGAATGTCCATTAGTCTTGCTTTAAAAATTATTCTAGCTTGGAATAAATGTACAATATATTTTAGAAATGGATTATATATTTTTTCAATATGGATTCCCCTTCTGAGCTGACTATCTACAATGAAAGTAGAAAACATGCAATTAGGACATCAAAATAATAATAATGATTTAAAAATAATAAAAAATAATGTTAATATCATTAGTTAAATTAGAAATTACTAGTTGGGTCTATGGCCAAGTTGTATACAAACTCTAAATACTTTGTCTTTATCAAATAATAGAACCTTGTGTTAGGAGGCCCCTTATCCAACGGTAGCACAATTGATTACTTATATATGAGCAATTGAACATGGAAATTATACCAGAATGATTAAGAAACTAGAAACATGAGACAGCAAAGAATTTGAGAGACAATACACACAATTGTATTAGATAATACTAGAAGAAAATACAAATAAGGAAGATGCCACTTCTCCCTCCACCTCAAAGGCTTGCCACACCTCAAGACCTTCTTCCCTCTCTCTCTTGCTCAACACAAAACCAACTCTAAAACCTAAGTTACAATCCCTCCTTGAATGCTATAGCTGATCTCCTTGACCTTACACCTGTAGATCTCCTTGACCTTGCTTGCTTCAATGCTCTTGCTTGATCAATATGATGATTACAATACATGCCTCATGGTTCTTTAAATAGAATCCCATGGTTACAAAAATAGACCTCTAACTACTAAAATTAGACACACAGCTCGCGACTTAAAATAGTCTCTTAGCATGCAAACACTCGGTTTAACTAACTGATTGTTCGTAAACAACAGTTCTGGACCGCACAGGCGACCGACATCGGTCCCTGCTTGTCTGGTGCTACCGACGTCGGCTGACTCTCTACCATCACCGGTCTCCTTCTCCACTGCATCTGACCGACGTCGGTCATACTGTCGATGCCGGTGGCTCTGGTTCTTCAGCATCCTTTCTTCATGTGTGTGCAAACAGTTGAAGCTTTTAGCTCCACACCCTAACAATCTCCCACTTGGAGATAAACAACTGCAACCTGTACCTGTACCTGTACACCATCTATTTTGTTCCTTTGGCCCTGTATCCCTCTTCAAAGTCACCCTTGAAGACCAACCACCACGCAAACCTGTGATGCTATATCTGTCACCTATGCCACAAGAACTTTGCTGCTCCCAAGTTCTTCATGACATACTTCTGAACCAACTCTACCCTTAGCTCAAAAAACTCCTTGTATATGCAACCCTGCAAAAAGTAACACAATACAGTAACAAGATAATGTAGCTAATATTATCCAACCTAGTAAAGATAAAATACAATGGTCAAACCTCCATTGCCCTGCAGCTAACTCAAGACCATATACCATAGCCTTCTGTCTCAGATGTCCATCCACTCTCTTCTCTAAAACGGGAATCCATCCCTCTATATCCAGCTGACAACTCCACCAACAAGTACCTGTTTGGCTCTAATCCAAGGACTCACACTCCTCATCCATGTCAAGCTCCCACTGTTTCTGGATTCTACCTGCATTACTTCCTCCATCTTCCTAGTTCTTGATAAATAGTAAGCAATATAAAGAAGGTGAACAACGAATATGAGGTTCACATACCTTTTCTGACCTCTGTATGGGTGTTTGAGACTCATAGATCCACCCAACATCCGTTCCAGTGACCGATCTCGGCCAACTCCTAGTCTGCTCCCGACCGATGTCGGTTCCCTACATTGATCCTGACTGCCGACGTCGTTACCCCTGGCCAACATCGGTGTCCACCCTACCGACGTCGGTCCTGATGACCAACATCAGACTTCTCCTGTCCGACCTACCGACCCTGCTGGTCTGCACATGATCGAAGCCAGTGTCTGGATGATCGACGTCGGTTCCAAGTAACCGACATCGGTGCCTGTGTGTTCCCGTGAGTGATGAATTATTCATCTGCAAGCTCTTCTTGGATCAAATCTATATCCATGCTGCCCTGCTCAGATTTATTTACTGCCTGTAACTGTTCTAAGGCCTTCATCTCCTCCAAAAACACCAAGACATCCCTGTTCTTGTCAAAAGCCTCAAATTTCCTTTTCCTGCAATGAATTCTATCCATGCCTTCTGAATTTGAACACATACCTTTTGAGTCAAGAACTTCCATTCCCTTCTTGTTCATGTGACCCTGCCTAATAGACCACATCTTCGAATCTGCACCAGAAGTGGAATCAGTAGTACAAGTAGATAGATAAAGAGAACCTACTTTCTTACCTCTTGCTAAAACAAGTGCTCCCTTGGTAACCTTCCAAGAATCCACTATGAGGGTTATTGTGCATCCCTCATCTCCCAACCTTCCTACAGAAATCAGACTCTGCTTCAGAATTGGAACATGCATGACCTCCTTCAACACCCATGTGTTGTCAATCTGCAATCTCAGCTGCACTTTCCCTTTGCCAACTATATGACAAGGCGTACCATCCCCTAAATAAAGAACTCCAAAATCTCCCTGTTCATACTCATGAAACAAATCTCTGTTTGGGGATGCATGAAAAGATGAACCAGAATCTAATATCCATGATCCTACGTGACTATCCAAAGAAAGTATGGGAGCATCCTGTACCACAATATTTGCATCCTTTGCTTCTTCCATACCTGTATGTTGATTCTCTTTATCTCTCAACCAACACTCCTTTGTATGTCCTTTCTTTCCACAAAACCAACAGGTAATACCTTTAGACTCGGATCTCCTTCCCGACCTTGATTTCCCTTGCTCAATCTTCTCCTTTTGCCTTCCTCTACTTTCCGCACTTAGAGCGTTCCCTGACGATTCACCTGTGCTTCTCCTACGTATTTCTTCATTCAAAATCACACTCACAACATCATCAACCTTTAAGATTTTAGAAGCAGATGCAGAGTTACTTACTGCCATAACCATACCGTCCCAACTTTCAGGCAAAGAACATAATATCAAGAGAGCCTTTACCTCATCATCAAAAACAATGTTGACTGAAGCTAATTGGTTTACCAAACCATGGAAATCACTGAGATGAGTATGTACCGAACCTCCTTCCTGCATTTGTAAAGTAAATAGCTGCTTCATAAGGTATACCTTATTAGAAGCCGAGGGTTTTTCGTATAAATTTGCCAAGGACTTTATCAACTCTTTCATTGTTTTGCACTGTGATAAGCTGAAAATCACAGAAGCTCCAAGACTCAACCTTATGGAACCAAGAGCCTTCCGATCAAGAATACTCCATTCTTCATCCTTCATATCTGTGGGCTTGCATGCAACCCCACCCAATGGTAAGTACAGATCCTTCTGATACAGATAGTCCTCAATCTGCATCCTCTAGTGTTGATAATTCTTACCGTTAAACTTCTCCATTCGTAGCTTGCTTTCTTCTACCATTGCTGAACTCCCACTCAATCAGAAAACCCTGTGAATGACCTGTAATCAAAAACAATAACCTGCTTCCTGCAAACCGTAGCTCTGATACCAACTGTTAGGAGGCCCCTTATCCAACGGTAGCACAATTGATTACTTATATATGAGCAATTGAACATGGAAATTATACCAAAATGATTAAGAAACTAGAAACATGAGACAGCAAAGAATTTGAGAGACAATACACACAATTGTATTAGATAATACTAGAAGAAAATACAAATAAGGAAGATGCCACTTCTCCCTCCACCTCAAAGGCTTGCCACACCTCAAGACCTTCTTCCCTCTCTCTCTTGCTCAACACAAAACCAACTCTAAAACCTGAGTTACAATCCCTCCTTGAATGCTATAGCTGATCTCCTTGACCTTGCACCTGTAGATCTCCTTGACCTTGCTTGCTTCAATGCTCTTGCTTGATCAATATGATGATTACAATACATGCCTCATGGTTCTTTAAATAGAATCCCATGGTTACAAAAATAGACCTCTAACTACTAAAATTAGACACACAGCTCGCGACTTAAAATAGTCTCTTAGCATGCAAACACTCGGTTTAACTAATTGACTATTCGTAAATAGCAGTTCTGGACCGCACAGGCGACTGACGTCGGTCCCTGCTTGTCTGGTGCTGCCGACGTCGACCGACTCTCTGCCGTCGCCAGTCTCCTTCTCCACTACATCTGACCGATGTCGGTCATACTGCCGACGCCGGTGGCTCTGGTTCTTCAGCATCCTTTCTTCATGTGTGTGCAAACAGTTGAAGCTTTTAGCTCCACACCCTAACACCTTGCTATTGATAGGGTTTGCATTACAATGTGGAAGGCCTACTAAATTGTGGATATCTAATGGAGAGGTGCCAAATAATATGGATTTAGTGTTAAAACAGACATGGAATTAGGTATTAGTATGGTTATAATAAGAAACTATAGATCACATTAGGATATGGTTGATAGTGGTGTCATATTGAGTCATTTCTACCATGCCTCAGAGTTTGCATGAATCTATCGAATCTACATAGGATTCTAGCTGCTCCACCAACTTGAGGAAGTTTAGACACAATAGATTTTTGAAAATGATGTTTTATATGACACCTATTTGAGTTTATGTGGATTCAAAATCCATTATTATTTCTCTTAAGAGTTTTAAGTTAAGTCTGAAGAAAGAGGGACAATACAAACTTGAGAATAAAGTGTGAAAATAAGGGCCATGGGGGTATTTACAATCTATAAGGGGAAATGGAAGTAACTGATTCATATGACTGACAAGATTTGGTAATGTTTTAGTATGTTATCACTTGATAAAAAGAGACATGATGAGGGGAGATAGCATGCTACCACCTGATAGCATACATCCAGACAACAATAACATGCCACTTGGTAGTACATGCATGTTGCTACCTGATTGCATAATATCGACCAATAGTGGTAACATAGTGTTAAGTGATAGCATAATGCTAATTAATAATGGATAAATAGTGCTATTCAACTCTATATTGTTGCTCAACACTATGTTATCACCTGACAACATGCTATCGCTCAATAGTATAATGTCGAGTGGCATCACAAAGTCGAGTGGCAGCACAATGTCAAGTGGCAACACAGTGTTGAATAATAGCATAGTACTGAGTAGTAACATAATATTGTCACCTAAAAATAGGCTACCACTTAAAAACATAATGCTAAGTGGCAATATAGTGCTAAACAATAATATAGTGTTGAGCGGCAACATAGTGTTATCACCCAACAACATGCTATCACCTGACAACATGGTGTCGCATGTTAGCATACTACCACATAGCAATATGCTGATGCATGATAACATGCTACTATCCAAAAACATATTATTGAGTGACATCATATCACTATCACCTGATGGCATGTTTTTATCTAGTAGTAAATGTCGATCGATAGTAAATCACTATCTTGTCATTCGATAGAATGTTGTTGAGTGGTTATATGGAAAAAAATAAGGCAATTTTTTTCTTAGATATAATCAAATTTTCTAAGAATACGAATTTGATTTTCCTAAACAAACCTAAAAGGGTTTCTGATATGGGCTCTTAAAATTAATCTTGGCATAATCCAATGCCAAAAAAATAAGAGGCTATTACAAATAAAAAATTGAACCATGTCAACTAAATTCAGAGTGTAATGTAGTGCAAGAACAAAATTAAATCAAATTCAATAAATAGTTCAATTCATCACATGCATATTATCTTAGTCAAATTCATATTCCAATCAAGTGCATAAATAGTACGAAATGAATGCATGTTTAAGGCCAATCTAAATATAAAACTTAAACCCTTTCAAAATAGAATGTGCTTCAATTCAAATACCAAACCTTTACATCACTATAAATCAATACTCAAATAATAATAAAAATTAAAATTGAAAAGAAAAAAAATCAATTCAATCTAATACTAATCCTAAGCCTAATACATTATATTCTAGCTTAAGAGAGTATAAAACCAAGCCATGTTAATACCTAGCATAATGTAGTATACAAGATTTACTTAGGGAAAAATTAATAAGAAATATTTAGGTTTTGAGATTAATTTATTTCATAGTGTAATAATAAATAGGTTTTTTTAGAATCGACTTGTAACAAAGTTATTCTTCGATATTATGGATATCACTACTAGATCCATCTTTAGCAAAGAGAATATTGAAATTTAGTAATAAATAATACTTGGCTTCAATATTATTTTCCTTGAAGATATATCCAGTAGTGAGATCTAAAACATCATAAAATAACTTTGTTACGCAACAGATTCTAGAAGAACCCTATTTAATAAATATTTACACTATTTAAAGTATGTACCCAAACCAAATTGGTGTGGAATATTAGTTCAATTTTAAAATTGCATAAAAAATATTGAGATGACCTAAAATATTCTCAGATGGCCTAATCCAATCCAAAATTAGCCGAGCCAAAGTCTAATGCAACACAAACATAGTACCTCAAACTAATGTAAGAATAAAACATAATACATTACATAGTGAGTAATCAAAAAAATATGTAGTTAATGAACAATCTAATCCATAAATGGTTAAATCCAATCCAAAATGGCCTAATGTAGCATATATATAGTAGCTAAAAACAATTCAAGCTCAAATACCAATACAAAATAAAGCAACCCAAAATAATATAAATTGGAGGCATAATCCAATTTGAAAATGGTCTAATCCATCACACAATGTAGTATTAACATGGCACCTAAAAATAAAATTTAAAATAATAATAAGGATTAATATAATTTAAAGTGAATACCCAAATCAATTTGAAATATATGTCTAATGCAATCCTAAATCAGTTTAATCCAATCCTCAAACAATTCAAATCAAAATGAATATCTTCTCCAACAAAAAATTAATCTCCAAACAAATACAAATCCAAAGTGAAATGAATACAAACCTTCAAATTTTTTTCATTTATTTCCCAAATGGGCATGTGTAAATGCTGCATTGAAACTAATAATAAATCTTAAAATCTTGTATTCAATGCTATTAATTTTGAAAGAGCTTGTAAAATGAATTGCCAATGCCAATCTGGTATTGTATTAAATAATAAATGTAAATAAAAATATACAAATTTTAATTAGAATATGTTGTATTCCAATTTAAGAGAACATAAGATCAAGCCATGCCAATACCTATCCTAATGCAATGCACAAACATAACCCAAGGAAAAATGCAAGAATACATATTTACAATGTTCAAATCATGTACCCAAACTAGCTTGACATGGAGGATTAACCCAATCCCAAAATGGCCTTTTAATGCCTCTTGTAGTAGTGCAAGCACAATACCTAAAAGTGATGTAAGAATAAATCTTGATACATTATAAAATGCCTAATTAAAATAATATGTAGTTGGAGGTTAATCTATTCTACAAATAATCACATCCGATCTAAAAAATTCTTAATGTAGCATAAATATAATAGCTAAAAACAATACAAGATGGAAACACAATACAATTAAAGTGAAAACCCCCCAAAAATTAATTATAGGATCAATCTAATTTGAAAATGGTCTAGTTGGATTTGAAATGGAATAATTCATTGTCTAATGCAATATAAACATAATACCTAGTAATAATTCAAGAACAAAAACTTAGCAAAGTAAAAATTGAGTACCCAAAACAATATAAAGAAGAAGACTAATGCATTATAAAAATAACAAAATACATTATTCATATGGTACCAAAAAATAATGCAAGAACAAATTTTAATAGTATAGAGTTTCAAAAATAATACGAATTTAATGATTAGTCTAATTTGAAAATGGTCTAATTAGATAGATAATGTAGCACAAAACATGGTAACTAAAACCAATGCAATGTAATGAAATCAATTCACCAATAAAGTATAATAATAATAATAATAATAATAATAATAATAATAATAATAATAATAATAATAATAATAATAATAATAATAATAATAATAATAATAATAATAGAGTAGAATATATGAATATATGACAAGCCACTTTGAGGGGCCAACCTCCACAACCTTACAATAAGAACAAAATTCAAAATATGATGATCAAGCACTAATTAGTACCTCCTATTTATAGTATTTATGCCATGGTTACTACATAGGAAGACATAACTAAACAAATGAGATCATAGAGAAATTTAATATGATAAGGAAGGGTTTACGTAAGCCACAAGTTGGCCACACATATCCCCATACAAACTATAGGTTAAGGGCATAACATGCTCCTCTCATTTAAAACAATGTTACCCTTAATGCTGAATCAAATATGGATGATTATATAAGAATTATTCATCCTACCACATTGCATATTCATAGTTCATGTTTTTCTACTTGATCAAATACTCCTTAAACTCTCTTGTTATCAACCTTCTAGTTCATATGTGAAGGATCTCCTCAGGTTATGGAATGACTTAGCCTTATTCATCTAGTTATGGTAACTTAGTCTAGGTATAAACTCTTTATCTAATTAACTTATTCAAATAAGATACATGAAATATAGGATGTATACGAGTGGACTAGGGTATCTCCAACTTGTGTGCAACACTGCCAATTTTGTATAGGATCTTGTAAGGACCATAATACTTAGGAGAAAGTTTATTATCCATTTTATATTGTTTAATATAAATTTTCTAATAGGGTTTTAATTAAAAATATACTCAATCTCGAATATCAAAATTCCTCTTACTATGGTGTTGATCCATGGAACATCCTCCCACCTATGGCTAAGAATGGATAAAGACTACAACGAACTTGGTGTATTGATTTTTTCACCCTTATTTTGTTTACACAGCATGCATTCAATCATAAATTCCTATATACCCCCTTGAGTCCTTCCCAAAATAAATTATGCTTGATTATATGATAGGTTTTCAAAAATAATGAGTACCATTATTGCAGATGCATGAAACTCCTTAAGGATCTTGTGCTTGAGGATAAAAATCTTACCTAGGTGTAATTGATATTTATACCATAATGCATTCACTTTCCAATAAAGTTTATCATAAGCACCAAAACCATGTTAAAAGGTTTGAATCAAGATCTAAGTATCCCTACCATTATCCCATTTTGATCTTGCCTTGTCCAACCAATCTGCTTGTCAAATGGTTATTGCACATAATAATGATTCAATGGAGTAATCCTTCTTTGATAGTGCATCTGTTACAACATTATCTTCTCCTTTGTTATAGATTAATTTAAATTAATATCCAAACATTTTAGTCAACCATTTTCACTTTTATTCTAATGATAATCATTGTTTTAAAAAATATTTTAGACTATCATGATCAGTCTTTAAACCTTAAAGTGTCTACCCATCAGATAAGGTCTCTGTTGTTTGACAACATGAATAATAAGTATCATCTATTTATCATAGATAGGATTTATCTTGTTTTGACTAATCTCAAATGCAAATTTCTTCCTTCCTACATGAGTACTACCCCCATGCCATACCCTAATGATTTGTATTCAAAATTAAAGTTTTAGAAAAATTAGGGTTAGCTAAAAATTGAGTGGTGCACATAGCCTCATTCAAATTTTCAAAGGCTTCGGTAGCTATTTCATTCTAATAGGAGTCTTTCAAAAAAATTATGATGGTTCTACTATGCTACCATAATTTTTCATAAATATATGATAGTAAACTGATAGCCCAAAAAAACCTTGGAGATGATTAAGGGTTTTGGTCAATGATCACTCCATCATAGATTTAATATTAATAAGGTCTAATTTTAATCCCTCATGTGAAAAAATATGACCCCAAAACTCCACCTCTTGGAATCCAAAAACACATTGAAGGTTTTCAATAAATCTAATATTATTCCTGAACTAACAGTACATGCTACACATGTTGTAAATGTTCTTCCCAAGTTTTTATATATATTAGGATGTCATATAAAAACACAAAGATAAATTTCCTTATAAAAATGCCTAAAAATAGTGTTCATAAAACTCTAAATGTAAATGATGCATTTGTGAGACCAAAAGACATGACAAAAAACTCGTAATGGCCCTCATGAGTTTTGAAATTTATTTCATGAATATCCTCATCTCTAATCCAAATTTTATGGTATCCAGAACAAAGATACATTTTTGTAAAATAAAAAACACCATGTAGTTGATCTATCAAATTACAAATTACTAAAATAGGGAACTTATCTTTGATAGTGTATTTGTTGAGTTTTCTATAATCTCTAGGCACATCCTCCAAGTGTCATCTTTCTTATGTATCATGACCATTGGGAACAAATATTCACTTTGGCTATGTCTAATAATATCGACCCCCAATATCTCATGTACCATTTTTTCAATTTCACTCTTCTAGGCATATGGATAGTTGTACATGATATGATGTTTGGTGGTTGACTCCCTGGAAGTAGTCCTTTTGGCATGGGACTAAAAATAGTTGGGTGGTCATTAATAATCATCTTTAGCTCAAGATGTGTAGATGCCTTTGTTCATTAAACTCCAATAGAAACCAATCTGGTTACAAATCCTTAAACCCCTTTTTTAAGAATCTTCATCATTTGATGTGAACTAACCAATTATGGATATTTTAATTGTAGTAAGTGTAGTTCATTTGTATTACCTTTAGAATGAAAATGCATGAATAGTTACTCAAAATTAATATATTGAATTAATTTTTTTACTCTATTAATTTTCTCATTAGTAAATTTAAATTCATATGTGAAGGTTTTAATTTTTTATAGACTCATAAAGTTATGCTATTGCATAGGTATGCATATATTTCATTGAGTTGTATCAAATACTATGCCAAAATGGCATAAAAAATAGATAGATAATTTAAATTTGTAGTTATTGATGCAATTTAAATGGTGGATAATAATATTTAATCTAAATAGTTAATCATCTCCTAAATAATTTCAAGTTTTTCTTATTCTTATCTATCCTTCCTCTTACAATCCTCACCCACATTAGTAGCCATAACCTCTTTTTTAAAACACACTCAAACTCAACCTCAGTCTTCTCCTCTCCGAACTGATTATCCTTCAACATCACAAAATCCTCATGTTCCTCATCCACTACCTCTTTTACATCCTCATCCTTAGAATTTTAAATAGTACAAGCCCTTTTTTTATTTGTAGGAGGTTTAGATAGGGTGGAAGTAGGGGATTTTGAGGGAATATTAATGGTTATGGATTTATGAGTAAAATATTTGCCCTTAAATTTTTAAATTATTTTACCTTTCCCCAATGAATCAACCAAATTAAAATCAATAGAAGGACCCACCCCTAGGTACTTATCATAGCCATATAAAATAAATATGAGGGCTTGATGCTTGGGTAATGGGGTTTTCCATAACTGAACTTTATTAATGTAAAGCTCAAGAGACTTTAATAGAAAAAGGAAAACTTATAGGAACATTGTGCTTGAAATGGTTCAAGAGTGAAAAATGGTAGGAGAATACCACATCATACCTCCTTTCCAATGTTAGGTACTTCATAATATACCTCACAACTTCATGTTATGTCTTTGGAAATAACTGCCGAAGATAACCACCTTAAAAAGGAATCATGTCTTTACCTAGCTCCAAAAACTACTTCATCTCCTCCATTTTCTCCCTCTTGTTATTAAAATACTTCATCCTACTAATACTAATCCCAATAACATGATAAATAAGGTATTTCATTAAAAAAAAATTGTAAAATCCCTCACAGTCACCATTATGGCATTCTAACCTTTATTAAAATCAATAGAAAGGTGGTGTTGTAGAAAAGTTCACTAGGTTGGCTTTTGCACTTGCTCATGCATTTAGCTATCAAACCAAGCTGGTTTTAGAACAACATTAGGTGAAAAAATAGAAGGGTATGGTGCACAAAATTTAACATGTTATTGCACTAGCATCAATTTCACACAAGGCATAAGCCTTGTGCACTCACTTGAAGTGTAACAATGAAGGGACCGGGCCTGCATCAGGGTAGTTGCAACATGATGCAACTCAAGGTTCAAAGGGACTCAATCATGGGAAAGATGGGTTTAGGTGGCCTCTCAGTGCTAGATTATTCATAGGGAGTTTGAGTGTTAAGTTTAGGGTTTTTACATGGGAATGCCTTAGATTTGAATTTAGGTTAAAATTGGTGAAATTAGAGAATTGGGGTGGATTGAAAAGATAGGTAGAGTATGGAAATGTAGTGTAAATTCATTTTAGTTTTGAAATTTTAAATGTAGGTGTGTATTTTGGGATGGTTAGGACATAGAGGGTCACATCTTGATGACATGTAGTGATTGTTGATGATCACCTCGACTGTCAACAGTCGAGTTCAAGTCAAAAAGTGCTGAGGGGACCATCGATGGTTAAGAGAACCATCAATGGTTAGCCCCTAGTGCTAAATAGAAGGATCCTAAGTGTGAAATAGGGGGTCAATATGAGAATTAAGAGGCAACATAGGGTGTTTATGCCTTGAGGATGCTTAGAATTATTAAGATAAGATATAGTAGAATGTAAAATAGGATTATAGCTTAGGTGAATACTCATTGATAGGAGAAGTGGTAAAGATAATTATGTTTGTAAATATACTAAGATGATAGAATTAATAGATAGTGGCTTTAGGCATATGTGTTTAATATTTTCAACAAAATGTAGGCCCGAGAGTAGATTCAGCTGAGGGATCATGTTCCCATACTCTTTGTGTGGGTATGAGATGTGATAAGTGATGAGGAATGGAGACACATGGAAGCCATAAGCTTAGGTTTAGTATGACATTATCATCACATGGTCTGAGGTCCTAGGATGTTGGTGGCACTAATCAAGAGATGGGACCCAATGACCAACATGTTTTAATTGCTAACAAGTGAGGTCATGATACTATTAGAGGATGTTGTAAGGATCACTCGATTACCCATCCATGAAGATTTAATATACCATATAGAGAGCAAGGAGTAGGATTACTATATAGACTAGATTTATGGTGATGATCAAAGATAAGTAGAGTTCCATGCAGGTAGTTTTAGGTATGGTCTTATGTATCAGATTGTTCTTGATGTAGGTGCCTAGCTATGATGATGATGATGATGATGGCTCTGATGAGCTTTGTGCTACTATATTTAGTTGGTGGGTGATTTCCATATGTATTACTCATTGTGTTAGTTGATATGCTCTTGGGAGGACTATATTTGGTTAGGTATAGGTATTAATGGTACAAGTATATAGGGAGTTGTGTGATTTTAGGGCACACTAGCACTATGGGATCAATGTCAGCTTAATGTTACATTGTTGGGTGTATGAGCATATCATTGTATTGAGACCCTTGGGTGTACCTAATGATACTTATGCACTAATAGATTATGTGGTTGGTTTTATGTGATGGAGGAGGTCATCCACCTACACAGGAGTAGGAGGTAGGGTGAGGGATATGGATTGGTTTCGAGATGCTCTCAAAAGTTTGGTACTTGCAAATGTGATATGGTAGCCATATGTTGGATGGACATAGTGGGCAAGGCTGAGGTATCATATGATAGGGCTACAAAACTGGCACTTAATATATGACCAATGGGAGATAGAGATAGAGATGATCCCTTTTGACTATGTATGGAGATATTTTGAGCTTATGCAAGGGATTACTACTGACATGGGGTAGTACCAGAGGGATGAGGGAGAGTTCTTACTATATGAACCACAACCTATAAACATAGTTTAGGATTTTGAGGAGTTTCCAATGGGGGCTCACATTGATGATGCAAGGATTATTGATGGGTATGCTACTTGGTATTAGGGTTGGTATGCCACAATAGATTTTGGTTGGGGAGATGTGAGGTAGCAGGCCATGGATGTGGATCTAGCACAGGGTGTCCCTCAGGTGACAGTTGTTTTATCAATGGCCCAAGCACAAGTTGTCTTACTATAGGGATAAGTGGTAGTATTATGGGGCTAGGTGGCCACCTTATAGGGATAAATTACTACTTTGTAGGGGTAGGTGGGAATTGTGACAAGAGAGAAGGATGAGGTACAGGCATAGGTGACTACTTTATGAGTATAGGTATTGGCACTATAAGGTCAGATTGGTGCTCTTTATGGGTATATTAGCATAGGAGGAGCAGGTGTTGCTACACAAGGACTGATAGATGTAGTACCATGGGCATAGTACTTGGCAATTATCCAAGAGTTGTGCTATTATGAGGTGATAGTACTAGAGTAGTTACCCTATGCTATAATATTTGTAAATTATATGGCTAGCTTGAGTGGTGGAGTAGTAAAAGCTACTCCTAGTTAGTGGGTATCCACAGTTGGTTATACAGGGGTCCTAGGGGGGCCACTAGAGTAGGTATAGGTCCTGATGGTGCTAGTGCTAGTGGTTTGAGTGCCCTAAGGGCTTGATATTTATGAGATATGATATTTAGATGTGATTTTGATTCTAGCCTATGTGCTAGTGTAGTGAGATGTATATTGTTTTGAGAGAGAGATACCTACTTATTTATGTATTGACTAGCTAGATTCTGATTCATATATATATCATGAGTTTTATTCATATTATGATGATGCTTATTTTATTATCATGTTTATGGTAGATTGATCTTGCTAGGCATGTGTTTAGATAGTTGTAGTTTGTTTTAATGATATGTGATGATGATGTGTTATTATGATGATGAACATGTAGGGGTACATATTAATTATTTCATTCATGCATGAGTGCTTTGATATTGACATGGTATATGGATGTTTAATGTCATGTGATGTGAATGATATGATTATGATAAGATTGATGGATTTTATGATATTTGCATAGATGTAGATTGGAAAGAATCCTAATGGGTTATGCTTATGATTTTATTTAATGGATATGGATATGAAAAAAATGCTTTGTATCTGATTGGTGCACATGTAGGATGATAAAAAACTAGAGGGATGTTTTTGATTTGATGTGTTATGATGCTCTTTATTGGCACTTTTAATTAAGATAGTTGATACAAATGCTCATGGTTTGTTATGCTTGATGTTGATTTTGCTTTTTAATCAAAAAAGACTGATATAAAACTCAAAGGTCAGATTGGGCTTAGCAAAAATGAGCCTATAATACACTTCATATTAGTGTGTTTTAGTTGTAGAAAGTAGGTATGATGATCACTACATATCAAGTGAGGTCATAGTCCTGTGCATATATGATAGATGAGGGGAAAATAGATGATACTTAAACTTATAAGAAAGAATAGTATGTCTTTCCTATAGGTATCTCAAGAAGCAGGGTAAACAAGTCTATGCCATAAAATATACAAAATGTAGACTGATCAATGTAGGAAGTCTACAAAGGAGGGTCGATTACAGGTCTCCCTATGTGATTTTAATTTTTCATGAGAGTCGATAGTGGCTTTCAAAATTTTAGATATATTTTGCTTGAGGGTCTTGTGTTATTTTGCTTGTATATTTATGCTTTTAAGAAAGTTGATCGATGTGGGAAGCTTCAAAAAATTACTAGCATTTTGACAAATGTTTTCATGTTTTATCCATCCTATGAGGGAGTGGTCTAATGTTTAAAATTCCAAAATGATTTTGATAGCTATCCTTTGAGGGAGCATTCCACCTTACGTTTGCAATTTCAAAATTTCCAACAGATGTCCTTCAAAGGAGCAATTTGTGGTTACTATAGAGTGACCCATGATACAGTGATTTTGCTTGTTCTTAATTTTGATTTTTGATATTTTGATTTGACAAAGACTTGTTTACACATGGTAAAAAGATTACTTTTATGAAGACAAAACTAGGCTTGCATAAAAGTTTAGTATGTAAAAGGATTATAGAGATAATAACTATAGGAACCACTCCTCAGAGGAAGAAGAAGTACTATGAGAATCATGCCTTGGGTAGAGCCATGGCACCTAAAGTTTAATATTAGGGCATGTTTTTTGTGATGGATAATCACACAATTTAGTTTTAGTTAGTTGTCCCTAGAAGAGGGATATGTATGTAGTATACAAGGGATGAGCTTAAGTTAGATAAATAGTGATATGAAGTTCCTTCATTTAATAATAAAAATGACACAAATGTGAAGCACTAAGAGGCTCAAGTTCTGGGTGTCCTTCAAGAGAGGACAACTGGTAAGCTTTTGATCTATACTTATGGGTTATGATATAGGGTCCAAGCCAATTGAAAACAAACTTACCTCGCTTGCTCTTCTCCATATTTGTGACATGTTAATTTTCCTTTAGGACAAGATCACCAACATTAAATTCCCATGCTTTTAGGTGTTTCTTATAGGAACATTTAACATGCTCTTGGTAGACATGAATATGGATGAGAGCAGCTAAATGACATTTGTCCAATAGTTTAAGTTGAGCTAACCGTTCTTGATGATAGTCATCTTTAGAGATGAAAGTCTCACAAAGATATTTAGAGATATGGAATTTGGACTTTGAGAGGGAGTACATCCTTTGCTCCAAATACTAGAGAGAAATTTTTAGCACTCATAGGGGTTTGAATGATAGTATGATAAGTCCATAAAGTGAAGGGAATATGCAAGTTCCAATCCTATCCTGAGGCATTGATCATTTTGGTGAGCATATTGTTAAGGGTTTTATTGGAGGCCTTAACCTATCCATTTGTTTATGGATGATAAGGTGATGGAAAACTAAGTTTTATGTCAAAAGAGTCACAAAGAGCTTGGAATTTCTTGATTTTAAAAGATTTATCATTATTGGTGATAATTTTTTGGGGAACACCAAAGTGACAAATGATATGGTGATTGATGAAATCAATGATTTTATTAGCTTAAGTTGAGATAAGAGGTGCTGCTTCTACCCACTTAGTAAAATATTCAGTGGTGGTGATGATGGATTGATGCCACTATGAATAATGGGGATTAATTTCCCCAATAAGGTCCAAGCCCCATTGTGAGAAAGGCCAAAAGTCTTTAGATACTTGAAGACTATTTCTTGGTGTATAATGAAGGTCAACATGCTATTGACATTTGACACACTTTTTAACATAATCAAAATAGTTTTGGTTGAGGGAAGACCAATAATAGTTGAGAAAAGGATACACTTAGCAACGAAAAGACCATTAAAGTGCCCTCCACAAACTCCATGTGTTTCTTTGATATCATGAGAGGTTTCATGACTTTGTAGGCAATGAAAGAGAAGGCCATCAAAGCCACATTTGTAATGGATGCCCCCAAGTATGGTGTAATGGGAGGTGCCTTGAATAAATGCTCTGGGAGCATTTCTAGAAAGATTAGGGGGAATGGTGGCACTGTTAAGATAGTCAAAAGTTTACTAGTACCAATGGTTAGCTGGGATATCTATTACATTAAGGATGGTAAGAGAGATGGATTTGATGAAGGATGGATAGATAAGGTGGTGGAAAATAATAGATAATTTAGAGTTTAAAGGTGTGGATAGGATTTGGGAAGCAAGGGAAGCCATTGTATTGGCAAAATTGTTCATAGATTGAGGGGTAGTTTAGATCAAGTAGTGTTCAAATGACATCAGATATACATTGGCTAGGTGTTTGTATTATTGTATAAAATCATTTTTGCACTGGTATATGCCATTAATTTGGTTAACCACAAGTTGGGAATTGCAAAAAATATTGATTGTTTTGACTCCCAAGGCTAAGGTAATTTGGAGACCTATTACTAGGGCTTCATATTCATCCATGTTATTGGTACATTCAAAGTCAAGCTTAAAATATAGAGGTAAGGGCTCACCATCAAATGGAATTAGGATAATTCCTACCCCTCCACCATGTTGGCATTTGGATCTGTTAAAGAACATGGTAACTTGGTAGGTAAAATCTCCCTAAGAGAGGGTAGCGATATTCTCATCAGGGAATTCCAAAGGAGGAGGTTGAGTATTAGATAGAGGGGCATCAGTCAGTTGATCGGCTATCACCTATCCATTTATTGATTTTTGTTGAATAAAATCAAGATCAAATTTAACCAAAAGCATAAGCCACTTAGCTATTCATTGGTTTTGATAAGGCCTAGAATACATATACTTGAGTGGGTCAGTATTAGTAATGATGAAAGTTTTATGGTTAAGGAGGTAATGATAAAGCTTGGTAGCCACAAAGACTAGTGAAAGAAAAAGTTTCTTGGTATGGGTATATCTAGTTTCATAGTTGATAAGTGTTTGGGTGATATAATATATAACTTGTTCTTTACGTTGGTCATCTTGATGTGCAAGCATTACTCCTAGGGAGTGGTCAGTGGCTAAAATATACAAGTAGAAAGGTTCATCCTCCCATGAAGGAATAAGAATTGGTGGGGAAAGGAGATAGTATTTAAGTGAATTTAAGGCCTTTTAACAATCCTATCCCCACTTGAAAGAGGTGTCCTATTTAAGAAGGTGATGAAAAGGTTGGCAATGGTCAGATAGTTGAGAAATGAAACATTGAATGGATTGGAGTTTCCCTTGAAGGATATAGAGTTGTTTAAGGTTAACATGGGGAGGCATTTGTAAGATTATTTTGAATTTGGTTAGGTTGACTTCAACTATGAAGAGAGATGATAAAACCTAGGAATTTACCTGATAAGACCCCAAAGATACACTTCTTGGGGTTTAGGCAAACATGGTAGTTGATAAGGTGCTCAAAGATGATTTTAAGAATAACCAGGTGATCCTTTTTAATTTTTAATTTGTTGAGAAGGTCATCCATATAGTATTCTATTTTTTTTTTGATAAGGTCATGAAAGATGTAGGTCATTACGTGTTGTTAGTTTGCACAAACATTCTTCAAACCAAAAGGCATAACTTTATAAAAAAAAGTTCCCCAAGGGGTGATAAAAGCTATTTTGTGTTGATCTTTAGGGATAATCAATATTTGGTTATAGCCCAAGAATCTATCCATGAGTGAAAGAATTTCATGATCGGCTATAAGATCAATGAGTTGGTCAATGTTAGGTAGAAGAAAGTCATCCTTTGGACAACCAAGGTTAAGATATTAAAAGTCAACACAAATGCAAAGTCCCTTAGTGGCTTTGGTAATTGGGACAATATTAAAAACCCATTAAGGATAATCGATTGGTTGGATAAAATTGATAGAGAGGAACCCTTGGAGCTCCTCCTTTATAAGGAGAGCTATGTGATGTTGCATTCATCAAAGATTCTATCGAATGGGCTTAACATCATGATGAGTGACAATGTTATGGGTAGTGATGGCAGGGTCAATCCCAATCATGTCAGTGTATGACCAAATAAATGTGATGTTATGGTCGTGAAAAAAGAGAGAAAAGTATTATTTTTCTATAGAATCCAAGGATTGCCCAATTTTGATAATACGTGGGCTCTCATCAGTACCCAAATTGATATCTATTGTGGATGGAATGATCTTCTACACTGAGGTAGGTGAAGATAGAATGATCATCCTAACACTGGATGGTGTGAATAGTAGGGGAGTCCTTTATGATGAGTTCAAGATGAGTGAGAGTAAGAGTTATGGCAGCCCTAGTTTTTTGATAGGTTAGGGGTCCTAGGCTAATCATTGAGATGAAAAAAAGTTAGGTGGGATGATATCATCATCCTCACTTGGAGGTGGAGGTAAACAAGATGGGGGAGAAATTGATTATCTCTCAAATGGTAGGGGGTTATTGCATTGTTTTCTTATATATCAAGATAAAGCTGAGCCCATGCTTCTCATGTGGATTTTGAGGTTCAATTGAGGTGATCTCATGTGGGCCATGCTCATATTTTCCCAAACTAAATCCCTTCTAGGCACACCTATGAAGGTATGTCTTGCAAAAGGAAGGTTTTTATAAATAAGAAAAGCCAATAGTATATGGGTGAGGATAGAAGGTGTTGATGGTGCTTGTCAAAGTCTTGTTAACTCTTGCATAGATAAAATGGGTTTGACAAGAGGGAGGTCCAAGAGGTGTGATTGCTCTTAGATTAGGATCATACCCTAGTTGGTTCGTAAGCTGCCCATACTCATGAGGGGTAGGGAAAGCATCAAGAGCCTAGAGGTGGTATTCTCCTAAAGAAAGACATTGGAAGGTTGATTATAAGGATTCAATTATTGGTATTTTCTTAGAGGAGAGAGATCTATTGGTAAATGCTTTGTGAGAAGAGGAATAAATGGTTTCTTCAATAGGTGATGGAAGTGGATCCAATTTAGATGAATATTTGGTAGAGGGCAGAAAAAGAACATCATTAGGTTGATACATCATATTGCATGCCATAAAAGAGCTTAAGTTAGCTTGTATAGTAATCACTTGACTCTCGTGTTCAAATTTAACACAATGATTTAGGGTAAAGGGGACATAAGCCATGGATCAGATCTAAGGTCATCTAAGTAGGGCATTATACTAAAATTCCCCCTTGACCAAATAAAAAAATTTAAGGAGTGTACATGGTCCCAAAATAATGTGGAGGACAACAATTCCTAGGGTAGTGGCCATGGTGTCATTGAAATAATGAAGTATAGTAGAGGTATCAAACATGATATTGGTAGGTAGCTTGAGTTGGTTATAGGCATGGGATGAGTTGATATTGATACTAGACCCACCATCGATCATTACTTAATGTTGGTTTGGTCAATGTAGGTAGTGATAAAAAGGGTAGTATCAAGGTCCTCAAGATGGGTAGAAGGTATCTCCAAGTCTTTAAAAGTAAAAAGAGTGGAGAGCTATAGAGTGCCAACAAAGGTCTCAATAGGTTTGGTATCACCAAGCTGAAACTTAATGGCTTGTAAGGCCTTAATTAGTTCTTGGTGATGATGAGGTGAGGTGGAAATGAGTTCATACAAACTCATCTTAGTAGGGGTTTTGTGCAACTGCTTAAGGACCACTTGCTTAATTGATTGATAAGGGTTTGTTTTAGTGGTACCCAAGATAGTTATTTTAGGTTGAGGTGATGGTAAAAAGGCATGGTTTGACCATGTTGAGAGGTGGAAGATGGGCATGTCCAAAGAGTGGACACTTTAGGTTTATCCTTATGCTTTTGTTGTGCTTGTGTAATAACATTAATAGTGTGGGAAGGGGGGATGGTAGATGATTGGTTTGGTTGCTCATCACTTTTAGGTGAGAGTGAAGAGGTGGGGAGAGTTGGGCTATGGTTGGTTGCTAAAGTGACAAAAGGGTAACTAAAAGTTCATCTAACAATAGATCATCTTCCTAATAAAGTTGATAGACAATACTTTGGAGAGCCCTATAGTTCTCCGTGTCATATCTTAGGGTCTGATGGTAGGAGAAAATTTGACTATCATCAAAATAGGTTGGTTTGGGGTGAGAGGGGTTGAAAGGTCTGATGGGTGGAAGGCTTAAGGCAAAGTTTTACAATAACCTATGAAAAATGGTTGAATATGATTTGACATAAGATGATGACATACTCAAAAGGGAAGGTTTTACAAAAGTAGGCCTCCTCATGGGGGGAGTAGGTTTTGGGTTAGTTTTGGTTGTTGGCCTCAAGCGAGGTTAGTGGGTAGATGCTCTATTGGAGATAGATGGTTGAGAGGTAGAAGGTATAGAAGATGAAGTTTTTGGCATAGATGGGAGGGTGTAAGTAACTAGGCTATCCATAAAAGAGGGCTTGGTAGAGGTATTGGTGGATGTTTTTATAGAAAAGGGGGTAGGTTTTCTAGATGAAGAATAGGTAACTAGAGGGTAGAGGGATGGGGTCCCAAAATATAAGGTAATTGGGATGGTGGAGGGATGGGGTCCCAAAATAAAAGGTAACTGGGAAGGGAGTTATCTAGCCCTGGTGCGTGGTTTGGTCTTGGGTAATTTTTTGCTCATAGCTGCTTTGAATGGTAATTTTTTGGTCAAAGTAGATGGAAAAAGATCTAGTTTTAAAGGTGGCTGTCCAATACTAGGCATATGAAGGATTCCTAAGGTCTGGGTAGATTTCATGAGGAGGGTATGGGATGAGTTGGGTGGAGGTGGGTGAAATAACCCTTTTATGGATTCTTTGAAAGAGGAAGGTGATGGATCTATAATGAGTATAGATATGTTGGGAGATTTGCTTTGGTGGGGAAGACATAGATGATGCCAAGAGGTGGTTCTATCCATGTTAGGTTAAGAGAGAAAGTCTAGTTTTTGAACTAATCATGAAAAAGGTTTATATATTGGTTTTGTACCTTGGGTAATTAGTTTAAAAGAAAGTCTAATAGGAGGAGGAGAAGAAAGAGGGGTAACCTCATCCTTCTTTTCATCTAAAGGGGAGATGGTTGGTGGAGGAAGGTCATGGGTTGATGCTTCTTCTCTAGGCACAACATCCATAGGAGGGATGATTGGTTGATTGGTTGGAGGTGGTGTGGTTATGATTGGCTTATTGGGTAAATCTATTGATGGAGGTTTCAAGGATGTCATGACCTTTATGAATGAAGTCATTGGTAAATGGTAGCTCTTCAATGTCAATTTATGACTCTGGGGAAGGTGGCTACTTTTTTGCACTCAAAGGAGTAGGTGAAGTTGTTGGGGAGGTAGTTGGTTTGTTCATAATTTGAATATCATGAAACATATCAACTTTATGAGTGTTGTGGGAGCATTTTACTTGGTTGCTTTCTTCTTTTGATGGAGGGTGATTGGGAAAAGGTTTCCTAAAGATATCAAGAGCCTGTTTCAAAGGTGCATTAGGATTATCAAAGATAAGTTCCCCCTTATCAATAAGGGATTGGACAATGCCTTTAAAGGTATTATACCTACTAACATCATGCCCAACTACATGGTGGAAGGAAAAAAGATCATTCTCATTATACTAGTTTGGAGGAGGATGATAAGAATCAAATTGTTGTGGGGGTTTAATTGGTAGAAGTTGTATGAGATTGGATTTCAATAGTTTGTCTAAAACTAAGGCATAAGATTCTCCCAGTGGGGTAAATTTCTTCAAGTTTTTTTAGTTTGGGTTTCATATGTTTTAGTTTTGAAATTTAGAAGAGTTTTGTTGATTGATATTTGGTGGAGGAGCTATTTTAAGGACATTAATATTTGCAGTTGCCTTGCCATTGGTTCCCATATTGGTTTGGTTACCAGGTTTGGAAGAATAAGTCTCATTGGTTTTAAAGGTGGAATTTTTGTTACATAACTTCAATTTGCCTTCATCTATGGCTCTATTTTCCAATTTGTGTGCCATGGTAAAGCATTCATCAAAAGTTCTAAAACTCTAGACATGTAGGGTGGAAGAGATGTGCTTTGCACAAGCATGAGCAAAGAGTTTGATCAATTTTAGTTGAGATAAAGAGAATGATAATTGGTTGATGAGACTTCTCCAATGAGCTACAAACTCAGCTAGAGATTCATCTTCAAATTAGTGAATGGCATGAAGATCAGTAATTTAGACCTTCTTGGATATGCTGATGGAGAAATGGTCTAAAAACATCTAAGCCAATTGGTTGAAAGAAAAGATAAAATGTTTGGTAATGGCACTATACTAGTCTAATGCTGGGCCAGAAATTGACATAGGAAATGTGCACAAAAGAAGAGCATCTTGTAATCAATCATGTAATAGGAATGCATAAATGGTCTTAAATGTTATTGGGGATCTTCTTTAATGTTAAATTTAATAAATTTAGGAAGTTCCCATTGGGTCAGATATGGTCTAATAGGGACCGAAGGATAAATTGGTTCGTTACAGATTTGATCATAGGATAAGAGATTATGGGGTCCAGAAATGGATGACTCTAGGTTTTTCATCTTTTCCATGATCATTTTCATTAGATCTATTTGTGGTGGTAGACCTAAAGGATTGTAGGTCACAAATTGTGGCTGAGAGGGGATAATATATTGATAATTTATTGGTCATTGGAAGATTGCCCCATATTGATAGGTAGGTATAGATGGTTGGGTTGAATGTATATGAGGATAGGTAATAGTTGGTGGTTGAGTGATGTGGGAATGTCCATGTGGGTTAGAGACATATCCAAGATCGGGTATGGTTGGAAATTGTTGAGAGGTGATCATAGGTTGGGTGGAAGATATATAAGGGTAAGTGATAGTTAGTGGTTGGGTAACATGGAGATGCCCTTGTAGGTTAGGGATATAACCTAGTTTGGATATGACTGGTAATCACTGAGAGGTTATTATAGGTTGGGTGGGAGTCATGGTTGTGTTAAAAACTAAGGGTGAGGTAGTGAATTTAGTAATAGTAAGAGGTGTAGTGGTAGGTATGGTCATTGCCATATTCTGAAGAGTGGTAGTGATTAATAGATTAGGGTTGGTAAAAGGAGGGTTTGACTTACCAATGGTAGGCACTCGTAAGGTAGAGGAGTCAATGGTAGGGGTAGAAGGTGTAATGGAAATAGTTGATTGGATGGGTTGATTTTCCCCCATGGTGTCAAAGGGGTTGGTGGATACAGATATTTGGGTACCTAAAAGTTGGGTAGTAATAGTGGCTATCGAAGGATCTAGAATCAAGTAGGATGGCATGCCATAAAGAGGCTCTATAGGTGGGATTGAGATAGGGGTTCTATGATGTAAAGTATTAAGATAATGTTGTAAGGTGATTGGGTTGTTATCTAATAGGGAAGCAAAGTTGTAATCCCCTTGAGGAACAATCTCAGGGATATGGGAAGGTTCAAAATGGTGAGATGAAGTATCTGCATCTAATCACTAGTCATCTATGGAAGAACAGGTGGAAGAAATTAGGTAGTCTATAGATGGGTCTTGACTTGCTAATTCTCTTCGTTGTTGCTAGGTAAGTACCATATAAGGATATAAGAGAAGTACCAATAGATGATTTTAGAATTTAACATAGAGAACTTAAAAGAAAAACCCAATGAAAATTTAAAACACACTAAGGTAATTAAAACCCTATCATTGATTAATTATCTCATTATTTGGATTATGCCTTAATGTTGAAGAATGTGTAGTTTATTGGTTTGTAGATTAGGTACTATATAAGCAATCTAAAGATAGTTTTAGGTTAACTCTAGTGCTCAAATAATTTATACTAAATTGGGTATGTGGCTTGGTGCTTGGGACTTATTCTCTTCACTTCACGATCTTGAAGCCAAGCTAGGTCATTTAGCTAATATATACCATTTATTCAAAGCTTATACTCAGCCATAGAACTAAGTGGGTCCTCCCCTTGGTGATGAAATCCAAGTAGGATCATCGGGTAGGGTAAGGCGATCCACTAAATGGTGAAATCCTAGTTGGGCCTTGCCTCAAGTATGTTATGATGTTTACTTGATTTTGTGATTTGGTTGTGTAACATAAGTGGACTATGCTTAATCCTGATGATGTTTAATTAAACTAGGTATGATTATAAGAAATAGACAATACATGTATGCAGTAAGTTTTAAATCCAAATGAAATTTTTAGATTTCAATTATGAGCACATAGATAGAGATAGAAGGATATAGATGTAGATAAAAATAAAAACCAAGTAAAGACTGGGGTCCCACTGGGTGTGCCATAATGTTTCACTCAAATTTCATTATTATTCAGAAGAAGGTAGTAAAACTAAAAATATAGGTTATGGTAGAAATATCTGATAAAAGGTACATGCATTAAATAGGAAGATTGTGAAGAACTCCTCTTTGGCTAGGGAGGAAAATCTGTAGATAAGATAAGACTAAAGAAAATTTATTTGTTAGACAAGTAGTTAGGAGGATTGCCTAGTGCTGGCTAGATCTTGAAAGCATGGGCTTCCTTAGGGGTTGTAAATCTACCATTTTAAAAATAATTAAGCTTATAAAACTGAGTAGAAGGTACTTACATCAATAATCAAAAGATATTTGAAACTAAATAACAAGGATATGCTTGATAAATTAGATAGACTAAAAATGATCTAATTAGTGAGAAAATGATTAGTACTAGTGGGTGGAGGTGTGATTTATGGAATTTGATAGAGCTTGGAGAATAGACAAAAAATTAGGAAGAAGGATCTGGTTGGAAAAGAAAGGGAATTTTAGATTGCTAGTTTTAAACCTACCATAGGTGATTGTCGATGATTGGGGTGATCATTGGTGGTTAGGCCTGACCGTCGATGCTTAAGCAACTATCGATGGTTTATTGTCCAATTCTAGACTTATCAAAAAATAGTGACAAGATTTAGGAAATGAATCTTGAGAGTTTGGTGCAGGGTCTATTAATTGTAAAAAGGGATAAATATAGATAAATGGTAGTAATCAAGTATTTGACTTATCATAAATGGATTGGTTTATTGGTAGACATTTTTGATTCATAGGTGGAATTTGGTTCAATTTTGGTAGAATTTTGGTGCTTGGAAACTTGATTTGAGAGGCAATGGTAGATTAGCTCTCTCAAATAGATGGTTGATGATGATTGATAATGTTGGATGACCTATAATAAGTAAAAATTTGAGTATATGAGCTCTTGATAATAGTTTCAGATGGATTGATCTCTTGCTACTCTCCTCTTCTTAAAGGGAAGGGCCAAAGGCAGAAGTGTAAGTTTAGGAGGTGCTTCTAATTATAAATTACTCATGCAAGGTCTCATGAGAGGATTTGTATAACTTATATTTAGAAAAGGTAAGTGGTTGTTTGTTGGTGTTTGCATGCTTTTTTGCAAGGAAAAGTCTAGGTGGTGGGGCCTAACCATCGATGGTTATGTTGATCATTGATAGTTAGCTTTACCATCAATGGTCGAGGCTAACACCTAAAAGTAGCCAAAAAGGGTGCTTTTAAGTCTGATTAGTTGATTAGTTAGAAAAATGGGTTTTGTTTTATTTAAAGGGTCCAAGGAATTATTTAGGGATTTGAAAATTGGAATCCAATATGTGTTATTCTATTTTATACACAAAAATGAGACTTTAGAACAACTCTAACTGATCAAGGAGCATCCACCCCTAAATTTAGTTCAACTCCAACTAGACCTTTAGCTAGCTCCAACTAGTAAGGAGGCTACAACCCCCTAGGTGATTAAGCACCCACTCAACCACATTTGATATAATTTCCACCACTTATCTAATGTCTTATACACCTGATTATGACCTTCTGAAGCTCATACACCTGCAATCTACTTCTCTTCTCCAAGTAGACACACCTACCTCATTTGCTCAACCAAGTCACACTTTAGACTATTAGGTCTAATGACTTGTTAGCTCATGAATCTGATAAAAGAAACATAAATAATCCTCTACACCCTATCATGGTCCTTAATGACCCATCTTTTCTCCTTGACTAAGCTCTTTCCCTCGCTTGAATACACTCTGCTCTCACACCTACATAAATAGGCTAATTTGACCTTGTATATATATCACTCCCTCAGCTAACCCATCTTGGTTAGCCAATATAATTCACATACTTGTATTAACCTTATAAAATATCCTCATAAATTTCATAAATCCAACAAAAAAAATCCATAGGTCATCCATACTTCAAAACAAGCTCAATCCTCCTTTAGATCTCAATTAGGCCTAATGCATTAGCCCTTCATTATTACTCATTACAACTTGAACTTATTGAAACATCTTGAGCCTTCAAAAATAGGTGAAAAAAATAAAACCTACCTCTAATATATCATTTATCACTTCCCCAAATGAAAAATCCACTCAGAACTCCAAACCACTACTCCATCTAAGCCATTCTCTCTTGCTCCAAAACACCCAAAAAATAGTACCAAGAAGAATTGAGGCATACTATTGATTTTATAAAATAAAAATCTGAAATAATCACATGGATAGGTACTCCATGACATAAAAAACACCTCTAAATACATTTTTCACCTTCACATAGCTCACACAAATCCAAACAAACTCAAACAAACTAATTACTCAAACTGGTTATGCACACCAAAAACTCAGTCAAAGATCTTTGACTGCTTTAAACAAATTGAAGACAAAAAATGAAGACCAAGGCCATGTGATAAATATATAGGAATAATTTAATACCAATAATCTCTCACTCACCTCAAAATCTACTCAGAATAACTCAAATTAGCCTCTCCAAATAGGCCACTTTAGACTGCCTACAAGCTCAAAAAACTAGTCATGATGAACATAACATCTAACACTTGTGTAGACACTTCCTTGATCTTCCAATTCATTAATGTGATCCTCCAAAAACCTTATAAAATTTATAATCCCAAAATTCATATTATTCAATGTCCACTTTGCTACTATAAACCATTTTCACTGTCATGGGTTTTAATATCTTGTCTTACATAGACTAGTCATTTTGTGAGCTCCTTCTAGATATTTTATAAACACCATCAAAAATTAAACATAAGTGCACTGGGAGGTATAGGTATTTAAATAATACCCAAAACCATTTGTTCCATCCCTAAACACCTAAAGTAAATCCTTAAATAGGGTCACTCTGACTAGCTTTTGTTCATTGTTTGCTTCATTTCCACTCTAGCGACTAGTCAACTTAGTTGACTTATATAATTGACATAGTGACTATTTATTTCCAAAACAACTCTATGGAATTCAAGAACAAGTCTTGGCCTTTAAGCTCCAATAACTCTTATGCATTGACTCAGTCAACCCTACCTATAACACTAAAATCTTAAAAAACAAGCATATTTTTATACCTTTTACTCACTACCCTAACACACCACTTCTACCTAGAGATGCCTAAAGGAGTCATCTATACCTTAAAATAGTAAAAATTATTCAAGCAATCAATTATGGGTCCTTTCTTGTAATATATCTCCAATCACTCCATTATGAGGGTTTATAAAGGGTTTCTGAGTAGTTTACATTCTTAATGAATGTTCATAAAGCTTTGTCCCTCGTGAAAAATAATTGGAAAGGATTCTTAGGTCCATGTGCCACCTCTACCAAAAGGCTTAGGTTCCCATGAAAATTCTAAATGAACTAGTGAATGTTAAAACTTTCCTTTTGAGCTCAAAATAAACCATTTGAGCCTCCTTTGAAGCTTCTAAACCATCTTTCTAAATTTGTAGCTCAATCTCTGACCTCAGACCTAATAAACATGCTTATAAAAACTTGCCTAACCATCTCTCATGAAACAACAATATTCATTATCCTGCAAACACCCTTTGACCCTTCACAAAGCCTCACAAGCCCACCTAGGCCAAATTGTCTTACAGACCACTAGATACCTCTTGTAAACCATACACCTAAACTCTTAACATCCTATACATGTCCAACATGCATATGCCAAGCATACTAAGCTCTGCCAAGATGGATCTTCTTCATAATTATTCACAAGGACCTCATTAGTCTACCTTGCCTATTAGGCCTAGAACCACCAAGCCAACTTACCTCTTGAAGGTACTTGGAAACTTATCCACTAGGCTTATAGAACCTTAGATATCTTTAATTTACTTAATAAAAACACTATAATCACCTACTGAGAACATACAAGTCATACAACACTTACCTCTATATGCAACCATACATGATCAAGCCCAAAAGCCATAGGATGACTTGCACTCCACCTAAATACCATATGAGAAGACTTCTCCTACTAGGATCATACCAAGAACATATCAATTGCTCTCTCTCCAAGATCCATGCATATTAAATCAAGATCACTCTCATACCACTTTGTCATCACCAATGCCACTTGACATCAATGACAACACATTACTGCCACCAATATCCCAACAATCTCCCCCTTTGTCATTGATGGCAACACTCCTTTTCTCTCCCCCACTTTGCCAAAATGACAAAGTGGACTCATCTACCAAATAGTCTCTTCTATCTTTAATCAAGAAAATTAAGAACATAACCAAGATCACATACCTTTCTCTCTCATCCTTTAAAACTTAGAGCATACCAACTATTAGCAATAGATCATAAAGCAACCATAGTGCTTCCCCTTAGACCAAGCTCCCTTCAAGAACCAACTTAGGTCATAGTTCCAAAAGACCTATAAGATCCTTTAAACTAACCACTAGGAAATCACACTAACTCCCCCTTAGACCAATACCATATGAGAAACAAAGAACTCAGCTTCCCCTTTTCTAAACACTAAACTCTGACCTCTAAGTCTCCAAGATACCTAGACAACACTGAAGTGCACTTCCTTCCTAGATCCTTGGACCTATCACCAATTGCTTAGTAACATATCTCCCCCTACCATACTCCACTTTGAATTCTCCCCCTCAATCTATACAACCCATACATATCTTCAAGACCTCTAAGAATTCATACCATTAATTTAAACATCAGCAAGAGCACCATATTACTATGCAAACTCACATACCTTTTCACTCAAGGTACCCTGTATACCACCAAAGGCACTTAAATTATATAAAAATATCTAAATCATGCTTATAATAGATCAAACTGATCATTTAGAACCAACAAACCCAACCTTCTTTGGAAAGATATCACAAAATTGCTTAATTTCTCCACTAGGCCTACTTAGACCCCTTGTATCCCTATCTAGCCACTACAAACCACATAAATATCATCCTTTATCATTTAAAACCATGAAATTCCATATATAAATTCCACTACCATGTCCCCATAGACATGCCAAGAATAAGCTTCCAACTCATCCTTCTTAGAATACTTCCTTCTTTAGCCTACTAGCCAATAAGGCCTCCTAGTGAGCTAAAACATGAATAAAATTAAATATGATTACCTTAAAAACACTATAAAACCTTTTTTAGTTACCCATTTGGCCCATACAATTTATTTTAAGCTTCCATTCTCCAATTCCAAAGATAGATCACTTTTTCAATCATGCCTAAATGACTAGGCCTTCAAAATAAACCTTGGTCAAAGATCAACCTCTGATCAACACAAACACTTGAACTAGATACCACACCTAGAGACCATTAAAACTCACTTCCATGCCAAATTTTAAGCCTCCACACCTTTGGGAACTATGAATTCCTTTAAGCCATCAATCACATGCTCATGAGAAGAGAAGCCTGTGATCACTCAAAACCTTCCATACAAAAAAAATTAAATTGTAAAACATGTGAAACCACTTGGAGTATATATCATACAAATATTTAGACCTTATTGAGAATAAAACACTTCATTAAATTCACCCAAGCTCATGGAATTTCTTGAGAACCACCAATCTGAACCTATAGAGCCATTACACACAGCGAGCTCTATGACCAAAATATCAAAAACCTACCTGAGTGCCTCTTAGTCATCATAAATCATTCTCTCCTACTTAATCATGCAAAAAAAAACTTTAATCAACTTTCTCCAATCTTTTATCCAACTTAAATCACCAAAAAAGGACTTTGGGCACCTTTTAGGTAGTCATCACTGCCAAAAATGGTCAACTCAGACTTTTGACCCTATAACACATGTCTGAGCTCATCAAAGACTCAAATCACCTGGGAATGATTCATGAATATCTTTCTCATGACCTCATACAAAAAAATTCATCCATATCCTTCAGATCTTTACTCAACTAAGGCATCAAAAATTGATCAAAAATGCACTTTAGGACTAGGATACCTGAACATACCTTTTGAACAATCATCCTTGCTTCTTCACTTACAAGAGTCTCTTATGAGGCATAGAAAGAGACCTCCAATCCCTTATTTGTCATTTTCAAAATTATTTCATACTAATTCATGACCTTTGAGGTCATCTATCAACTTAAGAAGCATCCAATCACTGAAGCGTTCATTCTTTAGATCTAGAAACCAAGACACACCATAAAGGAGTCTCCAAATAGCAATCTCCTTCAAGTAAACAACCTTCAAGTCATGATACAGTACATGACCACTTCTAGGGCTATAAAATTTATTTATAGAACCAAACTTCAATCAACTACATCTCTTGAAATCAAATAGAGAATTCTTGAGCACCAAAGGGATTCAATCTTCACAAACAATATTGGTCTTGTAGACCAATCAAGCACTCAGACCCTTGACTATACAAACCAACCTGAACACCATCATATTTCACTTGAGGAACCATTGTATAACATCCTCAAGACCATCAAAGCATAGAAAACTCCACCAAGTACCATGAACACCCTTTAAGGACATCTAAACTTTCAAGGCATTATAAAGTCATCATAACATCCATTCTACTATTCTGAATCTTACTTCTTGCACATCATCCTGAGCTAGTTATTTTAATATGATATCAAAGGATCAATATGATTATTCTCAAAGCATATACAATTTCCATATTACCTTATGAACACTGTCATATACCTTGATCATTCACCTTTAGAGTGTAAAATCACCATTTAACTCAGTAAATCACACTAGTTTGTCAATTAGGAGATGTTTAGACATAGTCAACTTTCATGGGGATTTTATTGCAAAAACACACACTTTCAGATCTATATATTTCAAGACACATTCACATATTTTTACCTATCATGCTTGCTGACCAAGAGACCATCTTCAATAAGCCCTAACATACAACTCAATTTTGATCTTGGATTTGGCTTTAGTATAGTCTTTCTTCTTTGAACTTGCTAGTGCCAACATGCATAACTCTATGCAAACTTCAATATTGATCTTTAAAAACTTATCCTTCATAGAGAAACCTTAAAAATTCATCAACTCTACCAACAAGTTAACTAAGTAAACACCAAAAACCAAGCTACTCACAAGATCACCTTTCAAGCTGATTAAGCCTCAAGAAGGACCTACTCTGATACCAATTAATGGAAGTAGCTACTAACAGGGGGGTGAATCATTAGTTAACAATGCACCTTCAATTACATAAACTCATTCATCATAGAGCAACATGAACATGGAAGCTTATACATCCAAAGCATGAACAAGAGAAAACAGCATATGAACACATCATTTATGTGGGAAACCCTCTAGGGGGAGAAAACCCACTCTCAAGCCTAAAAACTAATGTAATATATTCCTATAAGGATAATATAAACATGATACTTTATAACAGCTCCAATTGATCAAGGAGCATCTACCCCTCAATTTAGTCTAGCGCCAACTAGACCTTTAGCTAGCTCCAACTAGCAAGGAGGCTACAACCCCCTATATGATTAATCACCCACTCAATCACCTCTTATCTGATGTCCACCACTACTATGATGTCTTATACACATGATGATTACATTTTGAAGCCCACACACCTGTAATCTACTTCTCTTCTCTAAGCAGACACACCTACCTCATTCGCTCAACTAAGTCACCCTTTAGACTGTTAGGTCTAATGAATTGTTAGCTTATGAATATGATAAATAAAACATAAATGATCCTATATACCCTCTCATGGTCCTTAATGACCCATCTCTACTCCTTGACTGAACTCTTTCCCTTGCTTGAATACACTATGCTCTCACACCTACATAAATAGGCTAATTTGACCTTGTATATATATATCACTCCATCATCTAACCCTTTTTGGTCAGCCAAGATACTTAACATACTTATCTTTAACTTATAAAATATCCTCATACATGTCATCAATCCAAATAAAAAACTCCTTAGGTCATCCATACTTTAAAACAAGATCAATCCTCCTTTATATCTCAATTAGGCCTAATGCATTAGCCCTTCATTAGTACTCATTACACCTTGAACTTATTGAACCATATTTAGCCTTCATAAACATGTGAGAACATTAAAAATGACTTGAATAGATAATTAATCACTTCCCCAAGTGACCAGTACACCTAGAACTCCAAACCACTACTCTATCTAAGTCATTCTCTCTCTTGCTCCAAGTCTTGCAAACACCTAGAAAAGACTACCAAGAAGAACTGAGGCATGATATTGATTTTATAAAAAAAACACCTAAAAAATCACATGGATAGGTCTTAAATGACATAAAAAACACCTCAAAATCCATTTTTCACCTTCACATAGATCACACAAGTCCAAACAAACTCAAACAAACTAATTACTCAAACTAGTTATGCACACCAAAAAATTAGTCAAAGATATTTGACTACTCCAACCAAAATAAAGATAAAAAATGAATAACAATTCCATGTATTAAATATTTTTGACTCATATAATACCACCAAGCTCTCACTCACCTCAAAATCTACTCAGAATAGCTCAAACTAGCCTCTCCAAATAGGCCACTTCAAATTGCCTATAAGCTCCAAAAACTAGTCATGATGAACATAACATCTAACACTTGTGCAGAGACTTAATTAATATTATAATTCATTCATGTGATCCTAGAAAAAAATTATAAAATTTAAAATCACAAAATTCATATGCTTTAATGGCCACTTTTCTATTACAAACCATTCTCACTATCATGGGTTCTAATATCTTGTTTTATACAGATTCGTCATTTTGTGAGGTCCTTCTATCTATTTTATCAGCACCATAAATCCTTACACATAAGATAAATATGAGGGATAGGTATTTAAATAATATTCCAAACCATTTTTTCCATCCCTAAATACCTAAAATCAATCCTTAAATAGGTTCTCACTATTCATCTAATAATTTTATCAACCAAATTTTACTATTTGTATGATGGTATAGGTGAATAGAAGCTATAAGTTCCCCAAAGTATGCATAATTTCCATTTTCACTCGAGCAACTAGTCAACTTAATTGACTTAGATAATTGACACAGTGACTATTTCTTGCCAAAAAAACTCTATGGACTTCAATAACAAGTCTTGGACTCCAATCTCCAATAAATTTTATGCATCGAATCAGTCAACCCTACCTCTAGCACTAAAATCTTCAGAAACAAACATATTTTTGTACCTTCTACTAACTACCCTAACACACCACTACCACTTGGAGATGCCTAAAGGAGTATTATATACCTTCTAATAGTCAAAATTGGTCAACCAATCCATTCTAGGTCCTTTATATCAAGATATCTCCAATCACTCCATTATGAGGGTTTATAAAGGGTTTCTAACCAATTTACATTCCTAATGAATGTTCATAAAGTTTTATCCCTCAATCCACTACAAAATACTTGGAAAATCTTTTTAGGTCCATGTTCCACCACTCCCAAAAGGCTCAGGTCTCCATGAAAAGTCTACATGAACTAGTGAACATTAAAACTTTCCTCTCAAGCTCAAAATACACCATTAGAGCCTCCATTGAATCTTTTAAACCATATTTTTAACTTTGTAGCTCAATCTATTACCTAAAACTTGATAAAAATTCTTGGACAAACTTTCCTAACCATCTCTCATGAAAAAACAATCTTTATCATCCTACAAACACCCTTTGACCCTTCACAAGGCCTTATAAGCCCACCTAGGCCAACTAGGCTAATGGACAAACTATCTCGTAGACCACTAGCCACCTCTTGAAAACCATACACTTGACCTCTCAACATCCTATACATGTCCAACATGCATATGTAAATTATATTAAGCTCTGCCAAGCTGGATCTTCTTCATGACTATTCACAAGGACCTCATTAGTCCACCTTGCCTATTAGGCCTAGAACCACCAAGCCAACTTACCTCTTGAAGGTACTTAGAAACTTATCCAATGAGCTCATAACACCTTAGATATATTAAATTCACTTAATATAAGCACTAAAATCACCTAATGAGAACATACAAGTCATACAACACTTACCTCCATATGCAACCATACATGATCAAGCTAACAAGCCATATGATGACTTGCACTCCACCTGAAGACCATATTTGAAGACTTCTCCTACTAAGATCATACCAAGAACATATCAAATGCTCTCTCTCCAAGATTCATGCATATTAGACCAAGATCACTCTCATACCACTTTGTCATTACCAATGCCACTTGACATCAATGAAAACACATTACTACCACCAATCTCCCAACAATCTCCCCCTTTGTCATTGATGACAACACTCCTTTTCTCTCCCCCTTTTCCAAAATGACAAAGTGGACTCATCTACCAAATAGGATCTTCTATCTTTAACAAAGAAAATGAATAACACAACCAAGAACACATACCTTTCTCTCTCATCCTTTGAAACTTAGAGCACACCAACTATCAATAATAAATCACAAAGCAACCATAGTGCTTCCCCTTAGACCAAACTCCCTTCAAGAACCAATTGAAGTCATAGCTCCAAAAGACCTATAAGATCCTTGGACCTGACCACTAGGAAAGAACACTAACTCCCCCTTAAACCACTACCACTTGATAAACAAAAAACTCATGTCCCCCTTTGCTAAACACTGAACTCAGACTTCTAAGTCTCTAAGAGACCTAGACAACACTAAATCACACTTCCTTCCTAGATCCTTGGACCTGTCACCAATTGCTTAGTAATATAGCTCCCCCTAGGAACCTACTCTAATTTTAAGGCTCCTCATTAGTCTATACAACCCATGCATATCTATAAGACCTCCAAGAATAACTACCATTACTTTAAATAGCATCAAGAGCACTATAACACTATGCAAGCTCACATACCTTTGCACTCAAGTCACCCTGCAGACCACCAAAGGCACTTAAAGTATATAACCATACCTAAATAATGCTTAAAATAGACCAAACTTATCATCTGGAACCAACAAGGATAATGTTCTTTGGAAATATATCACAAAATTGCTCATTTTCTCCACTAAGACTTTTTAGACCCCTTGTAGCCTTATCTGACCACTGTAGACCACATAAATCTCTACCCTGATCATTTCAAACCATGAAATTACAAATATAAAGTCTAATAACATGTATCCATAGACATGCAAATAATAAGCCTCCAACTCATCCTTCTTAGCATACTTCCTTCTTTAGCCTACTAGCCAATTAGGCTTCCTAGTGAGCTAAAACATGAATAAAATGAAATATGCTTACCTTCAGACCACTATAAAACATGTTTAAGTTACCCATTTGGCCCATATAATTGATTTAAATCTTCCAACGTCCAACTCTAAAGATAGACCACTTTTTCAATCATGCCTAAATGACTAGGCCTTCAAAATAAACCTTGGTCAAAGGTCAAGCTCCGGTCAACGAAACCACCTAAGATGTATACCACATCTAGAGACCATTAAAACTCACTTCCATGTCAAATTTTAAGCTTTCACATCTTTTTGAACCATGACTTTGTTTAATCCATCAAACACATGCTCATGAGAAGGGAAGCCTATGATCAATTTGTTAGGTGAATATTTTGTTGTCAACTAACTGAAGGCAAAATGGGTATATTAGCCACAACGTAATGAGATAAATCTTTCCTCTCAGCAAGGGGAGGTTCCCTATAAGCTTATTACAAACTAATATAAACTAAAAATTAACTTTGGGGTGAGATCATATCATCCATTTATCTTTTTTCAGAAATGATGTTTACAAATTAAAAAAACTTCCTTGATATTAACTAAATCCACGAAACCCATGAAAACACAAAGTCTTTCATTACTTGTCTTATTAATTTATAACTTATATAATAGTAGAATGAATTTCAGCCCAAAGTCTCCACTAAAAATTAGAGCAAAGTATATGACTACAAAGGATAAAAGTAGTTCAAAGCCTTACCACTATCCTTTATACAAAAAACCAAAGAAAACACAAACTAAAGATAATTATATTAGCACAAAGTCTCCATAATCAATCTTCAAAACATCTTCTATATTATTTTCACTCACTCTGCTTATTTAATCAAATAGATAAGATTGCATTAGGAAAAGGACGTAAGAACAATTTCCTAAACAACACAAGTTATTTCAATACAAAGTTTAAAAAGTCACTTGCTTTCTCATTCATTTAAGAAAATATATGATTTACAATATGAGATCAAAGTCTCAAAAGGCATCTCAATTTGGATAGAGTTTTGCTTCCAATTACTAAAAGATTTCTATTACAAAAGAGGCTTTCTTTATTTATAGGGAGAGGCCTTGAGGGTTTAGAAAAGACTTAAATATTTTGACCTAGTCAAAGATAGGAGTCTTTGTTGACTTTGGACTTTCCATATTTTTACATGTAATTACACATGAAAAAAGTACATGTGCAAATGTCTAAAGTGGTTACAAAAGTGCATCTGAAAAAATAGAAATAAAATCAAAGAAAAATTGATTCAATTTGTAGCCCCATCTTTCTTCATGTGAGCATCATACATGTTGATAGCTGCTTGTATCCCAATACTGTCTGGAGTAACAATATTCTTAAAAATCACATTTGCCCTAACTATGACATCTCTCACTGTTATGACCAATTTTGTGTGACTATTTAGCCTGGTTTTTAAATTATCCAAACTTAATTGATTGTCTAGAATGTTATCCATAGAGGCTACCAAAAATGCTTTCTCTTCAAATTCCTTTCGAAACATACCTTCAAATTCTTGAATCATTTATTTTGCTGAAAGGAATTGGTTGTCTTGTGATGTAAGCTTGGAAGGTAGCTCCTCCAATTTATGCAAAAGACTGATGTCACTTTGTTCACTGAGGTCCTTTGATGATTTGAGGTCACTGATCAATTATTTAAGCACTTGACTCCTATATATCAATGCTTCTTTAGTTTTAGTGTAAGAGTCTCTATCAACAATGATGCCAATTGATATTAGAGTGCTCATTTTTAACTTCTTCATCTCCATCCATTTATCAAGATACTTTCTTATGCTTTCAATATCTTGAGAAATAATATTAATAAGATCATCTAGTTCTACTCTTATTTTTCTCATTTTATCCGTTTTCTCAGATAACTCTATGAGCAAGGAAATTCCTTGCATATGCATCTTGTCCAAGTACTCTTCAAGTACTTTTCCCTTGAGATAGGTATTTTTTTATTTCTAAATCATGGGATCTTCTATGAAAATGGCTTCTAGAGTTACTATTTTTGGAGTGAAAGTGATCCTTCTTACCACTACAGTCAACTGTTCCACCATTGATATATAATGATCCTTCATCTCTTTCTTTTTGTCAAACTTTTGAACCAAGATGTCCATAGCTGACTGCATATCACTTTTATCACTTTCATGAGTTATCTTACCTAACTCAACTCGAGAGATAGAGTAGTCACTTACATCAAAATTTTCAATAGTTTCATCTTGTGGAGGTCTTACTATTTCTAGAAATTTGTGCCCCTTATCCCCAATCATCTTTGAAAGAATATTTGGCTTCTTAGGAGCCTTGACTTTTACTAGCACCATTTTATTGAAATCAAAGTCATCTAGAGAGATGGCTTGTTTTTTCCTTTTGGGTGTATATGCTAAAAACCAAGGTGGGATCACATAAGTACTTACATTAGTATCAATCTCCATTGTTGGTGTTACTCGAGTTGCACTCACACTGGTAGTGGAAATAATAGGTGGAGTATTAGTAAAAACTTTACCTTCTGCTAAGTGATCAAGAGTAAAACTATCTTGGATATCAAAAGATGGAGACGACAAACTAGGAATTAACCTGGAAGAATGAATAATATCTCCAAAAGTGCCTTGAGGGTCATCAAAAATTATTTTGGAAGGAGAGGTTGCTTCAGAAGAGGGAACACTAATTAGAAAAATAGGTGAAAGAGTTACAATAGGTGTGCTAGGTGGGGAAGAAGAAATTCTTATTTTTGGTTGCACATTCTCTCACAGAGATATAGTTTCTTTTTCCTATTGATCTATGGGCCTATCATCAGTCTCCATTTGTTCTCTTGCTAGTTCTTCGATGCTTTGCTTTTCAACCTCCATATCTATTGTTTCTAGCTCTTTTTCTATAACTTTTGACTTCGTCACAAAGATGATTTTAGGCTTATGTGGCCTAGAGGAAGAAGGAACATCACTCTTATTCTTCATCCTATTTTTCACTCTTCTCTTTGTTTTCTCTTGAAATTTAGATTCTGATCCTGTGATGAACTCTTTCAAAGTGATTCCCTTATTTGCTAACCAATCATTGGTGTTTGCCAATATTGGTTCGAATGTTTTTCTTAAGGAAGTCAACTACTTTTGTGACCATTGGATTGGGGGAAGAGGGGCATTGGTGACTTGTTCAACATGGTATCTATTATTGATCAAATCTTCATCATCCACTAGATTCTTAAGGATGTTAGTGAGTCCCAGATATTCTATCTGCTCAATAGACAATCTAATATAGTCCATTTTTTTGATGTCTTTTGCTGTCCTCAAGTCTACCAAAACATTTTCGATCATAGGCTCATGAAATTGAGTTTTCCTCCTAATCATATCTTTTACACCTCTATAATCAAAATTCTATCTCCTTTTGAAATGCTTCATGGTTACGAGCTACATTTCAGTTTTCATAACTCTAGCTTTTCCAACGGTCAACACTGAAAACCTACCAATTTCAATCAAGAACCTGAAACTGGGTTTCTTGAGTTCCATCTATTTATTATGCATGACAATTATTTGTCTGCTTAGCTCCATCAAGACCAATTTATCTGAAGGGAATCTTAGAATCATGTAAGGATGACCTTAGATAAAGCCAACCCACAGGTATGAAAAATAAGGAAATTGCAAGAACATACATCCAAAGTCATTCACAATGGTCCAGGCTTCATCTAACACTCTTTTTTGTTCTAATTGAGGATAAAAAAGACACAAAAATACCTCAAAGAAAGCATCATTCACTCTCTTAAAATGATGGATAGAGCCCTTCAATGTCAACTGAGGGTAATATTGATACACTGGGGTTACTCTCCTATCTCCTTTTGATGTCAAACCTGGAAAGGTTCTCGTCGAAGCTGCAATATACACTAGGTATGAAGTCATGTAGAATTTGGAGGTAGTAGATGCCTTCATCAATTTCTCATGCATAGCATTGCTAATTTGTTCTCCCCAAAAAATGACTTGTTTACCTTGGAGGATTATCTTAATGAAGGGGTACATCCATTCATGAAATTGTGAGGAAGTAGGTAAGCCTCTTACCCTACTGAGAAGAGTGACTAGGTCACTGACTTCTTCTATAAAGTCACTTCTTAGAAAGCTCTGTGGCCATCTTGACAAATTTGCCCTTGAAGTTTTGAGACATTTATTATTGATTAATTTCTTTTCTCTTTCGAGATCTTTCTCATATTCCATTTGTGCTTTGATGAAATCAAGCTTTAATACTTCAATAGTAAGAGGACACATGAACACTTTGTAGATGAACTCAGGGTCTAGTCTAATCATCACATTACCACCAACATCTAACATAGCCCTAATATCCTTGTTATAGAACTGAACATACTGGAGAACAAACTCTGTGTTGTGAGCCACTACAGGGAAAGAAGATACTAGGTGAATATTACTTTTGATTATCTTCTTCATCTCATGGTTGAGATTACTTGATTTAGTTCTTTCCATGAAATCAGCCATATCCACGTGACCGATCTCTGTATCTCTAATGTCATCAACATTAGAAGTAACTGACGTTATTGAAAAAAACCTTGATACTTGTACTTCATTGTCTTTAACTTCTTTAGAAAAACCTCAGTCATCTGGTAGAGCTTTCATAAAAAAGATGTTGATAAAGAAGGATCCTGAGGAGAAACTGCAACAAAAGTCATGATCATGCAATTAGGGGAAATATTTATAATCTTAAAAAATTGCATGTCAATGATCATGACCATGTGGATGCCCCTAATAGGAATAGAGTGTGAGCAGGTTGAAGAGCCAAAGGAAGGTGGGCTCAAAAAAGTAAAAATTCAAAATTTTCTCAGAGTTAGGAAAATTTGAGAAAAAGTGTATAGAGGTGGCAAAAATTTTTGCCCTTGCATATAACGGGGGGACCGGTGATAAAAATAGTTGACATAGCATGTGAAGTGAAAACATGCATGGGTGGTAATTTTTGCCACCTTAGCATGTTGGTTTATGCATGGGTGGCAAAAATTGCCGCCCTTGTACATGAAAGATAGAATCTAGGTAACAACGGTAAAAATTGCTGCCATTACATAGATGGGAAACATTGTGTAAGGAAAACAATTTTTGCCACCATTACATGGATGGGAATTGATCTAGGTTATATTTTTTAGGCTTTCTCCTAGAATGTCTCCTTAGGGAAGAAAGGGAGGAGGAGAGAGGAAAGATAAAACCTAAAAAAGAGAAAAAAGGGAAAACTAAACCTTATAAAGAAAAGAGAACAAAAAAATGAAAACTTAGAAAAAAAAGAGAAGAATGCAAAACCTACCTGGTAAATTGAAATCTTACACTTGAAGCCAGTGAAATCACAATCCCACTCTTTCGTGTTATCGACTAGTTGCAAGGAGGGGGAGCAGACAACTCAAAATAAATAAAATGAGATACAAATCAACATTTAGATAGTTCAAAACCAATGCCAACCACTCAGTATGCACAATAATAAATGCCACATGTAAAAACTAATGCCATGCAAGGGCAACAAAAATTGCCGCTCCTGCATGTAGATGTGAAAATATGTAAGGGTGGCGAAAATCACCGCTCCTGCATGAAGGGTCAAAATATGCAAGGGCAGAAATTTTTGTTGCTCTTGCATGGAAGAGGAACATATCAAAGATATAAGGGTGGAAAAAATCACTGCCTTTACATGAAATAAAAAACAATATGCAATAGCGGTAATTTTTGCTGACTTTTCATGTAAAAGCCAAAAGTAACTCTTTGAAACTGATCGAAGTTAGACATTTTGATTGTATCAAGACTGCAATGAGTTTCACATTTTCTGAGAAATCATGATGAGGGAATGTTGTGAACATTTCAAGGATGTTAGAAAACTACGCTCGAGGTCTAGATAAACTTGTCTTAAATGATGAACTTAGAGTATGTTCATGAAATGGACAAGTTTCATAGAGGTTGTCCCAAAAATGAGTGCAGCTGATTTTGAGAATAACAGCTGGCTCCAGCTAGGGAACTTCCATCGATTAAACATTGAAAATATTGAAAGGAGTAGAAACTAGTCTCTAAGTGCCTTTATCCATGCCATTGGTCCACGGAGTCAAGCTACCTAAAATAAAAAGACATGCAAAACCAAACAAAAATAAATAAACATAAGACTATACAAATGTACAAATGAACTCATATGACACTTCAAGGATTGAAGTGTTTCAGATGTTGCCCACTATGAGGCAGTGAGAATGGTGTTCCATCTTGATATTATAGCAAGAAACTATTTTCACCACAAAATTGATGAATGGTGAATGGACCTCTCTACAAGAAATCAAAATTTCTATGCATTCCTTTTGGTTTTCTCCTCTTGTCCCACAACAAGACTTGATCTCCAATCTGAAAATCATGAATCCTTACTTTCTTATCGAAGAGTTTCTTTACTTGATTTTGATGTGTAGTAATACGGTCTACTACCATAGTTCATTTCTCTTTTAGTTCAGTTAAGCATATGATCCTCTTATCAATGAATTTTTGAAAGTTTGATCTTTGACTACCTTTGCCAACTTCAGTGTGGGTAGTTCTAGGGTGATTGGTATCTCCACATTTAAACCATACAAAAGTTGAAATGGTGATATACCTATTGCATTTTTGGGTGTAATCTTGTCTACCCACAAAGCATCGAACATCACTTTATGCCAAGTTCTCTAATTATCATCTACCAGTTTCCTGATGATAGTAACCAGATTCTTGTTACTTGATTTCACCTGGCCATTTCCTTGTGGATAGTAATCCGAGGAGTGGGAAAGAATAATCCCATGATCATAGAAAAATTTAGTGATCTCATAAAAAGAGAAAAAAGTGGCATTATCTGCTATAATCTTATTTAAAACTCCAAATTGGGAAACAACATATTCCTTAAGGAAATTACATACTACTTCCGGAGTAGTATGCTTAACTGGAATGGCTTCCACCCACTTGGTGAAATAGTCTATTACGGTGAGAACATAGTTGTGTCCAGAACTTGAGGATGGGTTCACAGTGCCAATGAAATCAATACCTAATTATTGAAAAGGTTATTCAATCACCACCAGCTTGAGAGGTAATGTGGCCAACTTGAGTTTCCCAGCAAACTGTTGACACAACTCACACCTACGTACCTAAGTGTATGCATCTTGAAATAGTGTAGGCCAATAGTATCTAGCTCATAGAATATTGTGAGACATCACAGGTGTAGAAAAATGTCCTCCATAAGCCAAATTATGGAAGGACTCCAAAAATTTATTCTATTACACCTTATCCATGCAACGAAAACATACCCCATCAAGGCTTCTTTTGTACAAACCATTATCCCACAAGACATAGTTAGCAACTTTCAACTTAATATTTCTTTTTTATTTATAAGACAGATGGGTAGGACACTCACCATAGGTAATAAAATAAGTGATATTAGAATACCACTCATTAGTAGTAGTGATGAAGAGAACCATAGGCACACCTTCAACCTCTGTTTCTTCTTGTTCTGTTTCCTTTGATATATTATCAACAATTAACTAGTAGAGACTTTTTCCCTACACAAGCTTAGTGGGTTTGATATCAAGATCAAACTCTTGAATTTTAGCAATCCAATTACCCCTTTTAGTACCAAACTCTTGTTGAGTTAAAATAGACTTCACTATCATATCAGGGACCAGAACAATGGTATGTGAATTTAGGATATAGAATCTGAATTTTTGTACCGCTTTAACCATAGCATAAGCATGCTTCTCCATGTTTGAATATTTTAATTCATAAGCTTTGAGGGGACAACTCATAAATGATATGGGAGATTCCACACCTTTGTTTTGCTGAACCAAAATCACTGAAAGTGTATGTTCAGAAGCATAGCTATATAATATGAAGTCTTTGGTATAATCCAGACAAACGAGGATCGGGGCATGAGTGATATATTTTTTGATATCTTCAAATGCTACTTTGCCTTTTGTAGTCCAATAAAAAGTGGCCTTACCCTTCATCATGCCAACAATGTGGTGAGTTTTCTCTATGAATTTAGGAATTAATCTCTGTAGAAAATTCACCTTTCTAAAGAAAGAATGAACCGCAGTCTTACTAGCACAAAGAGTAAGATTTTGGATAGATTTGACTCTTTCTGAGTCAATTTTTATGCCTTCTCAGGATATAGTGTGACCAATAAGTTTACCTTCTATAACCCCAAAAATTAACTTCTTGGGATTGAAAAAAATACCGTTTTGCTGACAGCGTTCCAACACTTGTTGTAAATGATGCATATGATCAGGATGGTGTTTGGAAAAAATGGTCAAGTCATCAAGATACACCATAATAAACTTCCCCATTTCATCTCTGAAGGTGAGATTCGTTGCTCTCTAGAAGGTGGCACTAGCATTGATCAGACCAAAAGGCATTCTACGATATGCAAATGTACCCCAAGGTGTAGTGAAATTAGTTTTATATTGATTTGCTTCATTGACTTCCACTTGATTATACCTAGAAAAACCATCTAACATTGATAACATTTTTGAGCCAGTCATTATTTGCAATACTTGATCCATGATGGGTAGGGGGTAGTTATCATTTAGAGAAGATTGATTCATGTTTCTGAAATTAATATAGATATGAATTTATTCATTCTTTTTTCTTACAGGAACTATGTTAACGATCCAAGTGGAATGATGGATTAGAAAAATTACTCTAGATCTTAGAAAGGATAGTACCTAATATTTTGGAGTTGTATTGCCTTTGTTTCTACTTGTGAGGCAATGACCCAACCTTAAGAGGAATTTCATGCTAAATTTCTTTAGGGCTGAGAGATCTCAAATCATCATAAGAATATGCCAAAACATCAATGTAACGATGAAGAAGAGTTATTAATTTGAGATTTTCATTAGAAGTGCAACAATTCCCAATGTTGACCATTTTGGGATTTTCTTTCATACTCAAATTTATTTGATCAAATTCTTTGGAGGAACTTGAATCCATTTGTCATTGCTTGATATACCTGTCATGCTTATCAAATAACTTCTCAAGAAAAACCAAATCTTTTGAAATTTTATTCCCTTTAAGTTGAAGAAACTCTTCACTAGTTTTTGAATCTATTTCAAGAACCGATTCCTATGGTGGAGATTCACTACCTTCAAAATAAAGTTCCTCAAAGCCATCCATATTTTCCAGAAAAGTGATGATTTGATTATCACCATTAAACACTTGCCAATGGTTGGAATTATCAAGTACACTTGGTCGAAAGACCAACTCAATAGTGTACTTGTTCCCTTTGAAATCTTTATGAAGAACCATGAGGGTTGTGGAGATAGCCAATGAATCTTCACAATCATTAAACTCCCTTAGCACCATAGGAATATTGAAAGCATCAAAACTTTCAATGTAATCCCATACAAGATTACAATAATGTCGAAACCTTTCATTTTTTATTTGGTACAGATTCTTTACCTAACAAACCACTAATTCGGCATCTCCTTGGGCATGAAGAATCTTGACACCTTTAGCATGAGCAACTTTCAACCCAAGCAACAAAGATTCATACTTGGTGGTGTTGTTAGTATTGTTGAAATGCAACTTATATGAATAAGGAAAATTTTTTCCTTGAGGGGATATCAAAACAATTTCAGCTCCAAAACCGGTAGAAGAGTAGCTACCATCAAATTCTAAAATCCAAACATCATTAGAATTTGATCTCCTTAAAGATTTCTCTTCATTGGTGGGGGAGGATTTTAAACTTTGCTCTGACAATTATTCTAATTTTTTATCTAAATTTTTTGAATTGTCATCTAATGAACTTTCATCTGATGAGCTAAAAACATCTTCAGTGGTTAGAAAATAATTACCCATTCCCGATGATTCAAATAAAATTTAAGCTTTGGGGTCTGATGTTTGGGTGACAATATATTTTGACTCTTTATTAGGAAGAAATTTTTGCATGACGCCCTTACCAGGTATCCTTGCTTCAAATAGATCCATATTCAACTCTCCGCCTACATCCTTGCAAAAATTACATTTGAGCAGAATGACATAAAAAGCTAGAACATCAGCCACCAAGACTGTCATTTTGATCCATTTATCTAGAAAAGTGGCAAACACAAATTAGGCATCTTTGATTTGACTCAGGAGTGGTACTTGCTTGTTTTCCAAGGAGAAACATCTCCCAAAACTCTTAGTTAAGGTAAGACCAAGAGAATCTGCTACCTTGGTGGGCTTAACATTATCAGAAGCTCTAGAGTCTATTATATAGTTGCTCAACTTATGACCATTGATCAAAACAAAAACATAGAAAGGTTCTATTTTTTCAAGGGCAACAAGAGGAGTAGCAACAAGATTATTTTGGATGGATTTATTATTTGGAGGATCATGAGTCACTTTGGGAAAATCTTATCATGTAGGGATGATTTTATTTTTGATGTATTCAGCTAACCTATCAAACTATTCAAGATTAGCTTATAAATACTCAAACTTGGACATTTGGATCTTGGTATTCCTAGCATGATCAATTATATAGAATAACTGAAATGAACTAAAAAAAGAGGAAGTCCATCATTCTAGTTTTTATTTGATGTGGTACTGGTCTGCGAAACCAAAGTAGAATGTACAAGATGGTCTGAGGTACTTACTTTCTTATTGGTCATCGGGTCCTTTGATTGGAAAGGTAGTGAAGTCCCCCGCTTAGCAATTGAGATTACTAGCTAAAGTTTTTCTCTTGTTTTTCCTTTATCAGCTTGTTGAGTCGATGGATTTTGGGACCTAGTAAAAACAACGTATGATCCATCAACCACTTCTTCATTTTCTATAGCTTCATCTTGGTAATTTAGAAAATCAATGTTGGAGTCGCTAGCTAATTCTTCTTCTCCTTCTGAAAAGATATTAGCATCATCTTCTTGGTCCAACTCAGGTCAAAAAGAGAGACCATGTTTGGCTTCATGATAACCAATTGCTGAGTTGGCCAGTGTCACTTCAATGGCAAGCTTCTCCTGTGTGGGAGGAAGATGATTGGACTACCCTTGATTTTTGGTAGCATTGCCTTGATATGAATGGCTGGAAAATGTATTCCTTGGTATATCTCGATAAGAAGGAACAGACATACCTTGGGCCATTTGCCTTTTTAGAGCTAGCAATTCATTTGCTAATGTTTGCACCATAGGATCAATATTACTTGTAGAAAAACTTTTAGTAGATGAGAAAAATTTATTTTTATTAGAATCTTTTCTTATCTTACCTATCAGGATAAGATCATCTTCGACCTTAGTAGTTAAAATATAAGCTATAAAAAGATCTATAGGGCCAGTCCACCTCAATAGAAAACTTACTTTAAGAAGTTGAAAATTGATGAAGAAGCACTTAAAATTTTTTAGCATTGGCTGAGCAATTACAAGGATCCTATTCCTTAGATTATTGAATTTAGAAATGAAATATCACATAGGCTCATGAGGCTCCTTCTTCATTTGTGTAAGTTGAGCCAAAAGGCATGAGCATCCTCCGTGGTTTTGAACCTAGCCTCAAACTTGGCCTTGAGGGTGTTCCAATCAATTATAGTTTGAGCTTGAAGATGGTAAAACCAGTCCACAGTAGCACCTTGTAAAGTTTTTACAAACAGTCTCACCACTATATCTTCATATTCAACACCTATCACATCACATGCCATGCAGAAAGCTACAATATGCTCATCAGGATGGACTTTCCCATCACTATAGAATTTGAGAAAATTCTTTCTTGAACTATGAGGTAGTTTATGTAAAGGTAGGGTTAGATTGAGAGGGCTAAATGTGTTACACCAAGGACCATGGACTGCCATGATGTGATGATTAAAAGAAGGGATAACAAACCTTTATGGGGTATGTATGGACAAAACTCTGCTAGAGTTAAAACTAGAAGCTTCGCTTGGTATTGGAGATCTGACGTTGGTAGGAGGAAAACTCTAGGTTCACTAAAGGTGAGATTATGGAGAAAAAGGATCAAAATTATTTTGTTGCACCAACTCAAATATAGGATCAACAATGCCTTGAGCTCTCTGGCTTCACATATACCATGGATCTACCAGAGTGTAAAATGGAAAAGAACTAGAAATACTTCAATTTGAAGCTTGAGGCTTCAAAGTGCGCGTTCATTTTCCCAGTGGAGTCACCAAAAATTGTTAGGTGAATATTTTTTTGTCAACTAACTAAAGGCAAAATGGGTATATCAACCACAACATAATGAGATAAATCTCTCCTCTCAGCAAGGGGAGGTTCCCTATAAACTTATTACAAACTAATATAAACTAAAAATTAACTCAGGGGTGAGATCATATCATCCATTTCTCTTTTTTCAAAAATGATGTTTAAAAATAAAGGAAAACTTCCTTGATATTAACTAAATCCACAAGAAACCCATGAAAACACAAAGTCTTTCATTACTTATCCTACTGATTTATAACTTATATAATAGTAGAATGAAGTGCAACCCAAAGTCTCCACTGAAAACTACAACAGATATATGACTACAAAGGATAAAAGTAGTTCAAAGCCTTTCCACTATCTTTTATACAAAAACCAAAGAAAACACAAACTAAAGATAATTATAGTGGCACAAAGTCTCCATAATCGATCTTTAGAACATCTTTTAGATTATTTTCGCTCACTCTGCTTATTTAATCAAATAGATAAGATTACATTAAGAAAAGGATGCAAGAACAATTTCTTAAACAACACAAGTTATTCCAATACAAAGTTTGAAAAGTCACTTACTTTCTCATTCATTTAAGAAAATATACGATTTACAATCTGAGCTCAATGTCTCAAAAGACATCTCAATTTGGACAAAGTTTTGATTCCAATTACTAAAATATTTCTATTACAAAAGAGGCTCTCTTTATTTATAGGGAGAGGCCTTGAGGGTTTAGAAAAAAAAAAATATTTTGACCTAGTCAAAGATAGAAGTCTTTATTGACTTGGACTTTCCATATTTTTACATGTAATTACACATGACAAAAGTACATGTGCAAATGTCCAAAGTGGTTACAAAAGTGCATTTGAAAAAATGGAAATTAAATCAAAGTAAAATTAATTAAATTTGTAGCCCCATCTTTCTTCATGTGAGCATCATACATAGTGATAGCTGCTTGTATCCTAATACTATCTGGAGTAACAGTATTCTTGAAAATCACCTTTGCCCTAACTATGACATCTCTCACTACTGTGACCAATTTTGCATGACTTGTTATCCTAGTTTTTAAACTATCTAGAGTTAATTGATTGTCCAGAATGTTATCCACAGAGGCTACCAAAAATGCTTTCTCTTCAAATTCTTTTCAAAACATACCTTCAAATTCTTGAATCATTTCTTCTGCTGAAAGGAATTGGTTGTCTTGCAATGTAAGCTTGCAAGGCATCTCCTCTAATTTATGCAAAATACTGATGTCACTTTATATACTGAAGTCCTTTGATGATTCGAGGTCACTGATCAATTCTTTAAGCACTCGACTCTTATATATCAATACTTCTTTAGTTTCAGTGTAAGATTCTCTATCAACAATGACACCAATTGATATTAGAGTGTTCATTTTTAACTTCTTCATCTCCATCCATTTATCAAGATACTTTCTTATGCTTTCAATATCTTGAGAAATAATATTAATAAGATAATCCAGTTATGCTGTTATTTTTCTCATTTTATCCATTTTCTCAGATAACTCTGTGAGTAATGAAATTCCTTGCATATGAATCTTGTCCAAGTACTCTTCAAATACTTTTCCCTTGAGATAGGTCTTTTCCACTTTCTAAATCACGAGATCTTCTATGGAAATGGCTTCTGGAGTTACTATTTTTGGAGTGAAAGTGATCCTTCTTACCACTGCAATCAACTGTTCCACCATTGTTGTATAATGATCCTTCATCTCTTTCTCTCTGTCAAACTTCTAAACCAAGATGTCAATAGCTGACTACATATCACTTTTAGCACTTTTATAAGTTATTTTACCTAACTCAACTCGAGAGATAGATTAGTCACATCAAAAAATTTAATAGTTGCATCTTGTGGAGGTCTTGCTATTTCTATAAATTTGTGCCCCTTATCCGCAATCATCTTTGAAAGAATCTTTGGCTTCTTGGGAGCCTTGAATTTTACTGGCACCATTTTATTGAAATCAAAGTCATGTGGAGAGATGGCTTGTTTTTTCCTTTTGGGCGTATATGTTGACAACTAAGGTGGGATCATAGAAGTGCTTACATTAGTATCAATCTCCATTGTTGGCATTACTAGAGTTGCACTTGCAACGGTAGTGGAAATAATAGGTGGAGTATCAGTAAAAACTACACCTTCTGTTAAGTGATCGAGAGCAAAACTATCTTGGATATGAAAAGATGGAGATGAAAAACTAGGAATTGACCTAGAAGAATGAAGAATATCTCCAAAAGTGCCTTGAGGGCCGTCAAAAATTATTTTGAAAGGAGAGGTTGCTTTAGAAGAGGGAATACTAATTGGAGAAATAGGTGGAGTTACAACAGGTGTGCTAGGTGGGGAAGAAGAAATTCCTATTTTTGGCTACACATTCTCTTGTAGAGATATAGTTTCATTTTCCTGTTGATGGACCTATCATCAGTCTCTATTTGTTCCCTTGTTGGTTCTTCAGCACTTTGCTTCTCAACCTCCATATCTATTATTTTTTACTCTTTTTCTATAACTTTTGACTTCTTCATCACGAAGATGATATTAGGCTTATGTGGCCTAGAGGAAGAAGGAACATCACTCTTATTCTTCATCTTGTTTTCAACTCGTTTCTTTATTTCCTCTTAAAATTTAGCTTCTGATCTTGTGATGAACTCTTTCAAAGTGATTCCCTTGTTCACTAACCAATCATTGGTGTTTGCCAATATTGGTTCAAATCTTTTCCTTAAAGAAGTCAACTCCTTTTGTGACCATTGGATTGGGAAAAGAGGGGCATTGGTGACATATTCACCATGGTATCTATTATTGATCAAATCTTCATCATCCACTAGATTCTTAGGGATGTCAATGAGTCCTAGATATTATACCTCCTCAAGAGACAATCTACTGTAGCCCATTTTTCTAACATCTTCTACCATCCTCAAATCTACCTAAACATCTTCGATCATAGGCTCATGAAACTGGGTTTTCCTCCTGATCATATATTTTACACCTTTATAATCAAAATTATGTCTCCTTTTGAAATAATTCATGGTTACGGGATACATTTTAGTTTCCATAACTCTAGCTTTTCCAATGGTCAACACTAAAAACTTGCTAATTTCAATCAGAAACTTGAAATTGGGTTCTTGAGTTTTATCTATATATTATGCACGACAATTATTTGTCTACATAGCTCCATCAAGACCAATTTGTCTGAAAGGAATCTTCGAAGCATATAAGGATGACCTTGGATAAATCCAACTTGCAGGTATGAAAAAGAAGAAAATTTCAAGAACATACATCCAAAGTCATTCACAACGGTCCAGGCTTCGTCTGACACTCTTTTTTGTTCTAATTGAGGATCAAAGAGGCATAAAAATACCACAAAGAAAGCATCATTCACTCTTCTAAAATGATGGATAGATCCCTTCAATGTCAACTGAGGGTAATATTGATACACTGGGGTTACTCTCCTATCTCCTTCTGATGTCAAACTTGGAAAGGTTCTCATCGAAGTTGCAATATATACTAGGTATGAAGTTATGTAGAATTTGGAGGTAGTATATGCCTTCATCAATTACTCATGCAGAGCATTGCTAATTTATTCTCCCCAAAAAATGACTTGTTTACCTTGAAGGATTATCTTAATGAAGGGGTACATCCTTTCATGAAAATGTGAGGAAGTAGGTAAGCCTCTTAACCTATTGAGAAGAGTGATCAGGTCACCGAATTATTCTATAAAGTCACTTATTTTAAAGCTCTGTGGCCATCTTGACAAATTTTCCCTTAGAGTTTTGAGCCATTTATTATTGATTACTTTCTTCGCTCTTTAGGGATCTTTGTCATATTCTTTTTTTGCTTCGACGAAATCAAGCTTTAATACTTCAGTAGCAGGAGGATACATGAATACTTTGTCGATGAACTTAGGGTCTAGTCTAATCATCACATTACCACCAACATCTAACACAACCCTAGTATCCTTGTTGTATAATTGAGTGCACTAAAAAACAAGCTCTGTTTTATGAGCTGCTATAAGGAAAGAAGATACCAGGTGAATATTACTTTTGATTATATTTTTCATCTCATGGCTGGGGTTGCTTGATTTATTTTTTCCCATGAACTCAGCCATATCCACATGACTGATCTCTATATCTCTAATGTCATCGACATTAGAAGTAATCGAGGTGATTGGAAAAATACCTTGATACTTGTACTTCATTATCTTCAAATTTTTTAGAGAAACCTCAATCATCTGGAAGAGCTTTCATAAAAAGGATGTCGATGAAGAAGGATCCTTGGGAGAAACTGCAACAAAAGTCATGATCATGTAATTAGGGGAAATACTGGCATTCTGAGAAAATTGCATGTTGATGATCATGACCATGGGGATGTACCTGATAGGAATAGAGTGTGAGCAGGCTGAAGAGCCAAAGGAAGGTGGGCTCAAAAAAGTGAAAATTCAAAAAATTTCCAGAGTTAGGAAAATTTGAGAAAAAGTATGTAGGGGTGGAAAAAATTGCTGCCCTTGCATATAATGGGGGGACTGGTAGAAAAAATAGTCAACATAGCATGTGAAGTGAAAACATGCATAGGTGGTAATTTTTGCCACATTAGCATGTTGGTTTATGCAGGGGCAGAAAAAATTGTTGCCCTTGCACATGAAGGGTAGAATCTAGGTAACGGTGGCAAAAATTACTACCATTACACAGATGGGAAGCATTGTGTAAGGGCAGCAATTTTTGCTGCCATTACATGGATGGGAATTGACCTAGGTTGGATTTTTTAGGCTTTCACCTAGAATGCCTCCTCAGGGAAGAAAGGGAGGAGGAGAGAGGAAAGATAAAACCTAAAAAGGAGAAAAAAAGGGAAAATTGAACCTTTTAAAGAAAAGAGAACAAATAAAAAAATGAAAACTTAAAAATAAAAGAGAAGAACATAAAACCTACCTAGAAAATCAAAATCCTATGCTTGAAGCTGGTGAAATCACAATCCCACTCTTTCACACTATCGACTGGTTGTAGGGAAGGGGAGCAGACAACTCAAAAAAAATAAAATGATATACAAATCGGCATTTAAATGGTTCAAAACCAATGCCAACCACTTGGTGCATGCAACCATAAATGCTGTACGTGAAAATTGATGCCATGCAAGGGTAGCAAAAAATTTTGCTCCTGCATGTAGATGTGAAAATATGCAAGGGCAGTGAAAATCACCGCTCCTATATGAAGGGTCAAAATATGCAAGGGTGGTGATTTTTGCCACTCTTACATGGAAGATGAATGAATCAAAGATGTAAGGGTAGAAAAAATCACCACCTTTACACAAAACAAAAAACAACATGCAATAGCAGTAATTTTTGCTGACTTTGCATGTAAAAAATAAAAGTAACTCCTTGAAACTAATCGAAGTCAGACGTTCTGATCATATCAAGACTGCAATGAGTTTCACATTTTTTGAGAAATCATGGTGAGGGAATGTTATGAAATTTTCAAGGATGTTAGACAACTACGCTCGAGGTCAAGATAAACTTGTCTTGAATGATGAACTTAGAGTATGTTCATGAAACAGACAAGTTTCGTAGAGGTTGTCCCAAAAATGAGCACGGCTGATTTGGGAACAACATAATCAAAACCTTCCATATAGCAAAAATTGAATTATCCAACATGTGAAACCACTTGGATCATGTCTTATACACACATTTAGACCTTATTGAGCATAAAAAACTTCATGACATTCAACCAAGCTCATGGACTTTCTTGAGAACCACCAATTTGAACCTATAGAGCCATTACACACAGCTAGCTCTATGACCAAAATATCAAAAACATACCTGAGTGCCTCTTAGTCATCATAAATCCTTCTCTCCTACTTAATCATGCAAAAACCAACTTGAATCAACTTTCTCCAATCTTCTATCCAACTTAAATCACCAAAAGAGCACCTTGGGCACCTTCTAGGTAGTCATCACTACCAAAAATAGTCAACTCAAACTTTTGACCATATAACACATGTCTGAGCTCATCAAGGACTCAAATCACCTGAGAATGATTCATGACTATATTTATCATGACCTCATACAAAAAAAATTATCCATCTCCTTCAAATCACTACTCAACAAAGGCATCAAAAATTGATCAAAAATACACTTTAGGACCAGGAAACCTGAACATACCTTTTGAACAATCATCCTTGCTTCTTCACTTACATGAGTCTATTATGAAGCACAAAAAGAGACCTCCAATCCTTATTTATCATCTAAAAAATTAATTCATACTACTTCATGACCTTTGAGGTCATATAGTAACTTAAGAAGTATCCAATCACTGAAGCATTCATTCTTTAGATCTGGAAACCAAGACACAATACAAAGGAGTCTCCAAACAACAATTTTCTTCAAGTAAACAACCTTTAAGTCATGCTATATTACATGAACACTTATAGGGATATATAATTCCTTTATAGAACAAAACTTCAATCAACTACATCTCTTGAAATCAAATAGAGAATTCTTAAGCACCAAAAAGATTCAATCTTCACAAACAATATTGGTCTTGTAGACCAATCAAGCACTCAGACCCTACAAACCAACTTGAGCACCATCAAATTTCACTTGAGGAACCATTTCATAACATCCTTAGGACCATCAAAGCATATAAAACTCTACCAAGTACCATGAACACCCTTCAAGGACATTTAAACCTTCAAGGCATTATGAACTCACCATAACATCCATTCTATTATTCTAAATCTTGCTTCTTGCACATCATCTTGAGCTAGTTCTTCACATCTGATATCAAAGGATCAATATAATTATTATTAGAACATTTACAAATTCCATATTACCTTGAGAACACTATCATACTCTTTGATCAGTCACCTTGAGAGACTAAGGTCACCATTCAACTCAATAAATCACACTAGTCTATAAATCAGGAGACGTTGAGACACAATCAACTTCCATGGGGATTTTCTTGCAAAAACACACACTTTTAGATCTCTATCTTTCAAGACACATGCACATATTTTTACCTATCATGCTTTCTAACCAAGAGACCATCTTCAATAAGCCCTACCATACAACTCAAGTTTGATCTTGGATTTAGTTTAAGTATAGTCTTTTTTCTTTGAATTTACTAGTGCCAACATGTAGACCTCTATGAAAACTTCAATCCTAATCTCTACAAAATTATCCATCATAGAGAAACCTTCAAAATTCATCAACTCTACTAACAAGTTGACTAGGCAGACACCAAAAACCAAGCTACTCACAAGATCACCTTCCAAGTTGATTAAGCCTCAAGAAGGACCTGCTTTGATACCAATTGATGGAAGTAGATACTGAGAGGGGGGTGAATTAGTATTTAAAAATGCACCTTCAATTCCATAAACTCATTCATCATACAATAACGTGAACATGAAAGCTTATACATCCAAAGCATGAACAAGAACAAACATCATATGAACACATCATTTATGTGGGAAACCCTCTAAGGGGAGAAAACCCACTCTCAAGCATATAAACCAATGGAATATAGTCCTATAAGGATAATATAAACATGAGACTTTAGACCAACTCCAACTAATCAAGAAGCATCCACCCCTCAATTTACTCCAGCTCTAACTAGACCTTTAGCTAGCTCCAACTAGCAAGGAAGCTACAACCCCATACATGATTAAGCACCCACTCAACCACCTCTACTCTGATGTCTACCACTACTCTGATTTATTTTACACATGATGATGACCTTTTGAAGCTCATACACCTGCAATCTACTTCTCTTCTCCAAACAAACACACCTACCTCATTCGCTCAACTAAGTCACCCTTTAGAATGTTAGGTCTAATGACTTGTTAGCTCATGAATCTAATCAGACAAACATGACTAATATTCTATACCCTCTCATGGTCCTTAATTACCCATCTCTACTCCTTGACTAACCTCTTTCCCTTGCTTTAATACACTTTGCTCTCACACCTACATAAATAGGCTAATTTAACCTTGTATATATATCACTCCATCATCTAACCCATCTTGGTCAGCCAAGATACTTCACATACTTGTCTTACCCTTATAAAACATACTCACATGTCATCAATCAAAATCAAACACTCCATAGGTTGTCCATACTTCAAAACAAGCTCATTCCTCCTTTAGATCTCAATTAGGCCTAATGCATTAGCCCTTCATTAGTACTTGCTACACCTTGAACTTATTGAACCATATTTAGAATTAAAAAATAGGCAAAATACATTAAAAATACCTCCAATAGATCATTTCTCACTTCCCCAAGTGACCAATACAACTGGAACTCCAAACCACTACTCCATGTAAGCCATTCTCTCTCTCATTCTAATTCTTGCAAACACCCAAAAAATATTGACAAGAAGAACTAAGGCATGACATTTATTTTATCAAACAAACACCAAAAAAATCACATTTATATGTCTTCCATGACATGAAAAACACCTAAAAATCCATTTATTACCTTCACATAGCTCACACAGGTCCAAACCAACTCAAACAAACTAATTACTCAAACTAGTTATGCACACCAAAAACTTAGTCAAAGATCTTTGAATACTACCAAAAAACTAAAGAAAAACATGAGGAAAAATTCCATGTATTAAAGCTATAAGAATCATAAAATACCACCGAGATCTCACTCACCTCAAACTCTGCTCAGAATAGCTCAAACTAGCCTCTCCAAATAGGCCACTTTAGACTGCCTACAAGCTCAGAAAACTAGTCATGATGAACATGACATATAAAACTTGTGAAAACACTTCCTTGATCTTCCAATGCATTCATGTGATCCTAAAAAAAACTTAGAACATTTCCAATCAAAAAATTCATATGCTTTAATGGCCACTTTGCTACTACAAATCATTCTCATTATCATCACTCAAAACCTTCTATACAACAAAAATTGAATTATCCAACATGTGAAACCACCTGAAGCATGTATCATACATATATGCAGACCTTTTTGAGCATTAAAAAATTCATGACATTCACCCAATCTCATGGAATTTCCTGAAAACCACCAATCTAAACCTGCAGAGTTATTACACACAACTATTAGCACCATGACCAAAAGATCAAAAACATACCTGAGTGATTCTTAGTCATCATAAACCCTTATCTCCTACTTAATCATGTCAAAACCAACTTTAATTAACTTTATCCAATCTTCTATCCAACTTAAATCACCAAAAGAGCACCTTGGGCACATTCTAGGTAGTCATCATTGCCAAAAATGGTCAGCTCAAACTTTTGACCATATAACACATGTCTGAGCTCATCAAGGACTCAGATCACCTGGGAATGATTCATGACTATATTTCTCATGACCTCATACAAATAAATTCATCCATATCCTCTAGATCACTGCTCAACCAAGGCATAAAAAATTGATAAAAAATGCACTTTAAGACTAGGAAACCTAAACATACCTTTTAAACAGTCATCCTTACTTCTTCACTTAAAAAAGTTTCTTATGAAGCATAAAAAGAGACCTTCAATCCATTTTTTCTCTTATAAAATAAGTAATTCACACTACCTCATTACATTTGAGGTCATCTAGAAATTTAAGAAGCATCCAATCACTAAAGCATTCATTCTTTAGATCTGGAAACCAAGACACAAGAGAAAGGAGTCTCCAAAAAGCAATTTCCTTCAAGTAAACAACCTGAAAGTCATGCTATAGTACATGACCACTTATAGGCATATAAAATTACTTTATAGAACCAAAATTTAATCAAGTACATCACTTAAAATCAAATAGAGAATTTTTGAGCACCAAAGAGATTCAATCTTCACAAACAATATTGGTCTTGCAGACTAATCAAGCACTCAAACCCTTGACTATACAAACCAACCTGAGCACCATTAGATTTCACTTGAGGAACCATTACATAACATCCTTAAGACCATCAAAGCATAGAAAACTCCACCAAGTACCATGAACACCCTTTAAGGACATCTAAACCTTCAAGGCATTATGAAGTCACCATAACATCTATTCTACTATTCTAAATCTTGCTTCTTGCACATCAACTAGTTCTTCAAATTTGATATCAAAATATCTATCTGATTATTCTCAAAGCATCTAAAAATTCCATATTACCTTGAGAATGCTATCATACACCTTGAGAGTCTAAAATTACCATTGAACTCAACAAATCACACTAGTCTATGAATCAGGAGACATTGAGACACAATCAACTTCTGTGGGGCTTTTCTTGTAAAAACACATAATTTCAAATATATATCTTTCAAGACACATGCACATATGTGTACCTATCATGCTTGTTGACCAAGAGACCATCTTTAATAAGCCCTACCATATAACTTGGGTTTGATCTTGGATTTGGCTTTAGTATAGTCTTTCTTCTTTGAACTTGCTAGTGCCAACATGCAGACCTCTATGTAGAATTCAATTTTGATCTTTACAAACTTATCCATCATAGAGAAACCTTCAAAATTCATCAACTCTACCAATAATCTGACTAGGTAAACACTAAAAACTAAGCTGATTAAGCCTCAAGAAGGATCTACTCTAATACCAATTGATGAAAGTAGCTACTGAAGGGGAGGGTTAATTAGTAGTTAACAATTCAACTTCAATTTCATAAATTCATCGATCATACAACAACATGAACATGAAAGCTTATACATCCAAAGCATGAATAAGAGAAAACATCATATAAACACATCATTTATGTGGGAAAACCTCTAGGGGAGAAAACCCACTCTCAATCCTACAAACCAATGGACTATAGTCCTATAAGTATAATAGAAACATGAGACTTTAGACTAGTGTCAACTAATAAAGGAGCATCCACCCCTCAATTTAGTCTAGCTCCAACTAGACCTTTAGCTAGCTCCAACTAGGAAGGAGGATATAACCCCATAGGTGATTAAGCACCCACTCAAACACCTCTACTATAATTTTCACCACTACTCTAATGTCTTATATTATTGATGATGACCTTTTGAATCTTATATACCTGTAATCTACTTCTCTTCTCCAAGCAGGCACACCTATGACATTGACTCAACCAAGTCACCCTTTAGACTGTTAGGTCTAATGACTTTTTATCTCATGAATATAATTAGACAAACATGAATAATCCCCTAAACCATCACATGGTCCTTAATGACCCATATCTAATCCTTGATTGAGATCTTTCCTTTTCTTGAATACACTCTGCTCTCACACCTACACAAATAGGCTAATTTGACCTTGTATATATATCACTCCATCATCTAACCCATCTTGGTGGACTAAGATACTTCACATAATTATATTACCCTTATATAATACCCTCATACATGTCATCAAACCAACTAAAACATTCCATAGGTCATCCATACTTCAAAACAAGCTCAATCCTCCTTTAGATCTCAATTAGGCCTAATGCAATAGCCCTTCATTAGTACTTGTTACACCTTGAACTTCTTAAACCATATTTAGCCTTTACCATTAGGTGATACACATAAAAATACCTCTAATATATCTTTTCTCACTTCCCCAAGTGACTAATCCACCTGGAACTCCAAACCACTACTCCATCCAAGCCATTCTCTTTCTCGTTCTAAGTCCTACAAACACCCAAAAAATATTGCCAAGAAGAATTGAGTCATATTGTTGATTTTATCAAACAAACACCTTAAAACATCACATAGATAGGTCCTCCATGACATAAAACACACCTATAAATCCATTTTTCACATTTACATAGCTCATACAGGTCCAAACCAACTCAAAAAAATTGATTGCTCAAACTCATTATGCACACTTGAAACTCAGTCAAAGATCTTTAACTGTTCCAACCAAAATAAAGATAAAACATGAAGACCAAGGCCATGTAATAAATATATGGTACTAATATAATACCACCAAGCTCTCAATCACCTCAAACTCTGCTCATAATAGCTCTAACTAGCCTCACTAAATAGGCCACTTTAGATTGCCTATAAGCTCCAAAAACCAGTCATGATGAACATGGCATCTAACACTTGTGTAGACACTTCCTTGATCTTAAAATGCACTAATTTTATTCTCCAACAAACTTATAACATTTCAAATCACAAAATTCATATTCTTCAATGGCCACTATTCTACTGTAAACCATTCTCACTGTCATGGGTTCTAAAGTCTTATCTTACACAAACTAGTCATTTTGTGAGACCCTTTTAGCTATTTTATAAGCACCATAAACACTTACACATAAGTTAAATAGGAAGGATAGTTATTTTAATAATACCAAAAACCATTTTTTCCATCCCTAAACACCTAAAATCAATCCTTAAATAGGTTCTCACTCTAACTGGCTTTTGTTCACTGTTTGCTCCATTTCCACTCTAGTGACTAGTCAACTTAATTAACTTAGATAAATTACACGATGACTATTTATTTCCAAAACAAATTTATGGAATTCATTAACAAGTCTTGTCCTTCAAGCTCCAACAACTCTTATGCATTGACTCAATCAACCTTATACCACTAAAATCCTTAAAAACAAACATATTTATGTACCTTTTACTCATTACCCTAACACACCACTACCACCTGGAGAATCCTATAGGATTACTCTATACCCTCCAATAGTCAAACTTGGTCAACCAATCCATTATAGGTCAATTATAGCAATATTTTTCCAATCAATCCATTATGAGGGTTTATAAAGGGTTTCTAACCACTTTAAATTCTTAATGAATGTTCATAAAGCTTTATCCCTCAATCCACTACAAAATACTTGGAAAGGATTCTTAGATCCATGTGCCACCTCTCCCAAAATTATTAGGTCCCCATGAAAAGTCTACATGAACTATTTAATGTTAAAACTTTCCTCTCGAGCTCAAAATGCACCATTTGAGCCTACTTTGAAGTTTTTAAACCATCTTTCTGACTTTGTAGCTCAATATCTAACCTCAAACCTAATAAACATGATTGGACATACTTTCCTAACCATATCTCATGAAAAAACAAGATTTATCATCCTACAAACACCCTTTGACCCTTTACAAGGCCTCAGAAGCCCACCTAGGCCAACTAGGCTAATGGCCAAACTATCTTGCAAACCACTAGCCACATCTTGAAAACCATACACTTGACCTATCAGCATCCTATACATTTCCAACATGCATATTCCAAGCATACTAAGCTCTGCCAAGTTATATCTTCTTCATGACTATTTAGAAGGACCTCATTAGTTCAACTTGCCTATTAGGCCTAGAACTACCAGGCCAACTTACCTCTTAAAGGTACTTTAAAACTTATCCACTGAGCTCATAGCACCTTAGATATATTCAATTCACTTAATACAAGCACTAGAATCACCTACTGAGAACATACAATTCATACAACACTTACCTCTATATGTAATCATACATGATCAAGCCCATAAGGTATATGATGACTTACACTCCACCTGAAGACCATATGAGAAGAATTATCCTACTAGGATCATAAAAAGAACATATCAAATTCTCTCTCTCCAAGCTTCATGCATATTATACCAAGATCACTCTAATACTACTTTGTCATCACCAATGCCACTTGACAATAATGAAAACACATTACTGCCACCAATCTCCCAACATGCCAAGTATTTATGATGAAAGATTATTATTATTATTATTATTATTATTATTATTATTATTATTATTATTATTATTATTATGTCTTGGCTAAAATAGTGAATATCATTCAAAATTAAATTTTCACATCTATCTAAGTATGCACTTCCAATAAGGAAATTCTAAAAAGGCAACCACCAAAAAACTGCATGAGGTCTAAGACCAAACACCAAAGTAAAAAGAGGGTCCCTATTTTAAGTTTGGAAATGAGGCATGTTTTGCAAGCAAAAATAATTGGTGACTCCTGCTAGGAAATACTCTTGAGTATTTCAAGAATCTATAATCATTGATTTCACAAGAATAAAAAGTATTATCTACTAATAATCACTTAGAAAATCTAGAATTTAAAGGCACCAAAGTCTAAAGGAACAAGTGACATACTAAGCTAAGAATCCATCCAAAGACCATCCAAGTGTGTGATCAAGTGATTAATTAATTTTATTTGTATTAACATGCATTAATTCATATTTTCATAAGTCTAGAACTATGGGGGAGAAAAATATTTTACACTTTAGCTTGGGGGGAAGTGGCATATGCATTGCTCTACTACCAACCAAGCATTTATAGACCTAATAGAGATACCTTTGGTCCCTTACAAAGCCATTGCTCCACTACCAACTAGGATAGAAAGCATATGGTAGAGGTTAATAAGATTACAATTTCAAGGAGAAAGTTCAAATTTTACTTCTTATCTCAATTATTTTGAAAGGAGATATTACAATTTCATCCATAGAGAGTTGGAGACCAAGCCACAGGTAAAAAGAAATCAACAAGTTCATGAAAACTCAAGACAAATTATAATTGAAGTAATGTTGAATTTTCATTGGATATTTCATTAAGTTTATTAGATGGTTTTGGACAATATAATAGCTTTTCTAAATTCACTAGTTTTGTTTAGAATCATTAACCTTTGAAATTAAGAAATGGAAAAAGTAATCATAGTAGTTTCATACAATATTTTCAAGTAAAATTTGTAATTAGGTTATTTATGTTTTATTCATGTTACCTATACAATATCCTTTCTTTTAATTACTTTGATTAACAAGGGAACCACATGGAAAAAATAATTGGGACATACCCAACATTGAAAAAAATAAAAATAAAAAATAAACCTAACCTAATAATAAGGGATGAGAAGGAAAGAAAAAAGAAAATAAAATAAGAAAGCAAAAAGAATCAAGAAACTATTTATAGTGTTCTCATGCCAATTCAAGACTAGAAGTAGTGTTTTAGGAATTTTCCATTGAAAAGCAATGGGACATCCTCCCCAGTTGGACACCTTAGGAAAAATGCATTCTCACCCAAGATTTTATAAATTTGATAGGGACCTAGCCATAAGCATCAAAAATTTTATGTCATCCCTTTTTCTTATGGGCCTTATCCCACATAAAGACAAGGTTAGAGATTCTAAATGCTTTTGATTTGGACCATTTTTCAAACCAATATTTGACAACCTCTGGATGCCTACTAAAATGTAGTAGGGCTTTGTCATGTTTTTCATTCAGATGCATAAGGTTTAAGAGAAAAGCCTCTATTTGATCATTTATTTGTAGGTAATCCTTCATAATAGTAAGGTAGGGATTCTCAAGTTGATTGTAAAAATAAGGTCTTGGCCATAAACCAGATGGTAGGAAGAAGTGCCTAGAGCAGTTTTAGTTCTAGTCCTATCAGCCTATAATGCAAACTTCAATTCATTATGCCAATTCCTAGGATTATTTTCCAATATCCTTTTTATTATGCTTACCAAGTTCTTATTTATAGATTTAACTAACACATTCCCCTACAGATAATAATTAGAAGATAGTTTTATATTTACCTAATGATCATATGCCCATTACAAAAATTAAAGAGAGGAGAAGGAGGTTCATTATCACATACAAGAGTATAAGGCATACCAAACCTTGTGATGATGTGTTCCTCTATAAAGTGAATGAATACGTTAGTAATATAATTATTAAATGGTTGTGCCTCATACCATCAAGTATAGTAATAAATTTTAGTAAGGATGAACTCATGGCTTGTAGATAAATTCATGTTGATTGTCCCCACAAAGTCTAATGCCCACTATGAAAAATGTCAAGCTTCAATTACTGGAAGCAAAGGCATTGTTGGAGTATGATCTCTACTTTTAACAATATGATATATCAAGAGGAATAAAACCCAATGGATCAAGAACTCTATAAAATTGATATGTCCCTATCATAATGTGATCTAATAGCATGATCTAAAGAGGCTCAGAAGTAATAAGAGTAGTATGTGAACTATGACTAGCGCTTGTGTGTTTGAATGTTGGGTCATTATGATGGTAGTCATAGGAAAGACTATTATTAAGGGGAGCATCTTCATTACTTAACATCTCTATCAATGAAAGATTAGGTAGACTAGTTAATCCTTTTTAGGGTCCTTGGTTTTGAGACTTAGAGAAGATATAGGTTCCTAAACCTTGTGGGTTAAATGAGAGGACAAGTGGCATGTCCTTTTTCAAGAGATTGATAATTTTGGCTATAGACATGGTGGAAACTATCGATCTAGTGAATAGCTCTAAACTAGTGACCTTTCCAATTTCCACTACATCCTTCTCTCCTAGTTTATCTTTTATTATAGCTTAAGGGGTTTTGACCCTTTTATTTAAGATAACCAATTTAGGTTTCATGGGTTTGATAACATTAACCAACTGTGGGGGTTTCATGACCCTGTTAGTAGGTAGAAGGTAATCAATGTGCAATTTAGGTTGCTTATCCATGGTCACTTGTAGAATATCAAAAGGTTTAGGATCCCCATAGGCTATGAAAACCTTCCTTAGGTGTAAGAACTGGATTTGTTAGAATAAGGTTGAAGGAATCACCATTATCTTATGTATCCAAGGTCTTCCCAAGATCATGTTATAGTTTATATCTTTATCTATGACACAAAACTCAGTTAGCACCATCTTGAGACCCAGAATACTGGGAGCACAATGGTTCATATGGAAGTATATTTAAGGTTATCTTAGCCTTGTAGGGTATTTTGAGTTGTGGAATAGTTAATTTCTGCATAAAAAATATTTTACAAGAAATATAAGGGGATAATATTGACAACTGATCTATCATCAACCATAACCCTCTTTACATGATTATTGTAAATCCAAACCTATATAAATAAGGTTTGATCCCCCCTCTTTGACATATCAAAGTCAAGAGGAAGAATATAAAAATCAAAGAAGTAGCTAATATCTCAAGAATCTTGAATAGGTGGAAACATATCTAGATCAATCTGTTTGATTTGAGCCTATGGTGGGGGAGTAACACTGGATAGATGCCCTAATCCCAGGGAATTAAGCAAGGTTTATCAATGAGAGTGATTTATTGAGTATATTAAGAAATAAAATTTGGGATAACATATTTGTAAAATATGAGATCAAATCATACTCCGCACAAGCTTAGGGATAGACTCAGTTTCTATAATTTTTTAGGGATGAGGAGTCATAGGCTAATAATCTTTGGTATGAGTAATGATATTCACCTCTTATTCAACTTCTAACTATATAAATAGTATCATTTTTATTTTGCCTTGGACTCTTAACTGAGCATCAACATCAATATTAGCATTTCTAGAGGTGGAAGATTCGACATCATGGGTTGATTATGTTAAATTAGGTGGTTTTGTGGGATACCCTAATTTTGATTTTGGGTAACACATGTTTCATGGTTAGGATAGGGTTTTAGTATATCTATAGATTCTAATTCTTAGGGGAAATAAGACCATTTTGAATGTCTTAGGGGTTCACTCTGGCATTCCCTAAGAACATGTCTACAAATGTTTACCTCTAATCTTCAACGAGACTTTGAATGAATTTATTATATTCCTTGTAGTTTTGAGTATCATGAATGATAACTTAATAGAAGAGATAATATACATTGGGATCATATTCCCTAGGCCTATAGTTTTATCCTTGTTAACCAAACCCTTGTTGATTATTCCTTTGTTAATAGGGTTAGTTTTGTAAATGAGGGAATTGTTAAACATGTTGATTAGTTCTGATTTTGGTTTTGGTACCGCTAGTTGTATGGTGGTGGTCAGTTGAAATAAAATAAATAAACTATAGGTGGGGTATTTTGGATATTACCACCTATATTGTTATTGGTATTGGTGTTGTTCATGAGTTGAGACTGAGTGTTGTTCATAGGGTTTGGTCTTTTATTATAGTCGGTGACATCATCAATGGTGGCATTCCTATTTCAATTAAGGATATTGGGATCTTAATTATTAGTATTATTTAGACTTTCATTTTGAAATCCCCATTATTTTGGTTTGGGGTGATTATGTGTATTCAATATCATAAGTTCATCGACCACTATCAATGGTTACCTAGTCAATCTACAAGGCACTCTTAATAGCTTTTTCATAAGATTGATAGGGGAGTTTTCAAACATCATCCCTCATCTCCTTATAAGGAAGTGAAATAAGAGGTCACATAGTTCCCATTCATCCATGTGAGGCATGCTTATAGATGAATATAAAACATATCACCATTTTTTTATGAAATGGGAAGTTGATTCATCATGTTCTTGTTTAATATGAAGGAATTCTCAAATTTTAATCTTGAAAAGTTTTTTCATGTTGAAGGCCTTAATGAATTCAGCCATTAATTGTCTAAAGGAATGAATGGACCCCTTGGGGAGGTGGTAATACCAATCAAGATCTATCACCTCTAGAGATTTTGGGGAAATTTTGGAAAGAACCCCATCCCAAGTTAGGATTCCCTTGATAACCATAGCATAAGCCTTGACATGTCCATTGGGATCACCTTCCCCTTTGAATTTGGGAAGGTTTGGTAGGGATGTGAGAGAAGACCCCCTCGTATGTTAAGATTGAAAGGCTCCTTAAGGTACTCAATGTAAGTCCTTGTGTTACTAAAGTCAATTATTTACATGGTAGGATTGGATTGGAAAGATGGGATCACATAGGGGTTAGTTGGATAACCACTATAAGGGATAAAAGAAGTTTGACAGGGTGAAGTAAATAAGCCAAAAAATAGTTATCTAGCTAAGTAGATTTGGAATACATATGGAATTAGGGAGGAAAATTTTTAGACACAAGAGGATTAATGGTTTGTTGAAGAAGGGTATATATGGTTTTCACCATAGCCTAAGGCTACATAAGGTGGGGTATAGCCCATCTATAGAGGGGGGTGTACATGGGGGAACATAACTTAGAGGGGTAAATAATGGTGGATTATTGGTCACTGCATTATTTTTCAAAGGTGGAGTATAAGTGTATATACTTCTTATTGAGGTTTGGATAGGATATTGATAGGATGGAGGGACTTTATAACCATCCAAGTTGAAGATCCCATGATTAAGGATGTACCCAAAGAGTTGGTTAGAGGCATAGCTTGGTGGGGTGTATGCTCATATTGTGGTGGAATCATGTAAGATTGTTATTGCAGTGGTTAATGAGCTATCATTTGGATAGGATAAGGAGAATAATGAGACTATGTAAGAGAATTTATGCCCATCCCTTGAATCATATATTTTTGATTATTTTTCACTTCATGAATGCGACCCACTAGGGTGTTGATGAGTTCATTTAGGCTAGTGATGGTGTTAGGCATTATAATCTCTTTTACATGATGGGTATGAGTGAAAGGTTTGTTTTTTTGGAGTGGGACCCTCAGGGGAAGTGGTTACAATTTTCATCGATAGGTTGGAGGATATTTGGCTCCTATTAAGGGGATGAATAGTTGATTGCATGTGATTAACCTCATCTTTCAAGTGGTGGATCCTTCCCAAATAATGATCATATTTATAAATGCTTTCTATATCTAGGCTTTATAGGCTAATTGATAGTCTAGTGGCATGTGAGGAGTGATCATACCTATTCCATTGAGGGTCATAGTATTGGATTCAAGATGATTATTAGTAGTTTTAGATACATAACATATCTCATGAATATTTACCCCACTCTTGGTTTGGATGTTAGGATGATAATAATCATAGAATTGATAATCTATGTTGGTGTTGAAGGTAGGGTTATTTCATCTCATCAATGAAGGCTCACCAAATTTGAGTTGGCTTATTCAATATCCATTTAGGCCAAGATATTTGTCTATGTCGTGTCTAGACATATTCTATGGGTATATGAATACCCACAAAGTAAATGAAAGGAGAGGGGAATGGATAAGGAATAAATAATAATAATAATAATAATAATAATAATAATAAAGAAGAACACAAAATATGAAATTATTTCATTCTAGCTTCACTAATTTATGTGCATGCAAATAACACATGCTAAACTATGTACTCGACTCCCTAAGATTAGGCTGAGGTAGCCAACACAATGGAATGGGAGATGGGTAAGACTATGGATTAGATTGGTTGTTTGAGGAAATGGGATTATGATTGGGTGATGGAAATGGATTCTCATGATGGAACCAGAACACTTTCACCTTGTCATGTTGCTCATTAAGAACATCTAGATATGTAGAAACAAAAATCCAAGGTCCTTCGGTGTCTGAGATAATGAGGAGATAAAGCTCTTGATCAATACTAGGGTATCTGAAGTGATGATGGTTAGGATGAATGACTCAAGGGATGAAATCAAATCTATCAAGTTTACTACACTCCATCAATGTCATACATGAATGCGAATGATATATGATGAAGCTAGACCCGAGGAAAAGAAAGGGGAGAGTTGGATATGGGAACTAATCCTGAATCACATTATATTGGTAACCTCTAATCTAGGGGAGAATAAAAATGGGATGATCTAGGATTTTTTTCCTCTAAATCATTGAGAAAGTCAACAATGAGGTTAGGGATTGACATGGAATATAAAAACTTTATCCTAAACTTGGTATTGATATCAAACTGAATGTTGGTACCTGGATCTGGGGATCTAACTATGGGAAAGAGGCCTTCTCTCTGAAAGTATGGATTATATGAGAGTGTCATCCAATAAATACAAGGAAAGGTGTAATTTTATGATATTTTTTTGAAATATCTTGATGTGTTGTTGGAAACAAGGTTTTGTTTGGCTTGTGCTTGGCTTGACAAGGATTTTGGCAATAGTTTTTTTATTTTATGAATAATTATATGAAATAGAAACTAATCACTTGTTGAAATGAAAATTCTAAAATTAAATAATAATAAATAAACATAACTAAAATTAAATAATAATTCTTTCTTCCTTTTCCAATTAGTTTTTTAATGCATGCAAGGTAAGAGAGAGATCTACTTTAACTATGCAAATGTTGATTTTACTTTTCCTAGATGCAGGTTAAATGCAATTTTTTAGTATTTTTTAGATTTTAAGTGAATGGGTTTATTGTGAAAGATAATATTTTGTTACATGAAATTAAATACAAAATCCAATTTATATGTTAAACAATAATACTATGAAGTATCTATGATTTCTCTTCGAAAATGCAATCTAGACTAAATTTTGGTATTTCTAGGTGGATGCACACTAGGTTTGAATTATTTATTCTAAATGAAATGAATATTTAAAATCTTATGTTTTTAATTATTAAGCTAAAAATATCATTTTTAATTTAATAAAATAAATATAATCAAGAGCAATACAAAAACTATTGATGTCCTAGGTTTAAGTAGGGTTTTCTACTTGCTAGTGTGTGTGTTTGCACGTATGAATGAAAGTTGAAGATTAATTACTGTTGAAAATGGAATTATTTTATTTATTTGTTGATTTCTACCTAGGTTTTAAATTCAAATATAAGTGCTTTAAAATAATATACTATATAACTAAAAATAATAAAGAAGTTAACTAATATTTTTATGTAAAGATAGGAGAGATAAGAATTACTTTTCCTAATGAATTTTCCTTTTTAAATATAAATATTTATTATATTTAAAGAAATGAAGCTAAATTAATCTAATATATAGAACAAATTAAGTAAACTAAACTAAAAACCCCCTTGCCTAATCAAGGTGTAGACCAACTGGAATCAAGAGATGTATTTGTAACGTGGTCCTCAACATTCTAAATCCTCCACTCAAAGCAATGAATATAAGAACTATCTATCAAAGGAGAATGATCCAATAGAAAAAAAAAATAGGGAAGATGAGAAAGACACAACTTCAAATAAATAATAACTGACTGTGACTAGTTAAGAACATTGTGTGTAAAGATCTAGTTAAAAAATAATGTCTCTCCTTACTTTTATGTAGTTAACATGGAAATGAACAAAGAAAAGCTCAAAATAAATGGTAATTAGGTTTTAGTTATATAAATATTCAAAAATACAATATCTAATGCAAATTTTTAGATTAAAAAATAAGCCAAAATTGGCTTACTTGTAGAGAAGTAATACAGATTACATGGGTGAATTTCTAAGTTTAACTGAGAATAAAACTTAGGAAAGGTTTAAAAATTGATAAAATCAAGACTGGAAGTGAGTTGGGCGAGCTTAGAGGCAAAATCAAGGTAGAAAAATCAAGAAATGTAAAATCAACATGCAAAAACACACATAAAAGAATGAATCTTAGGAGCTAAATTTGGAAGATGGGGAGCAAGTGACAGAACCACTCCCTTTATAGGGGGTAGTTAAACAACTATCATTACCATAAAGGAAATACCACTTTAAGTTAAAAAAAATTGATAATTTAAAACACAAATACCCTATTAGGACATAACCACTATGACAGCTCTAAAATATAGGTGGTAATTCTATAACTGGGAGCGGCGATCACATCATCCTAAGCGACAATTATTTCATATATAGAAGGTTTTAAAAAAATGAGCTATAAGAGGATACAAATTCCAAACAAAAAAAGGTTAAGGGGACTCCAATGATTAATAAGAAGTAAATAAGGCTAGGTGGTTATAGATAACCTTACTTTGAGTATGAATTAAGAGATCATTGCATCATCATCAGACGTCTTATTGGACATATCACAATGTGTAATTTTTAGGTGCATATAGGCAACATGGTTTTCTCATATACAAGTCTACTCATTCCTTGCTCTTAATTTTTTTTCAAATTAAATTTTTAGATTAAAATTTTCACATATGGATATTGACTACTACATTTTCATTGTATGTTTGCATAAATCAGAGTTGTACATTTAGAGCCATATCCTAAAGACAAATTTTATTGTACACACTCAGGTATACTTTATCATTTTACTCTAGCATTCATATTGAATTTTAGTAATAGAATAAAATGGGGTAATTTGTAGATAATAAAATTTAGTATTAGACACTTGACAATGTGTTTTAAACTGCTTTCACCATACATGACTTTTATGCACATATATGCCTCTTATCCACCATTATCTTACATCCACATGCTTTCTATGATACTGGACCTATTTTTGAGTTTTAAACCACTTACATGGACCTATCAACCTATATTAAACTAGTTAAACATCTTAATCACTCTAAATCATTAGATCTACATTCCTCTCTCTTAGACACTAACATCAAACTCAAATAATTTCATCAACAAAAATGTAATGAGGGTGATGCTACTAAACCTTGTCTAGTAATGGTTATTTTTAAAATTTAAATCACTCTTATGGGTTGGCCATTTATTTAGCATGTCTTTGACATGATAAATTTACCAAATGGAATCATATAAATACAATTCAAACCCATACATGTTACTCACTTTGCACTTATCTATCAAGCATCTATACACTACTGTACATTGATAAAATCTACCCTATTCTTCCAAAAATATAAATAAAACACTAGGAGTAGTCAGAAACCAAGTCTAAATCATACGAATTCAAGTCAAGAGTGAATATTTTCAAGTATTGAAATCCAAATTATAGGTGCATTTATATTTCACATTAAATGGGATAACTATGCATGGCTTGACTTCCCTCTTAAAAGTATTAGATATGTACACAATAGTCGATAATCAATGGGGGTGATTGGGGTATGCTCAACCCATTACACTTTCTAAGTTTTTATAGATTTTTACCTTTCACAAACATATTTAGGGGTTTGAAGAGAAAGAGTCTGATTTATAAAGTTACACACATAATTAAGCATCATGATCACACACATAGAGGTATTACAAGTTGATGCATCTAAATGTACAGACATAAAGAGAAAAGGCAACCCAAGAAAATAATCTTAGCCTTAATCAATAACATCAATAGATCTACCCTACCCTAATAGTAGTGACCCTACATGCATAGGGAGTTAGTTCAGATATGAGTGATTCTTAAAATGAATTTGAATATATAATACTAAAAATGATCTGATAAAATGAATCTAAATTACAATCAAGATTATATCTTTTTTAGGGTTTACAATCCAAATAAGGTTAAAACAACATAATGCCAGTAATATTAATAGTATTGGTTAACGACGACTATTATTGATATCACACAACACAAGATTGTTTTTTATATTATTGACATAGATACACATGTTACTACTTAATCAGAATAGGTAACATTAGGTATGTTTGACACAGGACCTACATGTGAGCATCCCATTGATGGGATCATTGTTTAACATTGGATAATATTCTATACACACACACACACACACACACACTCAAGGACTTATGCATGACATGTATTACTTATTTATAGGATTATTTTATGTTTTATTGTATATAATTCATTATATATCTATTTTTCTATACACATGAGTGAGATGCAGAACATACAAGCCATCTATGATATAGACACATAAATTTAGGACTTTCCTACACCAATTAGATATCTTCCTACCTTGGTGGCATGTTCTTATTGGGGGAATCTATCTACTTTACATAGGTTTTATTGTTCTAAGGTTATTTCCATTAATTTTAGTACACTAACTTACACTGATTATACATGATTTTATCTAACTCATTTAGAGTGCTATTTCACTAGATATTATCTTTTTTTATATGTGATGATGACATAAATTGATTATGATGTTATAAATTAATAGTCTTTTTTCATAAGCATGATCGAAATTGTTACTTGTTCCCCATTTGACTCTATTTATTGTGTGACATTATATTTTGCATTATGTATGTGACATTAAATTGCCTATTGTGTGTGTGACATTAGATTGTCCATTATGTGTGTAACATTATATTGTCCATTGTGTGTGGCCTTGATCCTTCTATGACATTTTTTTTGTCTATTGTGTGTAGCCTTTGGTCTTGTGTGACATTTAATTTTCTATTGTGTGTGACTCTTTAACTCTATTTTCCATGTGTGGATAAATCTAGGATTGTCTTGAGATTGTTGATCTTGTTAAAGTCGCTATTTACATCACATAATATTATTCTTGTTTGTAGTGTCATGATATTAATCATGAACTTTTTCATGTAGTTATTACTCAATTTTTGTATGTTCATTACTATATTGATTATTCACCTTTTTTCTCATAGATATATCTATTTTGACATGACACTTATTTGCTTAAAATACATGTCTCATACATTATCAAAAAAAATAATCTTACTATGATGACATATTCTCCATATGTTATCATATTGTTTACACTGTGTTGGTTAATAGATTTGTTCTATTCTAAAAAGAAATGTTTTGTTCTGACTCTATTACCCTTTCTTTGAGAACAAATGAGTTAAACAACAAATGAGTGAACTATCAGGGATAATTCCTCTCTGAATTAAGGTATAACTCCCTTTAAAATTTTCCATGAATTCAAACTACTTTAATCATTCAGACACACTTTTAACTAGAAAATGTTTAAGGCAAACTAACATTCATACATCACCATGTTATGAATGTGGTATCTTTCCTCCATATAACATTATTTAGTGATAGAACACATAGATTATATCCTCAACAATAATCAGACATATAAATATGTATATTACTAAACCAACAAAAGATAAAACACATATGATGAGTTATCCAATGAAATAATAATTACCACTTGAAAGGAGAGTTCACACAGAAACCCAATTTCAAATACTTAAACACATATATTTAAGTATGAAGCAACTATTTCTTCTTTTCACTCATAGATGAAAATTCTTCAAACAATAATCACATATATTGTAAAACAAAGAAGTTCAGCTTTAAAATTCTCTTGTCTTCTTCTTTTCTATCCTCTGTCTCAAGTTTTTAACAACTAAAAACACATGCACGTGCACGCACACGTACACACACACACATTTACCCTAATTAACTATTATTTAAACCTAGAGTTAAAACAAACTCTGACCCACACAGGATTTAGTTTCATACAAGCTCATTAAAAGACAGTTTTTTTTTCGAAACATAATTTCAAATAAATAATTGAATGAAGAGATTGGGTAAACAAGATCAAGAATTGGGGCAGAAGATTGGAATCTCTAGATTTGCTTTGTTCTATTGAGGAGACACGTTATGCCTTCCATTCCTGATGTCTAGTAACAAATTCTTGGATTTTTGAGAAGTTGGGGATGCCAATGTGTTTAACCCATGATTTATAAACATATTTCTCTCTTTGAATTATTGACACTTTTTCCATGTGTTCTAGGAGTGCAACAACATAGAAGTGAAGAAGTGATTCTACTTTTGAAATTTGAGAGAAATCCTTAATTAATAGGTTGTCATTTTCTTTAATGAAATTGATCTTCCATTTAAAGGATTGAACCACAGTATTGATATCCTTTTCCAGATCCCCATCATCTTTTATATATTTCACATTAATACATTTTAAGTCATGTTATAAGGATTGAGTGAACTTAGTTATTTCTTTGATCATTTTTGTAAATTCAATTCATCCTTGTCTGGATACTGAGTTTATCCATTCGATATTTCTCATGCTTACATATAATATATTATCATTCAGGTTCATCAAATTTTTCTCTGATAAAAACCTCATTACCCCATACTTCTGAACATCACCAATTTGATTTATCACATTCATCCATTTTCTTTCCTCTTTTTCCCATGAAGCATTCTATGTTTTCAAATCTTTGATGATAGCCATAGTCCTATCATATATATTCTTCAATTCCTTAATATATTCTATACCCTTCTAGATAATTCCATCCAACCAATCATCAAACACCTTAGTCACCATTTTATTTCTATGTATCTAATCTAGCATTTTATGGTTGACCAAAGATTTTGGGTCAAAAGACAGAGGTAGTTGGGAAACAGGTTATGGATTTTGATTATAAATGGCATCAATATACTCTACCATTAATCGTAAGGTCTGTTTCAACTCCCTCTTATCTTTTTCATCTTTCTAGGTATGACTGACTATCTTTTTGGTAGATGCTTCAAGATGGTGAACATCCACGACACGTGATGCAGTCCCAAGATCTATTTTTTTAATTATGAAATATTCAATTGTGAGATCTTGAACTTCCTTATGAGTTATTATCTGGGCTATTTATACACTCCAATTCCCTGTATTAGGGTCAATGTCCACCCTGGATGTTGTTTTCAGCTTCTTGGATTTAGGAGTCTTTCCTAGATACTTGCTAACCATGTCCTCCAATGGCAATGAAAATGTAACTATTGTTTATTTTATCACTGATTGAAATTTCTAACCATTTGGGTGTAAGGATTGGAACTTCCTTGCTAGGATTCAATTATTCAGAAGACATATTTGATATCACCATCAGATCTACAAAATTTGAAGCAACCTCTATTTTTTGATTTGTACTAATCTCCTTTGCCATTGGTGGATCAAACCCTTTATTACTTGTTGCCTCTCCCGAATCCTCTTCAGATTTTAAGTCCACAACTATTCTTTCAGAAATATCCTTCTTCTTCTTACTTTTAGTCTTTAGTCTGGTAGTACAAGGAGGTAGAATAGTTGCAATGGTTTTCTTGGAATTTTTGATAATAGAACCATTTCCAATTTTTGGCTTGAGAGTACTTGCATCACAAATAGTAATAAGCTGATTAGAAGAGCTTATTGGAGATGGTGATTCATCAATTGGTGCACATCATTGGGAATCTTCATTTTGAAATTCTTTCAGTCTACAACCCTTTAACCAATTTTTATTTCTCCTTATCACTAGGAGAGTTTTGACTTTAATTTGATCCACTTCATATTTATTCCAATCAACTTTTGGAGTAGGTAGCTATTTTACTTGTTCAAAATGAGGATCAACCACCTGTTCTTCATTATCAATTATTCCAAAGATATTCATACTTAGATTGAGTGTAACTTTTTGTCCCAAGGAGAACCCACACCAAAGCTTTCTTCTAACTTCAAATTTGTCTTGAAAATCCTCCTAATAGTATTTGATCTAGGGAATGTGTGAAAATCTTGTTCCAAAATCTAGATTGTCCCTAGAAAAACCTTTGCTGTCAAACTAGGGTCTAGCATTATAGTACTGAAGATTGAACTTTTTTAGGTCCACCTCTAAATTTAAGGCATCAAAAATTGATTAGCATGAATAGTGTCCTAGTTTGATGGGAAAAGATATACCAGATTCTTTCTTCATTAGAAATTTCTTATCTATATGGGCTAGCTTCCTGAAAACTTCTATCAATACAAAGCAGTCAAAAACATATATAGGTAGCTTCACTAGTTCACTGTCTAAACCTCCAACTTTGATATAAGTAAATTGGAAAATTAAATGAAGAAACTACCAAAAATACTGATCAACTGCATGGATTTATTAGACATTCTCTTATTAACATTACCTGCTAATTCATAAGTCATCCTACCAGTAAAAACATCATTAACCCTTCCATAGTTTTCATAACAATTTTGCATATGCAAATGTGGGTAATAATCATAAATTATGTTGTCTTCAACTAAGGATGCATGAGGCAACCCTATCCATTCTCTTGTAGATGCTAAGCAATAAAAGAGATATGAAGACATATAAAAATCCTTATTCCCAAAATAATTACTCAGACCCAGATGCAAACATTTAGCTATGATTTTTGCCCAATCCAAATACTATTATCCTTGGAGGATCACCTGAATGAATAAGTACATCCAATCCTCCCAATAAAATGCCTAAGAACTGCCTTTCACCCTATTTAATAATACCATGATGTCTTTAATTTTTGGTATCATATGTTCTCTGGTTAATGCTCTGGGTAGTCTTGAACCTCCTTTTTGAAATTTTAGTAACCAATTTTTGGCAATTACACTTCTATAGATAGCTTTCTTTAATGAAAAATGACCATAAGAGGAAGTAATATCGAGGTCAAAATTTGACTCCTCAGGTGGAATTTTCATCATATCTATTAGGGTTTGTCTATTGACATGCAGTAATGCATTATCATCCACAGTTTTGATACACCTATTTTGAGTGTCGTACATATTCATGCATTCTAGAACTAATTCAAGACATTGTACCACCATGGGAAAAGCCACAACTTTGATTAAACCACTTTCCACTATTTTCTCCATCATAGGGGTTGACATAGGATTTTTAACCCTCTCATTAAAATCTTTTAAATCATATTGAACTAAGGAAGTATCCCTAAATTTAGAAAGAGAACAAATAAGACCAAGACCATGTTTGTAACCAAGACAAGCAAATTTTATGGCTACAAATTGGAGGATATAATGAAAAATGCTTTAAACTTCTTAAATAATCCCAAAAACTTGAAATGATTCTCCTTTCCAATAAAATAATGGAATCAACTTATAGGAAAAGTTGAACTCACCTTCAATGGATCAGAATTTACTATGAAACTATGCAATAAAAATCTTATACCTCTAGCAATGCTCTCCTTTGCATTAAGCTGTGTGTTTACTATTAAAAATGGCTTATCCTTTCTCGATAAAGGCATGAAATTAGGTTAAATAATTATTGGGTCAATTAAATTATGCTAAACTTGTTTGATAGGATACAAATTCTGATAGGTGCATTAATTATAAGTAGTTTTTGCACATGACCTTAATGTGTAATGATTACTCATAACTTTTTGAAATTAAAACTTTCCATTTCATAAAATGTTTGGGATATATTTCTCTATAAATGATTTACTTCTTTTAAAATATCCTACAAATTTTGACTTAAAAGACTTTGATAAAGGTGGGACTAAATTCACAGAATGCTGAATCTTTGAACCATTGAACCTTTGAACTCTTGAAATGAGGTTCAATGTGAAGGTTAAAAGATACAAATTGAGTTACACAAAGGTGCCAATATTTCATTACTTTTGAGAAACATTAAACCATTGAATCTTGAACTTTGAAAAGGGTTTAAGTTCAAAGGTTCAATTCTTCAGTAATTTCACACATATGAAGACAAGCAGATAAAATTTCAAAACAAAGAGTCAACTTAAGAAATAAACATACGATCAATAAGGTAAGATGGCAGGTAAAATTTCACTTAGGGAAGGTTCACAAAAAAAAGATGAATGAGGGTAAATTACAAGGTAACATTGGCTCTGACTGGGGACTGCATTTTATGACAAAATGTAGAGAGATCAGAAACTCTAGTTACGTACCAACTGAAACATCGAGATGAAAAAAAAAGAAACAAGGCAAACCCAAAACTAGAAAAGGAAAACAAAAACACATGACAACAAAGGAAAGACTGTACAAAATATGGGATACCTATTTTACAGTTGATACAATTTAAGGTCCTATCCATTATAGGACATGGGTAGAATAGTTCCATTTGGATATTTCAATTTGAAATAATTAGGGTTGAATACTTGATGAATTTTGAAGGGGCCTTTCCAAAGTGAATCAAACTTGCCATGTGCTCCTTTAGGTTCTCTCCTCTTATTCCACAGCAACACCTCGTCTCCTTCCATGAATTTTTTGGGCCTTGATTTTTGATTTAAAATCTTCTTAACCCTGGCTTGATGAGTGGTAATCTGATCAACCAGTTCATTCCTTTCCTCCTTGATCCTACTTACCGTACATAAATCTCTTTTCTAGGGAATCTTGAAAATATTGATCTTAAATGACATTTTATAATTTGGTTGTAGATAATTCTAAGGGTAATGATAATTGTGCTCCTATTCCATAAACCAATTTAAAAGGCACCATTCCTATTACCCTTTTTGGGGTTACCCTATCAGCCTAGAGCGCTTCATACAACTTCTTATGCTAATCTTTAGGATTATCACTCACCAATTTCCTCATGATGGCTATCATATTTTTGTTACTAGACTCAGCTTGTCCATTCCCTTGAGGGTAATAATCTGATGAGTGAGAAAGAGAGATATTATGCTCATAACAAAAAGAAGTAAGTTTAATTGAATAAAATTTGGTAGCATTATTTGCCACAAGATTTTGAGGAATACCAAAATATACCAGTATATTTTCTCTAAGAAAATTACATACTACTTCTGAAGTGGTTCTCTTCATAGGGACTGCTTCAACCCATTTTGTAAAATAGTCAATTGCTATAAGAATGTGTGTGTATCTAGCATTTGAAGAAGGTGAGAGAGGCCCAATAAATTCTAATCCCCATTGTTTGAAAGGTTCTTTACTAATGACAGGCCTCAGAGGCAATGCTACAAGTTGTGGCTTTCTTGAAAACATTTTGCATTTTTCACAGTTAGCTACCCATTTGTATGCATCTTTAAACATACCTGGCCAATAATAATAATTTCTAAGGATTTTTAAATCTATGACCAAAGAAGAGAAGTGTCCACCATAGGCTTCATTATGAAAAACTTCTAAAAGCTTGTACTATTTTTCTTTATCTACACATCTCAAAAGGTTCCATCTATTCCCTTTTTGTATAGGACATTGACCCAAATGACATGTTTTGCTTCTTTTAAATTCATATTCCTTTTCTCCTTTAGGGATAAGTGATTAGGATAGTCTCCATAAGTAAGATAATGTGCCACATTCAGGAACCATGGATCTTGTAAACTCACTAATAAGACAGTGGGAAGTTTTTCTTCTTATTCTGCTTTACTTTTATCAATCAATTTGCATAGGCCTTGACCTCAACTAATTTAGTTGTCCTAATCTCCAAGTCATATTCTTGAATCTTAGTGACCCATGTTACTCTTTTATTCATCCCAACATCTTGTTGAGTCAGAATGCTTTTTACAGCTAAACTAGGGATAAATACAATTGAATGAGAGTGTAGTATGTAATATCTAAACTTTTTAACAACCTTTATTATAGTGAAATCTTGCTTCTCAATTAAAGAATATTTAAGTTCATGTTTATTAAGGAGGAACACTCATAAAGGCTATTGGGGATTCTTCATTCAATTCATTTTCTGTAGCAAGATACCAGACAGGGTATGTTCTGAAGCATAACAATAAATAATTAAATCTTTTTTGGAAATCAGGGTTTACCAAAGTAGGTGTTTGTGCAATTGCTTCTTTAATATCTTCAAATGCTTTTTTATCAGCCTCATTCCATTTGAATTCTTGTTTTTTGCTCATCATTCCCATAATATGCTTCGTAATATCAACAAAATCAAGAATGAACCTTCTAAGGAAGTTAATCTAGCCAAAGAAAGACTTAACTCCAGTCCTATTAGAAGGAAGACTTAGTTGTTGTATTTATCTAACCATTTCTGGATCAATCTTGATTCCATCCTTTGAAACTAGATGTCCCAACAACTTACCTTCTATTACATAGAAAATTGACTTCTTAGGATTAAGAGATATCCCATGACTCTAACGCCTTTGCAAAATGATCTCTAAATCTTTTAGATGATCATCTCTTTTTATAAATAAAATAGTCAAATCATCAAGATAAATGAAAATAATTTTATATTTAAGCTCTCTAAAAGATGAATTCATCACCTATTGGAAAGTTTCACCAACATTAATCAAACCAAAGGGCATAAAGTTATAAGTAAAAGTTCCCTAAGGTGTAGTAAAAGTAGTTTCATGTTGATCAGCTGTAACTACACTTATTTGATTATAACCTAAGAATCCATCTAACATGGACATCATCTCTGATCCAAAAACTATTTGTAAAATGTGATCCATCATAGGTAAAGGATAATTATCTTTCAAACTAGCTTGGTTCAGATTCCTAAAATCAACACAAATTCTTATTTCTCCATTTTTTACATACTAGGATAATATTTTCCACCCAAGTAGAGTGATGAATCGGATAAATAATCCTAGATTTCAAAATTTTGTCAAACTCTTTAAAGATAGCTTCAAAAACATTTGGGTTATAGTTTCTCAACTTTTGCCTGAATGGAATTGAATTTGTTTTTAAAAGAATATGATGTTGAAATTGCCCACCCCTAAAATCTTTTAGGTCATCATAGCACCAAGCAAAGACATCCTTATACCTAATCAATAGATTAATCAATTTGTTTTTCTCCTCTAGCGAGCAATAACTACCAATAGAAATTCATTTAGGATCAGTATTACTCCCTATGTTTATCTCTTTATAATCTCCCATTTTGTCAAATTTTTGAGCAAGTTTGTCTTTGGTATATTCATCTTGTCAAGTGAATAAATGTTCCAGAGAGACCAGTCCTCTGGGTATTTTATTTCCCTTTAACTGAATTACATCATCCTTTGAATTGATCCCTAGATTAGGACTAAATTCTTTACATTCTGATTCAAAACCTTCAAAATAAGTCCCTAAGAACATTTCAGCATTCTCCAAGAAGTTTTTGATCTGCCTGTCATTCTCAAAAACTTGCCGATTCTCAGCATTATCTGGGACATTAGGATGATAGATCAATTGTATTTTATATTAATCCTTTTTGAAATCAGGGTATGGGAGAAGAAGGGAAGATGATATTGCTAGAGAATCCTCCTGTGTATTCTGATCTCTAGGAATTGCCTCAATAGAAAAGGCATCAAAATATTCTATCTCATCCCAAACCCTGTCCCTGTAATGTCTCAATATTATTTTTTTAATGGAGAAAATGCCTCTCACCTATTTAACAATCAATTTAGCATATCCTTTTGCTCTAGGCATCTTTATCCCATTTTCTTTGGTTTCATTTAACCCAAGCAATATGACCTCATACTCTACAGTGTTATTAGTATTTTTAAATTCTAACTTGAAAGAGTAAGGAAAATTTTTACCTTCAGGTGAGATCAAAACAACCCCTACTCCTGAACCAATGGTGGCATAACTACCATCAAATTCCATGGTCCATAGATCATCTGAATGAGAAGATTTTGGGGTGGACTCTTCCTTCATATCTTTAGAAGAGAGAAAGTAATTTCCAAATTCACATTCTTCAAATAGGATCTGAGATTTAAGATCATCAGAAGGATACACAGTAAACTTGCATTTAGGTTCAGGTTTTAGTTTAAATTTTTGATTTCCTGCTAGAATTTTAGCTTCTAACCAATCTAATTTAATTTCTCCACCTAAGTCTTTGCAAAAGGTTCTATTCAATAGCATCCCATAACTAGTAGGAATATGTGTTACCAAGATAGTCAATTTCACTTTTTTATTAGGATAGGCCGTAAGGGCAACCTATGCATGTTTTATTTTCCCAAGAAAATAAATCTATTTGTCATCCATAGAGTAACATCTACCAAATGTTTATATAAGGGATAAACTCAAGGATTTGGCTACAAAAGAAGGCATGATATTATCAGAGGAACCTAAGTCTATAATACAATTACTGACTTTATGGCCATTCATGAATAAAGAAACATAAAATGGGTTGGGTTTCATATCAACTACATAAGAATTATCATTAGCTGAGTCAACAGTCATTTTAGGGGTATGCCTAGGTGATTCAGGTGGGGAAGAAAATAATTGAGCAATCGAAGACTCAACACTAACATTTAGTTGACTTTTGGGCTCAATTTGTGAAGGATCACCTTTGACATATTTAACAAATTTATCAAGCTCTTTGGGATTCAACTTAAGATACTTAGCAGGGGATATTTGAATCTTTGAAGACTTTCAAAATTCTATAATATCAAAAGAAGTTTCATGATCATTCCTATGTAAAAATTAACTTCTTGGGCCTTCAAATTAATGTCAGGGGTTCTAGTAAGAGGCTCCTTACCTTTAACAAGTACTTGTTGAGTATTAGAAAATCTTGGATTATTATGACTTTTGGTAAGCACATCACATGAAGGATCTTCAAGAGTAACCAATATTTCACCTCTTCTTTCTGAATCTGATTCATTTTATAGGAATTATATTTCAGAGTCACCAAGTTGCTCAGATTTCCTTTCTTCTTCAGTATTCTCTCCCAATACATCTTGAGTAGTGGCCATTTGAGCATATTTAAGCATCTATACACGAGAGTTTCATTTGTGATCAGTAGTCAAATGAAAGGCACACATATTTCCTCTTTCAGGGGGAGCTTCAATAGCTAGCTTGGGTTGTGCTGATGTAAGTGGTAATGTCCTACCAGTATTTATTTGTTGGTTAAAATTTCTCCTGCTAACATCTTGATATGGTTGTTGAAATGAATTACCAGCCTTAGGTAATTACCTTTTTAAGGAAATCATATCATTAACTAATATTTGAACCATAGGATCTGTAGAAGATGAGGGATGGGAGTTAGGTACTTGGAATTCTTTCTTCCATTTTATAGCCATAATGAGATCATCTTCTAACTCAACTGCCAATGTTTGTGCAATTACTAAGTCAGTAACTACACCTCTTCTAAGATGAAAACTAATATCAGGAGGCATAGAATTAATAAACATTTTTGATTCTCAATATTTGGCCTTTTAGCATTTAGGATTTTCTGCACAATTCTATTGAATTTGGCTATAAATTCCCTCATAGGCTCATGTATTTCTTTCTTGAGCTGAGTCAATTGAGTAAGAAGGGAATGTTCATCTTTCACACTTTTGAACCTATTTTCAAACATAGTTTTCATATCATTCCATTTTTAATTGAAGAGTCAGTTAGATGATAAAACCATTATGCTACATTTTTAGGTAGAGTTTGCACAAAAAGCCTTATGGCTACATCTTGATGTTACACACCTAACACACCACATGCTATGGCAAAATCACTCAAATGTTCATTTGGTGATTATCTTCCATCTCCATTAAACTTGGGTAAGTTTTTCCTTGCATTTTTAGGTAGAGGATTCAAGTTAGCCCCTAAATTTAGAGGCCTTATAGCTGCTCCCCAAAGTTGATCCATTAGAAGAAAACTGATGGTAGAGGGAATGATAGTACCAAAAAGGGTTAAGGCTTGATAGCTAAAGGATGTAGAAGTCTTAAGAGGGATAGGAGGTCAACTTATATCTCTTCTAATAGGATTAGGGATATAGAGAAAATTAAGGCTTTGCAGTGTTTGAAAGGTAGGATCCTCAACTCCTTTCTCCTCAAAGACCTTGTATATCTTTTGTATTCCAGTTTATGATATTAGTTTCTAAGCTACTCTTGACCTCTTTGGAATTTAGGGGCTTGATTTATTACTATGTTTTTTGCTTGCCTCCTTTATTTGAGTAATAACAATCTCAAATTATTGGCCAATTCTTCTTCTTTTTCTAATACTCAGCTGGCCCTTCTATAATTGTTAATGCTTCGATGAGTGCGCCATGCAAGAGTGTTTAACTGACCAATTATATCTTCATGCTCATCTTGAAAACCAAGATTAGAATGTAGAACAGGAGTTATATTTTCATGGGGAAGCACCATCATTGCTTCATATTAAGGTGACTAATCTTTTAACATATGACTTTGAATCCCCAGTAGAGTCACCAAAAACTATTGGTTAACAGATTTGTCCTATTCTAAAAAAAATGTTTTGTTTTGACTCTATAACCCTTTCTTTGAGAAAAAATGAGTTAAACAATAAATGAGTGAACTATCAGGGATAATTTCTCTCTGAATTAAGGTATAACTCCCTTTAAAAATTTCAATAAATTCAAACTACTTTAATCATTCGAACACACTTTTAACTAGAAAGCATTTAAGGAAAACTAACATTCATACATCTCCATGTTATGAATGTGGTATCTTTCCTCCATATGACATTATTTAGTGATATAACACATAGATTCTATCCTCAACAATAATCAGACATATAAATATGTATATTACTAAACCAACAAAAGATAAAACACATATGATGAGTTATCCAATGAAAGAATAATTACCACTTGAAAGGAGAGTTCACACAGAAACCCAATTTTAAATAATTAAACACACAGATTTAAGTATGCAACAATTATTTATTCTTTTCACTCATAGATGAAAATTCTTCAAACAATCATCACATATATTGTAAAACAAAGAAGTTCACTTTTAAAATTCCCGTCTTCTTTTCTATCCTTTGTCTCAAGTTTCTAACAACTAAAATATATATATATATATATATATATATATATATATATATATATATATAGTTAACCTAATTAACTATTCTTTAAACCCAGAGTTAAAACAAACTCTAACCCACATGGGATTTAGTTTCATACAATCTCATTAAAAGATTTTTTTTTTAAACATAATTTCAACTGAATAAATAAATGAAAAGATTGCATAAGAAAGATCAAGACTGGGGCAGCAGATTGGAATCTCTGGATTTGCTTTGTTTTGCTAAGGAGACACATTACGCCTTCCATTCCTAATTTGTAGTAACAAATTCTTGAATTTTTGAGAAGTTGGGGATGCCAATGTGTTTAACCTGTGATTTCCAAACATCTTTCTCTCTTTTAATTTTTGCCACTTTTTTCATGTGTTCTGGGAGTGTAACAACACAGAGGTGAAAAAGTGATTCTACTTTTGAAATCTGAGAGAAATCCTCAATTAATAGGTTGCCATTTTATTTAACAAAACTGATCTTCTCTCTGAAGCATTGAACCATAGTATTGATATCCTTTTCTCGCTCCCCATCATCTTTTATATATTTCACATTAATACATTCTAAGTTATGCTATAAGGATTGAGTGAACTCAGTTATTTCTTTGATCATTTTTATAAATTCAATTCATCCTTATCTAGATAATGAGTTTCTCCATTCAATATTTCTCTTGCTTACATATAATATATTATCATTTAGATTCATCAATTTTTTCTCTCATAAAAACTTTGTTAACCCATACTTCTAAACATCACCAATTTGATTTATCACATTCATCCATTTTCCTTCCTCTTTTTCCCATGAAGCATTCTATGTTTTCAAATCTTCAATGACAACCATAGTCCTATCATATATATTATTCAATTCCTTAATATATTCTGTACCCCTCTAGATAATGCCATCTAACCAATCATCAAACACCTTAGTCACCATTTTATTTCTATGTATCTAATCTAGCATTTTATGGTTGACCAAAGATTTTGGGTTAAAAGACAGAGGTAGTTAGGAAACAGGTTGTGGATTTAGATTATAAATGGCATCGATATACTCTACCATTGATTGTAAGGTCTATTATAACTCCCTCTTATCTTTTTCATCTTTCCAGGTATGGTTGACTATCCTTTTGGTAGATGCTTCAAGATGGTGAACATTCACAACACTTGATGCAGTCCCAAGATCTATTTTTTTATTGTGAAATCTTGAATTGTGGGATCTTGAACTTCCTTATCAGTTGTCGACTGGGCTATTTATGCACTCTAATTCCCTGTATTAGGGTCAATGTCCACCTTGGATGTTATTTTTAGCTTCTTGGATTTAGGATTCTTTCCTAGACACTTGCTAACCATGTCCTCCAAAGGAAATGAAAATGGAACTATTTTTCTTTTATCGCTGATTAAACTTTCCAACCATTTGGGTGTAAAGACTGGAACTTCTTTGTTGGGATTCAATTGCTCAGAAGGCATATTTGATATCACCATCAGATTTGTAAAATATAAAGCAACCTCTATTTGTTGATTTGCACTAATCTCCTCTATCATTGGTGGATCAAACCCTTTATCACTTGTTGCCTCTCTTGAATCCTCTTTAGAGTTTAAGTCCACAACTATTCTTTCAAAAATCTCCTTCTTCTTCTTCTTACTTTTAGTCTTTAGTCTGGTAGTATGAGGAGGTAGAATAGTTGTAAAGGTTTTCTTGGACTTTTTGATAACATAAACCTTTCCAATTTTTGGCTTGAGAGTACCTAAATCACAAATAGTAATAAGCTAATTAGAATAGCTTATTAGAGATGGTGATTCATCAATTGGTACACATCATTGAGAATCTTCATTTTAAACTTATTTCAGTATACAACCCTTTAACTATTTTTTAGTTCTCCTTATCACTGGGATAGTTTTGACTTCAATCCAATCCTCTTCATATTTATTCCAATCAACTTCTAGAATAAGTAGTTGTTTTACTTGTTCAAAATTAGGATCAACCACATGTTCTTCATCATCAATTATTCCAAAGATATTCATACTTAGATTGAGTGTAACTATTTATCCTAAGGAGAACCTGCACCAAAGCTTTTTTCTAACTTCAAATTCATTTGGATAATCATCCCAATATTCTTTGATCTGGGGAATGTGTGAAAATCCCATTCCAAAATCTAGATTGTCCCTAGCAAAACCTTTACTGTCAAACTGGGGTCTAGCATTATAGTACTAAAGATTGAACTTTTTAGGTCCACCTCTAAATTTAAGGTATCAAAAATTGATTGGCATGAATAGTGTCCCAATTCGACATGAAAATATATACCATATTATTTTTTCATTGGAAATTTATTATCTATATGGGCTAGCTACCTACAAAATTTTATTAATACAAAATAGTCAAAAACATATATGGGCAGCTTCACTAGTTCACCATCAAAACCACCAACTCTGATATAAGTAAATTAGAAAATTGAATGAAGAAGCTACCATAAATATTGATCATCTACATGGCTTCATCAAACATTCGCTTATTAACATTACCTACTAATTCATAAGTCATCCTACCAGTAAAAACATCATTAACCCTTCCATAGTTTTCATAACAATTTTACATCTACAAATGTGGGTAATAATCATAAATTTTGTTGTCTTAAACTAAGGATGCATGAGGCAACCCTCTCCATTCTCTTGTAGATGCTAAGAAGTAAAAGAGATATGAAGACATATAAAAATCCTTATTGTCAAAATAATTACTCAGACCTAGATGCAAACATTCAACTATGATTTTTGCCCAATTCAGATATAGTTCTCCTTGGAGGATCCCCTAAATGAAGAAGTACATCCAATCCTCCCAATAAAATTCTTGAGAACTGCCTTTCACCCTATGTAATAATACCATGATGTCTTTAATTTTTGGTATCATATGCTCTCTAATTAATGCTCTGGGTAGTCTTGAACCTCCTTTTTAAAACTTCAGTAACCAATTTCTAGCAATTACACTTCTATAGATTGCTTTTTTTAATGAAAAATGACCATAAGAGGAAGTAATATCAAGGTCAGAGTATGGATCCTTGGGTGGAATTTTCATCACAACCATTAGGGTTTGTCTATTGAAATGCATTAATACATTATCATCCGTATTTTTGATACACCTATTTTGAGGGTCGTATCTATTCATGCATTCTAAAACTAATTCAGGACATTATATCTCCATGGAAAAGCCACATCTTTGACTAAACCACTTTCCACTATTTTCTCTATCATAGGGGTTGACATAGGATTTTTAACCCTGTCCTTAAAATCTTCTAAATCATATTGAACTAAAGAAGTATCCCCAATTTTAGGAAGAGAATAAACAAGACCAAGACCATGTTCGTAACCAAGATAAGCAAATTTCATGGCTACAGATTGGAGGATATAATGAAAAATGCTTTAAACTTCTTAAATAATCCCAAAAACTCAAAATGATTCTCCTTTCCAAAAAAATAATGGAATCAACTTATAGGAAAAGTCAAACTCACCTTCAATGGATTAGAAATTACTGTGAGACTATGCAATAAAAATCTTATACCTCCAGCGCTTCTCTCCTTTGCATTAACCTATGTGTTTACTATTAAAAATAACTTATTTTTTCTTGATAAAGGCATGAAATCAGGTTGAATACTTACTGGGTCAATTAATTTTTGCTGAACTTATTTGATAAGATGCAAATTCTGATAGATGCATTAATTGTAAGTAGTTTTTGTACATGACCTTAATGTTTAATGATTACTCATAACTTTTTGAAATTAGAACTTTCCATTTCATAAAATTTTTGGGATATATTTCTCTCTAAATGATTTACTTCTTTTAAAATCTCCTATAAATTTTGACTTAAAAGACTTCAGGAAAGGTGGGACTAAAGTGGAATGTTGAATCTTTAAACCGTTGAACCTTTGAACTCTTGAAATGAGGTTCAATGCGAAGGTTCAAAGATACAAATTGAGTTACACAAAGGGACCAATAATTCATGACTTTTGAGAAACTTTGAACCATTGAACTCTTGAACTTTGAAAAAGGTTCAAGTTTGAAGGTTCAATTCTTCAGTAATTTTGTACATATGAAGACAAGCGGATAAAATTTTAAAATAAAGAGTCGACTTAAGAAATAAATATATGATCAATAAGGTAAGATGGTAGGTTGACTTTCACTTAGGGAAGGTTCACAAAAAAAAAGATGAATAAGGGTGAATTAAAAGGTAACACACTGCATACATATTTTATATATAACATCATGCCTTTAACTAATATCTTATGATATAAGTAAGTCACATGCTTCATTCCTCACCTCAAAAGGTAGGCATACGCAGTGGCTTGTCTTAGAGATTAATCCCTCACAGATATATAAATTTATATTTTTTTGGCATATATTACTTTAGAATGATACATGTTTTACACAAATTATTATAGGTTTTACCAATATTTTGATAGCTTTGACTCAAACTGGGGGCATATGTGTGGTATATGTCATATATTTTGTGGTATTATGAGATATTTCACCAATTTTATTATATTGTTAAAAATATTTATAAGACTTAGATTATAAAGGTTATTACAAGGGAGTATATACATGGCATATGCTCACATTTTCATAGATATGATGATATACTAGCACAAATCTTATGACTCAAGTTTCTTAGATTATTAGATGTAATGGAGAATTGTGTTTTTTTATGTTTAGTATTACTCAAACTTAATTCAAAAATAAATTATACTTAGTTATTAATCAAATTAAACAATATAGTTTATCTGTAGTGGATGATTCAAAAAAATGAGGAACCTATAATGGATTCCACTTTTATGTAGATATATTGATTTGTGTGGGACTTAAATTTGACATAACTTGACTTCTACACACTTAGATTTTAGGAACCCATAATGGAATCCAATTTTATATAGCAACATCGAGTTGTGTGGAGTTGAATTTATGCATAACATAAATTATAGGCACTTATCTATTTCAAATGAGGGTTGGAGCATATTTAGATTATCCCATGTTCTTACTCATGTATATCCAATTGGGAATTATCACCCCATTCTCTAATGTATCTAGGAGAAAATTTTATAGAATAAAGGCTTGGTTTGCATACATACAGGTGTAGTCATTCCTTAGTATTTCATTTCATGTTTGTTCATTGTTACTAATTTTTTATTTTAAATCATAAGTAAAAATTGATTTCTGCATGTTTCATTATAGGTTTACATGGAGAAAGCCGTAGCACATAGTACATACTTTGGCAACACCCATCACAGTTATCCTTGGGTATTACTTTCTATCCTTTTATTCTAGTAATTCCATTACTAAAATAAAATTTGGGGAAATGTAAACACTCATATTTGATATTATACACTTGACAATGTGTAATTTGACCAAAATTTAACCTACTTGACTTATGCTCACATACATGACTCTTATTTTCCATTCCTCATATCCATTATATCATATATGATCTCGACCCTTCCAAATTATCATTAATATTATACATTATAGTCTTAGTCTTTTTTCAATCAACTTAATAGCATTTCTAGACTATCTCCTATCCTCAAGTAATTATTTTTATTTTCTTGATAGGTTTGGTGTCATAGACTTGTCCACTCAAGGAATATTTATCCCTGTGCATTTTAATGGCTAATTTATAAAATTCTAAGTATCCATAAGGTTCATCTCACAAATTCCAAAAGTTAGTTTGAAGGAAATAATCAAAATATTCAATTATATAACCAAATCAATCCTAAGTATTTATCTATCTAGCACTTATCTGGCACACATCAATCTATCACTGGAAATCACCCCTAAAAAAATAAAATATCAATTAAGTCTAAATAACATTTACAAAGTTAAGACATAGTTTTTCAAGTGTTAAAATCCATAATCAAGATTGCACACCATATTAGCATTATATAGGATTGCAAACACTCAATTAGGTGGGATAACTATATGCAATTTTATTCCCTCTTAAAAGTATTAGATATGTAGGCAACACTTAGTCATAGATAGGTGTCCAAGGTTATCTCAACACATCCCTTTCACCTTTATCCTAGTTTACATTTGTATTATAATTTATAACTAGGTTTTGAAGAAAATATAGACATTTGTGCAAAATTTTATAAATTTGAATATATAGGCACCCTTAGTAGACACAAGCATAGTGGGTGACATAATCATAGATCATAAAAAATAAACAAGATAGATTTTGAATAATATTAGATTGTCTTGACTGTGCAAGTTTCTAAAGATCACAAACTTTTCATGATGTGCATAGACTCTCTATTTCTAGATCTAAGTGTTCACAAGCTCATTCTAGTGCATTTCAGATGATTGTATCCCTTTGTAGACCCAAAAATATGAAGTACATACTTATTTTAGTGTTTTTTTATAAATAAAAAGCTATTATATTTATCTAGTTACAATCAGACTTGTTTAATATATGTAAATCTTGAGAAATCTAATTAAATCAATAATTTTATGCATGTTAGGCTCACATAAATCCTAAAATCAATAAAATAGTAACATGATGATTAGGCAGGGATGGATTGTTCATCTTTCCTAAGCTTTTAAAAGTTAATCTGGATCATTGCAATGTTATAGAGGATTTTCCAAGAGGAATTTTTTCTTTGACTTCCCTAAAGAATTTTTTAGTGATAAACTACCATCAACTTACAAAGTTACTTAATGAGTTGGAGAAGCTTGGAATATTTAAGGTATTAAGATTATGTGTAAGGGCTAGTTTGATAGAACTTCCACCTTATATTAGTAGTATCCAACAACTAAAATTAATTTACATATCACTATGTGGGTGTTTGAATAGATTTACTCAAGGATTTCATGAGCTATATAGGTTGAAGAAGTTGGACACGAGGGAGTCATATAAACTGAGGCACTTTCCCAAGCACTATCTAAACTCCCATCTCTAGAACATGTGATTTGTGATACAAATAATGAGTAATAGTTGATGTTATTCGTAAATCCAACATTGATTTCTACAAATTTAAAAAAATAAAAAAAAGATAAAGATGATGGTAATAATATGGAAAGTTAATCCTAATAACAATTTTGATCTAGATTTATATTAATTCCCTGCCTCTTATAAGTTATAGCCTATACATGTCAAAGTTGATCCTAATTACATTTGAGATTGAAATCTATAAATCTTATACCTTTAAATCAATCATGCATGAAATAAGAGCATAATGAATATTAATATATAGACCAAAGGGTTATAGATAAATTTTTTTTCATCAATGAATGGTAGAGGTGATCCTTGCAAGATCATACCCATGATCCTGAATGGAATTAAAAAACATGCATTGAGGTCCTAAATTTCAGGTTTTTTTTTAATTCTATGAACAATAGAAACCATAAAAATGCTACCATTGATTTCACAAAATGTGATCTTGTACTCCTTAAATAACACACATAGAGAAAATTTTAAAATTTATGTTGTATCTAGTAGAGATCATGTAATATTCACTCAAGATTGTCAATGCAATAAGATTCATAAAATGATAAAAAATATGTCATCAACATTTTGAACAATTCTAATGTCTAGAAGAGCATAAAGTATCAGAACCAAAATATTATACCTTGGTATTCTTCCTAGTTTTAAAATCCAAATCTAACAACAACAACATATACAACCGAATGGGTTTTAAATTTTATCACTACTTAAATTTAATAAATGATTATTTTGAACTCATAAGATGGAATGGAATGAAGTTACTTGAAACTTGATTCCTGAAACAAATAGTAATTTTTTTATTGTTAATGTGAAAATAACTTCACCAATTATAAAATTCATAAATTCTCAAATACTCCCCTACTAGATGTTGGGTCATTTAATGATCCAAAATTATTTTATTTTATATTGTTAGATTAATATTTAGTTAATATAGTTATAATTTAATCTACTATTATTCTTTGTTTTAAATAAATTGTTGGTTCATGGGAAAGTTGGTTTTAACTCATAACCACTCGTGACAAGCCTATAAAGCTTTTCACATGCTTTGTAAATAATGATTTGAAATAATACAATTATAGTTTTATCAAATAATTGCTTTTACAATGTAATTTATTCATTATTTTCACTGTAACCTAGGCCAATATTGGTATCAGAGCATGGTTGTTGAACCATGGTGAATATGGGAAAAGCAAGATTGGAAGATTGCATTGGTAGAAGGTATGCCTTGGAAAATCAACTTTGGTTGGTTTAACGTTGAAAAGTGGAAAAATTAAAATATTTAATTTTTCATATATATATATATATATATATATATATATATATATATATATATATATATATATATATTTGCTTATAGTAAATTTGAGAGAAATCCCAGAGAGTATATGCAGTATTTTTCATTTCTACTAGAAGTGATATGCTCAATATTTAATATCATTTTTAAGTTTCTAGAGATCAAAACCAATATCCAAGGCATATCAAAAGTTTGTTCAAATCTATAAATTGCTGTAGTATGGCCTACTTAATGCCCATGCTTTTTTAGAAATTCATTATCTTGATTAAATTCCTCTGAAATGGTTTCAAACTGAGATAAAATCTTTAGTTGTTTGGATTGTATGGATTTTGTATGCCCTGGAATGATAGAGAAAGGGTTTAAAAATTTATTTTCAGTATCAATGGTGTTGGAAGTCTCAATATGGTATTGGAATCATGAGAAGAATTTAAAAAATTTGATTTTGTAAAGTTTTTTTTAATATAGTTTGTAAATTTTAGGGTTTGGAGGACCCCACACAGTTTTTAAAAGATTGATTTTTACTTGAAAATTTATTTTCATGAGAAATTTTATTTTTTAAAAAGTACCCCAAAAAAAATGAAAAGGGGTCATTTGAATTAATTCTGAAAACCAGGAAAATCAGTACCAACTATGACCAATTTTACCATATCTTGAACACTGTGTCATATTATTTTGTAAAAGTTACTTTTTAAAAAACTAGACTTGAATAGATTTTAAAAAATTATATGCAAGGAGGGGTCCATCATGTATTTATATGAAATTTTAATCTCTGAAAACTAGTCAAAATTTTTGAATTAACATTGAGGGGGAGGTCTCCCCAACCTAACAGAGGAGCAAAATTTCAAACTGTCATATCTTTTGCATACGGTGGCCAAATTTTTCATATGACCACTTGTTTTTCATGGAAAATTATTTTCAAGATCATTATTGCAAACATTTTTTTATTCTAACATGTGTAAATATTGTTTTCACATATTTTGAATAAACTACTCATTGTAATGTATTAAGGTGCATTTCAGTTGAAACTGACACCTTCAAAATGCAAGTTTTTTCTTGATTCATTATGATTGTATTCTTAGAGAATATATAGTTAATCACAAGTCCTAGGATCATTTGTAAAATGGAATCTATTTCAAAGGTAAAGGCAAAACCTTGGTAACATTCCTTACTTTTCTGCACCATGGCTAAAATTATGAGTCTCATTTCTGACACTGGATGCCTAACTCCTAAGAATTATAAAGAATGGTCAATGAACATGGAAAACACATTAATATTCAAAAAATTATGGGAGGTTGTTGAAAAACAACCAACATTGCCCACTAAAGCCACAAAACTTTCAAAATTTCACAAACGTGACAGGCAAGTTCTTACATTGTTAAAATCCACTTGCAGTACACAAGTCATAATTCACATAGAGGAATTAAATCTAAAGCATGGAAAGCATGGAAATCTCTAAAAGAATTATATGATAAATAACCTACCTACAATACAATTGATCTCCTTATGCAGTTTCTCAACACTAAACTCTCTGATGATGAAGATGTTTCAAAATATGTGTCACGCATTAAGAATTTGAAACCTGAATATGGCACTACTAGTGGGAAAATTGATGATGAAATGCTAATTTATATTGTTTTGAATGGCCTTAGTTTAAGTTACATGAAATTTATAGAGATATTACAGCTTAGTGATAAGCTTAACAAATCTACTTTTGATTCCATTTGTGGGTTGCTGACTCAACATGTGTAACAATTTGCAAATAAGAAAGAACACCCTATTGAGGAGACCCACTATTCCAAAATAATCAATCCATTATATAAACCCAATAGAAGACACAATGAGAAATAGAGACACTCTCATAGGCACACTTCTCAACATAAACATCATTCTAGTTCTTCATGACATTAACTTCATGCTAGACATCAAGATCATTTAGGCTCTCTAAAGCATAGACATTCTGATTGTTTGAAGCATGAGCATCACCATAGACATTCACATGAACATAAACATAAATATAAGCATTCTTCTTCATGTGGCTATTATTCCTCTAGTTCTAGTGTATGTGAGAAGATATGCTTCAATTATGATGGCATAGGACATCTCTCTACATAATGCCCCTCCTGTCAGAGGTCTTCTTGATATTGAAAGAAGGTAGAAGTAAACATTATTGGTCACTCCAGTCACTCTGGTCATTCTTCTAGTTCTTCTTCTAGCTATTCATCTACATCTTCTTTTGATGGATTAGATGCCTATGAAGTTGCATGCTTTGCAACTAATGACTATATATTCTGAGATAGTGACTCACTCATCTTGTGCAAACTACTAGGCTTAAGATTGGGATTTATTATAGTGGCATTTTTTGGCTTGTGTACTTTTATTTCATAGATATGATCTTTGATGTGGAGCATTTCAGTGATTTATACTTGGTTTATTTTTTGCATGGCTTCTCACCTCTCGCTTGATAGGGGGAGAAGATATTACATATTGGTTTTTTGATTAGTCATCAATGATGTGCGATACGAGTTAACATTGTGTTACTTGCATTTTTAATGCTAAGCAAAGGCCTACGGGAGATGTTAGTGATTGTTGGGCATCAGTTTGAGATGTGTCATACATAGTACAGAGGGTAGTCACTTGTTGGATGAATTCTATGTGAGGTTCGATGTAGTTGGATAGTGCATGATCATGTTCTACTATAGTGTAGGGATGATCAGGGTGTAGATCAGTCTAGGATGCACAATGTACCACTTACAGTTGTGGCAGAGTCTACTTGGATGACTCATAGTTCTTTGCTTTAGTATTTCTATACCCCTTTGGATCAAGGGGGAGTTTATTAGGTCATTTAATGATCCAAAGTTAGTTTATTTTATATTATTAGATTAATATTTAGTTAGTATTTAATCTACTATTATGCTTTGTTTTAAATAAATTGTTGGTTCACAAGAAAGTCAGTTTTAACCCATAACCACTCGTGAAAAGCCTATAAAGATTTTCACGTGATTTATAAATAATGACTCGAAATAATACAATTATATTTTTTTCAAATAATTGTTTTTACATTGTAATTTTGTCATTATTTTCACTATAACCTGGGCCAACAATAGATGCTTAAGTTACATATTCTCTAAAATGCAAAGATCAATTTGTCTAGAGTGTTTCATTTATAGAAATATGTTATCCCATCAACCAAAAATGTTTACATCTTATTTTTTATTTTCTTTTGACATTAATGTCATTATATACTTAGTCATTTCATTGGATAATTTTGAATTTTGTGGGTATGACAACGCTAAAGAATTTATGTAAAACCTTCATTTTTCAAGTCCATAAAATTTAATGGATAGTGGTGGTTTGAATAAAATGCAATAAATTAAATTAATATTATAATTTTTAAATCCTAAAATTGAAGCCAAATCTTGAAAATTGAATATTATAGTATCTATTAATAATATTATTCTATTAATTTTGCGTGCATGCACTATTTAACATATTATAAATTGAGGTATATGTGGACAAAGAGTTTTGTGACACTTCAAATTAGATTTTTTTTATTAATGGTAAATGGTTTTGAAAGGGACCATACCCAATACAAAAAGGCTCAAAATCCAGATAAAACTATGAAACCCATAACCAAAAAAGTTCAAAAGCCAGAAAAAACATGAGTATAGAAGTGGTTTTTTTAAAGAATGGGGTCCACCCCCAACTAAAAAAAAGGTCCAAAAACTAGAAAAGTCTAAAGAGGGAAATAACATGGAGTATATTGATAGATAACAACACCAAAACAATAAATCAATAGTAACTTCACAACATCAAAGTAGCACCAAAGCAACAACAAGACAACAAAACAGAGAAAAAAAAGCTTCACTTGAGGTGCTTGTTGAAGCTATTTTTGAGTCCCTCCAATGCATTAAAAAGATTGAGAGTAGTATTTTGAGATGGGTCTATCATGTCAATGGTGTTAGAGCATAATTATTCTTATTTCCACCCTTCCACAAGCTCAAATGCAAGTTGTTAAGGGTGCAAACTTGCCTAACTTGAAACTCAAAGAACTCCAAAATGATCTAATGTATGGCCATATGATCAATCTTCCTATCCTTAATATGATCCAAAATTTCTTCCAAATATTTCATTATTTTGAAAATATATTTCATCTTAGTCTCATAATGGGAGGAGTTATCCACCTTCTTCTTACCCTTATCAATAATCTTGTTGAGTTGTGTGACCTCATTCCTAAGCTCATTAATGTTTTCTTCAAGCTGCATAACTTGAGCTTTGAACCCAGGTTCCTTGAGATTATGTTGGGAGGGAATATAATCCATAACATATTTTCCCATGTTAATGAGGCACTCTGTAATGGCAATTTCCTTACCCATGTGAAAGCTAGGAGCCAGACCCCTACCTTTATCACTAATTCTAAGCGCCCTCTTGGGAGGAAGAGAAGGTGAGGAATGAAATATGGGATTCTTAGTCTTAATAATTCTCTAAGTCAAAGGTTTAGATGGGGGAGGGGGAGTAATATTATGAACTATAATTTTAATAGAGATTAAAATGTAGTGCTGATGCAAAAGAAAATTAACCCCTTCATGAAGAGGTAGGGCAGGTTTGTGTGCCTAAAATTCTTGAATAAAAGCTTCCATGGAATGCAAGATATAATATGGGAGACTAACCTTTAGGCCCTTATGGAAATAATTTAGAAGGACTAGATTATGAAGTGATAGAGTGTTATACCTACCCTCTAAAGTCACATACCTAACCAACATACAAGCCACATACCATCAGGGAAAGAGGAACGCACAATACCAGCTTTGAAAAATTCCAAGGCATTAACCGTTGGAACTTTTATCCTTTGTATCCTTGTCAAATTTGTTTCTAAAAAAATTCAAACCATTCCTAATGAGACTAATGATAGAGGCAATGAGTTCTTCGGTGATAGAGAAATTCTTACCTCTATAGAAGACAACCCTATTTTCTAATTGTTAGTAAAAGTGATAGAAATGTGGTTGTCATGTCCCTTGATATTTTGCATGAAACTTGTGAATCCTCCCAAATTTAAATTCTTCTAAAGTTCTCCATTTTCCTTCCAATTTGGGTCACACAGCGACTTAACATGGCATATTTTTAATGATGAATTTTTTTTGTGTATTTATTGACTTTTTGGAATTGATAAGTGTTCATGTTTGATGAGATGTTTAAACTTACTTGCACATACCAATATCAAAAAAAGATGTGATATTTTAGAAAGTTTAATATATGTTTAAATCATGTACACTATATTTAAAAACAAGGTGTTCCATAAATTTGAATAAGTAAATAATATCGATCATGTCAAATGCAAGTATGTAGTCATCTCTAGGTAGTCTTTTTAGACTTTGGCATGCCAATCATATGCTATCCATTGACACTCCCTAACTTTGGGCTATAGTTTTTGGAAAATTAATATTTTTTTACTTTTAAAAAATAGATTTTCCCAATATCTGATTTTCCCATTCTATTTTCACCTCTATTTGGGCAATTTTTTGAATAAATATTATTTGGCCAGTCAATGGGGGTGTGACACATGGCCAATTTTTTTGAACTCAATGGTTTGTCTAAATTCAAATATATAATTTTTTAAAATAAGTTTAATGGGCCATTAATGACCTCCACTACATATGTCCACACAATCTCTCATTGAATGCTCATATTATTTGTGCATTGAATGGGTTGGCCACATCATGTGGATGGTAATCTACCTCAACATAGACACTGTGCATGCAATTTTTTCATAAATACTTTATTAAAGTAGTTGGTGGTGTTTTCACCATTGAATAAATAGCTTCTGCATTGCCTAAGTTTTGGAGTGGATGGGGTTTTGTATTCACAAAATTTATAGATATTCTTCATTTTTTAATCTCATAGATGCCAAAAAGTAATAGTAGATTGTTTCTACGATGTGTTTGTTTGTTTTTTGTTGTTGTAACAATGATGAATTCCCCCTTAGTTATTGAAGTAATTTTCTTGTCTAAATGGATAAATTTTAATGTTTGTAAGATTCTAATTTGATTACAAAAATATACCCAAGTGTGTATACTATTTCAAAAAATTATTTGTATAGGTGTCCATTTTTAAAATAGTTTATGTTATTGTAAAAAGGTTTTTGGTATAAAGACTAGGAATAAAAATGAATACATACATACATACATACATACATACATACATACATACATACATATATATATGACTTTATAAATCCTTTGTAGATGAAATCTATGTGGTTTTTACCATTAAACAAATATCTCATGCATCCCTTGGTATTTTCCCCTCATCTAGAAGTGATTCACTATTGAGGTCGACAATGAGATGATATGACTAAATTTTAATGTCTATGAGACACCAAATTGATTTTAAAAACATACCTATTGATGTGAGTTTTATGCACACTATAGAAACTTTTACGAGGTAGCCTCTAACATTTTAGGATAATTGAAAATGTATTCACTCCAAGGCATGAGTTGAGGGGTATTAGGTTTTATAAACAACCTGTTGGTGGAATAGTGGTGAGTGAGGCAAATTATTTACCACAAGTGAATTAGAGATGGGTGAACCTAGATCTACTTGAGATGGGTGGATTGATTATTGTTCTAACTAAGGAGGTTAAGACTTCAAAAGAAACTCAAAAAGGATGGAAAGGTAGGGTAGAAAAGGAGACTCATAAACCACACTAGATGAAACCTTTCAAGATAGGTACTTAAACTTAAGTTGGACAAGAGATTATAGACTAGTATTTGATGTAAGATACTATATCACACCAATTATAAAACATGGTTAAGCATCAAAGGGAACCAAATAGAGCATACTTAAACACATGAAATGAAAGGTTATCATATTTGTTAGACTTTAATGACACATTTACAAGGGGGAATTATGATTTATATGCAAAAATTATTCAGATCAATTATATCTTAATATTGATGACTATAAATAAAATATAACGCATACACAACCAAAGGCAAAAAAACCAAAATTATAGTTATTACACAATCCATAAGTTGGAGAAGAATCAATATTTTCACATCAAGACTAAAATTATAGAACTTATTTAGAATTTCCTATTAATGTCAAAAACTAGAATTCTCCTCCATATGAAATATGAGGATATAAGTATAAATAGGCTTGGGATGGGGAAGGCCTCATATCTCAAGCAAAGTATAATAATACAATTACAAAAATAGCATTGTATGTTGATCTCATGTAAAACATGCATGTACAACATTGCTTGATCAGAATATAATTCTTCATATAAAAATATAATATATACATGTTAAATAAATTTGGAACTAATAGTTCCAACTCAACTATACCATGCAACTATATATATGTAATTATATGGTGTTGATGTGGCACTACTGAAAGAATTTACACTATAATCAATCTAATGTAGAAGTTAATGTGGATGAAATTGAAGTTGCAACTAAAGCTACAACTGAGACAAGTAATAGAACTAAAAAGTGATATTGAAGTAGATGTAGGAGTCATTAGAACTAATGTTAAAATTTATGTTGTAGTTGGAATAAGAGTTTGAGCTATAGATGAACCTCATGTAGCTAGTGATAGTGGTACATAAGTTGGCCTAGTCTGAGTATGTACCAATGTGTACTTAAGAAGTTGAGTAATCTAAGATGGGGTTAACATGACTCTAGCTACTGCAATGGCTTAATTAGATACTTTTATTTGTGGAAAAAATTAGAAATTTCTTCACGGCTAAAGATCCCTAAATTCATAGTATACACTCAAATGTTTGAACGTAGTGTAATCAAATTGGATTTGGCAATTTTAAATATATTGCTTTAGTTATGTCTACTTTGATAATTCCATTTATTAGTTTATTAATTTATGCAAATTAATGGTTGTAATGGTTTTTTCTCTTTTGTATTTTCATTTGAAATACATAAAATCATCTTTTTATGGTTTTTTAATGTCATGTGACTTCTTCTACTTGTTATCAAATGCTTAGTCATCATCAGATGATAGATGTCTCTTTTCCTCTCTTTCAGACCTAACCTTATTGTCTTTGTATTTTTTTTTATGGATTTTAAGGACACATGTATTCATGTTATTATTTTTATTATATTGGTGTCAAGGTTATTTGTACTTATTTATTTTAGTTCATGGGTTAGCAAGATGGTGACAAGTGACAAGGTCTCATTATACCACTATATAGTTAGTCTTCATACACTGTGTATAGATTGAGGTCCTCCAGGTCAGTAAGATGATAACACATAAATATATCTCATAATTCTACTTGATCAGGATCATCTATACAAATTACTCTATTGATGTCACCTCTGAGAGGTTGGGATGGTGACATGTGGACAACTCTCATCATGGAGACCGAGATGGTGACACATGGATAGATCTCTATACATTGCTTACCTAGAATCATTTATATAAAAGGATCTACTGACATCACCTCTGGGAAGTCAAGATGATGACACATGGATGGCTCTCATTGCTCTACTTGTCTAGGATCATCCATATAAAATGCTTTGCTGATGTCACCTCTGGGAGTCGAGGATCATGATGCATGGATGGATCTCACTGCTTTAATTTCCCAAGATTGTCCATAAAAAATTATCCACTGATGTCACCTTTGAGAGGCTAAGATGGTGACATGTGGATGGCTCTCCCTATTCCATTTTCTTGGGATTATCTGTACAAAATTCTCCACTAACATCACCTCCAAGAAATTGGGATGACTTATACTTTCAAATTAGATATTTGGATGATTTAAAATATGTCGTGTGGCAAGGGTGAACTCTAGGATGGTCCAAGAAATGCCTAAATATAATATATTCTATTTAAGGCACAATCTAGACCCCTCTACTAGAAAAACACATCAGCCCAATTAGTCATATAAACCATAAAATAGACCACATACATAAGTATTTTAAAGAAAATCTAAGGTGAAGAGTAAAGATATAGTATGGCTTAAGCATCAATTTGATTCCTTTTAGCTTTGTAAATAACTTGCAAATAGTGAGAGGAAATTGTGGGTTGCACTAAGCAAACAACCAGAAACCAACTTAGATAATTGAATTTCTCAAGCATCATTTAAATGTATTGAATTCCTACTTTTAAAAAATTCTATATCATAGACCTCTACTTCAAAATACCTATAAAAATATGTTTAATTAATATTGGACCCCTATTTTGAAATTTTAAAATGGGATGTGTGTGTTAGGGCACAACAAATGGTGTCTCACAAGGGAAAATACTCATGAGTATTTTGAGAACCCATAATTTTAGTAATGCATCATGAAAAAAATTCAACTCCAAAAAAGAAAGAATAAGTAAAGCAAACTCTGAAACAAACTTCTACTTTTCCATGCAACATACTAACCTTTCCATTCCTTGGATTTATGTATGTGATCTAGTGAAATCAATTCATCTTAGTTATGAAAATTTTAATAAAGAGCTGAATAAGCATTGTAAGTTTTATTTTGACTTCTAATTTTGTAAATAAATAGTAAAGAAAGCCTAGTAATTACTCTACTACTAGCTAGACATCCAAATCCCTAGAAGAGATACCTATTATTCCACTCAAATCCTCGATCTACTTCCAACCAAGCATCCATAGCCCTGGTAGAGATTACTTGAATCACCCATATTTTATCAGTCTGAATGATTTTTTTAATTTATTTTTTATAGAACATAAATATAAGGAAGGTTGGGAACCACTATTGGTTGGGTGTATGTATAAAAAAACTTATTTTAATCAATGCATCCCTATCAATGTGTCTCCATTTCCATGTTTATTATCTTTCATCCAAGTTTTAACATGAAATAGCTCAATTAATCTTTGGAAATGGAAAGTCTTTCTAAAATTTACATGATTATATCTAAGTAAATCTTATAAATCTGGTGAACCTATTAAACCTAATTAAAACCTAGCTCAATCACATCACATACCTTAATCTCAAATAATCTAAGCTATCAGAATAAATCCTTATGAATACCAATTATGTTTCCTTATATCTTGTCCCCTTGATTTTGGGCATGTCCTTTGTGACTTTAGTAAAAAAAAGTGGTCAATTTTTTATACAACTTTAGAAAGCTAATCTAGAAAGGACACATCTAATCTACTACAAGAAAAATACATAAAGCAAGGAAAACTAATTATAGAAAGTAGCAAATCTAATATAGAAAACAAGAAATCTAATCTAATCTTAGTCTAAATCTCTATTTACAATTTACTTAGATGCATATCTAGCTGGAGTAACCATGAAGTAGTGCTTAAAAAATTATTCATTGGGTGGAAAGGTGAGGTCATTACCTTGGAAGTATTTCAATTAGAAGGCATTCTTACCTAAGATATCTGATATTTGATATGATCTAATCCATAAAGGAGTGAAATTATCATGTTATCCCCTCTTCTCATATGTTTTATCCCATAGGAGCACTAAGTATGAGATCCCAAAGCCCTTAAGCATGGATATTTTGTCAAACCATATTTTGATAATATCTAAATGTTTACTAAAGTTGTGTAGTGCCTTAGTTCTTGTGTCCTCCATTTGGACTATGTCTAATAGTGTAGATTATACTCTTTCATCTTCTCCCATGTACTCATTCATGAAATGGTACATTGGTATCTTGAGAGTAATAGGGTAGACTAGTTGTTGTCCATACACTAATAGAAAAGGTGAAGCATTGAGGGCTTACTTGTGCCTAGTTTTATCTACCTATAGTTCATATTTCAATAAGAGATGCCATTCTCTTAGTTTATCTTGTACCAACTTCTGAATGACATCCATCATATTTTTATTAGTAGACTCATCTACTCTATTTCCTTTTAGGTAGTAGTTCAAAGAGAACTTGATCATGATTTAGTTATCATAGGCCCTTTCTATAAATTCAAAAGATTAAAAAGATGGAGCATTATCACAAACTAAAGAAATGGGAGTGTCAACCTTGGTTAATACACTTTCTTCCATAAACTTGATGACATCAATTGCTATGGAATTCTTTGTTACAATACTGTCTATCCACTTGGCACAATAGTCAATAGTTGTGAAGACAAACTTGTGTCCTACTAAAAAATTTGGGTTATCATCCCAATAAAATCAAGGCCCCATTGGAGAAAGGGACATCCCTCAATGATTGGATAGAATATCATGGTAAAATTTACTTCTCTTTTATCAAATACCTAGCATTCTTGGTAGGTCTTGACATGATTATGGGAATCCTTGAATTGTTTAGGCCGATAGAATCCCATACTCAAAATATTATGAGTTGTTTTTCCTGACATTTACTCTCTTGATGGTGTCTTGATGTCTACTAATAATCTAGTGAGCTTCCTCTTGTGTGTATTCCATTTGAACAATGTCTAATAACCTTGAATTTACCTTTTCATTATTCTTCATATATTATGTTGTTTCCTGCACAACACATCCCATTTTTTAATTTTAAAATGGGGACCCTATTTTTGCTTTGGATTCAGGTCTTATAGTTATACCTTTCAAGAGTTCATTATGTTTTATTGATTTAAATCATCCTTCTTAGAAATATAATATATGACTAGCTACAAGTGATTGAATGGGGTTTATTTTAATGTCTTTGCATTTCTTTAGTTTAGTCCAAGCTTTTATCTAGGAATGAGATAGTTTTGTACAAATTACTTAAATTTTAAGAGTTTTTTACATCTTTTCCTAATAAATTATTATCCATTTCTTCTTCAATTTCAATCTGAATCATTAAATGTTTAGAAGGTTTTACTCTTTAACTTAGTTGATTTTCATTAAAATGGACTAAATTGGCTTTGGATCAAGCAAATGACTAAGTCATTTTATAGTTTTTCATTATATACTTAGTCATCTTTGGATTTGGTCTTAGTCATTTTAATTTGAATTTACTTAGCCATTTATTTTCAAATACTTAGCCATTAGTTTTCAAATACTTAGCCATTTGTTTTCAAATTCTTATTCATTGGTTTTTTAAACCAAATTTGCTGACTTTGCCTTTTCATATTGTGCCTGTAGGTACCCAAATAAGTTGGTCTTCATGTTTTTAGACAAAAGAGTAGTTGAAATTTTTTCACAAAGGAGAGTTTACAAAATTTATAAAGACTTCATGGAAAAATTTCAAATATTTAGGTCTCTGAAGAAAATGTTCTAACTTAGTCAGGACAAAAGTTGCAAACAAAAGTTCTAAATAAAATTCATGAAGAAGGAAGAGAGCCTCAAGCACTTCATGAGAATTTTTTAAGTGTTTTGATATTTGAAAAAAGTGTTGTGAAGATTAGTCAAAATTTTTGTTGTGAACAAAATTTCTAAAGACCAATGCCCACACATAAGTTGAGACATCAAAAGTTCTGGAGGCTAAGACAAAATTTGGAAAATACAAGAACAAAAGTTGTAAATTTCATGTGAGGTCTCAAAGACAAAACTTCTAAGGACTTAAAGTAAAAGTCACACAAAGGCACAAAAGTGCAAAATCTCAAGGGCATTAAAATCTCAAGCCAAAAGTTAATACCCCCATGGTTCTAAGGCCCCGAGGAAAAGTCGTGTGGTGGATCTTCAAAGGGTCCGAAAGCATGGAAGTTCAGAGATATTGACCATTGGCCTAAAGTGAAGAGATCCAAGGGAATGATGCATGGAAATGAAAATCCAAAAGATCAAGTGCCTAGGAGGGCATACAGATGTCGTGTGGTAGTTTCCTAGAACCACAAAATCCCATTAAATAAAAGGACATGTTGGATGCATAGCCAGCAAGGCATGAGCCTAAATTTGATGGTCCATGTGGATGTCAAAACCATCATGAGGCTAAGAGTGGACTACACATCCAATTTGATTTATAGAATCAAAACACAATCCAACTAAATTATGAATTAGATGGGAATCGTGAGCATGGCCTACACATCAAGGTTAAGCATGAAGCATAAAGGAAAAAATAAATTATTTAAAGAGGCATGGCTTTAAATATAGAGGACATGGGTAATTTGCCCAATGTAATATCAACTACATTCCCTCGTAGGTGTTCATTCTTGATTTGGTCTAACATGGTTCCCAATATTTTCATGATGCAATTGAGTGGGTTTCATTCTTAATTAATCTCAAGTGGGCTAGACACATTAGTGATTACTGCAACTACCTTATTAGTATGTGAATTTGAATTTTTATTTGAACTCCTTAGGCCTACGTTCCTATATAAGATCAGCTCTTGTACCATAATAAGGGCTAACTTTTTGTGTATTGTGAAAGGAGACTTATAGAAACCAAACTTTTTTATTTTGATTTTTAGGATAATCTCTTCCATTTTCCCATTTTATCCCTATTTTTACATAGGTATTTATGAGTCTTTGATGATTGTATGAATTCTAAGATATTGTTAATCAAAAGGAAAAATACTCATAATTGGAAGATTATTAAATCTATGTGGTTATTCCCTGCACATTTTTATGGTAGTTATGTCCTTCCTTCTTAAAATCACTCTCCCCCCAAACTCTTTCAATGTCTTTAGTTGGAGTTGTGTTAGGTCTAGCTCAATTTAAGATTAGTTTCATGGGATTCATTTAGTTAGATAACTCTAGGTTCATTTGTGTTTTATTAAGCATTTTATCTCTTTACCTCTAATATTTTACTCTTTCTTTATGATCAAGTTATTCTAGGAACATTGTAAATCTAAATATAATTGTTTATCTTGATTTAATTTATATATGTATCAAAGTTTATCATCATTACTATATAGTTGCACTCATAGACATGATAAATGAATGAGAGAAGTCAGCTTTTATTAGGAAGTAAATCTTAGAAGCTTGATTTTTGTTAGAGGCTAGACCTTACAAACTTATCCCAAGAGATGTGTGTGGAATATTTTGAATCTATTCATTAGAGTTAAATCCACATCAAATGTTTAAAAAATTTCCCTTATAATGGAATAGTTCACATCAACCAACTAAATGAAGACCAATATCCCAATACCTGGTATATTTGGACCTTGGGGAGGTATTTTCTTCATGGGATATCCATCTTTTTAGGAGAGGCTAGGAATTAACAACCCCTTCCTAATGGTTGATAGTGTCAAAATGCACATCAACATTGTTTTGGTGGTAGAACATGGGCCTGAACCATAATTTGAATTCATTAGTCAAAAGCTTGAGCTAAGTGATTTTAGAAGCTTTCTATCCCACTAAGCAAAACCTTCCCTTAATCTAGAGAGTAAAAGGATTAATACTTGATCAAAGTATACTAGGGATAAATTAGAGCTCTTAAAACTCCCTGACCATAGAATACCAAAATAAAGAGATAACAAAGGGAGAGGAATATTAAAACCCATCCAGCTAGTTGGTAGTTCACCAAAAACTGCATCTATCCCTTTTGTTAATCTATTCATAATTACCCAATCTTTATTAATGGCTAACATGGCCTAGCTTGGGTAAAGAGGCCACTGTCTTATGGGTATCTAAATTGTTATTCAAGATTTACCCAAGAATTTAGACAAGTTCTATCCCAAGTTCATAATGGGAGGTGTTCAAATAATAGAATAACACATTCAAGCCTTTAAATGTGCCTTAATCATAACCCAAGTGCAATATGAGGATGTTACATGTAGGTTGTTTCCATACTCCACAGGGGAAGTAACATATGCTTGGTATCTTGGGTTATCCACTGGATCTATTATTACTTGGGATGGGTTATAAATCATATTTGTAAACCATTTTAGACTCCCCATTGATACTAAAATCCTATATCATTAATTTTTAGTTTTCAAGAGGGAACAAAATGAGCTTATGATTATGTTCAATGCTCAATTACATAGTCTCTACCAACATCTAAAGGACCCTTACTCTGAGACTGAAGGAACTGCCATATAAACCTAGCTTAGGGATTTAGATTCCATGACTTATATGTTCCTTAGGATAACCCTATCAACCTTGAAATCATTATCTTTGGCCTATAATGAAACTATTAATATTGAACAATAGATGGTATCACAAGGATATGGAGTTATCCCTTTACCCTCGAGGGTCAATTACGTGCATACAGCCAAATATCGATGATTAACCAAGCTCTATAACATCATACACATTTGATGAATCATATACCAAGGACCCTATATGTGATCCCCAATACAATTTATAGTCCAACTCCAATAAACTTCATGTCTAATGATCTACCTTACAAACCTCCCAATCATGTAGTCCCCTAGTCGAATTACCAATAGTTACTCCTAATGGAATATAATAAAATGGATAATGTGCCAAAAACTAGGGGTTATGTCACATCCAATAGCATTCAATAAGCACTTCCATCCTAATTTAATCCCCAACCACATGATATCAATGCTCATACGCATGTACCTATGATCTAGCTTATAACCTCGAGTGGTAAACCAACCCAGTGCTAGCCTAGATCCTTGAAGTGAGCAATTTGAAATATTTATTTTAGAAGATATCTAATGGTGTAATTAGCTTAGTTGCATAGGTAGGGACCTTATAAATTCTAATTATAATACTAATAAATAAGTCTCAAGATAGGAATTTAAATTTCCATAGACCTAATAGGCAATGGAATTCCTAGACTAATAATGGAAATATGCCCATTCCCCTTGATAGTGGTAGCCAAAGTAAAAATTCTCCCCATTCCATGAATTTCATGGACCTGGCCTTAAACACTTGGTGTAGATTGCATAATACCATAGACCATGCAGAAACCAACTACATATAATTCATAGCTACTTCAAACATCTTCCAAAAGGAGGTGGATAATATAGAGATCATGCCTACTCCTGATGATGATCAAAACCAAGAAGGAGGGAACTCAGACATGGCCTTTGTATTATAAACTTATGAATTTCCATTTGAAGATGAAAATGATCTTGAGGACAATCTAGAGGAGGTCCATGTTTTCAGATAATTATAGAGAGGGAATAGTTACCAACTTAGGAGTAAGTCAGATAACCTATTGACCACCTCTACTCCCCTGAATGACACTCAAGTTCCACCTAATGTGAATTCAGGTAATAATCCTCCTCCACCTAAAGGACCTCTAACCTCTTATCCACCCAAAAATATACTACATATACCCCAAATAATAAGCAACCAGAGAAGACCAAACTTAGTTATGATATCATCAAAAAACTTAAGAAAACCAAAGCAAATATAACTATGTTTGAGTTTCTTAAAAAATTTAATCAAAGGGAATTGCTTTTGAAATAATTTTCTATTGATAAAGGGAAGGAATATGCTAGTGTTTCTCATGCACATCTTGCTCTCTATAAGGAGAAAACCAAAACTCCTTTCTTCTTAAAAATTATGATATTTAGTAAATATTTACATAAATTTTTGGTTGATTCAGGTGCCTTAGGGAATGTCATGCCTTATGCCATATACTATCAATTGGGCCTAACACTTGTGAATTCAAACTAAATTTTTTTCCAAGTGGATAAAATAGAGGTAAAGATAGTTGGATAGATCTAAATAATGTCTACTTTTAATTGGCTTATGATCTAAGGATTTAACAATTTATCAATATTGAAGTGGTGGATATTCTTGAATTCTTATGAGGATGCTATTGAGTTGAAACTAGTTAAGGGACTCTTAATGACTTTAGTGGAGATTTATTTAAACCATAAATGGCTACCTTGGCAATGGTTTACCCAACCAAATTAAGATATAACTGAGAACACAAGGTGGTTCATATAATCATTGAGTATAATTAAAATAATTGAGATCCTTTGTGAGGAATCTAAAATGGGAGTGTATTTACTAAACATAGAGGAAAGAATGCACATAACACCATCTCTATTTACATGTTTAGTGTGAACCCAGATCCTAGAGATGGAAGAGTTAGATCTGCTAGATGAAGAAGACTTCTATGAAGTGCTTGAGTTGGTACCCTTTCCAGATATCACTCTTGCATGTAATTTCTTAGGATATGATGAATCAAATATAAGTGAAGAAGATTTATGCTCTTCATAAATAAATTAAAGCCATGACATGAAGGAATGATGGTTTGAATTTGACTATTCACTAAGAGATAAACATTATAGCAACACTACCCATACCCAAGACACTAGTGATAACAATAATATCAGACTTGTGGATGTTGAAATTTGATGGTTTAATATATAAAAATAGATGTAGTGCCAAGGTTAAATTGATTAATCCAAGATAGAAGTCTTATTTGGTAGCCTACCATCTATAATTCACTTACACTAATAATGTGGCCGAATACGAAACATTAGTTCATAGTCTCATATTCACCCTTGATAATAAATTAAAGAATATCAAAGTATTGGGTGATCTGAGTTGGTATTCAGTCATGTGAGAAGCCAATATTATTACAATGATAAATGCTTGTCTAAGTATTATATCAAAGTTTGGAAACTGATCAAAGAATTTGATGCCTTTGACATTCAAACATTGTCTAGACAAAATAATCATATAACAAATGCATTGGCCACTATTGTGAGTACCTTGTAACTTATTTCCCATTCAAAAATGAGGTGGTCCTTAGTAGATCTAGTCTCTACCCATTAAATCTTCAATAACATTAATAATCTCCAAAACTTTGATGATGACCAACATATACTAGAATTAATCACCAAATTTAAGTGTTCACAAATCAAATCATTGATGAGGATTGTCGAGAAGAATTCAAATTGGATGAGGATGAGATGATGAAATTGTAAATAAATAGTATACCCAAAGGAATGATCTCACTTGAAAGGTTATTTGATATGGACTATCAGGAGAATGATAAGGAGTCTACCCCTATCAAGAGTATGCAACTTAATCAGTGTGACTTGGGTGGTGTAAATGAAGTGAAGAATGTGATTTTAGGCACCACTTGTACCCCCAAAGAGAAATGAAAATTAGCTTGAACTCTCAAGGAATTTAGGGACATGATTGCATGGAGTTATGAAGATCTCAAGGTATTCAACCCTTCTATTTTGACACACACTATTAACCTCAAGCTTGGAGTCAAGCCATTTAGGCAAATACAAAGGCTTGTAAATCCATTATTAAAGCCCTTGGTTTTTAAATAAGTATAAAAACTACTTACATCAAGGATCATCTTCCTCTTAAGACATTCTACATGGGTAGCAAACCTGGTACCGATGATGAAAAGGAATGAGGACATCAGACTGTGTGTTAATTTTTGTAACCTCAACAAAGCTTCAAAAAAGGATAACTACCCCTTGCCTTCATTGGATGAAGTGTTTTATATTGTAAATGGTTCCCAAATGATGTCCTTATTTGATGGGTATTTGGGATACAATCAAGTGGTAGTCAATTATGAAGATAAAATCAAGATAATTTTCACTACTAAGTGGGGCATCTATGCATGCAAAAGAATGCCTTTTAGCTTGACAAATGTAGGTAACACCTTTAATAGGGATATTTATATTGTATTAAATTAATTAATGTGTAAGTTCTTAGTTGTTTATACGTATGATCTTACAGTCTTATCTAATAAGAGATCAGATCATATAAAGGACCCAAGGAAAGTGTTGTAGAGATGCAGAGATAATGGGATTTCATTAAATCCCAAGAAATATATATTTGGGGTGACTGAAGGTAAACTAATAAGAGACATTATGTATAAGATGGGAATATCTATAGATCCTAATACATTTGAGGTGATCTTGAAAATCTCATAGCCCATCACTAAGAAAGAGCTGAAGATTTTCTTTGACAAGATCAACTTCATAAGAAAATTTATCTTAGGTTCTGTTGAGATAATCAAACTAATTAATAACATGCTAAATAAGGATGCCAATGTTAGTTTTACTATTGAATAAAATATGGCCTTTAAAAAAATCAAGGCTACCATTTTGAACATGTTTGTACTCATCAACCTAGACTAAACACAACCTTCTACCTTTATGCATTTGCCTCAGAGCATTTTATGGCTATTGTGTTAACACAAAAGGATGAGATGAGTGATGAAAGGTCAATGTATTTCATGATCAAATAACTCAATAATATTGAACTTAGATATTCCATGCTTGATAAATAAACCTTTCCTTTGATCAAAATTGCTAAAAAGTTTAGGCATTACATTCTATGACACAAGGTGTTTGTTGTGGTACCTGATCTAGTCATGAAGGCCCTGCTAATACAGAGTGAATTGGGAAAAAGGCATGGTAAATTGATGACCATACTCTAGAATTTTGACCTAGAGTTATAGTCAATGAATATTATTTGATAGCAAGGACTCTATAAATCCATCATTGGGGTAGATCTCCAAATAATTTATCAATAGTACTCAGTGCATAACAACATGGATTATGATTGGTACATGGATATAGTCAGATATATACTAAATAATGAGTGTCTAAAGCACTTGAACTCCACACATCATAGGGAATTGCATTTAAGTATTCATTTCTTGATCAAATCTGGCACTCTCTACAAAAGAAACTATGAATTCATATATTTGAGGTGCCTAAATAAAGAGGAATTAATTGTAGTTCTTAGAGATTTCCATGGGAAATATGAAACTAAACATGGTTCAATAAGTACTAATTCTCATCAAATATTATGGGTGGGCTACTATTGGGTGCATATTTTCAAGTATTCTCATCTACATGCAAGGAATTACCATACCTACCAAGTTGATACACCCTATGAATGCACTCTAGCTATGCCACTATTTTTGATCATCAAGGCCCATCCCTTTGCTAAATGGGGATTAGAATTCATGAGGGCCATCAACATCAATTCTTATGCTAGACACAAGTTCATCCTTAGAATTATAGATTAATGTACTTATTAGGATGAAGCCCAACCATTCTATAATCACACCATAGATGTAGTCATTCAATTCTTGGAGGAGCACATTACTATAAGGTTTGGTATACCTTCCATGCTAGTATGTGATATTGGCCCTGATTTCTCCTACCTAATTTTTTTGGAATGGGCATATGATCATCAAGTAACTCTTAATTTTTTTCAAATCATTATCCATAAGGTAATGCGTTAGATGAATCAATAAATAAGAATTTATTAAATGTAATTAAGAAAATCTTGGGAAGAAACCTAAGGGATTGGCATAATATGCTTGAATTTTCTTTGTGGTCTGATATAACTAGGATCAAGTCCTTTTTAGAGACCTCCCCCTATCATTTGGTAAATGGCCAAGATCTTATCTTCCCAACCAATTTGAAGATCCCTACCTTGTTATTCACAAAATAATACATAGAAACTAATGATCTAATAGAGGCCCGCCTACCTCATATAAATAGAATAAAAATGAGATGTAACCTTGTTGTATTTCAGTAAACATCGAGTCATAGTCAAATGCTAGTTTAACAAAAGAGCCAAAGTGAAGGTCTTTTGAATCCTAGATCTAGTCCTCTTATGGGATAGGGCTCATGAAAAAAAAGGGACAATATGGAAAATTTGATGCATTATGGCCAAATATTCAAAATCTTAGGTGAGAGTGCATTCCATCTAAGGTGTATTACTGATGAGGATGTTCCATTTTTTATCAATAGATAATTCCTAAAGCATTACTTCCAAGCTTGAGTGGCTAGGAAACCCCTGTAAATAACTTCCCTTTTGCTTTCTAGTTTTCCTTCCTATCCCTTATTTATTAGCTTAGTTTTGCTTTTGTTTATCCTCCTTCTTGGGTTTATCCCAATTGAATTTGTCTTGTGGTTCCCTTGTTAATCAAAGAAATAAAATGAAAGGCTATTACGAAGGTAACATAGATGACACTCAAAGAACTTAATTTTTATTTTACTTTAAAATTTTGTATGAAAATACTATGATTGCATGGTTCATTTACTAAGTTCTAAAGGTCAATGATTCATAATGAAACTTATGAGTTTTAGAACATATATTTTCTTATTTGAAGACATATAATGCACTTAAAGAAATATGTAAATAAAAATACATTATTGCTCTGATTTTAGTTTATATTGAGTTATCATGAACTGATTGATTTACATAGACATGTGGCTTGGTCCCCAACTCTCTATGGATGAATTTTAAAATCTCCTTTGAAAAGAATAGAGTTTAAATGTAAAATCTAAAATTTTCTTCAAAAGGGTGATCTTGACAACCTCCACCACAAGCTTTCTGGCCTTGTTGGTAGTGGATCAAGGATTTTGAAAGGTACCAAAGGTATATCTATTAGGGATAAAAATGTCTGACTATAAATAGAGAAATGCCCAAACCACTTCCCCCTGAGCTAAATTATAAAATCTATTTCCTTCAACAATTTTGGCCTTATGTAAATCTGAATTATTGTGTGTGAATGCAAATGAAATTAATAAATCACTTAATCATACACAAATGGTTTCATAAATATTATGGCTTAGTATGTTACTTACTCCCACATACTTTAGTTCATATGAATTATGATTTGTTCTAATTAATAGATTGCAATCTTGTGAAATCAAATATTTTTTATTCTTGAAATAATCAAGAGTATTTCCCATTAGAAATCACCATTTATTGTTGCTTACACATTATGCCTCATTTTTTAGTTTGAAAATAGGGACCCTCTTTTTGATTTGGAGTCAAATTTTATACCTTTTTAAGAGTTCATTATGGTTGATTGGTTTAAATTAGCCTTCTTGCCAATCTACTAGATGATTATTTACAAGTGATTGAATGGGGTTTACTTTAATGTCTTTGCATTTCTTTAGTTCAATCCAAGCTTTGATCTAGGAATCAGTTAGTTTTAATGCCTAAATTTGCATCAATCTAATAAGTCTTAGTATATTTATTTACTTTTGTTTTGAAACACATTTCAAATCCTTCTTTTAGACTATTTCACCTTAGGTCTATGTAAATTACTTAACTTTTTAGACTTTTCTACCTCTTTTCCTAAACAATTATTATTCATTTATATCACTAAATGTTTATAAGGAATTACTCTTTAATTTAGTTTATTTCCATTAAAATAGACTAAATTGGATTTCGATTGAGAAAATGACTAAGTCGTTTCATAGTTTTTCATTCTATACTTAGTCATCTTTGACTTTAGACCTAGTTGTTTTGATTTGAATTTACTTAGTTGTTTTCAATTACTTAGCCATTGATTTTTAAATACTTAGCCATTTATTTTAAAATGCTTAATCGTTGATTGTTTAAATCAAAGTTGTTGATTGTGCCTTTTTCATATTATGCCTGCAGGTACCTAAAGAAGTTGGCCTTCATGATTTTTGGCAAAACAATAGTTGGAAGTTTTATGTGAAGGAGAGTTTACAAAAGCTCCAAAGACTTCACATAAATTATTCAAATTTCTAGGTCTTAGAAGAAAATATTCTGACTTAGTCTAGATAATAGTTATGAAAAAAAGTTTTGAACAAAATTCATGAAGAAAGAAGAGATCTCAAAGCACTTCGCGAGAATTTTTTAAGTGTTTTGGTCTTAGTAAAAAGTGCTACGAAGACTAGTTAGAACTTTTATTGTGAATAAAAGTTCTAAAGACCAACAGATAGACAAAAGTTATGATAATAAAAGTTCTGGAGGATAAGAAAAAAGTAGGAATAGACAAGAACTAAAGTCATAACTTTTGTGTGAGGGCTCAATGGCAAAATTTGTGAGGACTTAAAGTAAAATTCACATGGAGGCATAGAAGTATGAAAACATGAAAGTGCAAAATCTTAGTGGCATTAAAATTTGATGCCAAAGGATAATACCCCATGGTTCTAAGGCTCTAAGGAAAATCCACATGGTGGATATTTGGAGGGCCCAAAAGCATGGAAACTTAGAGCTACTTACCATTGGTCTAAAGTGTATAGAGTTGAGGGAGAGATGCTTGGTAGTAATAAAAATACAAAATCTCAAGTGCTCAAGAGGACATACAAACACCATATGATAAATTATTAGAACTTTGAAATCCTTCTAGAGTAAATCACATATTGGTTATGGATCCAATAGGGAATGATCCTAAATTTGATGGTCTATTTGGCTATCAAAATCATCAAGAGGCTAAGAATGGAATGTGCATCCAATTTTATTAGTAGAATCAAATCACAGTCTAATTGAATCATGAATAATATTGAAATCATTTGCCTGGGATATGCATAAGGATTAAGCATGAAGCATAAGGGACAAAATATATGCCTTAAAGAGGTGTGGCTCTAACTACACAAGATGAGGGTGACTGACTCAATACAATATCAACTAAATTCAGTCATAAGAATTCATTCTTGATATTTTCATGATGGAATTGAGTGGGTTTCATTCCTAATGAACCTCAAGTGGGATGGCCACATTTATGATTGCTACAACTGCCCCATTAGTGGGTGTATTTCAATGTCAATTTGCATTTGAACTCCTTAGGCCTGTGTGCCTATATAAGATCAAGTCTTGTACCATAATAAGGGATGGCTCTTTGTGGATTATAAAAGGAGACACATAGAACCAAACTTTTTAGGATAATCTTTCCATTTTCACATTTTATCTTTGCTGTTACATAGCCATTTTTTGAGTCTTTGATGATTGTTTGAATTATAAGATATTGTTAATTAAAAGGAAAAATATTGATAATTATGAGACTGTTAAGCCTATGTGGTCATTCCCTACACATTTTTATAGTAATTATGTCTTTCTTTCTTATTATCACTCTCCCCCCAAACTCTTGCACCATCTTTAGTTATATTTGTATTAGTTTTGGTTGAACTAAAGATATGTTTCATTAGATTCACTCATTCAGATAACTCTAGGTTCATTTATGTTTATAGCATGGTTTTATCTCTTTACCTCTAATATTTTGCTCTTTCTTTATGATCAATTTAATCTAAGGAAATAGCAAAATAAATTTAACTATTTATCTTGATTGATTTTTTTTTTTTTTGTGTGTGTGTGTGTGTGTGTGTGTGTGTGTGTGTGTGTGTGTGTGTGTATTTATGTATGTATCAAAAAATTTCATCATTAATGAATTTTTTCATTCATAAACATCATAAACTAATGAGGTAAGTCAGCTTGTGTTAGGAAGTAAATCTTAGGAACCTGATTTTTGTTGGAGGTTAGATCCTGTAAGCTTATCCCAAGATAAGTGCATGTCCTCTTTTGAATTTCTTAGTTAGATTTAATTACACCTAAAATCATTAAAATATTCCCTTTACAATGGAATAGTTCACATCATCCAACTAAGTGAAGACCAGTATACCAAGAACTAGTATATTTAGACCTTGAGGAGATATTTTCTTTGCAAGATCTCTCTCCTTTCAGGAGAGGCTAGGGATTAACTACCCATACCTAATCATTATTATCCATTTATTCATGTATGAACTTATATGTGGGAATCCAAAGGTTCATCATGAAAATTATCTCCAAACCATATACTAATAGGAAAGGTGTGTTGTTGAGGGTTCACTTGTATCTGGTAATGTCAACCTAAAGTGCGTACTTCAACAATGATTGCTAATCTTTGGGTCACTTCTTATCAAACTTATTGATTTCATCCATAATATTTTTATTAGTTGACTTAGATAAAACATTTCCCTATGGATAAATTTTTTACGATAACTTTAAGATGACATTATTCTCATAGGCCCACTCAGTGAGTTCAGTTGACTAGAAAATAGATCTATTGTTGCCCAGACCAAAGAGACTAGTATGTCAAGCCGCATGGTTACATTCTCTTTAATGAAATTTATCACCTCCTTAGTGGTGTTATTAGTAGAGGAAATATCATCCATCTACCTTCTATAGTATTTATTTGTAGTAATTATTAACTTGTGTCTAGTTGAGGAGTTGGGATTGAGAACTCTAAAAAAATCTAGTTCCCATTGGACAAAAGAATGCTCTTCTATCATACGCTATATTAGCATCACCGTGTGGGTCTCTCTCTTGGTGAAGGTTTGATATTCATGGAAAGTCAAGACATGGTTGTGTACATATTTAAATATAGTGGGAATACCTAGCTCTCAAAATTTTATGGGCCATTAATCTCCTTGAGGGGTGGTCGTTCCCCAAATTCTCATGAAAGCTAGTCATAGATTCATTGGATTTTTCTCCTAAAAAACATTAGAGATATATGAATTAATATTTTTTTTGGTATATCACCCATATATTTATCATATAGTGAGTTTCCTTTCGTTTGAGAGCTCACTTCTAGGATTTTTTGAGTCCCTAGAGGGGATTCCCATAAAGTAGATAATGGATTATCAGCTCATATCAGTCTTATCTAGTCATCTCAAATTAGTCTAGCTACACCACATTGACTCTAGGGTCAACCTTTGTGATTAACTAAGTAATAAACTAGCCTCTTACCATTATAACATGTTTAATTTCTAGGTCATATTCTTGTAGTTTGGCCATCCATTGGCCTATACATTCCCCCAAGTCATTATTTCCTAATATGAGCTTTATGCTTAGGTCAAAGATAATGGTATGCACCTTGTTTCTAAGGATATAGTGCCAAAAATTATTCAAATTTTTTTTAAGGCATAATAATGTTTATATAAGGTGGAGTACTTCAATTTGACATCTTTAAAATTCATACTCATAAAGGCTAGAAAAATGCTCTTCTTCACTAATTTTCTAAATAATCACAACATCAATGGTATGCTCAGAGGTGAATAAATAGAGGTGGAAGTATTTTGTATAATATGGGTTCATCAAAATCAATGCCTACATGATGTTATTAATGTCTTGAAAGGCATGTTTGGTTTGGGCAGGCCATTCCTATTTCAGCATAACATTTAAAGGTTAACAATCTCAACAAAACTAAATATGAACTTGTGTACAAAATTAATTTTTCTAAAGAATGATTTCAGTTCTTTCTTGTTGCTAGGGATAGGTAACTTCAAAATTACACTATCTCATTTAGGGTCAATGGAGATACCTCTTTAGTGATAATGTTACCAAGGAACTTACCTTTTGTGATGCTAAAGACACTTTTATTTAGGTTAAGGGAGATACCATACCTTTTGTTTCTCTCAAATATTTTTTACAAGGGGTGAACTTGGTTAGACATATGTTTTAAAAATTTAGTTAGATCATCCATATAAATTATTATGCATTTACCAATCAAGAATTCAAAGGTGAAATCCATCACCCTCTATAAAGTTTCTCATGCATGAATGAGGCCAAATGACATCCTCTTATAAGTGAAGATTCCCCACATTGTCATAAAGGCAATCTTGACTCTATCTTCCTAGTTCACTAAGACCTAGTTATACCCTAAGAATTCATCCAAAAAGGACAACATATGATAGCCACTTACCATATAAATCATTTCATCCAAGGAGGGAAAAGGATAATTGTCTTTATCTGAGGATCAATTTATATTCTTGAAATTGATGAATAGTCTAATCTCCCATTTTTATTATGAACAGGAATGAGGTTGGTGACCCAAGTAGAATGGAAAACTGGGAAAATAATTCCTACCAAGAGTAATTTGTGAACTTCCTTGTGAATAATAGGCTCTAAGGTAGGGTTTATGGGTCTTTTCCTCTACCTAAATAGATTCTTTCCTTGCTTAAGTAAGATGGTGTGTGTTATTACACCTAAATCAAAGATATTAAGGTCTTTGTATGTCTAATAAATGATGCCTCTCTATTGTAAAAACAAATTATTAACTTTTTATACTTTAGTTAGAGTACAATCAAGACTAATGCTGACATCTATAGGCTGATCAATGGATCCCAGGTTGATTGTGTTTGATTTTTGGTCAATGTAAGTTGGTCTCTCTAGTATGTGTGTGGACCTATTTATGTTGATAACTATTTCAAGTGAAATAATACCATTCAAGATACACTTATCTCTCAATTTTATGATACCATATTCATCACAATCCTCATCTTGGGGATTGTCTCTATCTACTTCATCTATAACTTAGGTACTAAAGACTCCTAAATTGTTTAAGAAATTCAATATATGGTGATCATCATCAAAAAATTAAAAGTTTTCAACATTTTTCAGGACTGAGGGGCATGGTATGAGCTTTATGGAGAAGTGTTGTAACCCTAAGTCATCTAAGGGATTTAGATTCATAGTAGAGGCCACTAAATATTCCAAGACATAGTTATTTTTCCTAGGGATATGAATGACATTGAAGGCATCACACATTTATATCAAATCCCATGCCTAGTGCTTGTATTTCCTTAAGTAAGATAACTTGCATTGAAACTTACTTATGATTTAATTGAATACTAAATCAGAATCCTTATAAACCCTTAGTTCTTTGACCTTGTTCTTTATGTCAAATTATAGGCCTAAGATCAAGGCTTCATATTATGTGAAGTTGTTAGTATAAGGGAACTATACCCTATATTTTGATAAATTTTTCTTTCTTTATGGGTTAATTAATAGAATCCTAGCTTTAAAACCTTGCTTGGAACAAGCCCCATCAAAGTATAGGACCATAAATCTAAGAATTTTAGATCTTTGTCAGTCTTTACCTTAGCATATTTTATGGATAGAGTATAAATGTTAATGTTAGAAGATACTATGTTTATTTTTTTCATTTATAGCATTGTATTATGTGATCGTGTGCTTCATCCTAGGTTCTCTATCAATACATATCTAGTTGGCCATGCCTCTCCAAGGCAGACACATATGTGAGAAGTCTTTGGCCATATACCCATTTGAGGTTTTTGACTAGTCCCTACTAAGTAGCATCCCATATGCTTCAAGGATTTCTACCACCTGATATCTATAAACTATTGGAATTTGAACTTAGACTCCAATTGCATATGCACGTTCAATATTTCACCTACCACCTTAACTTTAAAATTATGTTGGTTAGTCCCAAATTTTCATTAATTCCACAAAAGGCATGACGTTTTTCAAGCCTCCTGAATTGACCATACAATTGTATTAATTATGATCAAACAACTAAATTTTGATGAGGAAAGGAGAGAACTCAACTTTGTTCATGTGTATTACAACCTTGGTTTCCATAGTCTTTTACTTAGGCTAGGTTGGTTTTTATGTTAAAGACTTTACGAGGAGGTCATGTTGTTTGGTGATCTGGGATAGATCATGTAACATGATGTTTTCTTTGATCTTGTTCATGTCCTCCACTATGTTATATTCCATATTTACAGGAACAAGTTTAACTTCTTTAAGAGGTTTTAGGTCATTTGATTTTGAAGGTGGAGGATCATTTCTAACTCTATGGTTAGGAGGGGTAGCACCATTATTTAGAGGAGTAAATGTATTAAGGGGTTAATTTTGTGTCTGACTCTTGAGATCATAATTTTTCCATTAGTACTGATGGAAATCATGCACCTTGTCAATGACCTCTTTGGGTTCATTATCTTCTTGATGGTTTCTAACACCATAGCAATGATTAGATGTCTCAATGTATTAGGGGTATCAGATCATTTGGCAACATTTGGGTGGTTAAGAACTACCTTGTATCCCATTTCTTTTTGGAGAATATCAAAGGTAATGTATAACTCACTAATTATCCATGTTGAGAAATGTTATGCATTCAACACCAATTTGGTAAGGCCATCTCATCGATATTGAGCTTAAATAGTTTGTTGGTTGAAGGTGTTAGTTTCTTGTTAGAGTGGTTAAAGGGATGGTTGTATATTTGGTAGGTAAAATTATTATTGGAATTTATCTCACCAACATTTCCAACCTTCCTATAAAGACTTAATAAGTTGTTACTAAGCTTCTATACCATGTGTTAGATGGCATTTAACTCATTCTTGGTAGATTCTTGAGGTATACTTTAGATGTTATTTACATTAGGGGCCAATAATTGGATATGATCTTAAGGAGCTAATTCACCATTGACATGGCTAAGGATACATAAGTACTTAAGGGGAGCTAGTTGATGATTGGCATTAGATGTGGCATGAGTGAATTCCTATTAACATTGTGGATAGAGTTCAAGGCTAGTAAATTTATTAATAAATTTAGGATGGCTATGACCATTTACCTTTAGGAGTTTAGTTATATGTCTATCTTGATATATTTAGTGTAGATAAGTGGTAAATCCACTATAATGGATCCTTGTCTAAAAACATAGCAGTCCAAGGGTCCAAATCATTCTTGTACATTTCTAAAGTTAGTTGTGCATATGATCAATATAATGTGGTGATCCAACTATACATTTTTTGAAACCTAGCATTGAATGTCCTGATGGGTTTATTTACTTCCATATTTATGCTAGAAAACTATTGGCATAAAATTTTGGGGTCAATAACTTACTCAAATTAGGCTAGGAAGGTGCTACTAAAATGGTCCCATCTTGAAATGGAGTTCTTGGTTAGGTTCAAACACTAGTCATAAGTAGCATTCATTAAGGTGAACAAGAAAATACTACAAGCTAAATATTCATGTTCAATGTTTAGAAGTCTGAGATTTTATTTATATGAATTCACATGTTATTTGATAATACATCCCCATTGGGTGTGAATTATGGGATATATATATATATATATATATATATATATATATATATATATATATATATATATATATATATATCTAGGTTTCATGGTAAGTCATAGATAACCCTAGGAACATTAATGGCAGATCTAGCCAGCCATGCCATGGGCACAAGGTTGGCCATAGGCATATGTTTATTTAAAACAAAGTGGGTGGATGAACTAGAGGGGTAATTGAGGTATTGGTCTTCCTCTATTAGACCTACTTATTTTATATAAGTGTAGAAGTGATATTAAAAGCCGACTAAGATCAAACCTAGATATAGTGGTGTGTACAAGAGGCTCTAGATTGTTTTTAAGTCTAATATGTGGTTATAAGAATTATCATCCCTCCTTATAGCAAAATGTTCTCTTCTTTTTGGGACCTCAAAATGTAAATATTACATTAGGTACACTGAGAAACCAAAAAATATTTAAGGGACTTTCATCCTATCATTTTAGGACTATTATTAAAAAATCTAGGGCACGAGTTGTAGGTATTGGGATCCATTAGATATATTTCTTGGAATGAGTCTCCATGATATGAGCTATTACCACCATAATCTCAATACTATCCACATATACAATAACTCCCTATACAAATTGATCCTATATAAAAGTCCACTACTCTATTAACCTAGGATCTACAATTTAAACTCAAGAAACTATATTCAAAGCATTAATTAAATAAAATTCAAAAGGAGGGGGAGGGTAAGGAATAAAATGAGTATTTATGGGTGAATACATAAGCCTTAATGCTTAACACAAAATATGGTCTAGCTACAGTTTCACCAATGTATATTGAGTATCACATAAGCTCGAGCTTTAACCATGTAAGGAAGGGAGTAAAAGGAGATATCATGTGCTCAATTCCTACATCTTCATTCTATAGATAAAAATTTACAATATTTTAATTAACATACACACAAACTTATAACTACATTATAAAATGATAATAAATGTAGAATTCAACTAGAATAACATGATACTTATTCTTGATTAGACACATGTATTGTAAAAAAAATCATATCATAGCCTTTAGTACTAATATTCTCCCTTTTTCACCAAAAAATTAGAAGGCATTCATAAATTAGATAGAATAGAATATAATAAAATCCCACAAAATGCAAAAACTATAAGTACATTAATTATGCATGCCTTCTATTATAAAAACATCAACCTTTCAATAATGCTACAAAGCAACATAGATAGGAATGAGATGGGATCTACCACTAATTTGCATAGAATCTCACTCTAATCCATCATGGAAAAAATAGTTATAACCATATAATACATGTCTCAAAAGATACAAAAGGGGGAATAACATAGAAAACATGATAACTTTCCATTGCAGGACCACAAGAAGGATGATAGTATCATTAACTAGAACCATAGGGAGACCTCTTCCCAATTGCATTTGGGTACCTTATCGAGTTTTCAAAGATTTCATAATGATATTTTCCACTTTATCCATCTTATGAAGGTGTATAGGTGGCTCCATAAACATAAATTTAGCTTGAGTCAATAATTTAACATGTGACTTAAGAGGGTCATCAAGAGAGACCTTTACTGTGTTGACCTAGTTAATGTTGGTGGTGGACTACATGGTGAGTTCTAAAATAGATCAAGCCCCATATTTTTTATCCCTTTCCAAATTCCTCTTCATGGCTAACTTAAAATGTTTGAGGTGGACCATAAATTCATCATTTTTGAGTAGTGTGCCATCAGGGTGGAAGAACACATTAATTATGGCCTCCTTGAAGTAAACAAGGATTTTTTCCCTACTTTGCTCTGAGGGTCCAATGATAGATTATATGTCTCTAATCCAATCCTTCTATTTAGTCTTCATGCTCCTTTTGAAAATTTGGTATAAATTGAGGTCCATGAAGGGCATGATTTTGAGCTTAGGGAACATCCACTTATTGATAATCACTACCATCTATTTATATTTAATGTTAATTTTAATGATCTTGTTTAGGTATTGTTGTGATCTATGGAATATCACACTACCCTTTTTTTAAAGAGATTTTTTCACCTCTCCTAAGTTAAAAAATAATCTAGTGAGTGTTTCTCCCACCTTGCCAATGAGGTCCACTAGGAATGAGCCCCTGACTTGAGACTCAAGGTCCTAACTTGTTCCTTAAGATCCTCCATGAGTTTTTTCGTCAGCTCATTTATGTTATGTACCATAGAGATTGGGTCCTCTAAAATATTTTATTCTCCATTTTGAGTCCTCTTCTTGGTGAGGGAGAAGATGTCTTGTTTTGTTTTCCACATAATGGGGTCCCCATCCTATGTGAGGGTTTGGTTCATCACCCTCTTCATCCTACCAGTTGGTCTATCAAATTGGAGGTAGATGTTTGGATCCCCTTGGTAAACCATATCAAGTATTAGTGATAATGAAGCTTCCATGGGACCAATCCATCATTTTACTCCCATTGTTCCCAGGGCTATTAAAGATGAGGTAATAAGTGAAGTGGATGGTGAAGGCATGGGTGGAGGTGGAAAGAATGGAGGAGGGATATGAAATGGGATGGAAGATGGAGGGGGAACATGGGTGAAAATGGGGAAGTAGCTAGGGGAGTTTCTCATGGGAATAAATGTGATCTTAGTTAGTCCTAAGTCATATATACTTGGGGACCAATTATGCTTGGGAGCTAGGTGTTCATCCTAAAAGAGGAGATGGGTTGATTGAATCTAATTCCTAGGGAACCTGATGTGTGTGTGTGTGTGTGTGTGTGTGTGTGTGTGTGTGTGTGTGTGTGAGAGAGAGAGAGAGAGAGAGAGAGAGAGAGAGAGGTCTAAGATGATGTTACATCTGTAAGAGGAGGCTATACTAATGGCTTGAGGGAAATCAACTTTGGGAAATTAGTGAGCTTCTATTGATGAATCATTTATGGAGTTGGTGTACTTAGGGGTTTAGAGCCAAGAAGAGCCTGAGGTGTAGAGAGGTGCCTAGTGTATACTCTATTGGTGCCTAAAGTTGGTGGGTTGCCCAAGGTCATTGAACTTAGACCTAATGGATCACTAGAGGATATAATAATAGGATAAGCCTATAAAAGGAATTATAGGGGTAGTTGGAGCCACGGGAGGGACCAAGGCTACAATGGGAGTCATTATGACTAAAGGAGTTGGAGTTGGAGCCCAAGGACCATTGTATTAATGGTCCAAGTTAGTGTAGTGTAAATTGGAGGGGCATGAAAGCTTGGATCACCCAGGGATGTGGGGACCAATAGAGTGGGGGACCCTTAAGGATCACTTGTAGGGGGAACTATAGGGGAGTCACCATAGGGAAAGGATATAGCTGAGTCTTAAAACTAATAGGTGATGCAAGCTAATACACATAAATACCAAGGGTGGGATTAACCAACTCATGAATGTTAAAGTTTGGGCCTAAGGGGAGCTACCCTAAGATTTAGAGATAATACAAAGGTGACGAACACAAGTAACCTAAGATTGTCTTACCTAAAAAGTCCTTGTAGGTGAAGTAGAAATCAAAATTGATGAAGTTGTTGGGATCCCTTGTAAGGATAATTTAAAAATACTCTTTTTAGTAGTTAGGACTTCCATAGTAGGCTATGGGTGAATAATTATTTCCTCTATTATGGGACTAGGCTATGCTTATTGAGCTATGAACACATGTTTGGTTTTGAGAGTTGAAATTACCTCGACATCATTATTAGGGTTGATGTAGATGGCATCACCTAGGTGGATCTCATGATGTTAATTTATGTTCAGCCTAAATTGATAGAGCTCCACATGAGATTTCACCTTGCACTAAGGAGCCCACTACCTACTATCATTTCTAGGGATATTTAAGGAGTATGTATATGTGGCCATGGCCTGGGGTACTAGGAAGGTATTGTAATCATGGTTCCATATGATGATGTGAATCAAAGGATAGGAATTTTATCTTTTACTAAGGCCAAAAAAAATGATGCCATTGATGAGTTGAAAGGTGATCTCTTGTTCTACGAATTGGTTTGAGACAAGGTGGGATAGCTTGAAAGGAGGTCCTAGGATGCCTTCTACCTTTATGACTATAGGTCTCTATAATACTAGTAGGCAATGATGGTTAGGATGAAAGCTCTCATATCCTCTGATAGCCTTGGCATAGGCATTTCATTGATTAAAATGTATATAGGGGGTAAAGGTGATCACATATATCCCAAAGGTGGTACATGAAGTGGTGAATGTAAAATTTAGTGAAGCCCGCATGAACTAGGGAACCCATAGGTATCCATTAGGAAAACTCTGTGATCTTGAAATTGAGGGTGGTATATGTGGCATCAACCAAATAGGACATCATGTAAAAGTTATCCTTGATGCAAACCTTAGGGACATAATATGATATATTTAAAAGGATAATGTTCCCAAGAGTTGGGACCTATTTCCATTTGAAGATGATGTTGAACAAGGGGACCCAATATTTCTTTGACATGCATGATGTTGCTTTCCCCATCTAGGTGGTAAAGTAATAATATACTCATCTACACTTCCTCTCTGAAGGTATTGATAGTGTAAGAGTTGATTTCCTTCTTGTTAACCCAATGATCAATTTCCTCAGTTCAATCCTACAAGGTCTCATAGATGTTATGGGTATTCATCCATGTAATGGTGACCTCCTTTCATATGAAAATTTTTAATCAAGGAGGTTTTAATAGTTCTTAAAGGGTTCCCTTGAGATGTTTGTAATTTAAATCTCTTTATTTGGTGAAAAAAATAATATCATTATTACACTTAGACATCTAAAATAGATTTTTGAAGAGATCGCCATAGGGGAAGACTTCAAGATTGGACATGGATTTGTGTAGGTCCAAGGTAGTGAGAGATATCAAGTCACTTGAAAAATTGATACCATCTTCCTTTGGATCATCATCATTTTTGGGCCTTTGAATGTCTTTAATTATCTTGAATATTTCATCATAGTGTTTGAAGTGTGTGACTCCTTACAAGAACATAGTATCCCTAAACTCCTATTCTCACTTGGGATTAGATGTGGATGTCACAATTTCTTAATGTTGTTCTTTTGGTTATGTAATAATTTTGTAGAGATGTGTTTCAAGCTTTGCGAATAACTCAACAAAGGGCTCTTAAAAACTTGATTTGTGTAGAATTGATACTGATGAGCCCAATTTTTATAGGAACTTATAGGGTTTTGGGATATTTCCACAATAATGGTGTCAATGGCTCATGGTACATGAATTAATATATGATTTGATTGCCATATTTATGAATAACCATTTTTTGCCTTTTGTTTAGATTTGATTTTATGTAAAATCAACCTTAAATGGATTGGTTGATGGTGATGGGACCTTTCTAGGTGTCGAATCATGAACTACCCAAACGAGACAATAAATGCCAAGAGTGTGGTGGGCACTCACCCAAATTTGGCCCTCATACACCCTATATACATTAGGGCCTATTAAGTTTTATGTGTACCATAATACAAATGGGTGGTATTATGGGTTTGATGTAATGGGGATTATCTAGGTGTACGACAACCCTAGGTGTATGAGTACACATGGTGATCTCTGATTGGAATAGGTCTCTTGGACCTTTGACAATGTTGAAAAATCTAGGTGTATAAGTACAAGTGGTGATCTATGGTTGTAGTTTGCCTCTCAGGCCTCTAACATCTCTATTGACTTTGGGTGTACAAGTACATGTGGTGATATTTTATTAGATTAGGCCTCTTAGGCCTCTGACAGTCCTAAAAAATCTATGTATGATTACACATGGAAATATTTGATTAGATCAAGCCTATAACATTTTTGACAACTCTAGGTGTACAAGTACAAGTGGAAATATCTAATTAGATTATACCTCTAATAACTCTAGATGTACAAGTACACATGGTAATCTCTGATTGGATTGGGCCTCTAACATTCCTGCCAATTTTGAGATCTAGAAATGTACAAAATACTAAGTCATTTTAAAATAATTTTGTAAATGAAGGGTCACTTACTTGTCAAAATAGAGCCCCTGAGATGACACTAGTTAGAATATGAGACTGAGACTCTAAGACCTGCTTAATTCAAAGATTTTTTGAGAGGAAAATGTTAACAACCAAAAATTTATTAAATATAAAAACAATTAAAAGACATGATGAAAATATCCTTTCAAAAAATATCGCATAAGATATTAAATAAAAATAGATGGGTTCTATTAGGACTCAAATAAAATCTTAAATATTGGGATACAATGGGTGCCCAAGATATTGAAATCAGATGAGGTCTGATAGAGGGATAAAATTTTGATATTTTAGTCTTGTATGGGTCCCCTTTTCTTCTATTAAAATGGATGTGTTGGTAATCACATATCTCTTCTTCATGTTTATGAAATCAAACTATTATTTTGAGTGTAATTTCTATATGTAACATAAAATTTCAATTCAAAATATTCATTTATCCAAGTTTTGAATTAATTAACCTACTCTATAATATTTTTATGAATCCTTGTGTATAGGATATTATACCCTTTAAAATTAAAACTCATATTTTAAAAAGGGTTAAACATTTGGTGAACTCGACCTCTATGTCTTCTCATGCAACTCCTAGCTTGCTCTAGGATTTTTAGCCTACTAGGGTTTCTGATTGTAGTAAATTTTAAATCTAAATTTTTCTATTTTATTTTGATTCTTTATTTTCATTAATAAAATATGGAAAATGTCAAGAAATAACATGTCAAAATGGAAGATAAAAAGGTCTTAGTTAATCACATAAATATAAATCAAGGATAAATTAATGCATTATTATAGGTTACATAAGAATATTTCAATAATCATGATAAGTCTAATGCATCCACATCTAATAATGGTGAACCCTTATATGGTACAACTCTTTCTAAATCATCCATGGGAATAATTAGTGTTTTAATTTAGTTACTAGTTTCAATGCCTAAATCAACACAAGTATTGTTTTCATCCCCTTTGGTGACTTCTCAAATATTTAATCTAAATCCCAATGGGTCTGTTGTGCAAACTCTTTTCCAAGTTATTAAAAATTTGGAGGCTAAAATTACCAACATTGAATAAAATGTTTCATGCTATTGATTCACAATATGTATTACATAATCCTATAGCACCTAAGATATATTTTCACCCTTTACTAATTGGTTTTGTTACACCCAAGTTCACATTTAATGATAGCAAGGGTGATTCTAAACAACATCTCATATTTATATGTGGCATGTCTTTATTTTGATTCAAATTATAAACTTTTAACTAAATTATTTCCAAGGATCATAAAGAACTATGCTTTAATATGGTTACATAACTTACCAATCCAATGAATGAAAGCATTCAAACCCCTAGCAAATCAGTTTCTAGCACATTTTTCTAGTCAACATCACTGAAAATATGTCATATGTATAGATTGATAAGATCAAACAAGGAACCAATGAACCTATTAATGAATGCATTTTGAGGTATAAAACAATGTTGTCCAAAATGACAAATCTATTGGTAGATAAAGAGCTTCAAGACATCTTCATAAAAATTTTGCTTACCCCATTATATAAGTCCATTGTTTCAAGAAATTCAAATATTTTGATGACTTATGCCATATTATTCAAGATTGTGAAATGAAACCCATTTCACTGAATAAGCTTAAGTATATAGCAAACACATATACTACCAAGTTTAAAATCAAACCAAGCTTCAAGGTAGAACCTACAAAACTTAAAAATGAAGCAAACATAATGGTTAATGTAGTATCACAACAACCTAATCAACTTATCTTATTTAATTCATCTAAGAGACAACTTACACAATTACCTGAGTCTCTAGTTTTATTACTTAAGAATATTATGGAGTGTCAACTTGTATCTCTTCCTCCTCCCATAGAGGTTGATATGAGTCGATCTCTACCAAAATGATATGATGATAATGCATATTGTGATTATCACTAGGGCCTTGATCATTATACTACTAAATGTTATACTTTGAAACATAAGATCCAAGATCTTCTTGATAACCAACAAATTACCTTTGATGACCCTCTAAAGGATTCAAGTCCACAACCTGATGACCATAAAAACTAAAAAATATTTAACAATCCATTGCAAGATAATTTTAAGAAAGATACAGAAGTGCAATTTGCATATAATTTACATCCTCCTCCATTAAATTGGGCACCCATTAAATGGTAACTTATACATAGACACTAGATCTTATGGTTCAAATACCTTATATTACATTTTTTGATTATGAAATTGTGGATGATGACTTAGATCTTCAATAATTATTTATTCAAGCATACCTTGATCTTCAACCCATACGTAATGTTATGATTGATAATGGTGCTAGTGAGAATATATGTACCATGGAATTAATTACATATTTTATATATACACATGATGGCTTATACCCTTCCACCAAAATGGTGAGAGTATTCTATGGGAAAACATAACACATTAGTGGTGAGATTGATTTACCTTTACAAGTTGATCCAGCACATGTGGTCATTACTTTTTCAATCATACCATATATAGGAGTCTTTTATATGTTATTGGGATGACCTTAGATATATAAGCTCCATGCAATACCTTCCATAGTGCATGGGTGTATTAAATATATCCATACCAAAAATGGTAGTCACAATTCTTGGAATACCATATGAACATCCACTTAAACAAGAGAAGTTTTTTCCCCAACCAACTAATTATACAACCTGCTAAGGTTAATCATATGCAAGCAAAAGGGTAAGCAATAGGAATCCCCTTTCCTATGTGTCTTATACTTTATATATTTTTTCACTAAAGATACACAATGGGTTACACAAAATCCTCATCTACACCTACATGGTCTACCCAGTTATTAAGAGCATATAAACATGTTCCAATTACAACTACGTCAAATAAACCATAGAGCACTAAATAATGAGTTCTACTAACCCCTACCCCTTCTATTACATATTCACAACCATAGATTCATGTGAGACATACATATAGTACCAAATGTTCTTCATTTATAGATATGATACATATACATACTCTTTGGTACTATCACCAACTTGATATACCATATTCTGAGTTTAGAGCTACTTATAAACATCCCTTGGATGGGATCATAGGCTAGTATTTTTTAAATTTTAAATATTCCAAAAAATAAAATAAAAATACAAATTCAAAATGTCCAAAAAATCAAATATTCAAGAAAATACAAAAATGATGCAGAGGGATAACAAATAATCTATCTCATTGTCTTAGTTCTTGATACACTTCTTGGCAATGGCTTAATAGTTCAATTCTTCATGCAAGGTTTTGAGATTCACCTGGTTATATTATACTTTTAAATATTTTGATATTTATTATTAGAGTCTTATTATACCTCTCTTATCTTTCTACAACTCCTCAAGGTTCCTTATGCTATCCTTAACAACTTTACCTACTTGTCATATTTCATTATTCACTCTCTTGATAATAGGTCATTATTACAACATGCATTTAATGACTCTTGAGGTTATTGAACTAGTTTATTATTATTTACATATAAAACCTACTCATTCAATTCCTTTAGGACTCATAACTCAAAGCATAAACTCTCCAAGCATCAACTTACTCTTTTCACAAACTCTGCACACCTTGACAAATAGGGCTACTAGCCTTTTTTAAGAGAATTTTTTGATGGTATGGCTCTATACAAAAGTGTATTATGAAACCAATTACCAATATAGGTACCCTTTATCCTTTATCACCTCTATATGAATTTTGACACTCCAAATCTACTAGGAAGTCAATTTACTAACCCTATTTTGCTCTCTATTAAGGCCTATTAGGCCTCTTACAACCCTATTTCAACTCAGTCCTCTTATTTTTGTACCTAACAATTTTTAGTACCCTAAAACTTTCAAATCACTTATCACACACTAATACCCATCTATTGACCAAGTTTTATGAATATTGGATGGTTAAAACTCTCTCTATCATCCAAACCCTAATCTAGGGTTTTTTTTACCCTATACAAACTTGAGAGCAACAAAACAATGTTCTTGGTCTTTATGAAGTCTTTTTTATGACTATAAAGGTTTATATGGCTCTATCTAGGCCCTATACACACCCTCCAAGAATTTTTTAGCTTTTGTGTGATCTTTGTTCCACCTTTCTAATCAAATTCTTCTTTGATTGTGCATGAAATGTTGCAACCTATAGGACTATGCCCTTTTGGCAACAAACTAACAACATCTCAAGTAATGAAACAATACCAACACTTAAAAAAAATTAAAATGAAATTAAAAAAGTGTGATGAAATCCAATAAATTTTTACATATATGGTTTTCCTCAAAATAATAATATTACATAGTCATGAACCAATCATATAAACACAGAAAATAGAGCTCGTGTGTTATCAACCTTCAAACTTGGGGTTTCTTTCTTACTTATTTGAAATTTTATCTTTTCTTATCATCCATCAACAACTCCCATATCCTTTTTTATACGAACATTCAATTCAAACTCTTGATTGTCTATATAGACAAAGCACTCATGGGTCTTGTTTCCCACACATATTATAAGAATGCAGGACTATAGCACTTAATTTTCTCCAAAGGACATTGAACTCATTAATCAACAATACCATAATATTCATAATAAAATAAAATGCCACAATAAATTTAATAATTTAAACATTTTTTCATTGAATCTTTCCACCATTGAACACCTACATGTAGTCACCCTTCATTGCTTCCATGCACAAAAATAGGGTCTACCCTAGAGTAGTTATTACAATCAAAAACTTTTCATTTTATTTTTGGGGTTAAATACATTTCATCTTTTGAATCCAAACCACTTATTCTTTCTTCTCACTTGAATGAATTCACAAAACACTTACAAACTCTTTTATTTCCATACAACCACCCTAACTACCTTAACTTCCTCATGTATGTTGAGGAAGTAAAACTACCTAAACTATTTAACAACAGTAATTACTCATAAAATCCCTAATGACATAAGGTCATAACACTTTTAACTTTTACATAATCATAAAATTGGAGAAATAATACAAAAAAATTTAAATATTTGAATTGGCCATTTAGGTGGGAAAATACCTAATGGGTCCAAATTCAAATTTGACTAAGACCTCACATCAAAATCATCTTATGATGGCTCCTCCTTGATTCTTCTTTCTCTTGATTTCTCCTTTGAGGTGATCTTCTTGTAATTTTATCTTCAATCTAATCATATTCAACACCTTCTTATGATCCTATAACCAACCTACACATGGAACACATAAGTCAATGAAAACAATCTTTTACTTATCCTCTTGGAAACCACTCTCTTGATTTTGCATGCTTGTTCTCTCTATGCTTGATTATGATATTTGTTTTGTTATTGCTGATGGTTTCACCTTCTCTACTACAATTCCTTAAATCTCTTCAACCTCCTCTTTCTGCTATGTATTATTTACTTATTCATGATCTTCTTTCTCCATATCCAATGTTCTTAGTATACCCACCTTCTCAACAAAGTGGTCTAGATAATCATTAATTTGAATGAATGACAAATGATTTGAAAAACTTGTAAATATTCATTTTACCTATTCATCTAAAATTATCTCACCTCTCTCTTCTTCTCTCAATTGGTCCTTTGTTCTAGGTAGTTGTACTCTCTTAAATAAGTCTTTTGCACCTTGATCCATTCCTCATCAAAGCTTCCTCCTTGGATCAAATTCTTTGATAAATCACTTTTTTCTCTCATATTGAGCTTATTTATATCCTTATCTATTCTAAATCCTCTCTTGGCTTTCAATCTGCTTGACCAACTTTTCTCAATCACTTGCAATCTTCTTTGAGGAGTCTCTTCAAATAATCTTTGTAATACTTTTAATGAAATTGATCAAATAAACAAATTGAAAATCAAAAACATATATTTATTTGGCTTTATGAAAAACTTATCCACAAAATATTTAGGATTTGATACAAAAATTATGTGTAGGGATAACAAATAATCTATCTCATTGTCTTAGTACTTGGTACACTTCTTGGCAATGGCTTAATAGTTCAATTCTTCATGCAAGGTTTTGAGATTCACCTAGTTATATTATTATTTCCAATGTTTTAATCTTTATTATTAGAGTCTTATTAAACCTATTTGACCTTTCTAAAACTCCTCAAGAATCCTTATGCTATCCTTGACAAATCTACCTACATATCATGTTTCACTATCCACTCTTTGACAATAGGTCATTGTTACAACATGCATTTAATGACTCTTGAGGTTAGTAGAATAGTTTATGGTTCTTTCCATCTCAAATTTTTTCATTCCAATTTTTTAGGACTCCTAACTCAAATCATAAACTCTCAAAGCATCAACTTACTCTTTTCCCAAACTTTGCACACCTTGACAAATAGGGCTACCAACATTTTTTTAGAGAATTTATGATGGTACAGATTTTTCCAAAAGTGTATTACAAAACCAATTACCAATATAGGTACCATTTATCCCTGATCACCTTTTTATTAAGTTTCTTACTCCAACTCTACTGGGAAGTCACTTTACTAAACCTATTTTGCTCTCTGTTAAGGCCTATTAGGCCTCTTACAACCTTAATTCAGCTCAGTCATCTTGTTTTCATACCTAACAATCCTTACCACCCTAAAACATTAAAATAAATTATCACATACTAATACCTAGCTATTGAAAAAAAATTGTTAATATTGGATGGTTAAAACTCTCTCTATCATCCAAACCCTAATCTAGGGCTTCTTTTACCCTACACAAACTTGAGAGCAATAAAACAAGGTTCTTGGTCTTTATGAATCCTTTTTTATTATTGTAAAGGTTTATATAGCTCTGTCTAGGCCCTATACACACCCTCCAAGCAATTTTTAGCTTTTTTAATCTTTGTTCCACCTTTCTAATCGAATTCCTCTTTGATTGTGCAAGAAATGTTGGAACCTACAAGACTGTGTCCCTTTTGGCAACAAAATGACAATGCACCAATTAATGAAACAATAAAAACACTTCCAAAACATTATAATGAAATTACCAAAGTGTGATGAAATTAAATAACTTGTTACATATATGGTTTTCCTTAAAATAACAATATTACATAGTCATGAACCAATTATATAAACACAAAAAATAGAGCCTGTGTGCTATCAACATTCAAACTTGGGGTTTCTTTTTTACTTCCTTGAAATTATGTCTTCTCCCATCATCCATCAACAACTCACCTAAAAAAAAATTATACAAACATTCAATGCAAACTCTTTGACTATCTATATAGACAAAGCATTCACAAGTCTTGTTTCACACATAGAGTATAAGAATGTAGGACTGTAGCACTTAATTTTCTCCAAAGGACATTGAAATCATTAAGAAACAACACTATAATATTCATAAGAACATAACACACTTACCATAAGAAATGTAATAATTAAAACATGTTTTCATTGAATCTTTCCACTACTGAACACCTACATGTAGTCACCCTTCATTGCTTCCATGCACAAAAATAGGGTTTGCCCCTGAGTAGTTATCAAAATCAAAAACTTTTCATTTACTTTTTGGTGTTAAATTCATTTCATATTTTGAATCCAAATTCCTTCTTCTCTCTTCTCACTTGAATGACTTTGCAAGACACTTACAAACTCTTTTATTTCCATACAACCACCCTAACTACCTTAACTTCCTCATGTACATTGAGGAAGTGCATCTAAATAAACCTTCTAACAACATTAATTAATCTTAATACCCCTAATGACACAAGGTCATAACACTTTTACCTTTTAAAACATCACAAAATTGGAGAAACAATATAAAACTTTTCAAATATTTGAATTGGCCATTTAGGTGGGAAAATGCTTAATGGGTCCAAATTTAAATTTGACCAAAAAATAACATCAAAATTTGACTCCTATAGACTATGAGAATTCAAAAAAGACTCTAGACACTTGAATTAAACAATATTTACAAAATTTGTTAATGCTCCTACATCAAAAAACATTCAAATAAATTCAAAAATATAGACAATATTCAGCACTCACATGTTTACTAGCTCCTTGGAATCTATGTTGTTCAATTTATGTTAGCATATAACATATAATTTATATGCACATATATGTTTCACACATACTTGAGTGTGATATAGGCACACACCAAACCTACAATATTTTCACATATAGACGTTGGACCTTTCCTCTTCCCATGTAACACACAATGTTGGGGGCATTTTCTTCCTTGATCATGATCAACATAGGTTACACTACTTATGTTCATTTCTACATCATCATCATGAAATTATATACTAAATCTTGCACATTCATATACTCATGCTTACATATTTCATAGTTTACTTGATATGCTATGTTACATGACATTTTTGCTGGCACATATATGTAGGGACTAGTATGATATGTTTATGTTGGTTGCTTATCCCTTCACATTGTCACTTCCTTGAGTGTCTTTTTCTTGTTTACTAATGCCTTACTTGTGAAACATTTGAATATTTTTCTTGATTTTTATCCCCTATGTCACTATATGTTACTTTATTTTTCTATATGGATATTTTAATATGGCATACCTTCAAGTGTGTAATATTTGAATATGCCCCTTGTTTATGGTATCCTTGGACCCCTTTTGTAATACATTGAGTGCTTTTGTGTGTGTGTGATTGATTATTTATTGAGCTTCTATTATTAATTTATAATCATTTCCATGATCTATACCATGCATCTTAGGGCTTGTTTTGGTCACATACTTTGAGCTTCATTGATATATCTACTTAGACATATTACTTCTCTATATTACATGATTCTTACACATATTATATAGTTATATTATATTTTTTAGGTAAGGTAACTACCTAATTCCATTTACATAACCTAAAAGTGGGGGCATATTAGTGGGGGAATTTCATAGAGACATGACCTCCACACTTATACAATATTCAAAATTTTCATAATTTCATTACAATTTACATAATTTAAACTATACATTTGGGTCAAAATTCTATACATTGCACCAATTGTAATAGATTTTAGACATAGTATTTCAGATTTATGATAAATATTATACATAGTTATAGAGTAGAGGTTAAATAATGATAGATAATTTGTATTGAGACAAATTATAGGTGCATATTCCTTGTAAGTGCACTAACAATTACAAATGCTTATTCAAACTTATTTACCAATAAGCATCGATACCTTACCAAGAAGCATCAATTTCACTAAGAAGCACCATTTGAGCCTTTTTTGTCTATAGCAATTGGATATTTTTAGTAATATATTTGAGTTTCAACTCCCTCAATATCCTAACACTACTTCCATTTTTTAGTTTGAGTTATTTATAGAACTTAACTTGGCTTTTATTGTACTTTTACTTCAATTGTGTGATTGAGATTTAGTGATCTCAATGATCGTGTCACAACTCACCCTTGCACTAGATTGGGGGCATAATTACCCTCTAATATCCATCTTAAAATATAAAATGTTTATTTTTTAACCTCTTTCATCTCTATTATTTTATAAGGAATCATCTTTACCAATTCAAAGTACTAAGGGGCAAAATGGTTGCATCGACACATAGGTGTACTCCTTCCTTGCTCTCTTTATTTTCAAGCATTTAAATTATGTCAAATTTAAATTATGTGAAATAATTTATATTTTAAAATACTCTTGGTTACAATTAATAAAATATAAAAACACTCAAATTGGATTCAAGCAAAGGCAAAATGTGTTATGCACACTTAGGTACACATTTATTTCCTTTAAACTAGTAATTTCATCTTTTTGCATTAACGGATTAAATTGGGGGAATATAGATACTAAAATCATATTTATATAGCATCTCTCTTGTATAATTTAAAAATACATATTAGGGATCTACCCTTTAGTTCTAGACCTCCCTACTACCAAAAGTCTTGTATTCACCATCTCACTATCCTCAATCACTTATCTTGGCTCGACCTTATCATTTTTTATGACCTAGACCTTTTGAACTATACATAAAGCCTAAAACTTGATATATATCCTTCACTATCAATTTCATAACTTCAATAATTTTTTTGACCCTATCATTTTTGATGACCTAGACCTCTTGAACTATACATAAAGCCTAAAACTTGATATATATCCTTCACTATCAATTTCATATCTTCAATAATTTTTTATCTTTCTAGATACTTGCATTCCACATAAGGACACTTGCATCGATGCAAGTGTCCATATTCTTGTCATGTGTTCAGTCCTCAAAATTCATATAATTTTAAAATCATTTGAATCCCATGGGTTGGCCCATTTTTTTAATTTAATCCTATCATGAGATATTTTCAAAATGTGTGGTATAAATATAAATCAAAGCCTACTCATTATTCATCTATAAAATAATAAGCAAACACCTATTCAAGTTCAATAAATCAATTGCACAACTAAGCTCTACTTCCCTACTTTAATATCAATCATATTACAAGTCTTAAACACTCAAATAATAACCCATGAGTAGTATTTGTCAAGTTACAATCTAGATCATTACATACCCTTGCACATATTATATTGCACCCATATGCACACATAAGCGAACACCTAGGGGAACACTACATATGTTTAAGGTTTTACTTGTAGTATTGGCTATGTAGGTAGCACTCACTAATAAAGGTGTCCTTGTGGTTAGCTTAACACCATGAGCCCATTAGCCTATCTTTGGCAAGGTACAAAAGACATTAGGTGAATATCTAGGGTTTGATCCATAAATAACCATCAACAACCTATGCATGTCAATATAATATATTAATAGAAAGGTGACATAAAACCTATAAATCTCTTGGTGGTCACTCCAAAATATAGAAAATATTTTTTACCAAACTATTCCATTAGTATCTTTATACATGTGTCAACGCAAGTGTCCCAAGACCAATATAAGTTTTCAAGCCTCCAAAAATAATATTTATAGAATTTGATGATTGGATCCTGATCTTGTCCTTTCTTGTTTCCACCTCTACACTTATTATATCTAACTCCACATTAGAGATAATATAAGTATTTTTTTCTTCGTATTTATACAATCAAACTATTGTTTTGAGTGTACTTTATATATTTAACATAACTCAATATTTTAATTTAAAATTTTCATTTATCTAAGTTTTTAATTGATTGGCCTACTCTAGGATAGTTTTATTCATCCTTGTGTATAGGTTATTATACCTTTTAACCCTAAAACACATATTTTAAAAGGGGCTAAACATTCACAATTATGAAATGGAACATGTACTAGTTTCTTCCCCTTCTACTCTAGTCACCTTTGATCCTCTTGGGAGTATTCTCCTTGATCATGTCATGATGGGACCATATTAGTTTGATATATTTTATGATCCTTCAAGTAAACTCACCCTGAGATGTTGTCCATATTACTTCAACATACACCAAGGCTATCTCTTATAACAACATAGTCTACTCAAGGGCCTACTCATAGATGCATGGATAATGATGATCTATTTTATGAGTTTTTACCCATGTCAAAGCTTGACTCTCCACCTATACAATGGGCATATGAACCATATTGTGTGTTTCATATGATAGCTAGTTATTGGGCCAAATATTGTAAAGCATACCAGATATTTTTAGTGTAACAGTAGACACAGAGCTCTAAAATTGCTATAGATAGTTGATATCCCCAATTACCTATTCCTATATGCAATTTTTATTTTCATTCATGACTATTCACACTTCAACACACTGTCAATAGCTTTAACTATGCATTAATGCACTTCATCCTTAAAAAACACACCCCTCTTATAACAAGAGTTTACCACTTCCTAATATATCTCCATAATATATTCCCAAGCAAGGTTAATTTTATTTCCTTTGGCATCAGTGTCCCACACGTCAAACATATAGATGTAGAGTACTCTGACATCATTTTTTTGATTGTCCACAGTCTACATCTTCACCTTAGTAGTTGTAGAGTCAAGATAATTCTCAAAAAAAGGCTTATAATTATCCTAGACACATGCATTCTCATTGATTAGAGGATATAATCCATACCCTAAATCAGGTTGCTTGCACTGGTTATCACTTAAAAGAGGCATTGTGTCCTCCTCTTTATTTTTATCATTTTCCTAATTTATCCATATATCTCATGCTTCAAGAATTACTCACATGAATCTCTATGAATATATATGAGACCATGATCAAATCTAGATGTCAGTTATGATAAGACTTATCAAATGTTATTGATGATATATGTCAAGTATTTATCAACATTTGTGAGCACATATTTGTGTGACATATCATATTATTTTCCACATTATCATATGATTGAATTGATATTTACATTTTATTATGAGCATTGGTGATGCCTTATAGTTTATATCACTTAAATCATGATTTGATTTCATTTTTGATTACCTTACTTTTTTGCATTTACTTTGCATTTATGACATTTTGTTCCTACTATCATTTCCTTCATTATACTTAATTTCAACTATTAGTTTCAATATTAAAACTTGGGTAAAACCTTTGGGTCTTTTGTATTATGTTTTATGTCTTGGTGATAATTTTAAAACCCTACTTTTATTTCCCCATATTTTTGGGGTGATCATTACTTTCATAAGTACTTGTGCTAGATTTTTTGTAAGATAGTATAACTTTAAAGTGACTTGGATATACTAAAAATAGCCCATGTCTTCCAGTACACTACCTTACATCCTTGTGATTAGATATAAGTATACCCATCATTGTACCACTTATTACATGAATGGATCTTCTACGATCTTTATTTTCCCTTTTGACTTCCCTTCATTTGAGGCATGCATAGGTCAATTTTGATATTTCACACTTACTTGTGGGCAAGTTTAGGAATTATTGATATCATGGATTTCATTATTATTCTCTAGTGACCAAGTGTAAGTTTTATTTTTTATGTCACTTATTTCATTCACGATTGGTTATCCAAATCCATATGGAGGAAGAATTAAAAAAATCCTCAAAAACTTAAAATCCATATCAAAAAAGAAACAAAAAAAAATTATCAAAAGGAAATTATAATATTAAAATTCAGATCACGCTAAAAGACATGATATTTTGGCATATTTATTATAGTTTAAGCTTAGCCTCCACACTTGCCCTCATAATAGATTCGACATCCATCAAGGTGTGGTAGGCCAGTAGACTAAGATAGGAGATATCATTGTATCATATAGTGTTACCTAATTTCTCACACAAGTACCTAATCTTTGTAGTAGACTAACGAGTCAGTAAGGGATCATAAGGAATGGGTAACATGTTGTGGGAAGGTAAGACCATTTTAATTTTATAGCATATAGTCTTTATGGAATGATCTATGTAATTTGTTCATTATCCCAAGCTTTGTGTTTACTAGTCAGAGTGGGTCTTTGATGTCAACATTTTTTAGCAATTGTACATTGATCTAGTGTGTCTCATCATTGTTAAATATTTCCACATCACCTATGTGGCACTTCACACTCCTTTTTCACATTATATTATTCCTAATATTTACCTTTTATGGATATTGATTATAGTTGATCAAATCATTGATCACACTTCTTATTTGCACATTTTGGTATTCCTTTATGATTTGTAGTTAATACCTTAGATAGCTCTAGGCTTTCCTCACAAATATACACCTTATCACACCTATTGGCTTAGTTTTTGAGTTGCAGTGTAAGACCTCAAATATAGGACTAGGATTTCCTCAGAGACATATTCACACCACTTTTTCATACCATATTTTTTCCATCATTCATATGTCATTAAATGGTCATACTTTCTTACATCACATGCTAGTACAAGCACTAAATTTGAAATTTTCACTCATTTAAAGTTTCTCCCTATTTTCATTGATTATTTTTATTTGCATTATCAATCATCCATTATTATCTCATAATTTATTTAAATTTATCATTTATTTCATTTACTTATAGTGTTTTACATATCTCATTTTTTATGACATGTTTTTCATATTTACCACTTTCCTTTTGTTTTTTAAACTTTTTATCATTTTACATTTATCATTATTTTCATCCATGCATTTGCTCACATCTAATAGAAAATAATCAAACATACATCATAAAGTTTCCCATAGCATACGAAATCACAAATCACATGAACTAGAAAGAAGATACATCCATAGATAATATCCAAAAGTCACACACACACATAGAGAGAGAGAGAGATATAAAACATTAAATGCATCATGATATATAATAATACATAGTATAAAAATAGATCTAAGGCTTAGGTCCATCATGTCTACCTAGTGGATGATGTGTTACACTATCCATTGAAATATGAGATTGTCCTCTCTAAACAATTCATTGCAGTGATTACATTTGTGATCATAGATCATCTACTTGACCCTATAGATTGGCCACCTAAGCTTGTAACTTTAATACCCAGCCAAATGTATCCAAATTATAAAATCTCTCTCGAGATATCACCTTCCATGCCTTTAAATACCATTGACCAACTCCTAGAGGTAATGTAACCTGAGATCTATTTGATAATCTCTGTATCTCTTAGGTAGGCTCCCTGACCAACCTAAACCACTCAACATAACTCTAAGTTAAAGGCACCAACGAATCAATCAACTACGTAGTATCATGTTTTGGTAGCATATCATCTAAAATATAATGGTTGGTAGTCTACAAAAAGGTTCTCCATTATGCCTCCTCTGTCATATCATATACAAAATATAAACTAGAATAACATCAGATCTCATATATTATCAACATAAACACATTTTTACTTACCCTCGATGCAATTTCCTAACACTTATTAGGTGTCATGCCTCTAAGGAGGTGTAAAGCTTCTATACTACCCTAGCTTAAGTTCATGTAGATTGCATTCTATACTACCCTGGTTTTGGTTGAACCTATGTCTATTAGTTCCTTCACAGTTATATCGATGGTGGTGGATGTGTTTTTATCTACTTTTGTTATTAAGTAACTACCACTCCTCTTCCTCCTCCTACAATAGTCTCTCCTCATTGTCACCTCCACTACGATCTTACCACCCTATGATGATGAGGTTTTATGATTGATACCTCAATAGGTACCCCTCCACCTCTCACACCATGTTGCTCCCTTGCATGATGAGCCCAATAAGCTAATACAAAAAGAGGAGATTTTGGGTGTGGTAGTCCAAATTGACTCTGTAAATGATAACACGATTGAGGATATATCTACCATAGATAGTATCCAATTATCCTCACTCATGCTTGTGCCTACATAGTGTATGGCCATAATGGCCAAGCATCCTAGGTACCCACATACAACTGTCAAATAATCTACACACATTGCATTATATGCAATGAGAATGTATGGGATATCACCTGTAAATTATGATCATGTGCCTAACTCTATATTCATGGGAGGGCATCATCCATAACATGGGATAACCATGCTAGTATATACATAAGGAAGTACTCATAAATCCATCTCCCCAAAAATAACAAACCCCATAGTTTGTTAGCCTCTCGATAAAATAATATTAAAATTATGCACTAACCACACCCAAGTCACTGAACCTAAATCATAAAACATTTTATGATCTAACATAAATTAACACAAGTATATAGTATATAATGGCACTCTACCATATAGATTATGATAGATCACTTGAGCTATCATAAGTCTAATAATCACCTTATGGATATCCAAAATAGTTGATATATACATAAAATAATTTAATGTGTAAGCCTCAATCATCATACCTCTTGAACCTTATGTCCTACACAGATAAAAATTCCTCTCATCAAAACAATCTAGGGTATTGCACACTTTAGGTGTGCCCATAACATGTAAGCCTAAAAGTGCATGAGCATCCTCTAATGTAATACCCACCTCAATGTTATCCCCATTCACCACCCAATAGAAGTATTAGTTAGTCTATCCCATAATCCTAATAACATGATGAATAAATCTAAATTAAGTGGGATCCACAACATATCCACAGTACAATTAAATCCCAACATAGTCAGATGATCTTGATCAACTATCGGTAATCATTCCAATAAATCTAGTTATCATTTAATATCCATCAGTCTCCATAATATCTAACACCTCTATAATATATCAAATGATAAAACACAAATCAAGGCTCTATCTAAAATATAAAATAAACTAGATATGAAAACAAGAAATCACCTTTTATTTCAAAATTAACTACTTCATCAACCATGTAATGTAACATCCCCATCGGGTTTACCAGAATAATGTATTTATTTTTTAAATCCATAAAATCCACATTATATTACACCATGAAAATCTAATTGATTAACCAATAAAATATTTATGTAACAATAAGCAAAACAAGTATAAATCTGATTACTCATTGAACTATATAAATTCTCAAAAGGTAATTACACAATGTCAGCCACTGCTAAATGTAATACTAAAACTACTTCTATCCAAGTATAAATGAATAAAAATTACATTTTGATCAAGAATATATCACAATAATGAAGACAATATAAAATACATGGCTCCATAAAGCATGAGTCATAATGATCTTAGTATCTTATGGTAATCTTAAGTGTAGTCTCCAATGAAGTATTGTTGTAGGGAGGAAGAGCATCATCCGAATGATTTTCTACACTAACCATGGACCATGGATCCCCTACATAATACCTTAACTAGGGAATGGCCCTCCCTTCATATATGGGTAGATAATGATGGTACGAATATCCAGAGAGATAAGTTAGTACCCTTGTGTTGTAAGATATCTAAACATGTTGTGTACCATAAAGAAAATACATTCTAGCATAATATCTCACAAGCATGTAAATCAAACATATGAAATGATAATATTTAACTAAACATTACTTTGGCCAAAGTTTTTAAATAGTTAATAATCTTCAGGGTCAATCAAATGCATACATACCACTTGATCGTATTACCTTCATCTTGTATTGGTGATGCTAAGTAAGCTAGAGAAGTCCATCTCCCTAATTTTTTAGTACTAGTAAATCAATATTTGGTTATTTTAAAATATAAGCAACAGATTCAAATAGATTTCTTCTTATCAACAATCATAAAACATGTTAAGTACCAAAATAATCAAAGTACATACATTTAGTCCATCAAACGTATGAAATGAATCTCAACATATTATTTATTTTAAAAATAATATAGGTAAACAAGTACAATCTTAAATAGAACATACCATTCAAGTATAATTATACTTGGTCTACAAGTTACTATTTCCCAAAGTAACTCAAATATAAAACTATCTAAGATAACAATATCTATCCCAGTGCTTTTCCATGTGCAATACATACAAAATACAACAATTAGTCATAATTTAATTCAAGACTTAAAATTAAATAGTAATCCAACTTTCATGTTAACCTTTACAAAAATAAAGTGCTGCATGCATAAAATTACGATATTCTACATCATGAATTATATAACTCACTTATCAAAAAAAATATGTAGCATATTTACAATCATACTTCTCATATGTATGAAATACTATATATATATATATATATATATATATATATATATATATATATATATAGAGTACATAATCATCCTCATACAAGTATTATTATTACATAATCATCATCCGATATATATATATATATATCGGATACATTTTTATCAAATATCTTTGTATAATTCAATTAGTAATAATACTTGTATGAGGATGATTATATATATATATATATATATATATATATATATATATATATATATATATATATATATATATATATATATATATATATATATATATATTAGTACATAATCATCCTCATACAAGTATTATTACTAATTGAATTATACAAAGATATTTGATTAAAATGTATCCGATATATATATATATATATAATCATCCTCATACAAGTATAAGCTGAATACAAGTATTATTACTAATTGAATTATACAAAGATATTTGATTAAAATGTATCCATACTTATTTTAATTGTCCCATAAAATGTTCAACACATATAAAAGCATAGATGACTAAATACATTCCTATGTATTTATTAATTCCACATTGTTCATCTGATGAGTGTGTATATAGATATAGGGTATACACATGTTATTTATAATGGCTCATTTAGTCACATATTCTATATATGTATATACTCAAATAAAAACTAGTAAATACATGTATGGTATATGTCACACTTATACCAACTCTATCCTATAATTAAAAATAAATGAAATATTATAACATATCCAATGCAATGTGTATTTAAATCTCTAAAATAATACTTTAACTATTTTATCTTCATGATTTGTATAACAATAAATAATACAGCTAATGAAGTTGACTTATCTTTATATATTGTTTCACTTTATTATCAGCTAATGAAGTTGACTTATCTTTATTTATTGTTTCACTTTATTCTCAAGTTCTAAGTCTATCATCTTATAATCTTCATGTATATACTTCATAACTCATAGATGCATTCATCTTATATTATGAGAAGTTCAATATGTGTGTGTGTGTGTGTGTGTGTGTGTGTGTGTGTGTGTGTGTGTGTGTGTGTGTGTGTGTGTGTGTGTGTGTATTCTTAAGTTAACTATCTTACTAATTTCTTAGTTGTACTAAAGTATATATTACCCATATTCAAAATGCAACCTGAAAATATAGATCATATAAAGACCAATAATAATTTGACCAAAACCCTAATAATGACTTTGAAATAGTTAAATAAACCCCTAAAACTATAGGTAAATTACCCAATCTCATTGGATGTAACTTATTTCTATTTAATTTATATGACATGATAAAAACATAGGATACTAATATATTTACAGACAATTTTCCAATGTCTATACTTAAGTTCATAACCAACACTCAGTCATATAATGTTTGTCTTTATGTTAAATAAACAATACTAAATAAATAGATATATATTAGAGTACAGGGTCATACCTACACATAACATACTACAAAAACACTATGGTCTAATTAGACTTAGCCTACAATTTCACATTAAATGCAAAACAAAGTATAGAAGATCAAAATAATATACTTTGACATTTTTCTTTAACCAAGATTTGAATCCCTAATAATGTTTGTCATCGTACCTTGAATCAAATTATTTACATACATACACTAAATTATGCATTTACATATATACTTTGGTATGTATATATATACTCCAAGTCAATAAAGACATGTAAGTATATATATATATATATATATACTTACTATTGACGGTGAAAAATGTCATACCAATGAACCAACTCATTTATCTATTTTGAAGGTCAAGATGTAATTGTACTAGTTTAATCGTAAGGGACCTATGGTTGAAAAATCAGTCTTAATGTGTATAAAAAGATCTTTTAAAGTTTTGGAGATTATTATGTTCAATAATAAATCTAAATCATGCTTACAAATATTTACTAAATCGATAAAACATAACATGAAAATCAACTATGTCAAAAAGATTACTCATAAACAATGCTCTAATCCATGAAACTAATCATTCCTTTAATATCATATAATTCAATTTCAATTCTATTATAAATTGTCATCTCACCTATCGAACAAAGTAAAGTCTATGAATTAGACGATCTCTTGAAGGATAGATAATTAGATTGTTGAAAGGTGTATCTTATGTTCATGCTCACAATACAAAGATGAAAGTAATCAATGAAAACAAAGAAGGAAGACAAACACTAAAAAACTAACAACTAATAAAAAAAATTAAAATAAAAAATCTAATCTAAACTAAGAAAATAAAATAATCTAAATACAAACTGAATTAATAAAATAAACTAACACTAATACAAAGAAAGAAATCAGAAATAAACAGAGACTATAGAAGAAAGTAAACTAAAGTTAATGAAAACTAAACTAGAAATGAAACTCAAATAAATAAAATATATAATAAAATAGAAAATTTATGAGTTTTAATAAATAAAAGTCATCCTAGCAAACCAAATTGATTTTATTTGAGAAATCAATATCTTTCATACAAAATATCTTCAAAATATAACTTTATAATGAATTAGATCAACAATCTATTGTAAAAGTGATGTTTTCATCATTATTTAGATTGAATACTTAGATTCTACACATAAAATTGTAAGTTACAAACATCAAAAGATATTGAACTTAATAATTTTTAGATAATTAGTTATAAATGATAATATAAAACTAGATATACCTGAATTGTCTAATTAGTATACTTAACTATCAGAGAAAGTACCATTGATCTATCTATAAAAGTCATGCTATCTCAAATAAATTACATAGAAAAGATAGAGATAAATGATTAACTTCACAAGTGTATAAGTCTTCAGTACCTATGTAAACAAAAAATTTAAGATATCAAATATTTGAATTTAGACCAGGTACTCCTAACAGGTGGAGACCCTTTTGGTCAATTAGGAATATTTAAAATATCAATTAATCAATAAATAATCAAATAACATATCATATTAAATGAAATTTATTTTTACATTAATTTCATTTTGCATTTTAATTTACTCAATAGTATATATGAATAGTTTTTATTTCAATATGAATAGGTTTATAATAATGTAGACGTATTCAAAGGCACCCTCTATATATATATGGAAGGCACCCTTTATATATATATATATATATCATTGAACATTGAAAACTGTTATTGATTCCTTCACTCTTGTAAATTCACCTAAATGGGAAAGATATCCCCCTCAACCCCTGATCCTACCCTATATATCTATATCTATTCGAAGGGGGAGGTTCCCCTATCTCTATATAGGGTAGTTGCCCTATCTATATATGGGGAGACCCCCCACTTCCATATCTTTATCTAGAGGGGGAGGGACTCCACATTTATATTCTATTCCATCCTATTATATAGGTTGGGTTAGGTTATAGATTATTAATTAGGGAGGTTGAGGGTGAGCATTAATGCCCTAATCCAAGGTTATGATCCATAAGCCAAGGGTAGACTATCATTTATGCCCAACATGTAATTTATATTTTATATAATGCTTTGTGGCTATGGTATTCTCTCTCCCTCTAGATAAATTTATAGGGGTAGGTCTATCTATATATAGGGGTAGCTCTATAGAGAGGGGTTATTATGTTGACATTTATGTGCTCTATTCAGGAAGCCTATGGCATATATGGAGGTACAATATAGATATAAGTAGGGTGTCAACATTTGTATGGTTTTTTTAAGGCCAAATTCTGCTAGATAAATACATGGTTTTCTCCTTTATATGCACTAACATCTTTTATGTGGAGGATGAGGGCCTCTATATCTATATGGGTTGCCCCCATCGACCCTTTTATAGGGAGGCTGAGGGATACTATATATAGATAGGCCACACTACTAGGTCGAGGGAAGATATATTATATCAGTGCTCCTCATGCTAACAAGACAACATTTATGTTTTTCTTAGGAGGTCAAGGTATTCGCTCACACTGATTAATTGACTATATACATATAAGGTGTCGAATCCCAATCGATTAAGTGACTCTCTTGCCATATACAAATAGAAATGCACCATCAACCTCCTCAAATCCATTCCCATCTATATAGATCTGAATGGTCCCTCTATTGTTTCAAATATATATATATATGCTCCTTGACACCCTACCTTGTGCCCCCCATAATGGTTTGGTGAGCAACCCTATATATCTATTTTGGGTGTCTAGAGCCTAGACTAGATTGGACTTGAATAGACCCTTGACCTCCCAATTCAAACATACAAACATCTATTGCCAGTCGATTGATGACTATATATGTTTATATCTACTTGATAGGTTCCCATGAGTCCCCAATATATATAGGTTGATCAGTTGGTTGAGGCCTATATATATTGTCATTCCAACTCCCGACTGACTATGTATGGCATAGTTATTCTCAAAAATAAATTATTTTTATGAAAAACTTTGATATTAAAAATGTTTTGACTGTACCACATGAAAGATGAACCAAATATATCCATAAAACAATATTTAATTTTTTGAAAATAATAATTATAATGTGTTTTTCAGTCATCTTAAATTTGACATTTAAATGACCATCAAATTGCATAATTTCTAGTTTGTGATGATAGTCATTTGACTGTCAAATTTAACACCCTAAAAATTTTTGTAGGTGATTATTTTACAAATTTTGTATAGAAAAAATAAATCCAACAAATTATCAAAATCAAATAAACTTATTGTTAAACTCCCATTTACTATCATCATTTAACATCTTGAATAACCAAAAAAATTATAATGGTTAAATACAATTAAATTCTTCATAATTTTATTCTACATATTCTTTCATATTTCTTTGAATTTTGATTTTGAAATACCATCATAATATTTCATTTTTTTATAGCTCTTTCTTTAAAACCTAAATTCGCAAATGAAACTTATACATAAAATATTTGGTTTCAAAATAGTCATATTCATATGTTCAATAACTTTTTGACATAACCCTCTATATCATGTCTGATCACAAACATTCAAAACTTTTTAAAAATATTTATGGAAACAAATAGAGAAAATTATTTTAACTTAAAAACCTTGAATAATGAAATTGAAGAAAGTTATGGGTAAAAACTATGTTACATGTTCCACATATACTTTGAAACCACTTTATTATGACACGACGGACACAAAAAATAATTCAAATATTCATGCAATAAACATGCAAAATTTATCCTCAAAAACCCAAAGCCTTAATGAACCTTTTAAAACTGTAGACGTCATGCATGGTTTTATTTAACTCACAGAAGGCCAAAACTAAGTACTCATTCAATAAAATATTCTTAAATACCAAGTTCAAATCCAAAACTAACTCTGCATTTCATCGACCTTCAAGAATATATCAAACCAAAAACCAATTTTCACTAATATCTATGCAAAAAAATGATAATCTAAACTGTAGCATCATTTCGCTTTCCAAACATTCATTCATAGGTTAGAACCAATAATTCCATCAAAACTTATCAACATGTAGACTAAATAATATTCTTCCATATAAATAAAATTTAATTGAAAAATCTAAAAATATTCCTAAAAAACCATTCAATATGTTCAAGACATACCTGTAAGCAATTTTTTTTGCAAGCTTCATGTTCATCAATCATCTGTAACTCCCAAAAATCAAAATGGCAAAGTGCCTCTTCCATAAAATAGCTTTCCAAAATGACCAAAACAATGAAAAACAAGTTATTTTTAATTGTCATCCCCATCATAACTACCTTGTCTGAGGTGTTCACCTCTCATTGGTTCATCCAAATTGAGAATGAATTTAACAATTATACTAACTTAATTATCAATAGGATCAAATTTAGCAATAATTAAATTACCTACCAAATTTTTTATTAACATCCACCATTCAAGGCATGTATGCCTTGCATTAACTCTTGAATCACCAAAGATCTCAACACAATCTCGAAACATCCCCCAATATGCCTTTCATTAATTTACCTTGAAAACTAGTGTCATGATGTCCACCAAAATATGTCTTTGAAATAAATTTGATACACATTCATAAATCCTTTGTCCTTATGCCTTTTTTAAAAAAATTATGTCCCGATACATAGAGTTAAGTTCCTAATCTTTGAACCAATAATCTTGAGTGGTCAGTAGGGCCTTTGAACTGGACTCTATTTGAACTTAGGCTATCAAAAAAGAACCTTGGCATTATGAAGTATTAGAACTTAAGATTTTCTTAGGATGATTAATGTCCCTAAGAAATAATTAGTCCAATAAACCATTTATACCATGTCTTGAATATCATGAGTTAGTTCATAAAATTTTGGCATGAATAATTTTATCCAACTGATCACTGTATATATATTAAGAATTTATGGTCCAAATTTATGAACCAACTTAAAAATCATGCCAATGTCATTATATTTTCAACTGAATTTCATGTGAATTTGATTCATTAATCAAACTAATGAATTCATATAAGCTCACAATCAATTTTTAAAATGGATTTCATGATAACTTAAATGATGTATTTGATTTGATAAACCCTAACTTTCTCAAGTTGAAACAATAATTTGTGAAATACTTTAATTTGACATACGATCTATCTATAAGTGAAAATGAAACATTGATTTGATAATATAAATATGTCAATTTTATTCATTAGTCCACAAATACTTTTTGAAATCACTATAATACAAACATGAATTCATAAATATGATAATTACTAAAATATTAATTTAAAATCATGAATTTTTATAAATATCACTAATTGACTTTGGGTCTCTGACTGAAGTTTTAGATTCATGACTACGTCATCACTATAACAAAAAATAATAGATTTCAAAAAAATGTAGGTGTGTGAAAAATAGACATGACACTGATAACCTTGCTATCCAATTTCAAGTATAAAATTGGGTAGCAATCAAATTGCTTATTATAAGAATATCAACTTGAGAGTATGATTCAAGTAAATCAATTCTTAAGTAGCTATGTGTGAACCCCTTTAATAATGAATTCTAATAAAAGATGGTGTGTTCAATTGGCATGGCACAAAAAAAGGGAATGATATAATAGAGAAGTTCAGACTAGATGCACAAAAAAATGCAAATGCTTCAAATACAATTTCTAAAAGTGCAGTATAACTTTGAAAATCAGTTATAAATAAGCTTATATTATTCATATATAAATAAAAACTAAATTTATAAAGAGTAATATCTGAAAATAATTGACACTTATAGCTGATTTACAGCGTCTTTGCATTCTTCTTTCATAATGTAAAATTTCATCTATTTGTGACACATGTTGATCTCTTCAAAAGTAAAAGGAAGAAACAACATAAAAACAAACAAATAACAAGAAAAAGAAAGAACACAAACCAAAAGAATAGCAAAAAATCAAAGCAAAATTGATAAAATATTTATAGACAAAAAAAAATCATTAACTAACATAAAAAATCTTCTATTGTGGGAAAAAAAAAAGGATACACCATAGCTAGAAACTAACAAAAGCAAAGAAATAAAACTTAATAAATGAAGGAGGTATGAGAATAAACAATAAAAGATCTTTTCCAATATAACTATAATGTAAGACATTAATTTTAGCATACAAATATTCATGATAAGTTAAGCTATATAATTTTAAAGTAGTAAGATAACATGATAAACATATTAAATAACCTTGAATAAACAAAATTAAATCTTGATTATACATGTTTTAAATCATTTTTTGGTTCTATATTGCATATAAAAAATTATCTATCTAATTTGAAGTGAGATAAATATTTTTTAGGTTAGAATTGAGAGAATCTTGATCAATAAATTGAATTGAATATTCAAAGATCTCTAAATAATTATTAATATCCTCTAATTTAACATATTCAATAAAATTTATTGTTTTAAACTGTAAAAGGTCATAAAATTTGAAACATTCATGGTCAATGTTATTAAACAAATCTTCTGATTTAAATTCTGTAGAAGAAACTTTATAAAAATATCATACTTATTAATTTTATATTGTGATCTAAATAATCTAAAAAATTAAACCTTTCACACTCAATTTTATTAAATTGATTACTCATATCAGTATATGTAACATCATAAACATATGTTTCTATTGTTATAACACTAAATTCAACATCAAAGAGATCATAATTCTCATTATCAACATGATCTTTTGAATCAAAAGTGTTAAGATAATTATCAGAAAGATTGAATTAGATTTGATATTGTTGTAGAAATTAATAAAATCATAAGCAGATAAATAATTTTTGTTGAGAAAGTAATTAGATTCAAAATCTAAAAAATATATATATATCTAAGTCAAGAGTTTCTAGTTTAGAAAATTTTCAAAACATCGCTATCTTCTTTATTAGATATGTCTAAAAAAAATCAAGAGTAACTCATCTGAAAAAGAGTCATTACTAAAAAATTATTGAAAATTTAGAGAAAATATGTTATCAAATTATTGATCAGATTGATTAAACGAATTAAATTGCTCTAATTTTAAATCTGATGAAAAATTTAAATCAAAACATTCTGATAAAATATCTAAACTATAATCTAATTTTTAAGAAGAATTTTCAGTATACCATGTCATGATTTGATCATAGACAAAAAAAAATCAGATTTTTTAAAAGAAATTTATGTTCAAAATGTAACATTAAAGTAGAGAATTTTTTACATTTGAATATATCATGATTGAGTGAGCAAAGTTTACAAAAATATTTATTTTATCTTCGAATGTGAGTAAACTTTAAGAATAAACTAAAGTCAACTGTACCCATTTTATGAATAATCTGAATATAATTTTCAAGTGAGTTATTCTTTCAACACAAAAAAAAGATCACCACTTGATCAAAAAAGAATAAGAATTTAATTTAATTTTAAAAAAATGCAATAAATATTCTCCTATAAATTCTTTTTCTTTCAAATATAGTGTGAACCAAACTATTAAACGTTGATGTACTTTATTTTCAATTAAGCTTTTGATGTAAAGTCATTCTTGAGTAAGCTCATCCATATTTTTCATAACAAAGAAACAGTCATGAAATAAGAATCAAAATTTGGGCAACTAGTTATGATAACTATGAACTGAAATTCGATGACCAGTTATTATAATGTGAATCATTGAAGATAAGAATGAATAAAAAAAGACACTTGATTTAAAATCTTCATTAGAGTCACCAAATTTGTTGACAATAAAAAATATCACACCAACAAATCAACCTATTTGTCTATCATGAAGGTCAACATGAAATTATATCAGTTTAATCGTAAAGAATCTATGGCCAAAAAAATCAGTCTTAAAGTGTGCAAAAATATATTTTAAAGTTCTGGAGATTATTATGTTTAATAATAAATATAAATTAAGCTTACAAACATTTTCTAAATCAATCAAATACAACATAAAAATCAACTATGCCAAGAACATTACTCATAAACAATGTTTTAATCTAAAAAATTAATCATTCCTTGAATATCATATAATTCAATCTCAAGTTTGTTATAAACTATCATTTGATCTATTCAATAAAGTAAATTCTATGAATTAAAATATCTCTTGAAGAACATATAATTAGATTGTTGAGAGGTGTGTCTTATGTTCATGCTCACAACACAAAGATGAAAGTAATGAATGACAACCAAGAAGGCAAACTCTAAAAAACTAACAACTACTAATAATAGAAAACTAAACTAAAGAAATATAAATCTAGACTAAAAAAATAAAATAATCTAAATACAAACTAAATTAAGAAAATAAACTAAAACTAACATAGAGAAAGAAATTAGAAATAAATAGAAATTATCAAAGAAAGTAAACTAAAGTGAATAAAAATTAAACTGAAAATGAAACTTAAATAAATAAAATAGAAAATTTGTGACTCTTAATAAATAAAGGTCATCTTAGTAAATCAGATCGATTTTATTTAAGAAATCAGCATTCTTCATACAAAATATCTTCAAAAGATAATTTTATAATCAATTAGATCAATAATCTATCACAAAAGTGATATTTTTATCATTATTCAAGTTGAATACTCAAATTCTATGCATATAACTATAATCGAAAATCATCAAAAGATATTAAACTTGATAATTTTCAGATCATCAGTTATAAATGATAATATAAAACTAGATATACCTGAGTTATCTAAGCAATATACTTAATCATCAAAAAATTATCATTGATCTATCTACAAAAGTCATATTATCTCATAAAAATTGCGTAAAAGAAAGAGATAAATGATTGACTTCATAAGTGTATAAGTGTTCAATACATGTGTTGTTACTCGCTTTCAAATGAATTTTTAATCTCCTTTCAAATGTTCAAAATTAGTTGAAAAAAAAATTATAACTAACTTTAGTTAATTATTTGTCAACTTTATTAATTAACTTTAAGAGTTAATTAATTTGACAGTTACAATTAAAAAATTATTTAAAATTTAAAAAAAAAATCTTAAAAGATCAAATATTTGAATTTAGACCTGGTATTCCTAACGAGTGGAGATCCTTTTAGTCAACTAAGAATATTTAGAATATTAATTAATCAATAAATAATCAAATAACATATCATATTAAATGAAATTCATCTTTACATTAATTTTATTTTGCATTTTAATTTACTTGATCACACACACACACACACACACTATCAAACAATATATAACATCTTTAAAAATTTGTTTCACTATTCCTTATTCCATGTGTAATACTATACTTCTGAAAATAAATTATTTTTTTGAAAATCTTGATAGTAAAAATATTTTGACTATACCATGTGAAAGATGAACCAAATATCTTCATAAAACAACTTTTAATTTTTTTAAAATAGTAATTATAATATGTTTTTTTCATCTTAAATTTGATGTTCAAATGATCATCAAACGACATGATTTTTGGTTTGTGGTGATGGTCATTTGATCATCAAATTTCACACCATAAAAATTTATGTAAGTAATCATTTTGCAAATTTTGTAAAGCAAAAGAAAATCCAACAACTTATCAAAATCAAATAAAACTCATTGAATAACCAAATAAATATAATAGTTGAATAAAATTAAATTCTTCATAATTTTATTCCACATATTCTATCATATTTTTTTGAATTTTGATTTTGAAATACCATCATAATATTTCATTTTTCTATATATCTAGCTCTTTTTTTAAAACCTAGATTCATAAATAAAACTTATGCATGAAATCTATGGTTTCAAAACAGTGATATTCATATCTTTAATAACTTTTTGACATAATCTTTTATATCATGGCTAATCACAAACATTCAAAACTTTTTTTAAATATTTATGAAAATAAACAGACAAAATTCTTTTAACATAAAACCCTTGAATAAATGAAACTAAAGAAAGTTATAGATAAAAACTATGTTGCATGTTCCACATATACTTTGAAACCACTTTCTTATGACATGATGAACAAAAAAAATCCTTCAAATATTCATACAATAAACATGCAAAGTTTATCTTCAAAAACTCAAAGCCTCAATGAACTTTATGAAACTGTAGATATCATACATGGTTTTATTTAACTCATAGAGGGTCAAAACTAAGTACTCATTCAATAAAATATTCTTAAATACCAAGTTTGAATCCAAAACTAATTCTGAATTTCATCGACCTTCAAGAATATATCAAACTAAAAATAATTTTTCACTAATATCTATGTAAAAAAGTGATAATCTAAACTGTAGCATCATTCCACTTTTAAAATATTCATGCACATATTAGAACCAATAACTCCATCAAAACTTATCAACATGTATACTAAATGATATTCATCCATATAACTAAAATTTAATTGAAATATCCAAAAATATTTCTCAAAAACCATTCAATCTATTCAAGACATACCTGTAAGCAATTTTTTTTGCAAGCTTTTCATTCATAAATCATCAGCAACTCCCAAAATCAAAAATGGAAAAGTGTCTCTTCCACAAACAAGCTTCTCAAAATGACCAAAACAATGACAAACACATTATTTGTAATTACCATCCTTGTCGTAATTGTTTTGTCTGATGTGTTTACCTCTCATTGGTTCATCCAAATCGAGAATGAATTTAGCACTTTCACTAAATTATCATCATGATCAAATTAATAATTACTAAATTTCTTATCAAATTATTTATTAAAATCCACCATTCAAGGCATTTATGCCTCACATTAACTCTTGAGCTATCAAAGATCTCAACACAATCTCGAACCATCCTCGAATATGCCTTTCATTAAATTACCTTGCCAACTAGTGTCATGATGTCTGTGAAAATATGTCTTTGAAATAAATTTGAGCCACATTCATAAATATTATATGTTTAAACAACCCTTATGCCTTTTTTTAAAAAATGTGTGCCTTGATACATAGATTTAAGTTGTTATTCTTTGAACCAATAATCTTGAGTGGTCATCAGGACCTTTAAACTAGACTATATTAAAACTTAGGCTCTTAAAATAGAACCCTGGCATTATGAAGTTTTAAAACTTAAGATTTTCAAAAGATGTTTAATTTCCCTAAGAAATAATTAGTCCAATAAACCATTTATATCATTACTTCAATATCATGAGCTAGTTCATTGAATTTTGGCATGAATAAGTTTTTTCAATTGATCACTATATATATATTAAGAATTTATGGACCAAATTTTTAAACCAACTTAAAAATCATCCAATGTCATTATATTTTCAATTGAATTTCACATGAATTTGATTCACTAATTGACTAATGAATTCATATAAGTTCATAACCAATTTTTAAAATAGAGTTCATGATAATTCAAATGATGTATTTGATTTGATAAATCATAAATTTTTCAAGATGAAATAATAATATGTGAAATTCTATAATAAAACCGTCGATCTATTTTTAATTAAAAATGAAGCACTGATTTAATCATATAAATATGTCAATTTTATTCATTGATACATAAATATTTTTTGAAACCACTATAATGCAAACATGAATTCATAAATATGATAATTAATAAATTATTAAATTGAAATTATGAATATTCATAAATATCACTAATTGACTTAAGGTCCCAGATTGAAGTTTTAGATGTCATGACTAGGTCATCACCATGACATAAAATATAGATTTCAAAAAAACACAAGGGTGTGAAAAAATAGGTATAACATTGATGACCTTACTAGCCAATTTCAAGTATGAAATTATGTAGCAATCAAATTATCTATTATAATGACATCAACATGAGAGTGTGATATAGGTAAATCATTTCTTAAGCAACTATGCATGAACTTCTTTAATAATAAATTTTAATAAAAGATGGTGTGTTCAGTTAGCGTGGCACAAAGAAAGGGAATGATATAGTAAAAAAGTTCAAGCTGAATGTAAAAACAAATGCAAATGCCTCAAATATAATTTTTGAAAGTATAGTATAACTTTGATAATCAATTATAACTCAGCTTATATTACTCATATATAAAGAAAAGATTGAATTTATAAACAGTAATATCTGAAAATAATTGACACTTACAACTGATTTGCAGCATCTATGCATTCTTCCTTCATAATATGAAACTTCATCCATTTCTAATACTTGTTATCTTCAAAAGTAAAATAAAACAACAATAGAAAAAAAAAACAAGGAAAAAAAAAATTACAAACCAAAAGAAAAGCAAAATATCAAACTAAAATTGATAAAATATTTACAGATTAAAAAGAAATAAATCATTAACCGACATCAAAAATTATTCACTATGGGACAAAATGAAGGATTCATTATAACTAAAAACTAACAAAAGCAAAGAAATAAAACTTAATAAATGAAGGAGGTATAAGAATAAAAAATAAAAGATCTCATCCAATATAACTATATTGTAAGACATTATTTTCAGCATGCAAATATTCATGATAAATCAAGCTATATGATTTAAATTAACCTTGAATAAATAAAATAAAATTTTGATTATGCATGTTTTTAGTCATTTATTGATTTTATATTGTATATGAAATATTATCTATTTGATTTGAAGTGAGATAAATGTTTTTTAAGTTAAAATTGAGAGAATCTTAATCTATAAATTGACTTGAATGTTCAAGTATCTCTAAATAATTATTAATATCTTCTGATTTAACATATTCAATAAGATATATTATTTCAAACTTTAAAGAGTCATAAAATTTAAAACATTCATATTCAATTTTATTAAACAAGTTTTCTAATTTAAATTTTGTAGAAAAAACTTTATCAAAAATATCATACTTGTTAATTTTGTATTGTGATCTAAATAATCTAGAAAATCAAACTTTTCATACTCAAATTTATTAAATTGATTGCTCATCTCAGTGTATGTAACATCATGAACATATGTTTCTATTTTTATAAGACTAAATCCAACATCAAAGAGATCATAATTTTTATTATCAACATGACTTTTTGAATCAAAAGTGATAAAATAATTATCATAAAGATTCAAATTAGATTTGATATTGTTGTAGACAGTAATAAAATCATAAATAGATGAATAATTTTTGTTATAAAAGTAATCAAATTCAAAATTTAAAACAATTTGCATATCTAATTCAAGAGTTTCTAGTTTAAAAAGTTTTCAAAACACCGTTATCTTCTTTACTACATATGTTTAAAAAAAAATAGGCATAACTTTATTTGAAAAAGAGTAATTACTAGAAAATGAATCAAAATTTAGAAAAAATAAGTTATCAAATGATAGATCAGATTAATTGAATGAATTAAATTGCTCTAATTTTAAATTTGATGAAAAAATCTAAATTAAAACATTCTGATGAAATCTCTAAACTATAATTTAATTTTTGAGAGAAATTTTTACTATACCATGTCATGATTTGATCATCGACAAAAGATATCTAAAATTATTTGAAAATTCTATGTTCAAAATGCAATATTAAAGTAGAGAACCTTTTGCATTTGAACATATCATGATTGAGTAAGCAAAGTTTATAAAAATCTTGATTTTATCTTTAAATGTGAACAAACTTTAAGGATGAACTAAAGTCAACTATACCAATTTTTTAAATAATCTGAATATAATTTTTAGGTAAATTATTCTTTCAAAACAAAAAAAAAGATCATCACTTAGTCAAAAAAGAATAAAATTTTTATTTAATTTTGAAACAAAGCGCAATAAATATTCTCTTATGGATTCTTTTTCTTTCACATAAAACATGAACTAAGATATTAAACGTTAATCTACTTGATTTTCAATTAAGATTTTGATGTAAAGCCATTCTTGAGTGAGATCATCCATATTTTTCATAATTAAGCAAGAAATAATTATGAAACTAGAATCAAAATTTGAGCAACTAATTATGATAACTATGAACTAAAAATTGGTGACTAGTTATGGTAATGTGAATCATTGAAGACAATAATGAATAAAGAAAGACACTTGATTTAAAATCCCTAGTAGAGTCAATAATTTTATTGATGGTAAAAAATATCATGCCAATGAATCAATTCAGGTCAAGATGGAATCATACCAGTTTAATTGTAAGAGACCTATGATTGAAAAATCATCTTATAATCAATAATAAATTTAAATCAAGATTAAAAATATTTATTAAATCGATCAAACACAACATGAAAATCAACCATGTCAAAAAAATTACTCATAAATAATGCTTTACCAAGAAGCTAATCATTCATTTAATATCATATAATCAATCTCAAATCTATTATAAATTATCATCTGACATATCCAATAGAGTAAAATCTATGAATTAGATGATCTATTGAAAGACATATATTAAATTGCTAAGAGGTGTATCTTATATTCATGCCCACAACATAAAAATGAAAATAATCAATGATAACCAAGAAGATAGACAAACTCAAAAAAACCAACAACCACTAATAATAAAAAATTAAACTAACAACTATTAAAGAAAACTAAAATAAATAAGTCTAATCTAAACTAAGAAAATAAAATAATATAAATACAAATTAAATTAATAAAATAAAATAACATTAACACAAAGAAATAAATAGAAACTATCGAAAAAAGTAAACTAAAGTTAATGAAAATTAAACTAGAAATGAAACTCAAATAAATAAAATACATAATAAAATAAAAAAATTATGAGTCTTAATAAATAAGAGTCATCTTATCAAATTAGATCAATTTTATTTGAGAAATGAACATTCTTCATACAAAATATATTCAAAAGATAATTTTATAATCAATTAGATCAACAATCTATCATAGAAGCGATGTTTTTATCATTATTCGAGCTAAATACTCAGATTTTGTGCATAGAATTATAAGCTATAATTATCAAAAGATATTAAACTTGAAAATCTTTAGATTAAATGATAATATAAAACTAGATATATCCGAATTGTCTAACCAGTATACTTAATCATCATAAAAAGTATCATTACTCTATTTGTAAAAGTTATGTTATCTTAGAGAAATTACATAGAAAAGAAAGATATAAATGATTGACTTCATAAGTGTATAAGTCTTCAATACCTGTGTTGTTTCTCTCTTTCAAATGAATCTTTGATCTCCTTTTAAACCTTTAAAATTGGTTGAAAAATAAGTTATAACTAACTTTTATTAGTTATTTGTCAACTTTATTAATTAACTTTAAAAGTTAATTAATTTAGTAGTTATAAATTAAAAATTATTTATGATTTTAAAAAAATTCTAAGAGATCAAATATTTGAATTTAGACTAGATATTCTTAATAGGTAGACCCTTTTAGTCAACTAAAAATATTTAAAATATCAATCAATCAATAAATAATCAAATAACATATCATATTAAATGAAAATCATCTTTACATTAATTCTATTTTACATTTTAATTCACTCAATAGCATATATATATAATACATTTCCAAACAATATAGCAAATCTCTAAAAACTTGCTTCATTGTTCTTTATTTCATGTGCAATACTATATTTCTAAAAATAAATTATTTTTGTGAAATAATTTAATAGTAAAAATATTTTTATTGTACGAGGGGAAAGATGAACTAAATACCTCCATAAAACAACTTTCAATTTTTAAAAAATAATAATTATAATATATTTTTCAGCCAACTTAAATTTGGCATTCAAATGACCATCAAACTACATAATTTCTATTTTGTGGTGACTATCATTTGAACGTCAAATAAAAAATCATAAAAAATTATATAAGTGATCATTTTGAAAATTTTATACAACAGAAGGAAATGTAACAAATTATAAAATCAAATAAAACCCATTCTTAAACTCCCATTTACTATCATGATTCAACATCCTTAATAACCAAAAAAATTATAATGATTGAATAAAATTAAATTCTTCATAATTTTATTCCACATATTCTAATATATTTCTTTGAATTTTGATTTTGAAATACCATCATAATATTTCATTTTTCTATATATCTATCTCTTTCTTTAAAACCTAGATTCACAAATGAAACTTATGCATGAAATCTTTGGTTTTGAAATAGTCATATTCATATGTTCAGTAATTTTTTGACATAACTATCTATATCATTGTTGATCACAAACATTCGAAACTTTTTAAAAATATTTATGGAAATAAATAGACAAAATTATTTTATCATAAAACCCTTGAATAAGTGAAATTGAAAAAATTTACGACTAAAAACTATGTTGCATGTTCCACATATACTTTGAAACCACTTTCTTATGACACAACGAACACAAAAATTTCTTCAAATATTCATGCAATAAACATGCAAGTTTATCTTCAAAAACTCAAAGCCTCAACAAAATTTTTGAAATTGTAGACATCATGCATGGTTTTATTTAACTCATAGAGGGCCAAAAGTAAGTAATCATGCAGCAAAATATTCTCAATTAACAAGTTTGAATCCAAAACTAACTCTACATTTCATTGACCTTCAAGAATATATCAAACCAAAAACCATTTTTCACTAATATCTATGCAAAAAAGTGATAATCTAAATTGTAGCATCATTTCACTTTCTAAACATTCATGCACAGGTTGGAACCAATAACTCCATTAAAACTTATCAACATGATTAAACGATATTCTTCCATATAACTAAAATTTAATTAAAATATCCAAAAATATACATCAAAAACCATTCAATATATTCAAGACATACTTGTAAATGATTTTTGTGCAAGCTTCTCATTCACAAATCATTTGCAACTCCCAAAAACCAAAATGACAGAGTATCTCTTCCGCAAACAAGCTTTCTAAAATGATCAAAACAATGAAAAACAAGTTATTTATAATTGTCATCCCCATCATAATTGCTTTGTTTGATGTGTTCACCTCTCATTAGTTCATCCATATTGAGAATTAATTTAGTAGATCGATTAACTTAATTATCATCATGATCAAATTAATAATGACTAAATTGTCTACCAAATTCTTTATTAACATCCACATTTGAGACATGTACGTCTCACATTAACTTTTGAACCATCAAAGATCTCAACACAATCTCAAAACATCCCCAAATTTGTCTCTCATTAAATTACCTTGCCAACTAATGTCATGATGTCTACCAAAACATGTCTTTGAAATAAATTTGAGCCTCATTCATAAAGCCTTTTGTATTTAAACAACCCTTATGTCTTTTTAAAAAAAACTATGCCCCGATACATAGAGTTAAATTGCTAATCTTTGAAACGATAATCTTGAGTGGTCATTAGGGCCTTCAAACTGGACTATATTAGAACTTAGGCTATTAAAATAGAACATTAACATTATGAAGTGTTAAAACTTAATATGTGATTAGGATGTTTAATGTCCCTAATAAATAATTAGTCTAATAAATTATTTATACCATGTCTTGAATATCATGAGCTAGTTCATAAAATTTTGGCATAAGTTTTTCCAACTAATCACTGTGTATATATTAAGAACTTATGGTCCAAACTTTTGAACCAAATTAAAAATCATGCCATTGTCATTATATTTTCAATTGAATTTCACATGAATTCAATTCATTAATCTAACTGATGAATTCATATAATCTCATAATCAATTTTAAAAATGGAGTTCATGATAACCCAAATTATGTATTTGATTTGATAAATCATAACTTTCTCAAGTTGAAATAATAATTTACAAAATGTTATAATTTAACTATCGATCTATCTGTAGTTAAAAATGAAACACTAATTTGATCATATAAATATACCAATTTTATTCATTGTTCCACAAATGCTTTTCAAAACTATTATAATGCAAACATAAATTTATAAATATGATAATTATTAAATTGAAATCATGAATATTCATAAATATCACTAATTAATTTAGGGTCCCTGATAGTAGTTTTAGATGTCATGACTAGATCATCACTTTGACAAAAAAAATATATTTCAAACAAATATAGGGATTTGAAAAATAGGTATAACACTGCGACCTTACCAACTAATTTTAAGCATAAAATTAGGTAACAATCAAATTACCTATTATAAAGATATCAACTTGAGAGTGTAATCCAAGTAAATCATTTCTCAAGCAACTATATACAAACCCTTTTAATAATGAATTTTGATAAGAGATGATGTGTTCATCTAGCATGATACAACGAAAGGGAATATATAATAAGGAAGTTTGGGTTGAATATAAAAATAAATGCAAATACCTCAAATACAATTTTTGAAAGTGTAATTTTGACAACCAGTTATAACTCAACTTATATTTTTTATATAAAAAAAATTAAATCTATAAAGAGTAATATCTAAAAATAATTGACACTTACAGTCAAATTGCATCATCTTTGCATTCTTCATTCATAATGTGACACTTCATCCATTTGTAAAATTTATTGATCTCTTCAAAATTAAAAAGAAGCAACAACAGGGAAATAAATAAACAACAATAAAATCAAAGAACACAAACCAAAAGAAAAGCAAAACATCAAATCAAAAATGACAAAATATTTATAGATCAAAAAGAAATAAATCATTAACCGACATAAAAAATCATTCACTGTGAGACAAAACGAAGGATACACCATAACTAGAAACTAACAAAAGTAAAGAAATAAAACTTAATAAATGAAGGAGGTATAAGAATAAACAATAAAAGATATCCTCTAATATAACTATAATGTAAGATATTATTTTTAGCATACAAATATTCATGAGAAGTCAATCTATATGATTTAAAAATAGCAAGATAACATGATAAATACATTAAATTACCTTGAATAAAAAGAATTAAATCTTGATTGTGCATGTTTTTAACCATTTTTGGTTTTGTATTGTATATGAAAGATAATATTTTTGAAGTTAGAATTGAGAGAATCTTGATCAATAAATTGAATTAACTATTCAAGTATCTATAAATAATTTTAAATATATATTGATGTAACATAATCAATAAGATCTAATGTTTCAAACTCTTAAGGGTCATAAAATTTGAAACATTCATAGTCAATGTTATTAAACAAGTCTTCTAATTTAAATTTTATTAAAAAAATTTATCATAAATATCATACTTGTTAATTTCATATTATGATCTGAATAATCTAGAAAATCAAACTTTTCTTACTTAACTTCATTAAATTGATTATTCATCTCAGTGTCTGCAACATCATGAACATATGTTTCTATTGTTAGAGCACTAAATTCAACGTCAAAAAGATCATAATTTTTATTATCAACATGATATTTTGAATCAAAAGTGATAGGACAGTTATACAAAGGATTCAAACTATATTTGATATTATTGTAGACAGTAATAAAATCATAAGCAGATGAATAATTTCTATTGAAAAAGTAATCAAATTTAAAAATCTAAAAAAAATTCATATCTAAGTCGAGTTTTTAGTTTAGAAATTTTTCAAAACATCGTTATCTTATTTATTAGATATGTTTAAAAAAATCAGGGGTAACTTTATCTAAAAAAGAGTCATTATTAAAAAATAAATCAAAATTTAGAGAAAATATGTTATCAAATGATTGATCATATTGATTGAATAATTAAATTGCTCTAATTTTGAATTTGATGAAAAATTAAATCAAAATATTCTAATGAAATATCTAAACTATAATCTAATTTTTTAGAGGAATTTTTAGTATACCATGTCATGATTTGATCATAGACAAAAAAATATCAATTTTTTTTTGAAAATTTTGTGTTCAAAATGCAACATTAAAGTAGAAAATCTTTTGCATATAAATATATCAAGATTGAGTGAATAAAGTTTACAGAAATCTTGATTTTGTCTTTGAATGTGAGAAAACTTTAAGGATGAACTAAAGTCAACTATAACAATTTTTTGAATAATCTAAATATAATTATTAATTTATTCCTCCAACATAGAAAGAAAATATTCTCACTTGATCGAAAAAGAATAAGAATTTCATTTAAATTTGAAAAAAAATTCAATAAATATTCTTTTATGGATTTTTTTTTCTTTAAATAAAGTGTGAACCAAGTTATTAAAAATTGATCTACTTGATTTTCAATAAATCTTTTGATGTAAAGCCATTCTTGAGTGAGCTCATCTATATTTTACATAATTAAGCAAGAAACAGTCATAAAACTAGAATCAAAATTTGGATGACTAATTATGATAACCATGAACTGAAAATTGGTGATCAATTATGGTAATGTGAATCGTTGAAAACAAGAATTAATAAAGAAAGACACTTGATTTAAACTCTCCAGTAGAATCATCAAATTTGTTGATGCTGAAAATATCACGTTAACAAATCAATTCATTCACTTATCATAAAGGTCAAGATGGAATCATACCAGTTTAATCGTAAAGAACCAATGGCTAAAAAATTAGTCTTAAGGTGTCCAAAAGGGTCTTTTAAAATTCTAAAGATTATTATATTCAATAATAAATATAAATCAAGCTTACAAATATTTACTAAATTGAACAAATACAACATAAAAATTAACGATATCAAGAAGATTGCTCGTAAACAATGTTTTAATCGAAGAAACTAATCATTCTTTTAATATCATATAATTCAATCTCAAATCTATTATAAACTATCATCTAACCTATCCAACAAAGTAAAGTCTATGAATTAGATGATCTCTTGAAAAACAAATAATTAGATTGTTGAAAGGTGTATCTTATGTTCATGCTCACAATACAAAGATGAAAGTAATCAATGACAATCAAGAAGGTAAATAAAATCTAAAAAACTAACTACTGATAATAGAGAACTAAACTAACAACTAATAAAAAAAACTAAAATAAAGAAATATAATCTAAACTAAACTAAGAAAATAATCTAAATACAAACTAAGTTAATAAAATAAACTAACACTAATGCAAAGAAAGAAATCAAAAATAAATAGAAACTATTGAAGAAAGTAAACTAGCATTAACAAAAATTAAATTAGAAATAAAACTCAAATAAATAAACTAGAAAATTTGTGAGCCTTAATAAATAAGAGTCGTCTTAACAAATCAGATCAATTTTATTTGAAAAATCAACATCTTTCATATAAATTATCTTCAAAAGATAAATTTATAATTAATTACATCAATAATCTGTCATAAAAATGATGTTTTCATCATTATCCAAGCTGAATACTCAAATTCTACATATAAGACTACAAATTGCAATCATCAAAAGATAATAAACTTGACAATATTCAAATAATCAGTTATAAATGACAATATAAAACTAGATCTACCTGATTTGTCTAATAAGTATACTTAATCATCAGATAAAATACCATTGATCTATCTGTAAAAGTCATGTTATATCAAAAATATTACATAGAAGAGAGAGAAAGATAAATGATTGAATTCACAAGTATATAAGTCTTCAGTACTTGTGTTGTTCCTGTCTTTTAATGAATCCTTGATCTCCTTTTAAACCTCTAAAGTTGGTTGTAAAATAAATTATAACTAACTTTAGTTAGTTATTTGTCAAATTTATTAATTAGCTTTAAACATTAATTAATTTGACAGTTATAAATTAAATATTTTTAAAAAAATAAGAGATCAAATATTTAAATTTAGATTAGGTATTCCTAATAAGTGGGGACCCTTTTTATCAACTAAAAATATTTAGAATATCAATTAATCAATAAATAATCAAATAACATATCATATCAAATAAAATTCATCTTTACATTAATTCTATTTTGCATTTTAATTTACTCAATAGCATATATATATATATATATATATATATATAGTCAATAAATATATCAAATCTTCAAAAACTTGTTTCATTGTTCTTTATTCCATATGCAATACTATAAGTTTCTAAAAACAAATTATTTTTGTGAAATACCTTGATAGTAAAAATATTTTGATTGTACCATGTCAAATATGAACCAAATATCTCCATAAAACAACTTTCATTTTTTTTAAAATAACAATTATAATATATTTTTCATCCATCTTAAATTTGATGTTCAAATGATCGTCAAACTGCATAATTTTTAGTTTGTAGTGATGGTCATTTGACCATCAAATTTAACAACGTATTTTTTTGTAGGTGATCATTTTACAAATTTTGTACAGCAAAAAAAATCCAAAAAATTATCAAAATAAAATGAAACCTATTGTTAAACTCCCATTTACTATCATGATTCAACAACCTGAATAATCAAAAAAATTATAATAGTTGAACATGTTGTCCCCAAAAAATGCCACTCATTTTTGGGACAACCTACAGACTATTTTGGCCCTGCATCAACCAAAATCCTCTCTCCCCTTTTCAAAAATTGTTCTAAGCATTCAAGTTCTTAATTTTTCAAAGCTTTTTTAGAAATCTACGGACTCTGCAGGCTTGAATCTACGGACTCTGTAAGCTTGGAACTACAAACTTCACAAATGGTTTCTACGGACTCTTTCAAAGTTTGAGAAAACTACGAACTTAGCTTCTATGGACTCTGCAGGTAGGCTCAAATCTACGGACTCTCAAGGTTAGTTTCTACAGACTCTACAAGAAAGAAATGGGTTCAACACCTGGCCATTTTTTCAATCGATAGGTTCAAGGGGTTGCCCCAAAGCCAGAGAGGCAAGTGCCCTTGCGGAGGGCAGGCAACATTGGTTCGAAGGTTAAAGAAAAGATAGAATTCCTTTAGATTTGTTCAAAGGCCCAAAAGGAACAATTCTTTCAGAATTTTTGTCCAATGGAAATGATTAAGTGAAGAAGGCTGAAGGAATTCACTCGGGAAGAAAGCCCAAAGAAATTGAAAGGAACAAATGGCTAAGGAAAAGAAGCTTTCTTTCATACTTTTTGTTCGAAGGAATTCCTTTAGACTTTTTGTCCAAAGGAAAAGCCTGACAGAAAAAGCTTGAGAGCCAAAAGCCCATCGAAGAAGCAAGAACCCGTCGGGAAAGTTGAAGACTAAAGTCTGCCTGAGCATCCTGAAGGATAAGTACCCTTGCGAGGGGCACTTGATGATAGAGAAAGGACCGTTTCAAAAGCCCGAAGGGACACCTTTCCTTCGGGATGTCCCAAAGGTGAAACAAAGACGTAGAAAGGAACCTTCATAGACTTAGACAAAATGGGCTTCAAAAGATGAAAATAATGAACCGATTGAACCGTTGAACCTTGAACCAAAGGGTTCAACAAGTTCACAAGTTCAAAGGTTCAACCAGAGCTTATAAAGATAAAGAAAGCAGTGATTGAGTGAGACACAGGATGAACCAATGAACTGATTGAACATTGAACCGAAAGAGTTCAAAGTTTAATGGTTCATAGGTTTAAAAGGTTCAAAGCCGGCCTCAGTCAAGAAAAAAGTAGCAAACAAGTGGTTCAACGGATGGTTCAACCAAGGAGTGAAGAAGAGATTAAACCAAGAAGCGATAGAATAAAAGAGACAGAATGAACCAATGAACCAATGAACCAATGAACTTTTAATGGTTCAACGGGTTTAAGGTTCAACATGGTTCAAGCAGCTGGCGACCATTGACAGTCCCATGGACGTCAAATTTAAAGGGATATCTGTGAAAATTCAAATAAAATGCAAAATTTAAAGAAAGAATCAAGTGATTGACTGAAAAGAGAGCTCGAAGACTCAAATTGCTACAGGAAAGAGAAGATCAATGCAAAGGACCAGAAATATTTTTGAAAGAGTTATTTTCAGTAGGTGAAACAATGGATCGAGTAGACTTTTGAGTGTACCAAACCAAGGACGTGGCCTATTTTTCAAGTGTACCAAACCAAGGACATGGCCTATTTTTCTTACATGAAGTAAAGACAAATTGGAAAAGGACCAGATGGTCCATACTAAGAAGAGACATATTAGATGAAGGGACATGCCATAGTTATGACAATGCACTGTTCTCAGCATGGTCTCTCTAGATAGGACTGAAGGCGCATTAAAAATGTTGACTGCAGCATGGGCCATCCAATGAAAAAATGCACCAATCCTTGTGTAGTTTCTATAAGATTGTAATATCTCTCATTTGTAAAGGAGACTTTTCATTTTTTATAAGAGTGAAACTCTGCCCATTTTGAAAGAAGAAGACTGAGACTTTGAACTCAGATTGTAATTTCATTTCATTTTATCTGAATGAGAAAGCAAATTGTTTACAGACTTTGTGCTGTTTTGGCTTGTGCTAATTTAGGAAATTGTTCTTATGTCTGTTTCCTAGGAAGCATTCTTATTTATTTAATTTGATAAGTAGAATTAGTGAAGGTAAAAAGGGAGGTGTCCTGAAGCCAATTGTGAGAAGACTTTGTGCTTTCATAATTGTTCAGTGCATGTTTTTCCTTTTCTTTCTATGTTGAAGATTCTAGGATGACTTTGTGCCCCCATTATCTTTTGTGTTATACACTTTGGGCAGTTGAGGTGGAAACTTTGTGTTCTGTTTCATCCTGCTAGTTACTACGCCCTTTGTCACCAGTTACTTTTACTACCTTAAAAAAACTCATGTTGTTTCCTGCAAGAACACTTCTAAAAGAAGAGAAGTGCCTTCAGTGTTTTTACCAGGCTTTTCTCTTTTGTTTGTGAGCATCATCTCTGAAATAAGAGAGATGGATGGTTTATTCTGCCCCCATGTGTTATTTTCTACTTATTTATATAGTATATAGCTCTTGCATATTTAATAGGGAACCTCCCCTTGATGAGAGGAGAGATTTGTCCCCTTTGGATGTGGTAAACCTACAACATTAGATGACCAATCTCCCTATGTTGTGGTGATAGGAACTATTTTGGTCACCAGTTAGCTGGCTGACAAAATATTCACCCAACAGTTTTTGGTGACTCTGTTGGGGATGAACGTGCAGTCTGAAGCCTCAAGTTTTAGATTGAAGCAGTTCCTTCCCATATCCATTATACATTATATAGACTCTGGCGACTTTGTTCCATGTCTTACCCATTATCATTATAGCCTTACCATCTTGCTCCATCTCCGTTATATTATTTGGTCTGCAAAACCAGAGCTGCTGGGAAGAGCATGTAGTTTGAAGTCTAAAGCTTCAAGCTGAAACAAATCCTGCTCTTTTCCATTTTTGTTCTGCAATATAGCAACTCCATGTTATACAAGAAGCAAAAAATCTCAAGGTGTTATTAACCCTAATTTTGAGTTGGTGTGGCAGAGTAATTTTGAGTTGTTTCCTCCACAACCTCACCTTCAACGATCTAGGAGTCTTCCTCCTAGCCCTACCATGTCACCAGCACAAGGCAGAGCTTCTTTTTATGCTACTAGAAAAGCTTTATCTATCCATTATCCACCCAAATTTGTGATCCCACTTCTACATAATCAAATCATGGCTCAAGGCCCCTGGGGTAACTCTTTTGGTCCACTAAATTTGACTCCACCTCTACATGAGCTTCCACACAGTTCAAGGAAGAATTTCTTCAAATTCTTTGGTGATGGGAAGGTTCATCCTGATGAACACATTGCAGCCTTTAGCATAGCCTACAATGTAATAGGGGTGGAATTTGAAGACATAGCAGTCAGGCTATCCGTGGAGACACTACAAGGTGCTACTACAGATTGGTTCTACCACCTGCAAGCAGGATCAGTGACTAATTGGGACACTCTAAAAGACAAATTTAAAGCTAGGTTCAAGCCTATAAAAGATGCACATGCCTTGTTGGCCCAGCTCACACAAATGAAGAAGGAGCCCCATGAACCTATGAGGGATTTCATTGCCAGGTTCAACAAGTTGAGGCACACGATTCCCATGGTCACCCAACCAACACCTCATAATCTCAAGTGTTTCTTCATCAACTCAAAGCTGCCTGAAGTGAGTTTCTTACTGAGACAGGCCAGACACATAGACCTTACTGCTACTCAAGACTTGGCTACTGAGGTAGAAGATGACTTTATCTTGGCTAGAAAGATAAGAAGAGATCTAAATAGAGGTAAATCTTCTCCTTTTTCTTAATACTCCCCTTCAGCCACCACTGATCCAATGGTGCAAAAGCTAGCAAATGAATGGTTGGTCCTCAAAAAACAAATGGCCCAAGTTATGTCTACTTCTCCTAATCGAGATATGTCAAGGAGGACATTTTAGAATCAGGCGTACCAAGGCAATGTTGTTAGGAATCAAGGGCAGCCAAATCATCTTCCTCCCCCATAGAGGAACCTCGCCCTTGAAGCACCTCCAACCAACTCAATAATTGGATATCTAGCAACTGAACATGATTTCTCTTTCCAACCTGAGTTTGATCAAGAAAATGATGCTGGTCTCTTCATGGAGGATCAATAAGAATCAGTTGGTGACTCCCACATTGGTTTCCTGAACTATCAGGATGAACCCAGAAGAGAAGGCAATGCAGTTGAGGGGTCATATGTTGTATTCACCCGGTCCAAGAATCAATCAGGTCAACAAGCTGATAAGGAGAAAGTAGAGGAGAGACCTCAACCAGTAGTTTCAATTGCTAAGCGGGGATCCACTCTTCCTTTCCAGCCAAAGGACCTGGTGATTGCAGGAAAGGTAAGTACCCCAAATGCCCCTACACCTTCTACTTCAAATTCGTAGTCCAGTCCTCCCCCTTTCAAAAATCAAAAGGATGAACTCCCATCCTCTGCTCCTAGCTCATTCCAAACATTTGATGTCATTGACCATATAAATAAAACCAAAATTCAAATGTCTAAATTTGAATTTCTGTAGTCCCATCCTGAGTAATTAGACAAACTGGTTCAATGTGTTAAAAACTAGAACGTCCCTGTTAAACAAGCAATTCCCAAAGTGACACATGATTCCCCCAGGAATGCACCCACCAGGGACAACCTTGTCATTGCTCCCCCTACTGCTCTTGATAGGACTGAACCTTTTTATGTCTCATTACTGATAAATGGACATCAACTGAATAATTGCATCATTGATTCTGGAGCTTCAAACAATGTCATGCCTGCTAAAGTGGCAGAATCTCTGGGTCTCAAACTAACCAAGACATTTGGGAGATGTTTCTCCATGGAGAACAAACAAGTGCCACTGCTGGGGCAAAATAAAGACACCCAATTTGTATTTGCTGCCTTTCTAGACAAGCAAATCAAGATGACTGTCCTAGTGGCCGACATCCTAGCATCATATGGCATCTTTCTTGGGTGGAACTTCTGCAAGGATGTTGGAGGGGAATTAAGCATGGACTTGTCTTAGGCAAGAATCCCTACGAAAGGTGTAATGCAGAGGTTGCTTCCTAAGAACGAGGCAAAATACATTGTCACTCAAACATCAAGGCCTAAAGCTCAAATTTTGTTTGAGTCTTCAGGCAGGGGTAATTATTTTTTGTCTACAAAAGACATTCATGTTTCAGCAGATGAAAACCCTATAGGTGACGATCTAGGAATTGGTTCAAATGGAACAACACCAAGTATGCCTGATAGTGCCAATCATTGGCAGGTGTTGAATGAGAACAATCAAATCATGTGCCGGACTAAACCAGGAGAGCAACCAATTATGGTAATGGACCATACTATTGAGCATCAAAATCAGGAAAAGGAACTTTTTTCCAAGAGAGCAAAGATTCATGGTTTTTGGATTAAAAGTCAAGTATTGTTGTGGGGCAAGAGGAGAAAACCAAAGGGAGGACACAGAAAATTGGTTTCTTGGTGGAGAGTTCCATTCACCCATCACTGATTTTGGGGAGAAAATGGATTCTTGCTAGTTTATCATGATAGAGCACCATTTTCACTGCCTCTCAGGGGACAGCATCTGAAGTACTTCAATTCTTGAAGCACTAGATAAGTTCACCTGTAAATATGTATATTTGTATAGTCTTTAATTCTATTTTGTGCTTTTTATTTTCATTTTTTGGAGCCTTTCTTTTTGGGTAGCACATGACTCCGTAGCCCAATGGCACACTTCAAGGCACTGAAGATTTTGGTTTCTACTCCCCTCAGATATTCCAAGTTTTCAACTGAAGGAAGTTCCCCAACTGGAACCAGCTGTTGTCCCAAAAAAATGCCACTCATTTTTGGGACAACCTATGGACTATTTTGGCCCTGCATCAACCAAAATCCTCTCTCCCCTTTTTAAAAATTGTTCTGAGCATTTAGGTTCTTCATTTTTCAAAGCTTTTTTAGAAATCTACGGACTCTGCAGGCTTGAATCTATGGACTCTACAGGATTGGAACTATGAACTTCATAGATGGTTTCTACGGACTCCACAAATAGATGTCTATGGACTCTTTCAAAGTTGGAAATAACTATGAACTTGGCTTCTACAGACTCTACAGGCAAGCTCAAATCTACGGACTCTCAAGTTTGGTTTATATGGACTCTACAGGAAAGAAACGGGTTCAACAATTGGCCATTTTTTCAATCGTTAGGTTCAAGGGGCTGCCCCAAAGCCAAAGAGGCAAGTGCCCTTGCAGAGGGCAGGAAACATTGGTTCGAAGGTCAAAGAAAAGATAGAATTCCTTCGGATTTGTTCAAAGGCCCAAAAGGAACAATTCTTTCAGACTTTTTATCCAATGGAAATGATTAAGTGAAGATGGCCGAAGGAATTCACTCAGAGAAAGCTCGAAGAAATTGAAAGGAACAAACAGCTAAGGAAAAAAAGCTTTCTTTCAAACTTTTTGTCCGAAGGAATTCCTTCGAACTTTTTTTCTGAAGGAAAAGCCCGATGGAAAAAGCTCGAGAGCCAAAAGCCCGCCAAAGAAGCAAGAACCCATCGAGAAAGTTGAAGCTTGAAGTCCACCTGAGCATCCCAAAGGATAAGTACCCTTGTGGGGGGCACTTGATGGTAGAGAAAGGACTGTTTCAAAAGCCCAAAGGGACACCTTCCCTTCGGGACATCCCAAAGGTAGAACAAAGATGCAAAAAGGAACCTTCAGAGACTTAGACAAAAGGGGCTTCAAAGGATGAAAATAATGAACCGATTGAATCATTGAACCTTGAACCAAAGGGTTCAATGAGTTCACAAGTTCAAAGGTTCAACCAGAGCTTATAAAGATAAAGAAAGCAGTGATTAAGCGAGACACAGGATGAACCAATGAACCGATTGAACCTTGAACTGAAAGAGTTCAAAGTTCAATGGTTCATAGGTTCAAAAGGTTCAAAGGTAGCCTTAGTTAAGGAAAAATCAGCAAACAAGTGGTTCAATGGATGGTTCAACCAAGGAGCGAAGAAGCAATTGAACCAAGAAGTGATAGAACAAAAGAGATAGAATGAACCAATGAACTAATGAACTTTCAATGGTTTAATGGGTTCAAGGTTCAACATGGTTCAAGCAGCTGGCAACCATTGATGGTCCCATGGACGTCAAATTTAAAGGGATATCTATGGAAATTCAAATAAAGTGCAGAATTTAAAGAAAGAATCAAGTGATTGACTGAAAAAAGAGCATGAAGACTCAAATTTCTACATGGAAGAGAAGATCAATGCAAAGGACCAAAAATATCTTTGAAAGAGTTATTTCCAGTAGGTGAAATAGTGGATCGAGTAGACTTCTGAGCACACCAAACCAAGGACGTGGCCTATTTTTCTTCCATGAAGTAAAGACAAATTGGAAAAGGACAAGACGGTCCATACCAAGGAAGAGACATATTAGATGAAATGACACACCATAGTTATGGCAGCGCACTATTCTCAGCATGGTCTCTCCAGACAGGACTGAAGGCGCATTGAAGATGTTAACTACAGCATGGGCCATCCCATGGAAAAAAGTGCCAATCCTTGTGTAGCTGCTATAAGATTGTAATATCTCTCATTTGTAAAGGAGACTTTTCATTTTTTACAAGAGCGAAACTCTGCCCATTTTGAAAGAAGAAAACTGAGACTTTGAGCTCATATTGTAATTTCATTTTATTTTATCTAAATGAGAAAGCAAGTTTTTTGCAAACTTTTTGCTGTTTTGGCTTGTGTTACTTTAGGAAATTGTTCTTATGTCTGCTTCTAGAAGCATTCTTATTTATTTAATTTGACAAGCAGAATTAGTGAAGGTAAAAAGGGAGGTGTCCTGAAGCCAACTGTGAGAAGACTTTGCGCTTTCATAATTATTTTTAGCGTGTGTTTTTCCTTTTCTTTCTGTGTTGAGGATTTTGGGACGACTTTGTGCCCCCATTATCCTTTGTGTTATACTCTTTGGGCAGTTGAGGTGGAAACTTTGTGTTATATTTCATCCTGTTGGTTACTGCACCCTTTGTCACTAGTTACTTTCACTACCTAAAATAAACTCCTGATGTTTCCTGCAAAAACACTTCTAAAAGAAGAGAAGTGCCTTCAGTGTTTTCACCAGGCTTTTCTACTTTATTTGTGAGCATCATCTCTGAAAGAAGAGAGATGGATGGTTTATTCTGCCCCCATGTGTTATTTTTTGCTTAGTTATATAATATATAGCTCCTACGTATTTAATAGGGAACCTCCCCTTGATGAGAGGAGAGATTTTTCCCCTTTGGATGTGGTAAACCTAAAACATTGGATGACCAATCTCCCTATGCTGTGGTGATAGGAACTATTTTGGTCACTAGTTAGCTGGCCAACAAAATATTCACCCAACAGAACAAAATTAAATTTTTCATAATTTTATTTCACATATTCTATCATATTTCTTTGAATTTTGATTTTGAAATACCATCATAATATTTTATTTTGATATATGTTTAGCTATTTATTTAAAACCCAGATTCGTAAATAAAACTTATGCATGAAATATCTGGTTTCAAAACAGTCATATTCATATGTTCAATAACTTTTTGACATAACCCTCTATATCATCATTGATCACAAACATTCAAAACTTTTTAAAAATATTTATGAAAAATAAATAGACAAAATCATTTTAACATAAAACTCTTGAATAAATGAAATTGAAGAAATTTATGGCTAAAGACTATGTTGCATGTTCCACATATACTTTGAAACCACTTTCTTATAACACGATGAACATAAAAAATCCTTCAAATATTCATGCAATAAACATGTAGAGTTTATCCTAAAAAACTCAAAGCCTTAACAAACCTTTTGAAACTGTAGACGTCATGCATGGTTTTATTTAACTCACAGAGGGCCAAAACTAAGTACTCATTCAACAAAATATTCTCAAATACCAAGTTTGAATCCAAAACTAACTCTACATTTCATTGACCTTCAAGAATATATCAAACCAAAAATTAGTTTTCACTAATATCTATGCAAAGTAGTGATAATCTAAACCATAACATCATTCTACTTTTCAAACATTCATGCACAAGTTGGAACCAATAACTCTATCAAAACTTAACAACATGTAGATTAAATGATATTCTTCCATATAATTGAAATTTAATTGAAATATCCAAAAATATTCCTAAAAAACCATTCAATATGTTCAAGATATACCTGTAAGTGATATTTTTTGCAAGTTTCCCATTCATAAATCATCTACAACTCCCAAAAACCAAAATGAAAGAGTGCCTCTTTCATAAACAAGCTTTCCAAAATGATCAAAATAATGAAAAACAAGTTATTTATAATTGTCATCCATATCATAACTGTCTTGGTTAATGTGTTCACCTCTCATTGATTCATCCAAATCAAGAATGAATTTATCAGTTTTGCTAACTTAATTCTCAGCATGATCAAATTTAACAATGACTAAATTGCCTGCCAAATTCTTTATAAACATCCATCATTCGAGGCATGTACACCTCGCATTAACTCTTGAACCACCAAATATATTAGCACAATCTTAAAACATCCCCGAATATGCCTTTCACTAAATTACCTTGCCAACTAGTGTCACGATGTCCACCAAAACATGCCTTTGAAATAAATTTGAGCTACATTCATAAAGCCTTTGTATTTAAGCAATACTTATGCCTTTTTAAAAAAATCATGCCCCAATATATAGAGTTAAGTTATTAATCTTTGAAACAATAATCTTGAGTGGTCATTAGGGCCCTCGAACTGGACTATATTAGAACTTAGGCTATTGAAATAGAAGCTTAGCATTATGAAGTGTTAAAACTTAGAATTTTCTTAAGATGTTTAATGTCCCTAAGAAATAATTAGCCCAATAAGCCATCTATATTATATCTTGAATATCATGAGCTAGTTCATAAAATTTTGGCATGAATATTTTTTTCTAATTGATCACTATGTATATATATATATATAAAGAACTTATGGTCCAAATTTTTGAACCAACTTAAAAATCATGCCAATGTCAGATTTTCAAAGGAATTTCACATGAATTTGATTCATTAATCGAACTGATGAATTCATATAAGCTGATAATCAATTTTCAAAATGGATTTCATGATAACTCAAATGATGTATTTGATTTGATAAACTATAACTTTCTCAAGCTGAAACAATAATTTGCAAAATACTATAATTTAATTGTCAATCTATCTGTAAGTGAAAATAAAACACTGGTTTGATCATATAAATAGACCAATTTTATTCATTGATCCACAAATAATTTTTGAAACCACTATAATGCAAATATAAATTCATAAATATGATAATTACTAAATTATTAAATTAAAATCACTAATATTCATAAATATCACTAATTAAATTAAGGTCCTTGATTGCAGTTATAGATGTCATGACTAGGTCATCACTATGGAAGAAAAGTATAGATTTTTTAAAAATGTAGGGGTGTGAAAAATAGGCATAACACCTCTCTTGTATATACCCTTATAAATTTATTTTAGACAACATTCTAAGTTTTATACAACCCAGTTTCATTCCACTTTGCCATACGAGCTTCCTACATAAAATTTAATTTGCATTAATAAAATTGCATACATACCTAGGGTTTAGGTTTCAATATTTTTTAGTATTTATATTAGGTTATGTGGATGGATGAGCCATCCATAGGGCCTAATATTTATACATTTAAAATTTTAGCAAGTGTAACTACTTGAAACCCTTTTATGCAATCACACATACACACAAGAATTCAAATGCATTACCAACTTGGTAGAGCTTTCATAAATTCATTCTTGCCTATCATATTAATTCAATATCCTTCCTAATCTTCTTGATATCCATTGTTCTCCAATGTTTCATCATGAATCTTATCCCTATCTTTCCTTTTTATTCATTTTCTTCTCAACCCAACTGCCACTTTCTCCTCTATGCATTTCTTCTCTACCCGTCTATCCCAAATCCATAGTGAAACACTAAGTGAATAGAGTAACTCATGGTGAGTTCAATGCAACTATAGCCACAAAAAACTACAATCCATCACCATTCTTCATACAGTCTACTCAAACTTAAAAATAGCTTAAGATTAAAATGATGATTAACTCAAGTCAACTCAGGTTAGAAACCCTACACATTCTTGAAAGTCCCTAATGATTTTAATAATCATTTTAATAGCCAAACAAAATATGCACATTCATTGATCCCCCCTCCATGCACCAATTTATCATTAACCAAATATTATTAACATAGTACTAATGTCTATGCATTCAAACATTAGCTAGGGGTTAGTTCATAGAATAGTTTAGATAGTTATTTAATCATCTTAACAAAGATTAACATCAACATGGATCTTAATAACAAAATGACCAATGTAAAGTCATAAAAAGATTTGACTTTAACCATTATAATAATATCAAGCACAATGATATTAAAACTATTTAGTTGTTTATCAATACTACTATATAGACTATCCATATGTTTTATACTATATTTTTATATACAAAGGCTTAAGCCAAGACAATGATATTTTTTGAATATCATAATAACTAACTAATATATTTAAGACATTATTAAGAGACTCTGGTTAGTCCATAAGTAACAATAGATAAATACTAAACATACAGATTTACTTATTTAAATAATATTATCTACAATTATGAATAAAATAACATAACATGATCATAAAACAACACTATGCACTTAATATATGCACTAAATTCATAATGCAATCACACAATTAGATCTAAATAAGCATTAAATTGAAAACTAGATCATAATTAAAACACATAATTAGTCATCCAAATATAGCTAACACAATATGACATAATGTAGCTAACAATTCAAACAAAGTCTATAAAGAATGCTATCTATCATGGTGTGTGTGTGTAGGCTTCTAGTTGTTTCTCTATCTTCTTCCAACACCTTCATCTATGCCATCTTCTATGATGATAATCTCCCTCTATCATGCTCTGATAGATGGATCTATCATGTATCCAACTCATGAAAAAAAGGTAATTAGCTTATAACATCATGATATATATCTATAAAATACTATTATAAAAATTAATAACATGATCATAATGTAAAGTATATACAAATACAACTAACTCATAGCAATATAATCATGTAATATAATCAACATAAAAATATCCCATAACAACATATGACTTATAACTTAATTTAAATAGTATTTAATCAATTTAAAAACTATAATAATCTATAGATAATTAGGTAAATAAGCTTCGTGAGAATCAAGATGTGACATGTAACTTACTACATCATCCATATATAAATATAAATTACATCAACCATGACCTATTGTATCAACATGTTATTATATTGCATTTGCATGTACAACCATCTCCTCAACTTATCATACACCATCGGCCATATGGTTAACTACATTATCTAGGTAGTTATAAATTGACCATGTCACATGACATCATCCAGTTCTAATTTTTCACTAGGCCATAATAAATGCCCTAGACCTAGATTATGAATTTTTATCTCGTACATATTTCCCATTCTATTTTTAAATCTAAACCTATGCTTGTTAGATAAAATTATGATACATAGATTTTTTCCAATGCCTAATTTTCCTAATCTACTCTATTTTTATCCAAAATTATAAAATTTACAATAAATTCACCCTATACTTGGACCATGCTAACTGCGGCTACGACACATCCACTAGGTCATCTACCTCCTCATGCATGAACCATTTTCTCTCAAATTGCTCAATTTGGATAGAGGTAACTCTAGTTTCCAAAAATAGCAAATACATAAATGAATATTAATTTATCCTTTTATAGTTAAATTTTCAAATTTTCCAACCTTCAATGATTTAATGAGAAACTATATATTTTTCTCATATCTTTGCTCTCGTAGATACTTTTCACAAACCAAAATAAGCCTTAGAACCCTGGTAAAAATAAATAATTTTTCAGTTCTAACAAAATATTTTTGTAAAAATCTTGATCTCTCTTATTTTCAGGTTTGCCTTCTTCTCCATTCATTGGATGCCTATCATTATATATTACACATGCAACTCCTTTTCAAAAACAAAAAGGTAAGTAAAGATATGCATTTACAGTGTATTTACTTTCATTTATTTTTTGAATTTATACTACATGTTGTTAGCTCAATTATTTTATTGTTATGTTCTTTCCCAAAACACCATCTCATGTTACACTTTGGTGACATGTGATAAGCTTTGGTTGGGGCATATATATACACACAATATTTTTATTTACTTTATCATTTACTGATGCTCTCTCTTATAACAACCTATCAAGTTTCAATCTCTCTAAGTGCACACGTTAAAAGGTTCATCGAGAAAGGGGTGGACAAATTGATGGTGTTTCACGAGAGATATTTTTGTTTATTTATTATCTTCATATCTATTCTAGCTTCCCTAGATTCAATCCCCTAAATTATATCCCAATTTTTTATCCTCTAACTATATCAAGACCTATATTTTTCAATTATGTCAGGGCATTTGATGTAAGCCTAACCTTTATTTCCCCATCCCAACTACATTGATGTAGTTCTAAACATTCTAGTGCAAGCTTCACAACTAAGTCATCTTTTATGACCTAGTTCAAGGTTAGTTTTTTTGTTTAGGACAAAATAGAGCTAGTTGATAATAGCGGTTAAATATCTGGGAGGGATTAAGGTCACTCATCATTATAAATACAAGCCACCATTTCAATCTAATAGAGAGAAACATTCATTTTCAATTACCATTGCTTGCACTTCTATCCTAAGTCTACATTTTGGAAAAGTTATTGCTTAGATCTTGTCTTGGAGGAAAAAGCATGTCTTGTGGAATATTGGATGAAATAGGAGGATTCCTTTTAGCCTAGGCTTGATTCAGCCATTGAGATTCTTACAACCACAAAAAGTTTTTGTAAATCACCATTGGCCAATGAAGAGATTGAGGCTCGACAAGTATTATTCATGGTAATTATTTTATAACCCTAGCTCTTTCTTTTTGATAGATAAAATGTGCATAATCTCTTGGTTAATGAATGTATGTCTCTTTGTTTGAATTTTCTCTACACTTAAACTTAGTGTGACCATAGGATTGTTCAAAATTATCATTTATACACCTTAAGTATCCTAGGCCCCCATTTTCCTACCATAGCTCCTTGCCCATTTTAAATATTTTTCTAACTCATCCCCTTAATTACATTTCTTGATTGTGATATTTGATTACTTTATAATTATAGACCTAGTTATGGATGTTGCATTGTTTTGATTGCCTAGAGCCTTTGTAACCTTTTCTCTTGACATTGTGTTTTAAGTGATCCTCTTTCCAAGTTTAGTGAATCCATTATTCATATCCTAATTTCATTAAGTATCAGTGAGATATATTTGATTTACCTTTTTTGAGTGCAGATCTTTAGATAAGATAGTTGGAGGTCAATCTTAGCTTATTACATACACTTTATATGTACTACATTAATTAATACTACAAGTGAGAGGAATACTTTCCACTTTGGATTTTGCATATAATAATTTGCATTATTCAACTCTTGGCATGGCCCAATTCCAAGCACTCAACATTAGGAAATGTCATAATCCTATCAGTTAGTAAAATTTAGGAGATAGGGTTGTAGTCAATCCTAAAATGCTTAAGGATACGTAAGAACAAGTGAAGTTGATTAGGAAGAAGTTGTTATAGGCTACCGATAAGTAGAATATTTTTTAGATATAAAGATAATCCAAAGACTCTTTGTAGTTGGACATAAGTTTTTTTTTAGGGTAAAACCACATGAGAGTTCTATTAAGTTTGGAAAGTCATCCAAACTTGATTTACAAAATGTAAGACCCTTCAATGTCCTAGAATTTTTTAATCTAATCACATAAAAACTTGTTCTACCTCTAGTTCTTACTCAACTACATAATGTATTTTTTAATCTTTACTTAAGTTTTATTTCACTAATGTATCTCATTTTGTTGATTAAAAATATTTGAAGGTATAGGATCTAAACATGGTTCTGGTAGAGCCTCTTTGGGTTATTGATACTCACAAACTCACTTTGTGAAATAGGGAAGTCTCATAGTGTACGGTCCAGTGGGACCAATATTCTAAGAAGAGTGCTACATGGGAAGATTTAGATGAATTATATAAGTATTTTTATCATGTTTTTTATTAGGTTTTATTGATTTATGTTGTAGTAATTGGTACATTTTCCACCTAAATTTTATTTCATGAATTTATGGATTATTATCATTGGGATTGAAGTGTTTATTATTGTTTATATAATATCATGATAATTTGATATCTTGGTTTGGTCAATTATTCATGTGTTGCAATGAGTTTGTTTTAAAATAAATACTCTTGAATCAAAGGGAGAGCATCAATAGAGAGAATAAAATAAATGCAAAATACCAATACAAGATAGAGAAAACATGTATGCTTGCTTAATAACCTAAATAAAGAAACTGTATATGCTTGTTAAACAACATAGGATAGTGAAATTTATTACTTGGCTTAGTTATACCCCCTAAGAAAGGGTAAAGTTTCTTGTATTATTTTATGAACCTTTGTATTACGTTATGACCCTTTTGGTGTTTTCATAACATGTGACAATATTCCTTCTACATTTAGTTTGTATGCTTTATTATAATAATTAAGATGTAATCTTAAACTCGTACACTTCACCCAAACCATGGGTCTCTATAGCATAATGACCTCTTTTTATCGTACTATGCTATCATTTTACTTTTAGTACTTTAACAAGTAGTTTTTCCTAGTGAATGTGAGGTTATTTTCCCTTATCACCATTGAAGGGAGATTACATAGGGTGTTATTTTATAAGCTTAAAATCTTTGATATATGCATGTTAGGAAGTGTTTTATCTCCGTCTAAGCATTAAAATTTGTAAAAGGTAAGGAAGAATCAATTGGGGGGTGTTCATTTTGATTACTACTTCTGAACAATAACACCATGTTTTTTAATGCTTATATAGTTCTCATTGAATATGGAAGGATGGGCTCCCTTGAATAAAAAAACCACAAGATGTCGTTTACAATAAATGTAAATTCGAGATATATAAAGAGAGAGAAGTAGAATCGAGAGGGAATAGATGTGGAGAATGATTATTGGATATAATTTTTTTATCATTGGCGAGAGATGGGATGCCATGTGGAGTTTTAGACAGTAAAAATGAAAATGGAAATGATTTTTTTAAGGGTCCATGATGTCAAGCATCTTGGTTATGGCATATAAGTTAGTTCCAAGCGTATAGACCACTTTGTACTCTTAATATATAAAAGGCACCTAACTATACTTCAAATATGAGGTATACTTCTACATTTAGTTTGTACGCTTTATTATGACATTTTAGATGTAATCTTAAACTCATACACTTCACCCAAACCATGGGTCTCTATAGCATAATGACCCCTTTTTATTGTACTATGCTATCATTTTACTTTTAATACTTTTAACAAGAGTTTTTCCTAGTGAATGTGAGGTTATTTTCCCTTATCACCATTGAAGGGAGATTACATAGGGTGTTATTTTATAAGCTTAAAATCTTTGATATATGCATGTTAGGAAGTGGTTTATCTCCCTCTGAGCATTAAAATTTGTAAAAGGTAAGGAAGAATCAATTGGGGGGTGTTCATTTTGATCATTACTTTTGAACAATAACACAATGTTTTTTAATGCTTATATAGTTCTCATTGGATATGAAAGGATGGGCTCCTTTGAATTAAAAAACCACAAGATGTTGTTTATAATAAATGTAAATTCAAGATATAAAGAGAGAGAGAAGTAGACTCGAGAGGGAATTGATGTCGAGAATGATTATTGGATATAATTTTTTTTATCATTGGTAAGAGATGGGATGTTAAGTGGAGTTTTGGACAGTAAAAATGAAAATGAAAATGATTTTTTTTTAAGGTCCACGATGTCGAACATTTTGGTTATGGCATACAAGATAGTTCAAACCGTATAAACCACATTGTACTCTTAATATACAAGAGACATCTGACTATACTTCAAATATAAGGTATAATACCTTATCCCTCAAGATTTAAATTCGTGACCTCCTTTTGATGAACACAAAGGCTACTCAAAATTTTAAAGGAAGCGAAGTATAAAAATTGTGTGTTATATATACTTCTATCGTTTTGTTTTGGCATGAATAAAATTTCATCCTCCTTACCTGCCTAGGTCATGACTACTCCATTTCAATGTTAGAAGCTTTCTTCGACCTGTACAAACTTCTTTGGACTTTACTATATTAACAAAGGTCCTCTTAGACCCATATCGCGCATCGTAGGCTATGTATATAAGCTCCCGAATGAAACTGAGTTGTTAATCACCCCCTGGTCTGACAAGTCTATCAGTTATGTCGTCTTGTGTGTAAAAGTCTTTTTGTCATTTCTTGTGTTAATAAAGGTGTCCAATAGCGACGTATGATAAGTCTGACCTTTACCAGGTTCAGTTATGTCAAAATGGTAGATGCTATTGCTAGCTTTAAATTTTAGGTTGCTTTGGTTGTAGTAACAGAGTTATATTTATTATGTCCAGGTGTCTTTCATGGGCAGACCACTGTCACTTTTTCTTCTGAACACATATTAATGTGTAGACAAATATTAGTCTAAACCTATTACTAAACTCAAATAGTGAGTATACAACATATGAGAAACATATATTCAATTAGTATATGACTTGTTATCATGATTCGTAGTGGAAGATTATCAGTGAATGGCGAAGCAGATAAGATTCGAATATCTAAGTCTAGTAGGAGGCAGATAAAATCTTCTTAGAATCTCTATTCTTCCGGAGTATAGAGGCAGATAAAATCTTCTTTTAATCTTTGTTCTTCCAGAGCATTGAGTGTACGTTTAGAAGAGTAATTCAAATTTTAAATATCCCATTTAAATAAATCCCCGAAACTATATCCCAAATTTTATATGCATTTTGTATCCATTCACATTCTATAGCACTGCACTCTCCATTTTGTATATATGTTTCCCATATCATGTCAAACTGTAACATGCATCTAGTACTTTTTTTTTCATGTAAACAATCTAGCTTGCTTCTGCGCCTTTTTTCATTTCAAATCCTTAAAACATTTGTTTTTTTATTTTTTTTAAATCCTTAACCTTTTTAATACTACGTCACTGTTGCTCATAAATATTTTTCTAGCTTGCCCGAGTAATTGAAATTTCATTTCATGACATAAGATGGTAAATATATTGTTCAAAACAAGGTCAATTTTGTTACATGTATTATTCAATGGAAATTGAACTCATAATCTCTTTCTATCAATTTTTGCTGCTTATTATTAAATTAGAATTTTTGGGTTTTTTAAATATTTATTAATCTTAAATTTATATTATTGTATTGTATTACTATATTGTTAATTATTTGTCCATGTTAAATATTATTAACATATTTTTTATTTTTTTAATAATATATTTTTCTTTGATTTTAATTTGTGTGTCAATATGATTTTAACTTAAAATCAAGAAGTATATATATATATATATATTAGTGCATATATGTACTTGTCACTTCCTATCTAAATGTGTTGTTTATGGCCATGATTCCAAAAAATGTGTAATGTAGACATTTTTTACTAATATAGTTGCCAAGTCTAGGGCTCAAAAAACTTCACTCAATTTTTTGAAACTTGAAGTTGATCGCTAGGAAATTGTACTTCTTCTTTAAACTTTAATAAGGCAGAAAAACATCCAAATGACAATAAAATACAATGATAAATTAACAAACTAGTATGATGCAATATTTTTCTATCAAGAATTTCAATGTTTTAATGAAATCTCTCCAAATGCATTCTTAATTTCATAAACATATTTATAAATGTTAAATAGATTGTTATGACAATAAATGATATATGCTATTTTAAATTTTTTAAAGATGTATCTTAGATCACTTTTATATATATATATATATATATATATATATATATATATATATATATATATATATATATATATATATATATATATAAGTGCATATATATATACTATTTTATATATATGCACTTTTATATATATATATATATATGCGCATATATATATATATATATATATATATATATATATATATATATATATATATATGCACTAATATATATATATATATATATCAAGAAAATGGTGTTATAATTTTCTTGAATTAATAAAATTATATATGCAATAGTAGAAGCTATTTGACAAACATGACAGATTCATCAAATAGTAGCAGACCAAATTCAGATCATCCAAAGAGTTTGATCCAATAAATTTGGGTACCAAGGAAGATCCCAAGATGGTGAACATTGGGAAGTGCTTCAATCGAGAAGAAAAGTCCAAGTTCACTACTCTGCTCAGCCAATACATGGATGTCCTAAGGTATCAATGCATAAAAGTATAAGATATGGTAATAGTACATAGAAGAGTTTTGGAATATGAAATTGATTTGTGATTTGTAATTTTATACACACATTTCATATAATATTCACCTTAGATATGTCTCATGTTGAAACTATGTGTAATAATGGTACTAATGTATATAATTATTCAACCTATGAATCTAAAACATATAACTTTTTGCTGAGGTGGCTTCAATATTTAATTATTTATGTTGATTTCCATCTACCACTATAAATGCCTTCAAAGTTCTTTAATGTTTCTCCATCATCATTATATCCACCATCATTTATGATTTATTATATTATACCTATGAAATTAATGGGACTTGATTCTATTAATCACTAGCAATCTTTTATTACTACACCCACAACTCTCCTAGGCCTTGGATCCATGCAATTGTTGTTGTTGTTGTTGTTGTTGTTGTTTATATTATTTTTAATGGATTTTATGAATTAATATAATAATATAAAGTGCACATTGGAGTTGGATTTGTCACAATTATCATTGAAACACAATAATCATAAACACTTAGTTCACTAAACCCGTTATCAAAATGAAATTAAAGAAGTGAAAGATTTATCATTAAAATTAGAAGTAACAAGAACACATTCAAGTATAGCTGGAGTGGAAAGGAAGTGTTTTATATGGCTCATACTATGATAATAATATGTTGGTAGTGGGATCTAAGTAAAAATATTATGAGTTACAATCATTTTTAATTAAAATGAAATGCAAAGGATTTTCATTGTCCCCAGCCTGTGCACTTCCAAACCAAGTAATGGGTAACTTAAAATATAGGAAACGTTTCATTTTATGAAATTTTTATTTTTTAATTAGATAATGGACTAAATGGTACATATAAAAAAAATACCTCCACATGGATAAATTTAAGTCATACATTTGAGCACAGTGGTGCCTAAGTAATACGTAGTGGCACTAGACATGTAAGGTTCATAGAGGATTAATGGTGAATGACATGAGTAGAGAGATGTATTTAGGCTGGGAAAGGAAGGCACCTAGTTTATGTTTTTATAAGACTACACAACATTCATTCTGGAACCCGTACAAACCATTCTCTTCCCCAAAAATTGAGCCACATGTCCAAGACATGGTTATTTACCACTTGTCCACCAAAATAAGGGGCTATGTCATAACCAAGGAAACCACATGTGAGGATAAATATGTCGTAACCATTATGATCTCCAAAAATTACAATTATCACATATATCTCGCATATCTCATCTCTTCTCATCATAAAAAAAAGGTTTATATGTAGAGGGGAAAGAATCAAAATATGTCTTCCCATTGTCAAAAAATGTCTTCTATGTGAGGGGAAGGAGGTTTTCCCAAATTTAGAGATGGTTTTTGTGATTATTATGAAATTTTTTTACTTTTTTGATTATTATAAATACACATACATACATGTACTCATGGGAAATTATAAAAAATGCATATATGATCTTGATTGGAAATTGAACTTTAGCCTAAAATATATAAAGGCTCAAATGTGAGAACAATAAGTCATCATAGAATAGATAAATGGATTTCAATTAAATTGCACTGTAAAAATCTATACACATATAACTAAGACTAAAATAGATGCAAAAAACACTAAATTAGACATAAATAATTTTTTTAAACCACATTAATAAAGACAAATTTGAGATTTTAGAAATGTATCTTAAATATTTGGAGATATATAAACCAACATCAAACTTTGAAAATGGAAATGAATATTCTATAGTAAGAGAACAAGAAGCTAAAATAATATGGTGAATGGAAGACTTTGTCCAAACCATCAATTGGACATTTTTTGGGTGCCAAAATCGTTGACTGGAAATTTCTAAAAAGTGTTAAGTATAATAAAATGTTTTTGATGAATGTATTTGTTAGATGTGGAGCTCCAAAAATATCACCTGATTTCTAAGACTTCACTTCAATCATTGAGAAAATGCACATCTTCTCCTTCCCTTAATTGTGTTTTTATACCTAAAAATATTATGAAGAAAAAAAGTGTTTCACGCCCTGAGGTACTCTTATCTTTAGTCTTATCAAGGCCTAAATAATTAATAATATCCAAAATAACACTCAGATAATTGTAATTAAATTTAGTGATGCAAACTAGCTAACATGAACTTTAATTCTATAATTAATGCTATAATAATTGCTTGATCTCTCTAAATGTTTTGTCAATGCTCAATAAAATATGGTAGATTTCTTTATAAAATTTATATTCTATATGAGTGTGAGACCCTTTATAACACTAGGGGATATGTTGACAAGTTTTTATTATCTATTATATCCCAATTTGAAATAGAAAATTTGCCCAAAGAATATTTGTTTTCTTTAGTTAAGGATCCTCCAAAAGAAGAGAGAGAGAGAAGCTATAATTATCTTTAGTTACATTAGGTAGCCAAAACAATTTAGTAGAAGATATAAATTCCATTGATATATGTGGCATGTCATTAAACTTTGCACATGTAGTTACTCAGGGTTCTTAGAGTCCATCACTTGAAATATCCTATCATTTCCCTTCACCATCACACCCAACTTACCTTGAAATATTTCATCACTTTCATGTTCTGTATGGACTTTCCCTTCCCCACCACAAACCCATTTCTCAAACTCAATATGAAATATAATATATCCTCCCCACACAGTGTATTACCACATCATATGAAGGAACACACCACATCATTTTCCACCATCAACTCTCCTAGAAATATCATATTATTATTGCTTAGCGCTTAGTACACAAAATAATATATGGGGTCATAAGTCATGGGTTTCAATCAAGATAAGACTATGAATTTAGACTCTTTCACTTTACAAGACCCCTCTTTACCAAAACATAAATTTGCATCCCTTCTAGCATAACTTTCACCTTTGGGGAAACTATTAGTATTAACCTATGTTATGGCAATAATAGTTCACGTTTTGTAAAGATTTAGATGTGTGTGTCTCTGTGTGTGTGTGTGTGTGGGTGTGTGTGTGTGTGTTTTATTTCCAAATATGAATTTACACACACACAATCCAACAGTAACCATGATAAGTTAATAAGATTTCAATAAAATTTAATTTCAAATATTTAATTGAAAGAATAAAAGTAGATAAAACATACAAAATAAGAGCTAGGAAATTGAGATCTTATATTTTCCTTTCATGAAATTTTTTCCTTTCATGAACAATAATATCAATATCTTATTTTATCTTATTAAAACATCTTGAGGTGTATCTACCTATATTGATATTTTTTTATAATCCATAATGAATGCATTTAAAACTTATCTCAATATGGGACTGTGCATAGATGCCTTATGAACATGCACATTATAATGTTTTAATCTGAGTACTTGTATGGGATTGGATCATGTTAATATTATGGAAAGGAGGTTAAAATAAATATCTAAAACGTAGGTTAAACTTATATGACAAGTGGCCTTAGGCTTTGAAGAAGATTTATCTTGGGTTTTTGTTGTCATAAAGAGTTTTAGATTTTGATAATATAAGTTGTATAAATCTCTATGCTTTATCAATGTGTGTGGAATAAGTTTTAACCAATGAACTTGAATTTGGATCCTTCTGATTATCAAAGACCATGAAAATAACTTTGGATATCTTGTGAACATATTACCTTTAGATAGAATGTATAGATAACATGAATCCATCCTTACTTTTATTCAATCAACATCCATTTTAATCAAACGGTATCCTTGACAAATATTCACATGCAAAACCCTCTTTTCAATCCATGCATATATATATGGTAAATGAAATTATGTGTACACCTTTAACTTTAGATGGATTTGTCTTATTGTATAATAATCTAAAAACAACTATTTATAATTAAATATGATCATGTTGATAACAAGCCATTATGAAGTAAAATTAGGGTTCCTTGTATATGATTCTTGGTTAGCCTTTTGATGTAATAACTATTATATTTTTCAAACTTTAATTTTATTTTAAAAATATTAAATTCTCCTATTTTCATGAAATCATAATTTGAAAATTCTAAATCCATGATTGACTTTATTAGCAATCATTGTTTAAGTGAGGGGTCATAAGCTTCATGTAAGCGGTATGGGACACTTGCACACTATGTTATCACTCACACACTTCTCAATGATTGTTATTACATTAAATCATGATTTATTTTAAGGGGTTAATTGTTATATGGGATGAAAAGGATTTCATGAGATGATTGGTTAGCTATGAGTAATTTGTAATTAATTTTTTAATGTGACAATTAAAAGGATATAAAACCAATTTAATTTTCCATATGATTTTTTAGGTAATGTTTAGGGTTTTATTAAATGATTTACCAATGTCTACCTAGTCTTTATATTTTTAGTACATGTCACAGTACATGAGTCAAAATATATTTGAGGTTTACCCTTTATCTTATATAGCCTTATGGCCATAATAATATACATATTTATTATATTAGAAATAGGTTAACACCTTATTTTTATTTCATAGTATTTGACATTGCATTTGTATATGTATTTAGTGTGCTATTGAATGACTCATAATACACATGGATTCTCTCTCTTGCATATTTTTTTGTATCAAACTTCCTTTTGAAGGGTAGGACCACTCTCAAGTTTAAAAAATGTTTGTGGGGGAACCAATTGGATTTGTGGTTGGATGAAAATCACTTCTCTCTCTCTCTCTCTCTCTCTCTCTCTCTCTCTCTCTCTCTAACATAATCTTCTATGTGTTCTCAGTGCTCACACATTGATTATTTGTATTTGTATACTCCTATATTTTTATAGATTAATCTAATTCTTAATTTTAATCTATGATATTTAAATACCAATAATATTTTCCTAAATAATTAAATTGTGTAATTGGTCTTATCTTTTAAAAGAAGCAAAAGTTGTACTATTATACCTTTGTAATAAAATTAGAAGTTATAATGGATTATTACTTTGTTTTTTTTGTGAATCTCATGATGAAATGTTCTATATTCCCTATGCTAATTTATTCTAATAAAAATGATAAAATATATGATTAGTTTTACTTAGATGCATTGATTATAAGAAATGGAAAAAAATAATTGAATTACTTATACATTCCTTATGCAATTAGTGAAAGCTAAATATGAAGTTTGATTTTGAATGATATCGGTTTAAAGAGTTTGCTTAACAATTGTTTAATTTTATTTAAGATAAAATTTTACTTTATTCTTAGTTTTTTTTCATTTTTATTAGTTTCTTTTTGGTTAAGGACTAGGTATTAATGTCTAATCAATTTCCATTCCTTGGTTGGGGTGACTTGGAAACTACATGATAGACAAAAAAACAAGTGCATTTGTTTGGTATCTAACTGAGGGTTCTTACATCTATTTAAAATACCATTAAATGGGGTATTATTATGACTAACACAAGATAAATTACACCTATTTTCTTAAGAGTAGAACCTAGAAACCAAGACACTTAGACACTCCTAAATTTCACCTAAGAAAAGAGTGTGATCTTTGAATCTAACCTTGATGTGCCAAATAAGGAGGTGAAAAATAAGGGGAAGAGAGATGAACATGAATACAACTAAGTGATACAATAAAAAATAAATGAGATGATACAATGATAGATAAATTTGAAATTTTAACCATAATAAAGGGTAGAATATTGATGAGAGAGATGTACATTGTAGATAGACTATAATAGTTGTGTCATATAGAATATAATTGGGTTTAAGAGACAAAAACCCTATTGACCATTATCTTATGTATTTAATAAAACATGTAGTCATGTTTGGGAGTGGGAGATAAAGAGGATACATAATAAATGATGCAAGTGCTTGTGAGGAAGTCGTGGTTATACTCAAAAAAATCTTACTATGAAAATCAAAAATTGAAAGCCAAGTGACATAAATATGTAGGACATGGCCATGAGGCGTGTAGATAAAATGGAATGTGGAGGTTAAATAAATTAGATAACAAAATGTGAGCATAAAGAGGAAATATATTAAGAGAGATAGATCCAAGAAGAATAAACATGAGATAAAGGAAAAGATCCAAGAGCCAAAAAAAAGTGAGAAGTAATATGAAGTTGAAATAAATTAGGGAATTATCCATTAGGCACAAGAAAGTGAGAAGGAGATCATAGGTGTAATCATATGGGGTGGGTGTTTGTGATTAATACTTGATTTTATTCCCTAAGTTATAATAATTAAACTCACAAAATGAAATCCAATATGCATAAACATGTAGAATAAAGCATGAGGTGTGTAGATTAGAGGGATGCTAGATGCATAATAAAGTAGATAATAAGAGGTAAATATCAAGAGGTGTGAAACTAAGAGATATATAATCATGAGGTGTAAAGATGAGAGCAAAGGAGATAGTCAAAATTAAAAATAAAGGGATAAGGATCTTAGAGGAAACATAAAGTAGTTAAAAATTCCTGGGGTAAATGAAAGTGAGAAGGATCTTAGAGGAATAGTAATAGGGAGTGGGCAATTGCGTATAAGGTCTAGTTGTATTCATCAAGGTCTTACAATGCAACTCAAAAAATAAAAATAAAGGGGCATAAAAATAAGGAAGTGGAGGCAAGAGGTGTAAAGATGGGAAAATAAGGAGCTGATAGGAGATTCAAAGTAGGTAAGGTATATAGGATCCAAGAGGCGTAATCATGTAAGAAATATCCTAGATCACAATAAAGTGATATAATTCTAAGTTGCAACATAGGATATTTAGAAGAGACCTATAAATAGTGATAACATCAAATATTAATTATACTAAATGTCTAACCAAATGCAAGAAAAATGACAAAAACATATAAAAATAATATAAATTATGAAGAACATACCTCAAGCATAATACTTTTTCAAAATTTGAATGTCATTTGGTTTTGAATATGTGACCTTCACTAATTTGTAATTGATATGTATTTGGTATGTAAGTATTATTTGATGATATAATAAACCTACATTTTTGGGCCTAGTTACCCTTTTTATTGATGGTGTAATCCAATTTTAGCACTAATTCTCTAACATTGGATTTGTTGAGTTTAAATTTCATGTTGTGTTTCTTGGAGATATGATATTTGTATTGATGATTGTGTTTGAGAGCACTCACATGTGTCTCATCATTTATATCTATGGCATGAAGGTAAGATTAATGGATCTATTCATTGGGAATAATGCCATGAAGTGAAATTTACAATGAAGGTAACTCCACTATTATTAGTAAGAAAAATTCATAGCCATAAATTGGAGAGAATGGAGTTTGTCTAGTGGAAATACAAATGATATTATGATAGTCACAATGAGAAGGATAATTATTGAGATGTCAATCAGTGTGATCATCTATAATTTTATTTTATAAGATGTTAAATATTTTATTGGTTGTTTCTACTTGGCCATTTAATTTAAGGTGATAAGGATTTAAAAATTGTATAATATTGAGTTTGGATTAAAGTTTCTTCATGTCACTATGATTAAAATCCCCATCATTGTTAGATATGGTGGTGTGCGGAATTATAAATCGGAAAATCATTTGATTTAAAAATTAATTTGGTGGTGGTAAATCTAGTGACATAATAAATTTACTATAGATACTCAAATTTGATCATGTACTTGATAATGTCAATGTTAGCCCACATTTACCTTAATTGATCTGAACACTTAAATTGGTCTTGTTTCACCACATCACTCTATCATAAGTAATTATACGAATCCATACCATCTAAGTTTTTGTTTTACATATACATAAATATTCTTAAATAATAAAATCCTTTCTAAGTATCTATATGAATATTTCAAAATTTTAAAATAAAACATTAGCCCTCCCAGGTCAGATTCAACCCACACAAGTCAGAATCACTAGTCGATCTTGACCTTTATAGGTTGGTATTGCCTTTTACCCAAAAAAGACTCTTTTTGAAATTTAAACCCTTATTTATAGGTTGGTCCTTATTTTTAGTATAGGTATGATGAGGTTTCAACCATTTGGATTGCTATAAATGCACATCTACACCGCTTATTCTACAATTAGGCAAGTAGGCAATTTCACCACTAAGGCACACTTATTATATTGCATAGTGAGCAAGGATTCCATATTATTTCCAAATTTTATTATAATCACTTGAAACATCCCTTATCTAGGTCACAATCCTATTCTATCCAATTCAAACAAAACATTAACAAGTATTCAATCCATCTTTAAATGCATACATGTAGCAAAGAAGCATTATCTCACTAAGCACTCTACGTGGGATAATTAAGTGGGATTGAACCCCTCTTTAGAGTGTTATGGATATTTAGGTAGTTTTTAATCATCATTAGGGTTATTGGGGTTAGCTCAAACTATTACACTCCCCTTTTTATTTTTGTAGGTTCTCAACTTTCGCAAGCCCTAATGGGGTTTCAACCTTGAAGGGGTCATTTTAAAATCATCCACACACAGTTGAAGGTCTAAATTACACATATAATCATAGTTCAAGTAGGCTTATTTGAATGTACCATAAGTTTTATTTTTTCCTAATAGGTCAAGACTAACCCATAAGGTCAAAATTGATAGTTGATCCTAACTATTTCTAGTCAATTCTAACCCAGAATAATGTTAGTTGTTGTTTCAATTGTATATGAATAATTAGGTCTAATTTTGTCATTTATAAAATATTTCAATCACACATAGTCAACCTAACATAAAGTAATCATCTACATCTTATTGTATTCTTCATAATTTACATAGTTAGCTTATTTCATTCATTTGAGCTTTGTCTATTTTGGTACTTTACTTTCATTATACTATCTACAAGTCATTTACATCATTTTCTACCCTATCTTAATTAGAGTTAATATATAAATTAATTTAAATTAATTATAAAACATATTGGTGAACACATACATTATAATCGAGTATTGTTTAAATTTTTTATCTTAGGGTTTATAAAAAATTCCTAAACATTTGATAATAAATGAATTGTACTTCAACCTTGGATTTAATATTTGAAACTAAAGGAACTTTATTTTAACTGTGAATTCAATATCTGACATTGAAATTAGTTTATTTTGACATCTGACTTGAAAGCACTTTATTTAAACCTTAGATTTTAGGGGAATTTACTAATTTGCATACACAAAATTATCTTTTGCTAGGACACAAATTTTAGCTTTTTGATGCTTGATTCTCAATTTACAAAGAATAAATGGTTAAAATGGATGAATACAATATTTATTTTTTGCTTAAAAATTTTCTAGTTTTCATTAAATTTTATCTTTCTTAATAAGGAACATCATTAATAATCATGTAATAAAATGAGTCATGTTTTATAAGGACAGAACAACCAATGAAGAATTTCAAGCCTCATACACATCCTATTGTTGCAACATCTAATCAAATATTTTAATAGTTATTACACACCATTTTGATGGGCTTATTATGACCATAGTGAATGGCAAGGCCTATGAATATGACTCTGATAAATAAAATAGATGTGATATTATTAATGCGAAGGAATATAATAAATGTTTTAAGGCCCACCTAGATGAAATTGACTCTTTGTTATTTATAGCTTGATAAGAAAAAAATAAACATGATCACACCAACACATTTAAAGAATATAATGAATGATCAACTTTTTATAAACCCTACCACAAGTGTTGTTAGCTCTACTATTGACAATAACATTACATCTACACCTTTAGGTTTGGGGGAAAGACAAGGATTCAAACATATATCTATGCCCATGCCTAACCAAATGACTCATATGGATTCTTTTATATCTATGCATAATACATCACCTCCCTTACCTACTACACAATCCCTAGTGCAAACTATTTTAATTTTTCATGTTAAGGTGTTGTAGTTTGAGCAAGGTATACCAAAATATAACCAATAAATGGATTAATAATCCTTATTTAATAATCTATTATCACTTGATTTTGAATCATATCCCTTACCTAAAAGATTTTTAGCTCTTAAACTTCCACTATATGAAATTAAAGGAGATCTATAACAACACTTTCATTTTTTTCATGCGGCATGTCTAGACTATGTGTTATCCCTGAAAAATGTCACTCATTTTTGGGACAACCTAGGGACTATTTTGGCCCTACACAGCCAAAAATAATCTCTTCCCTTCTTGAAATTTGTTCTGAGATTTTAAATTCCTCATTTTCCAAGCTTTTTCAAAAAAGGGATTAGCAGGTTCAACAGGTTCAAAGGCTTCTACAGGCGAGCCCAATTAAAAGAACCATTTTTTGACACTTAGTCATTATCAGGATTGGTTCAGTACCTCGGTTCAATCAAGAATGTCCATCATCAAGAGCTAAGTGCATTTTTTAGAGGTTCAAGTTTCAACCGTTTCAAAGGTTCCATGGCTTCGAGCACTTAACGAGTTTCAAAGGCTTGAACCATTGAACCATTTTGGTTCATCAGTTCAACAAGTTCAACGTCTAAATAGTTCAATGCGCTTGGTTCAAAGATATCAAAATGGCTCAGCCAAATCAAAGGAATGAATCGATCGAACCGTTCAACCTTGAACCACTTCATAGGTTTAACGAGTTCACGGGTTTACGGGTTCAAAGGCTGCCTCAGTTAAGGAAAGAAGCACGCACAAAAGAAAGAGTCAGGTAGATGCTGCCAAGTGTCGTCAGTTGAGCCCCATTATACTTTGTTTTTGAGAAGTGGTGGATACTGCCACGTGTCCCATTGTGACTTAGTGGAATGTGACAAGTGTCAGCGCTCACTTCTCAAAGTTCCTTATAAGTTGTAGGGTTCCTTTTGATAAAGATTCTTCCAAAATTCTATAGAGGGTGACAAGTGGCAACCGCAGAAGGCTTCGAGTTGTTTTCCTAAGAGCAGTGGACCGTGCCACGTGTCCCTTGCAGAGATTGATGGAGGCTGACAAGTGTCATTGTCCACGAGAACCCAAGTGAACCCAAAATGTTTCTACAATGTCACAAAAGCTTGAGAGCAAGAAGTGCCAAGTGTCATCAGTGGAAGGTTATAATGAGTTTCAATGGAAGACGCCACATGTCACTTATTCAAAGCAGTAGAATGTGCCATGTGTTAAAATGGGGGCACACTCAATAAAGAGATACGGAATCAAGAGGGGACTTCCTTCAGAAAATTTGTCCAAAGGAATTTCTTCGAACATTTTGTCTAAAGGAAATAAAATGACAATAGTCCCTCAAAGAAATTAAAGCCTGAAGGCCACCTAGAGGATCTCGAAGGGTGGGTACCCTTGCGGGGGGACACTCGACACACATAAAATGGACACTTTTCAAGACCCCAAAGGGCAAGTCCCCTTTGGGAAGGATCAAGCCTCAAAGTGCAGTGGAAGCTACCAAGTGTCACATGCCAAGACACAATTTCAAATGAAGCTTCAAAGCATGGAACTCACCACGTGTCCCATCCCAGTGTAGCAAAAGCTACCACGTGTCTGCATCTGCACCTCTAGCTTCTAAAAAGTTTCAAAGGTTATTTCAAAGATGTGGATGCTACCACGTGTCCTCACCCACGTCACAGCAGAATGACAGGCCCGCAAATGTCAAATTTGGGGTGATTGGCTAGCCGATAACTTTTAAAAGATAAAACACCCACGAGTAGCAAATTTGCTACGAGGAAGTGTCTGTTGAGCTTTGCAAATTTAAAAAAATGGACTCGAATGCATTCAAAGACCTAAAGGCTAAGACCAAGAGAAGGAAGAGACAAAGAGGGAAAGTCAGCAGGAGTTAATTTTAGTAGGTGAAGTAGTTCACCAGGTGGATATTTGGGGCCTGTAAACATTGAAAGTGCCACCTATTTGTCCCCTTTGAGATAAAGGCAGAGTAGATAGTTGTGTGGCTAGCAGGTGATGGAATGAGTGATTTAGGCTTGGGAGGAGGCACTAGAGATGAATCAATTTGCCACAGTTAAGGCAGTCACCCTGCTCCAGCATGGCCCTTCCTGACAAAACCAAGAATGCATCTAAGGCATTGATTGCGTAGCATGGGTCACTCCATGGGACAAAGTGCCAAGCCTCTATTTGCCTCTATATATTGTAATTTCCCATTTGTTACAAAGGAGATCTTCCCCTTACCAAAAGTGAAACTCTACCCAAATTGAAAGGCATTATTAAGACTTTGAGCTCAGATTGTTGTTCATATTTCTTTGATTGAATGAGAAAGCAAGTTACTTGCAGACTTTATGTTGTTATAGCTTGTGCTACTTTAGGAAATTGTTCTTATGTCTATTTCCTAGAAGCATTCTTATTTATTTTATCTAACAAGAAAGGCTAGTGGAAGTGATAAGGAAGGTGTCCTGAAGCAAGCTACTTTCAGACTTTGCACTATCATAGTTATCTTTAATGTGTGTTTTTCTTTTTTATTTCTGTGTAAAAGACCTGGGATGACTTTGTGCCCTCATTATCTTTTGTATCTCACTCTAGGGCAGTCAAGGTGGAGACTTTGAGCTACATCTTAGATTGCTAGTTGTTCTAAACCATGTTACCACTTAGTTGTTACCAGAAAGAGTCTTTTTGTTTGCAAGAACAAGCACTTCTGAAAGAAGAGAAATGCCTTCTGTCATTTCACCAAGATTTTTACTATCCAAGAAGGGATCTGGCTCTTGGCTAAATGTTACTTTTGAAAGAAGAGAAGTACCTTCACCAATCACCCAAGATTTATCCTTTGTTTTTTAACATCATCTCTAAAAAAAGAGAGATGGATGGCTTATCCCACCCCTGTGTCTTACTTTCTGCTCATATATATAGTATATAGCCTCCGTATATTTAATAGGGAACCTTCCCTTGATGAGAGGAGAGATTTGTCCCCTGTTGATGTAGTAAAATTGCACACCTGGATGACCAATCTCTTTATGCTGTGGTGCTAGGAACTATTTTGCTCACCAGTTAGCTGGTCGACAAAATATTCACCCAATAGTTTTTGGCGACTCCACTAGGGATGAACGTGCAGTCTGAAGCCTCAAGTTTTAGATTGAAGCAGTCCCTACCCTTATCCATTATAGACTCTGGTGACTTTGTTCTGTGTCTTACCCATTATCTATTTATAGCCTTACCATCTTCCTTCACCTCCATTATTTTATCTAGTTTGATACACCAGAGCTGCTGGGAAAAAGTGCGCAGTTTGAAGCCTCAAGCCTCAAGCTAAAGTAGGGCCAGTTCTTTTCCATTTTGTTCTGCAATTTGGCCACTCCACCTAGATTTGTTATCCCTATTTTTCATAATTAAATCATGGCAGTTCAAGGCCCCTGGGGTAAGTCATTTGGCACACTCAACTTGAATCCACCTCTGCATGAACTTCCACACAGCCCAAGAAAGAATTCCCCAAATTCTTTGGAGATGGGAGAGTTCACCCTGATGAACACATTACAGCTTTCAGCATAGCCTGTGGTGTGATAGGGGTGGAATTTGAAGACGTGGCAGTCAAGATTTTTGTAGAGATCCTACAAGGTGCTGCTGTAGAGTGGTTCTACCATCTGTAGGCTTGATCAGTGATAGACTAGGACACTCTGAAAGACAAATTTGAAGTCAGGTTCAAGCCTATAGAAGATGCACATGCTTTGTTGGCCCAGCTCACATAGATAAAGAAGGAGCCCCATGAGACTATTAGGGACTTCATTGCCAAGTTTGACAAGCTGAGGCATAGAATTCCCATGGTCGCCTAGTCGACACCTCAAAACCTCAAATGCTTCTTTATCAACTCACAGCTACCTAAAGTTTCTTGCTGAGATAGGCTAGACACATAGACCTTGCTACTGCTCAAGACTTGGCTATTGAGCTAGAAGATGACCTTATTTGGTAGGAAAGATAAGAAGAGACCCAAATAGAGGTAAACCCTCTTCATCTTTTGAGTATCCACCCACAGCCACCACTGATCAAATGGTACAAAAGCTAGCAAATGAATTGCTAGCCTTGAAAAGGAAAATAGCACAAGGTATGTCTTCTGCTCCTCTATATAGAGATGTACCAAGGAGGACATTACCCAATTAGCCATATCAAGGCAATGCTGCCAAAAGTCAAGGGCAACCAAATCATCTTCCTCTCCCACAGAGGAACCTTGCCCTTGAAGCACCTCCAACCAACACAGCAGTTGGATATCTAGAAACTAAACATGCTTTCTCTTTCCAACCTGAGTTTGAGCAAAAAATGACATTGAACTCTTCATGGAGGATCAAGAAGAGTAAGCTGGCAAATCCCACATTGGTTTCCTGAACTACCAAGATGAACCCAAAAGTAAAGGTGAAGTAGATGAGGGATCATATGCTGTGTTCACTCAATCCAAAAATTAGTCAGCCCAGCAGGCTGACAAAGAAAAGATAGAAGAGCGACCCCAACCAGCAATTTCAATTGCTGAGCAGAGAACCCCTCTTCTTTTCCAATTGAAGGACCCAATGATTGCCAAAAGAATAAGTACATCAAACATTTCTACACCTTCTACTTCGAATTCGTAGACTAGTCCTCCCCCTCCCAAAAACCAAAAGGATGAACTCCCATCTCTCTTCCAAGTCCATTTCAGTCATTTGACATAATTGATCATGTCAAGAAATCCAAAATATAAATGACTGAGTTTGAATCCCTGCAAGCCAATCCTGAGAAATTAAACATTAGTGGAGAAATAAGTGTGGACCTATTTGAGGCAAAAATTGTAGTCACCCAAACGTCAGCCCCTGCAACTCAAATTTTATTTGAGCCTTCAAGCAGGGGTAATTACTCCTTAACCACAGAAGATGCTCATGTCTCAGCTGATGAAAGTCCCATAGTTGGAAATCTAAGATTTGATCCAAACAAGGCATCAGAATAATTGGTAGGGCACAATACAAATCAAGAAGGATCTTCCATCTCTAATGAAGAGAAACTTGATAGAAGATCAGCTTCTGATGATGCTTGGATCTTGGAATTTGATGGCAGCAATTCTTCCACTAATGCTGGAGCCCAGACTATGTTGATATCTCCTCAAGGAGATATTTTTCCTTCATGCAAGTTGTAGTTCAACAACACCAACAACATAGCTAGATGTGAATCTCTGTTGCTCAGATTGAAGACTATTCAAGATGAAGAGATCAAACTCCTTCACACCAAAGTAGATGCTGAGCTGATAGTTTGTCAGGAGTTTGATGCTGACAATCAAATCATTTGTTGGACTGGACCAGAAGAACAACAAGCTATGGTGGTGGACCATACTTCTGTACTCCAAAGTTAGCAAAAGGAACTCTTCACCAAGAGAGCAAGGAGTTATGGTTTTTAGTTTGAAGACCACATCCTACCATGGGGCAAGAAGAAGAAAGAGCCAAGAGGAAGATGCAAAAAATTGGTCTCCTGGTGGAGTGTTCCATTCACCCGTCACCATTTTTGGGGACAAAATGGTTTCCTGTTGGTTTATCAGGATGGCATCCCCTTTTCTTTGTCTCATGATGAGTAGCATCTGAAGTACTTCAATTCTTGAAGTATCAAATAAGTTCACCTATACATATGTATATTTGTATAGTTTCTATTTCTACTTGGTGTTGTTCATTTGTTTCTTTTGGAGCCTTTCTTTTTGAGTAGCATGACTTCGTAGCCCAATGGCACACTTCAAGGCATTGGAGATTCTAGTTTCTACTCCCCTCAACTGTTCCAAGTTTCCAACTAAAGGTAGTTCCCCAACTAGAGCCAGTTGTTGTCCCTAAAAAATGTCACTCATTTTTGGGACAACCTACAGATTATTTTGGCCCTGTATAGCCAAAAATAATCTCTTCCCTTCTTGAAATTTGTTTTGATCTTTCAAATTCCTCATTTTCCAATCTTTTTCAAAAAAAGGATTAGTAAGTTCAACAAGTTCAAAGGCTTCTACAGGCGAGCCCAATCAAAAGAACCAATTTTTGACACTTAGTCATTGTCAAGATTGGTTTAGCGCCTTGGTTTGATCAAGAATGTCCATCGGCAAGAGTTAAGCACATTTTTTAGAGGTTCAAGTTTTAATCTTTTCAAAGGTTCCATGGCTCTGAGCACTTAACGAGTTTCAAAGGCTTGAACCGTTGAACTGTTGAACCTTGAACCATTTTGGTTTATCGGTTCAATGGGTTTAACATCCAAACACCTCAATGCGCTTGGTTCAAAGATATCAAAATGACTCAGCCAAATCAAAGGAATGAATGGACTAAGCCATTGAACCTTGAACTGCTTCATAGGTTCAATGAGTTCATAGGTTCAAAGGTTGCCTCAGTTAAGGAAAGAAGTGCACGCAAAAGAAAGAGTTAGGCTAATGCTGCCAAGTGTTGTTAGTCGAGCCCCATTATACTTTGTTTTTGAGAAGTGGTAGATATTACCATGTGTCCCATTATGACTTAGCAAAATGCGACAAGTGTCAGCATTCACTTCTCAAAGTTTCTTATAAGCTATAGGGTTCCTTTTGATAAAGCTTCTTCTAGAATTATATGGAGGGTGACAAGTGGAAACCATGGAAGGCTACGAGTTGTTTTCCTAAGAGTAGCAGACCGTGTCACATGTCCATTGTAGAGATCAGTGGAGGCCGACAAGTGTCATTATTTGTGAGAACCCAAGTAAACCCCAAATGTTTATATGATGTCACAAAAGCCTGAGAGTGAGAAGTGCCAAGTGTCATTGATGAAAGGTTACAATTATTTTCAATGGAAGATGCCATGTGTCACTTGTTCGAAGCAGCAAAATGTGCCATGTGTCAAAATGGAGCACACTCAATACAGAGATACAAAATCAAGAGGGGACTTCCTTCGAACAATTTGTCTAAAGGAATTTATTCAGACATTTTGTCTAAAGGACAATAGTCCCTCGAAGAAATTAAATCCCGAAGGCCACCTGGAGGATCTTGAAGAGTGGGTACCCTTGTGGGGGAAAAATCGACACACATAAAATGGACCTTTTTCAAGACCCCAAAGGGCAAGTCCCCTTCAAGAAGGATCAAGCCTCAAAGTGTAGCAAAAGCTGCCAAGTGTCACATGTCGAGACATAGTTTCAAATGAAGCTTCAAAGTGCAGAACTCACCACGTGTCCCATCCCAATGTAGCAAAAGCTGCTAGGTGTCTGCATCCACACCTCTAGCTTTTAACAAGTTTCAAAGCTTATTCTAATAAGCTTATTTCAAAGCTGTAGATGCCACCACATGTCCTCACCCACATCATAGTAGAATGATAGGCTCACAAATGTCAAATTTGGGGTGATTGGCTAGTCGATAACTTTTAAAAGATAAAAGACCTGTGAGTAACAAATTTGCTATGAGGAATTGTCTATTGAGCTTTGAAAATTTAAAAATGTAGACCCAAATTCATTCAATACCTAAAGACCAGGACCAAGAGAAGGAAGAGACAAAGAGGGAAACTCAACAGGAGTTCATTTCACTAGGTGAAGTAGTTCACTGAGTAGATATTTGGGGCCTACAAACATTGAAAGTGCCACCTATTTGTCCCCTTTGAGATAAAGGCAGAGTAGATAGTTGCATGGCTAGCAGGTGATGGAATGAGTGATTCAGGCTCAAGAGGAGGCACTAGAGATAAATCAATATGCCAAAGTTAAGGCAGTCGCCCTGCTCCATCATGGCCCTTCCTGACAGAACTAAGAATGCATCCAAGGCATTGATTATGCAGCATGGGTCACTCCATGGGACAAAGTGCCAAGCCTCTATTTGCCTCTATATATTGTAATTTCCCATTTGTTACAAAGGAGATCTTCCGCTTACTAGAAGTGAAACTCTACCCAAATTGAAAGGCATTACTGAGACTTTGAGCTCAGATTATTGTTCATATTTCTTTGATTGAATGAGAAAGCAAGTTACTTACAAACTTTGTGTTGTTATAGCTTATGCTACTTTAGGAAATTGTTCTTATGTCTATTTTCTAGAAGCATTCTTATTTATTTGATCTAACAAGCAGGGCTAGTGGAAGTGATAAGGAAGGTGTCCTGAAGTAAGCTACTTTCAGACTTTGCATTGTTATAGTTGTCTTTAGTGTGTGTTTTTCTTTTTTGTTTCTATGTAAAATACCTTAGGGTGACTTTGTGCCCTCATTGTCTTTCGTATCTCACTCTAGAGTAGTCAAGGTGGAGACTTTGAGCTACATCTTAGATTGTTGGTTGTTCTAAACCCTGTTACCAATCACTTGTTACCAGAGTCTTGTTGTTTGCAAGAACAAGCACTTCTGAAAGAAGAGAAGTGCCTTCTATCATTTCACCAATATTTTTACTATCCAGGAAGGGATCTAGATCTTGGTTGAATGTTACTTTTGAAAGAAGAGAAGTACCTTCACCAATCACCCAAGATTTCTCCTCTATTTGTTAGCATCATCTCTGAAAAAAGAGAGATGGATGGCTTATCCCACCCTATGTCTTACTTTCTGCTTATATATATAGTATATAGCCTCCATATATTTAATAGGGAACCTCCCCTTGATGAGAGAAGATATTTGTCCCCTATTGATGTAGTAAAACTGCACACCTGGATGACCAATCTCCCTATGTTGTGGTGATAGGAACTATTTTCTCACCAGTTAGCTAGTCGACAAAATATTCACCCAACACTATGTTGTCAAGAAAAAATTGCTAACTAATTTGTTTCCTAGATTCCTAAAATATTATGCCTTTTTTTGGATTTATGATTTACCTATCCAATTATTCAAGGCATTCAACCAATTATAAAATCAACTTCTCAAGCATTTTGCTATCAATATTGAAAAAAATCTCTCCTATGTATAATTTGCTAAATGTAAGCAAGAAACTAATGAGTCTATTAGTGACTATGTAATTCCTTACATGACCATGATCACCAAAATTACTAACACCTTGGAAGATAATGAATTACAAGATATATTCAAACCAATTTTACTAACACCTTTGCATGATTTAATCATTTTTAAGAATTTCAAATCATTTGGGAAACTTTATCATACAATAAGAGAAAGAGAAGTTAAACTTATCACTTTGAACAAGTTCAAATATGCACCTCTATCTACTTCAAATTACACAACAAATTTTCAAAGCAAGCTATTTTACAAAATTAAGACAACCGATTCAAAGATCACATTCAATGTTATACCTCAACCTTCCAACAAGCTTGTTTTATCAAATCAACTAAGAATTCAATTCTCTAGATCACCACAACTAACTTATAAATTGATACAAAATTTACTTGAGTGAAATATCATTACTCTATTTCCACCACTAGAGGTTGACATGAGTATCCCATAATTTAAATCATTTATTATCAATGCATACTATGATTACCATAGGTGCAATGGACACTCTACCAATAAATGTTTCAAGATCAAAAACCACATTAAAAATCTTATTGATAACAATTTTATTGAGATAAGCACTTGTACAAATGAAACTTAGCCACAAAAGAATGGCAATGCTAAGTTGAATATTTTTAGTGAGCCATTCCCAAACCATGAGATAAATAAGGATAATTCAATAGTGTATCATACACATAATGTACAACCACTTCCTGAGACACATTATCATCCATTAGATGGAGTTATTAATAAATTTATTAAAACCTACCAATCACATCCTATGATTAGTTTCAATGATAGTGACATAGTAAATGGTGATTATGATTTCCATGCCTTATGTATACAAGCATACATTGATCAACAACCCATCCATAGTGTATTGGTCAATAATAAATCATGTGAGAATGCATGTAAAATGACATTACTCTATTCATTGGGTTACACATAACATGACATACAAGCAACATATAAAAATGAAAAAACATTCAATGGGAAACAACAAACTACTTTTGGACACATTATATTACCTCTTCAGGTGGGTCCTACTATATTAACCACTCATTTTTAGTTTTATCATAAATGGGGTCTCTGACATGATATTAAGACACCCTTGATTATAAAAGATCTATTGTGTACCTTTCATGGTACATAGATGCATAAAGTACATTCATTGCAACCAAGTGGTCATAGCTTTAGGTATTAGCACCACCTCAATGCATTGATACACCTATTCAAGAATAAATCACATTTACAATTATTTCACCTATGTAAAATATTTCATACAACCAATTCAAAAAAAAGTGCCAAAGTTTCAAAATCAACAAATGAAAAAAAAAGCATCATATTAGAATAAGGGATTGAGTTCATAAAAAACATTATCACATGCAACATATTCTAAATTAGTGATACACATAAATCAACATATTCCACAAATAACACAACATTTAGAACAACCTTCTATTATTACTCATCAGATTTCAAATCATCTTAGGTCTCGTAGAGCTACTCCTCCCACACAAGATTATGTGAGTGGTGATTTAGATAACTACATTGTGGCACCTTGACCCTTTCATACTTATTTAAATATCCTTATTGAGATTCTTGTCTTGAGGGGATCATTTGTTAGTAAATTTCAATTTTAAAAATTCTAAGAAATTAAAAACATCTAAATAATTTATTTTATTTTTTTTAATCTACTATACATAGCTTCATGATTTCTTCATCATGTTATTCTTACACTTTTTACACATGATCAATTTGATTAATTTTTTTCCTCTTGGGTCTTATTTTTCCCTTTCTCGATTTGAATGGTCTAAAAAGTGATTTTATATTGTCACCTTTTCCCATTTAACATGTTGTTTTCATAGTCTAAACATCGCTGACTATATTTTCCATCATAGTTAATATCACCTAGAAATAGCCAAGATCAATTGTCACTATTGTCCTAAACTTGTAGATACTAACCTATAGTTTTTACACTGTTAAAAAAAAATTGAGCATACCAAACCTTCATACATCCAAAAAAAAATTTACTATACTTAAAGATTTAGTCTAAAAAATAGTATCATTCATGTACAATTGATGAGATGAGGATGTACAATCACTCCTATGCATCCATATTATATCTCCCACTTGTCTTTAAGCTATGATTCACACAGTGGGGACATCTTTCTCATACATAGCCATACCATCATATTCAGTGCTTACTTTTTCCAAGACACATGTTGCGGATTGTTCATATTCCTTCTCTTTTTTCTACTTTTGAACCCATGCTTTGTCTCCTTACCTCTTTTTTCTTGCTTTCAAAATTCAATAGAATACAAAAGCATTCAAATATGAAAAACATTCAAAATATTATAAAAATCTAAAATTGAGATCTAATTATGATTAGACATCTATTTTACATTATTGCCATATGTTATTTATCTCATGATTAGTAGATAACATAATATTTTTTTATTACTCATGTATTTCACTAGTATTTATGAGTGTTATGTAGAACATACAAATTAATTCAATTGAATAAGTAAATTTGATGATTTGTACAAGTCATGGATTAACACTTGATCACTAAATATTTATCCAATAATACATTTACTTGTGACTTGATGAGTGAAATAGTTTCTTTCTCTGAGTGAACAGGTCTAATAGACCAAGAAAAGATTTTCCTTTTTAGATAGATATTGGGGTTGAATGGGACCCTAACCCTTTTATTATATAAAAAATTTATTACAAAAACATACTAGGATAACATGTCATGGCCAATGACAAACCATAATACCAAGTTGCCATAAGGCCAAACAACCAAGACTGGACAAAAAATCCAACTACCAACCAAACACCAACACTAAACAAAAACATTAAATCACCCTCTATATCATCCCAAAAATTGTAACCAACTCCTTCAGTGAGTGGGAAAGTAATATAAAATATTAGTCATCCCACCCTTTTTACCTTTTTTCTTTTTAACCTCCTGCCACATTCTTTTTTTAGAGCCCAGCATAATAATTTGCTTGTCTAAATTCTAAAATTCAGAGGTCAGGTTAACATGTATCTCTTTGACTGAGTTTGAATTTTTAGATTAATGCCCTCTCTTTACTCCCCCTACAGGGTTTTTTAGGGGAACATTCTTAAATTTTTTTGGTCCTCTCACCAAAGACACTTGTTCTTCAACAAATACAGCTTGTTCTCCTCTCTTATTACCTCCCATTTCTAAATTTTCTTGAATTTTTGTATCCTCAAAAATATCTTCATGCACTAACAATGGATATAAAATGCTCCATCTGCTTGAGTTTTTTTTTTTCACCCCCTTTTTCTTTGCTACTTGAGATTGACCCTGAGGGAAAGAGACATGAAGATGTCTTGGTAGTTTACAATTACAACATTTGAATGTGGTATTCTCATAGTCAAGAACTTGAGCATGAAGAACTTTACCATATTTTAGAATAACTTTGTCTAGAATACCTTTACTTAGATCAATCTCCACACATATTTAGGTATAAGTGTGCAAGCCTCTTTTAGATCTCTCTCTATCATTCTTTATGAATTTACCCAATACATTTCCTATTTCCTCGTAAACATGTTATAAATGCAAAGGTAGGTTTGGAAGTCAAAACCACATTAGAATCTTTGAAACTGAAAGTGTATTTGGATCAAACTCCAAAAACCAAGGGGTGGAAAAAAATCCTAAATTGCCCTAAAACCAAAGACCTTCCAATAAACTTTTATGATAATATTTCTGGTCTTAGAAATGCACAACAAAAAAACCTTTAGAGCAAAAGGAAATCTCACATTGTTTTGACCAGGTCTCAAAGACACATTGATATAATGCCATAATTGAGGACCATAAGCCATTAAATCTACAAATTAATACATCCTCAAGTAAATAATGATAATAATCAAACACTTTCCTATTTAAAATATCCATCGAAGGCACCTCATTTGTTATTTCTACAATGTAATCTTGCGGAGGAGGGAATTTTGTAGAATTTGATTTGGAGTCAACATTTCTCACTGCTTCCTTGAATGTTGTTGGTTTGGAGGAGTATGTTTGTTTTAGCTCTTCCACACCTCCCCACAATCTTGAAGCCATAAAAATGGTAGATTATTTACCTAAATTATAACTTGATAACAAAAAGAAGTCCTGAAGTGTTTTTTCTTGATGCACCAAACATTGAAATCCAGTTGGGACACCTAAAAAAAACTCTATATTAGGAAGTATTTATCAAAACTCTTCAGCGTAGATCTCTCCAATGGCACATTAACACATCCATTGCTGCTTCAGCATAAACAAGAGGAAACTAATTGACAAAATAATTATTATACTCAAATGATATGAATACAAAAGCATGAATATTATAATGAGAGCACTTGCTTATATAGGCAAGGCAAAACAATATGAAAGCTAAACTAGCTAATGTGAGACTAAACCCACATAAGACAAAACTAGCAAGCATGAGTAAGAGATACTCTAACACCCCCCAAGTGAATCTAGGGACTAATAATAGATGATGCAATGTGAAGTCAGTATCTCTATGGATGCCAATCCCTCGTATTCAAGTACATAGATGTCAAGTACCTATAACCACCAAGTCAAAGTAGAATTGATGTTAAATACAAGGATAAGGATCATTAAACATAAATATTATACTCCAAAGTATTAGGTAGAATGATGAACCCAAGGAAGCATCGCTTGAACACCCTTTAACAAGTTGGTGAAGTGAGCATAAAGACTAGTGGGGATGCCATAATAGTGTCACTGGTGGGGATATCACACTGGTGTCACTATAAGAATCACCAAGAAGGCCATGGAGTCAAGTAAATAATACTCATATGGGTTCAGGCAAACAAAGTGCCTGAATAAGATACCCATGTACAAAGTATAAATATAGAATGCACTCAAAAGAGTGAAACAATACATAACTCTTATAAAATGGATAAAAAAAGAGAAAACTTATAAGAAAAATCCCCCTCAAAAGAGAGGAAAAAAGAAGAAAGAGCTGGAAAGCCTCCCCAAATATGATGTTGAAGAAGTTCGCACTCCAATTACTTGCAAGTCATAAAATAAATCAATCTACATGAGTGGTCTGAATCCACTACTCAATCATAAAATTGACACTATGCTTTATCAAAATAGCTTCAATAAAAAATACTATTAGTGGTGATGAAAGTATAAAAAAATAAAGCATGTGCAAAGAAAACTCAACACCAAGAAGTATAATGTACATCACAACCCCTCATACTACTGAATGGATGGGGTGAAGAAACAAAGGTGTTTGCACAAGTGGTTTGAATCCACTACTTGAGCACTGAACAAGTTGACACTATATACACCAAAATAGATCTAAACAAGAAGACTGTCAACTATCAAAAAAATGTGTCAAAAATACAAATAAGTCTCTCAAAATATTATGGCCTATGGTGGTGATGGAAAAGATAAACAACTGAATAAGTGAAAAGGTGCTCAAAATAGACAACATAAATGCATGAAGGTAGACAAGGTTGAATCAGCAAACCCCCCATGGCACTTTATAAATTAGTGTGAGTACAATATAACCCATATAAAAAACACTAAATGGAAACAAGAAAGACATTGGGCTTCACTATAATAGCTCAAAATGAGGATATTATCAACCTGTCAAATAAGCCATCAAGAGAGATGCTCCCAAAATAGGGGAGCAAAAAAGTGTCTCCATAGAAGAAAGAGAAGCACTAAGAAAGAGGCCTCAAGGAGACATGACACAACTACCAATGTGTGAATGTCCTAATGTATGTCATGGGATGATAGAAGAGTGCAGTAAATAGAAAAAAAAATCCATAATGTATGCAAACATAGTATAAAAGAATCAGTAGCCAAAAAATAGCAATATGCAAAGCACATGCAATAGGACATCAAACTTAGCTAAAAATGTGTCCATAATAGTACATACATGAAGTATAATGAAAGGACCATAGCACATGAAACCCTATAATAGTAATAATGTACACTCAATAATAAGACATTGAACTTAGCCAAAAATGCATCTATAAGTGCAACAAATGATGACAATGCAATCAAGAAGAAGCAAGAAGGAAGTTGGTGTTGCATGTGAGGGGGTCTAATCTCATATCAAACTAGACCTCACCCTCTGATCTTTGATAGAAAAAAGTGATAAGGTACATGTAAAACAATGAACAATCCTTTAACAAATGCTCAAAATATATAAAAATCCATCACCACTAAAAATGCCACCACATACTGTAAGCAAAGGTAGCACAACCAATGTGAAGAGACCCTTCCAGAATGTGGCACTTTATAAAATAGTGCATTTTTAAAATTTAAAGACACCATTGGATAGATAATCAAAAAATTATATGCTTTTAAAAAAAAATCAAATCTGAGTTACAATTCAAAAGTTATAAGCGTTTTGATTTCTTATAAAAATGGGTCAAAATAATTTAAAAACACTACAAATTGGTTTTTGAGAGCAAATCAAAAACAAACATAGTCATGCAACCACTTGTTGGAACCATAATTTTGATATTGACTTAAAAACATCAACCAAAGTATAAAATAGGCTTGTTGGTTACCTCAATATGCATGTAAGTGAGTTTGACTTCCTCTTTAAGCAAAACATACAGCTTGAAAGGCAAATAAATGAATTTCTAACAACGTAAAGAGGAGAAAATTGAGAATATTATTTATTTTTGGTTGAAATATAAACAATAATTCCAACACAATAGATAATAGATCTTAAGTAGATCCAACATAGCATTCAGATCTAAAAAGAATAATGGAGCGTAGGTTTTCAAAAAGCTAAAAAATCAAGGCAGAATGTATATCTTTTTATGGCACAACATAAACAGCATAATCCCTCCATCAATGTAGGTCAAATCCCTTAGATGATGCCAATGTTAGCTACCATATCTTCCAATGTTCCATTGAGTTACAAAAAAAAAGATAAGATGCCCACTCCCATGCTACAGTCTTCCAGCGCCATGTCATGAGTCTTCTAACCACTACATAGTCCAAAGGAAATATAAAATAGATCAAAAAATAATGGAACCCTGACCTTTTTTCCACTACAATGCCACTTCTCTTTTTCTATCACCAAAGTCTCTTAGCAATAAATCTAAAATTCCAAGGTCTCCATGTTAAAGTCTATAGATTTGGAAATGAAACATCTTAATGCCATACCTAGATCTTAAAAGAGAAACATTAAGGTTAAAAAGGCAATGCCAAAATGAGATCTTTGATCTTTACTGCAAGAATTTCAACAAAAATTAGATTATAATGCATTAAATCTGAAATGCAATTAAAAAAGTGCATTGATTTGGAACAAAACTCTAGCTCCATGCTATACGCAGACCTAGGAAAGCTCAATGCCTTAACTTCTAATCTTCCATGCAGTAGATAACAAGCATTAATCTCTTCTGATTCCCAAATCTAATGCAAATCTTGATCTCCCAACAACAAATGATGCCTTGGCAAAGGAAATGGAATGTAAAAAATCATAAAATAATTTTCAATGCTTGCCCAAACTCAACCCCGTCAATAAGATTTACACCAACATCGACTAATAGGAAACCATAGAGCCAAGCTAAAGCCAAGATTTATCCAAAAAACAAAAAAATATCTACTAATATTGATGTCAAGTTAATCAAAACCCAACAAGAAAGAATAGACTATGGCCAAATCAAATATGAGGTCAAATAAGGGGCAAAATGTATGAACAAATCATATTTGAGGATCTTATACTAATCCACCAAATAAAAAATGTTGGAAAAGAAGTAAAATGTCAGATATAAAAAAAAATTAAGTAATGGCTATTAGAGAGTGGCTCTGGTATCATGAAAGAGTTATCAAAACTCTCCAGCCAAGATCTCTCTGATGGCACATTACCACAGTCATTAATGCTTCAACATAAATAAGAAGAAAATAATTGACAAAATAATTATTATACTCAAATGATATGAATACAAAAGAATGAATATTAAAATGAGAGCACTTGCTTATATAGGCAAGGCAAAACAATATGAAATCTAAACTAGCCAATGTGGGACTAAACCCCACATAAGACAAAACTAGTGAGAATGAGTAAAAGATACTCTAACAGATTATGCTTTAAATCCATCACTAAATCTATCATTTCTACCCAAAAGCATCTATTTTTCCCTGAGAGAGATCAAATAAAGATTTGATACCCTAGTTTTTCCACCTTTGATTTCTTTTGGTTCTTATTTTGCTTATCTGTAGGGCATTCCTCATACCAATTGTTGGCCATCCCATTGACCAATAAAGCTCCTAAATTATTCACTTGTCTGCCTATCCCAAAATCCTTTTTCATTCAATCATTTTTTTAGATGGTTGGTAATCATCCTCAATATCCTTGGGTAAGGAAATCACACTCCTATAAAATGCTACTCACTAAGGCATTTTCTCAAACACTTGCCCATCTCCTTCCAAATCTCACCCTTTTTTCTCAACTCTAATTGTATATTGAGCAGTCCCCTTAAAAATTCCCCTATGTGACTTGTTACTAGATTATAAGTATCCCATGAGAGAGGTGAAACCTAATTATTAATTATGTACACCTTTGCCCTTTGAGTTGATACCCATCTTGCCTGCCCAGTTTGTTGACCATTTTCCAAAAGATTTGATGACTCCATATCCTTCCTCCAACTAATCAAGAACTCCCTACTAAGATGAAGTGCATCTCTAAGAAACTGATCAACCTGGCTCATGACATCATCTAAACCCTCATAATTCTCTAAAAAATAAAACCTACCATCTTCTTGTAGGTATGATTCAATCCCTTTTTTCCCTACAAACTGATGGGCCAATAATTTGTTCATGTGTTGCTCCAAGTCCCTTGAATCCCAAGGTGTCACCTTATCTTCAAGTTTTGATAGGGCACTACACATTTTCCTTTCACCTTCACTACAATCCATCACTCTACTTGCTTCCAATAAGAAAATATATTGTTATGGATGGGAACAAGAGTGAATAATTTTTTATTTATAAGATTCTTGTTTTTTATATGAATCCTTTTTGTGTAATAAGTCAAATTTTACATAGACTTCTGGTGGACTTTCCTTTACATAGTGGTCATGCCATGTTAGGGGCATCTTATCCAAAGGTTACAGTATTTATAGGTGTTACCATTATATAACCCTTATACTATGTGTGTTATATAATATTCATAGATTTTTTTCTAGTATCTCTATCTTACATTATGTATATGGATATATTATTTTATAGGATATGATCACTCTATATATACATGGTGTAGACTATATTTTTAGTTATATGTTCCATTAATGTTATTATTTGTACATAGTTGATTAGACTTTGTTTATCTATTATGTTTGGCTTTTGGCCATTTTATGTGATTGTGACATACTCATGTCCATTGAGTGAATGACCCTTGGCCCTTGTGTGTGATTGAAACATTTTCATGTCCATTGTGTGTATGGAAATTGGTTGTATTGTGTGTGGACCTTGACATTATTTGAGTGTGTGTAATTCTTATGTCCTTTGCATGTTTCCCCTTGGCCCTTTAAGTGAGATTACGCTTGTTGTGTTTGTGTGCTTGTTTAACGTGTTGAGTTTGATGAGTGTCATGATCCATACCATGCACTAACGATTGTATGGGCTTATTCTATTACACATATTTCTATTATATTTATTGATATATTTATCTAAATTCAACACTTTAGGCCTTTCCTTATATATTTCATACATGCTTTGAATGATACATATTACTATGATGACATAAATTTTCACATATGTTATGATATTCAATAATTATATCTTGATATCCATGACACAGTTATATTTTATTTTGAGATGAGTGCCTTTTAATAAACATATCTCACTCAAAATGGGAGCATTTCAATTGAATTTTCATACATGAGATAATCCTCAATGAATAAAAATCAATTTTGGGTACATAATACATTTTTCATAGAATTCAAAATGGTTCAAAATTCAATTATTGGTAGATATTATGGGGGCATATTCCACACATATGCATTCACATTATAGGAACATATTATAAATTCATACATTTTGGGTGAATATGCATGGGCATATGTGCACAAGCTTCAAAAAAAATCATAAAGTTTACATCTACTTAAAGAACTACGGATTTTACATTTATCAAATGGGAATATGAAACATATTCATGCACACTATACTATTATTTAGATTTAGAGGTATGATATTGATTCACACAAACATTTTTCTGTTAAGTACAAAGTCATGATAAGGGCAAGGATGTCATTCCCTTATTCTACAAGATTTTTTAATTTTAATATTCTAATACAAGTATCAAAAGAACTAAGGAACAAAATGATAGTTTAATCTAAATGCCATTTGTAGTGGTTGATTTAGTTACATGCATGATACATATTAGATATTTTGTGCCCTCAAACATTATAGCTTGTGAATCTATTATGGATTCATACCCATTTCCATCTTGGGGTTACAAAGTCCAATAGTGAAAATTGAGGTTTTTGAGTCCCTCAATGGATTCTATTTTGTATACAAGTTTACTTTAAATTGGGATTTGATCACCCTCAATTTGCCTTGGTTCAACAAAGGAACCAATCCCTCCAAGTGATTCATGGAAATAACCAATTATCTAGTGATTAAAGGAAGCAAATGATTCAATCAAATTTACAATAAAAACATTAGTTTCACACACACAAGATTTAATATGGAACACCTTCCATTGATCACCCTTTATTCATATTGTTTCAACAAATGAACCAAACCCTCCAAGTGTTTCATGAGAATCCCCATTTCTCAAATAATTCAAGGAATTCATCTTGCTTCAACAAATGAACCAAACCCTCCAAGTGTTTCATGAGAAACCCCAATTCTCAAGTTCTTCAAGGAAGCATCATCTTCAAGCAAAGTTACAAGAGCAACATCAATTTTAGATATGCATGTTTTACTATGCAACACCTTCTATGATTAGAGTTTCCTCCCAAAGGCAAAGTGTGTTGTACACATTTAGGTATATCTTTCTTTTATTATAGTAATTTAATTTATAAAATAAAGGGATGGCAAATTTAGATATTCAAATTCAGTTATTAATACTTGATAATATCATTTTTTGTTCACATTTACCTTAATTGACTTGAGAATTTAAATTTGTCCTATTTCACCACCTCACTCTATCCCATCTAAGTTTTTTTTACACATACACAGATATTATTAATTGTTAAAAATCTCTCTAAGCATTTGTATGGACATTTCATTTTTTTAAGATAAAATTCTACCCTTCTCAAGTCAAAATCAGTCTACACAAGTCAAAATCACCAGTTAAATCAACCTTTATAGGTCAATATTTATATTTACCTAGCCATAACTCTTTTTCAAAATTAAATCCTTTTTTATAGGTTGGTCTGAATTTTTAGGATAAGTAGTATGAGGTTTCACCCATTTAGATTGTTATAAACACACATCTAAGCTGTTTATTCTACAACTGGGAAACTAGGCAATTTCACTTCAAAAGAACACTTATATTATTCCACACTTAGAAAAGCTTTCCTATTCTTTCCAAATTTTATTCTATTCTCTTGAATTAGACCTTCGCCATGTTGTGATCATATTCTATCTAAGTCAATAAAATCATTATCAAGTATTCAAGTCATCTCTAGATGTATACATATATCAAAGAAGCACTATTGCGCTAAGCACTTTTATATGGGATTGATTCCCTCTTCATATTACTCTAGATATGTATACATTTTTCAATCATCATGGGGGTGATTTGGGTCATCTCAGCCCACTACAAACCCCTTTTTCTTTCTGTAAGTTTTTAGTTATCACAAGCCCTAGTGGAGTTTCAACTTTGAAGAGGTCATTTACAAGTGATTCATGCACAAGTAAGGGTCTAAATTATGCATACAGTTGTATTTCAAGTGGGCATAGGTTACTATACCATCATTTTTCTATTTTCCTACCCAGGTCAAGATCGAACCATAGGATAAAAAGTGACAGTTGATCATAATTATTTCTAATCAATTCTGACCTAGAACAGTGACAATTATTTTTTTTAATTCCACATGCATAATCAGGGTTTAGTTGATCATTCATACCATCTTTTAGTCACACATAATCAACCTAGTAGGCAATAATCATCTAGTTATTCTTGTCATTTTTTTTCCATCATTAGCTTCTTTCATTCATTTGAGCTTTGTCCATTTCAATAATTTACTTCCATTCTACTAGTTACAAGTCATTTATAGCATTTTCTACCCTTCAATTCATTTTATCTTAATTAGAGTTAATATCCCAATTAATTCTAAATTATGATATAACAGTGGCATACCTTTAACCCACTTGGTAAATTAATTGACAGTGGTAATGATGGAGTTATGGCCATCTTGTAATTGAGGTAACTTACAAATGAGATATAATCCCCTTGTGGAGAAGGGTCAAGGGGCTTAAAGTGTTTTAAAATTGGTGGATAAGAATGAATAAGATTAGCATGTAGTTGGAAAGGATTACAATTTTTATCAAAGATGATATTTTTTAAGTGTTGTCCAATAGTAACCCATTTATTGGTATTTATGGGTTATAGTGGGTCTACTTCAATGAATTCCACAAATTCTCCCATGTGATTTCTCAATAAGAGGAAGGACTTTATCTTTAGTAACACATACGAATAGGGTGTCTTCAAATTTGTAATAATATAGGATGTTGTGATGGAACAAAATCCAAAATCCTATTGCTTAATCTCTTCATGTCTCTTATGTAATTATTTTAGAAGAACTACTCCCATCTTCTGACCTTTGCCTCAATGTCCTTTACTAACTAAGCATGTTCATATTAAATATTTATTTAAGAACATTCTCTAAAGCCATTCTCTTCATAACTACTAATGTATTTATTACTTAAATATATTTTTCAATTAATATTCACTGATAGCTTTTAATTATGTATTTACATTTTAATTTATCTTATAGTTAATTCTAATTATTATAATATTATAATAGGGTTTTTCTCACAATATCATTTATCCCCCTATTATATACAATTACGCTTAGTTTCACACAAATCTAATCATACATAACTTTGAATGTTAAATATTAATCTCAACGATCCATCAACACATGTAAAGTTAATAAATCTAATGGAATTTTTATTTTGATAGAAAATATTGAAAGCAATTCATTATTGAATATCTCTTATATTTGATAAGATGGGTATCCTAAACTATCATACAATAAGATTTCAATCCTAAAGGATATTAAAAGATTTGGAAGATAAATATAAGGGATAAAATTATATTGATCCCAATCATCATACAGGACCATTTGAGAAAATGGAAGCTGATTTTTTTCATCCATAATTTTAGCTACGTGCAGGAGTGGTGCTCACTAAATCATTATTACCATTGACTATCTCACTCAATGGTATAATCAACCCCCACAAATGATTTCATGGTAGCAACAACTAAAATTTTTTAATCCAAGAATATCATTAATAAGTATGGGTGTCCTTTAAGCATAACAATTGATAAAGGCAACCATTTATTGGCTGAGATAATGTGTCTATTTTTGAATGAATTTATGATTTCATAACACATAACTACACCTTATCACCCTCAATCCAATGGTATTGTTGAGGAATATAACAATATTTTGGAAACTGCACTCATAAATATTTGTGATGTGGGATGTAAAGATTTAGATGAAGGTGTCACAACAGTTTAACAAGCATATCAGATAACATACAAGAGGTTGAATAGGAAAACACTTTTTTAGTTAGTATTTGGGAAGGAAGAAACCACGCTAGTATATTTATTGGTACCTTCATTGCACATTATGTGCAAATTATGACTCGAAAATAAATAATCACTAAAGGTGAGGCTAAACAATCGTATGAAACACAATGAGAAAAAATTGATGGCTTGGTGGAACCAAGGGATTCAAAAGAGTATTAAATATGTTTGGCATTATAAACATATCAATAGAATGATTTTTCCCTTAAGAGGAAAAGTGTTACTATATCATTAACAATATGAAAATTGATAAAGGAATATAAAAATTTGATGAATGAAGCCCTATGGTATCCATGCAATTATTAAAACTAGTTCATGTAAGTTGTGCACCTTGAATTGAGAAACACTATATGGGAATTTCAATGGAATTAGGCCCAAGCCCTACTTTGAGTGATTTCAAAACGAATTACCACCAATAAGGTAACTAGCCAAGAGAAAAGTGTAACATAAAAATAAGTATTTATATTTAGGTCATTTTATTTTTGGTATTTTTCATTTTTATGTTGTGAAAAATAAAGATGCTTTGGCCCCAAGTGTAGCTTTATGTAGAACTCAAGCATTTCTTGGAAAGTATTAGTAATAATGGTGCATAGGAATACATAAGAGCAAAGATATCCTAAGCACCCAAGGAGAATATGCACAAATAAAAATATGTGTAAGAGGAATTTGTTCACAATTTGAAAAGGGGAAGAAAATATGTGTTAAAAAAATAAATACGTATCTTACAAACAAGTTAGGTATGCCTCAAAGGTGATAAAAACAAAGGAAGGTGGTAGAATGTTATAGTAAACTTGACTAAGCATATCAATATGTGAGGACTACAGGTAAATTTATTGCATGGAAGGAAATATTACACACATGACCCATGAATGTGGTAAAGTGAAATGGCGTAGGTCATACCACAAAGAAAGCAACATAAAAGAGTGATATCATTGTGACTACACACAAAGGTAGGTAAGTGGGAAATAATGTGGAAGAATGGTAGGTAAATGAATTTAATGCATATGTTGGTATATATATTAGCATTATGGGAATCATTTTCCAATTTTCATAAATGAAAAAATAAGAAACACCAAGGCGAAAAGAGCTAGGACACTGAGAAGAGCTAGGGCTTTCAAAAATGTCTAGGGCGTAACTAAAATCATATAATAGAACAAGGGCTTGAAGTTGAGAATAAAAATAAGGATATAATAGAATGAATCTTTGTTGATGAAGGTAAATTTAAGATTTGAAGGTGTGAAGTGAGGGTTAGACTTACAAGAACCAATTTAGGGGGGTTGGGGTTATTAAAACAACAAGGAACCCTTAAACAATACAAAGAGGAAAATGGTGGAAGAATCCTTTATTATTCAAGATGAGGTAGATGGAAAACTCCTTGACCACAAAAATATTAAAAAAAATAGTATGAACCAACCCTAGGGTAACAAACTAATAAGAATAAGAAAATAGTTCATGTTTTCTTAACTTTAATGCAATATCCACCCTCAATGTTGAGCATAGAAGAGTTGAAGTCATGGTTGGAATATTTCATCATTGCAAACTTCAATCAATAGATAAATATTGATTAACTCTCAGTATTGAATTCAAAGTGATATAGGAATATTAATTAAAATGGTGTTGGCTAACACATTTGTCCTTATCTATAAATGTTTTATTTTGACTCCATACCCTTCTTTTTTTAAGAACAAATAAGTTAAACAACAAATGGGTAAACTATCAAGACTAGTTCCCCTCTAAATTAAGGTACAGCTCCCTTTAAGATTTTCAATGAATTCAAATATTCAGATACCAAAAAGTGTTTAAAGGCAAACTAACATCCATACATCATCATGTTATGAATGCGAGATTTTATAACAGCAATGGGTAATAGAATACATAGATTCTATCTTCAATAACAATTAAATAGATAAACATATATATTATTAAACCAGTAAAGAATAAAACACATATAATGAATTGTCTAATGGAAAAGTAATCACTATATGAAAGAAGATTTCACACAGAAAACCCAATTTCAAATACTCAAACACACAGATCTAAGTATGTAGTAATTAATTCTCCTTTTCATTCACAGGTGAAAGATGTTTCAGACAAACATCACATATATTGTCAAAAATAGTGGTCTAGTTTTGAAATTTTCTAACTCTTTTTATTTTTTTATCTTCTCTCTCCCCTGTCTTTTTCAATTAAAAACATATATATAGTTGCCATAACTAATCCACCTGTCAAACTAAACTAGAGTTAAAATAACTCTGACCCATACAAGATTTAGTTCCTTTTTTACAAATTCACTTAAAGATCAAGTTTTAAATAGAAAAGTAACTGAATAATTGAATAATTGAAACTATGTAAGTAAAATCATTATTGAAGTGATGGATTAGGATCTCCAGATTTATTGTGTTCGATAGGATAGACACGTTGAGCTTTCCACTCCTGAAATGCTGTAACAAACTCATGAATTTTTGAGAGATTGGGAATACTAACATTTTTATTCTTGCCTTCTAGATGTTTTCTTCCCTCCAAAACTTTCCCATCTTCTCTGCGTGCTCTGGGAGTGTGTCAATGCAATGACAAAGAAGTGACTCTACTTTTAAAATCTGAGAGAAATTTTTAGTTAATAAATTATCACTTTATTTAATGATATTGATCTTTTCCCTAAAGGATTGAATCACAATATTGACGTCTTTTTTGGTTTTCCATCATCTTTTATGAATTTGACATCAATATTCTGTAGATCATGTTGTAAAACTGAATGAATTCAGTTATTTCCTTGATCATTTTTGAGATTTTGATTCGTACTTGTCGAGATACTAAATTTCTCCATTCAATATTTTTCTTACTTACATATAATACATCTTCACCTAGACCTATCAAGTTCTTTTCTGACAAAAACTTTTTTATTCCATACTTTTGTACCTCATCAATCTGGTTTATCACACTCATCCATTTTCCTTCATATTTTATCCACAAAGCATTTTGAGTCTTCAAATATTCAACAGTAATTGTAGTTAGATCATATACATTCTTCAATTTATGATTGTATTCCATACCTTTTTGGAGGATGCCATCCAACCAATTATCAAATACCATGGTAACCGTTTTGCTTCTATGTATTTGGTCTAACATCCTTTGATTGAAAGGTGATTTTGGGTCAAAAAATAGGCGCAGTTGGCCAATTAGTTATGGATCTGGACTATGAATGGTGTTCATGTACTCTGCCATTAACCGTACAGTCTATTTTCACTCCCTTTTATCTTCTTCATCCTTCCAAGTTTTGTTGACTATCCTTTTGGTGGATGCTTCGAGGTGATGCACATCTATGGCACGTGATGTAGTCCCAAGATTTATCTTTTCAATTGTAAAATTCTAAACTGTAGGATCTTGAACTTCTTCATTGGTTCTTGGTTGGGCTATTTCTGCATTCCAATTCCCTGTATTAGGGTCAATGTCTACCCTGGATGTTGTTTTTAAATTTTTGGATTTAGGAGTTTTTCCTAAACACTTACCATATCCTCCAGAGGTAAAGAAAATGGTACTATTTTCCTTTTGTTGCTAATTGAGCTTTCTAGGCACTTGGGTGCAAAGGCTAAGGTTTCTTTATCAGGATTTGGTTGATTAGAAGGCACATTTTAAATAATCATCAGTTTGATAGAATCAGAAGCAATCACTGTCTATTGATTTGTACTAACCTCTTCCACCATTGGTGAACTAGATTCTTTATCATCTTTGGCTTCTCCTAAATCTTCTTCAAAATTCAAATCCATAATTACCTTTTCAGAAATCTGACTCTTTCTCTTACTCTGGGTCCTTGATCTGGTGGCACGAGGAGGTAGAGTAGTTATAAGGGCTTTCTCATATTCTTTAATGATAGAACCCCTTCCAATTTTTGCTCTAGAAGTACCTGCATCACAGATAGCAATAAGTTGGTTATAGGAGCTTATTGGGAATGGTGATTTAATTATTGATGTACATTATTGGGAAGTTATGTTTTGAGCTCCCCTCAGTTTTTGCTCTCTCAACCATTTCTCAGTTCTCCTTATCATTGGGAGGGTCTTAACCTCAATTCTATCTTCTTCATTGTTCTCCCAGTCAATTTTTGGAATATGTGATTATTTTATTTGCTCAAATTACGGATCAGTCACTTGTTCATCAGTGTCATAAATTCCAAAAATATCCATATTTAAATTGAGGGTAATAATTTGCCCTAAGGATAACCTAGACCACAGTCTTCTTCTGACTTCAAATTGATTCAAACAATCCTCCCAATAATCCTCTAATTGAAGAATATGTGAAAACCCTGTTCCAAGATCTAAGTTATCTCTAGCAAAACTTTTGTTGTCAAATTGTGAACTGGTTGTGAAGTATTAAAAATTGAATTTCTTAAGATCTAATTCTAGATTCAAAGCATCAGAGACTGACTTGCATGAATAACGTCTAATTTCAATAGGAAAAGATATACCAGATTTATTTTTCATTGGGAATTTTTTATCTACATGTGCTAATTGTCTGCAGACTTTTATTAACACAAATAGATCAAAAACATACCTAGGTAACCTCAAAGGTTCACCGTCAAAACCCCCAAATCTAATGTAAGTTAACTTGAAAAACTGAATGAAGAAACTACCATAAATGTTGATCAGTTGCATAGCTTCATCAGACAACTTTTAATTGATGTTGTTTGATAATTCAAAAGTCAATTTCCTAGTAAAAACATCAGTAATCCTCTTATAACTCTCATAGCAATTATGCATTTGTAATTGTGAGTAATATTCATAAATTTTGTTGTCTTCAACCAAGGGCGCATGAGGTAATCCTACCCATTGTCTTGTAGATGCCAAGCAATAGAAGAGGTATGAAGACATATAAAACTCTTTATTTTCCAAACAATTACTTAAACTTAGATGCAAACATTCAGCTACAATTTCTACCCAATCCAAATATTTCTTTCCTTGGAGGATCACCTGTAAGAAGTACATCCAGTCTTCCCAATAATATGCATGAGCATTGCCTTTTAGTTTGTGTAGTAATATTATAATATCTTGTACTTCTGGAATCATATGATTTCTTGTTAATGGTTTGGGCAGTCTTGAACCCCCTTTTTGGAATTTCAAAAGCCAATTCCTAGCAATCACTCTCTTGTAAATTGCTTTCTTTAATGAAAAATAAACATAATAAGAAGTAATACTAAAGTCAAATTATGGTTCCTTAGGAGAAGGAATTCTTATTACAATCATTAGATTTTGTCTGTTGATATGCAGTAAAACATTGCCATCTACGGTCCTAATGCACCTATTCTAAGGTTCATATTTATTCATACATTCAAGGACTAATTCGGGGCATTGGACAGCCATGGGAAAGGCCGCAGCTTCAACCAAGCCACTTTCTACTATCTTCTGCATCATAGGATTTGACACAGGATTTCTAGTCCTTACCTTAAAATATTCCAAGTCATATTGGACCAGAGAAGTGTCCCCAATTTCAAGAGGAGAACATATGAGACTAGGTCCATGTTCATAATCAATACATGTAGATTTCATGGCTATAGGTTGGAGGATATAATGAAAAGAAAATGTTTTGAACTCCTTAAATAATGTCGTAAACTCAACAGGATCTTTCTTTCCAACCAAGTAAAGGAAACAGCTTATAATAAGAGTAAAACTCACCTTTAAATTTATCTAAAATCATTGTGAATTCAAGCAATCAAATATCTTATACCACCTGTGTTGTTCTCCTTTGTATCATCTAGTATGCTTGTTTACTAAATTTGAATTGTTCTCTCTTGATATAGATATTAACCAAATCAAATAATTAAACCGAAATAATATGTGCTAAACATGTATGATAAGACATGCACTCTGACATATGCATTAATGGCAAGCATTTTTTTATGAACAATTTTGATGAGTAATGATTATTTGTAACCTCATGAAAATTCAAAATTTTCTGCTTTATAATGAGTTTTGGATATACTCTCCTCTAAATCTCCTGCTAATTTTAACTTAGAGAAAGCCTCAAGGTGAGATGATAGTATAGTCATTGAACCATCGAACCATTGAAATTTTGAAAATGTGGTTCAACTTCGAGGTTCAATGATATGAGATGAACTACACAAACTGACCAATAGTCATATGATCTTTCAAGAAACTTTGAACTTTGAAACATTGAACCGTTGAACTTTTGAACTCTGCTATGTAGGTTTAAATGGTACATTTAAATGGTAGGTTCAATGATACATTAATTTATACAAGGGAACTGAATGAACATGACTCTTTACAAAACATTGAGTATTGAACTTTTGAACTGTTGAACTTTTAAACTCTAAGAAAACGGTTCAAGTCCAACTAAAAGGTTCAAAGTCATAATTGAAATATACAAAGGACAAACAGTTCACTTTGAGAAACTTTGAACTTTGAAACATTAAACCTATTGAACTTTTGAGCCATTGAACTCTTGAACTCCAAAAAAGGTTCAAGTTCAAAGGTTCAATTATTTTAAAAATTCACACACAAAAGGTGATAAGCGGTTAAACTTTTTTTATGGCAAAGTTTACAAAAAATTGAATAAGGGTGACTCAAAAGGTAACATTGGCTCTGACTGGGGACTATATTTTATGACAAAATGTAGAGAACTCAGAAACTCTAGTTAAAGACAAACTAAAAGTGGAAAATGAAAACACAAAACACGACAACAAAGGAAATGCTATGTACAAAACAGGGGATACATGTTTCACAGTTGATATAATTTAAGATCCTATCCATTCTGGGATAGGGGTAAAACAACTCCATCCAAATATTCCAATTTAAAATAATTAGGACCAAGTACCTAATGAATTTTGAAAGGCCCTTTCCAAAGTGAATCAAATTTTCCATGTGCTCCTTTAGGTTCTCTTCTTTTATCCCATAAAAATACTTCATCTCCTTCCTTGAACTTTTTAGGTCTAGTTTTTTTATCAAAAATCTTTTTAACCCTATTTTGATGAGCAGTAATCCAGTCAACCAGTTCATTTCTCTCTTCCTCAATCTTAGTTAAGTACATAACTCTATTCTCTAAAGAATCTTGAAAGTACTGATCTTCAATAACATTTTGTAATTTAGCTGCAGATAATTCTAGAGGTAATGATAATTGTGCTCTTATCCCATAAACCAACTCAAATGGTGTCATTCCTATTGCTCTTTTTAGGGATATATGACTGGGACAGTCTCCATAAGTAAGATAGTGTGTCGTGTTTAAAAATCATGTATCTTGTAAGTTCACCAATAGGATAGTAGGAAGTTTTTCTTCTTCTTATTTACTTATGGCTATCAATTTGCACAAACCTTGACCTCTAACTAATTTAGTTGGCTTAATCTCTAGGTCATATTCTTGAATTTAGCAACCTATGTTGCTCTATTGTTCATCCCAACATCTTGCCGAATCAGAATGCTTTTCACAATCAAACTAGGAATAGATATAACTAAATGAGAATGAAGTATATAATATCTAAATTGTTTAACAGCCTTCACTACAGCAAAATCTTGTTTCTCAGCCAAAGAGTATTTAATTTCATGTTTCTTGAGAGGAACACTCATAAAGGCTATTGGGGTTTCTATACTTAACTCATTTATCTGTAACAAGATACCAGACATGGTATGTTCTGAAGCATAGTAGTAAATAATAATAAAAAATTGGAAATTAGGATTTACCAAAGTAGGTGTTTGTGCAATCACCTCTTTAATGTCTTCAAATGCTTTTTTAGCAGCTTCATTCCATTTGAATGCTTGTTTTTCGCTCATCATCCCCACAATATGTTTTGTAATCTTATAAAAATTAGGAATGACCCTTCTGAGAAAATTAATCTGACCAAAGAAAGACTTAACTCCAGTTCTATTAGAAAGAAGACTTAACTTTTGTATTGCTCTAACTCTTTCTGGGTCAATTTTGATTCCATCCTTTGAAACTAGGTGTCCTAATAATTTCCCTTCTGTAACATAGAAAATTGACTTCTTAGGATTAAGACATATCCCATGACTTAAGCATTTTTGTAAGATGGTCTCCAGATCCTTCAAATGATCTTCTCTTTTTCTAGAGAAAATAGTCGAATCATCAAGATAAATGACAATAATTCTATCTTTCAGATCTTTAAAGGATGAATCCATCGCCCGTTGAAAATTTTCTCCAATATTAATTAAACCAAAAGGCATACGGTTATAAGCAAAAGTTCTTGGAGGTGTAGCGAAAGTAGTTTTATGTTGGTCAGTTGTAGCTACACTTATTTGATTATAACCTAAGAACCCATCTAATATGGACATCATTTCTGACCTAGCAATAGTTTTCAAGATGTGATCCATCATAGGTAAAGGATAATTAGCTTTTAAACTAGCTTGATTCAAATTCTTGAAGTCAACATAGATTCTTATTTCCCCATTCTTTTTGTATACTGGAATAATGTTCACCACCCAGGTGGAGTGATGAATTGGATAAATAATCCTAGACTTCAACATCTTGTCAATCTCTTTAAAGATAGCTTCAGTAAATTTTGGGTTATAATTTCTCAGCTTCTGTCTGAAAGGAGTTCGCTTTTACTTTTAAAGGAATATGATGCTGAAACTGCCCATGTCTAAAATCTTTAAGATCATCATAACCCCAAGCAAAGACATCCTTATACTTAATCAATAGATTAATTAATTCAATTTCCTCTTTTGGTGAACAACACTTACCAATGGAGATCCATTTGGGGTTAATCTCACTTCCAATGTTGATTTTCTCATAATCCTCTATTTTTTTAGGATTTTGAGCAAGTTTGCCTTTAGTATATTCATCTTGTCTAGTGAAAAAATGTTCTAGAAAGACCAATCCTTTAGGGATTTTGTTTTCTTTTAATTGAATTACTTCATCTTTTGGATTGATCCCTAGATCAGGTCTAAATTCTTTACATTCTATTTCAGAACCTTCGAAATAACTCCCCAAGAACATATCAACATTCTCCAAAAAAAATTGATCTATTTATTACTCTAAAAAACTTGCCAATTTTATGCATTATCCGAGACATTAGGATGATAGACTAGTTCTATTCTATATGAATCCCTTTCAAAATCAGGGTGTGGGAGAAGAAGAGAAGTTGATACTACTAGATAATCTACCCGAGTGTTCTAGTCTATGGGAATTGCTTCAATAGAAAAGGCATCAAAACATTCTATCTCATCCCAAACTCTATTTTTGTAATGTCTTAATCTATCATTTTTAACTGATAAAATGCCTCTCACTTATTTGACAATTAATTTAGCATCTCCTTTTGCCTTGATTATCTTTATACCTTTTCTTTTAGCTTCATTTAACCCAAGCAATAAAGCTTCATATTCTGCAGTGTTATTAGTGTTTTTAAATTCTATCTTGAAAGATTAAGGAAAAGTTTCACCTTCAGGTGAGATCAACACAGCTCTTGCTCCTAAACCAATGGTAACACAACTACCATTAAATTCCATGGTCCATAAATCATTTGAATGAACAGACTTTGGAACAAATTCTTCCTTTAAATATTTAGAGGAGAGAAAATAGTTACCAAATTCACATTCTTCAAATAAAAATTTGAGACTTAGGATCATCAAAAGGATATATCGTAAACTTGCATTTAATTTCAGGTTCTAGCTTAACTTTCTACTTTCCCACTAGAATTGTGGCTTCTAACCAATTTAATTTAATCTACCCTCCCAAATCTTTGTAAAAATTCCTACTCAACAACATCTCATAACTAGCAAGAATATCTGCTACTAAAATAGTCAACTTCATCTTTTTATTAGGATAGGCTACAAGAGCAACTCGTGTATCTTTAATTTATCCAAGCAAAGAAATATGTTTGCCATCCATGGAATAACATCTACCAAACATTTTTTTAAGAGATAAGCCTAAGGCTTTGGCTACAGAAGAAGGTATTATATTATCAGAAGCACCTGAGTCTATGATATAATTGCTAAGTTTATGACCATTTATGAACAAAGAAACATAAAATGGGTTGGGTTTCATATCATCTGTATAAGAAGTATCATCAGATGAATTGAGAGTCATTCTAGAAGTATGAGTGGATGATTTGAGGGGAGAAGTAAATAATTGGGTGATGGGAGACTCAGTATTAACATTTAATTGACTTTCATGTTCAACTTGTGTAGGGCCATTTTTGACATATTTAAGCAATTTATCAAGTTCTTTGGGTTTCAACTTGAGGTATTCAATAGGGGATATTTGAATTTTTGCAGACTTACAAAAATCTAAATATCAAAAGAAGTCTCACAATCATTTCTATATAGCAATTTACTTTCTTGGGTCTCCAAATTAACATCAGAGTTTTTAGAAAAAGGTTCCTTACCTTTAACGGGAACTTCTTGAGTATTAGAGAATCTCAGATTCTTTTGACTTCTAGTAAGTACAGTGCATGAAGGATCTTAAAGAGTAACCAATATTTCACCTCCTCTTCCTGAATCTGAATCATATTCTAGAAAGTGTATTTCATATTTTCCAGGTCTCTCAAAGCTCCTTTTTTTTTAGTAATCTCCCCTAAGACATCTTGAGTAGCAGTCATTTGAGTATATCTAAGCATCTCTAGACAAGAATTTCCATCATGATCAGTAGTCAAATGAAAGAGACACATGTTACTTCTTCTAGGAGAGGCTTCAATAGTCAATCTTAGTTGTGTTGATGGAAGTGGTAATGTCTTACCAGTATTTACTTGTTGATTTCTCCTGCTAATATCTTGATATGGTTGTTAGAATGAAGTGCTAGTCTTTGGTAATTATCTTTTTAAGGCAATCATATCATTGAATAGCCTTTGAACTATAAGATCCGTAGAGGATGAGGGATGAGCATCAGGTACTTGGACTTCTTTCTTCCATTTCCCAGCCATAATAAGATCATCTTCTAACTCAATTGCTAATGATTGTGCATCTATTAAATCGATAATTGCACCTATTTTGAGATGAAAACTTATATTAGGAGACATAGAATTAATAAAGAAGCATTTCTAATTCTTAGCAGTCAGTCTTTTAGAAGTAGGAATCTTGTGCACAATTCTATTGAATTTGGCTATAAATTCCCTCATGGGTTCATATATCTCTTTCTTGAGCTAAGTCAATTGAGCAAGAAGGGATTGTTCATCTTCTGTGCTTTTGAATCTATTTTTAAACACAATTTTCATATCATTCTAGTTTGTGATTGAGGAATTAGTTAGATGATAAAACCATTATGTTATAATATCAGTTAGAGTTTGCACAAAAATCCTTATGGCTACATCTTGATGTTGCACGCCTAACACACCACATGCTGTTGCAAAGGCACTCAGATGTTCCTCTGGTGATTGTCTTCCATCTCCATTAAATTTGGGTAAATTTTCTCTTGCATTTTTAGGCAAAGGATTCAAGTTGGCCCCTAAATTTAGAGGTCCTATGGCTATGCCTCAAGGTTGGGCCATTGGAAGAAAACTTATGGCAGAAGGAAAGATAGTACCAGAAAGAGTTAAGGCTTGATAAATAGAGGATGTAGAGAGTTTAGGAGGGATAGGACATCTACTTATAGATTTTCTATTGTGGTTAGGAATATAAGGAAAATTTAAGCTTTGCAATGCTTGAAAAGTAGAATCCTCATTTCCTTCTCTTCTCAAAGACCTTGTGTATCTTTTGGAATCTAGCTTATGATATTATAATTATTAATTTTGTACTTTAGGGGATTTAATTCCTTGCTGCATTTTCTTCTTGTCTCCTTTTCTTGAGTAACAATAATCTTATATTATCAACCAATTCTTCTTCTTTTTCCTAATATTCTGCTTGTTATCCTATAATCATCAATATTTCAATGAGAACGCTAAGCAAGAGTATTTAACTGACTAATTATATCTTCTTATTCATCTTGAAAACCAAGATTAGGTTACAAAACTTGAATTATATTTTCATGTGGAAGTGCCATTGTTGCCTCATATTAAGGTGACTAATCTTTCATTAAAGATTTCAATTTTTGTTCCCCAGCGGAGTCGCCAAAAACTGTTGGCCAACAAATTTGTACTTATCTTAAAAAAACTTATTTTGACTCCATACCCTTCTTTTTTTTAAGAACAAATAAGTTAAACAACAAATGGGTTAACTATCAAGACTAGTTCCCCTCTGAATTAAGGTACAGCTCCCTTTAATATTTTCAATGAATTCAAATATTCAAATACACTTTTAACCAAAAAGTGTTTAAAGGCAAACTAACATCCATACATCATCATGTTATGAATGCGATATTTTATAACAGCAATGGGTAATAGAATACATAGATTCTATCTTCAATAACAATTAAATAGATAAACATATATATTGTTGAACCAATAAAGAATAAAACACATATAATGAACTATCTAATGGAAGAGTAATCACTATATGAAATAAGATTTCCCATAGAAAACCCAATTTTAAATACTCAAATGCACAGATCTAAGTATGCAGTAATTAATTCTCCTTTTCATTCACAGGTGAAAGATGTTTCAGACAAACATCATATATATTGTCAAAAATAGTGGTCCAGTTTTGAAATTTTCTAACTCTTTTTCTTTTTTTATCTTCTCTCTCCCCTGTCTTTTTCAATTAAAAACATATATATAGTTGCCATAACTAATCCACCTATCAAACTAAACCAGAGTTAAAATAACTCTGACCCATATGGGATTTAGTTCCTTTTTTACAAATTCACTTAAAGATCAAGTTTTGAATAGAAAAGTAACTGAATAACTAAAATTATGTAAGTAAAATCATTTTTGAAGTGACAGATTAGGATCTCCAGATTTTTTGTGTTCGGTTGGATAGACATGTTGAGCTTTCCACTCTTGAAATGCTGTAACAAACCCCTGATATTTTTAAGAGATTGGGAATACTGACATGTTTTATTCTTGCCTTCCAGATGTTTTCTTCCCTTCGAAACTTTCCCATCTTCTCTGCGTGCTCCGAGAGTGTGTCAATGCAATGACAAAGAAGTGACTCTACTTTTGAAATCTAAGAGAAATTTTCAGTTAATAAATTATCACTTTATTTAACGATGTTGATATTTTTCCTAAAGGATTGAATCACAATATTGTTGTCTTTTTTATTTTCCATCATCTTTTATGTATTTGACATCACTAGTCTATAGATCATGTTGTAATGACTAAATGAATTTAGTTATTTTCTTGATCATTTTTGTGATTTTGATTCATCCTTGTCGGGATACTGAATTTCTCCATTCAATATTTTTCTTTCTTACATATAATACATCTTCATCTAGACCTGTCAAGTTCTTTTCTGACAAAAACTTTGTTATTCCATACTTTTATACCTCATCAATATGGTTTATCACACTCATCCATTTTCCTTCATCTTTTATTCACAAAGAATTTTGAGTCTTCAAATATTCAACAGTAATTGTAGTTAGATCATATACATTCTTCAATTTATGAATGTATTTTGTACCTTTCTAGATGATGCCATCCAGTCAATTATCAAATACCTTGATAACCATTTTACTTTTGTGTATTTGGTCTAACATCCTTTGATTGACAAGTGATTTTGGGTCAAAAGATAGGGGCATTTGGGTAATTGGTTGTGGATCTGGACTATGAATGGCATTGATGTACTCTGCCATTGACCGCACAGTCTATTTTAACTTCCTTTTATCTTTTTCATCCTTCCAAGTTCTGCTGACTATCCTTTTAGTGGACGCTTTGAGGTGATGCACATCTGCGGCACATGATGCAGTCCCAAGATCTATCTTTTCAATTGTAAAATCCTAAACTTTAGTATCTTGAACTTCTTCATTGGTTCTTGGTTGGGCTATTTCTGTATTCCAATTCCCTATATTAGGGTCAATGTCTACCCTAGATGTTGTTTTTAACTTTCTGGATTTATGAGTTTTTCCTAAACACTTACCATATCCTCTAAGGGCAAAGAAAATGGTACTATGTTCTTTTTGTTGTTAATTGAGCTTTCCAGTCACTTGGGTGCAGAGGTCAAGGCTTCTTTATCAGGATTTGGTTTATCAGAAGGCACATTTGAAATAATCATCAGTTTGGCAAAATCAAAAGCAATCACTATCTGTTGATTTGTACTAACCTCTTCCATCATTGGTGAACCAGATTCTTTATCACCTTTGGCTTCTCTTGAATCTTCTTCAAAATTCAAATCCACAATTACTTTTTCATAAATTTGACTCTTTCTCTTTCTTTGGGTCCTTGATCTAGTGGCACGAGGAGGCAAAGTAGCTTTAAGGGCCTTCTCAAATTTTTTAATGATAGGATCCCTTCCATTTTTTACTCTGGAAGTACCTGCATCATAGATAGCAATAAGTTGGTTAGAGGAGCTTATTGAGAATGGTGATTCAATTATTGATGTACATTACTGGGAAGCTATGTTTTGAGATCCCCCCAATTTTTTCTCTCTCAACCATTTCTCAGTTCTTATCATTGGCAGGGTCTTAACCTCAATTCTATCTTCTTCATTTTTCTCCCATTCAATTTTTGGAATAGGTGATTATTTTATTTGCTCAAATTGTGGATCAGTCACCTGTTCACCATTGTTAGAAATTCTAGAAATGTCTATATTTAAATTGAGGGTAATAATTTGCCCTAAGGATAACCTAGACCGTAGTCTTCTTCTGACTTCAAATTCATCTAAACAATCCTCCCAATAATCCTCTAATTGAGGAATATGTGAAAACCATGTTCCAAGATCCAAGTTATCTCTAGCAAAACCTTTGTTGTCAAATTGTGATCTCGCTGTGAAGTATTGAAAATTAAATTTCTTAAGATCCAATTCTAGATTTAAAGCATCAGAGACTAAATTGCATGAATAACATCCAAGTTCAATATGAAAAGATATACCATATTTCTTTTTCATTGGGATTTTTTATCTACATATGCTAATTATCTGTAGACTTCTATAAACACAAATCGATCAAAAACATACCTAGGTAACCTCAAAGGTTCACCGTCAAAACCCCCGACTCTGATGTAAGTTAACTTGGAAAACTGAATGAAAAAACTACCATAAATGTTGATTAGCTACATAGCTTCATCAAACAACCTTTTTTGATGTTGTTTGATAATTCAAAAGTTAATTTCCCAGTAAAAACATCGTTAATCCTCCTATAACTCTCATAGCAATTATGCATTTGTAATTGTTAGTAATAATCATAAATTTTGTTGTCTTCAGCCAAGGGCGCATGAGGTCATCCTACCCATTGTCTTGCAGATGCCAGGAAATAGAAGAGGTATGAAGACATATAAAACTCTTTATTTTCCAAACAATTACTTAAACTTAGATGCAAACATTCAGCTACAATTTTTGCCCAATCCAAATATTACTCTCCTTGGAGGATCACCTGTATGAAGAAGTACATCCAGTCTTCCCAATAATATGCATGAGCATTGCCTTTTAGTCTGTGTAGTAATACTATAATAACTTGTACTTCTGGAATCATATGATTTCTTGTTAATGGTCTTGGCAGTCTTGAACCCCCTTTTTGGAATTTCAAAATCCAATTCCTAGCAATCATGCTCTTGTAAATTGCTTTCTTTAATGAAAAATAAACATAATAATACGTAATACTGAGGTCAGATTATGGTTCCTTAGGAGGAGGAATTCTCATTAAAAACATTAAAACATTACCATCTGCAGTCCTGATGCACCTATTCTAAGGTTCATATCTATTCATACATTCAAGGACTAATTTGGGGCATTGGACAGCCATGGGAAAGGCCGCAGCTTCAACCAAGCCACTTTCTACTATCTTCTGCATCATAGGATTTGACACAGGATTTCTAGCCTTTACCTTAAAATCTTCCAAGTCATATTGGACCAGAGAAGTGTCCCCAATTTAAGGAGGAGAACATATGAGACCAGGTCCATGTTTGTAATCAAGACATGCAGTTTTCATGGCTATAGGTTGGAGGATATAATGAAAAGAAAATGTTTTGAACTCCTTAAATAATGTCGTAAACTCAAAAGGATCCTTCTTTCCAACCAAGTAAAGGAAACAACTTATAGTAAGAGTAAAACTCGCCTTTAAATTTATCTGAAATCACTGCAAATTCAAGCAATCAAATATCTTATACCACATGTTTTGTTCTCCTTTATTTCATCCAGTATGCTTGTTTACTAAATTTGAATTATTCTCTCTTGATTCAGATATTAACCAGATCAAATAATAAAAATGAAACAATACGTGTTAAACATGTTTGATAAGACACGCACTTTGACATATGCATTAATGGCAAGCATTTTTTTATGCATGATTTTGATGAGTAATGATTATCTGTAACATCGTGAAAATTCAAAAAAATTTGCTTTATAATGAGTTTAGATATATTCTCCTCTAAATCTCCTGCTAATTTTAACTTAGAGAAATCCTTGGGGCAAGATGATAGTATAGTCATTGAACCATTTAACCATTGAACTTTTAAAAATGTGGTTCAACTTCGGGGTTCAATGATATGAGATGAACTACACAGACCGACCAATAGTCATATGATCTTTCCAGAAACTTTGAACTTTGAAACATTGAACCGTTGAACTTTTGAACTCCACTATGCAAGTTCAATAATACGTTTAAATGGTAGGTTCAATGATGCATTAATTTATACAAAGGAATTGAGTGAACATTGTTGTCCCCAAAAAATGTCAATCATTTTTGGGACAACCTACAGACTATTTTAGCCCTGCATAGACCAAAATTTCTCTCTTCCCTTCTCAAAATTGTTTTGAGCTTTCAAATTCCTCATTTTTCAAGCTTTTTCAATAAAAGAATTAACAAGTTAAATAGGTTAAAAGGCTTCTACAAGTGAGTTCAATCAAAAGAACAAGTTTCTAACACTTAGTCATTTCCAATTGGTTCAACGCGGTTGGTGCAAAGATCAAAAAGACTTAGCCAAATAACGAAGAATGAGCCGATTGAACCATTAAACCATTGAACCAAAGTTGGTTCAATCGGTAGGTTCAAGGGGCTGACCCAAAGCGAAAGAGGCAAGTGCCTTTGCAGGGGGAAGGCAACATTGGTTCGAAGGTCAAAAAAAAGATAGAATTCCTTTAGATTTGTTTGAAGGCCCAAAAGGAACAATTCCTTTGGACTTTTTGTCTGATGGAAATGGCTAAGTGTAAGAGGCTGAAAGATTTCTTTTGAGAAGATTTTTCTCGAAAAAATGTTTAAGGCAAAATTCCTTCAGATTTTTTGTTCAAAGGAGTTCACTCAGAGAAAAAGTCCAAAGAAATGGAAAAGAATGAATGGCTAAGTAACATGAACTTTCCTTTGGACTTTTTTTTTGAAGGAATTCTTTAGGGCTTTTTGCCCGATGAAAAAAGCCCGAAAGCCAAAATCCCACCGGGGAAGTCGAACCCTGAAGTCTACCCAAACATGTCGAAGGATAAGCACCCTTACGGGGGGCACTTGACAATAGAGAAAGGACTGTTTTAAAAGCATGAAGGGACACCTTCCCTTCGGGACATCCCAAAGGCTAAACAAAGACATAGAAGGGAATCCTCAAAGACTTAGACACAAGGAGCTTCAAAGAATGAACTAATCAAACCATTGAACCAAACAGTTCAACGAGTTCCCAGGTTCAAAGGTTCAACCAAGTGCGATAAAGATCAAAGAGATTAGGAAGAACAAGCAACAGGTAGAACCAATGAACTGATTGAACTTTAAACCAAAAGAGTTCAAAGTTCAATGGTTCACAGGTTCAAGCCATTCAAAGGCGGCCTCAAGCAAAGAAAGAAGCAACATGGATGATTCCAAAGGAAAGTTCAATGAAAGCAATAGTTCAACGAGAGAGCAAAGAAGCGCTTAAGCAGGAAAGCGATGGACCAAAATAAATAGAGTGAATCGACGAAGCTTTGAACCAATGAACTTTCAAATGGTTCACAAGTTCAAAGTTCAACACGGTTCAAGTAGCTAACGACCATTGACGGTCCCTCAAACATCAAATTTAAAGTGAGGAAAAATATGTGGAATTTCAAATAGAGCGCAGAACATAAAGGAAGAACCAAGCGATTAAACAAAAAGATAGCCTGAAGATTTAAATTGCTACAGGGGAGAGAAGATCGATGCAAAGGACCAAAAATATTTTCAAAAGAGTTATTTCCAGTAGGTGGAATAGTGGATCAAGTAGACTTAGACTTCTGAGCACACCAAATCAAGGACGTAAGCCTATTTTTCTTCCATAAAGTAATGCCAAAATTGGATGGCTACACAGATATCAGGAAAAGGACCAGACAGTCCATACCAAAGAAGAGACATATTAGAGGAATGGACATGCCATAGTTATGGCAATACACTATTCCCAGCATGGTCCCTCCAGACAAAACTGAAGGTGCATTGAAGATTTTGACTGCAGCATGGGTCGTCCCATGGGAAAGAATGCCAAGCCTTGCGTGATTGCTATAAGTTTGTAATTTCTCTCATTAGTAAAGGGGACTTTTCATTTTTATAGGAGCAAAACTCTATCCATTTGAAAGAAGACTAAAACTTTGAGCTCATATTGTAATTTCATTTCATTTTATCTAAATGAGAAAGCAAGTTGTTTGCAGACTTTGTGCTATTTTGGCTTGTGCTACTTTAGGAAATTGTTCTTATGTCTTTTTCTTAGAAGCATTCTTATTTATTTAATTTTACAAGCAGAATTAGTGAAGGTAAAAAGGGAGGTGTCCTGAAGCCAACTGTGAGAAGACTTTATACTTTCACAATTGTTTTCAGTCTGTGTCTTTTTATTTTCTTTCCATGTTGACGATTCTAGGATGACTTTGTGCCCCCATTATCCTTTGTGATATACTCTTTGGGCAGTTGAGGTGGAAACTTTGTGTTCTATTTCATCCTACTAGTTACTGCGCCCTTATGTCACCAATTACTTTTGCTACCTAAAAGAAACTCCTATTGTTTCCTACAAGAACACTTCTGAAACAAGAGAAGTGCCTTCAGTGTTTCCACCAGGATTTTCCCCTTTGTCTGTGAGCATCATCTCTGAAAGAAGAGAGATGGATGGCTTATTCTGCCCCCATGTGTTATTTTTTGCTTATTTATATAGTATATAGCTCCTACGTATTTATAGGGAACCTCCCCTTGATGAGAGGAGAGATTAGTCCCCTTTTGATGTGGTAAAACTACACAACTAGCCAACCAATATTCATGCTATGGTTGATCACACCTATTTTGTTTATCAGTACGCTGATTGACAAAATATTCACCCAACAGTTTTTGGTGACTCTGCTGGGGAAGAGTGCGCAATTTAAAGTCTCAAACTTGTTGTCTCCCAAAAATATTGCTCATTTTTGGGACAACATTTGAACTAATTTGGTTCAACAAACCAAAATTCTCTCTCCCCTTTTCAAAAATTATTTTGAACATTCAAGTTCTTCATTTTTCAAAGCTCTTCTAGAAATATACGGACTCTACAGGCTTGAATCTATGGACTCTGCAGGCTTGAATCTACAGACTCTGCAGGCTTAAATATACGGACTCTGCAGGCTAAGTTCTACGGGCTTCGCAAGTTGATTTCTATGAACTCTATAGGAAAGAAGCAAGCTCTCGGCACTTAAGTAATTTCAAGGTTGGTTCAACGACAAGGTTCAACCAAAATGTCCATCAGCAATCTTCTAAAGCAAGGATTGAACCATTGAACTGTTGAACCTTAAACCATTTTGTTTTAATAGGTTCAATGGATTCAAAGGTTCAACGTCATCGGCAAGATTTAAAATCTTTGGCAAAGGTTCAACAAGTTCAACCGCTTCAATGTTCAACGGCTTCAAAACACTTATCAAAGAGAAGAAGGCTTGAACCATTGAACAGTTGAACCATTGAACCACTTTGGTTCAAAGGTCCAACAAGTTCAATGGTTCAACAAGTTCAACGGCCATATGGTTCAACGTGTTTTGTTCGAGCAATCAAAAGACTTAGACAAATAAAAAGAATGAACCGATTGAACCGTTGAACATTGAACCAAAAGGTTCAACGAGTTCACAGGTTTAAAGGTTCGACGAGTGTGATGAAGATCAAAGAGCTTAGAAAGAACAAGTAACGGATAAAGGATGAACCAATGAACTGATTGAACCTTGAACTAAAAGAGTTCAAATTTCAATGGTTCATGGGTTCAAAGGTTCCAAGGCGGCCTCAATTAGGGAAAGAAGTAGAAAAAAGTTGGTTCGATCGGTTGGTTCAATCGGTAGGTTCAAGGGGCTACCCCAAAGCCAAAGGAACAAGTGACCTTGTGGAGGGCGGTGAACCAAGGCCAAGAACACTTGCAGAGGATAGCGAGCAAAAATAGACAAAGTGAACTCCTTCAGAAAAATCAACAAGGCAAAAGGCAAAGTAGAGTCCTTCAGACAAATTGTCTGAAGGAATTCACCCAAGAAGAGAGCCCAAAAAAAGCAAAAGAAAATCTCGACTGAAGAGAAAATCCCATAGAAAAGCACTTGATGGAAAAAGACAAAGTGTAGCAGAAGCCACCACATGTCTATTATAAAGTAGAGCGGAAGCCACCATGTGTCATCTTCCATAGGACTCTCAAAAGGTAAGCGTATGTAAATTAAGCGGAATACGTCACGTGTCCTGTTATGACTCAGTGAAACTTAACAAGTGTTTGCATCCACATTCCCCTTTTGAAGTTGCTCAGGCAAGACGTGTTGTGGATCCCATTTTCTGTAAGTTTCTAATGAGTTTCATAACAGCGAAACTTGCCACTTGTCAAAGACGCAGAAAGGACCCCCAAATACTTAGATAAGAAGGGCTATAAAGGACAAAGAAGCAACATGGACGATTCCAAAGGCAAGTTCAATTAAAGTGATGGTTCAACCAGAGAGCAAAGAAGTGCTTAAGCAGTGAAGAGAGGAGTGAGTCCAAAGGACCATAAATATCTTCAAAAGAGTTATTTCTAGTAGGTGAAATAGTGGATCAAGTAGACTTTTGAGTGCACCAAATCAAGGATGCAAGCCTATTTTTCTTCCATGAAGTAATGGCAAATTGGACAGCTACGCAGACATCAGAGAAAGGACTAGACAGTCCATACCAAGGAAGAGACATTAGATGAACAGACATGCCATAGTTGAGGCAATGCGTTATTCCCAACATGGTCCCTCCAAATAGAATTGAAGGCGCATTGAAGACGTTGATTGCAACATGGGCCTTTTTCATGAAAACAAGTGCCCAAGTCTTTCTTGGAGCACTATATATTGTAATCTCGCATTTGTTATGAGGGAGATCTTCCCTTTACCAGAAGTGAAACTCTGCCCAAATTGAAAGGCCTTACTGAGACTTTGAGCTCAGATTGTTGTTCATATTTCTTTGATTGAATGAGAAAGCAAGTTACTTGCAGACTTTGTGCTGTTATAGCTTGTGTTTTTCCATTGTTAATTTTTCCTCCCTAGCCTCGTGTAATAGTTTTTGGCAACTCTGCTGGAGATGAATGTGCAGTCTGAAGCCTCAAGTTTTAGATTGAAGCAGTTCTTTCCCTTATCCATTATAAAGACTCTGGCGACTCCATTATGTGTCATACCCATTATTCATTATAGCCTTACCATCTTCCTCCACCTCCATTATTTTATCTGGTCTGCAAAACCAAAGCTGTTGGGGAAGAGTGCACAGTTTGAAGTCTCAAACTTCAAGCTGAAGCAGATCCTGCTCTTTTCCATTTTTTGTTCTACAATCTGGCAATTCCACATTATACCAGAGGCCAAAAATCTCAAGGTGTTGTTGACCCTACTTTTGATTTGGTGCAGCAAAGTAATTTTGAGTTGTTTCCTCCACAACCTCACCTTAGAACTAGGAGTCTTCCTCCTAGCCCTACCAAGCCACCAACACAAGGCCAAACTTCTTTTTCTACTACTATCTAAGCTTTGCCTATCCACACTCCACTTGGATTAGTGATCCCACTTTTACATAATCAAATCATGGCTCAAGGCCCCTGGGGTAACTCTTTCGGTCCACTGAATTTGACTCCACCTCTGCATGAGCTTCCATGTAGTTCAAGAAAGAATTTCCCTAAATTCTTTGGTGATGGGAGAGTTCACCCTGATGAACACATTATAGCCTTCAGCATAGCCTGTGGTGTTATAGGGGTGGAATTTAAAGACATGGTAGTTATGCTTTTTGTGGAGACACTACAAGGTGCTACTGCAGACTAGTTCTACCATCTACAAGCTGGATCAGTGACTGACTGGGATACACTCAAAGCCATGTTTGAAGCAAGGTTCAAACCCATAGAAGATGCACATGCCTTGTTGGCCCAACTCACTCAAATGAAGAAAGGGCCTCATGAGCCTATGAGGAATTTTATTTCCAGGTTCGACAAGGCACAAAATTCTCATGGTCCCCCAGTTGACACCTCAAAACCTCAAATGCTTCTTCAACTCACAACTATCTAAAGTGAGTTTTCTACTAAGATAAGCTAGCCACATAGACCTTGATGTTGCTCAAGACTTGGCTACTAAGATAGAAGATGACCTTATCTTGGCAGAAAAGATAAGGAGAGACCTAAACAAAGGCAAACCCTCTTCATCTTCTGAATACTCACCCACAGTCACCACTGACCCAATGGTACAAAAGCTGGCAAATGAATTGCTAGCCTTAAAAAGGAAAATGGCACAAGGTATATCTTATACTCCTCTATATAAATATATACCAAGGAGGACATTCTCAAATCAACCATATTAAGGCAATGCTACTAGAAGTCAAGGGAAACCAAATTGTCTTCCTCCCCCATAGAGGAACCTTACCCTTGAAGCACCTCCAACCAACTCAGTAGTTGGATATCTGAAAACAAAACATGTTTCCTATTTCCAACCTGAGTTCGAGCAAGAAAATGGCATTGATCTCTTCAAGGAGGATCTAGAAAAATCAGCTGGCGACTCCCACATTAGTTTCCCAAATTTCCATGATGAACCTAGAAGTGAAGGTGAAGCAATCAAAGGATCATACGTAGTATTCACTAGGTCTGAGAATCAGTTAGCCCAGAAAGTCAACAAAGAGAAGACAGAGGAGCAACCCCAACCAGCAATTTCAATTATTGAGCAAAGAACCCCTCTTCATTTTCAGTCAAAGGACCCAGTGATTGCCAAAGAAGTAAGTACATCAAACATCTCTACACCTACTTTAAATCCACAGATCAGTCCTCCCCCTCCCAAAAATGAAAAGGATGAAATCCCATCCTCTCTTCCAAGTCCATCTCAGTCATTTGCCATGATTGATCATGTTAAGAAATCTAAAATTCAAATGACTGAGTTTGAATCCCTTCAAGCCAATCCTGAGCAATTAACATTGGTAGAGAACCAGGTGCAGACCTATCTGAGGCAAATATTGTGGTTACCCAAACATCAGCCCCTACTACTCAAATTATGTTTGAGCCTTCAGGCAGGGATAATTACTTCTTGACCACAGAGAATGCTCATGTCCTAGCTAATGAAAGTCATGTAGCTAGCAATCCAAGATTTCATCCAAACAAGGCATCAAAAAAATTGGTAGGGCGCAATATAAATCAAGAAGGATCTTACATCTCCCATGAAGAGAAATTTGATAGAAGATCAGCTTATGATGATGCTTGGATCCTGAAATCTGATGGCAGCAATTCTTCCACAGCTGGATGCAGATCTATGTTGCTCAGATTGAAAATTGCTCAAGGTGAAGAGGTCAAACTCCTTCACACCAAATGAGATGCTGAGCTGATGGTTTGTCAGGAGTTTGATGCTGACAATCAAAGCATGTGTTGGACTAAACCAGTAGAATAGCAAGTTATGATGGTGGACCATACTGTTGTATTCTGAAGTCAGCAAAAGGAACTCTTCGCAGAGAGAGAAAGGAGTTATGGTTTTTAGTTTGAAGACCACATCCCACCATGGGGAAAGAAGAAGAAAAGGCCAAGAGGAAGATGCAAAAAATTGGTTTCCTGGTGGAGAGTTCCATTCGCTCATCACCATTTCTGGGGACAAAATGGTTTCCTACTGGTTTATCAGGATGGCACACCATTTTCACTGTCTCACAGTGGGTGGCATCTGAAGCACTTCAAATCTTGAGGCATCAGATAAGATCATCTGTACATATGTATATTTGTATAGTCTTTAGTTTTATTTTGTGCTTTTCATTTTCATTTTTGGCACCTTTCTTTTTTGGGTAGCATGACTCCATAGCCCAATGGCATACTTCAAGGCACCAGAGATTCTGGTTTCTACTCCCCTTGTTTCAATTTTTCAACTGAAGGAAGTTCCCCAACTGGAGCTAGCTATTGTCCCCCAAAAATATCCCTCATTTTTGGGACAACATTTGAACTATTTTGGTTCAACAGACCAAAATCCTCTCTCCCCTTTTCAAAAATTGTTCTGAGCATTCAAGTTCTTCAATTTTTAAAGCTCTTCTAGAAATATACGGACTCTGCAAGCTTGAATCTACAGACTCTATAGGATTGAATCTACAAACTCTGTAGGCTTAAATCTACGGACTCTGTAGGCCAAGTTCTATGGGATTTGCAAGTTGATTTCTATGGACTCTGTAGGAAAGAAGCAAGCTCTCAGCACTTAGGCGATTTCAAGGTTGGTTCAATGACAAGGTTCAACCAAAATGTCCATCAAAAATCTTCTACAGCAAGGATTGAACCATTGAACCGTTGAACCTTGAACCATTTTGGTTCAACGGATTTAATGGGTTCAAAGGTTCAATGTCATCGGTAAGAGTTAAGATCTTCGGCAAAGGTTCAACAAGTTCAACTGCTTCAAGATTCAACAACTTCAAAACACTTATCAAAGAGAAGAAGGCTTGAACCATTGAACCGTTGAACCCTTGAACCACTTTGGTTCAAAGGTTCAACGGGTTCAATGGTTCAACAGGTTTAATGGCCATATGGTTCAATGCATTTTGTTCGAGCGATCAAAAGACTTAGCCAAATAAAAATAATGAACTGATTAAACTGTTGAACCTTGAACCAAAAGGTTCAACGAGTTCACAGGTTCAAAGGATCAACCAGTGTGATGAAGATCAAAGAGCTTAGAAAGAACAAGTGACGGACAAAAGATGAACCAATGAACTGATTAAACCTTGAATCGAAAGAGTTTAAAGTTCAAAGGTTCATGGGTTCAAAGGTTCCAAGGCAGCCTCAGTTAGGGAAAGAAGTAGCAATCGGTTGGTTCAATCGGTAGGTTCAAGGGGCTACCCCAAAGCCAAAGGAACAAGTTCCCTTGTGGAGGGCGGTGAACTAAGACCAAGAACCCTTGCGGAGGGCAGTGAGCAAAAATAGACAAAATGAACTCCTTCAAAAAAATAAACAAGTCAAAAGGCAAAGTAGATTCCTTCAGACAAATTATCTGAAGGAATTCCTTTAGACATTTTGTTTGAAGGAATTCACTCGGGAAGAGAGCTCAAAGAAAGCAAAAGAAAAGCCCGACTGAAGAGAAAAGCCGCAAAAAAGCACCCGATAGAAAAAAACAAAGTGCAGCGAAAGCCGCCACATGTCCATTATAAAGCAGAGTGGAAGGCGCCACGTCTCATCTTCTACAAGACTCTCAAAAGGTTTCTAAAGCTTCTGTAAGTTAAGCAAAATACATCACGTGTCTTGTTATGACTCAGCGGAACTTGACAAGTGTTTGCATCCACATTCCGTTTTTGAAGTTGTTCGGGCAAGACGTGTTGTGGATCCCATTTTCTGTAAGTTTTTAATGAGTTTCATAATAGCATAACTTACCACTTGTCAAAGACGCAGAAAGGACCCCCCAAAGACTTAGACAAGAAGGGCTATAAAGGACAAAGAAGCAACATAGATGATTCCAAAGGCAAGTTCAATTAAAGCGATGGTTCAACTAGAGAGCAAAGAAGTGCTTAAGTAGTGAAGAGAGGAGCGAGACCAAAGGACCAAAAATATCTTCAAAAGAGTTATTTTTGGTAAGTGAAACAGTGGATCAAGTAGACTTCTAAGCGCACCAAATCAAGGACACAAGCCTATTTTTCTTCCATGAAGTAATGGTGAATTGGATAGCTGCACAGACATGAGAGAAAGGACCAGACAGTCCATACCAAGGAAGAGACATTAGATGAACAGACACACCATAGTTGAGGCAATATGCTATTCCCAGCATGGTCCCTCCAGACAGAACTGAAGGTGCATTGAAGACGTTGACTGTAGCATGGGCCTTTTTCATGAAAACAAGCGCCCAAGTCTTTCTTGGAGCGCTATATATTGTAATATCTTATTTGTTACAAGGGAGATCTTCCCCTTACCAAAAGTGAAACTTTGCTCAAATTGAAAGGCCTTACTGAGACTTTGAGCTCAGATTGTTCATATTTCTTTGATTGAATGAGAAATCAAGTTACTTTCAAACTTTGTGCTGTTATAGCTTGTGCTACTTTAGGAGATTGTTCTTATGTCTATCTTCTAAAAGCATTCTTATTTATTTGATTTAACAAGCAGAACTAGTGGAGGTGATCAAGAAGGTGTCCTGAAGCCAACTACTTTTAGACTTTGCACTGTCATAGTTGTCTTCAATGTGTGTTTATTTTCTATTTCTATGTAAAGGACCTTGGAACGACTTTGTGCCCCCATTGTTCTTCATATCTCACTCTTGGGCAGTCGAGGTGGAGACTTTGCGCTACATCTCAAGCTATTGGTTACTCTGCACTTTTGGTTACTTTTACTACCTGAAATAAACTCATGCTTTTTCCTATAAGAACACTTCTGAAAGAAGATAAGTGCCTTCAGTGTTTCCACTAGAAATTTTCTCCTTTGTTTGTGAGCATCATCTCTAAAAGAAGAGAGATGAATGGTTTATTCTACCCCTGTGTGTTATTTTATGCTTATTTATATAGTAAATAGCTCCTACGTATCTATAGGGAACCTCTTCTTGATGAGAGGAGAGATTAGTCCCCTTTTGATGTGGTAAACCTACACAACTAGTTGACCAATCTTCTTGCTATGGTTGATCAGACCTATTTTGTTTATCAGTACACTGATTGAAAAATATTCACCCAACAAAACTTCAAGCTGAAGCAGATCCTACTCTTTTCCACTTTTTGTTCTACAATCTGGCAACTCTACATTATATCAAAGGCCAAAAATCCCAAGGTGTTGTTGACCCTGCTTTTGAGTTGGTGCAACAAAGTAATTTTGAGTTGTTTCTTCCACAACCTCACCTTAGACGAACTAGGATTCCTCCTCTTAGCCCTACCAGGGCACCAACACAAGGTAGAGCTTCTTTTTTTGCTACTAGCCAAGCTTTGCCTATCCACACTCCACCTGGATTAGTGATCCCAATTTTACATAATCAAATCATAGCTCAAGGCCCTTGGGGTAACTCTTTCGGTCCACTAAATTTAACTTCACCTCTGCATGAGATTCCATGCAGTTCAAAAAAGAATTTCTTCAAATTCTTTGGTGATGGGAAGGTTCATCATGATGAACACATTGCAGCTTTCAACATAGCCTATGGTGTAATAGGGGTGGAATTTGAAGGCATAGCGGTCAAGATATTCATGGAGACACTACAAGGCACTATTGCAAACTGGTTCTACCACCTACAGGCTGGATCAATGACTGATTGGGACACTCTAAAAGATAAATTTGAAGCCAGGTTCAAGCCTATAGAAGATGCACATGCCTTGCTAGCCTAGCTCACACAGATGAAGAAGGAGCCTCATGAACCTATGAGGGATTTCATTGCCAGGTTTGACAAGTTGAGACACGTGATTCCCATGGTCACCCAGCCAACACCTTAGAATCTCAAGTGTTTCTTCATCAACTCACAGCTGCCTGAAGTGAGTTTTTTGCTGAGATGAGCTAGACACATAGACCTTGCTACTGCTCAGGACTTGGCTACTGAGGTAGAAGATGACCTTATCTTGGTAGGAAAGATAAGGAGAGACCCTAATAAAGGTAAATCGTCTTCATCTTCTGAGTATTCACCTACAGTCACCACTGACCTAATGGTACAAAAGCTAGGAAATAAAATGTTAGCTCTCAAAAAGTAAATGGCGCAAGGGATGTCATCTACTCCTGCATACAGAGATATGTCCAGGAGGACATTTCAAAATCAGGCGTACCAAAGCAATGATGCCAAAAATTAGGGATAGCAAAATTGCCTTCCTCCTCCACAGAGGAACCTCGCCCTTGAAGCACCTCTAAACAACTCAGTAGTTGGATATCTTGAAGCTGAATCAGATTTTTCATTCCAGCTTGAGTTGAATCCTAAAGATGATGCTAATCGCTTCACTAAGGAAGAAGAAGAATTAGCTGGCAACTCTCATACTAGTTTTCTGAACTATCAGGATGAACCTAGAAGTGAAGGCAATGCATTTGAGGGGTCATATGCTGTATTCACTCGGTCTAAGAATCAATCAGCTCAACAAATTGATAAGGAGAAATTAGAAGAGTAACCTCAAATAACAGTTTCAATTGTTAAGTGGAGATCCACTCTTCCTTTCCAGCCAAAGGACCCGGTGATTTCGAGAAAGGTAAGTACCCCAAATGCCCCTATGCCTTATACTTCAAATTTACAGTCCAGTCTTCCCCCTTACAAAAATCAAAAGGATGAACTCCCATCCTCTGCTCCTAGCTCATTCCAGACATTTGATATCATTGACCATATAAAGAAAACTAAAATTCAAATGTCTGAATTTGAATTTCTACAGTCCCATCCTGAGCAATTAGACACACTGGTTCAATGTGTTAAAAAATAAAACATCCCTGTTAAACAAGCAATTTTCAAAGAGACACATGATCCTGCCAGGAATGCATCCACCAGGAACAACCTTGTCATTGCTACCCCTATTGCTCCTAGCAAGACTAAACTTTTTTATGTCTCATTGCTGATAAAATTACATTAGATAAATAATTGTATCATTGATTCTGGAGCTTCAAACAATGTCATGCCTGCTAAAGTGGCCGAATCCCTTGACCTCACATTGACCAAAACTTTTGGTAGATGCTTCTCCATGGAGAACAAGCAAGTGCCTTTGCTGGGACAAATTAAAGATGCCCAATTTGCATTTGCTGCCTTTCTAGATAAAAGAATCAAGATGACTGTCTTGGTAGCAAACGTCCCAGCATCATATGGCATCCTTCTCGGGCAAAATTACTGCAGGGATTTTGGTGGTGAATTGAGCATGGATTTATCAGAGGTGAGGATTCCAATCAAAGGTGTTATGAAGAGGCTGCTCCCCAAAAAGGAAGTGAAATATGTAGTTACCTAGACCTTAGCACTTAAAGCTCAAATTTTGCTTGAATCTTCAGGCATGGATAACTACTTTCTATCCACGAATGGAGTTCATGAGACATCTGATAAAGCTCCTACAAATTACAACCTGGAACTGCATTCAACTGGAACAACAGAGCAATTGGTTGAGCACAAGGCAAGCGTGGAAGTATCTCCACCCCCGAATGAAGAAGAATCCAAAAGAAAATCAGTATCAAATGAGGTATGGATTCTTAAATTTGATGGCAGCTACTCCTCCACTAGTTCAGGAGTCGAGGTTGTGTTAATATCTCCTCAAGGAGATATTTTTCTCTCATCTTATAAATTGCAATTTAGCAACATGAATAATGAATATGAGTCTCTATTGCTTGGATTGAGAGCTACTCGAGACAAAGGCATCAAGCTCTTTCATGCTAAAGGAGATGTCAAACTAGTGGTTTGTCAAGTGAGGAACCTATATCAAACCAAGAATGAAAGATTGCATCATTACCGCAATCTAGTCTAGGACCAGCTTGAAGACTTTGATGCTTTCAGCATCTCTACAGTTCCCAGAGAATTCAATGACCGAGCTGATGCACTAGCTATTTTAGCTACTCTCTTGATCCCCCACTCGGACGTTAAAGGAGACAAGTACACCATTGAGCTAGTCTTTTGGCCAAGTGTACCTGAGAATGCCAGTCATTGGCAAGTATTCAATAATGACAATCAAATCATTGTCTTTTTGGAATAAAAGGACAGCTTTAAATGGCTACATTTTGAAAGCAGTGAACCTCAAAAGCCTGAACCAACTCCTGAATCAAGTTCAAGCACAGGTGAGGATTTCTTCCAACTGAAAGGGAATAAGATTTCCAAAGGCTTCATTTCCCTTGAGAAGCTATTTGATAAGCATGATAGATTCATCAAACAATAGCAAATGGATTCAAGCTCCTCTCAGGAGTTTGATCAATTAAATCTGGGAACCAAGGAAGACCCTAAGATGGTGAACATTGAGAAATGTTGTACTCTTGAAAAGTGTTTCAAGTTCACCTCTTTCTCAAAGAATAAATGAATGTCCTAGTGTACTCCTATGATGACCTGTAATCACTCCAGCCTGATGAAATTTGACACAACATTCCTCTCAAGGTTGATTCAACACCTTACAGGCAAAAGTCTAGGCATTATAATCCAAAAATATCAAGTACTATTTTATTTGAGATACAAAAAATGTTAAATGCCAGGATAATATTCCCAATCCATCATTCCACATGGATTGCCAATATAGTGCCTATAAGAAAGAAGAATGGTGAAATTCGCCTTTGTGTGGATTTTAAAAATTTGAATCAGGCATCTTTGAATGATAATTATCCTTTGACAATCATGGATCAAGTGTTGCAGACAGTGATAGGCTCAGAGATGTTATCGATGCTAGATAGCTTCTTAGGATATAATCAGGTCAAAGTTGGTGAAGCAAACTAGCATAAAACCGCTTTCACCACACCTTGGGGCACATTTACGTATAAAAAAATGCATTTTGGCTTGATAAATGCTGGTGCCACCTTCCAAAGAGCAATGGACACATCCTTGCCTTCAAGGATGAGATGGGTAAGTTCATTGTAGTTTATCTTGACGACTTGACCATCTTCTCTAAGCATCGCCTAGATCATGTGAGCCATTTGCAACAAGTGTTGGAACGTTGTCGCCAGAATGGCATTTCTTTAAACCCTAAGAAGTCAATTTTCAGAGTAATAGAGGGGAAACTTCTCAGACACATTGTGTCCAAAGGAGGCATAAAGATTGACTCGAACAGAGTCAAGTCTATCCAAGAACTTTCCTTGCCCACAAACAAGACTGTTGTTCACTCTTTCTTTGGAAAGGTGAATTTCTTACGGAGGTTCATCCCCAAGTTTACCGAGAAGACTAGGCACATTGTAAACATGAAGGGAAAGGCCACCCTCAGCTGGACTGAAGAAGGCAAGTCAGCATTTGAAGATATCAAGACTGCCATTGCCCATGCTCCAATTCTGGCTTGTCCAGACTATAGCAAAGAGTTCACCATTTACAGCTATGCTTTAAAACATACGCTTTCAGCAATTTTGGTTCAACAGAATAAAGAAGGTATGGAATCTCCCATTTCCTTCATGAGCTATCCTCTCAAAGCTCATGAGCTAAAGTACTCAAATATGGAGAAGCACGCTTATGCAATGGTGAAGGCCATAAAACATTTTCGTTTCTACATCCTCAATTCTCAAGTTACTGCTTTGGTCCCTGACACCATAGTGAATTCTATACTGACTTAGCAGGAGTTTGGGATGAAAAGAGGCAATTGGGTTGCAAAGATCTAGGAGTTCAATTTGATCATCAAGCCAACAAAGTTGGTACGTGGAAAGGGGCTATGCCAACCAATTGCTGATAACAAGCTAAGAAGAACAGAACATGAAGAACCAGAAGTGGATGACACACCAATAGTCCTCTTTGTCTCCACCACAAATGAGTGGTATTCAGGTATTGCTCATTTTTTTACTTATGGTGAATGTCCTGCTCACCTATCTTATAAATAAAAGAGAACCATCAAGCTAAAAGTTGTTAATTTTGTCTTCGAGACAATGACCTATACAAGAGGAGCCTTGATGGAACGTTCCTTCACTATGTGGACAAGGAGCAACAAAGCCGACTTCTAAAGTCCTTCCATAATTCGACTTGTGGAAGACATTTTTATGCCATTGTGACTACCCATAAGATCCTATGAGCCAAATACTATTGGCCAACTCTCTTTCAAGATGCATACAAATAGGTCAGGCGATGTGAACTGTGCCAGCAGTTTGTTGGAAGGCCCAAGCTAACTGCCCTGCCCCTCAAACCAGTGATCATAGAAGAGCCATTCCAGCAATGGAAAATTGATTTTATTGGAGCTGTAAATCCATCATCAAGTGCTAGACATAATTATGTCCTCACGACAACAGACTACTTCACCAAATGGGTGGAAGCAGTTCCAACCAAACATGCTAGTTCAAAAGTAGTATGCAATTTTCTCAAAAAAACATCATGTCCAAGTTTGGGGTCCCAATCAAAATTGTCACTAACTGTTGGAAATAGGACCAACCCGGAAGCACACAATTGATTACCAAATTCAAGCAACTTAATATGCGGAAATAAACCAGATTCAACAAGTAACTAGAATTCAGAATAACACAGAATATGAGAGACAATACACAACTTGTATTAATAACTCTTACAGAAAAGAATACAATAAAGAAGATGCCACTTCTTCTCCACCACCTCTTCAGAGGTTTCCCATACCTCAAGTGAACAGTAATTCTCTCCTCAAAGCTCTCTCTACTAGGTCCCAACACCCAACTCATACACTGAGTTGGTGTTCACCTTACACCTGTGCTCCACGCACTCCACAAGTACACACCTGTACTCCAAGTAGATCTCTCCTGATACTGCTCCCTGTTGTGTTGCTGTCCTATCGATCTTCAAACTACAGATCAAGCTGGTTCTGCACACTTGTGAACCTTGACCTTGCACACACACACACCTGCATATCAATGATCTTACTTACCATGTAGATCTCCTATAAAATCCATGCACACCTGATGATTAAGATCATACACTCTTGAAGAACCCTGTTGATTCTCCAATCCAGCACCCACCTTAGTACTGTGGCACTAGGAGGAACACACCATTGCTCTACCTCACACACCGAAGGAGCTTATAATTATGCTCTCTTACTCTTAGCTACACTTTTACAATACAACCATGAGTCTATTATATAGATCTCATCCAAACAATAATTAGACTCCTAGTACAATAATTAGATCCGCAGCTCTTAGTCTATAATTAGCACTAAGCATGCAAACACTTGGTTCGTCAACCAACTGCCCGTAATAAACTCGCAGTCGAACCACACAGGTGACCGACGCCGGTCCCTGTCCGCCTAGGGGTCGCCGACGCCGGCCGATCTCTGACCGACGTCGGTTGCTTCCTGCATCCATCCTGCTGACGTCGGTTGGCCTGACCGACGCCGGTGTCCGTGGCACTCAGTAACCCTTCTGCACCCTCCTCCATGTCTGCATCAGTGAAGCTTTTAGCTCCACAACTTAACAATCTCCCACTTGGAGATAAATAGCTGCACTATACCTGTACCTGTACTCTATCTAATATGTTCCCTGATTTGTATCCCTCTTCAAGCTCAACCCTGAAGACCACCCACCACACAACCTGTGATGTACCTCCTGTCATTCGAGTACCCTGCCGCATCCGTTCCTACATACACATGTAGTGAAGTCCTAACCCCTAAATAGCATGAATCCCTGCTACTGGTCTCTCTCAAATACCTGAGAATCCACTTCTCTGAATTGGCTCCTAACTCTTTGACAACTCCCACTGCTTGGGAAAACTCAGGTCTATACTAGACCTCATGTGATTTCGGACACTAAACTGTCCAGCCCTTGGTGCACTCCGATTCTGCATCCTGCGTAATGAACCTCGCCAACACCTGATTCACATCAGCTCCCACTTGAGACAAAATCTACCAGTGATCTCCATGTCTCCCATGTCAAAAAATTTTACTGCTCCAAATTCTTCATAGCAAACCACTGAATTAATCTTACCCTTAGCTCAGCAACAACCTATATGTACAATCCTGCTAGCAAACATACCATCCACATACAGTAACAGAATGATGTCATGACTCATCATCCACCTGGTAAGGCAAACCACAGTAGTTACCCTGACATTGACTGAAGCCATGCTTCGTCCTCCACTTGTCAAAACCTGTACCACTGTCCTGCAGCTCCTCAAGACCATATACCTGATCTTCCGTCTCACGTATCCATTCTCTCTATTCTTCAACTAAGGTATCCATTCGTCTCTGTGCTTTCATCCAGCTGGCAACCCTACCAAAAACCCCTATTTGGTTCACCTCCAAGGAATCACATCCTCATCCATGCCAAGCTCACACCTGTTTCCTGGATCCTTCTTGCTCTACAATCAGCAACATGTATAAAGAAGAGGAACAACGAATTTGAGGGCCTACTTACGTCTTCAGTCCTCCGTATGGGTGTTTGAGACTCCTTGACAGCATGCTGTCCACCCAAAATCTGTTACAGTGACCGACCTCAGTCACTCCACAGTCTGCATCCGATTGACGTCGGTTCCCATGCGTCTGTCCCTGACTACCAACCTGTCGATGTCGGTGTCTCCTGTTGCCGACGTCGATTCTCCTGACCGACGTCGGTCTTACCTACTGTCGACGTCGGTCTTCTTGCCGACGTCGGTACCTGTGTTTCCTGTGAGTGATGACTTTTTACCCGCGAGCTCCTTTGAATCAATCTCCATGTCCAAATTGCCCTGCTCAGAAGTATCCAACCACATCCACTGATTTCTATCCGCCATCTCCTCCAAAAACACCAAGGCTTTCTAGTTCTTAAGCCTATCAAATATATCTGTCTTCCGCTTAAGAACATGCATCTCCTTCCTGCTCATGTGACCAAGCCTACGAAGCCATGTTTCCGCAACAGAAGAAGAATCAGTAATATAAATAAGTAGATAAAGAGTACCTATTTTCTTACCACCAGCTAATTCAAGTGTACCCGCTGTGAGAGTTCTCGTACACCTCTCATCACCCAACTCTTCTGAAGAAATTAGCCACATCTCCAAACCTGGGACCTGCATGACCTCCTTCAACACACATGTGTTGGCCATCTGCAATTTCAGCTTCACTTCTCCTTTGCCAATTCTTTGGCAAGGCTCACCAGCTCCTCTACCTGGGGCTGCATGGAAAGAGGCAACCGAATCTTTTATCCAAGATTCAACTTTATCCAAGAAACCTCCCAGAGCATCCTGTGCCATATGACCTGTAACATCTGCTTCTTCAGTTCCTCCTTGCTGATCTTCCACAAACCAACAATATTCTTTTACCTGCTCTTTCTTTCCATGGGACCTTAAGTAACCATCTGTGCTTTTCAACTCCTCCATCCTTAGCTTACTGTGATATGTCGTTGCTCTGCTCCCACTCAATCAAAAAACCCCTGAGAGTGACCTGTAACCAAAACACAAACCCTGCTTCCTGCAACCTTAGCTCTGATACCACTTGTTGGAAATAGGACCAACCCGGAAGCACACAATTGATTACCAAATTCAAGCAACTTAATATGTGGAAATAAACCAGATTCAACAAGTAACTAGAATTCAGAATAACACAGAATATGAGAGACAATACACAACTTGTATTAATAACTCTTACAGAAAAGAATACAATAAAAAAGATGCCACTTCTTCTCCACCACCTCTTCAGAGGTTTCCCACACCTCAAGTGAACAGTAATTCTCTCCTCAAAGCTCTCTCTACTAGGTCCCAACACCCAACTCATACACTGAGTTGGTGTTCACCTTACACCTGTGCTCCACGCACTCCACAAGTGCTCCACGCACTCCACAAGTACACACCTGTACTCCAAGTAGATCTCTCCTGATACTGCTCCCTGTTGTGTTGTTGTCCTATCGATCTTCAAACTACAGATCAAGCTGGTTCTGCACACCTGTGAACCTTGACCTTGCACACACACACACCTGCATATCAATGATCTTACTTACCATGTAGATCTCTTATAGAAGCCATGCACACTTGATGACTAAGACATACACTCCTGAAGAACCCTGTTGATTCTCCAATCCAGCACCCACCTTGGTACTGTGGCACTAGGAGGAACACACCATTGCTCTACCTCACACACCGAAGGAGCTTATAATTATGCTCTCTTACTCCTAGCTACACTTTTACAATACAACCATGAGTCTATTATATAGATCTCATCCAAACAATAATTAGACTCCTAGTACAATAATTAGATCCGCAGCTCTTAGTCTATAATTAGCACTAAGCATGCAAACACTTGGTTCGTCAACCAACTGCCCGTAATAAACTCGCAGTCGAACCACACAGGTGACCGACGCCGGTCCCTGTCCACCTGGGGGTCGCCGACGCTGGCTGATCTCTGACCGACGTCGGTTGCTTCCTGCCGACGTCGGTTGGCCTGACCGACGCTGGTGTTCGTGGCACTCAGCAACCCTTCTGCACCCTCCTCCATGTCTGCATCAGTGAAGCTTTTAGCTCCACAACTTAACACTAACAATGCAACTTGTTTCACTTCTCAGGAGATTACTCAATTATGTTTCCACTACGAAATCACACTCTCCCACTCTTCTGATTACTTTCCAGAAGGGAATGGACAGGCTGAATCAAGCAATAAAAACCTGGTGACTATCATCAAGAAGCTAGTGGATGACAACCAAAGGACTTGGCATAAGGCATTGGTTGATGCTCTATGGGCAGACAGAATTACATCCAAGAGAAAAATTAGTATGTCTCTCTTACAACTTCTTTATGGTGTCAATGTTGAGATACCAATCACCTTGGAATTGTCAGCGTTGAAATTGGCTAAGGCGATTGAGGATCAAATGAGAGCTCACTTGATAAGAGGATCATGTGCCTTGCTAAGATGAATGAGCAGAGAACCGCAGTGGTGGACTGAATTTCCACCCATCAAAGTTTGGTGAAGAAGTTCTTCGACTAGAAAGCAAAGAATCGTGATTTTTAGATTGGAGATCAAGTCCTGTTGTGGGACAAGAGAAGAGAACCAAAGGGGATGCATGGAAAGTTTGATTCCCTATGGAGGGGCCCTTTTCTTTTTCATCAGCTCAACAGTAAAAATAGTTTTATGTTGAAATATCAAGATGGCACTCTCTTTTCTCTGCCTCACAATGGGCAACATCTGAAGCACTTCAACTCTTGAAGTATCGGATGAGTTCCCCTGTACATATGTATATTATATAGTCTTTTGTTTCTATTTTGTTCTTTTGTTTTCATTTTTTAGAGCCTTTTTTCTTGGGTAGAGTGACTCCATAGCCCAATGGCACACTTCAAGGCATTGAAGATTCTAGTTTATACTCCCCTCAGTTGTGTTTCAAGTTTCCAACTGAAGGTAGTTCCCTAACTGGAGCCAGCTGTTGTCCCTAAAAAATGTCACTCATTTTTGGGACAACCTATGGACTATTTTGGCCCTGCACAGACCAAAATTTCTCTCTTCCCTTCTCAAAATTTGTTCTGAGCTTTCAAATTCCTTATTTTTCAAGCTTTTTCAGTAAAGGGATTAATAAGTTCAACAGGTTAAAAGGCTTCTGCAGGCGAGTTCAATCACAAGAACAAGTTTCTAACACTTAGTCATTTCCAATTGGTTCAATGCGCTTTGTGCAAAGATCAAAAAGACTTAGCCAAATAACGAAGAATGAGCCGATTGAACCATTGAACCAAAGTTGGTTCAATCGGTAGGTTCAAGGGGCTGCCCCAAAGTGAAAGAGGCAAGTGCCCTTGCGGGTGGCAGGCAACATTGGTTCAAAGGTCAAAGAAAAGACAGAATTCCTTCAGATTTATTCGAAGGCCCAAAAGGAACAATTCCTTCGGACTTTTTGTCTGATGGAAATGGCTAAGTGCAAGAAGTCGAAAGATTTTTTTTGGGAAGATTTTTCTCAAAAAAATGTTTAAGGCAAAATTCTTTCAAACTTTTTGTCTGAAGGAATTCACTCAGAGAAAAAGTCCAAAGAAATGGAAAAGAACGAATGGCTAAGTAACATGAACTTTCCTTCGGACTTTTTGTCCGAAGGAATTCTTTCGGGCTTTTTGCTCGACGAAAAAAGCCTGAAAGCCAAAAGCCCGCCGGGGAAGTTGAAACCTGAAGTCTGCCCGAACATCTCGAAGGATAGGTACCCTTGCGGGGGGCACTTGATGACAGAGAAAGGACCATTTTAAAATCCCGAAGGGACACCTTCCCTTCGAGATGTCCCAAAGGCTAAACAAAGATGCAAAAGGGAATCCTCAAAGACTTAGACACAAGGAGCTTCAAAGAATGAACTGATTGAACCATTGAACCAAATGGTTCAACGAGTTTGCAGGTTCAAAGGTTCAACCAAGCGTGATAAAGATCAAAGAGCTTAGGAAGAACAAGCGACGAGCAGAACCAAAGAACCAATGAACCAATTGAACTTTGAACCAAAAGAGTTCAAAGTTCAATGGTTCACAAGTTCAAGCAGTTCAAAGGCGGCCTCAAGTAAAGAAAAAAGCAACATGGATAATTCCAAAGGCAAGTTCAATGAAAGCGATAGTTCAACCAGAGAGCAAAGAAGCACTTAAGCAGGGAAGCGATGGACCAAAAGAGACAAAGTGAACCAACGAAGCTTTGAACCAATGAACTTTCAAATGGTTCATAGGTTCAAAGTTCAACACGATTCAAGCAGCTAGCGACCATTGACGGTCCCTCGGACGTCAAATTTAAAGTGAGAAAATTCATGGAATTTCAAATAGAGCGCGGAGCTTAAAGGAAGAACCAAGCGATTAAATAAAAAGAGAGCCCAAAGATTTAAATTGCTACAGGGGAGAGAAGATTGATGCAAAGGACCAAAAATATTTTCAAAAGAGTTATTTCCAGTAGGTGGAACAGTGGATCAAGTAGACTTAGACTTCTGAGCACACCAAATCAAGGACGCAACCCTATTTTTCTCCCATAAAGTAATGGCAAAATTGGACGACTGCATAGATATCAGGAAAAGGACCAGACAGTCCATACCAAAGAAGAGACATATTAGAGGAATGGACACGCTATAGTTATGGCAATACATTGTTCCTAGCATGGTCCCTCCAGACAAAATTGAAGGCACATTGAAGACTTTGACTGCAGCATGGGCCGTCCCATGGGAAAGAACGCCAAGCCTTGCGTGATTGCTATAAGTTTGTAATTTCTCTCATTGGTAAAGGGGACTTTTCATTTTTATAGGAGCGAAACTCTGTCCATTTGAAAGAAGAAGACTGAGACTTTGAGCTCAGATTGTAATTTCATTTTCATTTCATTTTATCTGAATGAGAAAGCAAGTTGTTTGCAGACTTTGTACTGTTTTGGCTTGTGCTACTTTAGGAAATTGTTCTTATGTTTGTTTCCTAGAAGCATTCTTATTTATTTAATTTGACAAGCAAAATTAGTGAAGGTAAAAAGGGAGGTGTCCGGAAGCCAACTATGAGAAGACTTTGTGCTTTCACAATTGTTTTCAGTCTGTGTTTTTTTCTTTTATTTTTGTGTTGAGGATTCTGGGATGACTTTATGCCCCCATTATCCTTTGTGATATACTCTTTGGGCAGTTGAGGTGGAAATTTTGTGTTCTGTTTCATCCTGCTGGTTACTGCGCCCTTTTGTCACCAGTTACTTTTGCTACCTAAAAGAAACTCTTGTTGTTTCCTGCAAGAACAATTTGAAAGAAGAGAAGTGCCTTTAGTGTTTCCACCAAGATTTTCCCCTTTGTCTGTGAGCATCATCTCTGAAAGAAGAGAGATGGATGGTTTATTCTGCCCCCATGTGTTATTTTTTGCTTATTTATATAGTATATAGCTCCTACGTATTTATAAGGAACCTCCCCTTGATGAGAGGAGAGATTAGTCCCCTTTTGATGTGGTAAAACTACACAATTGGCCGCCCAATCTTCCTGCTATGGTTGATCAGACCTATTTTGTTTATCAGTACACTGATTGACAAAATATTCACCCAACAAACATGACTCTTTACAAAACATTGAGTATTGAACTTTTGAACTCCAAAAAAAAGGTTCAAGTTCAACTGAAAGGTTCAAAGTCATAATTGAAATACACAAAGGGACAAACAGTTCGCTTTGATAAACTTTGAACTTTGAAACATTGAACCTATTGAACTTTTGAGCCATTGAACTCTTGAACTCCGAGAAAGGTTCAAGTTCAAAGGTTCAATTCTTTTAAAAATTCACACACAAAAGATGATATGCGGTTGAACTTCTTTTATGGCAAAGTTTACGAAAAAATTGAATAAGGGCGACTCAAAAGGTAACAAATGGCAAAGATGGTTTAGAGATTTATGATGCCATTGTTAAGGCACAAATTCAAAAATAATGGTGTATTGGAGTTATACAAGTTTCCCTATTTTAGAAAACCTAAGGATATTGTGAAGTTTATACTTTTGTTCATTCTTGAAATAATGGTGTATTTCATGGGTCGAAGGATGCACATATCACCTACATCGATTAGTAAAATAATAGGTCTAAAGAACAAAAACAAAAATGTTTGCCTACCCATGAAAAGTAAGAATGTGGATAAATATAAAAAATACTTGGAGTTAATAGGGGAGGATAAAATTTTAAAATTGTTGGTCTCAATGACAAAGCTACACACATCATTGCATGTCTGATCATCATGAAGTTGATTGTGGAAACCAGATGGAATTTGTCAATTAGATTGGAGAAAAGAAGTTAAGGTAAACTTTAAGCTGTACATAACACAAAAAGTGGTGAGTGTATGAAGGAAGTGCATTTGAATGGAACAATGTTTTGATGGAACACATTCCTTATTTTAATGGTGATTAAAGACAATGGAATCACAGAGACCAAAACCTTCACTTTTCTAACATGGAAGGAGTATCTCAAAAATAGATAAGATAATTGTGTATGAAAATAAAATGTCACTGGCCTACAAAAGAAAGATGAGAATGTGGTATGAGAACCTAGTAGCAACTTCTAGAGATAAATGGTGCATGTCAAACTTAATGTCATAGGAATATGATGGGTTTATGTAATTTTGCATAAAGACACACTTCACTTTGATATGGATTATACAATATGACATAAAAATTTAATAAGATAGCTAAATATGTTATATGGAGTGATAATGAAGTATATGGAGAAAGATCTAAATAGAATTATGGAACTCCTATGCACAAAAGTGAATGCATAAGAGGTTATTTCATAAATCACCAAGTTATGCCAATAGTTCAAATACTATCTCTAAAGATGAAGTAGTGAGAATACAACACACACAGGTTGAGAAGGTTTTAGGAGTCAAATATAGATTGAATTATGCATTGTGTCTCCCATCATGTGAATTAAATCACCCAAGAAAACCAATCTATAAATTGTGGCAAAAAATAATATGGAAGAAACAACACAAAAATGGAGAAAGTTGTTAAAACAAGGGAATATGAAGTTAAACAACTAAGAAGGAGAAGAGTTGATGTCCCCAATTTGAAATCTCCACACAAAAAAAGATGGCATATAATCCAAGCCTACTTAATTCCCCCAAGTATAAGTAAACAAGTTGCATCAAAAAATGAGGGTGAGGAAAGATTAAATGACAAGGGAACCTTAGGTCAATAAAATTGCACAGAAGAACTTGCACTTGAAGACATGAAATAAAAATAGAAACCAAAGATCCAAAAGATGTAGGTAACATGAGGAAGATTAACACTATTAAGCTAACAAGTCCCAAACGTCCATGCAAAAAGGTGCGTGAAATAGAAAATGAATCAAAAGGAAACACCAGTGCACAGCTCCCACCATGGACATGTACTAAAGGATTTATAAACAAAAAAGAACCCCAAAGGAAATAGTCCAATAGGCAAAGAGATAGAAGGGTAGGGTGAAGGTTTGCATCAAGAAACATCTACACATGAAGAAGAGTAAGGAGAGTTGAACCAAGAAAATTTTGTGCATGATGAATAAAATGCAACTAGTAAGGAAAATGAAGAGATTGAATATGTCCAAAACTTAGACCACATGAGTATCCATAACAAGTTAGGTTGTGCCAAATTGACCCCAATACAACTATGAGTATTTTTGTCGAATAAGTATGGGGAAGAACATAGATCACCCAAACTAGGAATCGATAGATTATAAGTGGGTCACACTTTGGGAAGAAAAATATTGAAGCATAAAAAGAAGGAACTTAACATGGATTTTGGACTACCACATTGAGAACCTAGGTTTTGAGATCCCATTGGTAAGTCTTTAATTTAGGGAAGCATGGGCCAAAGATACAAGTGGAGAGGTCAAGCCAAGTTACAAGATGTGTGACTTGAGGTATTTTACTAAGTAACAATTAGATTTTGCCATTATTAGAATGGCCATGAATATTAGTCGACTAAACATCCAACATAGGGTGGATGGAGTAGAAATAAGGACCAAGTTGATGGATGAAGAATTATAACATGTAATGCTAGAAAGAAAAATCACCTTCTTAGATGTGAAGCTCAAGGATCTGTGTATGCTGATCGAAACAAATAGACTTACATTACTAAAGGACTTGGACATAAGTGGAATGGAACCCATTAAGCACCTAAGTGTTTTAATAACAAGTTTTTGACAAGATATGCATCTAACCCCTAAACCAATAGAAGAATAAATATATTCTCAAAAGGTCACCACATAGAAGGAAGAATGAGATGGTCAATAAGGCCTCGCTCATTCCCAGGGTAAACTATTATTAGGAAACATCGAGAATCATGTTGGAATCTATGTCCACCTCATGTAGGGTGGAAAAGCTTTTAGACAAGTAGACCTAATGATTTCCATGCATAAAGTCACTAAGGTGGAAATAATATTTTTTTTTATTGAAGATACTCACCATCCTCAATAGGTGGTGATGGGCTGCAAGAGCAGTTGCATAACCTTTTTGTCATAAAAAACAACTAAACTATTGGTTGATCCCGATTTTTTCACCTTTACAGGAAGTTGTGATAGTTGGGAAGCTATAACTTGACTTTGAGAACCCAAAAATATTACCGCCATTTGTGGGGTGTGACAAATGAGTGGTGCCACTTGAGCAATGATAAGAACCCATTGTTTACCAAATGTAGAAGAACCACATGTGGGTTTATACACAATACCCAATGTTTTTCCTACTTAGTGCACTTATTGGTGAGCCTTTTTTGGTAACTGTAGTACACCCATTTGCAAAAGTTGTAAAAGTGTTGTTCACCTCATGAGATATTAGACCGATGGATGTGAGTTAGCCATAAATGAGCATTCAATTATCTTAAGGTTAGTGCTTGACACCAAAATTAGGGGTTTGACATTTTCATTTATAATACATGTTGCGAGATATACTTATCTCCTATATGAATGTCTATGTATTCCTTAAGATCCTTCATGGTATTGTGGTCTAGCCACATAGATTTTGTTCTATTCATGCAATATGAAGTGACTTAAGGGATTTATTAGTCAATCTATGAAACTCCTAAGGAGCAAAGGGAACCCTAGAAACTCTACCCAAATTAGAATTTTAGACTTGGCTTATTTAGAGACAATGAAATCACTAGTTCAATAGGAAAAAAACACAAGGGTGTTTCAGACAAACCATGTTCCGTTGGTGACTACAATGTTGCAGTGCTCAACATTTGTAAACTTGAACCCAAAAAAATGTTTTGGCTAGGTTTTGAAAACTATTGAGCTTAACACCATGGGACTACCAGTTATTGTACATCCAAGTCTTGAGCATAATCTCAAAGGGGATACAAACACCAAAGTATGTAACCAAAATAAAAATTTTGGACCGGTCACTGGATTTATCAAAATCAGGGAAAACTAAAACATTTGGTAAAGAGTCAACTCAGAGGGATTCGTTACCTCATAAAAGACTTTAGGAACAAACTTCCTAGATAATTTTAGTGCCAAAGAGTCAACTCGGAAGGATTCGTTACCTCATAAAAGACTTTAGGAAAAAACTTCCTAGTTAATTTCAATGCCATTGTTGTTTATAGCCCCATCATAAACACTTGCAGTAAATGATGTAGCACCCAATGAGTCGAGCATAATATAGATATGTTCATTTCCAAGGTGCAGTAAACTAGTAGGTGCAACGCAAAAATGTGACTAACTATAAATAAAATGGTACCTACCAAAAAAGAAGGTTTGACAAGCCATGCAAAAAAACAATAAAAGGCTAAACCCTAACAAAATTATTTTTCAAATGATCTCATCCAAAAAGTCTACATTTCATTAAAATTTAAACATTTCTTTAGGCTAATATTTCATCCACTCATCAATTTATGGTTCTATTTCATCCATTTCTTGTCTTATATGCAACTCTTCCCTACCACACAAGATAACTTAGAAACACATACAAACAATAATTAAAAATTTATGGCGATTATTTTAAACTTTGAAATCATTCATACATGGAATTATAGTTATAAATACAAATACTCCCAAAAGGACTCACACTCTACCTCATTAACATTGTAAGCAAATCAAATAATTCTCGAGTTGGTACTTCGTATCAAACATGGAGGTTCAATATGGTTGGCCAAAAATAGTCATCTTGTTGATCCGGTCCACCTACGGTGAACCATGCACACACCGCCCACTACATCACGTGTGCATTTGATAGCCTACACACATGCCTAGAATAGAAAAGCTATAAGTAGAAGATTTCCCTGTGAAACTAAATTCAAATCAGAACCCAATTTCTATGAAATTTTAGCTATAAGAAGACCAATAACATGATGAGCACACTGTGATCAACCAAAGTAAGCCACCATTCAAACAAAAGATACTCTTGACAAAATAATATCATTAAATCTTCAAGGTGGTATTGATTAGCAAGTTACGGGAAGAGGAAAATAAGGAACCCCATGACATTGGTATAAATTACACTAAGAGTGAGAGGTTAATACACACCATTCAAAAAGCTCTAAACACATGAAAGAGAGCTAAACCTAAAAATAAGGAATGAAATAGCTTCTTGACAAACTCGTGGTATGATGAAGAATATAAGACAACACGATGACAACTAAAGGGACTAGCAGGAAGACCAAAATAAAACAGAAAAAATATATGAGCAACTAATTAGGGAAAAAAAAGAGAGGGAATCATGAGGAAAGAATCAATTTACTTAAGGAAACATGAGCCAAAGAAAATTTGGAGAAAGCTCCACAAGGAAAAAACATAGATAGAAAACAACATAACAACCCAATAGTTTGAATACCCAAAGCCGTTGTATGAACATGAAAATGAACAAGATGCACCTCCCACTATCAGTGTAAATAAATAACTTTTCATGACTAAAGAGATCATATGGATTAAAATGCTAACGACGGGAAAAGCTTAAGGCATAGATAATCTTCAAGCAAAGCATCTAAAATGGGGTGCAAATATTCTAAAAACCTCAAATCAAAGAAACTATGAGATTAGAAGACCACTAAGGTCCTATTCAAAGTATTTAATACACCAGTGATGCTATATGGGTACAAGGTATGGGTTAATGGAACGACAAGTTCAAAACGGAGACAAATAATAAGAATCCAAAACCATCTAATCACAAACAATTTCAGAATTAAGGCTTCAATTCCCTATAAAATTATTCTTGCTGAAACAAGAACTTTTTCATTATAAGCAACCGCTATGACTAAGGTATTATGTTATTTTAAAAAGACAAAAAAATATGAAAATTAGCAAGTAGCCTAGAGCAACAAAAGAGGAAGAGTTGCACAAAGAGAAGAACAAGTGGATGACGCAGAAACACAAATAAATGAGTATATGGAATATCAACATAAACAAATCCCTAAACCTCAAAAAAGAGGTAAATAATCATGTGAATGAAAATTTTAGAACAAGGATGCGGAGGGAAAAAAAAAAAAGTAGGAAATGACAATTTTATATTACAGAGTTCACCATGACTCATGAACATTGTGAAAATACATATATATATGCTAAAATTAAATAGAAGGAAAATATCCTCATTGCTCAACTAAAGACTAACTCCCATAAGCTTAGAGACGAGAAAAAAATGGACAACACGTAAAGAAGAGTGGTAAGAGAGAGATTGTGTTTTATGCAATACAAAGACGGTTGAAATGAAAAAAGTACACAGACATCATAGCCAAATATAAGGAAACACTCGAGTCAATTGTAATGTCGAGCTATTTAAGGACAATAGAATATAATGATATCAAAGGTTACTTTACCCGAGTTTACGCACATAATCGCTTCAAACAAAAATAAATTATCTCGACTCACTGTTCCTTATCATATTTCTATTGGCAGATTTGATAAGAGTATTTGTCAGAAATGTCAGAGAGAAATACAAACGCAGCCCATTGACCTATGTTGCACCAAACCCCGCTGGAAAGCTCTGTATCGAGACAAAATTTGAGCCTCAGGCACGCTGCATGTGCAGACCGAGAGTTTAAGGCACAACAATTTAATTTTTTATGTAATATCTGCAAAATTTATAAAAAATACTAACACCAATACTATAATTTAAGTTTTCTCAACCATATATGTAATGCACCACAAGTTATAAAAATCATTAATTTTAACGGCATTGACATAGACTGACAATTTTGTTTTTTGGACACCCCTATATTTGATAAGAGTTGTCTATTGTATTCAGCCAGCCTTCCCTTAAAAGAGAGAGTTTTGTGGGTTTGCTTGCACAAGCTAAACTCAAGTTCGAGTCCCCAAGTCCAATCCTTGCGGGTGCTTGAAATGGTTTTTAGCATAAATTTCTGGATGTCAATCTAACTGCTTCAAGTTTTTAAACTTGAAGATGCCATTGACTCATATTGATGCGGCTGCAAAGGTTACATCAAAAGAAAGCTAATGATAACCAAACACTAAGCTCTAAAGTCTTTGAGAATGCACATAAAATCATTTTTTTTAATAAACACAATAAAAATTACATTAAAAACTAAAACACTCACAAATTTCTCCTTGAGTGAATGGTCTGGCATTCAAACCCAACTGGGAGTGTAACAGTAATACATCAAATCCTCCATACTATACAATCTAATATCAAAATAGAAACATGTGCCCATCGATCATCCATCACACCCTTGAAATCTATCAATTAAATATACTTGAGTATGATATCCTTGCTTACATTAGCTAAGCAAAAAACATTCACAATAGTACATAATACTATAACTAATAACCAAAAAAATTACAATCCCAGTAGCAAACAGCTTCAAAGAATCATCCATCAGCCCTCTTATTTCTTCTTCTTCATCGCATTTTGTTGCAATTACAATAACATTTTTTAAGATTGAGGGATGGTGGTTGTGTGAAACATTTTCCTCGAAATAAGACCAAATCATCCTTTGGGGACAGCTACACACCAGTGATCAAAAGTGAGCGAATCAGATCCAGTCGCCTGAAAATCTTCTTACACATAAAATCCTTACAAAAACCAAGACAATTTGTATATTTTTAATATTAATGTTTGCCATCTCACTCCAAACTTATATACATGGAGTATTCCTCTAACTTTACTATACGTTATTGTCATTACATTGGTTTGTTGCTTGTTTTTTCTGTACTAATTCTTGTTTTCTGCCTAGTTTATTCTCGGGTTTAATAATGGGTAAAGATCTCACAGTACTTAAACTACCACTTTGTGTACTTAAACTACCACTGTGTGTCTCAATTGTTGCTTCTTGATATAACACTTTCACCACATTCTGAAATCGACGCCGAAAAGTTGGCATTCTTGACAAAGAGGTTGCGATTCCCTGCAATCTGTACCCATACAAAGAAACCAGTCTCAAAAAGAAAATTATGATTGCAAGACTAAAAAACAACTCCAAAGAAGTACATAGTGAAACAGTTGGTAAATCGACAGACCTTCCCAATAACACATTGGGAATCAATAATGTAGTGTGTTTAACTTGAATGAAGTAGAAGCTGAAACACATTTTCTTCTAAGCTGCCCAATATATAACAATATTAGGCACCCAATGACACCTTAGGAAAATATAATGTAGGCTGTTTAACTTGAATGAAGTAGTAACACATTTTCTTCTAAGCTGCCAAACATATAGATTAGTCACAACTTTATTTATTTTGCAACCATAAACTAGTTCATAAAATCTTAAACCAAGACAATCAAAACAAGCTTGGAGAATTTATTTAAAATTAAAAAGTCATAGAAACAATCATTTAAATAAGTAAACATACTTTTTGGTAGGTGCCACAAGCCTCTTCGCAACCAAGAAAGTTAAAATTAATATCATCATTTTTCATCTCATTAACCAAAAAGTATTGCAGATTTAGAGTACACACAGAAATTTACTTGTAACATTGCAATTTTCTATAAAAAAGAAGATAAACATCTAGAGATTTCTTGAATCCTTGGAATTCTGCCATTACATCCTATTTTTAAAAAGGGAAAAAAAAACAACTTAAGGAATTTTTAGTCTGAAAAGTAACAATGTTGTCAAGAAATTGTGATGAGTAATCTAAATTCTAATAATCAATTAGTAATGAGAGGAGTCCATGGAATGAGTAGTACGTAGGTTGTGTTTGCTGTGCCAATCTGCAAGGTAAATTTTTGGTTCCATTTTTGTATGATCTGAGCCATAGGGCCCAAGACCTTGTGCACGGGGGACAACTAGGCACTTCAAGTTAAACATACAGTTATAGAGTGTGCACTATGTTAACTTGTAGAAAGTGAACCAACACATATTCAAATAAGCGGAAGTCTGATACTTGCAGGAAATGCAACTTGTATTCAATGTGAATGAATAGGGAAAAGTAAAGAGATGTACAATGCTTGCAGCAAGGATACGAGTGCACTGTGCAGGCTCCTATGATCAGATGAGGAAACAGTTCCTCTGATTTGCCTAGACTGAAGGGGCAATTACAATGTGCATGAAAAAGAATAGACGTCCAAGGCATACTATCTATCACTATGATTGTGTATGTTGTCGTCCTTTAGCCAAATGCATATGTTACATATTTATATATACAATTACAAGATGTAGTTACAACCACCAATGGTTACAAATTCATCTCATCTTCTTTGCCACACAACAGTTGAACTGCTCAGTCAAACAATTACTTGATGAGATTCCCTGACATGTTGCAGAATTGAGAAGTGCCATCTGGCAAACCATGTGGATGCAAAGTGATGATGTGCTCTATGCAGGGTGCGCAAGATGTCGCACGGGTTCTGCTAGGCACGAAAGGATATGCATAGAAGTGCCACAAAATTTGTGTGCACACACAAGGGATGCAAGAAAAAGGACTCCAGGCTGAGTTGTGCATAAGCAGCTATACATCTGAAAACAGATTATTCGCCCTTTCTTGAAGAGCAATGGCCTCCATTGCGTTGTTGCGTAGTTGCGAAAATTGAACTTGAAATAGCTGAGAGTCATACCACTTGGCTTGATCATCACATTGCCCTGCTTTGACCACTCTAAAAAGTTGATGTGTGCCATAGCGGATGCATTGTCTGTCACTTCAATAATCTGATCCTTATTTGTCCAGCGTGAGTGTTCAGACTCCAAATCAAAAGGATGTCTTGTTACTACTAGCTCAAGAAGTGGAGGGAAGAAAGGCTTAAGGAGTTGCACATTGAATACTAGGTGCGTGCCCAAGTATAGAAGCAAATCAAGAACGTATGTGTTCTCACCAACTACGCAAAAAATGGTGTAAGGACCATAGCGCAGAGGCTTGATCTTCTGTTGTGGACCCTTGAAGCACTCCTTATGAAGGTGAAACTAGTCCTTATTGCCGATTCAAAATGCATGAGGTGTGCAATGCATGTCATGGCACTACTTGTACCTTTCATGGAAGCAAGAAAGAGCATGTTTAACCTACTGATGAATAGATTATATGTGGTCCAAAAACTTCTTAGCTTTGTCTCCTCTTTCTTATGTGCATGAATCAATCCTAGTTGGTGCATGATAGGAGATGTCTAGAGGCACCAAATGCTAGAACTCAAGACATGTTTGGAATGGACTATGCCCCGTTTGTCATGTTCCATTTTCTAGATTAAAATTAATTAATAATATTATTTAAGTTGGGGCCAATCATTTATAATTTTTTGGGCAACTTAATAATATTATTATTATTATTAAAATAAAAAGTATTTTTAAAATAATGATGACTAAGCCAAAAAGTAACTTTACGTTATATTAAAGGCAACTTACGTTTTATTATTATTTAATTAAAAAGGTGATTTTTAAGGTAAAATAAAGTCAATGCTAAAATAGAAATATGAGCGTTACTTTATTAAAAATAAAGAAAAAATGCAAAGTGGAGTGCCCCACTTGGGAAAGGCAAACCGAAATTAATAAAAGGCAGCTTGGTGGTTGCTTTTGGGGATCATCTTAAAAATTCATATTACTCTCTCATGTATGTTTGATGCAAACGCTTCAGATACAACAATAAAGGACAAAAACCCTCCTTTGCAAATGGATTTGAGGACAAAAACCCTCTCATCTCTCACGGTAACTCCATCTAGGGGTTGCAATTATGCTTCAATTAAAGATATTCAGTTTTCAGCTCACTGAGGGCATGTTTCAGCCTTGATTTTCAGTCCAAAACTGCGATTACAACTAGGACATCACCAGTTCCAGCTCTTGGAGCCCATTTAGGACCTGCTTAAGGGCCGACATCTGTGATCATAGGAATTTGACAATAGAGAAGAGGTTAGAACAAGTGTTAGTTTCACAAAACAATGAAATCAACACACTAACATGCTAACATCTCTAAGCCTAGATCTTAGGGGGAGCTTAATGGACAAAATACAATTGAAAATCCAACTAAAATGCAAAGAACAACAATCTTTACCTTCTTTGAGATCTCCGAAGGATTTGTTCATGGTTTGCTCAATTTGGGCTCAAAGAGTCTTTGGCAATAGAGTTTGTATTCTTTGCTCCTCTCCTTGGCACCATTGTGGCTTATGCTTGTGGCTTGATATGTTTATGTTTGATGTGGCGTGGCTCAATATTTTGGCATTATAACACTTTCTTTCAATCTTGCTACAAAACTTGCATTATAACTATACAATTTCCAAGCTCCTTTGTGAAAAGGTCTAGGCTTGTATTTATAGACTTAGAAACTAACCCCAACCCAAGGTGAGTTAAGGTGTAGTTTAAACATGGAACAAGTTCAAACCTAACCTAAGTGAGTTAATTAACCCCAGTAGAGTTAAAAGGTGTCAAAAGCTCATGGTTTGCAATGAATAGACATGGGTAATCATGAAAAGCTAGGGTATTCTTGATTTTTGAATTTTCTTTTTTTAGAATTTCATTAATTGCACATGGATAATTCAACTAGGCATTTAATTGGTTTAGCATTTTAATTAATTCTGATTAGGCTTTAAGCATTTTCGAGATTTGATTTTATGTGTGCACTTGCCCCACTTAATAGGTCTATAGCCCAGATTACATGTAATATCGTATGTTGATAAGAGATGAATCCGTAAGAGGTTTTTGTTGCTTACGGTAGGACACACCAATTAGGGATGTCTCAACAGGATTATGAGCTTTGACGAATGTTGCACAAGCAAATTTGCGACGTTCAATGGTTTCTAAGCTTAATTTGCAATTGTTGGTAAGAATCAATCTGAAGTCTGGTTGGAAGCCATTGGTGGTCAGTTTTAGGTGTCTACAACATCACCCTTTGGAAACATATTTCATTGCCGACATCATTTCAGTTGGCAAATTGATCATTTTTTGGCCCCAACTTCCCATCTAAAACGTCATTTGTGGATGAACTGTGGTAATCAGCGTTCGGGTATTTCTCTGTGATTTTGATGTGAAAAATAAATAAATAAAATATGTTTTAAGTTGTATTTGATTCCATCTTGTATATTTGACCTTTGAAATCAAATCTAAATATTCAAAGGCTTTATCAATGATTTTTAAACTATTTGAGTATTTTATTTCAAGGGTTTGCTATCATAAATAACATAAAATCAGATTATTGTGTTTCTTCACAAGGGTTTGTTGCAATAAAATTTAGATCTTATTATTGCTGCCTTCGTGTTTCCGGTTTATCCAGAATTGTTTAAAAATGTCTGATTTGGGACATTACACCCATACAGTTATGAAGTGCTTTGTTGTAGGGATGTTCAATGTACAACAAGTTGTCACCCCAAGTGCGATCATGTGCATGGTTGTACATTTGTAGAAGATGAACAAGTGTGCAGTTGAAAACTTTTGTTTTCCCATATTTAGTTGGATGAAATGTCATTGATCAATCCAACTATGTACCCATCAAGTCCCACAATGCTTGCAAAAAATGACTCACAAAGCACGGATCTCAATCAAAGATGATGGATGTTGGAAGTCCAAAGTGAACCCATACATGGCTAAGGAAAGCTTACACAACGCCAACTGCATCAATGTCCTTCTTGAAAGCAAACATGATAGCCATATTTGAAAACCTATCCACTACAACGAGCACAATGCCATGCTAGTGCTCCATCATAGGCGACCCAATAATGAAACCCAAGCTAATAGATTCCCATGTCCCGAATAGAACTGATAGAGGTGTGTAAATTACTAGCTTCCTATTCATGGAATGCAAGACTTGATGTGTTGCTCCACATTTGTGTGCATTTGCAGCTAGTAGAAGTGTGACTGCTATGCGGCTATAGTCTTTGTCACGCCAAAGTGCCCCAAATATTTGCATAGTGCGCCTTCCAGATGAGTGTTTGGCAAGGTGCACCACAGGGAACACAAAGATGCTTGAGGTTGTAGAAAAGCTAGTTGGAAAATGAAATGACCCACCCTAGGTGGACACTTACAATCTATCATTTCTGCCTTGTTTGATTGTTTGTTCAATTCTGAGTTTATGCTTTTGGAATATTTTAAAGAAATGACAGGTATTGTGTGAAATTGAATATAATAAACACAATAAGAAACTTTGAAGCAAATACTAGAATGATTTAAAATCTGATTTATTATTGTTTTGCAAATACAATATATTCAGTTCAGATTTTAAAATGCTTGAGGAAACACTAACTCCATATCCGGATAATGCAATGACAGCAAGTTCAGGTTTGAAACTTATAACAGCAAGCTGATAAACCCTTGGAGATGGACACCAAGCTTCCAATATTGGTTTCTCCACCATATATCTTCTTCTAACAACAACCCATGATCAAATCGCCCACAATAGAGTTGGAATGGCACCAATAACCTAGGCGCTTTAGCTTAGAATCCACACACCCTAGCCAGAGAGAGGAATACGGCCTGCAGATTATGTTGTCCCCGAAAAATGTCACTCATTTTTGGGACAACCTACGGACTATTTTGGCCCTGCACAGACCAAAAATCATCTCTCCCCTTTTCAAAAAAATGTTCTAAGCATTCGGGTTCTTCATTTTTCAAAGCTTTTCTAGAAATCTACGGACTCTGCAGGCTTGAATCTACAAACTCTGCAGGAAAGAAGCAAGCTCTCAACGCTTAGGCGATTTCAAAGTTGGTTCAATCGGTTGGTTCAAGGGGCTGCCCCAAAGCGAAAGAGACAAGTGCCCTTGCGGAGGGCAGGCAACATTGGTTCGAAGGTCAAAGAAAAGACAGAATTCCTTCGGATTTGTTCGAAGGCCCAAAAGGAACAATTCTTTCGGACTTTTTGTCCGATAGAAATGGCTAAGTGCAAGAGGCCGAGAGAATTCTTTCGGGAAGATTTTCCCCGGAAAAACGTTTAAGGCAAAATTCCTTCGGACTTTTTGTCCGAAGGAATTCACTCGGAGAAAAAGTCCAAAGAAATGGAAAAGAACGAATGGCTAAGTAACATGAACTTTCCTTCGGACTTTTTGTTCGAAGGAATTCTTTCGGGCTTTTTGTCCGAAGGAAAAGCCCAACGGAAAAAGCCCGAAAGCCAAAAGCCCACCGAAGATGCAAGAACCCGCCAGGGAAGTTAAAGCCCGAAGGTCACATGAAAAATCCCAAAGGGTAGATACCCTTGCGAGGGACACTTGGCGTCAGAAAAGGACCTTGTCCAAGGACTCGAAGGGACACCTTCCCTTCGAGACGTTCCAAAGGCTGAACAAAGACGCAGAAGGAAATCCTCAAAGACTTAAGACACAAAGAGCTTCAAAGAATGAACCGATTGAACCATTGAACCATTGAACCAAATGGTTCAATGAGTTCGCAGGTTCAAAGGTTCAAACAAGTGCGATAAAGACCAAAGAGCTTAAAAACAAGCGGCAGGCAGAATCAAAGAACCAATGAACTGATTGAACCTTGAACCAAAAGAGTTCAAAGTTCAATGGTTCACAGGTTCAAGCAGTTCAAATGCGGCCTCAAGCAAAGAAAGAAGCAACATGGATGATTCCAAAGGCAAGTTCAATGAAAGCGATGGTTCAACCAGAGAGCAAAGAAGCGCTTAAGCAAGGAAGCGATGGACCAAAAGAGACAGAGTGAACCGACGAAGCTCTGAACCAATGAACTTTCAAATGGTTCACAGGTTCAAAGTTCAACACGGTTCAAGCAGCTAGCGACCATTGACGGTCCCTCGAACGTCAAATTTAAACTAAGGGAAAATCCGTGGAAATTCAAATAGAGCGCGGAACTTAAAGTAAGAACCAAGCGATTAAATAAAACGAGAGCCCGAAGATTTAAATTGCTACAGGGGAGAGAAGATCGACGCAAAGGACCAGAAATATTTTCAAAAGAGTTATTTCTAGTAGGTGGAACAGTGGATCAAGTAGACTTAGACTTCTGAGTGCACCAAACCAAAGATGCAAGCCTATTTTTCTTCCATAAAGTAATGACGAATTGGACAGCTGCGTAGATATCAAAAAAACGACCGAATAGTCCATACCAAAGAAGAGACATTAGATGAATGAACACGCCATAGTTATGGCGATACACTGTTCCCAGCATGGTCCCTCCAGACAAAATTGAAGGCGCATTGAAGACTTTGACTGTAGCATGGGCCATCTCATGGGAAAGAACACGAAAGAACACCAAGCCTTGCGTGATTGCTATAAGTTTGTAATTTCTCTCATTAGTAAAGGAGACTTTTCATTTTACAAGAGCGAAACTTTGCCCATTTTGAAAGAAGAAGACTGAGACTTTGAGCTCAAATTGTAATTTCATTTCATTTTATCTGAATGAGAAAGCAAGTTGTTTACAGACTTTGTGCTGTTTTGGCTTGTGCTACTTTAGGAAATTGTTCTTATGTCTGTTTCCTAGAAGCATTCTTATTTATTTAATTTGACAAACAGAACCAACGAAAGTAATTAGTAAAGTGTCTTGAAATCAACTGTGATGAAGACTTTGCGCTTTCACATTTGCTTTTAATCTATGTTTTTCTTTTCTTTCTGTGTTGAGGATTCTGGGACGACTTTGTGCCCCCATTATCCTTTGTGATATACTCTTTGAGACGTTGAGGTGAAAACTTTGTGTTCTGTTTCATCCTGCTGGTTACTGCGCCCTTTTGCCATCAGTTACTTTTACTACCTGAAAGAAACTCCTATTGTTCCCTGCAAGAACACTTCTGAAAGAAGATAAGTGCCTTCAGTGTTTCCACCAAGATTTTCTCCTTTGTCTGTGAGCATCTCTGATAGAAGAGAGATGGATAGTTTATTCTGCCCCCATGTGTTATTTTCTGCTTATTTATATAGTATATAGCACCTACGTATTTATAGGGAACCTCCCCTTGATGAGAGAGATTTGTCCCCATTGGATGTGGTAAACCTGCAACGTTGGACGACCAATCTCCCTATGCTGTGGTGATAGGAACTATTTTGCTCACCAGTTAGCTGATCGACAAAATATTCACCCAACAGATTAAAAGCTTGTACAGCGTCTAGAAACCCACATGCCAAAAAGAGAAGGCACAATCCAGCAATAATGATGATCTAATAAGTTTGTCTTCAAACTAATGTTCAAACCCTTGAAGCTCTGATGAAGCAATGCCAAAACCAAGCCCTATTATTGTAGTGAATCACTGTAACGTGAGTACTGTAGTGTGGCACTGTTCACGCCACTGTAGCAGCGAAACCTCTGATTTGCACATCAAACCCTTAAAAAAATTGGTGTTAATCTCCTCTTTAATGCACAATATGCCTTCTGAATTAAAACCACCCAATTAGCAAACCTTAGATGATCTTTCACATCCTCGAAAAGCTCGATTCAAAGAGAAGCTACACTCCAAGATCGTTTGCAACTGAAAACCCTAATTTCCACCTTCAAAATGCCAAAACACAAGCCAAGTTGAATGAATGATCAATAATCAATGAAAAATTCCAAAATGTCCTTTTATAACATTCAATCTGCACTTGACTTCATCTCATTTAATTTGTTTTTTAATTTCATTTTCTTTTCCCTCCTTTTTGGTGCACAATTTAATAAAATATACTTATTAATCACTTATATCTCCCCTTTAAGATAACACTTTAACACTTATTATAATGTATACTTTAAAAGCATTTAAATCTCCCTTTTAAATAAAGTCCACTTAATTCATTGATGATATGCACTTAATAATTAATTATTATTAAAGTATAACTTTAATAATAATTATAATAGTATAACTCCATCATTAATCATCATAAATCAATTCTGTTTGCACCCAGAGGTAGCCCACTACATTCTCTACTCACCAGGGTGCCTTACTAAAAATAGTAAGGTTGGCCTCTATCATATGACTAACTTACTATAAATAGTAAGTATTAAAACAGAGCTAGAACACCCTAAATAACACCGCCTCTGAACAAGCTAAGGATCTAGAGATGAAAACACTGCCAACTGCCCACTGGAGAACTAGCTAACTCCAACACTGGGTCCTTTAATCACCCTGATTAGCCTACGAGGACCCAATGATAGGCTAAACCACCAAACTTTTGATGCCCGCTCAAAAGGGGACATTATAGTCCGCCATCCCTGAAATTGTTTGTCCTCAAGCAATCGCAACTGAAACGAAAACACAACTCCAACGAAAGCCCAAGGAAAGAACTGTAGAATGACCTACATATCTCCAAATAACTCTAGCAGCACCAGCAAAAGTGCAAGCATAAACATCATACCAACCATCCAACTCATGCGCACGAGATTTGTGCATCGAAATCAACTCATGTACATGTGAACCAAAGGTGAAACTGTATGTGTACCACATAATGTACATGTTGTAAAACTCCTCAGCAAACCCTGACTGGAATCCTGATGCACAAGAAAGATCCCATAGCAAACTGTAGAGGGCCCAATAATATATCCCTGGATCCCAAACCCAAAATGGAAGTTTACCATGCATAACATCCTCTGACTTCCACTGCACTAATTTGATATCAACTTCACAACGCCAAGAGTGGTGAAACAACCCAATGGGACCCATCCGAACCACAGTGCCAATCCTGTCACCCCCTGGATCCCAATACAATCAAAACTCACATCCATCAGTCAAGAGAAGGTAAGAACATCCAGACATGTCTACACCACAACATCCCCTTTCATCCTTGCAAATCTCCTATGGATGTGCTGACTATCCACCGTAGGCGTTGGAAGATATGTAACTACTCCCAAGTCGAGAAGATGATATAACTCTCCACCATCACCGCTATGAGGACTAAACAAGCCATCATGCTTACGACACTGCAACCTCTTTGAACCCAGGTCTCCATTGGAAATTTTTGAGTCAAAGAAGTTGCTAACTTTGTCTAGTACACATCAACATGATGGAAATCTGATCTCTAACCCTACAGGTAATCCCCTGAATATGACTGAGTTAGACATCTGCAAACTCTAGTTCCATCTTTTGTAGATGGCAAATCTTCATACCACAAAGGATGGTATAAATCCCGAGCCAATCCACACCTACGCATCAAGTCATCAATGTGTGGACTAAAGGAGAAATGATGAGCACTCCTCACTATGCAGTCAAGATAAAAAGCTCCTGCCTTTGTCAATGGTTGTTGATCAAAATCAGCGACATGGGATGAAATCTTTGATTTGCTTCTAGGTGAGGGAAACAAATCAACATGAGGAACAATTTCCCCACTAGATGATGCCCTGGATACCTCGTATGAAAAAGATGGAACAGCATTATGATGAGTCACACAACTCTCTGCATCACCTGAAATGGACCTATCCTGAGGAACACCAGGGGTAACACATTGCTCTCTGCTAAACTCATCCAACATACTCATCCCATCTGTGTCACCTACACCTGTAAGTGAAATGGATGTTGCCACAGCCTCATTATGCACCTTATCACAATCCATGGATGTATGCTCATCACCAACTGCTACTATAGATGTCTAAACTGTATCTGTAGGTGATGAAGACTGCACCAAGCTCAACTCCACATTAAGTTCATCAATCCGTGACTTAGACTCTTGAAGGGCCAATTGAGTGCTCTTCAACGAGTCCATGGTAACCTCAAGCTCATAAGTGAGCTCATCAACCTCCTCTTTCCCTTTTAACGCAACCTAACAAATCCCATCCCACTTGAGAAGAAAATCTCTATCGAATAGTAACAGTAGGTAATTATTTTTCACTACCCCTAACGCATCTCTAAGTGTATGAAACTCTGCAAGGGAAAGTCCATTATTATAGTGCTCTTCTGTTTTAGGTGTTCCCCAACAATAATTTGCCAACAACTGCCAAGCAACATCAAAATATTATAAGGCTGTAGAAATCATGCTTCCGTTCACCTTCAACTGCCCTACTGAGGAGACCCCTGTGACAAATCATTTCCACACCAATTTTATGATTTGAAATCAGCACTATGATAAGACACTGAATCACCATCACTCACTCTACCAAAATAGATGCATGCACATCCGAAAAACTATCTACGGATCCATCACCCTTAAGTAAATTTTTTGTTTTATTCACATCTTCCTTGGACTGATTTGCATAATCAGATTGTTGTGGCATGAATCCACAACACACTTTGCATCATTAATACCCACATTTTGAGTATCAACATTGGACAACCCCACACAATCATCATCCTCATGTGTAATGGCTGTTATCTCATGCTGATGCAAAGACATCTAACTGCTGCTGCAAAAATCAGAACCGTTATGGCTTGGATTCTCCATGCATTCCTCATTTCTGACACTTATATCTTGAGTGGCAACATCGGGAGATCCTTCAACCTCCTCTTCACGTGCCATAACAACTATCTCATGGTTACGCTCAACAGTATGACTGCTGTCATAAAAATCAGAATTGTTATCAGGGCTGTGTTGGCCATTTTTGGCCCACATACCAAAATTTTGCCTAAGTGTGAGACAATGGACATTCAAGCAAAAGCCGCAAGTTCAGAACAACTTCAGGTTTCCAAGAGCAGACAGTACACAGCTTTGGATTCTTGGAAGGAGAAGGCTTCGGGCTTTAACAAGTAAAAGACTTCGAGCTTTCTCTCAAAATATTTCGGGTTTGTGAAGGCGCACTACTTATTTCACTTTATAAGTTCCAAGTAATATCCGAAGTAAGTAGTGCCATTTGAAAAGCCCGAATTGGTCTTGGCTAGTGTTTTTCGGGTTCTCTCAGCAAGAAGACTTCGGGTTAGTGGGGTTGCCTTGCTTAAAAGGTGAAGTAAGTTGCAAGGAGTCAAAAGCCCGAAAGAATGAGTAAAATCGATATTTCTGAAAGGAAAATAATGGAAAATAGCCCACGGAAAGCAAAAAAGCCGAGGAACGTTAAAGTCAAATGGTTAGCAAATCCTAAGGGCCAACCAGTCAAGGACAAGTGGTACAAGCGCATCCAACAAGCTCAACAGATCAACGGACAGCAAGGACTTCTCCTTTCATCTACGGCATGCAAAGTGGTCAAACAAAGATTGGACGCATCCAAGTGGATCAACGAACATGCAAAGACCAACCGAGATAGTCCAGATTGCAATAAAGAACATGTCGAGTTTTAAATGCAAGGACAAATCGCTCACGCTTGGCAGGAACATGCAGCTACCTCGGGTATGGCTCCGTCGGTGCCTAAAGGGACGACTTGAATGCGGGAATGGCTCGAGGAGATTTGGCGGTGATCTTGGGCGACGCATCTCATGTTTAAAGGAGGACGACAGCAACAGTCCCAATCCTCAACGACTCAGCGACTTCTTCCCTCTTCCCTTTTTCTCACGCAACCCTTTTTCTCTCTCTTCCATTCTCTATATATATCTCACGATTTACCATTGTAATGGCCCCCAGTTTTTTATAATTTTGTCATCTTGCTAGGAGATGGTTGCTCATTGAGACATTTGCAAAAACGTGTTCTTTCGACCAGGCTAAACCCTATCGAAATATTATACGAACTACCTCTTGAAAGTAATGAGATGATTTCTTTGCCTATTTCTTGTCTTCGATTAGTGCTTTAGTATGCTTGTGCTTGGTGGATTCGTGAATGAGTGTATTTCTAGCCCATCAGCCTTTTGCTTGCCTCTTTGAAGTATTTTCAAACTTTTGCAGATCTAGATTAGTGTTTTGACTGAACTTCTTCCAGCATGTGTTTATTTGATCTTGAGATAGTGCAAGTCCAAATTGTCTCATGACTGATCTTGTGTGGGTTCAAGCATAGATGAGTGGTCATTTAAATTTGGTACATCACCTGGTTAGCCTTCTTAGGAGCCCATATCTCCTTTCTAACCCTTTTCCCTGTGAAGTATTAGTTTAGTAGTAGTTTTAGGTGATCCAAAAAAAGGAACTAGCCTCTTTAAAAAGCCTAGAGGCTCAACCTAACCATAGGATACCCACATCCTGAGGTCGTTCCCATGCTTATAGCCAGAAGTGGGAGAGCCTGAAAAACTCTCCCACGAAGGGTGCAATTCCATGCTATAATACGCTGATAACAAGTTCTTGAGCGCTGAAAGTAACATCAAGGGGTTCTGTCAACTTACTATCAAGATGTATGTCTTCTCATCATCATCTACTCCAAATTTCAACCCCTTTTCTTGCACCTGCTCCTCAACGAACAAGTAGGGCCTTAGCTTACCCTCACATTGTTCGAAAACATCATGTATCAAATCATGAGCAGCTGTAGATAACTCTCATTCTTGCTTTTTAACAACTAACAAAAAGGATAAGATAAGCTGAGAGATGTCATCACTATCATTAATAATGGAAACCATGATAGCCCTCATGTAGTTCTAGATAGATTTCTCATGCCTCTCACTGACGGAATCCAAAAAGAGATGGAACATCCTCAAAACAAGATCATTACAATCATAATTGATCATGACAATGCACGATCTCCCCTGTGCCATCAACTCAAGGATTTGATCTTCCTTCCAAAAGTAGGACTACTGATATCGCCTATCCCAACGAAACTATCAACAATCAGTTGCAATATTTCCCTCATTGTGCCAACATTATAATGAACCCGAGGAGTTGTGATCCTTATAATTTGACTAATGTAAAGGACAACAATGAGCCTAATCTCATTGTCTGTGTCTCAAAAACTTATGCTCACCCAAGGAAGTCACTGTCAGCGTCATAGCAATCTACAACAATGAAGAAGGTGATTGCTCAACAAGACTTGAGCATTCTTCCAATCTTCTCAACGTGACCAAAGTATCATACCCAGATTTAGGTTGACTGTCAAGTTTGGTACCCTGTTCATAGAGAACTCTAGCCAACCACTTCCTATCCCCTGATACGATTTCACTGTCACTGCTTGAACCATAATTTAAATCTGGTCACTCAAATGTTGACAAATGTGAGTTCACTAAATATATAATTTAAATCCCAACACAAGGTGGCAGGAAGCTGCTCTGATACCACTGAAATGTCCCACCCCAAGTGGACACTTGCAAACTATTATTTTTGCATTGTTTGATTGTTTGTTTAATTTTGAGTTTATGCTTTTGGAATATTTTAAAAAAATGCCAGGTATTGTATGAAATTGCATATAATAAACACAATAAGAAACACTTAAGCAAATACTAGAATGATTTAAAATCTGAGTTATTATTGTTTTGCAAATACAATATATTCAGTTCAGATTTTAAAATGCTTGAGGAAACACTAACTCCATACCTGAATAATGCAATGACAGCAAGTACAGGTCTAAAACTTATAACAGTTAGCTGATAAACCCTTGGAGATGGACACCAAGCTTCCAATATTGGTTTCTCCACCATATATCTTCTAACAGCAACCCATGATCAAATCGCCCACAATAGAGTTGAAATGGCACCAATAACCTAGGCACTTTGGCCTAGAATCCACACGCCCTAGCCAAAGAGAAGAATACGACCTACAAATTATAGGCTTGTACAGCCTCTAGAAACCCACGTGCCAAAAAGAAAAGGCAATCCAACAATAATGATGATCAAGTAAGTTTGTCTTCAAACTAATGTCTAAACCCTTGATGTTTTGATGAAGCAATGCCAAAACCAAGCCCTATTACTGTAGCAAATCACTGTAGCATGGGTACTATAGCATGGCACTACTCACGCCATTGTAGCAGCTAACAATAACTTCTGATCTGCACATCAAACTCTTACAAAATCTGGTGTTAATCTCCTCTTTAATACACAATGTGACTTTTAAATTAAAGCCACCCAATTAGCAAACTTCAGATGATCTTTCACACCCTCGAAAAGCTCGATTCAAAAATAAGCTATGCTCTCCAAGATCGTTTGTAGCTGAAAACCTAGTTTCCACTTCCAAAATGTCAAAGCACAAGCCAAGTTGAATGAATGATCAATAATCAATGAAAAATTCCAAAATGCCCTTTTAGAACATTCAATCTACATTTGACTTCATCTCATTTAATTTGCTTTTTAATTTCATTTTCTTTTCCCTCTTTTTTGGTGCACAATTTAATAAAATAAAATATACTTATTAATCACTTATATCTCCCCTTTAAGATAACACTTTAACACTTATTATAAAGTATACTTTAAAAGCATTTAAATCTCCCTTTTAAATAAAGTCCACTTAATTCATTAATGATATGCACTTAATAATTAATTATTATTAAAGTGTAACTTTAATAATAATTATAATATTATAACTCCATCATTAATCATTGTAAATCAATTCTGTTTGCACCAGGAGGTAGCCCACTACATTCTCCACTCACCAAGGTGCCTTACTAAAAATAGTAAGGTTGGTTTCTATCATACGACTAACTATAAATAGTAAGTATATAAAACAGAGTCAGAACACCCTAAATAACACCGCCTCTGAACAAGCTAAGGATCTAGAGATGAAAACACTGCCAACTGCCCACTGGAGAACTAGCTAACTCCAACACTGGGCCATCTAATCACCCTAATCCTACAAGGACCCAATGATAGACTAAACCACCAAACTTTTGATGCTCGCTCAAAAAGGGACATTACAAAAAAGTAAAACTCTTGAACCCATTCACTTACACAACGTCGGTGTCGGTGTTTGCAAAGTCCTTGTCAACTAAGTAGAGAAATACCCAGCCTGTGAAGATGTGACCACGTGTGTCCAACACTGTGATGAGTGCATGAATTGGTGGTCTGATAAGGCAATCTACTACATTTTTATCCTTTCCCTTCTTGTGCTTGATCACGAGATGAAATTTCAATAGGTAAGACATCCGTTTCATGTGGCGCACATTCTCTAACTTGCTCCATGTCTACAAAATTGAAGTGGCTTATGATCAGAATAAATATCTCCTTTCCCAAGATGTAGTGGCACCATTGCTTAACTTCTTGCACAATAGCGTACAACTCATTTTTGTAGGTGGAGTATCTTTACATAGTGTCATTGAATGTCTTTAAGTGGTATGCAATCGGATGTCTATGCTACATGACTATTGTGTCGTGTGCATAGTTAGATGCATTGATGTGAAGCTCGAAGGAATGTGCAATCTCGGGCATTGCAAGTATAGGGGATACGCAGAGGTGTTGCTTGAGAGCCTCACAAGTGCGTCATTGTGTCCAGGGCTTGTTAAACTTCATTTTGGCGTGTTATCTAGCTGAGTGGCCAAGACGTGCAAGAAACCAAGGATGAACCTACAATAGAAGTTGGCGAATCCAAGAAAGCTCCTCAAGTCTATTTGATTACATAAAGTTGGCCAATATTGGATCACTTTGATCTTCTCTAGGTCTACATGAATTCTTTCATGGTCAATGATGTAGCCCAAGTACTAGTATGCACGACAATAGAGGTACACTTTGCTAAGTTGGCCTACAACTTGTGTTGGCACAAGGTGTCTAAGAAGCATGAGATGTGTTCCACATGCTCCTCCCAAGTCTTGTTGAAGATGAGAATGTCATCGAAGTAGATAATGACAACGGAGTTAAGAAAGAGCTCAAGTAGATTGTCCATTAAGTGCATGAATGTTGTTGGCGCATTGGTCAAGCTAAAAGGTATAACCAACCACTCGTATAATCCTTCCCATGTCTGGAAGGTTGTCTTCCAGAGGTCTTCAAAATGGATTGAAACTTGGTGGTAACTAGACTTTAGATCATTTTTGGTGAAGTAATATGCACCTCGGAGCTGGTCTAAGAGGTCATCAATGTGTGGTGTGGGTACTAATTCTTCGCCATTATTTTTTTGAGTGTGCGATAATCTATGTAGAGACACCATGGCCCATCCTTCTTGGGTGTGAGGACTATCAGACTCCTACAAGGAGGAGTTAGGCTTGATCTTGCCCTAATTGAGGAGCTCTTGAATTTAGCATTGGACTTCATTGATCTTCCAAATTGTTCTAAAATACAGAGGATTGTTTGGAAGAGATCCATAAACAAATCTATGCAGTGTTTTATTCCACAATGTGTTGAAGACCTTCAAGCTCTACAAAGATTTAATTATGGTGCAATGTTGATTGCATTGAGTGTGCTGACAATGTTTGCTTTCTTTATCTCACGTGCCTCTAGACGGATCATGAGCAACACAAACTTCTACATGTGCAAGACGAGTTTATGGCATTTCTTGGTAGTGACCAAGGTGACTGTGATCACTGGAGCTGACTCGAAGAGGTTGAAGAAGTGATCTTTTGCATGTACAATCTACAATTGAGGCTTGGCTTGATATGTAGCATCTTGGTCATACAAGTATCATCCCCCCAGAAACATGTCATATAATTCTAGAGGTGTGATGTCACATGTGACGGTGCCCTCCATAGGCTTAACTTTGTACTGAAAAGTGCATTATCACTGGAACTATATATCCTTCCCTTTTTGAAGCCACCCCAGGGAGTAGGGCTTGGAATGCATAGCAATGGCAAGGCCAAGGCGTTGGGATGTGGCTTCAACAATGATGTTCTTTTGGCTTCCTCTATCAATGATAACATGAAGAGGTTGACCCCATTTACTCAAAACTTGGTTTTAAATAGACGTTTGCTCTCCTCGAAGGTGTCTATGACAGTGGCACCAGTGCTCCAACAAGTGGCATCTTGATCAATCTCATTTGTTTATGTGGGACATGATGTAGATTGTGCAAGCAAGGATTATTGTGCATGGCTTTTAGAGTTGTCATGGGTGTGCAAGCAATGTCAATGGCACCACTTGTCAATAGACTTCTTCCCTTTGTTTGAGGTAGAAGGCACAGGAGCCTTCGTGTTTTGCATGGCCTTCTTAGGCTTCTCTCCCTTGCGAGGACCAATTTGCTTTTGTACTAATGGCTGAGATATAGGATTGTGTGCGCATTGGCTCTTGTGCATGGTGTTGGATGACGAGGTGAGGTGCTGCTCCATTTTTGCCTTGGCTTTGATCTTGGCAGGATTGCAATAAGCTTGCCTTAGAGTGTCAAAAGTTGATAAATCCATCTTTGCACAAATATAAGGTGAGAGTCCGTTGATGTACTTCAGAACCTTATGTTCAGTCAAGTTCTCACATATGTGCATGATGTAGTCATGGAACGGATTAGTGTGGTCTTCCACTAAATGCTCGTTGCGCTGGTGCAATTGCTATAACTTGATGTATTCATCCTCAAAGTGATGAAGAGGATAGCACTTTTTTAGCACATTGACAAAAGTTTTCCAAGACTCAATTGGAATACAAACTTGTGCACGCTATGCGCTAAACGTCTCCCACCAATGAACCACCGAAATGGACATCATCAACATGGTGAAGGTGATCTTCTCCACATAATTGAATCGATTGACCAAGAAGTATGCCTCGAGTTGTTGAATCAAGGCATCCAATGTTGCAGTGTTGATTTTGCCTTCGAACACAGAGATGTCAAGGTTGACTTGCACTTTGAAGGGGGTTTTCTTAGGTGTACTGCGTGAGAGAGTTTGAAGGCATCAAGTTGAGCTACATCATCAACTAGCAGAATTGGCCAAAATGTTCGGTAGGTTGTGCTTCCAGGGCATCCCAAATGAGCTTTTAGACATTTGAAGCTGCCTCAGGTTCCTTCTAGGCGTCAACGATCTTACCTTTTCTATAGTGCTCTTTTAGATATGCTGAGCCAACTGTTATTTCTTGCTTCTCTTGTTGTGCTCACATGTTTACAAGCACAGGAAAGAACTATGCTTCGATACCAATGACCCATGCCATGGGGCCTAGGAACCAACACACATTCAAATAAGTGGAACTTTGATACTTGCAAGAAATGCAACTTCTATTCAATGTGAATGAATAGGGAAAAGTACAAAGATGTACAATACTTGAAGCAAGGCTATGAGTGTAGGCTCTTGTGATTATAAGGCAAACCACTTCCTCTAATTTTCCTAATGGGAGGACTACAATGCATATGAGAAAGAATAGATACTTGGGGCATGTTATCGATCTCTATGATTGTGTACGTTGTTGACCTTTGCCCTGATGCATATGTTACGTATGTATACACAAATTTACAAGAGACAGTAGTGACTACTGATGATTACAAAGAGACAGTTACAAAGTCCTTTCATCTTCCTTCCCACGTGATGGTTGAACTTCCATGTGCATGGTGGTTGAACTGCTTAGTGAGACGGTTACTCAATGAGATTCCCTAACATGTCGTAGAATTGAGCTGGCAAGCCATGTGTGTGTGGTGTGGCATTTTCCTTTGCACAGGGCACGTGCGATGTTGCACGAGTTTTGTTAGGTGCAAGAGGCTCAATGCAGTCGTTCTGCAAGACTTGTGTGCATGCACAAGGGATGCAGCGCAAAGGACTCCAAGCTGAGTTGTGTGCAAATTGCATAGGTGCACAAAGGATAAGTGTATGTAGTTGCACGGCTACACATGGATCAGTGTCGTACTATTCATTTCCAATGTTTGGGGTCTTTCTAAGGAACTTATCATCAAGGATGACTCCATTTTCAATATTTGGAGTCTCTTTGAAAAGAGGTCACAAGTTCAAATATTGCATGGGGTAAGGTATGTACACCTCATAGTTTAAGCATAATTAGGTGTCTCCCTCATACTGGGAATATGAGGTGGTTTCACATGGTGTAAGCTACCTTTTAGACCTTAAACAAGGCACCTAAGATCTTGGAGCTTAAAAAGAACTTTTCTTTCCTATTTTCTAAGGACTCGTCCTCAAGGAAGAAGCCACAAAAATTTTTGCTATAAAATTAATGCCTCTACTTAATCTAAGGATACTCCAGCCTATTGAAAAAGGAAGTAGAGTATAATCATAGGATCAATAAATCGAGACTAACTCACATTGAATAAAATGTGCTAGCATAACGATATAATTCAGATTACAAACAATCTGTACACTCTCATTGTTTTGCCCATAAATGAGAGGGGAAAAGCCTTGCATTTATAGAGCCTTTATATAGAGCCTAAATGCTCTCACAAATGTATGTAGTTGGCCTACAATCATAATTGCAAGTGGTTGCATAAAGTCTATGTTGGTGTGCAACTCGGACTTTAGTGAAAGTTGCATTTCCAAATAGAATTATCAGAAAACCTAGAGAATTCACTTGAGTAAACTTAAGCACTAAGGTGTAATTAGAAATTTACACCAACACCCCCCTTAAGTACAACTTAGAGAGCTTGTACACAAATAAGGCTTAACCTCTAAAATGGGTCCCAACACGAGCCCTGATGAGGTACCCATATACAATGAAACCAAAATACTAGTTCAGAAAAGGAAATGCACCACAAGGATCTCACCCAAAAAGCAATACAATAGCATAGAATATCTACCAAAAAAATAGTAAGATGCACCTCAAGGATCTCACCCAAAAAGGCAAGTACATAACACTGCCCTTTAATGTTTAATTGGGTGAGGTGGATGAGATATCTCAAAACAACAAGATGGCATGAAGCAAAAGATATGACATAAGGATATGGCACCAATGTTGAGAAATTTGTCGTATTGATAAAAAAATTGAGCAGATGCTAGGGACACCAAAAATTGCTCACTGCAAGGAACAGTCTATTTGTCGAAGAAGCCACCAATAAATGAGATTTGCTCCAGGGAGGGAGAATTGCTAGGTAGTGTGAATGGATGGCCAAAGATGCAACTGAATAGTGAAAGAACTATGCCAATAGAGTCCATGCAAAGAGTGCTGGTGACTTTGCCATAATTGATCAATCCATCCCAAATGAACATGGATGGTGGAAGTAGAAGCCTGGAAGTGATTTGGTACCTTGTACACAAACGATGTATGCAAGGAAACATTTGGATTAGATTCAAGATTCTCATGCATGTATGAATCTAATGATGTGTTAGGATGCTCATGCCTTACAAAAGCAAGTTCATGTCTCTCATGCCTGAGTGAAGGACAAAGTCTTATAAGCCTTACAAGAACAATCTGACGTCTCACATACCTGAGTGAAGGGCCCAATCTCTTATGCCTAACAAAAGGTGAAGATGGCCCAAGACTCTCATGCTTGAGTATAGGGTCCGATGAATGCCTGGATGCAATAGAGTTATGTCGCTCGATATCCTCTGGAAGTGTAGAGTGAAAAAAAACTAGTGCATAGATCATACAAAATGGTTCAAAAGAAGTTGAAGCACATGCTCCATAGCCAATGCCATGGCGATAAATCCAATGAACAGGCTGGATATGCAACCCAATTCCTTGTTTGTGCTTGCCAATACCTCAACCAAAATAACTCAAGGTGCAAAGAAGACGAGAACCAAAACCAGTACTGTGCTTCTCAAAAGAGGCAAGCACATCATGAGTTGAAACAAAAGCAACTACAAGTCTACACGTGTAGCGGGATCACAATATGACTCATGGTCTAGCAAATCACAATCCAAGGGAGCACTCAAGAGATGTGTGCCAAAGTCATAAGTAATGAAGTGGACAAAGTGTAGTAGAAGTGGGATTCACATGATCAGAGTGTTGTTGCAGAGTGCAATACTAACTTTCAAAATGCAAATGGGTGGCTCATGTTCTACAAGTTTTGTGAGGAGCACATTTTGAGATTTGAGAGTTTTTTTTCCCTCGAAAAACTTAATAATATATTCTTGAAGAGAGAAGACTTCAAAGAAGAGCATTTCACTCTAAGCTTGCAATTTATTAGTTTATTGCATTAGTGTGTCTACATCAAGGCACAAAGCCATTACAAGAAATAAAAGGACAAAGCATTAAGAAAGAGGCCTTAAAGGAGTCTCCAAAAGAGGAGGCAAGGCAATAGGAAAGGAGCTTTGAAGGAGACTTGGTACAAACACAAAAGTGTGGAAAAAAAAATGTCCAAACATAAGGATAGGGCTCGAACTATAAGTGTGCCAAAAAAGTATGACGGCACAATCCTCAAGAGTGTCATAAGCAAGTGTTTACCCCCCAAAAAAAGAGTTGTTGGCACTTTATAAGAAGTGCCGATGATGAAATAATTACTCTTATTCAAAACATATAATGAAAGGAAAACTTAGTTTGAAAAAATACAAAATAGTAATCCAAAGTGGCAGTTGGGGTACCCCAACTGTTTACAAAAATTTCCACCTTACAAATTGAGTTGAAGATGGGAAACGGAAAAATATATGTTTTTGTACGATGACGCAATTTTAGTTCCAAATTTAGATTTTAAATTAAAAAACACATGAAATATCCTTTTTTGGATAAATATGAACAATTTTGGTTTTTTCGTAAAATCCTTGTTGAATTAGGATGAAAGCATACAAGATGAAACAAACATACAACTGAAATATGCAAAACTAACAATAACCCAACTGTAGATTATATTCAATCAGCTGATTACGAATTTTATTACAGCAAACCCTAACTACAAGTCATAAATCATGAATTTAACAATAAATACCCGTTACTATTATGTGGAACACGGTACAACAGCAGTACTGACGTTACAACAGTGTATATAAAGGCCCAGATTACTCCAAAGCCTAACTTTAGCCAATCACCACAATCTAAAGATGAATTACAAGGTGCAACAACAGTACTGACATTACAACAATGTATATAAAGGTCCAGATTACTCCAAACCCTAACTTTAGCCAATCGCCACAATCCAAAGATGAATAAAAACAGCAATTAAGCCTCAAAGGAATGACAACAGCAATGATAGGGTCTAAAAATGATGATGCCATAGCCTACAGAGGTACAACAGTCAACACCCAAGTACATACGACACGTACAACAGTAAATAGTCACCAAAAGTATGATGCCAAATCCTGAAGTGACCAGAAATGATGCCGCCAGGGTAGGATGAGGTAGCAAGGTGTGACACCAAGTTGGAAGGTGCAACGCCTAGCCAAATATGACCATAAAACCCTAATGCCAAGGTAAAACAGATACAACAAGTTGTACAACCTTGGATAAGTGACGCCAAGATGGAAAAAGCCACAAAGTGAATTCTAACTTTGGAAACAATAATAAATCCCCCTGACATTAGATGTAACCTTGAAAAGAGATGCCCTAGCTAATGTGGTTGATACACAATTACAAAAGTTTCCCTGTTACTCTATCAAATTGAATTTATTCTGATTCTAGTAAGTAACAAGGTGATCTCTAGATGGAATCACCTATTGGGTATGAAGGTTTTTGTCCTCGGGCCCGTGCACTGGAGGGTTTTCATCCTTTGATGCTAAAAGTTGAAGTTGTTGCTCAAACTTGATTGATATAAGATGAATAATAGAATTGAAATCCTTCCAAAAAGCACAACACCTTATTTTATAATTTATTTTCACCTTTTTCACTGAAAACCCTAACAAGCAGCGCTCACCTTTTAATTTGACGTTGACATGCTTTTATTTTAATAAAGTTACCTTTATCATTAATAATAAAACATAAGGTTTATGAAATAACATTAAGATACTTTTTGGCAAACTTAGTTATACTTTTTGGCAAACTTAGTTAATTTATTAATTTTATTTCCCTTTTTCCACCCCTTTAGCCTTTGGGAAATAATGGATAGGCTAAGGGTCTTCTATCTACATTAATTTTGAGAAAAGGGACATTACAATCCTCCCCTCCCAAAATTGCTTGCCCTCAAGCAATTGCAAGTTCACTCTTCAACTCCTTTTGATTGTACTTTTGTACAACTCCCAGGATGTCAAATCAATCTTGGAGATTGGCAATTCCCAATCCATGCTCTACTTTGTGAAGCAGTTGGCTTTTGTTGCACCCCTCTGATATGATTATAAAATTCTGCACTAGACGAAGCTCCTTCAACAACCTCAATGAGTGCATCCAAGATAGTTGAATCATGAGTCAATTGGGATCTAGAAAGAGTGCTAGCATCTGTGATACCCTCCATTCTGTTTGTTGAGATTAATGTTAAAACTATGTTAGTGATCCATTGGAGTGCTACAACTTTCCCAATTACAAGCACATCAATTGTGTGTGATGCACAACCAGGTGGATGAGCTCCAACTGCAAGGCACATATGTGTAGCTTGTTGTAGCATGCGAGTTACCAAACTTCCGTGCATTGTAATTTCTACCTTTAACCTCCTCAATGCGAATTTTGAAACCGTTTGAGAGTCTACATTAACCAAGTCTGAAATACCCAAAACCTTCAGTTCCAATGGATCCTTCATACTATGGCCAGCTGTACCTCCCACAATTTGGTGCAAATCGGACTGTGTATAGACTGGAAACAAGTTACAACAGCCACAATCCACCTGTAATTTCACCCAAATCAGAACTATGGTGTCTGAACTGTTCGTTCCCTTTAGCTGAAGCCTACCATCCACATCATCCAATAATGAAACACCCTTAAAATATGCAAAGTTGCAGCTGTCCATGGCTGATAACAGTTGTTCCAGCACCCTGGCAATGATATAACAGCAGCTAAACTGATATTTCTTTGCAAAATTAAAGATGTGAACAATGTAGGAGCTGAAAATGTTTTATTAGCAATCATAGACTGTAACCCCTTCCTTCTCATGATTGGGAGTCTAGGCAGACCCAAGTGTATAAATGTAACTGAAGTACCGCAGGGGCTGATAATGATTACGGCAGCAGCATTGAGGCTGGAAATATTGACAACAACAGATCGAAGGTTGGAAACCACATTCGTGTTGGCCCTTGGTTCATGTTTATTGCAGCCAACACTTATCGCAACCATGTAAAGTTGGTGACTTCCAACAAGAAAGCCACATTTTGCTAATATCTCATTTGGTGGCCACCTTGGGAGTGTAATATTGAGTATATCCAAAACAGACCAAACATTCTCACAATGAAGTATCTTACCTAAGGATAGACCCTCGGTTGTCTCTATGCATCAAGTAGCTCGAGCCACTTGGTTTCTCTGAAAATAAACCTCCCTTCTTTTTGTTGCAGCCATGCTTGGGACTCCATTCACTATACCTTGAAGTATTACTTCTGTCTCTTCATCCTTGAATCTCAGCCCCATAGTGAGTTCATCAATATTTTACCAATTCCTCCGAAACCCATGATATAGGAATCATTGCATACCTTGTGTCTACCCAAAGTGTTGAAAAGTTGTTGTGCCTTTATGGTGCAAGGGATGGTGAACTTATCAGAAATAATGGTATTGAAATTAGTACCTCTACCCTTGATAAACCTCGAGATATCACCCAAGTCCCGTACTTCTATGCATAACCCAATTTGGATTTGAACAAAAGGATTTATGTGCCCTTTATTTCAAGTTGTATCCTTCACTCTATCACCCTTTTTTGAATGGTTTCCATGATGAAAAGAATCTTGCAATGACATAATAGGTAGCAACAAATCTAAAATATCACCCTCATTTTCATACTTAGGCTACAATCAAGGTGTTCGCCTTCTTTTGCTGAAATAGGAGTTCAAATGGAAGAGATCAAAAGAGGTTAGTAAATTATATTTTACATTCCAGATCTTCCTCAAGCTCTAAGCGACCGGATGTAATAGCCTTGGGGACTACTGCTACAGGGAGTTACTCTATTTCAAATGGCTATGTATCCCTGTGCAAACTAAATCCTCATTATTTATGGGATATATTTAAAAAACTATGGCAAGCTGAACTTTGGCCAAAATTTAGTTTCTTTATATGGTTGTTACTAAGAAGAAGAGTCCTAACAGGGGATAGGCTAATAAAAAGAGGATAAAATGGACCCTAAAGATGTTTAATGTGCTTAGTTGATGAAGAAACCACTACTCATTTATTTATACAATGTCCCTTTGTGATGAAAATGTGGCAGCATCTGGCTACCTTATTTTAGATTCCTTGGAATGGAATTCAGGGCTTAGAACAACCTTTCAAAGAATGGCTGAAGCAACTTATGACTGGTTATAATTTGGAACCAGTTTTATGGAATGGGATTACTCTTCTTCTTTGAAATGTTTGGAAGGAACGATACCGAAGAATTTTTCAATAGGAAAGCAGGGACTTTTCTTTTGTTTGGGAAACAATAAAGATGAATATTGTTGATTCTATTAAGTACAAAATTAAAATTCCTCAGAACCTATGTGTTCAATGGGTCAATCTTACTACAATTTTATCTCTTACCCTGGGTAATCATCAAATGTGTGCTTTTATACCAAGGATAAAATCTAAAGGTGAAGGTCAAGCATGTTGAATACAGATGGAGCTTCCAGAGGAAATCCAAGTCATGCAAGCATGGATGGAATGGGTAGACTTTCTGATGGATTAATGAATTTCCCCTATTCAAAAAAGACTAGGATATGCAATGAATAATCTGGCTGAAATTAAGGCTGTTTATAGAGGTTTATAAGAAGCTGTTAAAGTTGGTTGGAAAAGGATTCGGGTGGAATCTGATTCTCTTATAACTATTAACCTCTTATCCAATCTGTCAGTGAAGAAGGGTAAATACTGACAAATAGTTAGAGAGCTGAAAAAAAATCAACAGTTGAAGGTTAAATTTCAGGTGAACTATTTCACATATATTCCACGACAACAGAATAAAGTTGTTGATGCCTTAGCAAATTGGGCTTTTGATAATAATAACATTGTTTGTTATGGCGCCATACCTATAGGGTGGCCTTCTAAGCTCCAACAAGATATCCAACAGATTTTAGATCTAAATTGACTTCTTGTTTATGGCTATTGTGATTAGATATGTTTCATGTGCTAAGCCCTAGATTAATAGCTTTCATGCTTGGCATGGTAGAATTTGTATATCTGAATTACTTTTTGAATTAATATAATTTTTATTCTTAAAAAAAAAACTCCATCCTTGTGACTCAAAACTCGAGTTAAGGTCAATCAAGATATTATCCTCAAAAGCATGTTGATCCACAATGCTACTCTTAAAATTCAATCACATATGTGTTAAGTAATTTGTCCTATCAAGGCCAAAGCCAAATTACTACCCCTACTATTCGAAACTTTCTCAAAACGGTCAAATCCCCTATACAGCTGTTCAAACTAGTGAATTATAGTCTAAAGGCATGAACAAAGGGATATGTAGGCAGTCAAAGTATCAAATATAGTCATGATGAAGACCTCCAACAATGTTACACAACCCATTTATGGGGTGAAAGACAACTACAGCCATTACGCCTACAGAAGATGTATCCTACAGCAGTCTCCTATACACATAGATTGAATGAGAGAACTATGTTAAAGCGAGGGATTGATTAATGGTTAAAGACACTTCATAGATATACATGATGCACGATGGATTGTGGATAATGCTCACAGGCACTTCTTCGAATAGGCCATCCATCTAAGGGCCACCTTCAACTCACAAAGGTACCTACAGTCAAGTTTGATTACCAATCAAACATTTGCTTCAATCTAGGTTTTGAAGGCCACGGTGACAAGGCAACTAATGCATCAGGCATTAAGGTTATATTTTAAGAGAACAGTTCAAGTAAACATATTGGTCTATATAGCTCCAACCATCCTTAAAGTTAACCTACAAGCCTGTAGGTTCACTTTCAGATGAAAGCAAGCGATCAGAAGGGAGTACAAGTTTATTTTTTTGGATTTTATATCAAGTGTTTTATTTTCCAAGTGTTGTCTTCCTCATGATTCTTTCGGACTAAGTGTGGAAACAATTTCCTCAGACTTTTTGTTTGAGGGGAAAGGTCCGAGTGAAAGGAGATTTCAAAGGACTTTGCAAGAAGTCCGAAAGAATTACAAAGGGCAAAGAAAAGGTGTAGTTTGAAAATCCCAAAGGGTATGTACCCTTCGGGAAGGACTATTCGAAAAATCCCAAAGGGTATGTACCCTTCGGGAAGGACTATTCGAAAAATCCCAAAGGGTATGTACCCTTCGGAAAAACTCAAAGCAGAAATTCGAAGGGACAGTTCAGCAAAAAAGACTTTTACAAGAAACTTGAAGGGTATGTGCACTTCAGGAAGGTTCATTACAAAAATCATGAAGGGCACCTACCCTTCGAGAAAGGCTCAAAACAGAAGTCTCAAAGGACAAATACAAAAGGTCTTAAGGACTTTCCAAAATTCTGAAAAAAGGGCCAATCTAAAATTCTGAAGGGCATTTTTGAGTTGGGACGTTTCCAAAAAACCCGAAGAGTACCTACCCTTTAGGAAAGTACATTTTTAGAAACCCTGAAGGGTATGTACCCTTCAGAAAGGTCATTGGCAAGAATCCCAAAGGGTATCTACCCTTCCGGAAGGTTCACTTCATGATTTAAAGGGACGTTTGCAAGAATCATGAAGGGTATGTGCCCTTCTAGAAAGTTCATCTACAATTTTTCCGAAGGGTATGTGCCCTACGGAGAAAGGCAAGCCGGAAGGAACAATTCATTCAGACTTTTTGTCCGAAGGAACAAGGAAAAAACACAAGATGAAGACTCAGACAAAAAATCCGAAGGAATTCCTTCAGACAAGAGGAAAGCTCAAAAGCAAACCACCAAGGGAAAGTCTTAGACAATTCCCACAGACATTTTGTCCGAAGGAAAGTGGAAAGAACAAAATCCGAGAGACAATTAAGTCCAAATGAAGAAGTCTGAGATAATTCCTGCAAACAATCTGTCTGCGGGAAATTGACTGAGCAAGAAAAACTAAAAGAAAGAACCAAAGAAATGAACAAACCAAGGGGAAATAATCCAAAGAAAAGTCTAAGGGAAATAGATAGTAACAGAGGCAAAGTCTAAGACAATTCCCACAGACTTTTTGTCCGCGGGAAGATGAAAGAATAAGCTCGAGGAAAAAGAGAATAAAGGCAAGGTCCGAGCACAAGACAAGCCAAGCACATACAACCAAAAGCCATAAGCAGATAAGGCTAAGAGAGATGCATTCACAGAATCAAAGAAGCCAAGAACAGAAAGGTGGGAAATAGATTCAATTTGAATACATCTCTTGCTTATCAATATCCTTATCCATGCAAGCAAGGGCTATTTATAGTGGACTAGTCAAAGCTTTAGTTAACTGTTTGACCTAAATCACACTTCTCCTTGGATTTCATGCAATCCAAAGCTTTCAACATTTCAGGCAGTTCAAGCGGAGTTCTCTGTCCAAGATGTGGCATGTAAGTTGAGACCATTGGAGGTTGACTGGTCTTAAATTGGAGTTGACTAGATAACCTTGTTACACATCTTTCTTGTTTTCCATGCAAATGGGAATAGCTCTTCCTCCAGCTCAGCGTTCAAACGAATCAAATGGAATTCCTTATTTAAAGATTTGGCGTAGTTTTTCATGCAAAGGAGAAGTTTGACTTTCAATGGGCCCACCATTCATTATTCTACGCCAACCTTGGATTCATGCATGTTTGAAGATTTCTTGGAGAGTGTCTTGTTTATTTTAAGAATTAGCCTTTCAAACTTGGTTCCAAAGCCATATTTCTACGCAAATGTTTGAAAAGGCATGCAATTTTGTAAAAGGAAAATATTTTATTGAATATTTAAAATATTGTAAAAAGGTGTTAAGTCTTGAGTTAATTAACCAAGACTAACCCTTTCCCCTTTTAGAACTACACTTAAGGCTATTTTCAGGTCTTGGAAAAGCTTATTTATTGGCTTAATCAAGCCATTTTAAGGGATCCCTGAAGTTGGAAAGAAGAAATTGTAAGCTGAACCATTCATCAATAAAGTTATTGTTCTGAATCTGAGTTTTGACAGAAGAGTGTGTACTTTGATTGTACATCAGTGTATAAGTAAGATTTATCTCCTTTTACAGGTCCTTTCCTCACCTATCTCCCTTTCTCACCCTTTTGTAGGTCATTTGAATAGGTTTTCAACCCTTCATCTGAAATATTTATGCTTAAGGACAATTATATATTTCATTTGATCATATGTGTGCATTGATTTCGTTAACTTCAGAGGATTTGAACAATTCAGGTGTATTACCTCATTAGATAGGATTTCTTTTCAGTTTCCTTCTCCCTTTTCACCCCAAAAATCACAGTAGTCAAATTTATTGAAAAATCCTAAGGGAACCAACCGTCTCTGAAGGTTCTTCTCATCACATAGTCCCCCACACTCTGAAAAGTTTCAATTGTATCAGCTGGAGTGAGGGTGTGCTTTGTACATCTTCAAGCAGGATGCACTCCAAAGTGATAACAGTTTCTGGCATGCCTGGTGGGACTGCGCTTGCAGTACATCATCTTTAGATCTGGTTTTCAGTACTCCTGTGGCTCTCATCTCAAGGCAAAGGTACATTATTTATCATAATTCCAATTATCTTCATGAATTTCTAGGCCATGGCAGCCTATAGAGAAGAATTTCATCATTCTTCTCCCTTTCAGTATTTACAGTAGGATCCCCATGAACCATATCAGCCATGTGAAGAGTATACAGATCCTTATCAGTAGTATGAAGATGCATACCAATCCTATAACCATGATCCATATGCATCTCAACCTCATCCATATGAGCCTTACCCATTCCGAGATCAATCACCTTTCCAAAATTCTCTAAATTTTCATGATGAGATAGAGGAAATGAGGAGGGTAAGCCAAATGATTGTTGAAGAGTTATCAGCTTACAAACAAGAATTATTTGATAAACAATCTCAGTCTCGAATATCAATACCTCTCGCTGCCCCATATGAATATCCATGGATTTCAAGTCCATCTCAGTAGGAAACTTTCCCAATCATGCCTCAAGATGCAATATTTACAATACTAGAAGCTCGTAACCCAAGTTTCCAACTTGGAGTCAAATACAACAACCAAGCACAAGCTCAAATGATGAAATCAACCCTAAAGTCATTGTTGACGTTCAGCCCTCACCTCTTCCCCCTCAAAATCCCAAATCCTTTCCTTCATGGAAAGCAATTCAAGAAACAATGCAGAGAGAGGAAGTGACAGTTGTTCAGGTCAGCAGCCTCAAGAGCAAAATCAGGTACCTATGGCACAACCATTGGATCTTTCTCGTCTTATTGAATGTTTTCAGAGATCTACTGTGCCTATCCTAGAAAAGGAACTCATTCTTTCTGAAGCAAAAGATGAAGTTGCGGTTGATGTAGATGAAGATGAAAGAGTATTGCATGATCATAAGAAAGACATCATCATTGACACATTCAGTGTCAAAGATGAAATTGAAGAAGTCAAAGAGGTTGTCGTTGTTATTGAAGATCAGCTGAGAGTAGATGAAATTCAAGAAGAAAAAACTTCAATTGTTCAACTTGAAAGTGTTTTCCATGAGCTTATTGATCCATTAAGGGCAGTCATCCATCATGAAGAACAAGAGTTTAGAGAAGTGACAGAAAATGAGTACCAATTACCACAAGAAGTTGAAGATTATTTCCAGCCTTATGTTCCAATTGTACTTCAAATTCAGGGGAATAAGTCTTTAGATTTGTTTGATATCTTTTGTTCAGGGTATTCTTTACTGGGATGTGGTCCATTGCAGGATGAGAAGAGTGCTTTCACCAAGCAAGAAGCGGTTGTTTTCATAGAAGATGACATGTTTGAACATCTCAAGCATGGTTATCAACCTCTTTCATCATCTTCCGATGCTTATACACTTTTGGAAGCTGAGTATGAACCCAAATGGCCTCAAGAAGTCACAAAATCAGAATCGTCTCTCTTAGAGGTCAACCTTGAAGATATGACAAAGAAGATACAACATGTTAGTCTACATGATCAAGATCAGCAATTGAAGATGTTCTTGCAAAGTACACGGTTCTGGAAGCATGATGATTAGGTCTTGGATCCATACCTACGATCAATGTACCTAAGGATGTAGGTTGGAATCCCAGCTGCACCATCAAGAAGACATGAGCATTCAATTGCTCCTATAGTTGCAGAAAGGAGCTATGAAGAGATGGAAAATATATTTCAAGATTCTATGGGGCATCAAATAGCTTTCCTTTTGATCCAGGAGGACCAGCAAGGTGGAGGTTCTTTTGTACACAATAGGCTAGTCATAGTTTCATTCCTCTAAGTGCTTTTCAGCACATGTTTTCAGTAGTAGTTGTTTTCCTTTCAGTATTGTTGTCGTCCTTTCCTCTAAGTGCACATGTGCACATGTCGTGTCAGTTTCTTTTTTGTGTTTTGATCTCCAGCTTTTCCAATTTTCAATGTGTATCCAAGTTTGTCATAACCAAAGTTTCTAAGTTCTTTGACCAGCAAGTTCGTCAAACCTTGAGAGTCAATAGAATTGAAGTTATTGGCCCTGTCAAGGCCAAATTACTACCCCTACTATTCAAAACTTTCTCGGAACGGTCAAATCCCCTATACAGCTGTTCAAACTAGAGAATTATAGTCTAAAGGCATGAACAAAGGGATATGTAGGCAGTCAAAGTATCAAATACAATCATGATGAAGACCTATAGCAATGTTACACAACCCATTTATGGGGTGAAAGACAGATATAGCCATTACGCCTACAGAAGATGTATCCTACAGCAGTCTCCTACAAACATTCATTGAATGAGAGAACTATGTTAAAGCGAGGGATTGATTGATGGCTAAAGACACTTCGTAGATATACATGATGCACGATGGATTGTGGATAATGCTCACAGGCACTTCTTCGAATAGGCCATCCATCTAAAGGTCACCTTCAACTCACAAAGGTACCTACAATCGAGTTTGATTACCAATCAAACATTTGCTTCAATCTAGGTTTTGAAGGCCACAGTATCAAGGCAACTAATGCATCAGGCATTAAGGTTATATTTTAAGAAAACAGTTCAAGTAAACCTACTGGTCTAAATAGCTACAGCCATCCTTAAAGTTAACCTACAGGTCTGTAGGTTCACTTTCAGATGAAAGCAAGCGATCAGAAGGGAGTACAGGTTTATTTTTCAGATTTTATATCAAGTGTTTTATTTTCTAAGTGTTGCCTTCCTCATAATTCTTTCGGACTAAGTGTGGAAACAATTTCCTCAGACTTTTTGTCCGAGGGAAAAGGTCTGAGTGAAAGGAGATTTCAAAGGACTTTGCAAGAAGTCCAAAAGAATTACAAAGGATAGGGAAAAGGTGCAGTTTAAAAATCTCAAAGGGTATGTACCCTTCGGGAGAACTCAAAGCGGAAATTTGAAGGGACAGTTCAGTGAAAAGGACTTTTACAAGAAACTCGAAGGGTATGTGCCCTTCGGGAAGGTTCATTACGAAAATCCCGAAGGGCACCTACCCTTCAGGAAAGGCTCAAAACAGAAGTCTCAAAGGACAAATACAAAAGGTCCAAAAGACTTTCCAAAATTCCGAAAAAAGGGCCAATCTAAAATTTCGAAGGGCATTTTTGAGTTGGGACGTTTCTAAAAAACCCGAAGGGTACCTACCCTTCAGGAAAGTACATTTTTAGAAAACCCGAAGGTATGTACCCTTCGAAAATGTCATTGGCAAGAATCTAAAAGGGTATATACCCTTCGGGAAGGTTCACTTCGTGATTTTAAGGGACATTTGCAAGAATCCCGAAGGGTATGTGCCCTTCGAGAAAGTTCATCTACAATTTTTCCGAAGGGTATGTGCCCTACGGAGAAAGGCAAGCCGGAAGGCACAATTCCTTTGGACTTTTTGTCCAAAGGAACAAGGAAAAGACACAAGATTAAGACTCGAACAAAAAGTCCAAAGGAATTCCTTCGGACAATTTGTCCAAAGGAATTTATTCAGAAAAGAGGAAAGCTCAAAAGCAAACAACCAAGGGAAAATCTTAGACAATTCCCGTGGACATTTTGTTCGCGGGAAAGTGGAAAGAACAAAATCCGAGAGACAATTAAGTCCAAATGAAGAAGTCTGAGATAATTCCTGCGGACAATTTGTCTACGGGAAATTCATTGAGCAAGAAAAACCAAAACAAAGATCTGAAGAAATGAACAAACCAAGGGGAAATAATCCTGAGAAAAGTCTAAGGGAAATAGACAGAACAGAGGCAAAGTCTAAGACAATTCCCGCAAACTATTTGTCCTCAGGAAGATGAAAAGAATAAGCCCGAGGGAAAGAGAATAAAGGCAAGGTCCAAGCACAAGACAAGCCAAGCAAATACAGCCATAAGCAAATAAGGCCAAGAGAAATGCATGCATAGAATCAAAGAAGCCAAGGTCAAAAATTCGGAAAATAGATTCAATTTGAATTCATCTCTCACTTATCAATATCCTTGTCCATGCAAGCAAGGGCTATTTATAGTGGACTGGTCAAAGCTTCAATTGACTGTTTGACGTAAATCACACTTCTCCTTGGATTTCATGCAATCCAAAGCTTTCAAAGTTTCTGGCAGTTCAAGTGGAGTTCTCTATCCAAGATGTGGCATGTAAGTGAAGACCACTGGAGGTTGATTGGTCTTAAATTGAAGTTGACTAGATAACCTTGTTACACATCTTCCTTGTTTTTCATGCAAACGGGAATATCTCTTCCTCCGACCCAGCTTTCAAACGAATCAAATGGAATTCCTTATTTAGAGATTTGGCGTAGTTTTTCATGCAAAGGAGAAGTTTGACTTTCAATGGGCCCACCATTCATTATTCTACGCCAACCTTGGATTCATGCATGTTTGAAGATTTCTTGGAGAGTGTCTTGTTTATTTTAAGAATTAGCCTTTCAAACTTGGTTCCACCGCCATATTTCTATGCCAATATTTGAAAAGGCATGCAATTTTGTAAAAGGAAAATATTTTATTGAATATTCAAAATATTGTAAAAAGGTGTTAAGTCTTGAGTTAATTAACCAAGACTAACCCTTTCCCCTTTTAGAACTACACTTAAGGCTATTTTCAGGTCTTGGAAAAACTTATTTATTGGCTTAATCAAGTCATTTTAAGAGATCCCTGAAGTTGGAAGGGGGAAATTGTAAGCTGGACCATTCATCAATAAAGAAGTGATTGTTCTGAATCAAGGTTTTGACAGAAGATAGTGTGTAATTTGATTGTGCATCAGTGTATAAGTGAGATTTATCTCCTTTTGCAGGTCCCTTCCTCACCTATCTCTCCCTTTCTCACCCTTTTGCATGTCATTTGAAGAGGTTTTCAACCCTTCATCTGAAATATTTATGCTTAAGGACAGAATTATAGATTTCATTTAATCATATGTGTGCATTGATTTCAGTAACTTCAAAGGATTTGAACAATTCAGGTGTATCACCTCATTAGATAGGATTTCTTTTCAGTTTCCTTCTCCCTTTTCACCCCAAAATTCACAGTAATCAAGTTTATTGAAAAATCCTAAGGGAACTAGCGCTCTCTAGAGGTTCTTCTCATCACAAAGTCACCCACACTCTGAGAAGTTCCAATTGTATCAACTAGAGTGAGGGTGTGCTTTGCACATCTTCAAACAAGGTGCACTCCAGAGTGATAACAATATGCTAATCACTCACACTTTGGAAGATCGATAGACAATTCATGGTTTGGTGCATCTTCCTCCATCTTGGGCTTTTCACATCCAACAAGTAAATCCCTTTGTCTTGAATTCATCACTATTTTGCTTAACCATTGAATCATTAGAAGTCAATAAGGCATCTTCCACTATCAAAGAATCTTTACCTTCAACTTGCATGTTGGTTCCTTCTTGTTCTTGCTCAATGATGTCTTGGGGCTTTGAATTTGACCGTTCTTCTTGCTTCTTGATTTCTTCTTCTTTGCTCATCATAATAGGAAATTATTTTCATGTTGACCACTAGAAGTAAGTCCTCAACTATCAAATATGACTTCAACTTCTCTGCACACTGTTTAACAACATTTTTAGCTAGTGTATGTGCAACTAGTGAAGCTTTCTGCTCAAAACCAGCCAATAATAGTATAATAATAACTAGGCAATATCATCACTCTCATTCAGGATCAATGTCATACTCATTTGCATTAAGGCAGCAACATTTTACGCATGATTCTTATGAATAGTAGCAAAAAACTGTTCAAACATTTGGAGAACAAGATCTTCAAATTCAAGATCTAGCATTGAAACACAAGATTTGACCTTTGCTATAGTTTCTAGAATTGTGAACCTCCTAGCAAAAGGACTTTTGATATCATCTAGACCATGAAAACTTTCCATAATCATTTGAATTATCTCCCTCATGGTTTTGTTGTTGTATGGAACTTTAGGAGCTGTTATTCTTGTAATTTCACTAATACAAGTGATAACTACAAGTCTCACCTCTTTGTCCGGGTGTCTCAAAAGCTTAGGCTCAACCAAAGAAATCATTGGAGTTACTGCCCATTGCATAGCCTTAGAATGTGATTGTTCTATCAAGGATAAATAGTTGTCTAATTCCTCCAAAATGTTGAGTAGATCAATTTTCGTATGAGGCAGGTGTTCAACTTTCTTCATTGCTCTGTAAAGCCTCTCTCCCAAACCTTTTCCTCTTTCACTGGGATCCATTAAAAAATTAGAACTAACCCTAAGGCTGGAAAGATCAAGCTCTGATACCACTAAAATATTCCTTTTTAGATAAATATGAACAATTCTATAAAACCCTTGTTGAATTGGGATGAAAGCATATACAATGAAACAAATCATAAAATTGAAATATGCAAAAATGACGATAACCCAGCTATATATTTTATTCAATAAGCTGATTACGAATTTTATTATAGCAAACCCTAACTACAAAAGTCATAAATCATGAATTTAACAATAAATACCAGTTACTATTCTATGGAACAATGTACAACATCAGCACTGATAGTACGACAACGTATATAGAGGTCCAGATTACTCCAAACCCTAACTTCAGCCAATCGCCACAATCCAAAGATGAAGTACAGCAGCAATTAAGCCTCAATAGATTGATTCCAACAATGATAGGGTCTAGAAATGATGATTCCATAGCATAAAAAGGTATAGCAATCAATACCTAGGTATGTAAAATAGGTACAACAACAAAAAGCCACCAAAAGTATGATGCCAAAGCCGGAAGTGACCAAAAATGATGTCACAAGGGTAGGTGATGTTAGGCTAGAAGATGCAACGCCCAGCCAAAGATGACCACAAAACCCTAATGCCAAGGTACAACAAGTACAATGGGCTATATGGCAGCCCTAGATAAGTGACACCAAGCTAGAAAAAGCCATAAAGTGAATTTTGGTCTTCGAAAACAACAGTAAATCCTCCTAAAATCAAACATAGCCTTGAGAGGAGATGCCCTATCTGAAGTGGCTAATCCAAAACTACAAAATTTGCCCTATTACTCTTATCAAACTAAATTTATTTTGATTCTAGTAAGACCCAATGTGATCTCTGGATGGAATCACCTACTGGGTATGAGGGTTTTCATCCTCAGGGCTGTGCACTGGAAATTTTGTCCTCTAATGTTGAAAGCTAAAGCTGCTGCTCAAACTTGCTCAATATAAGATGAATAATAGTATTGGAATCCTTTCCAAAAAGCCCAACAACCTCTTTTATAATTTCTTTTCACTTTTTTCAATGAAAACCCTAAAAATCAACACCCACCTTTTAATTTGAAGTTGACATGATTTCATTTTAATAAAGTCACCTTTATCATTAATAATAAAACATAAGGAACATTTATGAAATAATGTTAAGTTACGTTTTGGCTGACTTAGTTAAATTATTAATTTATTTCCCTTTTTTCCACCCCTTTAGCCTTCAAGAAATAATGGATAGGCTAAGGGTCTTCTATTTGTATTAATTTTGAGAAAAGGGACATTACAACACACTTTCAAAAAAATGTCACCTTAAAAGGTGCCCTGAGTGAGGAGAAAATGCAGTTGGAAGTTTGGCAACGTTCATCTATAAAGGTGGCCTCTAGAAATCTGAAAAAAATAGATTTTCAAATGGAACATCAAGAAATCAAATATATCATGTGGAAGAGGTCAGAAGTAGCTTTGCTATGCAAAATGAATTGCCTCCCAACTCCAACTGATGCTCAAGATATGATAAAAAAGGCACTATATTGTCTAAAAAAGCTCAACAGTGAGAGGTCAAGCAGAATGCAAAACAACGAGCATGAAGCCAAAATCTCCAAGTGGGCATGCAAGCGTGGTATAGGGCACTAGATTGGGGGGCAAAGCTTTATTGTGGGTTGGGGGGGGGCAGCAGGGGAGGTCTAACTGCCTGTCAAACAGGGCCCCACCCGCCGGTCTTCATCAATTGGCTGAAAAAATGCCCTTGGTAATGCTATTTAGTGTTAAAAATATGCTTTAGGGGGTCGAACTTGTGACCCCCACTCAAAGCTAATGTATTAACAAAATAAGGCTAGCCAACATACCCATGTAACATTGCATTATATGACAATGTACATGATTTATTTTGTTAAAAAAATGTATGCCTATGAAGTCAACAAAGGCAATGTTGCAGTGGTCTTAGCGGTGGGGGGACGGTGACCTAACGACCCAAAAGTCCACAAAGGTAGCTTTGGATGGTGTGAGAGTTGTTTGAAAAAATGCCCACGTCCAATGCTTCAACTAAATCATTCAATGCCAATGCCAAAGTCAATGAAAATCATACAATCACTATGCCATCACTAATTCAACACCACGGCCAACAAACAATGGAGTGGTTGTGTAGAGCCGTGGGTAGGGGAAGAGCCTGTAGGGAACGCAAGCAAGGGGTGTTGCATTTTCCATGCAGCAACAGGTGGAGGGAGATTGGAGTGGAGACGAGGAGGGAAGGTGGTGTGGTTGGGGAAAGGGAGATGTGGAGCAGCTAGGAAGTAGAGACATCCTTCTAGTTGAATCTCCAAACAAGAGTCGATTCAAGATATGTAAGGTGAGGGGTCAAGTCAATACATTTAAGTTAAAAATATCCTTTAGATCATGGCCATGCCAGATGCCAAATTGGCCTACCTTGGGCTTTGACTTCATGACCAAGATCGGGAGTAACCTAGACCTTCCCAATCCACCTACACCCTAATTATGCAACGAGGGAAGGCATTAATTATTTTTAGCAAAATGGATGTAGAATACAAACGAGCTGTTTTGGGAGAGAGATGAAGAAAAAAACAAATTCTAGGAGATGTCTTGCTATAGACACAAAAAGAACACAAGAATGATCTAAGTCATTAAAAAGGACTCACCATTGACTTCTAAGTCAAACTCAAATTGGTTGGAATACTAATCATCCAATGAGCCTTAATCAAACTTGCTAAGACTCATTCAAACTTTAGCACAACTCCATGCAACTTGAGAGGGGTCAAATAACTCAGCTCAACATTTCTCAACACTCGGACAATAATTCAGTGTATTAAAAAATGCAAAAAATATCAGTCTTCCACAAATCTAAATAGTGTAAATTTGTGAGGCGATCAAAACATCCATAAAAATTGCAGCCCAAAGTCACCATATGTTGTCAATAAACATACAAGTAGAATGCATAATTCAACAATAATTTGTGCAAAAACCTTGGGAAAAAAAAGCAACCAAAGAAGGGAGAAGTATGGGTGTTATGGGTACTAACACGGATCTAATTTCTCAGTAAGGGATATGCCACTATCTATTTGAGTAAGCATGTAATTAAGCATCACAAAGACAACAAACAGAAGAGAAGGGAACCCAAAGTAGAAACACACTAATTATAGATGAGACTACCAAGTTTGTGTTGGATGCACTGGTTGGAATTCTCCCAAAGAAAGTGGGGATATTAGCCAATTTTGTTGGATGGGTATCCAGGGAAGACCCCCTCCCTTGATCTCCCCAACCATTTAATGTTGTTACTGCCAGAGAAAACTATGATAAACACATTAACATGAGGACTTTCAGCCCTCAAAGCCTACTTTCCTACAGTAAAATTTTACACACTAGTTCTTCGTAAGTGTAACATGAAGATTTTTAAGTTCCTTGAAAGGTTCCACCTATTACGTATCTTCCTCGAAAGACAATCATAATCACAAGAAAAATTATAGAGTTTAGCCTTCATACCTTCTGCTCAAACCTTGTAACTCAGCCTTCTTCACATCATCCTTGGGTGGAATCCCACCACTTTGCCAAGCCTCCATGCGTTCAGGACTATTACCCAGTAGTACGAGTTTGCTCAAGTAGAGGGACTCACTCTCTTCAAGTTTGGACGCTTGAATTTGTTCTTTCATGGTCATCAATGGGTGAAAGAACCACTCCACCACCCGATCCTCAGCTCGATCAGACTTTGTCAACTCCACACCATTAGCTGAAAAAATGAAATCAGACCCACAAACCCAAGTTAAGCTCATCATTTTAAGGTCCAAAACTGCCATACAATCTAAATCAGTTTGTATACATACACGGAGCAGAATTCCATACAAATAAAGTCAGGAGAATCAGAATCTGCAGAAAGGAGAGACTGTAGAATACTATATGCAGGAAGGCCAACATTAAGAATCCTGGACTTCCCAGTAGAGATCCAATCTTCTATGTCTGAAAGCTTAATCACACCATCTTGTACAAGGGCTCTTCCATAAAACTCACATGAATGAAAAAGTCGATCCCATATCTGACAAAATGCATTTTTGAAGATATTTTAGCACCGAGCTTCTAATCATGATGTTGCGTTTTCAGCAATGTGAAACACTATGATGAATACCTGCACAGATTTGATTTCTTGAAGAGCCCTCTTCAAGGACTTTGTGCGTTCAGGAATGCGTTTGCTGGGAATTAAGTTGCCTGCCCTATTAACAGTATCTGTTCTCTCTTTATCAGGTGAGAAGCAGGTTTTCACAGGCCCAGAGAAAGCTTTCTTTTTATGACGGTACTCGGGCCTGGCTGCCAATACCATAAAGTCACTGTATGAACTATAACTGGTTTAAGGTTGGTAATGTGTGCATAACTAGATAAATTCTTAAATAAAGAGTAGGAAACAGTTTCAAATTAGACTATAATAAGATCACTCGGTTTGGCATTAAAAAGTGGATGTAGGAATGGACGTGCAAACATTCAATAATACCTTGGAAAGCAAGAACCTTCCCTCATGTGTAGCAAGTCATTGCTGTATTCATCAAATAGTGCTATCGCAGATACAATATAGCTCAATCCCAGTTGAATTGAAGCTTCCTAAACATTAAATGAGAAGATCTATTACATTGCACATTATATAGTAAAAGGTAACAAAAATGGAAAAGAAACATTACAAATACTTGTTAATGATTGACAAGCAACAAGACCCAACAAGATTTTTAGAAAAGTATGGTAGATGAATTGCATTTACCTGATACACAACAACAGCCCCATAAAGGCCAAGAAAAAAACTTGACAAAAATGCAGCTAAAACAGCCCCCGTCACTGCCAATGGCCAGAGAAGGATAGCAAGGCCAGCAAATGGTACACAGGCAGTATCTAAAAATGGTCCTTCCCTCCCTATTAGATCATGAAGTAGTCGGTGCCATCCTTTCAAAAGCATGTAAGGAGACTTCAATACTGCAACCAATGTAACAATCGGCACATCCAAAATAACACCTAACAGGCCAGCAAATACACAACCTGGTAGCTGTAACAAGCTTTAAACAATATGCGATAGATTATCAGTAAAATATATTAGCCTTCTAGTCAATCTAACAAATAAAAAAATTATAATATACAGAAAATGGATAAAAGTCTTTAACAGCACAAGCATTCATCATGCAGTGTGTCTAACTTTCCATATTTCATTTGCCTCATATCAAACTTAAATGAAAAGAACAAGATGGATTCAATCTACTTACAAAAATCATTACCCACTTTGCATTCACTAAGGAGCACATAAGTTGAAAACATATCATATAACATTGCAGCAAACAATATAAAGAGAGAACACACATTACTAATCAAAATCTGTAAAGAATGAGGAAACTTCAACTGGTCCTCTATGGGATAGATGGAATTCAGGACAGCCAAATGGAAAAGTTCATGATGCAGCTCATCTGTTGATATCATAAGGCAACACCCTTCATTCAAATCGAAATTTTAAATCATACATATTGCAAGCTTGATTTTATTTCAAGCATGTGTAATACAAACACAAACTATAACCCAAAGCATTATTTAAAACCATCTCAAATAAAATGAGCTATTATCCTCCAACCTACAACCCATAGCAAGGTGCAAGAAATGTAGTATTGTCAGCATGTATTTCGAGGATAAATAGAATTTACGTCGCATTCTTAATCTATGATAAATGTGACTATGCATTTTGTAAGAGCATTACGAATGGCTACCATACCCTAAGTCCAGCTCTAGAATAAGCATTGCGTATCAACAAATGTAGTACAAAGGGTTGTGATATAATGATAAGAGCATGAATCAGATTTCAAACCCCACTCACTGCAATATATCAGCCCATAATTCTAGCATACATATGGTAAGGATGTGGTGTAATGATTATGTCGTACAATTGAGAGTGACTTGTTCACAAATCTTAAGTATGTGATCCAAGCTTACCCCATACCATTTAAGAGGCGGCCGATAACCTCACCCAAGGTTTACATAGCAAAAAATATATCAACATGACAAGCTCCAAGTACACAACTTTCAAGAATACCAATAACAAATTATTATCATTAAAAATTAGAATACACACACCATACCATCACATGTGCCAAAGTTAAATTAGATTACTTCTAGAACTCACAAATAAGAACCCCGAATCAGTACTAAAGAGTAATAAAACTAAAATATACTACAGATACAATGCTGTACTTGTGTGAATAAGAAAAATCACTTGTGCATTGGAATGATGCATTAAGGTGATTTTATTCAATTGATCCTTAAGCTCATCATATGTTGTGTCATCACCCAAAACTTCAATAAGAATGGAATGCATTTTCTCATCAATAGGATTTACAATTAGAGTCTTCTTCTTCTTTAACCAATAATATTCCGATCAGTCATGTCCCCCTCTCTTACAATCAGTACAATACTTGTTAATTCTCTTATGAGAATGTGAAGAGCTAGGAGGAGGAGAATTCTTAGGAGAAAAAAACATGTGATCCTGTGAGTGTTGGTCTGGTGACGATGAAGAGGTCGGTCTAGTCCCAGAAGAAGTTGAGGAAGGAGACCAAGTAGATCTATGTTGACCAGCATATTTCTCCTTAGCAAGTTGTGCCTGGTTGAATGTTGCATCCAAAATCTCCATTGGAGTGTATTTCAACTCTTTGAATAAATAAGCCAAAAGCCCACTTTTGAATTTGAGAATGAGTATGGGTGCAGCATCCTGCACGTTGAGCATGATATGTAGGGGATTGAACTGAAAGATGTAGTCCTGAATGGACATATGAGAACCCTGATGTAATGGATGTCTTCCTTGTAAGAAGATGGGTATAATTTGTTTTCAATGGTTTTTTCAACGTATCCCAAGTGGCTATGGGATTCTGATTGGCACATTATTCCGTGATCAAGAGCTTGGTAACACCTAATAGTTTCAACTTAGCAAAGGGAATGTGATCGTGCACTGGTATGTCATTGTATTCAAACCAATTGTCTATGTCCATGTTCCAACGAGCGAGGACCTTATGGTCACGTGAGCCATCATAGACCGGGACTTCATATTTTTTGCATTATGCAGAGCAAGAGCTCGTTGGTTTTCTGGTTTCTCTATCAGGGTAATTGTGATCTCGTTAACTTTGTCAGCCAATGTTGAGACTACATTGGTCAATTTGACCATACAGTCCTGCAAATAGGGGTTCACCAAAGATCTTGTTAATGCAAACAATGGGCATCAAAAAGGACACAAAATCGGGATGTTGGGCTCTGCCACTAATGCACCCTATGACAATACAATATTTTGATTTATAAACCCCAGTTGGAAAAACATATCCTCTTTCAAAAGTAAAGCTCCCTTGAAAGCATAACATTCAATGATTACAATTACATTACCCCCTTGCTATACTTGAAATTTAAGCAAACCATGAGAGTAAAGCGATTTGAACATAGGACCTCTAGGGGGAATGCTTTTACATAATGTTTCTTGCCATTCCTTGTATATAGCTATTTGAAATGTTCGGCTATGCATAGGTAAAATAACATAAAACGGTGAACTTCACAACTCTTTATGCTTTGCAAACTATTGAGCAACCTTAGCAATAAACTAACTATTCATGCTCATATTGCAAAATTCTCATTCATGTCTGTTTTCAATCCGTGTATATTTCTCAAAATCTTATGATATCACATATCATTTTGAAGATCTCGGTTTCAGCTTTCTAGAATAAAATTTTGCTCCAAACAGAGTTCCAGGTCAAAAGATATTTCAGAAATATGGACAGGTATCGAGGACTATCTTAAAGGCAAATTTTTAAAAAATCAGCACACACCAACTAAATTGGAACAACGAGATTAAAATAATGATTTTCTTTGTTCATTAAAACGTGATGGAACTTCGAAAAATTCAATTAACCTGGCAAACTTTGGAGCCCTATATCTTCGGCTTCATGTGTCCTCTCAAGACAAACTAGATATCTGTGCTTACTATTTTGGGTGCCTTGTATGCAATGACGCTATCTATTTTGCTCCAATATGTGCCAAAAACAAATTTGCAAAAACGAGCAAGACAAAATCCTAGATTTGAACGTGGATTAGAAAATTTCTCTGATACCAGTGATGTGGAAACCAATAAGGGATCCACTCAATGAATGAAATTAGGAAGCAGTATGAGGATCTACAGCAATGACATGCAAAAAATTATCCTACAATACTTCACACTTCAAACTTCATTAGCTGGAAAGAAGAATTTCAAGCCTTCTTATAGGACTCCCTATGTCCTATAATCAAGGAAACTACCAAAACCAATTTTTACCTACATTCCCAATAGCTAGGATGTGATTCCTAAAAAATAGGATGCACATATGTAGAAAAGAACAAGACCAACTAAATAAGCAAACTCTATCCCTTGAAATAAGGGGTTACCTCTCTCCTCCCATCCAACTAAGAGAAAATCTAGGAAATGGTTAGTGAGAGTGAAAAACAATTAATTAACACTTATTACAATGCTGACACGATGAAATCAAACTATAGAGTAAATTACATCCTATGCTTACTCATCATTGTCAAGGCAAGTACGATCTAGGTTTCATAGGTTTCGCCACAAGGTAGGAGCTATTGAGGCCCATGACAATTTCATAAATTTTTAGAGATGACAACATGGTTCGCATACCATGAGGTGTATTTGTTCCTACTATTCTTTTTCATCTTACATTTATTTCATTTGGTTACATTACTATCGATTTAGCAAGATGTTGAACTACTTGTAAACATTCATGTTTGTTTGCAAGTACATTTGAGATGTTGGCATTGGAGCATTCATGAATCCTCAGTGAAAGTCAAGACAATCATGCGGATAGTGAGGAGATAGGGTTTTCTATTTTGCATATTGTTGGCACTAGACTCTCATACAAGGTAATCCCTCTTCCTCTTGACTTTTAGATGACTCGTATCTAGAACTAACTTCAAGCATAACTTACAAGTTGTGAGGCAACCACCCAAAAAAATATCTACCCATATTTATTTTACTTTAACATTTATGCACACACATATTAAAGAGGGGCATTACGTAGACACTTAATTTTGGTATAAGTCTTGTAATTGCAATTTTTTTATCATGTTTTTGTACATTTTGATCATTAGTGCACATTAGACTCTTATTGGCACACTTCCCTTTACATTTGACCCTTCATAGCCTTTTATCATCATTAGTTACTCACACATATTAAAGAGGGGCATTACGTAGACACTTAATTTTGGTATAAGTCTTGTAATTGCAATTTTTTTATCATGTTTTTGTACATTTTGATCATTAGTGCACATTAGACTCTTATTGGCACACTTCCCTTTACATTTGACCCTTCATAGCCTTTTATCATCATTAGTTACTCATGAAAACCTTCAATTTTTTCATTTTTTTTACTCAAGATAGTCAACAACACTCTTGCAAACTCATTGATCTTTATTCCCTGAGCTTTTATCACTTTAACCTGAATCGAAACAATCCGTTAATGCCATGACCATTGTCGGGCCATCCCAATTCTGCTCATGTCATTTGTGGGTCCTTTCCTCCGTTCCACCATGTTTCCTTGTGCCATGATTGTTGGCTTTCCCACTTCCAAATTGTCGGCTTGCATGTGAATGACCTCCTAATTTGAATTCAAAATGTGTATATATACACATGTACCCTCATACACTTGCACAAATTAATCATATCTTACACTTACAAGGATGATATCTAGATACCACATCTATTGATTTCATTTTCTACATACTTGTACCAAAAGAAGGATCTTGCATTAGTCAAAGAGCATATAGATCTCTCCCTAGTTGCATTTTGCATCTCATATCATAGGGATAAGGGATGGAAAATCATATACACAGGATTGAATGTTGACATCCATGAGTGTTACTTTCCAATATTGAAAACAAAACCTGTCTTAATGCGGGTAGGAGATTGAAATTGGCAGGCTACTTGGGCAAAAACCCAATTTTTTGTCTTAGCAGTCTTTGTGGTGTGGATTGGAGCCCAAGTGGTGTCAGGACCCTTCATCCTAACTATTCTAGTTTATATTAGGTATTAGTAATAAAATCTCAGACGCATATGCTTTGTAAGTCATCCCATTATGCTATTTGTAATTGTCCCACATGTATAGGAGGTAGTAGTTGTCTTGAATAAAATAGCTTAAATAGAGGGCTTGTGTAAGAGGAAAAGACATTTATTGAATATTTTGTATTGAGTTTTGCTCAAAGGAGGTTGCCCCTCAAAGAGGCCAATACTACTTTGTAGTGAGATTCTATCATTTTCTAAATAGTATTGTTATTCTCTTTCCATTCAGTGCATATTTATTATATTTTAACTTGCTTGCAAGCAAGTTCATAACATATGGTATTAGAGCTCTTTCCGGGGCCATTTTCTACAGCAATTTCAATGATTTAGGGCTACCTACTTCTGTCCACCGTATGCTCTCACCTCGCCCAAATGGGATCTTCTTGATCGTAAAGTGGTAGTAGAGTGGTGGCACTAAGCTTTTGCCCCGAATTTGCATCCATTTTTTTCTTCTCTCTCCCTTAGGTATAAATTGTGTTCCAACAATGTTAAACTAATACAGAGTAGTTGTTTTGAGCTAAGTGGATTTCATTTTTCCTTGGATCCGTGGAGTGTGGGGTTATGACCCAATACGCAAGCCATTAGACATCATTATATACAAATTTGTGCTACCATGTACTTTCGAGTATATAGGAAGCCCCCTAGTTGTTATCACCATAGTTACCAGGTTCGGAAATCTGAATGCGTTCGGGAGGCCAAAAAAATGTGGAAATGCGGAATTCTTGAAAAGGTTCGGAAAAATCCGGTAAAATCCAGTTTGGAAAAAAAAATATATATATATATATATAGATATATATGTATGTAAAATATTTTAATCTAGTAAGGAATGAACATTGAATATTAATTTTATTATATATTTGTTATTTTTTTAAATGTTAATTTTATTAACATATATATTAACAAGAATGTTCTGTGTACGAAAAGGGCTAGAAATTTTGCAAGACCCACGGGTTAAGAGCACGATCCCATGGAATACGCGAGATCCGGTTCCGGGGGCTGACGGAAACCGTTAAAGCTCGTGCAGCTCGGGGTCTCCTTGCCGTGGATGGCATGAAACGTGCTCGGGCTTTAAACCGTGCCGCGACTTTCTTTAGACAGAGCGGTCGGCGAACAACCAGTTGACTATGTAAATGGCAATATTGGCTTTGATATGTGCCGTCAACGCCTCAAAATTTGCAGACATGTATGAGAAAGATGCAAAGGAAATGAGACAAAGTCTATGCAGATGGACTGGAATGTGTGAGCTATGAAGTGGCTAAGAATTTTGACGGATCCACGACGAAATTTTGGCTAAACGACCGTCCCTTTTTAGGGTTTTCGCATTGAATGACTTGCTCTTTTTAGGGTTTTGTGTTTTTTTAATGTTTAAAATTTTTAATAATAAAAAATAGTCCGAAGACTCCTAACCCGCATGTATTAATCCGAGAGCCGAAAAAAATGTGCATTTTTCCGCATTTGGCCCAGATGCGGCCGAACCTGGTAACTATGGTTATCACAACCTAGCCATAGAAAGCCTTCGATCATTTGTTTATGTGATGCATCAGTAAGTAGTTAACCCTAGGAAATTACTTGCATCATACCTCAGAGACAGAATAGTGGGCTATAGAGTGGTTATCCACTGTAGTTAGCGCTCTGAAATATTGATCTAACACAAATTTACATACAAGATTAGTATATTTGCAAGCTCATAGCACAAACACACCTTGTAGTAACCTTCCCTATAACCCTGACATTCATACAATCATAGCTCTAACTCTGACTTATGGAAAACAGTGACAATGAATAGTTAGAACCAAAGTAGTTGACTCCACCAGTCAACAAGAACTCGATAACAGTCACAATTAGAAGGGTCAAAATATTCCAAAATAGTTACCTAGACTCGGGGTAGTAACCATAGGGCAAATACACAGTTGTGGTTTTCTTATCGAGATGATCATTTAACATATCGTATTTCAATTTTTCGAAGAGGTTTTCCATACAAAATTATTTTTTTGACTACAGTCCCAAAAATATATTTTTTCAACTACAGTCCCAAAAACATTTTTTTTTCACTCTTGTGAAAATTATATCATTGTGATTGTCTCATCGAGTCGATAGTTTTAACATAACTCCAGTCAACAATTTTCGGCACCCTCAAACCCCTATAGTCTATCACCCATGCAAGAAGCCAAGCCATGGCACAAAACATTGAGGATATTCAAGTTGAACTTCAATTCCAGATCGACTCCCGACCCATGGAGATGAATGAGTGCCTACATGTCATCAATGCACAAAATATCATGCTTTTCAATAGACTTAATGAACGAAATTTTGATAGTGAATTTCCATCCCAAACCACCCCACGTGGCCCCAAATTAGGCTTTCTAAAAGTTGATGGTACAAAGCCAACCAGCTGGATTTACCGGGTCGAACAATATTTCAACTTGTACAATACATTGAGGGTAGACAAAGTAACCACTGCCTCATTTGACTTAGAGAAGGAAGTTGTCTAGTGGTACCCATAGTATCAAAAATCTCATTCATAACCCACTTGGGATGATTTTGTCAAACTCTTGTTGGTTGCTATGGTCCCAATGCTTTTGATGATTTCATAGGAGCCCTAACAAAACTAAGGCAAACTGGAATGGTTCACAAGCATCAAGCTAAATTTGAAAAATTGGCCAACCAAACTGAAGGGGTAAATGATGACTTTTTCAAAAGTTGTTTCATCAATGGTCTCAAAGATATATTCGTGCAAAGGTCAAAATGTTTAATCACGAGAACATGATGTAAGCATTAGGATTGATCAAGCTTGCGAAAGATAAGATCACCCCCCAATGTCGATCTTCCAACTTTGGTTCTTTCAAAACATCTACAGCACCACGGCCAGGCACAAACCCTCCTCCAAAATCCACACCTATTAAACACCTTATGGAGGCAAAAATGCACGCTTGTTGTGAAAAGGGGCTATGTCATAACTATGATGATAAATGGGGAAGAGAACACACATGCATTGAATAAAAGTTGTATTTGTTGGATGTTGAATCACCCCCAAATGCTAAAGAATGAGAAGATTCCCACGATGAAGAACCTGAAGTTGAAGAACATAGCATCACAAAGTTGCACCTTGAAATTTCGGTGCATGCCTTTGCTGGCATAACCAATCCTTAGACTATGAGAGTAAGGGGGTATTTTTAAGAAACATCCCCTCAATATTTTCATTGACTCTGGCATTACACATAACTTCATTGATCCTAGGCTAGCCAAACTGACTGATTGCGCCAATGGAGGAACCTTACCTTGTAAGGGCAAATGCCACAACATCTACATTTCAATGGGGGATTATAGTTTAAAATCCAACGTGTTTGTTCTGCCCCTAGAAGGTTGCAACATAGTTTTAGGAGCATAGTGGCTTCAGACACTAGGCCCTATACTATGGTTTCAAAGCTATGGACGCAATTCACTAATAAGGACCAACAACAAACATCAAGAGGCCTCACACCAAGCTCTACAAGTATCATTAGCTCTCACTACATGGAAAAGTTGTTAAAAAAGGGATCTTATGGGATTGTTGCATAGCTTTGCGCCATCCAATTCAATGAATCCACCAATTCCACCCACCCACCAGAATTATAGTAACTCTTGTCAAAGCATGCAATTATTTTTGAGAAACCTAAAGGGTTACCCCAACAGTGCCCTGAATATTATGTGATTCAGCTGATTCTAGGAAGTGTACCTCCAAACATTAGCCCTTACAGGTACCCATTTCTTCAAAAGAATGAAATAGAAAAAATGGTGTAAGAATTGTTGCAAGTTAGAGTCATTAGGCCTAGCATCAATCCTTACTCTTCTCTTGTATTTTTGGTCCAAAAAAAAGATGGTTCTTGGTGCGTCTATATTGACTTTTGTGCACTCAACAAAATTCCTATCAAGGACAAGTTTCCCATTCCGGTGATTGATGACCTATTGGAAGAATTGCATGGAGCTCACTTCTTCTCGAAGCTCAACTTGCGATCAAGCTATCACCTAATACGCATCAAGAAAGATGATATTCCCAAGACAACCTTTCAAACTCATGATGGCCATTATGAGTTTCTCATCATGCCCTTTGGCCTCACAAGTGCTCCATCAACCTTCCAAGGCTTAATGAACAAGATCTTCTGGTCATTTCTACAAATTCATACTAGTGTTCTTTGATGACATTCTTGTCTATAGCCATACATGGGAGGAGCATCTGACACGTTTGAACCATACCTTCCAACTCCTTGTTGATAACCACTAATGTGCCAAACGGTCCAAGTGTGCTTTTGGCCATAAGGAAATTGAGTATCTTGGACACATCGTCTCTGAAGAAGGCGTCAAAGTGGATCCTATAAAAAATTAAGGCTATGAAAAATTGGCCTAAACCCAAATCACTCAAGAACCTTTGCGGATTTTTGGGCCTTCTTGGGTATTATAGAAAACTTGTACAAGACTTTGGAAAAATTGTCACTCCATTAATGGCCATGTTAAAAATGGATGCCTTTTAGTGATCTGAGGTAGCAGAAAAAGCCTTCGAACTGCTCAAGCATGCAATGTACACTATTCCTCAACTGTCTATGCTCGACTTTTCCAAACCATTTGTCATCGAAAGTGATGCCTCTAGAAGTGGCATTGGAGTCGTTCTAATGCAAGAGGGTCAACCCTTCGCATTCACCAACAAGGCACTTACAAGAAAGAACTTTGCTCATTCTACATATGAGAAAGAGATGTTAGTTATACTTCACACTGTCAACAAAAGGTGCCCATACCTAGTAGACAGACACTTTTGCATCAAATTGAACACCATAGTGTCATGTCCCCTTCTTGGGTTTAGAGAGGAATGATGACCCTTAGCCTATTCATTTGGTTTTCCATAAGCTAAGGGAAGGAAGGAAAATGGGGAACATGGTGTTCTCTTCAAGTTGCCAAAAAATGACTTTATGTTGGCAACTTATTTCTAATTTGAATTTTAAAAAGGGGACTTTCTAATTTAAATAAGTCATCCCTTAATAAGACATATTAAGGGCAATTACTTTTTGAATATTTGAATTCCCCCCCGCCAACTTGGAGCACCCTACTTGGGAGTTGGTTTGGAGGGAAAATGGTAGAAAGGAAGGTGGTGAGGTTCGTTTTTGGCATCAATGATCATCTATCAATCAATTCTTTTGAGTTAAACATGCTTGCTTGTGCGTTCAGCCGTTGAGAACGAAAACCCTCATTAGCTTTAGACTTGGGGATGAAAACCCTCAAATTATTCTTGGTGACTTCATTCGGGGGTCACAATTGGGCAGAATATCATCATTTCCAGCATCTAGGGTACATTTGGAGGGTGGCGCAGTAGTTTGGGAGACTTTGGAGTCTAGCGCAGTAGTTAGGCCTGCCATTTGAGGTGAAATGCAGCTCAAGGAGGTCTCTTGGAGGGTAGAGACTTCCCTAGAGGGATCAAAACTCAACTTGAGGACTGTTCGATTGATGAATTATTGAGTTTCGTCATTCACACACTCAGCTGTAATTTATTCTAATTTACAGGTCTGCAAATTATTTTAAAAAATCAAATTTGATGTGTTAAATAAATTGATTGAATTTCCATATTTTTGTGAGGGTTTCTATGAGGTCTAAATTTTATTTTCATGCTTATGCAGATCTGTTGAGAATTCTACAATTTTGGTTAAGTTTTCTACAAATTTCAGAATTGTTTAATTTGGCCCTAAAAGGGATATTACACACAACCTCAAGTACTTCTTGGAACAAGTCTCTTTGCCTTGGCAACAAAATGGGTGACCAAATTAATGGGCTATGACTATAAGATTACCTACAAGAAAGGTAAAGACAATGTTGTCACCAATGTGTTGTCTCGCAAGTATGAATAACAGACAACCTTGTCTGCAATATCCTTTCCCATGCCAGATTGGGCTGCATCAAGGACACCAAGGATGGTCCCGTGACACTCAGATTCAGCAACTCAATCAAAAGTGACCACTAACCCTACCTCTCGACCAAATTACACTTGGGATGGCCACTATTTAAGGCACAAAGGAAGTTTGGTACTGGCACCACAATCAACACTACAACAAAAAATTATATTTGAGTTGCATTCCTTTCCATCAGCTGGCCACTTCGGTTTTTTAAAAACCTATGAAAGGATCCGCAAGAATTTATTTTGAGAAGGTAAATAGAAAATCAAATTTTGTGTCAGTGCTACATTGGCAAAATTGTCGCCACCCCAGGCATGCTCCAACCCTTGCCTATCCCTACCCAAGTATGTATAGATATTTCCATGGACTATGTTGAGGGACTACCCAAGTGAGGCAAGAAATTAGTTGTTCTCGTAGTGGTGGATTGGCTCTCTTAGTATGCCCATTTTTGTGCCCTCAGCCATCCTTTTACTACCTCCATTGTTGCTCAAACCTTTCTCAATCAGATCGGCTGCTTCCATGGGCTACATACTTCAATCGCGTATGACTGTGATTACACTTTTACTAGTCACTTTTGGAAGGAGCTTTTTTGCCACTATGGCAGCCAACTTAAAATGAGTTCTGCCTACCATCCACAAACTCATGGTCAAACCAGAATTGTCAACAAATGCTTGGAGACTTATCTGCATTGTTTTCCCTTTGATCAATAGACTCATTGGGTCAAATGGTTAACACTTGATGAATGCTGGTACAAATCTACATATACCATACTGCCACCAAGATGACCCCATATGAAGTTGTTTAAGGTCAGCCACCACCTTCTCTTCAGAAATACCTTCCAAGCGGCTCCAAGGTACAAGCAGTTGATGCCACACTCCGTACATGTGCCATTATCCTTCAAACTCTCAAAGATAACCTCAATTTGGTACAAAACCACATGAAGCAATGGGCTGATCAACACCACTCAGAACGGGATTTTGTTGTTGGTGACATGGTTTTTCTCCAGATCCAACCTTATAAGCAATCCTCTTTGAAGTTGGAAGTTCATCGGAAACTTGCACCAAAGTTTTATGGTCCTTATAAAGTGCTTTACAAGATTGGTCCTGTAGCATACAAATTGGAGCTTCCCTCCTCCAAGAACCATCCAGTTTTCCATGTATCATGTTTAAAGAAAGTCATTGGTCAGCATGTCCAAACCCAAACAACACTCCTAAAGCTTGACAGTGAAGGATCTACCCTCTTGGAACCTGAATCCATCCTCGATAGGTGTTCCCTCCGGTGCCGTAATTGTACTATCACCAAGATTTTGGTCTATTGACATGGCATGCAACTGGAAGATGTGACATGGGAACCCCTACTCCGATTATAGCAACAGTTTCCTCATCTCAAGCTTTGAGGACAGCTTTTTTTAAGTAGGGGACGGGGGGAAGGGGAACGGGGGGCAACATGTTAGGACCCCTTCGTCCTAACTAAAACTAGTTTGTATTAGGTATTATTAATAAAATACTGTATGCATATGCTTTGTAAGTCGTCCCATTTTACTCTTTGTAACTATCCCACATGTATGGGAGGTAGTAGTTGTCAAGTAGAATAGCTTAAATAGAGGGCTTGTGTAAGAGAAAAAGACATCTATTGAGTATTTTGTATCAAGGTGTGCTCAAAGGAGGTTACCCCCTCGAAGAGGTCCGCGATACTTTGTAGTGAGATTCTATCATTTTCAATATAGTATTGGTATTCTTTTTCCATTAAGTGCATATTAGTTATATTTTGTTGTTATATTAACTTGTCTGCAAGTAGATTCATAACAAGTGAAGAAAGAAAACTGAAATCAGTGTGCATCAATTTACAAGTTTGAGATAGGTTCATGGGCACCTCTTGCTAAAAAATGGACTCACAAAGATATATATTGATAAGAGTTGTACAACCATTGTCAGAATAAGACTGCCACAATCAGGAGGATCGCCACTATGGAAAGGGTCCGATATTGGTCTTGGCGTTGTTGGAGGGATCCAATTCTAGTCATTGTCTCATATCACTGTTTGCTTTCTTGATGCTCTTTTGCTCTATTTCATGACCTCCTTTTCAATAGTTTCAGCCTCTGTGAGAATTCAAGGGAGTTAAAATTTAGGAATGATTGTGTGGAAGCAAGCCCTTTTTGTTCTCTTTTCAAGTGCAAAATGTTTGTATGGAAGCTTTCACAGGCCTAACTCTTTGGATCGTCAATGGTGGATTGTGTCATGTAGTGAGTGCTTTCACAAGTCCTTATATGCATTTACTATGGTTGATAACGGTCTTCTATTGCTTCACATAGATAGTAGTGTTATAGAGGCTTTATCAAGATCCCCTTTACTATGATTGATAATGGTCTTCTATTACTTCAGATAAATAGTAGTGTTTATAGAGGCTTTATCAAGAGTCCCTAGAGGGATTCTTGTCTTTGGGTTTACTAATGTGTATGACTTGTATCCAGGTCTAAATGTGTGTTGGTATTCAGAAGGGATGATCCATAAGACCAACGCTGTTGAAATTCTATCAAATCCTAAAATATTGTCTTGGGAGGTGGCTCCATAAGTACTTAACCTTTTTCTAGTAAAAGTAAATTTTATAGCCATCATATCAGCCCCAAAACCAAAGAACCGTAACATTGACAAATTGACTCAAGTACTTTTTCATAGAGAACATTCCGACACGAGTACTATGGGAGACACCTCTGGTTGGGTGAATCTCATAGCCTCCACATTCTTGATGAGCTTCCTCACTTCCCCAAATCTGGTAGATCCCCTTTTTTCCCCATGGCAGTGGTGCGAGCATCGTGGAATATGTTCTCACCAGCAAATCTCTCATCCCCCACATCTATGGCTACCTTATTACTCCTCAACTCCCCCTTGATAACCATGTCTTGACATTCACCCTTCATACTAGTTCTCACCCCTCACCCTTCCCCTTCCACCACACCCCCCAATACTAAACATACCATAATCCACTTTGATAATGACTACACATAGTATACATACTCGACGATTACTCACCGAGTGGGCGAGTACTCACCGAGCAAGACCTAAAACAAGTATTCCTTGCTCATTATCGCCACCCCACCAAATACTAGAGCCTCGGCGAGTGTTGTGCCAGTATCCACTTTGATAACGACTACACATAGTATACATACTCGACGATTACTCACTGAGTGGTAGAGTACTCACCGAGCAAGACCTAAAACAAGTATTCCTTGCTCATAATTGCCACCCCACCAAATACTAGAGCCTCAGCGAGTGTTGTGCCAATACTCGCCAAGGCTCGAGTACTCGGGCAAAATTCATCCAAAATGTGTCAAATCCCTCCAGACGTGTCCAAGACACTGGAAAAACACATGGAAAACACAGAAAGTTGTCTTATAAAAGCATACACCTCCACACATTGGAATCACACAGTGTTTGGACTCTTTGGAGCATTTGGATCGAATTGGAAGGAGATTTTTACAACAAACTTTTCAGGTTAGTTCATTTTTTATTTCATTTCTTCATGTTCTATTTATTTAAACATATCATGTTGCATGAAGCTGAAAATCTTACCCTTGCCTTTAGATAGTGTTGATGCCATGCTTCAAGAATATCAAGGACTCATTTAGTAATGGGTGGCCATGGAGGCTTCTCTTGGTAGCAGCTATTTGTTATTAACTTATTACCCTCCTTTTCTGTTTGGAAGCCATGGCATTGTCTTGTAGTAATAATGATTTTTGTGAATTGTGAACAAAGAAGTAAGATCAATGAAATTCAATGGATTTATTATGTTTGCAACTCACTAGTCCTATGTGAATCTTGTGGCACTGTAATCAATTATGTGTTGTAGGCACTAGAAAGACATTTCATAGTTTTATTTCCATTACAAATAACCTAGCCAATGCAAACTCCACCACAAACTTCAATACTTTATTTATAATGGTGTCTGGATCCATGTCATGGCCTTTTAAGTTTTAAGTTTTTAACTATCTTCATATATGTTTCTTGCTGAGTTTTTCCTAATCTTTGATTATCACAAGGGATCCTTACATTAGAATGCCAAAAATCTCATTTTTTAGTTTTACACCCAACCAAATCTAAATATTAACTTCAACTCCTAACAAATTCTATGTAATTTACTTGTAAACATGTTATCATGATTAAATAATTTTTTTAATGTTGTTTTGATTCTTGAACATGCTGCAGGTTTACCATTAGACTTAGCATACAATGGCATCTGACGCTGCATCAAGATCAGAATCAGTCAGTGGTATCCACTCGGCTCTTCCTAATGCACTCACCGTTGCTTAGAAGTATACCATACGGGTTGGAACATCCCAAACAACTACAATTTGTACGTTTTGCTCGAAGAATATTGGAAGAGGCATCAATCGCCTCAAGTACCATCTTGCATGCATTCCTTCATGTGATGTTTTGCCTTGTCCCAATGTAACGGAAGAGGCAAAAAGAGATATGGTTGCAAAGCTTGCATTGTTGGATGAGAAGAAATTAGAGAGGGCAAAGATGCAAGCAGCCTTAACAGTGGTCATTAATCCCGTATCGTCAAAGGCAAATATGACAGAAATTGTGGGCTCTAGTCATGATCCACGCAAGCGAGGTACATCCACCTCATCAAGTTCGAGCTAGCTACATAGTTTTATTGTGTCTAAAAACATACTTGAGGCACAACCTTTGTTGCAAGGTACATGATGGAACAAGGAGGCACATGCAGAAGCAGATAAGGTATATACAGATTTATGGTACTTCAACCACCTTTCCTTCAACATGACGAAGAGTCCATACTGTGAATATTTGGTGACAGCATTGACAGTTGCAGGGAAAGGGTACAAGGCACCCTCTCCAAAAGACTTAAGTGGAAGATTGCTCAAGAATGCAATTGAAGATGCGAAAGTAATTGTGGAAGATCAAAAGAGGTTGTGGTGAAAGTTCGGATGCACCATTCTTTTTGATCGATGGACTGATGGAAAGAACTGCACCCTCATCAATTTTTTAGTGGCATCCAGTAAGATAAAAAATGCATAAACTTTGAGCTTGATGCCCGAGGAGGTTGTTTCAGAGGTGGGCATCATGAATGTTGTCCAAATTATCACTGAAAATGTAGCAACATATGTGGCGGCTGGGAGACTTCTCAAGGACAAACATCCATCACTCTTTTGGATACCTTGCGCAGCCCATTGCCTTGACCTTCTCTTGGAGGACATAGGCAGAATTGATTGGATGAGACCGGTTGCAAAAGAGGCCAAAGACATCACAAAATATATTTATAATAACCCTTGGGTTCTCAGCTTGATGAGAGAACACACCAAGGGGAAAGAGCTTGTGCGAATAGGGGTCACAAGGTTTGCAACTAACTTCCTTATGTTGCAAAGTATTTGCAGTTTGTTGACAACTTTGAAGCAAATGTTTGTGTGCCAAGCATGGGTGGCCTCAACATATTCAAAGAAAGTTGACAGAATCAAAGTCTCAAAGGCAGTTTTTAATGAGGACTTTGTGGAGAGAGCTACAAAGATCATCAAGGTAACTTCAAATTTCAATTTAAATTTCAAATCGATTCCTTTATTTTCAATTTTTTAAAGTATTTAATTTAATTGTAAGTTTTTAACTTTAAATTTTTTTGTAACTTTATAGTTGTCGGAGACTTTCGTGAGGGTTTGCACTTGGTAGATGGAGAGCAAAACCCAATGGCTTATATTTATAAGGCCATGGATAGGACCAAAGAGAGCATCCAAAACTATTATAAGGGGGATAGTGTCAAATTTGATCCCATTTAGGAGTTGATTGATCAGAGGTGGAACAATCAACTCCATCAACCCATCCATGCAGTAGGGTACTATCTTAACCCCAGGGTTTTCTACTCCGATGGCTTCACAAATGCTAATAGGAAAGTTATGGAGGGCCTCTCAATGTGCATTGAGAGTATGACACCTGACGTTGAAATGAAAAACCTCATTATTTTAGAGTTGCAGAACTACAAGCAGGCTAGGAGGCTTTTTTCTTCAGCACTAGCTATTCGAAGGAGAACCATGTAGTCACCAAGTAATAAAAAATGAAGTATTTACTTGTACCTTCAAGTTACAAATTTACAATTATTAATTATCAACAAAATTTTGAGTATTTTGTTTGCAGGGTCATGGTGGGAAGATTGGGGTGGAAATACCCCAAATCTTCAAAGGCTAGCCCTCCACATTTTATCTCAACTTTGTAGCGCTTCTGGATGTGAGCACAACTGGAATTTGTTTGACGCCATTCACACGAAGAAGCGCAACAAGTTGAGTCAACAACATCTCAATGCCCTGGTTTTTGTGAAATACAATCTCTGGCTTCACCCAAGAAAGGTGGAGAGCACATCACAAGATCCTATTGATCTAGATAAGATCGATCCCTACAGTGATTGGACTTCACAGGATGAGGAGGTCCCCATGTTCACAGAGAATGAGATTGTTGATTTCGAGAGGCAAGCTATGGAGGGTGTAGTTGTAGCAAAACGAGGAGATATTGGATTGGATGACATCCTTGTAGATGTCGAAGATGAGGCAAAGGTAGAGGCAGACATGGAACCACAGGCGCAACGTTCTAGGCAGACGGAGGAGGGGCAGCCGAGTTGGAGGATTAGACTCTCTCAGTCTCCCTTAGTTTTCACTAGAGCAGGGACGAGAAAAATGTAGATTCTTGTATATGTATCAATTTGTTGTTCACACTTGACACTGTGACAGTTCATAGTTTTATAATTGTATTCGCATGGATATTGATCATGCAATTTTGTAATTTATTTGTTTTCAAATCTAATAGAATACACTTCCCCAACATTTTTACAGACTCATTTGATACATTTTACAACTGTAATTTCTATAAAATTTAAGCTTTTTAATAAATTTGATTATTTTTTTATTTTGTCGAATAATGGCAAGTAGTTGTCGAATAATCATCAAGTAAACTTTTAGGGAGTTGGGCAAGAAATTTCCGAGTACGAGTTAGCGAACTATGGACTACACCATTGACTATGATGCCCGTCTCTCCCTTTTTATGTATGGATTTTATTCCCTCCCTCTTCCCACCACTGATTCCATGTATGATTTATTACGTCAAACCCTTTGGGATGCTGCCTTTGACTCTTATCTGCACACTATATATTACTCCAAATTCTCTACCCACCATAGAACCTACCCCATGAACCAGTGGTATGATGATGAGTGTAAAACCATTCATCAAAGACTTCGGTTTTCTCTAACCCATGACCTTCCCTCCATACCCACCCTCTATAGGGAGTACTATTGTCTTCTCTGACATAAAAAATGGAAGTTTATTGCATCTAGATGGCTTACACTCCTTGCTGATCTCCACCTTTCACCTAAGACTTTTTGGCATGCTCTCCTCTCGAGAAAAAATATAGTTTCCAACATCACCCCTGAAACATGGGTCTCCTATGCTAGTTCCCTCTCTGATGTTCCAATCCATCCTACTACCACTACCCACACTCCTCCACCACCCTCCTCTGTTTTCTCCACTTCTTCTGTTTAGAGATCTATTTTGAAATTGTGCATCAACAAAGCAGCTGATTGCGAAGGTCTCAACACTGAGTTCATCAAATATGGTGTGGATTCCCTTGCCTTTCCCCTTGCCATGCTCTTTAATAAGATGGTGCATTCAAGTTTCTCTGTCATGGTCCCAACATATTATTCACCTTGAGATCTCTCTATGCCTAGCAACTACAGGACCATTACGATTGGGCATACATTTACCAAACTTTATGCCACAATGTTAGACATGCAATTGTCAGAGTACTTCGAATGGAATAATATTAGAGCTAGAGAGCAAGCTAGCTTCAGAAAAAATTATTTGCCTATTGGCCACATCTTAACACTTTGGGCTATTATTGAAGAAGCCAATCACAAGTCTTCCAAACTCTTTTATTGTTTTGTTGACTTCAAGAAAGCCTTTGACTCAATTCTAAGACACCTGCTTTTCTAGAAGCTGAGAGATATTGACATCCCAAATTCTCTGATTACCGTCGCTTTGAGGCTTTATGAGACAGTTATTGGGTAGTTCGTACTTCTCATGGATTTTTTTTAACTTTGTGAAGAGTATCATTAGGGTCAAGCAAGGATGTTCTCTCTCACCGACCCTATTCAACATTTACATTGATGAGTTAGAGGAGTTTCTTCGGTAGCTTACTCATATGGATGATGGTTGTATTTTTCATGAGGTGCTTATAACTATCCTTCTTTTTGTTGACAATGTTGTCCTCCTCTCACACTTTGATGAGGGCTTACTACGGCAAATTGATACCCTTGCTCATGTTTGCAAACTCCGACAGCTTGTGGTCAACCTTAGTAAAACTAAGGTCATGATCTTCAATATCTCCAAGCAATCTCTCTCCAAATTCCAATTTTTATACAAAGTGAAACTTCTAGAAATCACATCGACTTATACTTATTTGGGGGTCCAATATTTTTTCCATGCTTTAGCATGAAGTCTGCCTCTCATATGTGCCTTTGCAAGGTACGTCTTTACAAGGGGTATGCCTCTCTTTCTATTCTAGAAAGTCAATGTTTCCAGATCCACTTCCGGACATCCCTTCCAAGTTGTGCCTTTTTTATACAATCATCAAACCTATAGTTTTATATGATTCAGAGGTGTGTGGACCTAGCTTGGGGGTCATTGACTAGGCTTGTATTGAGAGGGTCCAGACTCTCATGTTACAATGCATGATCTGTTGCAAACAAACATTTCCTCAACACATCGTCCACGCTGAATTTGTCTTCTAGCCGCTACACCTTGAGACTATCTTTGAGCTTACTTTCTACATCCACAAACTCAAATCCTTGGGGGACTCAGCTTCTTGTCATGAAGATATCCATACTTAGCACTGTTCTCTTCAAAGAGGATTTTTTTCATTGGTCCCCACCAAACATTGGCACTGTTGGTACTTTGAGACTAGGTTGCTCCTTATTTCTATTAACATCTCTATTGATAGGGTACTCCCTTTCATGTATTCCCTAGATGCCTCCCCCAAGGCTCCTTCCCACAAAGGACGTCATCACTAGAGCCGCTAGAGAGGACATCTACATATAACATATCTAGGCCACCTGGATCTCCCCCTTGGAGCCACTCAGCCACAAGCTTGATTTCTATGCCGAGCATTTCTTACAAGTAATGGATCGTATTATTTGTTGCCCTCACCATCTCCAGTGCCATTAGTCCTATGGCTTGAGGTTTCCCTTGGCCGGATGAGAGTGTGTTCTCACCAGTTACAGGTTGAAACAAATCACCACATTCTCCGTTAGGACCAGATTTGTCGTCTTTGCTCTCTCCAAGAGGTGGAGAACAAGGAACGCTTCATTTTAATATGCCGCATTTACTATGAGATCCGGCAAAAAAATTATTGCCTCTACAAGGACTCGGCGAACACTCTATCTACTTTATTTACATATCTAGATCAGCAGTGCATGGCTCTTTATCTTCACGAGGCCGCCACGCTCCGATGCAGATTCCTACAAGAGGAGAGTAGAAGCTCTAAAGGCCCCATGTTGATCACCTCTTTCTTCCAACCCATCCAAGTGATTGGCAACACTAAGCACCCTTTGGACACCAATGCATAACACATCAAAGCTGATAGATCAGTTAGGCGGTGCTTCTCTGGCATATCATTACTACTCAGATTCCTCGACCTACTCTCCCTCAACACCGTGGCTCTGCTTATTCTTGTCGGTGTGACTGTGCCCTTTCTAGTGACATGGGTCTACTACTTAATGGCCACCCCCCAAACCACGGGATCAGGCTCACATTATCAGTTTATTTTATATTATGGGAAGTACATCGGCCTTGGATGTTAGGGAAGATTTTAGAGGAAGTGCTTTGCTTCCCCTAGGATCCCCCAACCTAACCCTTCTGTCATTGGGTACTACTTGACAAGCATTATCAGATATTTTCACAATGATTGATGATGGGTCAGACGGCTCCCCCACTTCAGGGATAGATAGATGTTTTCGATGAGGTCTTCTAGTCTTCATCGGCATATGCTTTTGGAGGCTCTTGTTCACCCTTCATCGCTATTAATATTGATTCCATTACCACCTTTGTTAGTGGCACACTGCTTTACTTAGTCCTATGTACTTTTATCCCTTTTTTGGATTCTTGGATTCTCTTTTCCTTGAACTTTTTATTGTTAACTTACATATCTTCGACTCTTATTGACCTATTTTTGGTCATCTGTGGGTATTAATATTTTATTTCTTTCTTTCTTGTGTCTTCTTCTGGAATTCTGGATTTAAAATTAACTCAGTTTCAATGATTTGCAATTCAATTTATGACTTTGTTAATCTGACACTACATCATGATGATATTTAACATTAATTCTCACATTTTCTGACTTCCCTCCCATTACCAAAAAAATTAATGAGATCCAATGAACTCCAAAATCCTTACAACCTTCAAAGAAATTAACATATGCATGCATACCGCAAATTATAATTGAAATAGCATAAAGCACTATATAGCTGAATTTTTTTTGGCATACTTGATATCCAAAGGTTTCCCATCTTTTGGTGGCTGGTCGCGCAGTTCATCCATGAAAGAAAAGTAAGAGTGGAAGCACACATCAGTGAAGTCCCGGACCACTGTACAGCTTCCTTTGACTGTGGTCAAGGTGCCATCCTAATTTTTCCAAAGCACGTTCTTCAGTTCCCAATTAAAATTCCATAATCATTTTGATAAACAAACAGGAATATATATCAAAATCCACAACCCTAAATCAGACACATTTATTTGGCAAATCTTTACATCTTTTTAAAAAGGACATACAAATGTTATACACTTGTCTCCTTGGGAGAAAATATGAAATTTATAGTAAGACTTGTAAATTTTGGCTTCAAAAATTGATTTGGGGAAATTTTTACTAAAAGGAAGTTGACTTTTTTTTTATTTTTTTTTTTATTTTTTAACTTAACCATTTAGGGACTTCAATTTTTAAAAAACTATAAGATCAGCAAATGGACAAAATAAAGGGCAATTATCAGAGTCCAGGTAATTGAAGCATACCACAAAGCAATGGACAAATTTATTTTCACATCCCTCACCAACAGCCTCAAACGTTGCCACCAGGGGTGCAATGAGGCCATACCCCAAGCCTAACAAAATACTCCCAAGAATAACCGTTATTGGAACCAAAAGTATAGGTACTACCAGACTTATTAATATAACAGCCTTCAAAATGGGTCCCACTTGTGTGGTCCTGTAATCAACAAGTTACAAATTCCTACAATAAGAAATAGGAAATGAGGCACATTAAAGAAAGACAGAATATGAAATTGAATTTTAATACCGAGCCAGACAATAGTATGTCCAGAATGCATGTGCTGGCCACAGTCCTATAGTAACAGCTGAATTCCCAACTGCAATGATCAGAACTGCCACTGGCCCAAATATTACAGCTGCAATGCCAAGAACAAAAATATGTGTTATTTTTCACATGTAAACAACACCCACTTGAAGAAAAAAGCCACCAGCATTTAGGGTTTAATATATAAGGTATAGGGTGCAGGGTTTAATGCTTAGGGTTCAAACTTCAGGGTATCAGTTTCGGTAAGAAAGTTTGAATGGCACCCGACAAAACCAAATGGCTGTAGATAACCTGACATTTCACATTACAGATACAAATTAATAGTAACTAAATTGCTTACAGAGTTTATAAAGCATTGAAATGCATGCCTCACAGTGTAAAAAATATGGTTTATGGGACTCAGACAGCATGTACTATATGCTTAAGAATAACAAGTTTAAGCCCTCATTTCATATTTTAACAACACCCAATAAGATCAAATGGCTAGAACAGATTGAAGCCCCATTCAATAAATTCAAAGAGAAATTACCAGGAAGGCTTAAACTCAAATCAAAGGGCTTAAGAAAACCAAATGGCTGTAAATCACAAGGGTACAGTAAGCTCACATTTCACGTACAAATACAGAAAAATAAAAGTTAAATTGCTAACGGAGTTTATACAGCATTCAGATTCATGTCTACCAGTAAAATAATATGCCTCATGACTCTGACAGCATCTATATGCCTAATAACAAGTTTGAAGTTACAATTTCACATTTAAACAACACCCAAATAGGATCAAATGTCTAAAAACAGATTCACTTACTGTTCAACATATTCAAAGAGTTATAACTAAGAGGGGTTGAACGAAACCCACTTACAAATGCTTAAAAATAAAAATTAGGTTGCCAACAGAGTTTTGAAAGCATTCAAATTCGTGAACAGTTAAAAAAATGATGGCTCATGAGACTCTGACCGTAGCTATTTGCCTAAATAGAACAAGTTTTAAACCCCTACTTCACATTTTAACAACACGCAATAAGATAAAATATCTAAAATAAAATCTTGTCCTGTTAAAACGAAAATCAAAAGCCTATAAGTCATAGGTAGCAGGGCTTAAAATTGGACCCACATGGAAGGGCTTAAACAACAGCCCCACACAAATTGTAGCCAATATAACCCAGATTGCAAATAGATTTTTAACATCATTCAAATTCATGAACAATAAAAGAATATGGCTTATGACACTATATACCTAAAAACAATAAGTTTTAAGCCTCTACTTCACATTTTAACAACACCCAATGAGATCAACTAACCAAAAACAGAATCATGCCATATTCAACAAATTCAAACAGCTATGACTAGAAGGGCTTAAACAACATCCACATACAACCGATAACCAATAACCAATAAAATCCATATAGTAAAGACTTAAGAGCTTGCACAGCATTGAAATTCATGCCTAGGAGTAAAAACAATTCTGCAAGTCTAAGAACAACAAGTTTTGAGGCCCTACTACACAATTTAACAACATCCAATAACATCAAATGGCCCCTACTTCACAGTTAAACCATACCCAGTAAAATCAAATAGCTACAACAGATTCAAGTCCTGTTCAATAAAATTAAACACCAACCTATCACTAACAGACTTATACCCACATCCGTGCAAGAAGTGATTCTTCGAGCAGTGCAAAGCCGTAGGAAACATACATCAAAACTTTACTCTTTGCTTTGGTGAGTGAATCTGCAAAACGTTTAAAAGGTTTTAATGATGACTTTAAACATGTGGGCATCAAATTAGATAAATTGCTTATGGCTGTGGCTGACAAATACATGGAAGGGTCTAGTCGGTCTGATCCTAAGAATACTATGGTACCACTAACCATGATAGCGGAGGTTGGTCTATCCCTAAGGCAGTTCTTCCTTTCTATTCTTAAGCCAGATAAAGATAGCCCTGTTTCCTCCTTATGCCAGAAGTGATTCCAGTTGTTTGGTTAGTCTGGGCAGTACTGAGGACTTGCTTAATGCAGAGAGGTTACAAGTATCCATTCTTAAATGGTGTGTTTGGAAGATTCTGATTTTAGAGGAGCTGAAGACCATCCAGGCCAAGGTGATGCAGAAGATTCCAGTTGTCTATCTCCCTTTCAGCATATCCAACCGCATGGACTTTGGAGTTGTCGATCTCTTGGGCCTGCTTTCTGGTAATCTTCCAGTGGGAGTAACTCTGAAGCACTTCTATTGGCTATCTAGTGGCTGCTCAGCTCAGACTTTTACTGTGGATGATCTGATTTTTTTCTTAGTTGCTATCTAGTGGCTGCTTGTTAGAAATAATGTTGATTGTGCTGTATAGGCCCCGGGGTATAGCTCACTTGGCCTTGGCAGCTTGTAGAGGCAACCCTGGTGATGGGTTCGACTCTTGACTTAAATTGTGATGGAGTGAGAGCCCACTTCACATTGCCCCAAGGTTTATAGGGAGATCCCACCCTGTGTTAGAGCAGCCAGTCCAGGTACGGCTCGGTCGGCCTTGATTCCCTCGGGTTACCCCCCGCACCGCCCCAAAAAAAAAAAGTTGATTGTGTTGACTACATTTAAATTTATAGACTGTTCTAAGAGGTGGGTGGTCAACTTCTCAAACTTTTAGCATGTTCTACCCTTCTCCAGACTCTTCCTATCTAGAACTTTCTTCTATGACTCTTATAGAGTTCTCTAGAGATCTACTACATCTATAAATGATATTTACATGATCCATCTTAAGCATCAGATCAGATCTCATCTGGCACTCTGCCATATACTATAGCAGTTCTATGTAATATATTAATGCCTTTACAGCTTCGGATGCAATTGCCCATTTTTCAACAGTGGTTGGTGAAGTCTAGAAGGGTTGTGAAGAAGAAAATGGTTTGTAAGTGACCAAATATTGTGTCAAAGAGTTAGAATTGTAAATTGCCTTAGAGGAGATCAAATGTATCGTCGAAGAAGTCTAAGATAATTAGGAGTGTTTTTTTATGAAATTATAATGTTGTCTCGAAGTGGCCTTGAAGTTAAATGGATAGAAGTTGTTCTATAGAGAATCTAGGAAGGTTCTAGAAGTTTAAAAGGGTGGAGATTACTTACTCCTGTATTATTGAGAGTATAATGAATGCTTCAAAGGTAAATATAATGTTGTCAAAAAGACAAATGCAATGATCAGAATATGGTGATGTAAATGAGTACCTTTTGAACTTGAAGGCGGGACCCATAGTTTTATAAAAGAGAAGACAAAGAAATTATTTGAGAATGAGTTATAGAGTGAACCTAATATTAAGCACCATTACCTAGTGTACTTGGCAATTGCAGCAATTGGTTACTCATGCAATCCGGTGACATGGAATGGTGAATTGAATGTGGTAATACTAAATTTGACAAATATGAGTTGTGTTGTAAATGGGTACCTAATTAAGCCAAATTGCCAAGACCCATGTGAGTGATGTGAAAATATGAGTTGTGTTGTAAATGGGTACCTAATTAGGGCAAATTGCCAAGAACCATGTAAGTGATGTGAAAGTGTTCAGTACATCTATAAATAATATTTACATGATCAATCTTAAGCATCACTCTGCCATGTGATATATCAGTTCAATGTAATATATTGGTGCCTTCCCATCTTCAGATGCAATGGCATATTTTTCCACTACTGCTGTAGCTTGTTATGTAACTGTTTATTATGGTTTTATCTTATACCTTTGATTTCTTTAGCTAGTTTACTGTTACGGTTTTTTTTGGTTTTTGGCACTGGTACGGCCTTGGTTTTACTGTTTTCTCTCTTGAACCTGCGTGAGCGCCATTTTTACCCTCGTTCATATTTTTAAAAAAAGATCTAAACCCAAATCAAAAGTGCTGAAACAAAATGCAGCGGAGGAACAAGAATTTTAGTTTTCTTTTTCCAACCTGGGCGAGCGCCATTTTTACCCTCGCTCATATTTTTATAAAAAGATCTAAACCCAAATCAAAAGTGCTGAAACAAAATGCAGCGGAGGAACAAGAATTTTAGTTTTCTTTTTCCTGTTCACTTACCTTTGAGAACACCAAGAACGAAGAGCAAGATGAAGACCGGCAAGAAAAAAAGTAGATTGACGAAGCCATTTACAACACCCATTTCTTCTCTGTTACAGCAAGTTTAACAACAATGGAACAGAAGAGGATGGAGTCATGGATGATAAAAGAGGCTGCAGGAGGCAAAGCATTGCGTGTGTGATTTTTTCAAAATGCAGGTGGCACAGAGATATTTAACTGAGGTGGCAACCAGCAGTTTTAGTGAGGGCATCTAGCGTACTTTCATGCCATGTTTGGCGATTATGGTCCCATCTTTGTTAGCATAATTTTGAATTGTAACTACGTTTGGGTTTCATGTCAGTAATGGTTACCGCGGTGTTCTTTTTTCAAATTGCTTTGTGGGATATTTGTATCAAAGGTGAGGTGGAATTTTAGATAGACTTTTTATAATAAAAAAATGGACTATAACAAATATACATATTTATCATCGGAATTTTATATAATTAGGTTAGTGTAAAATTTAGTCTCTAATTGTTGATATTTTTTTATGTTATAATTTTTATTAATAAAGAGTTTAATTATATTTATATAAGTTTAGAAATTTGTTGGATACAAAGTTTTTAATGAAGTAATGTTATTTATTGGAAGATCATAATTTTAATGTTAATATAACTTTACTAAAATTTAATAATGTGTGTACATATTTTAATTAGTATACCTTTATAAGTTATTTTGTTAGTTGAATTTCATCTAAATGCTTGTAAAATCATTGAGTTGAGGTTACTTGGTAGTTTCATGGCACCAAGTTCAAAGCGGTCCAAAATAAAAGATTGAAGCATTTTTGGGTTACGTTTTCAAACCTTGAACATAGGATGACCAATATGAAGCATGGTCCCTAGTTTATTAGGAATGTTTTTCGTATGTTTTTTCATTAGACTTATGATTTTGTAATAGTTGACCAAGCAAATCTCAAAATCCCTATTTAGATTGAATTTTGTAGTCTCCCTTTATCCCTTTAGACATTTATTGACTAATTCATTGCTCCCTTTAGAAGCTTTTAGTGTTATGAGAAGATCAAGTTCTACTATGCTCGTCCCCAAAAAAGGGTTTGTGCCGAAATTAACATGTTTAAGGACCTTGAAGACTCACATCTAGGTCGATGATATTTGGTTCACTCAGAATGAGAAGATCAAGTTCTAGTTTGCTCATCCCCAAAAAAAGGGTTTGTGTTGAAATTGACATGTGTAAAAATGAACCTTAAAGAACCACATCTAAGTCAATAATATTTATTTTGCTCAGTGGGTCATGCACATTAACCTACCAAACACTTTTGTTTCAATGTCAATCCACAAAACACAATATTAGCATCAAAAGTTAGTGACTAACTCCATCATTGCCAAGGGTAAGACTCTACATAATCAAGAGATAGTTGGATCACACTCAGTGGGAAAATACCAAAAATAATAAAGCCTTTGGGTTCAACTCCAAACCCTCACCGATTGTTAAGGCACAATCTCCAACCCACCACCAATCATTTCAAGCACTCCTTTAGTAGCCAATATCATTTCGAGTTCTTAAGAAATAGTGGGACACACACAATGTATTTTTTAGGAAACAACATTTTTTGTGTTGTTGGATGTCAACCCACCTTCCCCTCTGAAGGCATCAAGCTACACCACTTTATCAACCCTTCATTGAGGGATGAGGTAGCGAGTTCACACTACATTGTGGCCACCCTTTTCATAATGCAGATTTCATGTTAGTAAACCAACATTATTTCTCACAAAATAATTGTTCTACCCCTCAAGAAATAAATAATGAAATGGACCTTGATAATATTCCATGATAATACTTTCTTGGAATGTTAGAGATTCATCTTAACCAATGCCATTGTTCAGGGCAACAACTATAGATTTTCATATTTGGATGTATTATGTCTACAAGAAGTCAAAATCATAATATTTTTACTTCAAACTACTACCGAAATAATTTGGAATCATAAGTTGGGAAAACAGGGTGCCGTCACCTTTCTCTCCACACTAGGTTGCATGCATTAATGACTATGGACTAAACCCTACCAATAGAGTTGTGTGGATTCTATTTGATGTTGATGATGGCTCCCTTAGTCTCATTATTTTTTCTGAATCCAATGATGTTATGGAGTTTGGTGATGGCTTGAAGATGAACTCCCTTAAACTTGTTAGATTCTTTATGGGGATTTTAATATGGTTGATAAACAAGGCCTTCTCCTCATTGTGTTGGTGTTAGAGAGAAGGAGTTTGGTTCTATATGTGCAATAAAATCAAGGTTTCCAACCCCAATATTTGTTATCACAAGGAGGTTAACTCCTCTTGGTTCACTTGGTCTAATTTACTACAAGGCCAGGATAAATTCTTCAAATGCCTAGACAAAGCTATGATCATAGAGCATGAATTCTTCTTCTTTTCCTCTTGATTCAATATACGTGTAAGTGTTATTTCTAATTCTCCACTTTTTCACCACTCTCCCATAAAGTTTACAATTTTATAGGGAGGCAAACTAGACAAGGTGTTGGAAAATAGTTTATATCTTTATCATCCCACTTGGTCCATGAAAGAACAAGAGAACCCATTTGTAGATTTTGGACCTTGTCCCTTGACCCACTTCTTATATAAAATCCCAATATATTGGTGGGAAGTTGATATCAAACACATTACCACTTTCCTACGTAGTTTTGGTAGGAAGCTAGTAGCCATCTACTAATAGTTGCATGAAGCCTTTTCTAAGGAGATTGCATGTCTCACTCGAGAACTTGAAAATTTTCCTTTTGATACTGCTTTACAAGGTGAACTAACCATTCTCCATCAATATGTAAATTTTGTAGCATTAAATGAGGCTTGTTGCATCCACATCCATGCTCAAGTGAAAATATAGAGTCATGGCGTCCTTTAGGTTGATAAGTAAAAATAGCACCTACTTCAAAAAATAGATAAAATTTTTAAAAAATATAAAAAATACACTTGCTATAACATTATATTATTGACCCCGAACTATTAAAAAAAAAATCATAGATCTACACTTCAATATGTGGGGTTTAGTTTTTATTCACCAACCTCAAGTATGTCATAACTCCATGTTATCATCCACCCTAGATTATGCACATAAGGCCCTACTTTTTTAATAAGTAAATAAGTGTGATGATGTTTGAGTGAGACACATAATAATGCATGGTATTCTACAAGTGTGCTATAGACTTAAAGGGATAGTCAACTACCATAGGAAGGAGAATGATGTGTCGGTAAGAAAGAGACATGATGAAGCATCAATGTGTGGTTTGAAAGAAACATAAACAAGAAAAACACACAAAGGATCAAATAAGGGAAGATCCGACATATGTTAAGTTTTGAGACAACAAGAAGGTAGATGAAAAAGGATTGATCCGAGTTGATCAAAGTATGCTAAATATTATTTTAAGGGGAATGATATCTAGAAAAAAAATTGGTAAACGTGGATATGTGGAGTTGATTCAATACCAATTGGTAGAGACCAAAGTGGTCTAGGAATGTTATAAGTAAGGACTTGACCTCTTATTTGTAGAGTTCAAAATTATTATACATTACGAATGCAAGTTGAATTGAAGAGATTATAAAGAGCAAGCTTATGTTTTAATGAGATAAAGTTTATTATATATGTTTGATATGAACTATAATATGAATGTAAGATTTTGTACGTTCATGGACTCTTTGTAGATATCGATGTACACATTAGAATGATGATGTGTATGGTTAATATAAATGAGGTTCAAATTATGTGTTAGGTGTGTTGGTTGTTTAAAGTGTTTTTATGTTGTAGTTGAATTTAGGATGTGTATGATGTGCTCATTGATCTTTATGTCTTCTCATCATAATAGAATTATTGATGTTTTATTGTTGTGCATCAAATGAGTGCTTAAGTATTTGACTTAAGTAATATGCCAGCACGCATGGTTAATATAAATGAGGTTCAAACTATGTGTTAGGTGTGTTGGTTGTTTAAAGTTTTTTTATGTTGTAGTTGAATTTAGGATGTGTATGATGTGCTCATTGATCTTTATGTCTTCTTCTCATAATAGAATTATTGATGTTTTATTGTTGTGCCTCAAATGAGTGCTTAAGTATTTGACTTAAGTAATATGCCAGCACTGTGATTGTTCTTATATGTTATGCATAGTTTTATCCATACAAGACCATGGGAAAGGTAGATTAAAAACAAAATATTTGGGTTATGTTTTCAGGACTATATTTTTAAGGAGTGTAGAGAATGGTGGAATATTTGTGAAATATTGTCATTGATGAAAAATGGAAAATTGAATTTTAAAACCTAAATATGGCATGCTAAACATTTTACCATGCAAGGGCTAGGGATTGGTGAGTTGTAGATGAGATTAGCTAGGCACAAGGGATGAATGGATGACTTTGTGGAGAGGGAGAGATGTTGTGAAATATGAACCTCATGTGTGAGGTGGAACTAATTCATTTTGATGTCACAAGTAACCTTGAATAAAAAAGAGGGCACATGATTAGTTGATGCGAAGAATAAAGACACTCTAATAGAGAAGAAATGTTGCACAATAAAGGATGCATGCTTGAAGAGAATCTATTTAAAGAGATGGATGAAAACCACATGAATGTGGGGAAATATGCACATGTTGTGGAGATATATCATACCCAAGCTCACCTATAGATGATACATGTGCACATCGTGTTTTAGATTTTTGTTACATTAAAGTGAAGTTGGAAAATTTTAGTGAAAGTGAAGAGTTATAGAGGAATAAAAGGATCCACACATTATTGTGATTTGCATGAAGAAGGTAATTGAGGTGTGTCAAGTATAAGTATACCAACAGTAAGGGCCAAGATGCAAGATTTTCTAGTAGGAGAGAATGTTTTGGTGGGAAATCCAATAGTTTCCACACATGGAAGCATTGGCCAAACAATTGATGGTAGAACTAGAGGTATAGATTTAGAGACTGGTGTGTAAACACATCAAACTACACAACAACTGAAAATATATTAATATATTTAAACTAAGTTACATAATTATCAAGGTATCAAGGATGTGGTTGATCATAAAAAAATGTGAGATCTCCAAGAAATCCAAGAGAATGACATCTCCAAAGAGGAATCCAAGCTAATTTATTATAACATTATTGAATCGTGTGCATACATGGTATGACAAGTTTTATTTGAATCAAATTGTGGTATATTTTTACCAACTCGAGATTGTGTTCTCGAGGGAATTTCATATACCTAAGCTTGAAAAATAGACCATTTATACACTAAAAGAGATAAAGTAGGATTCCCCAAGTTGGGTGTGTGTGTATGATGCATAGTTTAAGACATTACTATTATCACATAGATTTTGCACCCATCTATTTGTTATAGCTTGTTATGTGGTATGTATTACAAACTGTGGGAAACATAATGATAAAATGGGATCACCTCCAAGCTGTGGGACCTTGGAAAATAAGGTGAACCTATGGAGAAGGATGACTTGCTTTCACTAAGTTCAGTAGAACTAATAATTACCAGTTCATGTAAAAATCCTCTTCTTATTGATCTTGTTTCTAAACTAGGGTTTAACTTGTGAGGAAAAGAGTTTTATAAATGAATTTACAAAATTGGAAATGGTGATTGCACCAGATAATTATAGTGGAAATTAATGCTTGCTTTGTATGAACACAACAAAATAATGAATATATTGAAGTATATTGGAGCACAAACTCATACAAATATGAAATCAAAGGTAATATTTGGGCATTTACCATATAAGGAACAATATTCTTTATTTTAATCAAACAATCTTTTCAAAAGGGCAAAATAATACCATAGATGAAATTTTGTGACTGCAACAAGAATGAAAGCATTCACAAATTTGAAAAATAGCCTTGCATATACAAACATAACACAAACAAAAAAGACAAAACTTCAATCTATTATCATTCTCTATGTTACAACATGTAGATCAATTGTTCAAAATTTAGAATAATTTCTCCAACAACAAAAAGATAAATGGGCTATGCCATGGTACTCATATTTATATAAAATGCTCTCTTGAAAGAGAGATAGTTAATAAAACCCTATGCCTAGTTAAAGATCAAACAAAAATCAGAAAACCTTATGCAAAGGGGCATGATCTTTAGCTGGAATGGCATTTTTAGCATGGTAAATGGTTGGAAAAAGGAACATGCAACTGCTGGGCACTTTTACAAACTATTGAAGGCATAGAGAAATTTAGTTGAATCTTCATGCTACATCCTTCTTGTCTTCAGTTCAGCTGTTGTTAACTCTTTCATGAAATGAGGTGCCAAAAATGAACTAACACTTAAAAAGTTGATTGAATTCACAACCATGTACTGTTGTGTGGTGTTAGTGATTAATGGGGTGGTGGTGGATATTAGGGATGATATGGAAGGAATTGTGGAAGAGGTGAGTGAAATTGTGGAAAAGGGGAGTGGAAGTGAAGATTGAGTGTCCATTTATGTTGATTAAACTATTGATAATGGAGTCACTGGCACAAGAGAGCTAGTGGAAATGGAGGGGGCAATTTTTTGAGGTGATGATGGAGTGGAGATAAGAGGAGGAGATATTGTAGTTGGTGGAATGATAAAGACAAGAGGGTAAACTATTTGTGCCTCAATGGTAGTTGTGTCTTCAAGTAAAATTAGTATTGGTTGATCCACTATTGATTCTTGGATACTAGATTGACCTCTTTTAGCCTTTTTGTTTATGTTTTCTCTTATGTGATACCATTGGCCTATCTGTCTATTCTTTTTGGGTTCCACTATTAGAACCTTCTATTGTTGGTTGCACACCCTTCTCTTTGTCTTCTCTTAACTTGTCACTACTACTCACTATTTCCTTGGTCACCTTGACCCCTTTGCTCCTTAACCAGTTGATTATCCTATTATTACATTGGTGGTCCTATCCATTAATGATAAGGACTTAGGTATGGACCACTTGACTAATGGAAGGGGTTGAGAAAAGATCTTGTTATCATAGTAAACCATATCCACTAGATATTTATCATCTATTAAGTCCTCAGGGATGTGACATGTTATAAGCTTTGATCTACTCTAGAATAATCCTAGAATAATCTTTTAGACTCACTTGCTCTTCATCTTGCAAATCTTCCTAGTAATCTACATAATAGGGAACATGAGAATATGTTATGATCCCCAATATATTGGTAATGCTACCATTTATATCATAAAATGGCTTTACCTTGAGAGATATTAAGGTCATTTGAGTCATCTCAACATATGCACACTTGGCTTTAGACAGGGAAGGGCATGTAAACCTCCCAATGCTAATAGGGAAATGGATTCTTGCCATATGTTTGCTTGATAATAATTCGTGAGTCTCTACAAGCTACCTCACAAGCTCCATTGAAGCCCATTTGTCACTCACATACCTTGGGAAGGTGTAAGGATAGCTACTGAATCCCCCTACTTTAATATATGATTATGTGGGGAATTGAATGAAATAAAATCCCCAATTTATGATCTCAAAAGTAGCAACATCACATAATATCCTCTTTTTTAACTCTTTGTCAAACATGATTATGATGTAGTATATGAATGCATCATTTACCCTTCTAAAATGTTATCTACTTGCCTTAAGGGTGAGGTTGGCATAATAATTAAAGACCTTGCTAACTTGGTCAGGGATTGTTTTCAACCCTGGGAAAGCCCTTCCCTTTGTTAGTATGTAGAATATATATGAAGTCATATATAACTTCCATGTATTTTAAACTTGGACCAATTATTTGTGGATGGAGCCACTTATCAACTAGGCCCAGTGGATGTATTATTTATTTTGGTGGATTACCCATATGTATTGGTACATTCAATCTTGAAATTTCTTGGCATATGGGTCCCTAGTGACTCTATGCAAGAGTATGATTATGTCACCCACTTCCTCCTTAAAATATATTATTGCTAGGGTTTTAGGCAATCTTGTAGATGTAGGCCTAGGGATTTTTAGCCATTGTTTATTGAGGAACCTTAGTAATCCCATGTTATTATCCTGATAAAACTTTTTAGACGAGTTGGAAGTTATATTGAGATAACTCTCATACTCTAGAATCAGGAACACTAAGTAGATGAAGTCAGGGTCCAAGTTTAGAATACTTTCTCCCTTGTCATTCAACACTTCTCTCTTTTTTGCATCATAGTTATTTTCCAATCTGAGCACAAGCTTAGGGCTCTACACTGATAAGGGGAAGGCTACTACCTAGGGTAGTCCACAATCATAAATGCTTTGAATCCAATCATTTTTTAATTCAGCATTTACCCTTATCCAAAAATCACCTAGGTCTATGTGACATAGGCCCATATCTATGATTTTATTGGTGTTAGATTCCAAGATGAGTGGGACACCAAGTCCCTTGGATTTGAACTTCATTTATTTTCCAAACATAGGTTGTGGGAAATCTTATGTGGGAAAACCAACTGTAGAGTTGGCAAGATTTGGGGTTTCAATTATAAGTAAAAGATTTGGTGGGGTTTGAAGTTGCTATTGTAAGTAAAGATCTAATGGGCTTTGGAGTTGAAAAACCCACTTGTAATGTTTGATAAAAACTCTAGCAGGTTTTGAAGTTGTTACTATAGGTAAAATCCCCAATGGGGCTTTGAAGTTGTAAATGTAATATGATTTTATGCTATGTCATAATGTAGTAAGTGCAAGTGAAAACTCCACAAGTTTTGGACTTGCTATCACATTTCAAAATTCTATGGGTCTATGTGGGGAATCTTTGAGAGAATATTTCATTAGTTTTAATGAATTTAAAATCCTAGATTCTTCATAGGCTAAAAAATGTTTGAAAAGACTCGACAAGAATTTCAGAAACCCAAATGATTTTGAGATGATACAAGAAAGCAAAAGAAAAAAAATGTGAAGAGGCTATAAAAATAAAAAAAAACCCTAATCATTACCAAAAAAAATATGGCATGAAAATCTAGTTTTGATAGTGAAAATGATAGACCAAAAGAACACAGGAATAAACAGAGGAATGTCAGGCAGATGGTAGCAATGACGGTCATGGTTCAAGGGATGGCATTGCTTGACATCATGGTAGGGTCATGGTTTGGCTTTGCAAATATCTAATTACTTAATTCATAAAATAAATAATGATTTTTCATTAACCCCATTTTGATTAATATAACATTAACCCTATAATTAATACACCCTAGGTTGGTGGTTGGTGGGAATTTTAGAACTTTGAAGTCATGGAGCAATTTCACAATTTTACAAAAATTACATTTTGCACTCTGACTTTTACTTTCCACTAGGTATCTTGGTGCATTGGAAATGGGAAAGCAAAACTTGAGGTAGAATTTGCAACTTTGCAAATTGCAACTGAGGTTATAGTTTCCATAGGAATGATAGTCAGTGAGAAGCAAGACTCGAGTTACAATTTTCAACTTTGTAAGTTGCAAATTGCAATCAGAGTTTTGATTTTCGATGGTAGTTATATGTGTAAGAGGTGGAGGTTCAATTGCAATTTTCAAATTGCATCCAAATATCTAGTTTATATGGGGATGTGTTTGGTAGAAAGGGGGGTCCATTTACAATTTATAATTTTAAAGTTACAAATTGTGAGTGGGGTTCTGGTTTCCACGGGTTATGGGGTGTGCAGGAAGTAGAGGTTGGGATGCAATTTGATGTAATTTGTAAGTTTGTAACTTGAAAATTGTGTCTAAATCTTTGGTTTCTATTGACTATGTATAAAGTTGGAAGTGGAGGTTGGGATGTAATTTTGAAGTTTGCAAGTTGTAAATTGCACCCAAATCTTTAGTTTTTGTAAGGCTTGAGAAAAGAGTGTCCTGGGTCATTTTAAGGCCTTTTTCCAAAAAAATAATGTGTCTCCCTTAGGGTACTAGATATTTGACATTTTTGGGGCAAAAATATCAACAATTACTATCAAAATTATTTTATAATATACAACCATTGAAACATTCACATTGGTTTCTTGGATTATTGTTTCCAACTTTCAATACACACTTGGTTATGAATACATTTACTGATGTGCATAATGCACTCATAATGGACATTGATAAAAAACTTTGATACATTCAAGTAATCCCATTTATTGAGTCACAAATATCAAATATGGAAGCTTAGTTGTAGAATATATCTATAAACATGGCACAAGAGTTGTAAATAAGAATTCAGTGCATAGATTTTGAATCAAAAAGACATAGGAAGAACAATTTCAGGGGAAGGAAGGTGTAATTTTTTGCTTCATATGGTGGTGTGTGTTAAGGAAATCATGAGATAAGAAGTTGTACATTAGTCCAGAAGGCTAGATAATTAAAGTCAATGTGGTTAAAAATTTGTGACACACACACACATGACATATTTCAAGTCATTGATGAAATACATAATGCAAAACATAATTTTGTGCAGTCTCAACAACCTTAATAAGAGAGGTTATTATAGGATATCTTATAGATCATAAGGTGGAAGAAGAATTGTGATCCATACCATGGGGCCCAAGATGTTGGTGCAGTGGAAAATGATGTGCTTGAAGAGAAGTTGTGGATTGTAGAATACATAAAAGGTAATCTAAAGAATATAAAATCAAATAAATTTTAAATGCAGAACTTTGATATGTAGAATATGTAACCTCTATTAAATATGCATAACATGGGAAAGTATAGATGTGTACAAGATTTAGTAATACTAGGAACACAAGTTCCTTTGATCAAAAGGTGAATTATCCCTTGAGGGTATGTTTAGATTGAATGAAAGAATGCATAGTCAACGATGTGTTTGAATGCTAGATACACAAAACATGCTAAAAAAAATCCTATATGGTCAATGTGACTTGTTATTTTATAAACTCATGGAGGTACCATAAACAAGGAAGATTATGTGCACATGTCACAATTGGATATGTTATGCATGGAGTTTTGGAGATCATGCACAAAATTAGACTTATGTGCGACAAATAATAAGACATTGTAAGAACTCAAGATTATACTCTAATATTGCACATGAGAATTGGTATGTCATGTGTGTGGGAGATCTTATATCTAATGGAGGAGTACATAGACCCATGTAGAAGTTGTGCTTAGATCATTTTCCATTTCTTGAGAAATGATGGTCCCCATTATACATTTGGCCAACTAAGAAAATCAAATCAATTTTTTTTAACATTGTACTACTTAGCTTGATTAACATACTACACAACCTTGATCATTATAATAAATTAATGTATAGAGAGACATGTGCATGTCATTTTGACTTAAATAAATTGATCCTTCTTTATTGTTCTCAAGTTCTAAGTCTAAATTATGTTGTATTGCTACTAACTCAAGTGAAGGTGGGAAGTAAGGCTTGAGGAGCTCCACTTTGAAGACTAGATGCAAAACAAAGTATTGTAGCAGGTTAAGAATAAATGTATTCTCTCTTTATATATTCATAATGGTGTATGGTTCATGCCACATAAGTTTGACCTTGTAGTGCAAAAATTTGGAACATTCCTCCTAAAGATGTAAATAGACCTTCTAACCTACATTGAATTCATGAGGTGTGTGATGTGCATCGTGACACTCTTTATACTTCAATTGTTGGCACAAGATATTACGTTGAACCTACTAATGAGTGTTATAAATTTATTGTATATATTTTTACAACTTGTTCACTTCCCATTATTATGCACACAAATCCATGTTGGATGGTGCATAATGACATGTCTAGATTTGTAGCTAGTTGGAAACTAAGACATGTTTGTAATGGACTATATCTAGTAGAGTTATGAAAATATCTATTATAATCATGTTGAATATATAACATATTATCATCCTAAGTGCATATATATGCACACTATTGCATGTATACATAATATGAAAAAGTGTGTGGTTGGATTTTATTTTTCCATTTGTCCAAGGATGAAATGTTATATATCAGTTCAATTATGTATCCATCATGTCCCAAAAATATTTCCTAATGTTGTTGAATAACCATGGGTCATGGTCAAACATAATAGATGTTGGTACACCAAAATGAACCCAAACATGGATAAATAAAGAGTGCAGGTTTCTAGTGAAATCATGCCCTTTTTGTAGGAAATAACAATGACCATATTATTGAACCTATCCAATATGACAATAAAAGAGTCATTATGGTGTTTTTTCATAGGTTGTCCAGTCACGAAATCCATGTTGATAGATTCTCATGTCCTAGATAGAACTGACATATGTGTGTAAATTACTACCTTATTGTTCATGGGCTTGGTGAAACAATAAGAAATGCAAGATTTGATGTGATGCTTTAAATTTATACACCTGTGTGGCTAGTAAAAGAGTTATTATAATGTTTCCATTTTCTTGTTAATACCAAATATTTACCCCCAAATTTGGATAAGAATAGATCAATGTAAGTGTCATTACAACAATAAAACATCCATGGAGGAAGCACATTTTGGTTAAGTTAAATAGTGCATGGTAATATAATAATGGCTAACTAGCACACATTCTATGTTATATGCATAGGTGTAAAATATATACTAGTATGTAATGGAGCTTAAAGGAAAGACTTAAATGTTGTTGGATAATTTTGGTAGCACACCCAATAATATAATTGAGCATAGGTAAAACTAATTAGAACTTTGGGTATTTAGGAAACACATAAGGTGGAAGACTAACTAGTAAAAATATTTGGGGTGAGTAAAGCAAAAGGATAATGAGCCAAAATACATAGAGGCACCAAAATAGGAAAGTTATTTATAAAAAATATTATAAGCTTTAGAACACAAAGTTTAGTTACACAGAGCACTGAATGCAAATATAGCTAGGACAATTGGCAATGAAAATGGATTTGTGAAATATTATTAGAAACATGTAAGGATTAATTTTTTGCGAGATAGCATGGACAACAAGGTGGGTATTGTGTCTATAATCTAGTTGGTTTTTTGATGTTATTAGGTTTGTGGTTTATGTCATTCCTATTATAATTATTTTAACTGGTAGAGCTATTGGTGTATTAAGAGTAAGTTGACATTGTTGGAGTTTGGAAATGACCATAATAATTGTATGTTGATGCATTCAAACTATTTTTATGAAAGGATAAAGAAAATTATGGAAGCATATGTTATTTTTTATATAATGTTTATGTAACTCTTATTCCTATAGTTTAGATTGACTAAATATAAGTTGCTAGTGGAATAAGAAGATCTATTAATGAATATCTTTTGGTTTACGCAGCTATCAAATAATTGAGAGTGCCTTGTTATTCTCTCTATGCCTCAAGTGAGTGCTAAAGTCATTATTAAATGATAAGATAATGTGGTAAGATAGAATTATTTGTTAGGTTTATGCTAGTGGTGCATAACTATTGGTAAAACATTATCAAAACTCCAAAATTTTGGTTTCATTGCCATGAACCTTATTGAGCTTGTTGATGGAATTAGCATTAGGAGATGGCTAGAAGGATATTTTTAGAAAGAGTTGAATGATGGTTTGTAAATAAAAAGTTAGAATTTGCAAAAATCCATTGAAATAAGGGGGATTTGAGTTCAAAAATTTGAGCATAAAAATACTTATGTGATCCATTATATGAAATCTTCTTTGTAGAGCTTCCTAAGTACCTACATACATTGATAATTGATTATGTCATGTCATAGTAGAAATTTTGGAAGATCGTATAAATTTTGGAAGGATATATGCATGGAAAAATGTGAGGATTGAGTATTTAAAACAAATGGATGAAGTGTGGACAAGAGTTGTAGATGTGTGGTCGAGAGGTGTGTTTGGCAATTATTTATTATAAATTTTAGTATCTATGTACTCTTTCCCTAAAGAATAAGAATACTAATTTTTGCATGAGCCAAAAAGATCATAAGTAGTGCATGTAATTATTCATATAAAGTATATCATAATCTATTGGGGTATTGAAACCCTTCAGATGGAGATCTAAAGACTCTCAACACATGGGCCAAATAGATGGTAGAAAGAAAAGGGAAGGAACATTTGCATATTGAGATAGAAAAGGTAAAATGAAAATAAAAAAGAGAGGATGGAAAATGAAAATAATATAAAGTTGAGGAGGCTTAAACATGACAAATGAAGGTAATTGGTGATAATTTCCATTGACCCTATGAGGAGTGGGAACTAAGCAATGAGGATGTCATGATGACCCTCATGGAATGGGAAGAGCACAAGACCAACTCTCATGTAAAGGAAACTTGATTTATGGGAGTAGAAGAGATTCACACTCAAGATAAAGAAATTAATACTTTACTGGAAGAAATGATTTTAAGGGTTACTTGGGACCCACTCAACATGAGAAACCATGCCATATTTAGAAGGACACTAACCACTAATCTAACTAAAGTTGCAACTTGCATGTTTTTTAATTAAATGGAAGAAAAAAATTGTGTAAGTTTGGATGCATTGAGTCTAAGGGAATTTAGGAGAGAATTTTAACAACATTGGATTTTAAAGATAATCATGTTGTACAAGACTAAGGAACTGATATTAGGTAAGATGATAGTTATACCATCTAGTCGAGTCATGTTATGAATGCCAAATGTAGGAGGAAGTAATAATCCTATTGTGTAATTAAGTACTATGACAACATATCTAGACGAGGGATGTAGATATTAAATCCTACCAAAAATGTTAGATAATGGTCTATAGGAGCTAGAAAATCACCCACTAAGTAAGTGTATGGAGATGGGGGGCCAAAAAGTGGATAATAATTGATGGAAATAATTCTGCATACATGGTTTTTTAAAAATTGTTTACGTAATTCTATGACATAGGATCAATATTCACTGATCCAAAACTGTGTCTGTAATTGAATGACTTAAAAACATGTATGTAGTTATAAAGTAATAGAATTGCATACAAGGTTATTTTATTTTATGACCCAAAAAATATCGATGCCATTCATTTGTCATCGATGTAAACTATGAGTAGGAAACATGAAGAGAAACTCTATGGTTAACAATGAGACCCACTCATCAAAAAACACTCTAGCTACTTGAATTTGACAATGCCATGCCAAAAGAGAGGTATACACACATGTTTTAGTGAATTTACAAAAAAAAAATTGTTGTATTTTTCTTGAAATTATTTTTTTTAGCACATGTAGAGGCTATTGTGCCAAGTGGCACTGACAACTTGACCCTCATATCCCTCCTAACCCACAAAACCCTTTTATCCCTCCTCACCCACAAAACCCTCTTATCCCTCCTCACTCGTAAAACCCTCTTAGACCTTTTGTAGTTCCTCAAGCCCCCCAAGGTAATCAATAGGATTTAGTAGCCCATATCATTGAAAATAAGATCAAACTTGAGAATTTTATTAGGACATTGAGGGATCCCAATGCAAAAAACCCCCATCGAATTTCTTTAGAAAACACATTACAAGCATTATTAGGTAAAATTAACTCGTTAACAGGTCAAATTGAAAGGTGGGATGAGCATATAAATAGATGTAGGGCATACTTTTCCAAAAAATTGTCTACATCCATAGTGAAAGATAAACACATGACCAAAGCCCAAATTTGTGCCCTATTCAATGATGGAAAAACTAGTACATCACTAGATGTGATAGCCAACTAGATTCCAATCCAATAGTGCACTCACGATTTGATCAAACAAATTTTTTTGGACAAATGGTGGATGATATTTGATCACTTACCTTGCAACAATAATGAGGTCCTATTGTATTTTTTGAGAAAACTGTATTATGAGTTTGCACTAAATGAATTTCCAAACTATTTTAATTTCTTGAAGTTCTTTGGGAGAGGAAAGGGCTTTGTTCAGGATAGGTTGGGTGCATGTTGTGCACCTAATTAGCCTAAGAGAGTACATATAAACAAACCACTTCCTCTTGAGACCCCACCCTCTATAGTCAAGGAGACTATATATATTAATAATTTGCATGTGCTTAAGGCATTTATTGACACCCTTGTTCAACATATGAGCCAAATTTATCATAATCCTACTAGCAAGGGTTTATATGGCAAGGCTTCATCTAACACTACTATCTAAAGAGCTCATTATTACAGATCACGTGGTGTTATATGTATTGGATACAAGGAGGAGGAGGATATAATGCAACCCACTCATGGTGGTATTTTTGTGGGCCTAGATTATATGATCTTCACTATGTTTTAGTTGTCTAATTTTATCTGGACACCTTGGCTAAAACTTCCCAGGTAGCTCTAATATTTTACTCATTGTAAAAAAATATAGACTTTAAATTTAAAATATTTATACAATTTAAAAGGTAATAATTATTTTTCATATACAAAGCTAATAATGTATATGATTCTTTTAGGTTGCAGCAAGATTTTGGATGCCACACAAGTATATGTGTTATCGCTATTACACCTGTATAACATATACGAAGGTGATTTTTAAGGATTAATTAATGTTATGGTTTATTGTACATGTATGTTGTATATATATGCTAAAGTGACTAACAATGATATTTTATTTGTTTAGTTGATGACCACACTAGACACTCTACCATTTATTCAGGAGGGACAAATATAGGTGTTGTTACTGTGATTTCATCTATACATCAACTCACCAATGTACATGAGAGTTGTTTTAATATTTAAGTGTAAATATGGATGGTGTTGTGTAATTTTCCTATATACTTATGTAAATGGATGACACACAAAATAATTATCTATGTAGACTCCTCTGATGAGGTCTTTTGGTCCTATTGAAATGATTAGCAGGCATGACATGGTACATTTGACAATTTAATTTGTAATTTTTTATTAGATTTTAATTATTTAGTCAATTGGCTTAAATGTTTATGAGCTATTATGAATACACACACACACACACACACACACACACACACACACACACACACACACACACACACACACACACATGTTTACAAGGACCTATCCCTTCTGTTATCATGAACACATCACTGAATCTTATTGGTGATCTGTTTCACACTCCCATTCGCCAGTGTGAACCTATCATTGACCGTATTGAGTACCAATCCCAAATTGACTGTGACTGCTAACTTATGGTAAGTGCACCTATGAATAATTTTTGTATCATTTTAAAAACTTAACTTGTTAATTTTTTAAGTATCTTATTCTAGTTATGTAAATTTTTTGATGATATTCACATAGAACAGTTGGAGCTACAGTCAAGTTTTGAGTCGAGGAGGACTTGTAGTCATCTAGATCTGACACCCCCTGTTTTGAGCAAGGCATCCAAGGGAGAGGCTTCTAGAAACAAGGAAAAGAGAATGATGCATTTTGATGCTTAGGATCATGTCTTAAGACATTTTGTTGTATGCCTATATGGGTTGTTGTATATTTATTTGAAATTGTATGCCGATACGACATTGACCCAAGATATTATATCAAATGTTCACATTTTGTACACCTTTATATATATATATATATATATATATATATATATATATATATATATATATATATATATATATATATATATATATATAGAGAGAGAGAGAGAGAGAGAGAGAGAGAGAGAGAGAGAGAGAGAGTTCAACATTTCACTTTTTAAATATTCTCATTGATTTCAACTTTTGGATTTTGTTGTAATTTATTACATATTCCATTAAATGTTTACATTATTATAAGCCTTAAAATTTTGTTGAGATTTAAAAATCTACCTTGCAGTCTATTGAATGCTATTAAAATGTATGGGAAATTTACGTATAATTTGTTATGAAATTATTATAGAAGGTATGGTAAGTGATCATAGAATATATTCTTTGAAGTTGAAACAACTATATACCAAAGAATCATTCCCTTTGTTTCTACAATTTACTTTATAATTTCTATGGTGTTGGAAAATCATAAAAAATATATAAGTTGTTTGAGTAAATTAGTTGGGAATGAAAAGGATAAGACTTTATGATGTAGGGGTTATAATAGGTCTTGTACTAGGTTAGTATTTTTATAGGCTAGTGGCCTACTCAACTAGAGTCTTAAAACAACTATAACACCTTTACCAAAATACTTTATTAGTTCTAGTGTAATGGAGTCTTTAAGGTCTGCAACTTGAACTTATAATGGTTTCTCCTTGATATAATTGTAGCCTTTTTTTAGGCTTAAGAATGGTTATGGACCTAAATTTTAAATTAGATGATATTAATATCATTTAAAAACATTACTTCAAAGGTTAATAATGACATAAGACACGTTTTTATAGTCTTATATGACTAAAGCCTTACGAAAATTCAAGTTACTTTTCAATTGGCCCTATTTTTGGACTAATTATGGGTATACAGATACTCAATCACCTATTTCTAAAATTATAATAATATATAAAAATTTAAAACACTTTAATCCTCCTAAGAAAACTCTCTATAAATTTTATATTATATTTTAAAGTATTTGAGTTGATAGTTTAAGAGTTATTCAAGTTTCTAGACCTTATACCCTCTTTTTGAGGTCTAAAAAGTCTGTAAAAAAAACTCAGTCATGAATAAATTACCTCTTAAGGAATTATAAAGATTTAAATAATTTTTTTTAGATTTTAAACATTATAATAAAGTTACCTATCAATTTTATGGTATTTGAATGAATAGATCAAGAGATATAGACATTTTGGTGATCTAAAAACCTGTTTTAAAGATAACTTACAGGTTTGCAGTCATGGAAATATGAATATATTTTGATTTAGAATATCTTAGCATAGGATACAACTAAAAACCATTAAATTATCTCTCATAACACCTCCATTAAAAAATTTAGAAGATTTGGAGTGATTATTTACAAGATACAACAAAATTTGTGAACCAAAATCCCACCTTAGGGTTTTAGGTTTGTGACAGACCTGAGAGGGGTGAATTTTGGGGGTAAAATGAGTTAATAGTCACTTTAAAGGTTTAAAAAAAACTTATATTGGTTTAAATATATCATATATTACCTCTTGAATTATTAACTTGATCCCATACTTACAAAAATACATAAAATTGACCTTTCTCAGGGCTTCAACAAACATAATTTTATATTTTCTTAACTCAATATGAAATAAATTATTTCAAAAATTGATTTATAGACCTTAGACAACCACAAAATGACCTTAAACTTCATATTTTATGATTCATTTTTGATATTTTTGCTTCCTTCACAAATGGTTTGAGGTTTATCACCTCTCAATTGATATCCTAAACTTATTATTTCATAGCTCAAATATTCATCAATATCTTGAGACTCATTCATAATTTTAAAATTAGCTAAAATTCTTTGTTCAATGAACCTAAATTCAATTTAAGATATTTTCAAACTTATATAATGATTTTAAATTATTTATAATGATTGATTAGACCTATGGACTGCTAAAAATGGACCTAGACCCATACATCTCAAAACCCCTAAAACTATGTAATACAAATTTTAATTTTCAAATTTTCATTTTGGTAGGAAAAATAAAACTACCACTAAATGACCAAATATGGACTAGTGAAGCCTAGACAAGGATTATTAAGAATTGAATAATCCCTAAAAAAAACTTCCTAAGACCCCAAAAAACATAATTGAACCTATTATTTATAAAATTGAGTTTTATATATTGATGCACCTATAAGTTCTAAGGGATTTTAATATCCCTAAAAGTGTCATTTGACTCAAGTAACAAGATTCTCACCTCCTTAAGTTTTATTTTTTTCTTTCAAAATTAAAAATTGAGGGTTTTAGGTCTAATTTATAGGCTTGTAGTTTGATATTTTGAAATAAATTGAGTTATAGGATGTGCCTTAGTTTCACCATGGAAATGTTGTCAAGATGAAAGATACAATTGGAGATATATATATTTGGGGCCTCATGGTTGAAATCTATAATTTCCACCATGTCAAGGGAGGTGATTAACATCTAGGACCATATTCTTGGCATCTGAGTCTGCTTGATTAAGAGACAGAGCACTCGTTCTAGCCTCAAGATGCAAGCCATAATGGGAGATATCTATTTCTGGGACCTTATGGATAAAAAGTAGAATTATAACCACTTAAAGGGTGGTAATTAACCTATAGGATTGAATTATTGGCATCTAATTATGCCTGATTAGGAGATGGATCACTTGTTTTGACCTTAAGATGACATTTTCCTAGATGCAAGATGTAAGCCATAGTTAAATGTCTCCATTTCTAGGGCCTCATGGATGAAACCTAATATTTTCACCATGTTGAGAATGGTGATTAACCTATAATATCACATTATTAACATCCCATTATGCATAGTTAGGAGATAGATCACCCATTCTAGCCTCAAGATGACATGTCCCTATAAGGCAAAATTGTAATTTTAAAGCAAACTTTGGACATGAGTAATATATAAATTGTAAGTCATATCCACAAATCAAAATAACCATCACATGCATGTATAAGTCCTATAATTACACCCATAAGACATCATATTGTAAATCATCAATGAACTCATAGGAGAGGATTCATCGATTAGTCCTAAAATGTAACTTTTATGTAGTTAAGAGACATGTTATTTGCCTCCAAAAGACATTTCTACTTCCAAGACTTACACTTCAAAATACATCACTTTAAATAACTAGCGATGTGAAATTTACATGCATTCCCACCACCATGGCCTCAAAATCTATGTGGATAACCTTTTTTTCAAGAATTCTAGGCTTGAATAATATTGATAAGAAATGTTTTCAAGATGCAAGATGCAGTTAGAGATCTCTATCTTTGGGGCCTCATGGCTAAAAATTGGAATCACCACCACATCAAGGGTGGTGATTAAAATCTAGGACCATATTATTGGCATATGAATATGCCTGATTAGGAGACTGAGCACCTATTCTAGCCTTAAAACAACATTTTTGTATAAGACAAAATTATTATTTTTAGGCAAAATTTAGACAAGCATAAAATGAAAATCGTAAGTCATATCCAAAAACCAAAAGAACCATTACATGTGTGATAAATTCCTATATTTTTCATTAAATCCCTCATATTTTAAATCATATAAGAACTCATGGAAGAGGATTCAACGATTAGTACTAAAATGCAACTTTTGTGTAGTTAAAAGACATGTTCTTTGCCTTGAATAGACATTTTTTATTTTGGGACCTCTAATTCAAAATACATCATTTTAAACACCTTAGTATGTGTATTTTACATGTATTCCCACTTTTATGGCCTTGGAATCCACATATAAACCCTTTTTTTAACAATTCTGACATCGAGTAACATTGCAAAGAAATGTTATCAAGATGCAAGCTAAAGTTAGAGATCTCTATCTTTGGGGCCTTGTGGCTGAAAAATGTCATCACCACCATGTTAGGGGTGGTGATTAACATCTATTATTTAATTATTGGTATCCTAGTATGTATTATTAGGAGATAGAGCACCCGTTCTGGCCTCAAAATGACATTTCCCTATAAGGCAAAATTATTATTTTTTAGGCAAACTTTGGATAGGTGTAAAATGAAAATCATAAGTCATATATATGAATTTAAAGAATAATAACATGTGTATTGAATTAATATAATTTCACATTTAATCCCTAGGATTTAAAATCATTGATGAATTTTTGGTAGAGGATTCAGTGATCAGTCTTAAAATGCAACTTTTATGTAGTTAAGAGACAGGTTCTTTGCCTCCAATAGACATTTTCACTTCCAAGACCTTTGATTATAAATACATAAATTAAAACACCTTAATATGTGAAATTTACATGTTTTCCCATTTACAAAACTGCAAAACATATGTAGATAACCTTTTTGTAACAATTTTGGCCTCAAACAACATTGACAAGAAATGTTGTCAAGATACAAGCCGCAGTTAGAGATCTCTATGTTTGGATCCTCATGGCTAAAAACTAGCATTAATAATACATTAGGGGTGGTGATTAATATATAAGAATACATAATTGGCATTTGAGTATGCTTGGTAAGGAGACATAGCACCCGTTTTGGCCTCAAGATGAGATTTCCCTATAAGGCAAAATTGTTGTTTTTAAGGAAACTTTAGACAGGTGTAAAATAGAAATCGTAAGTACTACCCATGAACCAAAAGAATCATCACATGAATTTTGAAATCCCATACTTTCATATTAAATACATCAAATTAAAAATCATTTATGAACTCGTGGTAGAGGATTTAGTGATCAGTCTTAAAATGTAACTTTTATGCAGTTAATAGACAAGTTTTTTGCCTCCAATAGACATTTCTACTTCTAGGACCTCCACTTCAAAATCCATCACTTCCAAAACATTTGGATGTGAAATTTACATGCATTCCCAATAACATATCCTCAAAATCCATGTGGATGCCCTTTTTTCAACAATTCTAGCCTCGAGCAACATTAACAAGAAATGTTGTCAAGATGAATCCTATAGTTGGAGATCTCTATCTCGGAGGCCTCATGGCTAAAAATAGAATTTTCACCACATCAAGGGTGGAAATTAATCTCTAGGACCACATTATTAGCATATGAGTATGCTTAGTTAAGAGATTAAGCACCTGTTCTGGCCTCAAGATGACATTTCCCTATAAGGCAAAATTGTTATTTTTAGGCAAAATTTGGACAAGTATAAAATAAAAGCCGTAAAATGTATCCATGGATTAAAAAAACCTTAATGTGAATGTTTAAGTCCTATAATTACACCTTAAATCCCTTGGATTTTAAACCATGGATAAACTCATGGCAAAGGATTCAATAATCAGTCCTAAAGTGTAACTTTTATGTAGTTAAGAGAGGTTATTTCCCTCCAATAGACATTTCTACTTCTAGGACATCTGCTTCAAAATCCATCACTTCCAATGCCTCAGGATGTGTAATTTACATGTGTTCCCACTACCATGGCCCTAGAATCCATACATATATCCATTTTTGCAACAATTTTGGCCTTAAGGAACATTGACAAGAAATGTTGTCAAGATGCAAGCCATAGTTGGAGATACCTATCTCTTGGGTCGCGTGGCTAAAAATTGGAATCGACACCATGTCAAGGGTGGTGATTAACCTTTAGGACCACATTATTTTCATCTGGGTATGCTCAGTTAGGAGACATATCACATGTTCTAGCTTCAATATGACATTTCCCTAAATAAGGTAAAATAGTCAATCGTCTACATGAACCAAAAGCTTCTCTTGGCTTCAAAAACATAGAATTATCTACTAACGGTGCCAACCATGTGAAGGTGGAAGCTAATTTGTCATTGTTAACCTAAAAAATATATGTTAATATGTAATTATATTGAAATTATATGTAACATCTAATAAATAAATAAAATTTTATAAAATTAAACACAGTTGCATTTAAGAAATCAACATAACTTAGGATTTTAATCTAAGGAACCACTAGGATCGGATATATTCTTTATAGTAGAAATTATTACTTCATGATAAGATTTATGAACCTTCTATATATTTATTTTTAATGGCCTACCCTGATATTTGTGCAACTTAAAATTTGTTACAAGAAGCAAATTTGAATAGTGGATTATCTTCCTATGTACTTCATAGTTTTTGAACAACCATACATTTGAATTTTTGATAGGATGATGTGAAATACAAGTTCCAGTAACTACAATAGACCTAATGGGATAGTGAATGTTTTCCCCATATGTGAACATAAAAATTCAATTTCTATTTTTCCTATACACACTAGCACAAGTATTATTATGTCCCTTCATTTAAAATAATTACATAAACATGCATGCATCTTAAAATAAAACATGATTTAATAACATTATCTACTAACATATTTACCAAATTTAGTACATGAAACACATGTTGAATATATGGTACCTGGTTTCACTAGATCAGATACATGATCAAAGTCATGTGATGATGTTAGCTCTGTAATTTGTAATGTTGGTGGAACATGATAAGTGTCAATTGGAACTAAAGTCATATAACTCTATTCATCCACCCATTCTTATGATTGACACTCATTCCATTCAAAGCCAATGTATTTAGAATAAAAGTATTGCATGTGCCTCATATGAACCATATAAGAACACGTGTTTGATATACAAATGATTGTAACTTACTCGATCCTATTAATACCATAAAATCTTCATATCTTTATAATTTTTCATCCTCCATAAACCAAAAATATCTAAGAACAATGGACTTTTATTGAGAACCATGGCCCATATTTTCATTACACCATTTAACTATTTTTTTGCATCTTTCACATCAGCAACCTCTTCAAACTTCAACTCCTCTCTTGCAAGCACTCTTTTGATACATGATCCTACACCACCATCCTCCCCTTTTTCATGGCCTTCTTCAGTGAAACTCCAAATATGTTGTACACTGGTGGTCACATGCATCTTGCTCAGCTAGTAGAACATCCATTCATTCTTAAATTTTGAAGTGTAATTATTTGAACAAATATAATTTTGATTGAAATTAATGATACTTTCACTTAACTTTACATAAAACATCTAAAAACAACCTTGCACATACTCTAAAGAATGTGTTTGATCATCCTCGATATAAAAGTGGTATTCCCTTAATATTTTTTGATAATGCTTTGTACTATTAGGTGAATTCAGGAATGCTATATGCACAAGAAGGGAAAAATGTACTAAATTTTAGTATTGTTATTGAGCCTCTCTTTATAGTTTCAATGTGTAATTATCTACAAATTCAACTACTAAAACAATAGTACTAAGTGGGAATTTGTCCTTACTTAACTTGAATTGTTCATCTAGCCACCGATCTATGTGTGTGTGATTTACATAATCATATATAATTTCCTCCCTAAATTTTTCCATAACTTGGAAATAAGTATTTATTCTATAACAATCTTGCACCTTTTAGATTCTTTTACATATTTTAATTGATATGTCACAAATTTATATTTACTAAAACCAACCAATTCTTGTCTATTTCTATGTGTACTTTCCTCATGGGTACAATTTTTCAATTTTGGCAATCCACCATAAATTCTACAAGTTCCATCCAAGCATGCCCTGTTATAAAAAAATTATCCATCTCATCTTTCATAAAAAATAGATGGAATAAATTCCATTGCTGATTTTGGTAGGGCTTCCACTTCACATTGATGCAAAATTTTATCGGTATGTAAAGTACAATGAACATGATGTAAAATATCATAATACATCAAAAATTCAACATGTTGCTTATAAAAAGTAGTGCGTGTGTGATTGATTTTCACATAGAAGGGTTTAACCATTTCAAAATATCTTTGACTAATAGAAATATGTGGATGTTTTAAACAAATTTAGAATACACTTGTGTTTGATTCACATCCAAAAAATGTTTAGGATGTGGTTCATGGTTATGAGAACCAAATATTCTTTTCACTAAATATCTAATATTAGGTGATACCCTTGTGTTATCTTTCCAAAATTTTGCAAGTAAATATTTTAGATCATTGACTATAACTCTTTCTTTCTATGGGAGTATACCAAAGAATGCCCACAAGTCATTGTTACTATCAACACCAAGTATTTTACTTCTCCCAGTTACTTTTATTAGCATTTTTCTATTTATGTACAATGTTCAGCTTGTTTTTGTAATCAATTGACTATTATTTGTTTGAAAACTTACCAAATAAGTTGTAATAACAGTTTGGGCAACATTACCATCTTTGGTGTATTTCTTCACAATTAATTGATGGTATGTATTATGAAAAATTTCAACAATTAACTTATTTACACCATCAATATTATATGTTCTTAGTCCTAGGGAGTTCATTGTAGGTCTCATTTTAAGCACTTTCATCAATGTAACAAACAATTGGCATCTTTGAGTTTCATTTAATTTTTCAAAGTGTAAGTCCCAAATTCTTTCAACTTTTCTTCTCATATGATGCTCAAACATTTTTTTAGGCATTGGTTTAAAAATGTTTTCATCAATTTCAATTACATACATGGGTTTTATTTTCAAAATCCTAGGAGGTGTTCTTAGTGTTAAATTTGATTGATTTGGTGTTTCCATATTATTTTCTTCATTACTATTTTCTTCATTTGATGGTATTCATATATTGTTTTATTGATTGTTACTTTCACCAATCAATGTTTTCATGCAATTTACATCATCATATATACTATCATCATCACCAAAATTTAAATTTAAATGTATACTTGCATTATAATTTGTTATACTATAAGAATTGATAATTGTACTTTCATAATTTGGTATACTATCATTGTTCATTTCATCATTATTTGTGACATTCAATTCATTAGGGATAATATACTTACTTGCATTAAGTTTTTGCATTTGTTGCCTTTGATTTTCTCTCTACACTTCTAATTCCTCTAACATTTTGTGCTTTAACTTCTTGTTATTGTGATTATGAAATCCGTCATCCATGATTGCATAAAGTTTTCAACTTTTGAGGGTGGGGATAATAGTCTAATTATTAAAAAATAGACTTGATTGATTGTATTACTAAGTGGGGAAAATAATAAAATCATTAAAAATATACTTTCACTCTTTAGTCAACCATGAATAGATAATTTTTTCTACTTTTGAGGGTGGGGACATACATCAAATCAGTAAAAAATAGACCTACAACACATGCAAAATGAAATAGAGAAGAGTATGCAGGGGATAAAGCTCTCAATGTGAAAAAAATGTTGTCTGTATATGTTTTTTAGTAGTATCAAAACCATGTACATGGTAAAACTATGTACATGATATTAGGTGTATGCATAAATACCCCTAAACCTAAACCCTTAACACTACACGCTACACCCTATACCTTAAACATTAAACCCTAAACCTTATATCCTAAATTGTAAACCCTAAGCCCTAAATCCTAATCCCTAAACCCTGAACCCTAATCCCTAAACCCTAAACCATACACCCTAAACCTTAAACCCTAATCCCTAAACTTGAAGCACTAAAACCCTAAACCATAAATTATAAACTCTTAAAAACTGTAAACTAATTATTTGAGCCCCAATTACCATCATTTATACTAATAATTATGTTTTTAGGGATAACTTTGGACTAAATCACACCACTAACTACCCCAATTAGCTAATTAACTCAATCTATGATGACATGGGGGTTAATCAAACCCAAAAACACATTATGTGCTCACAAATCGGTTTAAGCAACTCAAATTCTCCTCAATTGACTCTATAGTTGGACCCTAAACCCTACACCCTATACTATAAACCTTAAAACTTAATCCCTAAATCCTAAAATTTATACCCAAAATTGTAAACCCTAAGCCCTAAACCTTATACCCTAATCCCTAAACCTTAAACCCTAAATTATAAACTCTTAAAACCCTAAACCAATCATTTAATCCCCAATTACCATCATTTAGACTAAGAATTAGGTTCACAGGGATAATTTTTGCCCAAATCACACCACAAACTGCCTTAATTAACTAATTTACTTAATCTATGATGATATAGGTGTTAATCAAACCTAAAATCACATTATGTGCTCATAAATAGGTTAAAAAAACTCAAATTATCCTCAATTTCCTTCACAATTGGACTCTAAAACCTACACCTTATACCGTAAACCTTAAACCCTAAGCCCTAAACCATAAACCATAAACCCTATACCCTAAATTTTAAGTCCTAATCCCTAATCCCTAAGCCCTTAGCCCTAAACTCTATACCCTGAATATTAGACCTTAATCCATAAACCATAAGGCCTATAAACCCTAAACCCTACATTTTAAAGTCTTAAAACCCTAAACCAATCATTTGAGCCCTAATTACCATCATTAGACTAATAATTAAGCTCATAAGGATAAATTTGGCCCAAATCAAACCACTAAATACCCCAATCGACCAATTCAATCAATATGAGATGACATGGGGGCTAATCAAACCCAAAAACACATTATGTGCTCACAAATAGGTTTAAACAACTTAAATTATCCTTAATTATCTTCACAGTTATACCTTAAACCCTACACCCTACATCCTAAACCTTAAACCCTAAGCCCTAAACCATAAACCTTAAACCCTAAATTATAAACCCTAATCCATAATCTATAAACCCTAAACCATACCTAAAACCTTAAACCATATCCCTAAACTTGAATCCTTAGAAACCATAAACCATAAATCATAAATTCTTAAAACCCTAAACTAATCATTTGAGCCCCAATTATTATCATTTCAACTAAGAATGAAGTTAATAGGGATTAATTTGGCCTAAATCACACCATTAACTACCCTAATTAATTAATTCACTCAATTTGTGATTATATGTGGGCTAATCAAACCCAAAAACACATTTTGTGCTCATAAATAGTTTCAATCAACTCAAATTATCCCTAATTGCTTTCATGGTTAGAACCTTAACCCTACACCCTATCTTATAAACCTTAAAATCTAAGCCCTAAATCTTGAAACCTAAACCCTATACCCTCAATTGTAAACCCTAAACCCTGAACCTTATACCCTCAATTGTAAACCCTAAGCCCTAAACCCTATACCCTAAACCTTAAATCCTAATCCCTAAAATTGAAGCCCTAAAAACCTAAACCATAAATTGTAAACTCTTGAAACTATAAACTAATCATTTGAGCCCAAATTACCATCATTTAGACTAAGAATTAGGTTCATATTGATAAATTTGGCCCAAATCGCACCACTAACTACCCCAATTGACTAATTCACTCAATTTATGATGACATGGGGGATAATTGAACCCAAAACACATTATATGCTCATAAATAGGTTCAATAAACTCAAATTATACTTAATTACCTTTTTGGTTAAACCCTAAACCCTATATTGCAAACCTTAAACCCTAATCCCTAAGACATAAACCCTTAACCCTATACCCTAAATTATAAACCTTTTACCCTAAACCCTGACCTTTAAGCCCTAAATCTTAAAACCTAAAGCTAATGCCCTAAACCTTAAACCCAATCCATAAACCCTAATCCTTAAAAACCCTAAACCATAAAGTATAAACTCTTAAAACCGTAAACCAATCATTTGAGCCCTAATTACAATCATTTAGACTAAGAATTAGGTTCATAAGGATAAATTTGGTTTAAATCACACCATTAACTACCCTAATTGACTAATTCATTTATTCTATGATGACAAGGTGGCTAATCAAACCCAAAAACACATTTTATGCTCACAAATGGGTTCAAACAACTCAAATTATCGTCATTTAGCTTCGTAGTTGGACCCTCAAACATAAACCATATACCTTAAACCCCAAGCCTTAAACCATAAAACCTAAATTATATACCCTAAGCCCTAAACCATAAGCCTTAAAAATTAAACCCTAAACCCTAAGCCATATATAAAACATAAACCCTAAATTGTAAGCTCTTAAAACCTTAAACCAATCATTTGAGCCCTAATTACCATCATTTAGACTAAGAATTAAGTTCATATGTCTCAATTTGGTCCAAATCACACCACTAACTACCCCAATTGATTAATTCTCTCAATGTGTGATGAAATAGGGGATGATCAAACCCATAAACACATGTTATACTCAAAAATACATTTAAGCAACATAAATGATCCTTAATTGCTTTCAAAATTGGACCCTAAACCTAAATCCTAAATTTTAAACCCTAAAACCTAAACCAATTGATTTATACTCAATCAATATCTTTTAGAGTAATAATTAGGTTTACAAGGCTCAATTTAGCCCAAATAATATCACTCATTACCCTAATTGACTACTTGGCTCAATCGGTGTTGACTTGGGGGCCAATTGAGCTCAAAATCACATTTTGTAGTCACTAATAGGTTAAAATATATCAATTTGGCTGTAATTTCCTTTTGTTATTAGACCTTATACCCTAAAACCTAAACCCTATGTACCACAAGCCCTAAGCCCCAAACCCTAAACCCTAAATCATTAACCCTAAACCTTAAACTAATCAATTTAACCCCACTTAACATCCTTTAGAGTAATAATTATGTTCATATATGGCTCAATTTAATGCAAATCACATTACTTATTGGCCCAATTGATTGATTAGATCAATTAGTGATGATATTAGGGATAATTATGTCTAAAATCACATTATGTAGTCACAAATAAGTTCAAATAACTCAAATTGTCCTTAATTGCCTTCATGATTAGACCCTAAGCCCTAAACCAATGGAACCCTAGTTAACATCATTTATCGTAAGAATTAGGTTCATAGGGCTCAATTTGGCCCAAATCGCATCACTCATGGGCTCAATTGATTAATTGGCTTGATCTGTGATGATGTAGGGGATAATTGAGCCCAAATAATATTCTATAGTCATAAATATGTTCAAGGATCTCAATTTGGCCTAGTTTCCTTCATGATTGGACCTCATATACCCTAAACATAAACCTTGTGCCCTAATCCATAATCCCTAAGCCCTAATACCTAAACCTTAAACCCTAAATCATAAACTCTTAAAACTTTAAACCAATCATTTTAGCCATAATAAAACAACATTTAGATTAAGAAAAGTAGGTTCACATGGATTAATTTTTCATGCATGTGAAATTCATGTAAACTATTTTACATACGTGGTAATTTCACGTACGTGGTAAATTCACGTACATGTTATTTTTGCATACGTAATTATTCCATGTATGTAGTTCTTATATTTAACATTTTAAACACATACCTGAAGGCTCAGGAATGGCTTGGATTATTGAGCCTAAGGCATGGACTTGTAAACACATAATTGAATGTATGTTTTTGACTAAAAATAACAAAATATAATTTTTCCCATGCTAAACACTATGAATTTTATCAAATGTTTTCTTAAAAATATTACTACATCTAATACACTCTCCTCTTTCTAAATATATAAGTTTTTAATATTTTTATTACTCTAAGGTATTTATCTATATTTATTTCTAAATATGTCTTTTTTAGTGTTATATGCCGTAACTATACATGTTCATATTTATTTATGTATCTTTTCATTCATTGACTCAAACTGAAAAAAAAATATGGTTGGAAACTATACCTAACTATATACACATTCATAAAAAATCTATTTTTCATTATTTTTTGAGGTAGTTATGGGGGGCCACATGGTCGGTTATACATTATTGATCATATTTCAGGGTCTATAGACTTGTGAAATTAGTAAAAAAATAAATATTCATTAATTAATTTAAAAAAAAAAGGTTACAAACTAGACGATCTTATCTAACTTTCCACCAAAATATTTTAAAAAAAACTAAACGATGCTAAAAAAATGATGGGCCACATGGAAAGCTATCTACTCTAATTTTTCGAAAAAATAGTAATACCTCTTCAAATTTTTGATGTTTGACCTATTTATACTTGACCATTTCAAAAATAAACTAGTAGTTTAGAAACTAGACTTGAAATGCTAAAATTATGTTCCTATGACATATTTAAATTGAGTTTAGGTGTCTCAAATAATATGTACAAATTAAGGTTTCTTGTTTTTTAAGAGAAACATGTCCAATTAAGACCTCCTTTTGGCCCCCCAATTCCATGCACTTACCCTACTTCAAGTGGAAACGTTACTTCCTCAACATGAAGCAACCTTGGAGGAAGTACCCAACTAAGAAGTAGTATATGAACTACATAAAGGACTCTACAATAATATTTCATCTACAAAATGTCTATGAAGTTGTTAGAGTATAGAGGAGAAAAGAATGTTGTTGAACATGTACAAAAATGAAAAATTATTTGGTGAGCATAGGGAATCACTACACATGAGCAGAAGAATATCCAATTTTACATAAATTTTATTTAATACAGACACCCATAGTATAGTAACTATGACCCAACCCAGACAATGGTATATTATGATCATTTGAGATAGGCATTCCTCAAGGAATTCAACATTATTGAGTTCAAACAAGAAAACATCTTCTCATTGAAGGAGATTAAACATGATATCATAGAGAGAGTATATGCTATGATACAAGTTTAAAACCTTAATCTCTAATATTTATTATGATATGCATCCTTTAAAACATTCCCAATGGTAAAATAATGGATTTTTAGTACCTCTTCAACATGTGTTTCGTATGAAAAATTTCCTGAAGGAAAGGAAAACTCTATAAATTATATTAAGAGTTGAATAATTTAGAAGCATAGATACTTGGATCAAACCATTTATGAAAGAATAATTTGTGATCATGGAAACTAAAATCTATAACCTGACCACCAAAAATGTACATGATAATAGAAGTGGGCTAAGTGCATCTATTATGGAGTTGAAGGCCATTACAAGATGAAATGTCCAAAGTGAAACATTATAAAATTATTGAAGTCATGTGATAATAGGATCATTATAGAAGGAAATTACTTATAATTTAAATGGAAAATCAAGTTAATGTATCTATTTATTGTAAGATTTTATGAAATTACCATCCATGATACAAATACATGTAAGGCAATAGATGAGATACACGAAGCACATGAGTTAGGAATGCCTCTTGCCATAGTTGGGCCATCAAAACAAGGTGGAAGGTATGGTGGAGTATGAAGTGTTAGATAAGGTGGAGGTATAATTCATATTAAATAATGTATTAAGTGTCACTCAATATATCATTACAAGAGGCATTTACACAATTTTCCCACTTGTGGGTATTGTAGAAAAACACAAAAAATTGAAGAATGCTTGGGGATCTATAAAAAAAATAGCCATAAATAAAATAAATATAAGTGTATTGGTATGATATAAATTGGTCAACAAGAGAATAAATTATTTTTGAATTAAGGTGTGTAAAATATGGCTAGAGTCCCCAAGGTCATTAATATAATGTGTAGTGGCATAAACACACAACCTAAGATGATGTAAACACCCAAATAAAAAGTGAAAAGAAAACTACCCATGAAGGCCACATAATATCATAATGATATATTTAAAAATATTATCTTTTATGAAGCTATAAACATTATTCATAACCTTCAATGATAATTGTAGGTTGCACAAGACATTGATTCCTAGATTAAAGAAAGTTAAAAGAGGGGCTCTAATGAAAAGGAGGTTTAATAGCTCTATGATACTTTCAACTTGGTGAAAATATAAGGTTTTTTTCTACTCCTAATAAATTATCTTAATAAAAATGTTGCTAACATGGAAGATGAATGATAGGAGATAGATTAGGAGATCTAAATAACACACACTGTTAATTACTACCAAGAAATTTTGATCAATACCACTATTGATAGGTGGTTTATTTGTGATATCTTGGATAATATATGTTCTAAATTAAACATTATTAACAATAATTCATAAATGAGGATGATAAGTCTTCAAGTACAACCTTCTCCTCATTTTCTATTCATGGCCAACAAGACACACATATAGCCAATTAGTATACTACATAATGTTTTAGTTGATATAATGGGACCCAAGTTGGATTCATATTTTGAAGTGATTTAACTTGAAGATGAAAAATATTTGACCTTAATTATTAGGCCAATAAAATAATTTAAAAATGTACTTAAAAAATTACTACATGAATTTTGAAAATGGTGAGCATTGGATGATGATTCCTCTTTAAAATAATCAAGGACAAGCTTATGTTGAGAGTGTAGATGTGGAAGAGAATATCAACCACATAAATGACATCACTACATATGGAAAAAAAATATGATCCCCATGGATGTTGCAATATTGAATAGGAAGAGTGTCATGTCAACATTAGATACTAAAAGTATTAATTGTGAAAGATGAATGTGGGAATCCTATGAAGTTATATGGCATAAATATGAAAAGGTAGCAAGAAAACCCCATGGCTTTATTTGGTGTAAGGTGGTAGGTTTTTTTGCACCAAAATTTATACCAAAGGACAATGTGAACAATTATGGGTACCAAACACCATTAAAAAAGTAAAAAGTATGTTTTCATTGAGCAAAGGTAGGTTAGGGAAGATATCCAAATATGATGTTTCTACATGTGGGGCTGCATATGTAAGCAAATTAGATACATGTTTTCCCAAAGAAGGAGGACACATGTTATCCTTGGTACACACATTGAAGATCATTGTTTCACATTGGTGGGATAATCATAAGACACAACTACCTACCAAACCATTGTACAAAAATCTATCTACACTAGATTTGAGTACAAAAACATCAAGAAGGGGATTCCAAGTTACGATGGAGATTCACCACTAGATGAGAAATTGAGGATTTATGAAGAAGTTTGGACTTGAATCATAAATTTTATTCTAGTAAAAATTTGGGTCCATGCTTTTTATATTACTCCTACTACCTGGGCATGCACATAATATGTCACTAGTGAGACCCACAAAGAAAAAACTTGAATAGGATACTTTCAAGGAAGAATTTTTACAAACCTTCACATTTTTAAATCTTGAACTCTCTAAACTTATAAAAGTGACATGTAAGGCCATGGGATCATTGAGGAATGTGTCAAAACATGTACAATTAAAAATGGTATGCACTTACCTAGCTATTGGATGAAGGAGATTATAATAGTGAAAATAATGAAGAAATTAATGTGTCATGTTTAGGGTGTGGTGGTCTAGTAGAATCACATAAGGAAAGCTATCTCTAAAGTACAAGAAAAAAAATGAGATCAATACATGGACCATATTAATGTAGACACTTGCATTGGAAATAAAGGAGCCATGGACACATAGATTGATAAATAAATATACTAAAACAAACATTTTCACATTGAAGAAGTAAATATTGGAACCAATACAGAGACAAATATTAACACAATTAGAGATTACTAGTTGATGAAGAATTCATATGCATAATTGATATCCTCCTATATCCCAATATTTGTTCCCTAAAAATTACAAAGACATGAAGGGCATCCATATCTCCTTAGGTAAAATGGGGATAAAGTTTCATAAAGGTAAAAGGCTAGTCAAGAAGAGGCCTTATCAAATAAACCCAAATATCTAAGGGAAGAAGTAGAAAAAATGATGGAATTAGGAGTAATATATGTAGTGGAGGTGTATGAATGGGTCAACACAATGGTGATAAATATAAATAAAGACAAGTGCATTTATATTTGTGTGTACTTATGTATAATCAATAAAGCCTGTGTAACTAATTCATTCTCAACCCATTTTATAAAGGAGATACTATAAAGCATTGCAGGTTGTGAGATCTGTACCTTCATAGATCAATTCGTTAGGTACCATCAGGTCTAACTTGTACAGGAAAATAAGGTAAAAACTAGCTTCAAAATAAAGTGGGGTTATTTTTCCTATAATGTGATGCCTTTTGGTTTATAGAATACACAAACAATATTCTCACACGTAGTGGTTGAAGTATTTAAGGATTTCATATATAAGTTTTTTCAAGTCTATTAAAATGATTGGAAATTTTATGGCTTAGTCAAGGACCACCACAAAATATCAAGTGTATGTTAAGAGATGTAGGAAATTAAAAATCCCACTCAACCTCAATAAGTTTGTGTTCACCACACTATTTATAGAACTTTAGTTATTTTGATATTAGAAGCACCAATAACTCAAAATGACATATGTGAATTCCTCAAATACATAGGCTAGTATCAAAATTTCATCCAAATCTATATAAAAATATCAAGTTCAATGGAAAAATGCTTGAGGAAGATTAGACCTTTCATTTTGACAAAGAGATAAGAAGAAGTGTTTGAAACATTGATTAAATAAAATATGGAAAACATGTTAATCCAAAAATTTCCAAACTAGAAGAGACCCTTTTATGTCCATGTCGATGTATTAGGGAGTGTAATTGGTGTTATTCTTGCATAGCTGGTTGAAGGCAAGTTAATCACTTGATCTAATTTGAAAGTTGTATTCTCTCTCTAGCATAACACAATTACACAACAATTGAATGAGAGGTGTTGGTTATGGTATATGCACTATATAATTTTTTATAATAATTAGTTGCTACTCTATTTATGTTATTCATGTACAATGAAACACTAAATTATTTGGTTAACAATCTAATGCTGTATGGAAGGATTTTTAGGTGGATCATTTTGTTTCAATAATTCTAATTATCAATGATGGTTAAAAATAGGAAACATAACTATGGGATTGATCACTTTTATAGAATTAAATTAGGGGATAGTACATGAAATATTAAAGATGACACTCATCATGCATAACTCTATATAATTTAGAGGGTCAAAATAATAACATTTTTCACTTTAGGGATTCCATAAAGTGACTATAACGACAAGGATGAGAAGTAACTAACATTGAATATGACAACTTATCAACTATTTTGTGGAGAGTTGTATAAAATTAGAAGGGATGAAGTGTTTTACATGTATGTTTTAGGACATGAACAAAAGGAAATTTTATGTGAGTTCCATGAAGGACTCAATGGTAGTCACAATGCTAGTGCAACAATCACATGAAAAATTCTGTTCTTAGGATTGTGGTGATCAATAATTTATAAGGAAGTAAAAGTATTTGAATAGAAGTGAAACATCCATCAAAGGATTGGGAAACCAAATAATATGGATGAAATACTCTCAATTCTAGTAAAACACAAAATCCTTTTTAAAAATTGGTAACTATATTTGTTAGACTTTTAACTCCATGTTCGTGTTAGAGTGAATCTAGATATATCATAATAACCACTAACTATTTGATTCAATGGGAAGAATTCACACCCATGAAAGACTAAAAAATAGACATAAATATAAGGTTATCATGTGAGAACATTATAAATAGGTTTGGTTGCCCATTTAGTTTAAAAAATGATAGTGGAATCTATTTTTTACTATAAACAAGGCATGCACTCCTCAATGGTTTCATGAATGCCCAAAAAAAACAACACCCTATCACCCACTTGATAAAAAATAGTAGAGGCATTTAAAAAGTTCATGGGAACTACTTTTACTAAAATTTTTGATGTTGGTCACATGGATTGGGATGATAGAATTTTAGTTGTATTATGGGCTTATTGAAACACGTATAAAAGATTGAATAAGTACATGCCATTTTAGTTGGTGTTTGGTAAATAAGAATTATTTCCAGCAGAGTTCATTGTTCCTTCACTATGCATAACATGGAATCATTAGATATGTAAAATGGTGAACTAATGAAAAACACATTAACAAAAATGCTTGCATAAGTGTGTGCATGTGATACTCTATTATTTAACGTATGTCAAGCACTCGATAAAGTTACATATTAGGTTTATGGGTCCATACATCAATCATGACATACTGGAGATAGGTACGTGCAATTCACACACCCTCGATGGGGAAATTTTGTATGGGAGTTTTCAAAGACATTAGTCTAAAACCTTGACACTTATAATCAATAATGGATTATAAAATATAATGTTGTATTAAAAAAAAAAAATTACTACATTTTTTTTCTCCCATGTCATGTTTTTGTCCTTTGTTTTTGTACCTTTTTTTAAGAGGTATTTTTACCAAGTTTGGTTGTATGCAAGTTATTTTTGCCTAGGTAGTTGTAGTGTTTCATAACTAGTGTATAATAATCAACATGCAATTTTGGTAAAAATATTTAAGTTTGTAATGTTGTAAAATGAATAAGTGATGCACAACACATGAAGAGGAAAGGATTGTTAAAAAAAGGGGCACACATGCAAAATTAATAAGGTTTGTAAAGATTCATGCACATGTATTAAATAACATTTAAGACGTAAGGTAATGTATGTGCTGGAGGAACATTTAGATAATTAGTGTGAGGAAATTAAAGAAGGCTCATAACACCATGTGAAGAGGAGGTAAGATAGGGAATAAGGGGATGTTTGCACAAAAAATATGAAGTATTCAAATATGTGAAGCTTGTGTAGAAATATGGTGCAAAAAATTAGAAAAGTATGTGGGGCCCAAAAATACAAGAAAGGGAAATTTTCATAGGTCATACCAAATGGAATCAGTGTAGATGATGATGCCATCATGATAAACATATAGGTATAGGTATGAAAATACATACTTGACATAGGGGATGGAAAGGGAAACATCATTAAGGAAATTGACATCATTGGAGGCTATTATAAAACCCTTTTGGTCCCCATAAGTCATGATTCGATTTGAGATATATAAAGCGCAAATCCGAGGTGAGATACATGCCAAATTCAAGAAAAATTGTATGTTTTCACACTACCTTCAAGTAGGAAATTAATCATATTTTTTATGTGATAAAATTGCATACAAATTTTGGGCCAATGGAGTGAATTACAACTATATAAGAATAAAAATTATAGCCTAGGTTTGGTGGCCACCATTGTTGTAGGGTTGGATCTTAGAGGTTGAAGAATAGGTTCAAATATGTGATGCTTGTGCAGAAACATGGTGCAATAAATTGGAGAAGCATGTAAGGCCCAATAATTCAAGAAAGGGGAATTCCATAGGTCACTTTAAATGAAATTAGTGTAGAGGATGATGTCATCATGATGAAAAGATAGGTATTGATATGAAAATACATACTTGACATAGGGGATGGAAAAGGAAATGTCCTTTATGGTCCCCATAAGTCATTATTCCATTCAATATTTAGAAAAAACAAAGCCTATGTGAGATACATGCCAAATTCAAGAAAAAATGTAGGTCTTCACACTACCTTTGAGTAGGAAATTAATCATATTTTTTACATGATAAAAATACATACAACATTTGGGCCAATAGAATGAATTACAACCATAGAAGAATACAAATTATATCTTAGGGTTTGGTGGCCACCATTATTGTAGGGTTGAAGCTTAATATTTTAATAATAGGGTCAAATATATAATAAGTTTGAAATTATATTTAATAGGTCATAACCATGACACCAAAGGAAAAATCCGTAAATGTACAAACTCTATTAGGCATAAATAAACTAAAGGGAGGAGATACAATGGATATTGAAGGAAAAATACTAGAAACTAATGAGGTAAGTATGGCCAAGAACCAATCAAAACCACACCCCCTTGCATTACCCATGATAATATTTCTTGAATCAATAGAATATGGAGAGTTTATGACATTATGCATAGGATATTGCATAATTTAGGACTTTAATCATCAATAGTTGGAGCATTAACACATGCTATATGTATGTTATTACATTGTTACTTGGAACATGGGTAGAGATGATTTTCACTCAAACTTGATGTGACCATTAATAGGAAACTTAAAAAAAATGGCATTTTGCAACTCTGAGAACTATCTTTCTTTGGGAAATTGGAGAAGTTAGTCAAGTTCTTAATTTCAATTGTGTATAAAGGAATATTTTACTTCTCCAGAAGAAGGATGACCATAATGCTCGATAAAATTGCCAAAGTCATAGGATTAAAGAATAATATAGAGAACATGATGTTGGCAATGACAACAATAGAGGTGGAAGAAGTGGCAAAGGATCTTAAATACCATAAGTGGTGATATATAATGTCAATTGAAAGCTTAAAGACCACATACAAGTAAAATTTCCCATTTGATCAATGGGAAGTTATATTTTACAGTGCATTAGAATCCATCCAATAAAGAGTTAGTCTATATGACACACCAAATTGATACAAATAATGTTAAATGCAATTTCACATGTTGTATCTATGAGGAGATGATTTTAGGTTCAAAGGAAGCACATCTAAATGGTTAAGTATTTCAGTGGGAATAAATTATCAATTTGCTCCAATGTGATGAGATAAGGATTCTAAATAGACCTTTTGAGGCACCATTATCCTATCTATCTTGGAATGTTTCTCTCTCATAGAGATACAAGTTGCACTCTTTCCCTTGAAAATAACAAAGAATTACAAGATAAATATGTACCATTGGTATGACACACTTGTTATCATTATTCTGAATGAATGAATAATACCAAAGATAATTCTATAATATTAATAAACATGTTCATATTTTTGTTTAATGATTAATCATTCTTTATTAAAGGTAAAATTTAAGAATTAATATGGAATAATAAGAATGATTAAGTTTTCATATGGAATATGGGATAAGTATGTGGAGAAAAGATTGAATATAATAGATGGCGTTACATACATCAAGGTGGATACTAAACAAAATGATGACGATAGCCTCATTTTAAGGTATATATTGAAGTTCCCCACAAATTAAATTACATTTGAGGATGAGGACTCAAAAGATTATAATGTCATAATATTCCCCACACTGGTTAAAATTGTTAAAATGAAGAGGTGCATGTTGATGTATGCCCTCAAGATAGCAAAAATAAAGCATAATAAATAATAAATGACTCTAGATCAAGGGGAAAGAGACCAAGAGGAAAAAAAAATAAAAAATAAAGGCAATATTATTTTAAAAGAGACAAAAAGTTAAGTGCACATATGAGGACAATTAGTTAGAATACTCTAGTTAGTCATTAGTGAGAAGGCAAGAAGATAAAAAAACCCCGAGGGGAAGAAAAAATGTCCAAGATGAGTTTGAATAAATGAGTGGAGTTGGACATATTGAACAAGGCAACATGTAGACCAAGCATAAATGAAATTTAACCCTAAGGTTGTATAACCAACATAAAATGTTGAGTAGGATGAAGGGAAAAATAAAAGGAAAATGAAGTAAGATATGGTCCTCTTGCACAAAAATCTTCCTCCCCTTCACCTATTGTGTTGCCATAGTCAAAGACTCAAAATAAACCATTTTACACTGAGAAAAAAATAGGGGATATATACATAAATTCAAAGGTTTGGAAATAGGTTCAATAGTGGGGAACATCATGCTCAAGTCACCTACACATGAAGGTCCCTCACCTTCACAATAAGAAAGTGTATAAATGGTGTAAGGAGAATATAATAGAAGGATAAGGAAAATTATCTAAGGAACAAGATGCATACAAGAAAATATGTGAGGAGAGGCTAAAAAATAAAGATACACATGATACAAATGATCACGAGGAAGAGAAAAAAACAAGTGCAAAGGAGGGAGAAACTTAGTGACCATATTTGCTAATCAGAGTGGGCTATACGGAAACTAAATAGAAGGAATGTGAACCATTAATTAAGTCACAAAGGAATATGATAAAATCACCAAAGGAGAGGATGAAAAATGGACACACATGTTGAGGTAGTGTTGTATATGTGGGTTGTGTTTAGAGAAGAAGGTGCATTATAAACACCTAGTAAGTAGATTTATTAAATGTTTGAAGTGCCTAAATAAGATATAACCTTTGATATTCATTTAGAATTCTTAAATCCTAAAAAACTCTCTACAAAGGAAGGAGAAAACAACATAGTGATTCTGGATTCACACCCATTGAGAGAAGAAAAATTAGGGTTGGCCCTCATTGGAATGGAAATGAAAATGGTGTGCAAGAACATTTTGAACAACATAAACACATAAGCCACCAAGAAGGAAATGGAAGAGAAGGAAATAGATTTTTTGATTGTATAAAGAAAATTAATAGTATTAGAGGCTAAGGTAGCTAATATCTACCATAATATTTATAAAGAGAACTCTATATTACTCATGGATATACCTACGAATAATAAAAAACCAATTGATCATATAGATATGTTGGTTAGTAAGTTGTTCCATGGAAAAATCATGGATAATATAACTCTACAAAAATAGATGAAAGTAGAGGAGATCAAAAATAAGTTATCCAAACTAAATAAAAACATTGAGGCCTTACATAAAATGATGAAAGACTACAAGACAAGGCAGATTTAATTGAGCTCCTATTTCAAAAGTTTTCATAGACTATGTAAGTCATTCATGTAAGACTCCAATAACATGTACACAAATAGGAAAAGTTCAAGGCCAATGTGTTTAACATCAAATATAAACATGAGAGGCATATACGAAAATAATGAGGACAAAAAGGAGTTAGAAAAGACCTTTAAGAACCTTCAAATGAAAGTAAGTGATGAAGAAGATGTCTTGTGATAGACACATGTAGGCCGACTGTAATAATTATAGAAAGTGTAAAAGAAATCAATTTAATGTGGTAAAAACTTAGTAGAAATAGGAATTTTTTAGGGTGAAATTCTATAAAAAATATTGTAGTCTAGGAAAAAATCACGTGCTACGATAGTTTTGAGGTAAATTATTAAAAGATAGGGCTATAAGTTTTGGAGATTCAACATGATTGGTTTAAATTGTCTAAGGATGGATAAGATAGTTACTATGGGCTGGATAAGTATTTATCCACACATGTTCCATTATAAAAATAAGGCATTTGTGGAGGAAGTAATTTTTTTAAAGTTAAGTAGTGCGCGATGGTCTATGAATGGATAAATATCACATATATATTATATATAGGTGCATGCATAAATACTATTCCGTAAATGAACATAATGTAAGGTTTTGAAGATTTTTCACTAAGTCTATTAGTAAATCCAAGCATAGAACCACACACAAGTAAAACATAGTATAGACTTTTAGTATCAGGGAGCACATAAGGTAGAGGGATAACTAGAGAAAATATCAGGGGCACACTAAGAAAGGGGATAAGGAACCACATGACATGGAGGTTTAAAAATAGGAAAGGTAGCTAGATAACATATTGGAAGCATTGGAATAAGGAGTTTATTTACACAAATCACAAAGCATGAATATATAAAGGAAAATTGGTGATGAACATGGATTTGGCATAAGCTATGGGATATTATTAGAAATAAGTTAGGAGTTTTTGTATGTGACTTGACATGTGCAAAAATGTGGGCCTTGTGTCTATAAAAAACCACCTTACCTTTTGTATTTTGGTTGTTGAAACTAATAGAGATATTTGTTATGTCATTTCTATTACAATTATTATTATTGGTAGAAATATTGGCGTACTAGATCAAGTTGCTATTGTTGAAGCTTAGAAATGTTTGTGATATTTGCATGCTAATTTATTTAAAATATTATTATGAATGGATAGATAATCTTATGGAGACATGTTATTTAATCTATAATTTTTTATGCATTCTTGTTCTTATGGACTATATCAACTTTGTATTACTTCCTAAGGTAATGATTGTATCTATTAATGGATACATTTTGGTTTGTCTCTATCAACTATCCCTTATGTGACCTAGTATTATCTCTCTACACCTTAGGTGAACACTCAAATAATACTTAGGTGATATAATAGCATGGTAATATAGAATTATTTTTTTGGTTCTTGTTAGTGGCAAACAAATATTAGAAAAGCACTAGAAAATCCCAAATAATTAAGTTTCCTGATATCATGGCATAATGTACCTCCTAGATGAGAATTTGGAAGTGTGTACCATCAAGAACACATAAATGTCCAATATTGTATAGAATATTTTCATACATGTATAAATATCTAGCCTATTTCCTTAAGCAAAGGTATATAGGCTTTTGTAAAATCCTTGTTTGTCGAATAACTAGTTAGTAAAGTTATGGTCATGCATGTCTAACTCTATGATAAGAGAATGTACTAGTAGTCAACTAAGGAAATAAGTGGACTTATTGTCCTTTCTATTTTTATACTTTTTCTTTAGATAAAATTATTATAGGTAAGTCCTCCACTCCATGTGGCATGCACTCTTCAAATTTATCTATGTATGTAGGTACTAAAGTGGATTATGATTATAATGAATGGTTATCTCCTTACTTAATATGTAGTGCCACCATTTATTTACTAGTTTCAAAATAGTTTACAACTATTTTTAATATGTGGAGTATCATTAAAATGTGTCATTAAATGTCTCTAAGTGATAGGTGACTAGATATGCATGTTGTGAATATTTCAAGGAGTGCATAGTCAACTGTATTAGTGTGTATCTTGAAGGGGTGAAAAATGTTGGGCATTTCCAAAATAGGTGTATTTTAAATACACTACTTGATATCCTCAAAATTACGATGTTTTTTAGGTGTCCATTAAAATGTTTCCTTGGTACACATGATACAACTCAGATAAAATTTTATGTGTGAGAAACCAAGAATAAACCTATGGTAGAAGTTTTAAATTCCAAGAAAACTCCTCAATTTAGTGAGATTGTGTATGGTTCACATGTTGACCAATTTTGAGCCCCAAGGTCAAAATGTCAATCCCTATAGGTGAAAGCTTGATTTTAATGTCTTGATAAACTTTTTAATAGTCCTTTACATGCCTTAGTGGTCTTCAAATAGTATTTATAAGGTCTTATTAACAAATTTTAAGGTTTATTTGGAGAAGTTAAGGTTATGTCTTTTTTTGGTCTTGTAGTGGTCTAGTCATGTCATTAAGCAATAAGTGTGGATCCAATAGGTGTAATATGTCCTTAGGTGTCTATTAAAGTCATTTAATACTTAAATCAACTTGTATAAATATTCCATATATATTTGGAAAGGTTAAGATTCTTTTGTGGACTTTAAGGTAATGTTTTATGAAGAAAAATGCGATTTTTAGTTAATTCCAACATATGACAAAGAATAAAAAGTTAAATAGACATAATAACACTATTTATGATGTCCTTGGATCAGTTATATAAGTTTACTATATGTTAGGATGTCAAACTTTGGTCAAAATATTAAATTTCAATGCTTAGGAGTTTATGCACTTGTACATACTTCAAAAGTTCATCTTCAGGTGAAAATGTTGTAGAGGTGTATTTTGGGATTATACATGTCAAAACCATGCTTATATTACAATTATATGTCCTAAAATTTCAAAAAAATATTTCTTCTCTCCATCACTCCATTGCCAATCTTGCAAAGGAAGATTTTAAGTGCTTGGTACAAATAAGAGAGAGAAGACCAGGTCCTAAGAATTTTTACAGAGGGATGGGTCATAATCACCTTAAAATTTATGGAATTTATTTTTAGATTCAACCCATCTCATTTATAAAAATTGCTAAGAAGGTAGGGTAGTTTGAAAGAGGTGGTCAACCCCACAAACTCATTGTTTCTCTTCAAAATGGTAGTTTCAAGAAAAATAAATGCATGAGATAAATTAAATAGGGTATAAGGGTTTGTAAAGGCATATTTCATGTTATTCAAATCCCAAATTTTCATTTGTGGTCCAATTTGGCAAGAATATCTCTTCTTTTGCATAGTTTACAAAGTGAATATAATGGTGTTTTATTGTTTCAAGATTTTTAATGTTTGAGGTGATAAATGAAGGTCTATCTTCATGTTTTAAATATTATCAATGTAATTATAAGTTCATTAATTTTCCATTACTTCATTTAAATCACCACCTCCTCTAAACAATATCCAATGTTCTTGGTTTGAGACTGTCAAGGGTCTACCTGTAAAAATTGCATCATCAATACAACATAAAATTCTTGATATCATGAAGAGAGACTAAATAGGTAATGAGAAGGCATAATTAGGCTTAGATAGTTCAAATTAATCACTTCTTGAAGCCTAAAACATAAATAATGCAAACCTACATGTCTACAGACCTATAGGTCTACTTGTCATAAGATATGAATGGAAGTGTGCATTAATTTTTAAGTTTGAAGACCTAATATGAATAAACATGATGTATATATGCTTGGTTATGATATAAGACTAGTGGATAAGAGGTGTATCTTTAGGCCTCAATCACAATACACCTCAACAAGACTTACAGGCATGACAAAGAAAGCCTATGCATATAAGAAAGTGAAGATAACTGCAGGGAGCTGAAGTTGATTATGAAGAAACCCTAATGAAAGTTCAAAAGTGTTAATCAAGTTCTCAATATCATGAAAATAATTTGAGTTGCTCACTGACTTATATATAATCTTAAACTTCATACACAATCAAGCTTAGAAGGGAACCTCATACAAAATGGTTACCTATAAGTATGCTTAGGGGACTCAAGTGGTTTCTAAATTGGAAAAGATGGTGTATGAGAATTTGGGGTTTAGATAAGTGAACAAGTAAAATAAATAATTTGAGGGTAGATATACCTAAAGAATATCAAAGAAGGATATAGTTTAAAACATATTTACCATAACCCCTATAGTCAAGATATCCAAATGGGTAAGTATAATCAAACTTTGGGTAAAGGATGTGAACATGTGACCATAACTAGGGCAAGAGAAAAATTTAGAGTGAAGGAAGTATTCCAATAAATACTATAGTTTCATAAGGTCTTCACTATATAGCAATATAATCTCAGGTAGTAGAAATCCTAAATAGATGGCTTATACTCATTAAGTTTAGGTGATCAAACACATAGACTTGCATGTTAGATTGTGAAGAAGAATGATCTATTGAAAGTAAAATAGGACCTGTTGGTGATAAAAATTGTATCATCAACTAATCAACCCTTTCACCTATTATGAAGGTTAAGTTGAAATCATACCAATTTAATTGTAAGGTTTTAAAGGTTCAATTATGATCCTAAAGATACGAGGGACTGTTTAAATGTTCTAAGAAATAATAAATAAGTTATCAACTATAACATATTTCATTATAATTTTAGAAATCCACTTCATCAAATAATGAATCAATTTAGATATGAATGTGTAATCTATCCTATTTGACAGAGAAGGTCTATGGACAAGACAATCTCTTGAAAGAATTAAATCTGATTCAATAATATTGTATATTTCAAAGTAATATCTTGCTTTTCTGCTATAATATCTTTCAAGTAATTTCAAGATAATAAACTAGAAATATAAGTAAATCAGATTTGAGATAAATCAAGATAAATAGATCTTCAATCAAGTAAGCAATTTGTGAAACTTAACACACAAGAGACACCACAAACAAAAAACAACAAACTAAAGCAAACAAACATTAAACAAATAGAAAAGAGAAATAAAAAAATACCAAAGAAACATACAAAAAACTATGTCTAAACTTACAAATAACTAATATGAAATATAATAAAGTCTAAGAAATTAACTAAAATTGAATCTAAACTATAAAAAAGAACTAATCAAGAAAACAATCTCACTTTAATAAAATAAACAAGGAGAATAATCTAAGAAAGTAATTTAAAGAAAAATAGAAGTAAATAGTAAACTAAACAAACTAAGGAAACATAAATAAAAATTAGATTAATTAAATATTAATCTAAAATAGATTAGACTATATTAAAATTAGAGTCAATATAAAGTACAACATAGGAAAATACGAGTCTCAAAAGAGAGTCATCTTAGCAATATAGATAGCTTTTATTTGAGAAACCAAATATCTTGAGAGATAACTTTTACAATCAAAATAGATTGAAGAAATGTCACAACAAATGAAGTTATCATCATTATTTAGGTTGAATACTTGGATTCTGTGCATAGGACTACAAATAATAATCATGAAAAGATGTTAAACTTGACAAGCTTTAGATAATTTGTTATAAATGATAATAAAAATTAGATATACTTGCATTGTCTAAGCAATTACTTAACTGTTAGATAAAATACCATTGGGTCTATTTGTAAAGTCATGCCATCTCAGAGAAGTTACATAGAAAAGAGAAATATAAGTGATTGACTTCACAATGTATAAATCCTCAATCCCTGCGTTGTTCCTCCTCTTCAAATGAATAATTGATCTCCTTTGATGCTTCAAACTTAGTTGAAAAAAAAGTTATAACTAAACTTAGTTATTAGTTTACTTTAATTAATTAACTTTGTAAAAATCAAATAATATAAGCAGTTATTAGTTAAAATTTATTTAAGACTAAAAAGTCTTAATAGATCAAGTATTTGAATATAGACCCAGTACTTCCTAATGGGTGGGGATCCCAATCAATTAATAATAGAATAGAATAATATATATCAATAAAAAAATAAATAAATCAAAGTTTAATAAAATTCCTATTTATATTAAAATCATAATGCATATTCCAAAATTAACTTAGGCATATATATATATATATATATATATATATATATATATATATATATATATATATATATATATATATATATATATATATATATATGAAATTAAAGTTTGCTATACTTTCGAAAGCATCATCACCAAAATATTAAAATCTAAAATTTAAAGTATCAAATATGAAAGTATAGAATTCTACCAACTAAAGTTCAACTTGAAAATAAAAGTTCATCCTGCTGACATCCAATAATCATCAGAATAAAAAATAACTTCAATCACTGGATTTCCGTACTCATTGACACATTCATTGTATTCCATCTCAACTACTAGGAGGTGAACCAAATTTATTTCTAAATCAGTTGATGGATCATCTATCTCTAGCTTAATCTGTTTGAGAACTCTGACCTCAACTGGAATATCTATATCATTCTAACTATTTGACCACTTATCTAAATTGATTGAATGGATTTCAATCATACATTTCTTGCTACTTAAAAGATGATCCTTTAGAATTAATTTATTGCATCCTAAAATAAGATCCATTTGAGAAGATGAAGGCTCATTAAAAATAGAAGGTAGGGCAATATTAACATAATTCTTGGCATGGACAACTTCAACATCAAATTGAGTGGCTTTATGAACAGGGTGTGACTCATCAATAGGCTAGATTATTTTTGAGATGGGTGACTAGATTGGAAAATGATGTGGATTACTTTGTAAATGGTGATAATAACTTTTGTGAGGAGTCCTAACATCTATGGCCATGGAGTTCCCTATTACCCTTATTGTTTGTAGGGTTGAAAGCCAACTTATTTAAAACATTCTAAAACTCAGGATCTACTACATCAAAGTAAATTAAAAATCCTAGCACCTCTAGTAAATCTAGGGCCAAATATCCTAGCCCTAAAACCACCCCTTAGAAAAAATTTATTCAAGTTTTGTTGATTTACATCATCAAAATTTTGACCTTAACCTCTGTTATCATTAATTCTACTTGATTTGGGATGATCCCATCCAGACATCTTAAATATTGAAATATATTCAAATAAAATTGATTATGATGGTTAAAAATTGACATGTATTCATTCAATATGAAACCAAACTGTATATCAAACACATAGTCTAATATCAACAAATTTTTGAACTGAAATGTTCCTAGTGCATCAAACAATATTGTAATATCTTATTTTGATTTCATCAAAATATCCCTTAAAATCAACTAAAATTCAAAATAAAATTATTAATTTCATGATTTTATTTTCATAATACTTTGCTATATTCCTTTGAATTCTCTATTCTCACTGTATATCAAAATGGAAAAACGCAGATTTTCAACATTGAAAACTTTAACAAATATATTATGCCATAATTCTTTATCATTGTTTCCTTCTTAAACATTATCTTAAACTAAAAATAATTTTTGCATGTATTATTTTAAGTAAATCTCCACATAAAACCTTCAACAAAGAAGACATTTAATATAACTATACTCTTTTCAAAATCACTCTGTCTTAAGCTAAAAATAATTTATCACAACTTCTCCAATTTACTAAATATTTTAACAGTTGACCTCAACAGAAATGCCTAAAATTTCCAACTAATTATTTCCAAGCAAATTTTCAATATAGATTAGAAACCAACAAGTCTATCCATAAAATAACTATGTGCATGTACAAACTTATCTCACACCAAAACCTTAACACAATTCAATAAGAATCCAAAAACTTCAATTGATATGTTTCAAATTATATCACCATATTCAACTTAACATAAACTTGAAACAAAACCCTATATGTCTAAAACATATCTTTTAAATCATATTTTTAAAATTTCTAATATTTGAATGAAACTTAGAACACTTATCACAGTTTCTCAAATCATCATTATTTTGACATTTAACGTTAAAACAAAAACTATGATTTCAAAACCAAGGTGCAAATCCCAAAATAACCTCATTACCTTCGAAACTCAGCCTACTATATTTTCATATTCAAATTTATATCAAAATAAAAATTCAGAACTGAAATTGATATATGAAAATTATAGTTTCAATATACCAAAATATAGTCACATTTATATGTTTAAACCACTTTTCGATATAACTTCTCTATATCATGCCGACCAATAACCATTCAAAACATTCTGTGCAAAAACCCATCTCATAATCTTGACAATAAGGCTCCACTACATATACTGTTCATTCAAATTGTATCACAATATAATATTCAGATAATAGAGGTTTGAAACAAAATCTTGTAAATTCAAATATATCTTTTATGAAACTAAGAAATAACTTATTTCTTTTCCTATTCATTTATTTATGATGGTTGAACAAAAACCCAAAACATTTCTAAATTATTTCAACCTTTACAAAAAGTCTTGAAAAGTGATATGTAAACCAAATAAGCTTCCATAATTTTTGAGTTCATCATGTTATATTTCCAAAACTTAACATGCAATATTTTCCTTGAAACCCATAAATAAATGAAATTATAGAAAGCTATGCTCACCTAGACCATGCCATAACTTTTTGATAGATTCATGAAATAAAAATACACAAAAATCATTCTTTCAACCTAAAATTTCAATGAAATCTCTAAAACTGTAAATGATATACTCAATATACCATATCAACTTATTAAAAAAACCAAAACTAAATGGATATTCGATAAGATAACTTTAATCATTCTCAAATATCATGCTCAAACTGATAAATACATTTATTCTTATCTCATCTTGAGAATATATCACCAACTAAATCCATTTTTTTCAATATCTTATGCAAAAAAGTAGTTTTATTCAACCACAAAATTGCAAACATCATACAACTTTTGAAAAATTTACATGCACATAACTTAACTTAAAACTTATTAACATGTAGACTAAGATCACATTATTTTTCATGCAACTAAAAACTATTCAAAATATCAACTGAATATTTCTCAAAACTCATTAAACTTATTCATGGCATACCTAGATATGCTTCCTTACAATCCTTTCATTCATAAATCCTATCTGCAACTCAAAAAACCAAATTAATCAAGTGATGTTTCTGCAAAAAAGATTCCAAAAATTACCAAAAAATGAGAAGAAAGCTATTTGTAGTTATAATCACTCATCATGACTACTTTGCTTGTGTGCCTATCATTTATTGGCTCATCAAAATCAATGTTCTATTTAGTAATTCTGCCCTAGGTTAACAATGTCATCAAACTTATCAATCACTAAATCACTTACTAAACCTCTTATCAAATTTTTATATTCAAGGCATGTACACCTTCATTGAATTCTTAAACTACCAAAGATCTTATCATGATCTTGAATCCTCTTTGAATATGCCCTTTTCATTAACTCACCTTGCCAACTTGTAAGCCATGAAACTATTAAATGGATTGCCAACTTGAATTGTTGTTACAACATTAATAAAACTTGAAGCTGCCAATTCAAATGCCAACTCACCATTTACAAGTCTCGAAGCTAGACCACATTGCCTTTAAAATCACCAATACTTTATGCCCTTCGAAACTATATACCTCAAGACATAGACTTAGGCTAAAAACATTTGAAATCATCATGGTTCGATAGAATCCTTAGTACCATTTCAAAACTTTAGGATAAATGACCCTAGGTTAAGATCCTTTGAAAACATAAAGTCATATTACTTTAATAACTTAGACTAGACAATGTTTGAATTAAGAACCTTAGTCAAATAGGACTTAGAATTAATTACTTATACTTTTAAGATCCTTTTATATCCTAAAGAAATAATTTGTCCAAATCTTAAACCAACTTCAATCATGTAAACATTTCAAAATGTTAACTATACTACCACTAAAAACTATATGAAATTGATAGATCCATTAATTGAACTGATGAACTCATATAATGATTATAATCAACTTTCAAAAGTTCATAATAAATCAAATGATGTATTTGATTTGAAAACTGTAAATACATCTCTTTTTCAAACTATTATAATTATGACCAATCCATCTGTATACTGACATTTAAAAAATAAACTAATAGAGTTATCATCATAACCAACTTATATACCATTTTTATCTGAATCAAATCAAGTTTCACATTATCACTAAAAAAATCAAATCAGTCACCATAAACTGTTTACACACCAAATGAAAACTAATCTAAAATTTATATCATACTTAATTGAAAGTCAATGTAGATATGTAATCATATAATGCTTTCAACCATCAAAGTGTCCCTATTTAAAACTAAAAAATGTTGTATTATAATCTGATCATGAATCAACTAAAAATAAATAATTACTCACAAACATTCACAATGATAAGTACATATGCACATTTTATTCATTTATCCATTTATATTTTTAAAAATCACTTAAAATATAAACATAAATTCATAAATCAATTATCATAAATTTATAATTGAAAATATGCATCTAAATATACTATTAATTGACTAGTTTCTCGACACAATTTTAAATTCTATGATTGAGTCATCTCTATGATAGAAAATTATTAGTTTAAAAAAAAATGAGAGGGTGTGAAAAATAGGCATAACACTAGTGACCTTGCTAGTCGGTTTTGTGTAATGAAATTGAGTAGCAATCAAATTACCTATTCATAAACATAATCTTGAGAGTGTGATCCAAAAAAATCATTTCTCAAGTAGCTATACACAAACCTCTTTAATAATGAAATTCAACAAGGGATGACATGTTTGACTAGCATGACATGAAAAAAGGGAATGATATAGCAAGAAGTTCAGGCTAGATGCATAGTCTAATACAAATACCTTAAGTGCAAAATCTAAAAATTAAGTAATACTTCAACTACTAGATATAGTTTAGCATATGTTTTCATGTATAAAGAAAACTAAATTTATAAAGAATAATATCTAAAAGTAATTGATACTTACAATAGTATTATAGCATCCTCATATTCTTCCTTCATAATGTGAAACACTTCCATTTATAATACTCATTGATCCTTTCAAAATAAATTTACAATAAAATATAAACAACAAACCAAAACATAAATAAGAAATAAAATAACAAAGAAAAGAAACACAAAACTAAAAAGAAAGCAAAAAAATAACAGAAACAAACAAATCTAAAAGTAGTTAATCATGGAATAATTTCAAATGATAGCCATTAACTGAGTAACGTAACCAATTTCTTTCAATATCTTTTAAATGAAAATCATTATTTCTAAGTACAGTATTAATTTTATAAAGACCAAGCCACAATAAATCAAATTTATGATGTTTACTAGGATCTTCGAGTGCTTTATCCCAATATAAAACTAAATCACCTAATTTAAACCTTTTATTAGAAACTTGTTTTTATAGAAAAACATTTTCAATTAGTTTAGTCTTTTCTAAGTTTTGCAACGTTATTGCTTTAGATTTATCAAGAGCTATTAAGTTATGTAATATTTGTTTAATCAAATTAATATCTTCAATAACATATTATAAAGTGGTTCTAGCTGAAGAAATCTAAAGTTCTATTGGCAAGGTGGATTCAAATCTGTATGTTAACATGAAAGGTGAGTAACTAGTTGCTACCTTAACAATAGTTCTATCAACCCATAAAGCTTCAAATATTTTAAGATGACAATTTCTTTTATTTTCACAAATTAATTTTTTCATGATTGTAATTAGATTTTTATTCATTGATTCAACTTGACCATTACCATGTGGGTAATATTTTGATGAATGAATAAATATAATTGAATACTTACCCAAACATTTTAGAAATTTATTTGAAATAAACTTAAGTCTATTATCATAAATAATTTTATAAGGACTTTGAATCTAGAGAAATTTTAATTTTATAAACATGAAATCACTTCAAATGTTATAAAACTTTTAAGTGCTTTGGCTCGAGGCCACTTAGTGAAATAATCCATAGCTATTAGAATGTACCTATGACTAGTAGATGAAGCTAGATGTATATCTGAAATAAAGTTAATGCCTCATTTCATAAATAATTTTTTAGGCATAATAGGGTTTAAAGGCATTACATATAACTTATCTCTACCAACAAATAATTGACATGGCATACAAGAATGAACTAACTTATAAGCATCTTAAAAAAGAGTAGGCCAATAATAACTTGCTCTTAAAATCTTATAAGCAGTGGTTTTTATCGCATAATATCTACCACAATTTTTTTCATGATAGATTTTAAGAATTTTTTGAGTTTGATCATGCATAAGGCATCTTAATAAAACTCCATCTCTATTACAATGAAATAAAAAACTTTCCAATTAACAAAAATTTAAAGCTTTTAACTGTAAAGATCATCTTTGTTTTTTTATCAAGATTATTAGAATAGGCTTAATTTTAAAAATAAAAGACTAAATCATGATACCAATCATCTTTAACTAACATAGAATCTCATTCATTCATTTTAAGACCAAATTAAAACTCTTTTGAAAAATCAAAAATTTTCAGTCTTTAAATGAGGCTTCACAATTAGATTATCAACTGACAATACCAAAATATTAATATTTGATGAAGCATTTTCAGTTAAATGTTTTGCTAATTCATTACTTTTAATCATTTTTGAAGTTTTGAGTTCAAGATCAAACTCTTGCATACGTAAAATCCACTTAGCAAGCTTTCTTTGAATGGTTGGTTGTTTTAAAAGATAATATAAAACAAGCATAGTGGATCGCATAAATTTTTTATTTTTAATCAATAAATAATGAAATTTAATCAAAGAAGAAATTAATGAGAAAATAAATTTCTCAATAAGAGAGTACCTAATTTCAGCATCTTTTAAAACTTGACTCATATAATTTATTGGTTTTTCATCATTATTTCCAAATTCTTGATTGATAATAACTCTAATTGTCTTATCAGTAGTACTAACATAAATAATGAATGCTTTCTTTAAATTTGGTTTGGCAAGAACTAGAACACTTACAATAGAATTTTTAACATTATTAAATGCTAAATCAACATCTTCACTCCAAACATAAATTTTATCTTTCTTAAGTAATAAATGCAAAAGATTAGACTTATCAATAAAATTTGATATGAATTTCCTAACAAAATTTATTTTACCAAAAAAAAACCGTAAACAAAATTGTTTTTTAGAAGGAGGTAACTCTTTAATATCTTTAATGCATTCATGATCTATAGAAATGCCATCTTTATAAATAATATGTCCTAACAACTTACCTTCGATAACAACAAAAACTAATTTTTTTGATTCAAAGAAATATCATACTCTCTACATCTTATGAAAACTTTACGAAGATGATCTAAATATTTTTTTTGTCTTTTCAAATAAATAGTGAGATCATCCAAATAAACTTAAATAACAATGCCAATAAAGTCATCAAAAGCAACATGCATAACTCTTCAAAAAGTAGCTCTTGCATTCATTAATCTGAAAGACATTCTATTATAAGCAAAACTTTTTCTACAAGTAGTAAAAATAGTCTTATGTCTATCTTCAAGATTTACAAAAATTTGATTATAACTAGAAAAATCATCTAATAAAGACATCATTTTTGATCTTACAACTTGTTGTAAAATTTGATCTATACTTGGTAGAAGAAAATTATCTTTAATGATATCTTTATTCAAATCTCTAAAATCAACACACAGCCTAATATCATCATTTTCTTCATAAATAACACTAAATTGGTTACTCATTCAGAATATTTTACATGAAAAATGACACCAGCATCAATCATTTTATCTAACTCTTTGTTAATGGTGTCTTCTAACAAATAACTAATTTTTCATATTTTTTGTCTTACAAATTTAATACCAAGTTTTATAAGTATGTCATGTTTAATAATTTTAGTATCATAATCTTTAAGATATTTACATGACCAAGTAAAAACATCAATGAATTCTTTAAATAACTTAATGAATTTAACCTTCTCACTTGTAGTAACTTGAATTTTTAAATAAACATTTTTTAGATCCTTTTCTATACCTAAGTTGACAGGAATAATTTCACCTATGATTCTCTTGGAAGGCTCTTCCATTCTATAAATTTTGGGTTGAACTTTAGGTGTAAACATAGATTCTAAATTTACTAAATCAATAGAGAATTTATTAATACTTAGTTACAAATAATCTCCACAATTTAATACATAATCATCATGATCAAAATAATTACCCTTAATTAAAGAATCTATGTGTTCATCATAACTAAAAATAGATTAATTATCACTTAAATCAAGAATTTGAGGTCAAAACATTTTAGCATAAGATAATTATGTGATTGGTTCACTCTCATTTAGAGTTGGGTTAGATGCAAAAACAATAAACTTATTTACTCTAATATTATATTATCTAAGAGTATGAGTGATATTAAAGGCCTCAAAATTTTCAAGTAAAGAGCAAACCTTTTATGTGTAATGATGTAGATGAGTTTGATTAGTTTTACAAGTTATTCTAACTTGTCTAACAACTAATTCAAAATCTCCAAAGACTTCTAAATAGTTAATGTTTAGTTCAATAGCCTTTTCTAAACCTAAACATAATGCTTCAAATTTTATAATATTATTAGTATTTTCAAATGATAATTTGAAGGCATAATAGAAAATTTTAGCAATAAGAGAGACTAAACAAATTCCAACACCATTACCTTGTTGAGAACAAGCTCCATAAGAATATAATGTCCATAAAATATCTTTCTTAAACAGTTCTTTATACTTATTTTTTGGTTCATCTAAATTCAACAATTCATTAGTATCAATTTGTGTTTCAACATAAGCAATAATAGAATAAGTAGATGACTCTATAGGTGTACTAGACCAATCTTCTCTTTTAATTAAAGTAATCTCATTAGTAACAGTAATTTATGTGATATCTTTTCTCATAAAAGTACCAGTTGTTTTTGACCAATCTCTTCCTAACAACTTAACATAATTTTTAAGAATATCTAAAATGTGGACATTAGTCATGTATCTAATTCTTTCATCTTGATCAATCTTAATGACTATGTCATGAAATTTACAACTTTTAATTGTCTAGAAACAAATTCAGTAAGTTTTCTATTGTCAATTTCATAAGATATACCTAACTGATCTACAATAAATTTAGGCATTATATTCTTTGAAACACCTGTATCTAAGATACAATTATGAATTATCTGGTTAGTAATTTTGATTGTAACATAAAATGGAGGTATATAATCAGTAGGAGGATCATAAATTTGAGCAAAAATAGTTGATTATTCATCACTATCTTCTTCTTGTAAGCCTACATTAGTTTTAGGATTCTTAATAACTTCAATAATTTTATCAAGTTTCTCTGAAAGACTAACTGTCTGTAACAATTAAAATACAATTTTAATTATTGATAAATCATCAATTATATTATAAGTTTTAGCATTAGATTGGAAAGAAATTTAGGCTTATAATGTTGATATTGACTATTATTATAACCAGTTAATAAAGGAATATTTTAAGCAAAATTATCAGTTGGATTATTTAAAGCATTATTCTAAATTATTTTACCCTTATCATTAAAAGAAGAATCATTGTTTTCTATTTTATTATTTTGAGAAGAGTTATAATCTTTATTTATAGTATTAACAACATAAGTACTTGCATTTTCTGATGGATCATCAAGAGTACATATGTTTATGTTGTCTTCTAGATTTTCAGATATAAGATCCTTCCATTGAAGATTTTTTTTAAACTTGTGAACTACACATGAATCTAGATCATGATCCAATTCACACACATTACAATAATAAGCAATTTATAGTTTTTTACTTTCAGTATTATTTGTATTAGGTGAAGAAGGTTTATCATTTAACTATCTTTCAACAGTGATCAACTCATTTTCTAGATCCTAAATAGTTTTTAAAATTTATGCATTATCTAGATTTAGACCTGTAGAAGATCTATATTTAAATACAATATGTTTAAGTTTATTTTCGTATTCAATACAAAATGTTAAAATTTTATCATATTCTGTAATATCCCTATCTTCTAAGGCCATTTTATATTTTAGGGGTAAAACATTATAAAAATAAAGTCCATATAACCTCTTAGAAGGTCTAAGATCATAAGGGATCTTTTAACGCAACTTAGTGAATCTGATAATGAAATGATAAATGGTCTCACCTAGATCAAGAGAAAAATTCATAAGGTTGTTAATTAGATCAAAGTCTTTTTTAACTTTTTCAAAAGATAATTCTAGCCATTCTTCAATATTTTATCATGTGCTGATCACTTTGGTAGGTAAATTAATAAATGCTTGGTAAGCTTTCCCTTCAAGTGTTTGAGTAAAAACTCTTAAATTTTTTTTTTCACTTATTATGCCAAGATTATCACAAACTAATCTAAATGATCTTCTCAAGATTCTCTAGGAGCACCAATTTTTTTTGTATATTTAACCCTTTAAGAGAAGGTAACTTATCAAGATGATTTCTAACATTAATTGGATTTGAAAAAATCCATAAAATTATAACTACCTATTATTCTTCTTCAACTTCAGCTTCAGCTTTATCTTCACCTTTAGTGAGATCATTCTAATCTCTATTGTCTTGTATTCTGTGAATCAAGTCTTTTACCCTCACTTCTGCTTGATCTCCCATTGGAAGTTTCAACAATCTTCTCTACTTGAATTGGCTGATTTTTTTGAACCTAATTTAACTGATTTAATTATATAATTATATCATTGGGTTTAGAAGACAAAATTATATCATCAAAAGGAAAAGAATAAATGATAATACAAATTGGATATACCTACGTTTCCTAAGTAATTGCTCAACCATAAAATAAAGTACCATCAAGTCTATATGAAAAAGTCATGCTATCTCAGAGAAGTTGCATAGAAAAGAGAAAGATAAGTGATTGACTTCACAATGTATAAGTCCTCAATACCTGTGTTGTTCCTTCTCTTCAAATGAATCCTTGATCTCCTTTTATGCTTCAAAATTAGTTGAAAAATAAGTTATAACTAATATTAATTAGTTATTAGTTTACTTTAATTAATTGACTTTGTAAAAGTTAATTAATATAATTATTTATTTGTTAAAATTTATTTAAGACTAAAAAATATTAATAGATCAAGTATTTGAATATAGATCAGGTACTTCCTGATGGGTGGGGACCCTAATCAATTAATAATGAAATAAGCATAACAAGACCTAAATAAATACAAGATTTTTTTGAAGACCTTCAAGGCAAATTCTATAAATGGACACAAGGTTTATAAAGATCTAATCAAAATAGAGATCCATATGAACCCAATCAATGAGGTCTAGTAGAGACTATAGTTAAGCCTAAGTATGTAAACTGTGAAGAAAATAGGTATGAGGGAAGCCAAGTCATATGGAAATTGAAGCATAAAGGGCCTAAGAAGAGGTTAAAGACTTCAAGTAAAAACTCTGAGGTTGTGAACTCTCAAATAATGAAAAAGAGGAGCTCTCAGCCATGGAAACCTACAAGCCTAGTACAGACTATGTAAGCTTGCTCATAAAGGTTGAGAATGTGCACAAGAAGTTGAGTTTTAAATGAATAAGTTGGGGTGTTAAAATACTAAAGGAATTTTATAAAGCCTCGATGAACCACCTTCAGTCTTAAAAACTCAAAAAAAGTGAGAAGATGGAGCAAACACAATAGTTAGGGTCACTAATAGTAGTTGCTTGAGAACCCTAGGTATGGGTAAATGGAAGATGTGGCAAGCCTATGGAATTGAATGATAATGAAAACCATGGTAAAGGATCATGGTGGATGATACAAATATTTTAGGTCATTGGCAACTTAAAACCAAACTCAAGTCACCATATTCAGGCTTATATTCCTTTCTCAACCTCACAAATGCACACTTAACCACTTGAGAGACTCCCAAATTCTGCTTGGATATTTCATGACAAGGCACATGGTATAAAATGTAATTTTGAGGTGTTGGAGGGGTCTATCCACTGTGGCATTGGTTTAGGGGAAGAGGATTTGTTCTTTATGAACAATCTTTAAGAATAAATTAGGCCTAAAACCCTCATAAACCCCTTCTAGTGACCCAATGAGAGGAAGGTGGACCTAACTAGACTATAAAATATTATTTTGGCCTTTAAGTTAATTTAATGAATCTCTCAAATCCTATGGAAACTTGAATAATGCACTTGATGGTACACTTGAAGGTACAACTATATGAAACATGGCATAAAACAAGATTGTAAGTGTGTTTGTGAAGGTGCAAGGTAGATATTAGATTCTAAACCAAATTTAAAGGTATATAAGGAATTTAAACTTATTTTAAAACCCTATACACACCTATATAGGTATTCCAAATTAACATATAGACTTTGAAAGTCATTAATTTGGCCAAGAAGGGAGAAATACATTATTTTATAAGTCAAAAAGCCTATATGCATGCCTATAAGACACTTTAAGAGACCTCTCCTTAGTGGATTGAGTTTCATAAGGATGTTTAATACCTAAAAAAACTCATTCCAAGCACTATATCCTAAAAATTTATTTCCAAACACTCCAGCTGGCTCTCAAGCCTATGCAAGCACCCAAACTAAGGTTTTTGGCCATTTTATGGTTCACCCATTCGTACAGGGTTTTAGGGGTTAAAAATTTACATGGAGCATGGTATTATAATGTTTAAAGTGAGTAACATGATTTTATTGAGTTTCACTCATGGTATATGTATTTTTTAGGAAGGAGGCTTAATTGAGGAGAGAGAATAGTAGAAAAGGGACACTTCCACTCAGAATTGGGTCCTAAAATTTGGCATGGAGATGTAAGGGGATAGTATGTACTTAAAACTAATTTTATTTTTATAGTACCATTAATACATTATTATACACAAGGAGGTTTACATATTTTCAAGGTTACAAAGAATGAGGCCAAATGAGAGCTTTTTATGCAAAATAGAGTCTTGGAGAGAGTTTGATGACTCCAAATGAGTTGTTAAAGGTATGATATGATATGTAGATTATTTATATGGAGATATAATGCATTGGAAAAGATGAAATCAAGTTTTGACACTTGTAATTAAGATTGTCTTAGTGAGATAAAGAGGTTTTAAGACACCTAAGGAGATGGATGATGATTGCCATTGAGATGTCAGTTGGGAGAGATTTTAAAATTTATGAAAGGTGTATAGAGTAGATATGGAATGTAAATCAACATTATATGATGTTTAAGAGTGCCACTTGTCTATTTAGAAGCCAAGGCAAAGGGAAATTTTGAAGAGCAAATGCAATATGTCAAGTAAGATGAAGACTCCCACGTCACTTGGAGGAGAAGAGTATATTTAGGAGAGCACACATGGAATTGAGGACTTATTGAGATAGTTTCATAACCCATATTTTGATTTTAACTCTCTTTGACACTTCTCTCTCTCTCTCTCTCTCTCTCTCTCTCTCTCTCTCTCTCTCTCTCTCTCTCTCCTATGCCCCTTTCCCTTCTCCTCTCTCACCTTCTATAAATTGAGCCTTATTTGTCTATGTTTGTATTCTCCACCTGGGTATGGTGAAGCCATACCCATTTTAAAGCATCTGATCAATGAGAAACTATTGTTTTACCTCCTTATTTTATTGGTTTTAATCTATGTGCATGAATAACTTGATCTTATTAGGTGATAGTCTTGCTTCCTTGGCATGTTTGTCCTTTCTTGCATTCATGTTCAGTTTGGAATCCTTTTTGTAGGTCTTGTGAAGTGTCAAAATGAAGTGTGAAAGGTTTAGTGAGTTGTATTTTAACTAGTTTCATTTCATGACCTTTTTACTAGTATTCTTATCCCAAGAATCTTCACAACCTTCTCATGAAGTATTGATGTAAAGAGACAAATTTATAGTAGTGTTTGTTGTAGGTTAGTCTCATGTTTGAATTGCATTTACAACTAGTTGGTAGTGGTCAAATAAATTTGGTGCATCACCTCCATTAGAGTAGGTTTCTCTATCTTTTCATTTCAAGTCGGTAAAGTAGTGAATTGACCTTAGTGACTCATCAAGGGGATCTAGCCCTATAACTTAGAGATTCACCTCTCTAATAGGTCATCTACAACCTTGATGTGATTCTATTGTATTCCAAATTTGGAAGGATTTAAATACTATCCAAAGGGTGAAAATGTTGTTGATAACATGGCCAATATTATATTAACTTTATTTTTTATGGACATACATATTCCTACATGGTCAATGATGTATCCTAGGTATTAAATATACATGGATACAAATGTATGCTTCAATGATAAGTTAGATTACAACTACTGTTGGCACAAAGTGTCTAATATGCACAAGATATGCCCAACATAATCCTCCTAAGTCATGTTAATGATTAATATGCCATCCAAGTAGACAATGATGGAGTTGAGGAAGGGACTAAATATATTACCCATAAAGTGCATGGATTTTACTAACACATTGGTGAATATAAAATGCATAACCAACCACACATACAATTGCTATGATGTCTTGAATGTTGTATTTAAAACATCCTAGGGATGGATTGGTATAAAAAATTAACCTAACTTAAGCTCGATCTTGTTAAATTAATGTGCCTTAAAGGTGTTCTAATAGGTATTTAATGCATGGAAATAGGTATCTATTTTACACCATTATGATTTTTAGCACATGGTATTTAATACATAATCACCAAGTACCACCTTTCTTTGGATTGATGAATGTCACACTTTCAAAAGAATAAAATGGTATTATATTTCTTTAATTAAAAATATCTTGGATCTTGAATGATATTTCATCATTATTTGAAATGAACCTATGGTGAAATGTATAGTTTTGAAGAGGGGATCTAGGATCCATATAGAGACAATGATTTACTATGCAATGTTTTTGTAGAATATTTAGATCCTCAAAGACATCTCCATAATTATATAATTATTTACCCTATTTTAGTTTTAGAAACCCTAATAATATAAAAACTAGTATGTAAGATGGATATGAAATTCAAGCATACACTAGAATGTAAAATAATAAAAGTAATTGCAATGATCTAACAAATGGCATCTTATAAATATAGAATGTACAATAAAGGGATGAGTACTTAGCTTTTTTGATTGACCATATATTTGTGACTAACTTGTATTAGTGGAAAACAAAATAAAGTTGGCATGTAGATCATCAGGTACTCAAACTATTTTTTTGTTTGCATGAGGTTGGTTCCATCTGATCTAGGTTATTATCAATTATCGGTACTAACCTATAGTGATTAGTAGTGACATGTGCTAAAATATGGGTCTATGAACATATGGCCACCTACTTCTATATCTAAAATATTTGTATGTGTGATGTTGAACCATGATGATGTGAATAAATATATAGCTAATGCTCATTCATCTTGAAACCCTAGGTGTGATTGAGAGGGCTAGACACTAAAAAATCTAAGAAAGTGTAATGCATTGAGCTGATCCCAATTACCCATGTTGATGATTAACCATTGCTTATGTATCTGATACTCTAAGGAGGGAGATCAATCCACACATAGTTCTCCCACCTAATTTGATTATGTAATCATGCTCCTTTTATGTATTAATAAAATTAATTATTTGGATTTGATACTTGAAAATGATTGTTTTGACTTATATTAATTATACTTTAGATTTGGTTTGTGATTGATCGTAATGACTAATTCACAATTTGGGAATAATAGGGAAATTTTTCTCAATTTAATGTAATGTATAAATGTGTCTTAGATAAATGTTAGGTCTCCTATCAAGTGAGGCCTTGATTTGTATATAAAAGAGTTTAATTGGGTAATTCATCATACCACTAAAATCCTAGGTAGATGGGTCAATTGTAAAGAAATAGTTCATTTTAAAAACTAGTTATTGCTAGGAGATGATTGGTATCATTAGGCTTAGGTCAATATCAACTGATGATACTGACCCAATTTGACATTACTAACATGTCCATAAGAATCCTATATTGAAGGTTTGGGGATATATATACATGATAGTAATTATCTTTGAAATATATAGTGAGGCTCTTGTAGATGTGTAACAACCAAATGGAAGGATCAAACTCATAAGGTAACATGTAGATGCTATAGAATTGTGGGTTAGGATCATATTTGTGTGTGTAAGTCATGCATGTTAAATGTATGTCAAACTTGTCATTTTCAAGTACTTAATACCATATTTCAATATATATATTAGTATATTATTAATTTATTGTTATTAAAATGATGTTTACACATATTGGTGCATTTCTAATGCATGATTTCTCTCTTATGCAGGTGATTAAAGGCACACCACATGTAATACAAATTTATGTGTGTGTAACATGATATGATGAAATTGTTTGGAAGACAATAAAGTGATTTTGGTCATTAGAAGATGCTACAAAAATATTGAATAAAAAATATTTTACATGAACAATTCACCACTATGGCTTGGCTTTAGATATTAGACACATACTTTTGGTACAAGACCCCTTTCCATTATGTATGTTTTATGTTGTATCACACTTAGCCTACATGGACACTTTGGGATATTTTTAGTACACCTTTTAATTTTTTTTGGCCATGTATTGTCATCCCTTGACTTAGGTTTTTCTTACAACTTGACTTTTTCTTCACTTTTGGTTAATTATAATACTCTCATTCAATCCATAATGTCTTAAAAACCCATATATCAACTATTAATTTGCCCTTGTATGACCCATGATGCTCCTTGAATGTCCCAAACATTATTTTAGGATGTTTTCCTAAGTTATAGATAGCACATTATGTTTTCCCATTTACTTATGGGTCCATTGTGCACTGGTTGTCACCTTTTATTATCTTTTATGGCTGAAATATTTGTAAATGTGCCCTTGTGAAGCATATATGTATGAAATTACCATTAAATATTTGATTATCTATTATCATCTAGATATTTTACAATCTAAGTGTCTCTTTAACATCTTATCAAGAAGTCTTCACAATTTATCAAGAAATCTACATATTAATTCAGTCATTTTTCATGTACCTTATGCCATCACATCTTGTACCAAGAAAAGGTCATAACAAAGTATGAATTTATATTTGATTATCTAGGGAGTGAGGTGAATACCTTTTTCCCTTACTCAATAGGATACTTGTTTTGCATGATTTTGTCTTGGTCACTTTGGGTGAGTGGTTGATTTTGACCTTATTTTGAAATTTCTCTATTCGTGAAATGGTTTTTGGGTTTTTTTTTTTCATATTTATGTTTAGACCTATTTCCAAAAATTTTTATCCTCTAGTGGTGCACATGTAAATAATAAAGTAAGTGAATAGAGTTGCAGGACAATTTTATGGACATTTACCCTAACACATACGCCTTATAACCATAACAAGTACATGCTATTTGAATCTAGGTTCAAGATTTTTGAGCCATAATGCATACATGTTAAGCAGTCCACACAACATGTATGTGTTATTGGCACTAAGTCTATTGTCAATAACATGTACATGTTATTGTAACTAAGTTTACTATGACTAATGTGTATGTTTTATGTTTCAATAATGTGTATGCAGCCCAACCCATGGGCATACCCATTTTATTTTCATTTTCCTACTTTGTACTTCTCTTGGCTAAACCACAATTACATTATGCATGGAGGAGGATAAAAACACACTTGGATCACCTGATACCTTTCTAAATTAGTAATGCCACCATGGAAGTGAGGTAAGTAATAAAAAATTATACCTAATAACATTAAATTTTGGTTTTTTTAATTTTCATTGTTTAATTGATAAATCTTATTCTTTTTTAACAATTTGTTCCACTGTAAGAGACCAACATGCTAACCATCCTCCTAACCCTCCTAACCCTTTGTTTAGCCCTCATAACCCTCCTATTGTTCCACAAGATACCCCGGGTAGTCAAGAGGATCTAGTTGAACACATAGTGAAAAAAATAGAAAGTAAACAAACAATTAGGAGAATGAGGGACCCCACATTGACCAACACCCACCACACCTATTTGGCCAATACCCTAGAGTAATTATTATGTCAAGTTGACTCGATAATGAGTCAAATTAACATATGGACATCATATAGGTATAAATGTAAGGATTACTATGCTAACAAATTATCAACACATGAGGTGAAGGACATAGAAATATTAAAATACCTAATTTATGTCTTATTCATTAACCCAACAACTAATTCAAATTTTTTAGTAACCATAAAACAATTCTCAATCCATTGATGCTAACACAATTTTATTAGAAATATTTTTTAGGACCAATGGTGGATGGTGTTTGATTACCCACCATGTAACAACCTTGAGGTCCCATTATTATTTTTGAGGAAAATCTACTGTGAGTTTGTCCTTAATGAGATTCTCAACTATTTTGACTATGGTGAGTTTCAAGGGAAAGGCTTTGGGTAGGATCAACCAGGTGCAATTCATGCACCTAATCAAACTACAAGGATCCCTACCCAAAATGCACTTCAACCTAAGATCCCCTCTTCAGTGAAGGAGGTCATGGGGATTAAGAATTTGCATGCATTTAGTGCACTTACTATTACACTCATTCAATATACGATAGGATTTTTGAGACCAATGATAGAGATACCTCATCCAGTGTGCATACTTGACCTCACTATTGTATATTTTGTGATGCTATATGCACCAGACCTTTAGATGATAATGGTGGTGCTTCTAAGGTCTTAGATGATATACTTATGAGTGATGAGTTTTTGGCATATACATTTGGTGTGCACACATTGGTCACTACACACATGCAAGTATATTTTATACAAATGTCATGTTAAATTAAATTTATATTTTTATTTAAAATCTAACAATTAATTTACATAGAAATTAAATACTATATATGTAATTTTTATGTTGAAGTAGGAGTGCCTACATGATCACAGTCTACAATTGCATTTATAGATCTTATCTAGTTGATATTTACATATATAGAGCTACCTTATGGGCCATCCACTATTTCATTTGTTGATGTTACTATGCCATCATTTACATGAGGTAAATTTTAGAGTTAATTTTATAATCTATGTACATGTTTTTTTATATAGATTTATGCTCTTGACTAACAATCATACATGTTCAAATTGTTGGTGTTCCTAAAATCTAACAATTAATTTACATAGAAATTGAATAATATATATGTAATTTTTATGTTGAATTATGAATGCCTACATGTTCACAGTCTACAATTGCATTTATAGATCTTAGCTAGCTGATATTTACATATGTAGAGCTACCTTATGGGCCATCCACTATTTCATCTATTGATGTTACTATGCCATCATTTACATGAGGTAAAATTTAGAGTTAATTTTATAATCTATGTACATGTTTTTTTATATAGATTTATGCTCTTGACTAACAATCATACATGTTCAAATTGTTGGTGTTCCTAAAATCTAACAATTAATTTACATAGAAATTGAATAATATATATGTAATTTTTATGTTGAATTATGAGTGCCTACATGTTCACAGTCTACAATTGCATTTATAGATCTTAGTTAGCTGATATTTACATATGTAGAGCTACCTTATGGGCCATCCACTATTTCATCTGTTGATGTTACTATGCCATCATTTACATGAGGTAAAATTTAGAGTTAATTTTATAATCTATGTACATGTTTTTTTTATATAGATCTATGCTCTTGACTAACAATCATACATGTTCAAATTGTTGGTGTTCTTTCACCTTTTCAAACTTCTTCTAATGCTTCACATTTTGATTGATTATTGTCTCTTATTCATAGTGTTTCTTAAGTATTCAATATTTTTATTGCTACCTATAATATTACTACTTATCTTCCAAATCCTCAACTTTATTCCCTTGTGTGAATCGTGCATGTTAAAAATAGCTTAAGTCCTCTATAAAACTAAGTGAGGTTGTTTTCATGACCACAATAAACACTCCTCCATATCTATGAGTAGAGAAATACATAATCATTATTGTAGTAATGTCATCTGCATAGGCACTCATTGAAATACATGTTAACTTATAATTTTAAATTATAAAAATAGTTTAATTTTAATAATTTTACTACATACTTAGGTAAATATAACTTATGTGAATGTATTGTGTATGCAGGGTTTTTTTAATGACATTTTATAGTCTCATTTAGATGATTATTATGGCATCTTATTATGTTTCTTCCCCATTTCACATGCATATTTGTGCACCTTGACCTGTCACTGACCTTGTTGAGCATTAGGCATAGATTGAGCATTACAAAGAGATTTCAATAAGTGTATGTTTAAATTATTTTTGTATTCTAGTCTAAAATTAATTTTTGAACTTGGTTGAATGTATAGTATGTAAAATTTATAATAATATTTATATTATAACAGGTTTAAATATGGGTGATCTATGAGTGTAGAAGGACTCGTAGTCATATTTTTGGAGGAATAAAAGGCATCTGAGGGATCTCCATATATGGGCAGGGCATCCTAGGGAGAGTATTCTTAAAAGAAGGCAAAGAGAGGGAGACTATTTTATGAGTAGGATGTCTTAGATGATGTACTTGTTTGTATACCTATATGGCAATGCGCATGTTTTTGACATTGTATGTGTATACGACATTCACCTAATATTTTATTATGTTGTTAAATGATGTAATTTTTATACACATATATGGAAATGTATGAATTGTTGACATTGTATACCAATATGAAATTCATCCAACATTATATTATGTTTTTATTTTGTATGCCTTTATGTTTTTTAGGGATATATATATATATATATATATATATATATATATATATATACATGTTCACATTTTGTGGTGATCATAATTTTGTGTATGATTTGGCTCACATTATTATTGTAAAACTATATTTGATAGTTGTATGGTCATATTTAGATATGTCATCTTTAATATTTCATATATGTAATTTATTAATACTAACTTACAATCTTTCAATATGTGTTGCAATCTAAACTATATGGAAGAAAAGAGTATAATGTTTAAGATAGAGTCATATATTACTATAAAGTGCCTGCCATCATTGGGCTACACCATTTATCACTATTATAATGTGAATACCCTTGATACACTTGTTTAATATCACTTGGTACGTGATATTCACATTTTGTATTGATTGAATTCATAAACATACTACATTTTTATTATAAGTACTATATTAAGGAAATCTAGCAATGCAAATAAGCTAAGAAATCAAATGAAATCTTAATCTAAACTAACTATACCTATGATAGAGATAAAAATTAAAGAAATAAAACAAAATTATACCTTAGCACAAAATGAAGATCCCTCTGTTATGATGTGAATTTGATTAGCTCTCTTTGAATTATGGTTATTCACTCTTCCAAAACAAGGGCAAATGGGTAGCATCATGGTATGTAATCTCTTATAATCTCAATATGATAAAACCATAATGAATAATCTTGGAGATATAATAGTAGAATAACTTTGGAATGAATAAGCTTAGTTAAATTGGAAGAATAACCTCCAATTTATAGAATTTGGAAATGTATGTGAACTGCCCATCTTGAGATGAAGATCAAGGGATGTGAATAAAAGATAAATTTTTATTCATAATGGGCATTTTGAATTAAGAATTAGAGTGGAGAACATGTGGGACTCACAAATGAATATAAAATTCATTCAGAAGGAAGATATGATATAAAATTAATAAGTGGATGTGAGGTGCATTATTAAATTGGAGAAAATCAGATCATAGAAGATAATGGGAATAAAAGTGGATTATTAAATTAGATCATGGAGGACAATGGGAATAAAGGTGGATTATTAAATTAGATCATGGAGGAAAATATGATTATTAAATTAGAATAGTGGACAATAGGATTAGTAAATTATATCATGGAAGTCAATGGGAATAAAGGTGTATTGTTAAATCAGAATGGTGGAAGAAAGGTAGAGCCTTAGGACATGTGAGGATAATTTTGATTTTTTAGATTTATGAAAATTATGAATTTTCAAAATACATGGAACTTTTAATTATATAAATATTAGTTAATTAACTTTAGATTAATTTAAGGATAATAAACAATGAATAGTGATGATGAATAGTGATTAGGGAAAAATAAGGATGATTAGAGAGGATTAGAGATGATTAAGTATTTAATGCAAATAAGTTTAAAATCAATACAAAGTGTTTGATTTTAAGTGTCTACATTTTTCCACTCTTTGAGAAGTTATTGCAAGACATTGTCAAAGTAATGACTTTTCAAAGAATTAAAAAGTTAATGAAAAAGTGGAAAAAATTTAAAAAAAAAGTTGGATGAAAAAATAATGGATGTAACCGATAGGTGAAGGAGTTTGGATATAAGAATAAGATAATGATGGGGAAAAAATGAGGGACCCATGATGATGCCTCTTTGAGTGTTTGTGTGGTAAATTGGAGGAACACTTGAAATAATGTAGGAAGAAAAATGATGAAGTTGTGATAATGAAGGTTGTCAAGAAATTGAACCACTAGAAATCAATATCACACTCAAAATATTAAAGTTGGTGTAAAATGATTTGCCCCTAGCTATAAATTAGAGAATATAAAGGAAGAATAATTTTGCTCAGAAGTTGCATGCTTGGATGGTGCTTAGGATTCATGGGTCACATAATTAGAGGTGGAAATGATATATTGCAGTAAGTTGCAGGCTTGAAAACAAAAAATATAGATTTTCTAATTTGAGAGGAAGATTTTACATAATTGATAGTTTCAATCAATTGATAAAGATTGATATAATTTCAATTAATTAGGGCCTAAAATTAAGGAGAAAAATAGTTGCAAAATATGAAAATTATGGTTGGAGGAAAAAATATTGGAATGAGAGGGGATAAGATATAGAGAGAGGATGAATTCAAAAGCATGAATTGAAGGCATGGATGGATATTATATGGATAGTTAGAGAGCTAGCTTGTGTTTCTTTTTGCACTGCTTTGACATTCCAACATAAATAAGTGAGTAAGTATTGAGCAAATGAAGTTTTAATTTAGCATAAAACAATAATCACCAATGATATGAAATAACCATGATAAATATTTGTGTTTGATGCATAAGGATTGAAAATATTGTAATTTTTTCAAAATAAAGTGCATCATGATATGAAGAAATCATAATAACACCATAGTGTAATACATAAAATAATCTTGATGCAAAACATGATAAAAAAATAAAAACAAACAAGTGGAAAGTAGATGAATGCAAATAAAAAGAAAAGTATACACAAATAAAAATGATGAGTGTAAGATAAAAGAAGGAAATGACAAGACACATGACAAGAAAATAAAGAGTAAATAACTTTAACAAAGACAATTTCAATAGAATCACAATAAAACATAGGTGAAAACAAAATCTAAAGCAATCAACACTCAAAAAAAAAGTAAATGACATGACTAACATCCTAGGCTAAGGTTGATAATTTGGGTAGCCAACATGTATGAAAACATTTAATGACTAATGAGGAAGCCCTAAGATAACCATGTGGTTTTAGATAGAAATGAGAACAAGTGAAATCACATTTTGGATGAATGAAGAAGATGGAGATAGTGGCCGAACTGACCCCAAGGGCCCCATACCCACAAACACTGCCTACATAGTCTAAACGCTCTTACCATTAAAAATGGTGTGAACACCCATGATAATAGGTATATAATTTAGGCCACATGTAGTCCCCATAGAAATTTGGAGAAGAAAAAATGAGGGAATGATAAGAAGAAATAGATAGAGGGAGAGGAACATGGAAATATATGCATAAAACAATGAGAGTGAGGACAATAATAATAATACTCACAAAAAGGTGAGAGAATTATGGAGAGAGAAGGAGAGGAGTGGGATAGATATGAGTTTTCATCTATTTAGTGATGAGATAATCACAATGTACACATCATATAAGGAAATAAAGAGATAATAAATGATGGGCACTCATATAGTGATGGATACAATCACACTATCCACCTCATATAATGTGAAAGAGGGATAATAGATGAGTGGAAAATCATATAGTGACATATATATAGTCACAATTTCCACTACATATAGGGGAAAAATAGGACATGCTATGAAAAATAAGGAATATGGGTGCACGAGCAATTGAAGGGGAGACAAGATTAACCTAGAGATTGCATGAACTTAGAAAAGAGGCATTAGGTTATGGATATCCATACAAAGATAACTTTGAGAAAGAAACCTTAGGAAGAGGTTGTACAATTGGTATTATAATGGAAAAGGGATGGAAAATGGATGTGAGGTGAAGGGAGTAGTTGGAGAGGGACAAGGTACAAAAAGAGTACCCAAGCACATGTAAAGACATTGAAGGAAGAAATGGATGTACATTTAGTAGTGAACCTGACAAGATTTCATGCATTAAATCAAGAGAGTGTAATACATGAGGAAAACATGTATGGATATGCATGTATCAACAATACAAACTGGTGATGACATTATAATTAGAGGACCATCTATTTTTTTTAATTTTGTTGATTTTTTTGTTTTCTATTTTTGCTTTGTGATGTTTGAATCACATGCCTTATACATATATGAATTTTACTAGAGACTTATTATACAAACTAAACATTAGAGGACCAAACATTGATGATATACCATGTATCTCTATGTTTTTATGATAATTCTATGTAAAATGATTATATATGTGAGAACAAAAATGTATCAAACATGATGGATATGCATGAAACTTTGTGAATGTGCTAATAGTTGTTTTAAAAGTTATGACCTAATTATTTTTTTTACACAACATATGACTTTCAATTTGAAGTAAAGGAATGAAATGAGGAATAGGATAAGTATGAACTGGTGAAAATATAAACCAAAAATCAAAATTTTGCATGGAAAAGGAAGGTGACCTAATCTTTTTGAATAAAGGGAAAAATGTACTTCTTGTTGAACTCATAAATTACTAACTTTATTAGCTTCATCTAGAGAGAACTATCCCCAACATAATTGGTAAATGGGATAAAGTTACCCTTTTTAGCATAAACATATGGATAAGCTTTTTGAAGAACTTTTTATTTTGACACATTTTGATTTAATATTAAATAAATTTCTTTGTGACCCCTTACATGTAGTCTCATGTGACTAGGAATACACATGGGGTCATCACCAAAAGTTATACGTAGGCAAGTTAGGGCACCTCTCCCCAATTCTAATAACATGTAATTAATGAGATACGAGGGCTCAACACTAAAGATCAGTGAAGGGTGAGAGAAGTGGAATTTGAATTTGATGTTGCATAAGATGTAGATAAGGGTGTCATTTGATTTATAAGGAATTTACCCCTAATTCTTAGCCTCATGCAACTAGGAAGATGCAAGGGTTAATTACCTAAGACCAAGATAGGCAAGTAAAGTTACCAATTTTTTTGTAGCATGCTAATATTTTTTATGTAGATGGAACTGTAAGAGAAGAATATATCATGGACAAGCTTCTAGAATAAGCTATAGGCTAGTATTTTTTAAGTTTTGAAAGAAGATGTAGGGAAAAGAGATGTACTCTAATTGTAAGAGCTAACACAAGAACCAATGTAATGCTAACGATGATAATGTTTTATATGGGATAATAGGGTGATATGAAAAGTGAAATGATATAATAAGTTGCATTTTAAAAATTTATATTATATGAATTGATAATGAAATAAGAACCAAACATGACATCTGATATGTAAGATAAAATGTAAATGACGGAAAATGCAATGTGATGAGGGCAATGTGAAAGTTAATCACAACAAGTTATTTTATTTTTGTTTTTGATTTTATATATTTTTTTAGCTTTATTAGCATCTGAACCCAATAGAAGATCACAAGATGCATAATTTTTTTAGAATTTCTATCCCATGCCCATTCCAGATAATCTATGTGATCTAGGAATTTGACTCAAGAGAGGATGGTTAGTATGGTGTTAGTTCCAAAATAAAAACAAAATTAAAGAGGCACACTAATATCATAACATCTCTAGGCCTAGACACTAGGGGAGAGATTAGTTAACAATCATTAATGAAACACATAACTAAAATTCAAAAGAAAACTCTTTTACCTTCCTTGAATGCTCCAAAATACTTGTTGTGGTGGCTTGCTCAACTTTTACTCATGAAGTCATTAGTAATGGAAGCTTGGATACCTCCATCTCTCCTCTTGACACCTTTGGCTTGTGGCTTGGCTTGGAATCAATTTGGCATTATAACACTAGTTTCATGAAGCTTTTATAACCAATCCTGCATTATAACTTTGTGCTAATTAAGCTTAGGAATGATGTTGTGAGGCCTTCTATTTATAGATTTTTGGATTTGATCATAATCAACCTCAACCATCTATCTCAAGATTGAGATTTGTGGTTGAGGATTAATTCAATTTTTAGAATTAAAATTTGTAATTATCCTCATCATGGCATTGGAAGAAGGGGCAATTAAGAGGCATGGAGGGCATCATGGAAGGCATTGATGAGGCATGGAGGGCATGAATCTTGATATTTGTGGAATTTATGGCTTAGGGATGTCTTCCCAAGAAATGAGGTCACTTGATGATGTATCTATTCAATATTCATTTCCAAAACAAATTATTCAACAAGTTCCCATGGAATTTTTGATTATGCCTCAATTTGGGTTAATTAGCTCTTAAACATGATTAAGCACTTTATGCATAAATTACTCAAATTGATTAGAATGCCTTGTTATTGGTCATAAATTTGACTAGATTTGAATTATAAGTCTAAATTAAATGCGTATTCCCATTTATAATGTTTCCAACAACAAATAACAAAGGCATGAATCTTGTGTAGAAGATTTGATAAGAAAGAGCAATCCAGAGCACCCAGGTGTAAATTTGGCATTTTGACTCAAAATAGACTAATCAAAGATAGTTGGCCCATAAATTATATTAACCTATTTAGGGATACCCTAGCCAAAATCAGCACTTAAATATATCATTTTCACATCATTTTGCATATTTTAGTGCTTTTAGGCCAAATTGTGCATTTTAGATAGAAACTAGACAAAAGCCTAATTGGAGGTTATCAGTGGCCAATTTTAGGTGTCTACAATTTGCCCCTATTTGGGAAGGTGTTACAAGCTATAAGCAAAGTAAAATCTTCTCAAATAATGAAAAGGTCTTGTATGCCTAGAACTGCAATGATGATATACTAACTGTATGATGCCCCCTCGAAGGAATGGTTGACATAAGGAGGTCGGCAAATGGTCCCTCAAAAAGAAAGAAATGAAATGAGGGGACCAAAGAAAGGAAAGATGATGGGGTGAAAACATAATGATATTGAAAAAGTAGTCAAAATCATTGAGAATGTAAGTGGGATGGTGAATAATGGTTTGCCCAAAGGCAGTTATAAGCATTGTACCCTGATAGTGGCAATGTGGTATGATAACACAATGATTTTGACAAAGGCAATTATAATCATTGAGAAGATGGAGCTGCCCTAGTTAGGATAGACAAACAAGATAATAACATGCCCATTTATAGGTAGAAAAAGTAATGTGATGACAACATAATGATTTTCCCAAAGGTGGTTATAATCATTGAGATGATGGAGCTACCCCAGTTAGGACAGACAAACAAGATAAAAACATGCCCTTGTATAGGCAGAAAAAATAATTTGGTGACAACATAATGATTTGCCCAAAGGTGGTTATAATCATTGAGAAATGCAGGTGGGATAGTGTGCAATGATTTTCTCATATGTGGTTATAATCATTGGACCTCAATTATGGAAAAAATGATAAACCTGGTTGAAGATGATGATAACTCAACACTAATGGTAATGATGAATTGGAACAACCTACTAGTAGGGAGATGCTCATCCAAACTAATAAAGGTTAAAATTATTTCATGATTAATTACTATATTTAGGATATGATTGGGAGTGAATCAGGATGTCAGTGCCAAAGAGATGCTACCATTGTTGAATAGACTCCTTGAAGCTGAGGTTTGTTGTAGCATGTGATGGTAGGTTTTATGATATAACACCATAGAGAATTAGCCAAAATATGCATAAGGACTGACTCACACAATTCAATACTCAATAAAAAATAATACACCAATGATAGAAACCATGATGAAAATGTAAACATATGAATGTTGATGGATTCAAGTGTAAGTGTGGACAAGGAATCACCTAATGAACACACATAAAATGGATCAAGGCAACAATGCTAAAATCAAACAAATAGGTAGACAAATAAACAAAGTAAGAAAAAATAAACAATCAAATAATGCAATAAAAATCTTACAAACATTTCCCCTAGAAAATATGTGACAACTTAACAAACAAACTAAATGGGGGAATAGAAGAAAATGAAGGGGGTGGCCGAGCTGTCTCCATATGCACTAGGAAAGTGGATGTTGCCTACATAGTTCCATGGATGTAATATCCAATAAAAAACTTCAGGCCAAATGTAGTTCTCCCAGGGAATGAGAAGAATGTGATAACTGATAAAAACAAACATAATGAATGTGATAGAATAATAGGAATGGTCTTGAAAAATGGCAAGTGCATGAGAGAAAAAGGCCAAAAAGGATGGGGAAACTAAATGACAAGTGATTTGCTTGTAACTTAGTAAGCGTTCCCAAAATCCTTAAGGCAAAGAAGTGGTCAATGTTTTTATTCTTTTCTAATGAGTTTTTGAAATATTTTTAGAAGTATTTTAGAGTGTCATAACTCAATCAAGAATGACGAGACACTAAATGGTTCAAACTCACAAAATAGTTAGAGAATTTGTACTTAGGTTTCTCACAAAATAGTTAGAGCATGGCTTAGGTTGCTCACAAAATGATGAGAGCGTTCAAACTTAGATTGCTTACAAAATGGTGAGAGCGTTGGGAAAAGGGGAGTGAGGTGACCTCAACATGAATTGAGCATGAGCCACATTGTCTTGAAATGACCTCAAGTCATAGTAATTCCATCCACACAAAAGATGGGGAAAAAGTAACTAGGGCCCAATAAGTTCTCAAATCTAGAAAATGGCTAGTCAAATGAAAATAGTAATGGCAAGGTGATGCAACAATGAATGATAAACAAGTGTTGCCCCTAGTTTGCCCATAGGTAGTTTTAACTAAGATAATAATGGCATAGGTCAATGATACTAATTTTCTCATAGGAGGTTATAATTAGTAACAAGACTGGTGAATCACTGATTTTCCCATAGGTGGTTATAATCAAGCTCACATAAACAAACGTGGATAGGATGAAACATATCTTGCCAGATCAATTGTCACACTACTTTCACAGACTATCATTTACATACAGACTTTATTGATTGTTGAAAATTTTTTGGAATCCCCCCACAAAAGGTTTGAGAAGAACTAAAGTAACCAAGATCAAAATAGAATTGGGTAGGATGGCTAAAAATAGGCTTTGGTCTAGATAGGGATGGAATGATAGGATTACATGGTATTCCTAAAGATAATGATGGTCTAGATAGATTTGATAAAATGGTAAGAGGGTTGCCCCCAAGTGGTGGGATGAATGGTTGGGATCTACAATAATGGCAAATTGATATGTAATAATGGCAATGGTATGATACATGTTTTTGGCCTGGGTATGGTAAAATGGCATATGATTCTATTGTTCTTATTGAGATGGAGATGTGCATTCTAATCAATAAATGATATAAATAGAATACTTGACCTTGTTAATTTATAGCCCATGCCTCATCTTAATAATTGCTCTATCAAGAATGACCTATAAGTTTGGTTACCAAGAATGCTTTGTGATCTTCATTGGTCATTGATTCTGATTCCTTCAAACATTGAGACAAGGTATTTTTATAGGCTCTACAAAAGAAAATGCAATCATGGATGGTAAACAAGGATAAATAATGGATGGTAGGTTTGACTATGAAATGGAATGGTAGATGATAATGGAATGTATAATGGTGGAGAAATAAATGAATATCGAGACTTTCAGTCACACATAATGTTGTTGATGCCATATTTGACATATTTTTGGTTGTGATAGGGCTGAAGACTTATTCTCTAGATAGGACCACCAAACTTTTCTGTTGTTTGATCCTGAGAGTAGCTACCATCTAATTAGGCTGTAGATTGAAAGCTATTTTGATTTGATCTTTGATTTTGTCTTCATCAAGTAGTGAAGAAATTTTGTGCTCAACTATTGGTGCTTCAAAGAGGTTTTCACCAATAAATTTGTCTTGATTGTCCCTTAGCACCTTCAAGAAGGTTTCACTAAATAATGTAGACTTTTGAATTTGATTGTATTCTAGCACTTCCAAAAAAGTATCACTAGGAGAGTGTTCTACTACATGAATATTGTCTTGACCTCCTTGCTCTTCTTCAACTGCTATGTCACCATGGATGCATTTCAATAGAGTTTGATTTTATCGGTCCCAATATACACTTGTGGGAGATGGAATGTCAATGATATGTCTATTTTGGTTGATGGTAATGGCCTATGGAATGGTAATATAATGGGGAGAGGTTGCACAATCCTCATAGAAGATACTAGGATAACTTGTGTTGAAGCTAAAGTACTCATCCTGAAAAATATAAAGGATCACAAATGTATTCAAATTGATCTGCGAGGCATGTGTAACTAATATTGTAACATCCCCAAACATATTCTTTTTCTGAATCTAATTCTAACTCAAGGGATTTTGAATCTAATGTTGATACTGATATTGATTCAAATTCTAATTTTGATGCTAAATCTGATGTCAGTTCAAGAATAGAACCTAATTTTAATTATAATTCTTCATCAGATGGGTACTCTATTACAATGATGTCTTGTTGAATGTTCAATTTTGGACAAGTAATGACCTGTGATGGCATGATGGGCTCCAAAAAGATTGATTTGTCAAAGTGAGACTCCTCTAGGATGGGAAAAAGGTTAAGAGACAACTCCTCAGAGACTGGGTTATCAATAGGAGGCTCTTGAAAAATAGGCACATGGTCGAGGTAATGATTTATCCAAAGGTGGTTATAATCATTAAGAAGTAAGTCAACAAAGACTATCTCATCAGAGTGAGACTCCTTGATAATTGGTATATGATCAATAGGAAATTTATCATAGGTTAACTTATCACAAATGGTTGATTCAACAAAAACATCATGTATTGGTTGGTTCTCTTGGCCTTGGTTTCCAGTGAGTTAGAAAATACCAGTTCTAAACACAACTTGGTATTCAAAAGATTGGATCAATTAAGGTTTAGTTGGGATTGGTATTGGAGGAAGAATGGCCTGTGGTTGGATAATGGTAGTGTATTAGGGAGCATGATTACTCGCATGAGCCAAAAGACAAAGTCCTAAGATGGTAACGATAGGGTGGTGTAGAGTTTGATTACTCACACAAGATAAAAGACTAAGTCCTAGAATGATGAAGGGGTTTTGTGGAACTTGGTTGCTTACACAAACCAATGAATGAGGTCTTGGTATAGAAATGGTTGGGCATTGTGGAGCTTGGTTGCTCACAAAATCCAAAGGACTAGGTCTACGAATGGTAATGGTATTCCTTGGATATTGTGGAGCTTGATGGCTCACATAATCCAAAGGAGGGTTAGGGGTAGTCGATGATTGGATAGAAAAAGGACATCATGAAACTTGATTGCTTACACAAACAAAAGCATCCAAGTCTTCCTCAAAACCATATCATCCCAGTCATGAGTTGGCTCATAAGCTAGTTTTTGACTATGTTCCATGTACTGCTTATTGAAAACAGGGTATGGATTCATATCCCAAACAACATTATATGTATTTGGGTCTTTAAATTCCTCTTCATAAGCCTCTTCATACCAATCAAGGTCTTGATTTGGGTTATAAGTTGCTTTGTGGCTTTGTTCCCATGAATGATTAATATGAGGTGGATAAAATTCTATCTCACAAACCATATTAGCATCATTGGGGTCTTAACAAAAGCCATAAAAGTCATTTGTGTGGCCATTCTATCATAAGTTAGATTATAAGTGACTCCACCATAAGTGTAGTGAGATATATCTGCGTAAATGATGAAAGCTCTGAAACAAAAAGGATTAGAGTTCTACAAACTTTGAAAAAACTATGTCCAAAGGACAAATGGTATAAGCTTGGTCTAACTTGGTCAAAATGTGGAGTTGTATCTCCAATGTGGTTTAAAAGTGGATTTGTATCTCCAAAATTATTTGTGCTAAGACTTGGCATAAAACAACCTAATGTCAAATGTCTAATGTCAAGTATCACATGCATAAAAGGTCAAGCATCTAAATAAAAACTGGCATCTCAAAGGTCTAGGTCAAAGTGTTCCAAACAAGGTCTAAACTAAGAAAAGGAAAAGTTGAATTACTAGGTCTTTTATCCAAACATGGAGTCAAAATCTAGGTTCAAATAAACAAGCATGTGCTAGGACTTTTGGTCAAACAATGCCAAAATCTAGACTTGAAACAAAGGCTGATGTGATTTGATTTCATATAACAAGTTTGGAAACAGCTTTGACATAGACCCAACGCATGAAATTAAACATAAATATGATCATTTGGCATAAGGCATAAGATAAAAGGCTCTTTGAAAAAGGCTATGTTTTCCTAAATAAAGGCACAAACAATGATGATGATAGGCATTAAATAGATAAACCATCGATAGTCCTCAAATTTGGGTAATCGATTAACCAAATTTATGCAACTCAAAAGAGAAAGATCTATGTATCAACCCCATGAATTGAGGCCTAAACAAAAATCAATCAATGCTTAGATCCAAACTTAACAAGGCTAATTGAAAACTCAACATTGAAAACTAGGATTTAACTTAAACATGCTAGACAAGATTGGACAACATGATGGCACAAGACAAAGGTCTAAATGGTATACACAAAGTGGTTTAAAACAAATGGTTTTGATACAATGGTAAAAAAGTCTTGAAATAAATTGAGTAACCTAACGGCGTAAGCATACTCGAATGATGTGATCAATACTATGTTTCAAAGACTCAAAGGCAAAATGGTTTGACATGATTTGGGCAGCATAATGCTACCCTCTACAACTCAAATGACACACACACAAACAAGTTTAACAAAAATTTTAAGGCACAAGTGTGGTGTAAAATGGCCAACATAATGCCTCTTTAGATAAAAGAGTGACATATAGACATATTCATTTTGACATGGTTTACACATAAACAAACAAGTTTTAGTCTCAAAAACACCAAGTAAGATAAATGACCAAAATACACTAAGTATAATCTGATAAATCCTAACAAAGTTATGGCATGTGGGGTTGACTAATCTATCAAGTTTTGAAGGTCACTAGGGGAATCAATTTCACAATGACTTTCATGCCAAACAATGTAAAAGAAAAGCATGGATTTTGGGTCTGTAAAACTTGGCTTGTTGCAAAAAGGTCTAGTCCTTTTTGCAATCACTACATCCTATTATTCACTCAGTGTAGTGTGATGTCCAAAGTGCCACTACATCCTATGTGCAACTCCAAAGGAGCTGAATGAAGTCAATGTTGGGAGGTGAAACCTTGGGTCAAATCTTTCCTAAAGAACTCATGGGAGGTAATGACATCCCCCTCACAATTCAAGATACATAAAAATAAATAGAGCATTAAATTAGAAAGACTTTAGGGTCATTTTCAAGGTCACCCAAACTTTGACGAGTTTTTGGGGAGTGCTTTAGATGACTTTCTTTCTAAGCCTTGGACTAGGCTACTTACAATAGGAATGTTGAATTTGATTCCAAGGGTTCCCTAAAGGGGAGAAATGGAAGAGGATACATGTAACATCCCTCTTCTTTCTAAACAAAAATTATATCAAACAACTATTGAAGACAAAAATGATAAGTGTGTTCAATTTTAAGCCCGAATGAAAGATTTGGTGGTGTTCATTTGACCCCTTGGTCTTAGTTGTAACATTGAAAACTAATGATAAAATCACTTATATAAGCACCTTAAATTTTAATTTAAACAACAAAATAATGTTCCTAATTCATTTTAAAACATGCAAAATGTTCTAAAACATGATTTATTAAACTTGAAATCCACTAGTTACCTGTCTACCCTTAAGGCATCACCCCAAAAGCAAATATGTTAGATTAGAAACATTTTAAATGGATTTTCCAAATTTTGTAAAAAATCTATGAAATTTGAAGCTAAAATAATTCCAAATTTTTAAAATTTAGGAGAAAACACGTGGTTTAAAAAAATCATCTAAAATGGAGTCCATATGACCCCAAACCAAGCATTTTAAAATAACTCTTGGGTTTGTGTTTTTAAGAAAACATAGTGATCGATGTCAATTATATACCACCAACATCAGCAATTTCCAACTGAGATCTAACTAATGTCAGTTCTTTTAACCGACATCGGTTGAGCTGAGTAATTGATGTCGGTATTTCTTGCTGATATTGATTACTGTGTAAACCTATGGCAACAAAAAATGGCAAAATAAAGTTAGAAAATCAATTTTCAAGAGTTCTAAAGTTCCAAATGAAGATTTTAAATATGTAAAATGATATTCTTCATATGTGGGATGCATCTAGTCCTGTTAGGTGTGCCATTATGTGACCTAGGAATTTGACTCAAGAGAGGATGTTTAGTATGGTGTTAATTTCAAAATGAAAATAAAATGAAAGAAACACACTAATAGCATAACATCTCTAGGCCTAGACACTAGGGAGAGCTTAGTTAACAATCATGAATGAAACACACAACTAAAATGCAAAATAAAACTCTTTTACCTTCCTTCGATGCTCCAAAATGCTTATTGTGGTGGCTTGATCGGCTTGTGCTCATGAAGTCATTAGCAATGGAAGCTTGGCTACCTCCATCTCTCCTTTTGGCACCTTTGGCTTGTGGCTTGGCTTGGCTTGGAATCAATTTGGAATTATAACACTAGTTTGATGAAGCTTTTGGAACCAATCTTGCATTATAACTTTGCACTAATTCAGCTTAAAAATGATGTTGTGAGGCCTTCTATTTATAGATTTTTAGATTTGATCAAAATCAATGTCAACTATCCATCTCAAAATTGAGATTTGTGGTTGAGGATTAATTCAATTTTTAGAATTAAACTTTGTAATTATCATCATCATGGCATTGGAATAAGGGGCAATTAAGAGGCATGGAGGGCATCATGGAAGGCATTGATGAGGCATGGAGGGCATGAATCTTGATATTTATGGATTTTATGGCCTAGAGATGTCTTCCCAAGAAATGAGGTAACTTGATGATGCAGATATTCAATATTCATTTCCAAAAAAAAATTATTCAACAAGTTTTCATGGAATTTTTGACTATGCCTTGATTTGGGTTAATTATCCTTAAACATGATTAAGCACTTTATGCACAAATTGATTAGAATACCTTGTTATTAGTCCTAAATTTGACTAGATTTGAATTGGAAGTCTACATTAGATGCATATTACCATTTATAATGTTGTTAACAATAAATAACAAAGGCACAAATCTTGTGTAGAAGATTGGATAGGAAAGAGCAATCTAGAGCACCTAAGTGCAAATTTGGAATTTTGACTTGAAATAGACTAATCAAAGTTAGCTGGCCCATAAATTATATTGCCCCATTTAGGGATACCCTAGCCAAAATTGGCACTTGAATATATCATTTCCACATTATTTTGCATATTTTAGTGCTTTTAGGCCCAATTTTATGTTTTAGATGGAAACTAGCCAAAATTCTAATTGGAGGTTATCCGTGGCCAATTTTAGGTGTCTACATCTATGTCATTCTAACTATATTTCTTCTTAAATATTAATTTTAGTTATATCATTTAATTTTAATAGTAATTGACTAGGATGAGTTTTTTGGGCCCACCAAAATTTATTAGTGAACCATCCTAAGTATCATTCCCTATCAGGAAATCCTTATTGAATAAATAAATGTAGATATAATTTTCTTTGGTAGAGTTCTATGGTAATTTTGGTTTTTCTTGAGAAAAAAAAGTTATCAAATAGAATGACATTAATATGCCTAATAGTAAAGTTAAGCTCTAGAAACCTTCTAAGAGTTCTTTGAATCATCATGGAATTCAGAATCCTTTTCCTAAAAGGGTTACACGCATTACTATTAAATAACTTCAAACACTAGGGACTAATTAGTTTACCATATGTAAAAAAACCAATATCTCTTACCCTACCACTACTGACTAGCCACCAAATACTACAAAATTTAAAATAAGATAGGTTTATCTTGACAATCCTTAATTCCTTGGTAAATCCAAAATATTCAAATTTATTGTGATGTGCATCGAATATGATCTCAAAATCATGATCTAACTCGTTATAGTGTTATGCTACCAAATTAACATAATAAGTATGTAAGATAGGCATTATGATTCATTATTATATTATCACAAAAAAAGATCATTCCATGTTATTTCTCTCTTAGTTGGCTTGATGTTTTCATTATCTTTAATACTATCTTCATCAAGCAATGAAGAGATGATTTGTTCATCTATTGGTGTCTTGAAGAGGTTTACACCGATAAATATTTTTTATTTGGTTGCCCCCTAGAGCCTCAAAAAAGGTTGTGCTAGGGAGCATTTATTCAAATTGGATGTCTTCTTGGATCTTTATAGATGTTGCAACTGATATGTCACCATGGAATAATTCAAATGATGTGTGTTTATTTTGGTCCCAATTAACATGTGTAGGAAATGGGATGTTAGGATATTGGATGGGAAAAATAAGGGTGGTGCTTATGGAAGGAGAATATGATGTACAATACTCATAGAGGCTACTAAGAGAATTTGCTTCAATGCCAAATTAAGCTTATTCAATAATCATAAAATGGTCACCAATAATTTCAAACTAATCTATTGATGCGATTATTATTAAGACTAAGGAGAATGTTGATGTTGATGTTGAAATTGATCTTAATGCTAAAAGGGATCATAAATCAGTTTTGGATAGTAAATTTGATCTTGGTTTAGAGGTGGGCACAAGGAGGGCTTGCTGAATTACATTATCCACAAGTACCTTTTTCACGGGGTATTTGGAAATGATGGATTCATGATGAAAAGATTTTTGGAAATGGGGAATCTTAAGTAATGAATGAAATATATGTTGTTGGCCAATGATGGGTTGTTGATATGTGTTTGTAAGTGAATGAGTCTGATTATGATTGGGAAAATACTCTTGGTATATCTCCATTTGCCCAATTTCAGACTTAGACACATTTAATTCTTTAGTAGGTAAGGGTTCTTATAGGAATTTATAAGGGATGTTTTTATACATAAGTGAATTTTTGAGAAGCTAGAGGGTGGTAATGTTAGTGGTTATCTTCTCAAGTTGTTTAATAATGTTGTAATTCCCTTCAACATTGGATGATGATGCACTTGAAATGGTAATGTTGTTTGGGGGTTAGGTGCTTTGGATTTGGTATGGCTCTAAAGATGAAATGACACTATATGGTTGGGATGTTAGAATTGGATTCTCTTTACTAGTGTGATAATGAATATCATAATCAAGGATATAACTAGTGGATGGGATACTTGGTTGATTTTGAAAAATAAGGTTACTAGTGGTAGGGTGATGTGGAATGGTTTGGGTTTCATAATTAGGAGGAAACTTGGCTCATAGACTTAAATCTTGTATCAAGACCTAATTTTTGTTAGCTTTGATGTACTCAGTGATTTCAGAATGTGGATTATAGGGTGGAGTGTTGATGTATTGATTTGTGTTAAAGGATGGACTTGTTGTATTTATTGGATTGAATGATGGCTTTGACAAATTTGTGTTGAAGGTGAAAGTATCTAGATTAGGTGGACTTGTGAAGTTAGATGGATGTATGAAAAAATGTGGATTTGATGTAGTTTGATTCAAGTTTGATAATGAATTAGATGTAGAACCAAATGGTTTATTTTTATGGATGGTAAATGGTTGGTTTTAATGGGTGTCAAAATTAAAGGTTGGATTTGGATTGAAGGTTATGTTTGGATTTGATTGGATTGGGAGTTGACTTGTGAATGGGGTTTGGTTCAAGCATAAATTTTATTGATTGATGTTTGGATTGGATTTACTAATTGATAAATTTGAATAACTATTCAAGTTTGGATTTGATTGGTTGATGTTTGGATATGATTAATTGATGTGTAAACTTGAATAACTATTCAAGTTTGGATTCAATTGATAGATGGGTAAAATTGAATAAGCATTTAAATTTGGATTTGATTTGTAGATAGGTAAACTTGAATAAGCATTCAAATTTTTATTTAACTGATCGATGGGTGAGGTTAAATGCACATTCAAACTCAGTTTTGGATTTATTAGATGATTAGTTGGTAAAATTGAATAACTATTCAAGTTTGGATTTGATTGGTTGATGTTTGGATATGGTTGATTGATGAATGTGTTTGAATGTACATTTAAACTTGGATTTGGATTTATTGGATGATTGATTTGATTTTGATTCAAATATGCATTTAAATCAAAATTCATTAGATTAAACACTAGGTTAAGATGAGGATTATTTGGATTTGGATTTGTGACCAAATTGATTAAAGGATAGATCCAAAAAGATATTTTTATAGTGATACATGATATTGATTACAATAAAAGATTTGAATCAAGAAAAGTATTGAAAGAAGACTTGATACTAGACTATTAAAAAAGAAGACTAAAGTGTCTAAAAACTTGATTGACAACTAAATGCTTTTGATTTTGAGAGTAAGGTTATTGGTAGATTTTTTTACTGAGTTAAAAAAAAATTTGTTTTTCACTCAAGGTTTATTCAACACATGGTAGAGCACAAGGAAACAAACAAATAAATTCCTACTTTAAACAATCAAGAAATTACACATACAAGGTGAAAAACTATGATAAGGGTCATGAACAACATTTTGTCCTTTCGATGTCACTTAATCATCTATGCTCTAAGATACGACATACTATTTCAAGGTAGTAACCATGGAAGATATGTTCATTCCCATGGACCACTGAGTTTAGTTTTAAAGGTGTGTGAAAGGTAAATTCTTGATGTTAACTTCTAACCAATGCACCAAATTTGAATGATAAAAGAGGCTTTCCTAGGGTTAAAGTTTAAATAAGATTATCTAAGGGTAATCCTTTGAGATACTTTGCAATACATTAAGGCCAAAATCCATGGAATAAATAGTTAAAGTAGATGCACACTATTGGGTCTTGTCCCAAAGGGCCCAACATAGTCATAGGGGTTTTAGTGTGTTGATAATCCAAGATATTGTATTTCAAGGCAATTGTTGAAACCTTAGGTATTAGAGCATGAAAGTCCCTCACGTCATGGTGTGATTAAAACACATAACCACTTAGGTAATCAAAATAGTTGGATCTCAATTTATATACCCCATCGATACATGGGATTTGACCTACTACATGGTGGTGAAATCCATGGTCAATAGAGTTAGTAGAAAAAGAAATAAAAAGTAAATGTTTGTTTTTAATTTAAAATTATCATCACCAATGTGAATCTAAGGAAAGAACATACACAAACACCACTTGGGTAACACAAAAAATTATGAAATTGTTTTTTATTCCCAAGTATCAACACCAATGTGATACTAAGGGAAGAACATACACAATTTCACAATTATAAATATAAAGCTTAAAAATAAATAATTAACTCCAAACCAAATGTGATGTAATTAATAAAAAATTAAAAAATTGAATTGAAAGAGTTAGTAGCAAAAGAAAATAAATTGATTTTTGTTTAGCCCTTTTGTGGAGTTTATTTGACAAGTGTTTTGCAAACAATTTATTAGAGAGTTTTTTTTAGTCAAGAAAACCTATAAAAGTAAGAACAAACCAAAAAAACAAGAGAAAAAAACAAAAATCAATTGAAAACTAATTATAAATGTAACTATGACAAATATGAGATTAAAAAAAAGATGAGGGAAAGTCTCACTAGGCGTGCCAAAATGTGTACTAAGTAAATCTAGAAATGAAAATAAGCTAAGAAATCCAATGAAATATTAATCTAAACTAACTCAACCTATGATAGAGTTAAAAATGAAAGAAAAAAAATAAAATTATACCTTAGCACAAAATTAAGCTCCCTCTATTACGATGTGAATTTGATTTGCTCTCTCTAAATTGTGGTTATTCACTCTTCCAACACAAGGGTAATGGGTAGCATCATGGTATGCAATCTCTTATATCTCAGCATGATAAACCTGTAATATAGAAGCTTAGAGATATAATATTATAATAATTTTTGAATGAAAAATAAGCAATAATTCTATAACTTTGGAATGAAGAATAAGAAATAATTCTATTTTCCAAGCTTCTTCATTATAGGTTTATCATACTGAGATATAAGAGATTACATACCATAATGAGAGGTTGCTCAAGCTATGAGATATAATAGTGATATGATTCCCATTATATTAAATTAATAATCCACCTTTATAAACTTGAAATGTAGAATAACTTTGTAATCAATGGATGAGAATAAAAAGTAATTTTTAATTCATAATGGGAATTTTGAATAAAAAATTGGAGTGGAGAACATGCAAGACTCACAAATAAATATAAAATATATTTGAGAGGAAGATATGATATAAAATTAGTAAGTGAATATGAGGTGGATTATTAAATTATAGAAAATTAGATCATGAAAGCTAATGGGTATAAAGGTGGATTATTAAATTGGATCATGGAGGACAATGGGAACAAAGGTGGATTATTAAATTGGATCATGGAGGATCAAGGGAATAAAGGTGGATTATTAAATTGGATCATGGAGAACAATATGATTATTAAATTAGAATAGTGGATAATAGGATTATTAAATTAGATCATGGAAGTTAACGGGAATAAAGGTGGATTATTAAATAAGAATGGTGGGGGATAGATGGAGCCTTAAGGCATGTGAGGATAATTTTAATTTTTTAGATGTATGAAAATTATGAATTTCCAAAATCCATGGGATTTTTAATTAGAAAAATATTAGTTAATTAAATTTATATTAATTTAGGGATAATAAATAATGAATAGTGAATAATGATGATGAATAGTGATTAGGAAAAATTAAGGATGATTAGAGATGATTAGGTATTTAGTGTAAATAAGGTTAAAATCAACACAAAGTATTTGATTTTAATTGTCTACAAGTAGAATTGAAAATAATAATGAAATAATCACCTCTTGTATACCTTTTTCAGATGCCTTTATACATTTTACTTGTGAATTTTTGATGAAGTGGTTATGTTATACCTCCTCCTTTAAGATGTTCACTCTTTGGAGATGTTTTTTAGTCTTATTTAGAGACTCTTCTTTAGCCATTTGAAGTAGTGCAAGATTGTAATTCTCATGTCTCTTGATGCCTTGAAATATTTTGGTGGTTATAGATATTTTGTTTTACTTAATAAAAATGTTGTCTCCCTCTCCACTACATTCATCTTGGCCATTTATTCTCTTCTCATCATATATCCACTCCACTATTTAGGTGCATGAAAACACTAACAACAAATGTTGTCAATGTTGAAGCTATAGTTGGAGAAATCCATCTATAGTGCTTTGTAGATTGAAAATGGCATTGATAATATGTTTGAGGTGTTGGATTATGTCTAGGACCAGGTTTTTGGCCTTTGATCATGCCTAGTCAAGAGATTTACCACCCATTTTGACCTTAAGAATGCCCTTCCCAAAAGAATAAAAATGTAGTTTTTTATCCTAACTTCAGGCATGCATAAAATAGAAACTATGAGTCATTTGGATAAAAAAAAAGTACCCTAACATGCATATCAAATCAATCTAATTTCACCTTAGATCAATTTGGTGGAAACTTGGATATGAATCCATGGCACAAATTGTAGTGACTAGTCTTGAAATGTAACTTTTTTGTAGTGAAGAGACAAGTTCTTGTTCTCCAATTAGAATTTATACCTTTAAGACCTAAAAGTGCAAGTACATCAATTTAAGCTCATATAAATATATAAATTATAGGTTCTCTCATGACCATGATGTCCAAATATACCTAAAATATTGTTTTCTTTGCCATTTAGGAGCATGGATACATTAACAACAAATGTTGTCAAAGTTGAAACTATAGTTGGAGAAACCCACATCTTGTGATTCATGGATCAAAAATGGAATTTAAAACACATAAAATAATGAATAAAATCTAGGACTAGGTTATTGGCCTCATATCACACCTGGATGAGAGACCCACCACCCATTCTAATGTAAGGAACACCCTTCCCAAAACAAGAGAAATGTAGTTTCTTACCCTAATTTTTAGCACGCATAAAAAATTCATAAGTTCTTAGCATGAAAAAAAAGAAATATCACATGTGTGTTGAAGCCCTATAATTTTACCCTGAATCATGTCAATGTAACCTTGGAGATGAATCCATGGCACAAGTTGCAGTGATGGGTCTTGAAATTTAACATTTTTGTAGTAAAGAGACAAGTTCTTGTTCTCCAACTAGAATTTATGCCTCTAGGACCTCTAAGTGAAAGTAAATTATTTAAGGAACATATATATATATATATATATATAGAAAAATGACATGTGATACCTTAAATATGATGTCTAAATCTACCTAGAATCATGTTTTCACTAATGTTCAAGAGCATGAAAACACTGACAATAAATGTTGTCAAAGTTGAAGCTGTAGTTGGATAGCTCCACTTCCAGTGCTTTGTAGATTAGAATTGGAATTTAAAAAATGTATGTGGTAGTATATAATTACAATAATAGGTTATTAACCTTTTATCATTCCAAATCTAGAGACTCATGACCCATTTTGGCCTTAAGAACACCCTTCCTAGAACAATAAAAATAAAGTTTGTATCGTAACTTTAGGCATGTGTAAAATGGATTCCATAACTCATTGGAATGATCTAATAAAACCCTAAAATGTGTGTTTAATACATATAATTTCAATCCATTTCACATCAATATATCTTTGGATATGGATCCATGGCATAAGTTGCAGTGATAGGTCTTAAAATACAACCATTTTGCAGTGAAGAGACAAGTTCTTATCCTCCAACTAAAAATTATACCTATGGAACCTCCAAGTGAAAGTACCTAGCTTAAAACATATATGGATAAGAAAATGACATGTGATCCTATGACCATGATGTCCAAATCCACTTGGAATAATATTTTCACTATTATTGAAGAGCGTGGAAACAATGACAATAAATGTTGTCAAAGTTGAAGTTGTCATTAGAAAATTCCACCTCCGATGCCTCATGGCTCAAAAATGGCATTTAAAAAACATCAAAGGTGGTAGATAACAAATAGGAATAGGTTATTATCATCTGATCATGCCCAATCCAGAGATCCACCATCCATTTCAGCTTAAAAAATGCCCTTCCCAAAATAAGAAAAATACAATTTTAAAGCCTAATTTTAGATGTGCATCAAATAGAAATCATAATTCATTGGTAGAAAAAAATGAACCCTCACATAAATGTTAAATACATATAATTTCACCTTATTTAATGTTTATATAACCTTGGATATGAATCCATGGCACAAATTGTAGTGATGGGTCCTTAAATACAATGTTTTTCTAGTGAAGAGACAAGTTTTTACTCTCCAATTGGAATTTATACCTCTAGGACATATAGGTATAATTATCTCACTTGGAGCACATCTAGGTAGATAATGAAATGTTATCCCATGACCAAAACATCTAAATCCACTTGGAAACATGTTTTTACTATTGTTTAAGAACATAGAAACACTAACAACAAATGTTGTCAAAGTTGAAGTTATAGTTGGAGAACTCCACCTCCAATGCTTTGTGGCTCAAAATTAAAATTTTAAAAATATTTGGTAGATAATGTCAAAGACTAGGTTATTGGCCTCTGATCATGTTAGGTCTAGATACCCCCACCCGTTTTGGCCTCAAGAACGCCCTTCCCAATACAAGAAAACTGTAGTTTTTAAGCCTAACTTTATGTATGCATAAAATATAAACTTTAAATATTTGGAAAAAACCAAAAGAACCCTCATATTCATGTGTAATACATCTAATTTCACCCTATAACATGTAAATATAACATTTGGGACCAATCCATGGAACAAGTTACAATAAAAGGTCTTGCAATGCAACTTTTTTGTAGTGAAGAGACAAGTTCTTATTCTCCAACTAGCATTTTTTCCTCTGAGACCTCCAAGTTTAAGTACCTCACTTAGATTACATCTATATAGGATAAATGACACATGATCCCATGACCACAATGTCCAAATCCACCTAGAATCATGTTTTCACTATTATTGAGGAACATGGAAACACTAACAACAAATGTTGTCAAAGTTGAAGTTGCAGTTAGAGAACTCCACCTCTAGTGCTTTATCACTTTAAAATGGCAATGCTAACATATTCAGGTTGGTGGATAATATTTAGGACTAGTTTATTTGCCTCTGATCACTCCTGATCAAGAGACCCAGCACCTATTCTAGCCTCAAGAATGCCCTTCTCAAAATAAGAAAAATGTAGTTTTTAGTCTAACTTCAAGTGTGTATAAAATAAAAACCATAAATCATTGGAATGAACCAAAAAAATCCTCATGTGCATGTCAAATCCCTTTAATTTAACTTAGATCATAATAGTGAAACCTTGAAGATGAACTGTGGTGCAAGTTGTAATGGCGGGTCCTAAAATATAACTATTTTGTAGTTAAGAGACAAGTTCTTATTCTCCAACTGGCATTTCTACCTTTGGTACCTCCAGGTGCAAGTCCCTCACTTTATGCACATATATATAGGCAAATGACAAGTGATCCCATGACTGTGACCAATTTTTTTATCTAGTCTTCTTGAAGGGTAGACAAACATTTTTTTATGCATTGGTTTTAAAATATTTTCATCGACTTCAATTAAGTACTTGCCTTTTATATGCAAAATCCTTAGAGGTGTTGTTAATGGTGGAATTTTTTGAGATGGTATTTCAAAATTTTTATGTTCACTAATAGTTGCTTCTTTTTTTATTCCATTATTTAGTTGTGGGATGACATTTTTTTCATTGTCACTTTCATCATTATGTGTTTTCATGAAATTATCTTCATTGATAAGAAGTAAATCATCATGCATAGATTCATCATCAATAAAATAAAAAACTTTATACTTTGAATGTGGAATTACAACATTATTTGGAGTTCTAATTAAATATTCATCATTGTTATTCAATTCATTATTGTCAATTTCATCATTGTCTATGATATTTGGCTCATTAAGGATAGTGTTTGTACCTTGTCTCAAGAGAAATGCTTACATTCATACATTTTATTTTTCTCTCAACTCTTCTAATTACTCAAGTGTTTTATGATTTAACTTCTTCCTCTTCTTTGAATGATCTCTATCAGCCATAACTAGGTGAAGAACAATTTGATTCCTTTTGATGGTGGGGACCCAATGAACATTTTGATTCCTTTTGATGGTGGGGGATCCAAAGAATAATTTGATTCCTCTTGTCTTCACTGTGGAAAATGTAGAATGATGTAGAAAATGTCCATGGTGTAAAAATTATTGAAAAATAGACATTGTAAAATGACTTGTTGTCTATTGATGAAATGATGGGTACGTGTTATATATATTATTTATGTGACCATATATTGAATTAGTTGACCTTATGCTTTATTTTTTTATGATATTGGGGTCAATAAACCCCCAAATTACCTCTATATAGTCAAAATTAGGTTCACAAGGTTAAATTTCATCTAAAATAAAACAATTTTTGTAATAATGGACTAATTGGGAAATATGTCAGGAAACAAGAACTAGTTTAGCCCCTTGAATCACATCATATAATCATAAAATTAGAGTTGATTAAACCATATGTTACATCCTATATGATCAATTATTGAACCTTAAATTAGGTTCACATGGATCATTTTTTCCCAAATCATGTACTTAATTACACCAATTGACTAATTGGATCAATTCATAATAGAATCAAACCTAATTTAACCCCAAATCATGTCTTACTCTTGTAGTTAGGTTGAAGGGGATCAAATTGGCCCCAAATTCCTTCATGATTGAATTGTTGGACTATTTTATTTATTTATTTATGATATTGGGGTTGATTCCCCCCCCCAAATTACATCATATATAGATAAAATCAAGTTCACGGGGTTCAATTTCATCTAAAACTTGCATCACTAATTCCAAAAATCAACTGACTCAATACATTGGGAAATATGGGCTAATTTAGGCCCAAATAACACCCTATACTCATAATTAGGTTAAATGGGTTTAGATAAGCCCTAATTACCTTCATGTTTGCATTTATGATAAAATGGGGTCTAAGTATTACATTTGGGTTTAGGGTTGTAACAATTAACTAATAGGACATGATTATTGCTTCTTAGATATATCTATCATACCTTCAAAATGAAATATAAGATGTTATCTCTCAACCAATCTCTTATATCATAATAAATATAACACTTTATTCTAAAACAAATAATTAATAGAGAATGTGTTTCTCGAATATCATCCTCATGATCACTGGGGGAGTGAGATAGTGAGACCAATTCATCCCTTAGCAATACTAGTGTAGGTTTTCATTCATTCATTCTTATTATCCCTTGCTTACATATACAATATTTACAGTGATAATTTTTCATAGTTCTTGAATTTAAGATGATGAAACATGCTTGTGCAATCCATCACTCATTCTAAATCCATAAACATTTTGACAAATTAAATGCAATTTCAATCTATCCCTTTGAATGTGAACACAATAATACTTCATCATGTCACTGTTTTTTAATTTCAAACTCATTTTAGACACTAATTTTAGACAAATCACTATCCTAAAATACCAAACAAGGTTATTTTGTATAAAAATTACTCATTGCACTTACATGAACTTACCTAAATTTTTTGTGCAATCTTAAATCTGATGAAATGAAGAATGAACAATCATCCTTTCACATTTTTTCCCTTATGGATTTATAATATGATTCCTGGTTATCTAATGTAGATCACACAAAAATACACATTATAATTTATTTTCATTTTCATCTTTATCAGCTAAGATCCCTTGAAATTGACATGCCAAAAGGAGGATAAATGGTATAACCCATATTCCTTTAGTTTTCTTATAGTTTGGCTGAAGGGGATCACATTAGCCTCAAATTCCTCTTTTATTGAAAGAATCAATTATTTATTTCATTATATTTAATGACATTAAGGTCAATTTCACTCCTTGAATCACATCATATACAATTGAAGATAGGTTGTTGTGGCTTGAATTTTTAAAAATTGTGTAACTAATTACACTATTTGACTATTTGGATCAATCTATGATGAAATAAAATAAAATTTAGACTCAAATCATTTTGTATAGTTATAATTAGATTCAAGGGCTTCATATTCACTCTAGATGCCTCCACATTTGAACCAATCGACTATTTCAATCATTATATGATGACATTTGAGTTTATTACACCCAAAACCACATCCTATACATGTCAAACTTGCACATTCATTGAAAAATTTATTATTTGATTCATTATCGAATCAAACTAGAGCTGATCAAACCCCAAATCAAATTTTATACTCATGTACTTAGGTTTAAGGGGCTCAACTTAACTCCAATTGCCTCTAGATTCAACCATTGGACTATTTGGCTTATTTATCATGACATTGGGGTCTATAAGCCTAAGTTAAATCCTTTATAGTCAAAATTAGGTTCATGAGGTTGAATTTCACTCAAATTATATCAATGATTACACCAATTCACTCAATCTAAGATAATTTAACCTTAAATCACATTCTATACATGCAGTTATGTTTAAGGGGTTCAAATTGATCATAATTTCCTCCACCATTAAAATAATTAACTCATTCATTCATTCATTTTGTAATGAAATTGGGCCTAGTTAAACCCTAAATCATGTTATATATAATTGATGCATCACTTTATCCATGATGTCTTTTTTATGGTACTGTGTATCATGACACACTCCACTCTAAAATAAAATTATAAAAATTATAAATGTGAACTAAATAAGTTTAAACATGAATAAATAAGTGTATATCATGATAAATAAATAAGATAAACATATTAAATCACTCATTTTTTTTGATGCTATGGAATCATAACACATATGCATTATGTTAGGTTTGAATTCAAAAACTAAGCCTTTTGGCTTGGAAATTATTTGGATTCCTGAGCCAAAGGCTTGGACTTGTTGACACATGGCTAAATCTAAGAGTTTTGATAGAAAACAACAAAATTCACCTTCCATCACCAAATACACTAGAAATTTCAATAAGAAAATTTCTAAAATTATTACCACAATGATGATCACTCTCTTCTCTTTCCAAATATATATGTTTTATAATTTTTGGACCATTTTAAGGTTTCAATCTATGTTGATTTCTAATTATAGCTTTTTAAGGCCACTAAATGCTACAAATATACATTCCTATATATGTTTGTGTATCATTTTTTCATTGGCCTAAATGAAAAAAAAATATTGTTACAAACTAGGCCTAATTATCCACACATTAAAAAAAAACTAGTTTTGATTTTTTTGAGGTAGTTAGGGGGGCCACATGACTACATAACCATTTTTTGGTTAATTTTCAAGATCTATTTACTTGTAAAATTAAAAAAATATATTCATTGAAAAGTTATAAAAAAATATAGGTTAAAAAATAGATGATCTTTTCTAAATTTTTGCCAAATTATTTAAAAAAATTTAAATGATGCTCAAAAATTGAGGGGCCACACGGTTGGATATTTACTCTATTTTCCTAAAAAAATATGAGTTCCTATTCAAATTTTAGATGTTTGACCTAGCTATACTCAACCATTTTTTAAAATAATTATTGTTTTGGAAACTAGTCTCAAAATTCTATAATTCATGTTCTTAAACCATCCTTAAATTTTGAGTGTTCCATCTCAAATTATCTATATAAGTTCATATTTCTCAAATTTTAAGAAAAACATGTCCACATGTAAGCCCCTTTTTGTCCCCCAACTTTGTACACTTACCCATAAATAATATTTTTCTATATAACCTCATTTTAAAGTTCAAAATATCCATATATCTCTTTTGGTACATTTCAATGTATGTTTATCATATTAAATATTGTATTTACATATATTTTCATTATGCAATAATTCTAGTGTGTCGTACTTAGTGTATTCCATACTATGTGAAAAATAGTTAAAACATTTTAGTGAACTTGATCCTACTGGTCATACAACCTATGGTTTCATAACCTCTCTTCCTAGGGTCTAATTTTTTTGAGTTCTAATGTTTTCATAAAACCATTTTTTTGTGTCTTATTATTAGGCTTCCCTTTGGTTAGACCATGTCATATTTTCTAAGCCTTCATCCTCTTCCCCTTAGTATCCTATTTGCACTCTTGTGTTTCTTTTCTTTTCTTTTCTCATGGGTAGATATATTTCTATGTCACATTATTTTTTAAATGCCATGTACATGGGGGGTTTATAACTTTTACATGTTCTTATCCTATCAATGTTTCCATGTTTCTTTCCTAACATTCATCATATAACATTAATATATGTATTGAATCATAATAGGGTTGTATATGATAGTGATGATTTATGTGATAATACCCTTAAAAATGATAAATTTTCTTTCCCTCCTCTTAGTGACAACACTTGTATGGGCCATTGTATGATGATTCACTATGAGATAGATGTTATAAAAACTCACAGGGTTAGGGCATGCAATGTTTATATCCTTATTATTTTCTCTCAAATTCAAGGTGGGGATAACAAAAACAACCTTCCTAATACTCTTTTTGCTCCTACTGGGATTAGAATCTAAGCACTTAAGAATTATGATATGATTAATAAAATTTAGTGTATACACCCTAAATTGGTCAAGAAACCACACATATCATGTCTTTTCATAGTCTTTTCATAGGAGACTCTGACTGGATAATATGATATTTGTTCACATTTAACCACATATTTCATTTGACTCATCTCGGTCTTATTTCATGCTTGAGTCACCTTTTTGCATATTCCCAGTCATCTTGAGCCTTTCAAATGGTCATTCCACCTCAGCCAAGTCAGATTTCTCATGCTTACTCCATCTTCCAGGTCCCTAGCCTATAGGATAGGAGCATTAGGATTGGAATACAGTGTTAGATCCTAGGGTATCCCATTTTTGTCACTCTTATCCAAGGTAATTTTAAACTCTAATGATCAATTTACCTTGTTTAATGAGTCCCAACCCCTTTTTTAGCTTCATCCTTAAGTTTTCCAATGTTGTCCAAATGTGAATAAAAGCTCATAAATTCAAAATAAAGAGTCTCCTATATAAAGGAATACACAAGGCATTTTATATTTAGCACTTACTACTTTGGCACATTACATAATAAAAATCAATCAATAGTATAGTTCAAAATTTTGCATCACACATAAACTCGCATGCTTGATCAATGAAGGGCCAAGGAAAAAGTTCATTCTTGCATCTACCATGTGCATTGATTATGCACATTCCCTAAGGGAGAAATACATTTGATTTTAGACCCTAGCTTGAGGGTTAATGTAGGCAATGATCAGGACAATAGGGGTTCTAGATTGTGTGATCATTCTTCCCCTAACCCAGTTTTCCCCCTTTTGATTGTAATATATTTATTTCTTCATGTGTGTAGATAAACTCAAGGTTTGAAGATTGAATCATATCTACAAGGAGCTCTATCAATAGTCAAGATTTGAAATTTCATAGGCAAAGCAATACAGGGACAATGAATTAAACCCAAAAAACTTAGACCTTTATGACCAATTTGGAAAATAGTAAAAGGAATTAGACTATAGCATCAAAAACCAGGGTGTCCTATTTTTGTTTCTCATGTCATTTTACTGAATTAAAGTCACATACAGGTTTCAAACATCTTCCTAGCTCTGCACCTCAATTTTTAGCTTTTGCAACAGTCGTATTAGCCTATTTTTCTAGATAAGTTATTTCCTTCTCCTATGTAATTAATTCTAAAATATTTATATTTTATCATATTAAATCAGACTTTCTTACTTATTCCAGACCCTTTATTGTTTAGGAACTAAACATTAGTTTCCAAAAAATAATAAAACATTTGGTGAACCCAACTTACTTTGAACAAATCTAAAACCCTAAGTACCCTTAGGGTTTTTCCTTCATATTTTGTGTAAAAATTCAATTTGAAAATTTTGATTTTTTGTATAAAATTTTGTGCATTAATTCTATTCAAATATTGTTTTAGAATTCAAATTATTTCAATATTTTTCAAAAATTATAAAACTCTAACCCAAAACTCTAGATTTCTAAACTAGGTCCTCCAACCCTAAGCCTCCCTCACAAATTTTAAAAAAATATTTTGGAGTTTTTAAATTTTTTTTGGAGTGTCAAAAATATTTTCAATATCTCAATATTAGTAGTTATTTTGTGCAAAAATTCAATTTAGAAATTTTGATTTTTTAATAAAATTTTATGCATTTATCTTATTCAAAACTATTTTTAGAATTTAAATTATTGGAATATTTTTCAAAAATTCTAAAACCCTAGCTCAAAACCCTAGATTTCCAAACTAGGTCCTCAAACCCCAAGTTTTCCTCACAATTTTTTTTTAAATATTTTGGAATTGTTGCAAATTGTTTGGAGTGTTAAAAATATTTTCAAAATCTTTATGTTAATAATTATTTTTAAATTTATTTTCTTAATAGTACTTTTCAATATTCTCTTTGGTGAAAGAAATAAAATGGCCACTAAGGAACTTCTTTCCTCTCATCTCATTGATTAATTTCTAAAATTTTCTCATAGTTACGATAATGAATGAACAAATTTACAAAATTGCACATTAGCTAAAAATGTGGAAAACGATTTCATTTAGAATGAAGATGATTACTATTGTTGTAATGAGGAATATGATGATATACGTGATAGTGAAGTACAAGTAGATACATCTTCTTCTCTCAAACCTATCTCTTTTATTCCCTCTTTAAAAGAAAATAATTTTGATAAATGTGAAAGATACTTCTCACCTCATTCTCCCATGCACAATGTACCAAATGAACAACTTAGTCATGCACTTCCAAGTGAACCTCTAATTGGTGATAATTTTCTTCCATGTGAACCTAATATATATATCTCTCTTTTTCTACTTTAATGTTCAAATTATAATAATATAAATGCAATAGAATCAAGTTGCCAATGAATAATTCAATTAATACATCTCATGTTCTTAACTCTACTTTGTCAAAAGAAGGTCTAAATGATAACTCTCTTTCTCTTACTTCTCATGAAAATAATTCATGTATTCCACCCATGGATAACATAGATGCACATGATATTCCAATTTCAAATGATAATCTATTGCACATTTGAAAGGAATTAAATTCTTCTCTTACACGTCTCCCTAGCAATGATGGAAGTGATAATGAGTATGATAGTGAACATGCCAATGAATATGAAAATGACAGTGATTATGAATAATATTTTGATTATGATAATGCATGGAGCAATGATTATTATTATTTGCATGGTGAAGAAGAAAATGCATTTCATGTTTCTAACTCTTTTCTCACTCCTCCTCTCAAACATAATACACTTCCAAATGTTGTTTCTACAACTATGCATGATTCTATTTCAAATAATGCACATGTTGATGCTACTAGCACATATTCTACTCAATTAAAATGTGATTCACTAAAACATAATGATACCAATGAATATTCCAAGCCACCCCCAACTATAGTAGCACATGTTTCTCACTCTCCACCTAAAGAGAATGGTAGCCCACATCCCTCTACTAAGGTGCAAGTTACCATTCCTCTAAAGGTTCAAGTGAGAACACCCCCTCCCTATGATCCAATTGCTAAATGTAGCATTCCCATGGCTAAAATTAATGATCAAATTCAATGATTAAATGAGCCAATTCAAGATGCTAATATACCATCCCAAGAGATTATTTATTTAATGCATGTAGTTGGTGAGTTACAACACCAAGTACATCTTAATACCTTGGAAAATAAGGCTTATAAGTAATGGATGGATGCCGATGATTTACATGGTAACCCTATTCCAAAGACATTTGTAAAAGATTCATTGCCTAAGAATTTCTAGATACCATCATTACCTCAATTTAATGGAATTGGAGATCCATTCGTACACCTTCAAGCCTTTTGGAAGGCTTTTCCATCTCATGCGAGTCCTTTGATTTTATTCAAGTTGTTCTAGTAGACATTAGTAGGGGAAGCATAGAATTGGTTATTTTATCTACTCCTCATTAGCTCTTTACACACATATGATGACTTAGAGGAGTCATTTCTCAGATATTATATAGAACATATGGGCCCTCATGTTACATATGAGAAACTTGCCACATTGCATCAGAATAATTCAGAGCTAGTTAGTGACTATATCTTATGATTCAAGGTGCACATGTTAAGATTGATATATAAACCAATAGATTTAGAGATCCAACATATCTTTATTAAGAGGCTTTGTCAACCTCTCCTCGTGCATCTATTATATCAAACAGAGTCCTCTTTTAGTCACTTATGCTATATAGTTCTAGCTTTGGAAAATAAATTGGGATTGATTGAGGCAGATTTAGTTGATCGAATTACTCTAGATTTCATATTAGTACCTCCATCTATAGCTCCTAGCACTCAACATCCACCATGTCCTAAACAAGTTAGGAGACCTCAACTAGAAAATCAACCAATTAATAATAGAGAGCCAATCTCTAGATCACAATCTATAGTATGCACTACAAATAATAATAGCCAGGCACCATTATAGTTTGATTTAGAGTGGGATAGCCCATCTGTCATATCATCAGCATTACTAGGGTTAATCACATTACCTTCTACTCATCGATGATATCCACATCTCTTACATAGACAACCACATTAGCCCTTTTGTAACTATTATTGTATTCGTGGACACATATATAAGATTGTTATAGACTCAGAGATTACATGAATAGATATATTAATAATGTCATCATAACATTCACATAGGGGATACTGAGATCTCCTCCATCATAGAACCATAGACTTTATTCATCCATGATTGAGTCATCTGAGGTCATTTATTTATAGGAATCACTGGTTACTCATCATGAGCATAATGTGGGTTTTAGGATAGAGCCTCACATGAGATCTCCTATTCCACCTATTCATAAGGTTTGGAAACCAATACACTAAGAAAAAACTACATATAGTAGTGTAGTTTGAGGAGTACATAGTGCAGTTCCATATACATATCTAACAGAGTCACAGGCACCACAACACAATACCACTCAAGAGAAATATTCACTATGACCAAATTTTCTAGGTCTTATCTCATGTAGAAATCTGATACGGTTAAGATTAAATGATCCCACATCACAAAGTATTGCTCTAGAGAGATATTCACTTCGAACATATTTTTAGGGACCTATTTCATGTAGCAACCTACTATGATTGAGATTAAATGAGCCCCCATCACAAGTTTTAGCTCCATCTCGATCTATTGCTCAGTCATACACATCATAGTATAGGACATAGGGTATATGATTATGGATAAATGAGCCTTCTTCATAACACATAATTTCTAGGGCACATCTAATAAAGTTACATTTTAAAGAATATCCACATACAACTACAATTAGTACACAACCAATAGTATCAAATTTAGAGCATATTCCTACATAGCATGAGTAGTATGGGCACTTCTTTAGTTGGCCATCAGGGTTTAGATAATGATACAACATAGAGTGATACAACACATATTCATAATGGCATCAGTTCCTAGCTTCACTTAGTAGGGCAATGATGGAGCCAAAGGTCTAGCTAGCCTTTGTATTCTTGAGCCACTCTCAGGGAAGTAATACATACAATATGCTATCTTACATCCCTATTTACTAACAACTAACATTCCTAATTCCTAATAACTATCCATAACCAAAACTAGCTTATCAAAATCTAGATGTTGCCAAATCCTATTTTACCAACATTAAACCAACTCAGTCTATCTAAACAATTTACCAATTACAAGACTAATAATTTTTTTGCTTACATATGATTATAATCAAACCTAACATCACACTTGAACTTATCAACAAAATTAAAAACACATATCCCAAGTACCATTTTATTAAATATGTGCAAAACCTCAACATTAATACCAGATCAACTACTCCCAACCAACAAACTACAAGAAATATACCAATATAGTTCAAATCTCATAAACATAATACACATGAATCTAAAATCAAACCAACATCCATATATATATATATAACCAAGTTTTTAAATACATATACACTTTATCAAATATAATCAATAATGAATGGGCATCATGCCCTCACTCTCAGTCTTGTTCTCTCTTCCAGTACTAGTCCTATAGTCTACTCTAGTGCTTGATGGCTCCACACCTCCTTGAATTCTTGAATGCCTCTTATAACAACTCTCTCACTCTAATTGATGACTATGATCCTTACGTAAGTCTGCATATCACTTATGAAGATTAGTGTACTCATCCATGATCCTCATGCTAGTAGAACCATAATCAAGTGGAGGCATCTTAGGCCTATCTAGCTCAGCTCTCAGCGTGTCTCTTTCCCTTGTTGCCCCAACATATATATCTAAAGCTATCAAAACTCTATAAAATAAATGAGCATAAACACTGGATGTAACTATCACATGCTCTATCAAACCCTCTTCCATAACATCATCAAGAACATGCTGCGTAAGCTCTCAAAGTGTCAACTCAATGATGGTCTCTAAGTACTCATCATCTCCATTCCCTACACCAACCTGTGCTTCATCCTAAGCACCTCCCACTCCACCTGCATACAAAATAGAACACTGCATTATATATATATACTTTTAATTTAAACTAAAATAGGGAAAAAATTGTATATAATTCAAATATAATTACTACTTACCTCCCATCATCTGGATTGATGCAAGATCCTCATACTTGAGAACACCCACTCCATCAATAAGATGCAGTAGAGCCCACTGATGCCTCACCCAACATGAGGTATATGCCTATATGCATCCAACATCATCTAAATTAGAAATATCTATAGCTACATCCCATGTATCCAAGGTTAATGGAACTAACTTAGACTCAATAGGCCTCCCATGAGATCCTGCTCTCACTGGTGTCCATGCATTCCTCACCCATACCCATGCTATCAAGGGCACATCCTATGGTACACCAAACTTCTTAGTCATGTGCTCATACTCAAATCACTCATACACTCTAGCCCAGTGGTCATGTAACTGACAATTGACTCTCATAAACTGCAATTGCACTCCATCCTTAGGCCACCCAAGAAATCCTCTATAGGGTACTTATATGATATCTTGAGCCACTAATCTATCTAAAAATTTTCTATAGTGATCTATACTAGGAGATCAAATAGCCAATAAACTCATCTAATACTCCCCATATGGCTGTGGAAGTGCCCACCTCTCCCTCCATAATCCTATCAACCACACAACTGCTATATGCTCATAAGCCCAATAATACAATAAGGTAGTTACACTCACACCACCACTAAATGCCTCCTGAGCAAACTAGTAAAGATCCCTATATAAGTGGAAAAGCATAGTCTTACCCCATGAGAACATCGTGCCATACACTTCTATGTTATGCATGATCCTATGTATCTTATATGTAATCAACACCCCACTCCCATCCATAACAACAAACAAAGCCAACAACATGGCCAACCACTTATGCAGATATGGAACACTCGACTACACAATAATAGACAATAATACATTGCTATCACAACCTCTCCAATGCATGCCTAAGGGCACACTAATAAAATACAAGGATGCATGATCAATAACATCAACACCAATGTCATCCTGCAATGTCACATACCATCTACTAACTAAAAAATGTAAAATATGATACACATCCTCTAGAGTAATAGTAGTCTCCCCTATAAGGAGCCATAAAGTACATGTGTCTACATTCCACCTCTCACATAAAGTGGTAATTAGATATTTATCCCACTTCATATTGCCTAAGTCACATGCATGACCCAACGCCACCCTATCTATCACAACTCTCTCATCAGCTGACAAAGGTAATAATCTTAGTGTCTCCATCACTTGGCCTCTATAGAACTCCCTCATCCAAACCTTACCTTGTAAAACACCAAAAAATAACATATATATTAGTCAACTATGCCAAATCAAAAAACAAGCTATACAACTGATAGGTTATAAATCAAAAACTCAAAAAACTAGCCCCAGTGGACAACAACACTACAAAAAGGACACCAATGCTGGATAGGAGTGCTAGAACTTGGACAACAATGCTAAACACTAGACAGGAGTCTTGGAACTAGGGAAAATTATCCTAGACTACTCAAAAAGGCTTAAAAACATAAAAAATAGGCTTTTAAATAGGCAAAAATCATGCATTTTAGCTACTTACTAGGGTAATCTCCCCACCAACCTCAACCTAGGCTACTAACTACTCAAATCGGGTCATGGTAGGTGCTCATATCCTCAACATATCTCCTAGCCCAGAGATCCAAATCTCAACCTAGTTAATGTGCAAATGAATCAAGAATCAATCCACTTTTCCTATATCAAACAACTTTTTCATTCAAAGCAAAATACCATTTTACCCATAACTCCATTTTCTAAACCATTTTATTCCATGGAATCATAATAATGATACCTTCAATATTACATGAGCCTCACTTTCTTACTACCTCATTTGCCTACTATGGAACACACATCTCTATACCTCTTTTATATTCAGACACACAACTTGGTCCTCACCAATCAAAACTTCTTCTAATTTCAATAACTCAATCTAATCAATAAAATAATTTCTCACTCAATTCAAACTATACCAACCTTGTTTTTATCATTATGCCACTAGTCATCACTTTTGACTTGACATCCTCTATCATAAATTTCATCCCTCTCTGCAAAAGGGGGGCATCATTCCTACTATTTTTATTCCTACACTTACCCAACATGCCCATCCACTCTCATAGGTGGATACACCATAGTTCATACACCTCTAGTATTTAGATTATTAGATTCAGCTTACATCAGTCAAAATATATAGTAATTTAGATTGTATGGGTTACTCAACATCATTCAAGAGATTTAGAGAGATATACCTTCACTTTATAAATACATAGACTATTCAAATATAGTGGTTTAGATTATATGTCTCCATAATGATTTCAGCTTACAGATACATAGACCAATCAGATACAGTGGTTCAAATTATATGGATTCATAATGACTTCAATATAGATTCAAACTTAGATACTAGATTTGGGGGCATGTACATACTACACATCTCACACATATAACTTCATACAACATGACATAGTTACAAGAGTAGATAGCAGATTATAGGCATAATGTAGAGCATATTGTTTTGATCTCTAAGTTTGCAAATGCGATATGACATGATAGGTCATACCACATGTGTTTATATAGATTATCAAATTATATAGATGCATAACTCACATACCATATTTGGGGGTATGTCATAGATTTTCATGTTATTCATCATCTAGGATTATATAGATAGAATGACAAGACATGCCATTCTCCTCTTACACATTGAAGATAGTTTCATATTACACCCAATTGTACCCAGGTTATCACTAGGTTAGACTATATGGTCATCTATAGTGCTTGGTCCATAGCATTACTTAGACCTAGACTATATGAGTTTGTGTGGGATAGAGGACAAACACTAGTTCTGGGCCTCTAAGCACTTCTTAGCTCTAGTTAAAATTATTCAAAGTGGGGTCATGATAGATTTTTCTCTTCACAATATACAGATTCCTTACACACATTCCATATTACATGAATTTATGTGGGGCAAATGGAAGACATTGGTTTTAGGCCTTTGATCATTCCTCATTCCAGTCAAATTCAACATAAGGGGCAAGCGTTTCCCTCCTCCATGATTACATGGATTCCACTTTAAGGTATAGTATAGGGGACATCCATTTTAGGGATTACTTCTTTCTTCAGGCACTATTTAGTTCTCCATCAAATTCCCTAGCTAGGAAGTGAGTTGAACCCTTTTACAACACATTCATCCCCATATAGGTAAGTTCAGGTATGCATTTTCTTTTCTTTATTTTACTCTAGTACTTCATTTTATTACATCATTATATTAAAAGGGGGGCAAATGTATAAACCCTAAATTGGTCAAACAACCGCACATATCATGTATTTTCATAGTCCTTTCACAGGAGGCTTCGACTGGAGAATATGAGCTTTTTTCACATTTAGCCATGTCTTTCATTTTACTCATCTTGGTCTTGTTTCATGTTTGAATCACCTTTTTGCCTATTCCTAGTCATTCTGAGCCTTTCAAATAGTCATTCCACCTCAACCAAGTTATATTTACCATGCTTATTCCGTCCCCCTAAGTCTCTAACCTATAGGATAAAAGCATTGGGATTGGACTACAACATTGGACCCTAGGGTTTCCCATTTCTAGCACTCCTATCCAAGGTCATTTTGAGCTCTAACGATTAGTTTCCCTTACTTAATGAGTCATAGCCCCTTTCTTAGCTTCATCAATTTTTCCAATGTTAGTTAAATGTGAATAAAAGCTCCTAAATTTGAAATAAAGAGTCTCCTATATAAAGTACTACACAAGGCATTTTATATCTAGCACTTACTACTTTGGCACATTACATAATAAAAATCAATCAATAGTAGAGATTAATATTCTATATCACACGTAGACTTACATGCTTGATAAAATAAGGGCCTAGGTGAAAGTTCATTCTTGTATCTACTGTGCACATTGATTATGCATGTTCCCTAAGGGAGAACTATATTTGATCTAAGACCCTAGATTGAGGGTTAATGTAGGTAGTGATTAGGATAGTAGAGGTTCTAGATTGTGTGATCATTCTCTTCCTAACCTAGTTTTTACCCCTTTTGATTTTAATGTATTTGTTACTTTATGTGTGTAGATAGACTTAGGGTTTGAATATTGAATTATCTCTACAAAGAGATCCATCAATAATCAAGATCTAAAATTTCATAGGAGGACCAATACAGGGACAACAAATAAAACCTAGAAAGCTTAGACCTCTATGACTAGTTTGGACAATAGAAACATGAACTAGACTATAATACCAGACACCAGGGTGTCCTATTTTTGGTTCTCTTATCCTTTCACCTAATGAAAGTTAGATTCAAGTTTCAAACATCTTCCTAGATCTACACCTCCATTTTTAGCTTCTACAACAATCATATCAGCCTATTTTTCCAAATACGTTATTTCTTTCTCCTATGTAAGTAATTTTACAAAATTTGTATTTCTCATATTAAATTAGACCTTCCTACTTATTCTAGACCCTTTATTGTTTAGGAACTAAACACTAGTTTCCCAAAAATAATAAAACATTTAGAATACCCATTCCAAAATGTCTTTCCTACAGTTGCTTAAAATAGAAATTATTTATAGGCATAATTAATGAGGATTTGTATGATTTTACTTTAATGTGTAATACTAAAATTTCTTAATTTTATTCTATTATTAACACATTGAAATAAAATAAGAGTTTCATTTCTTTTGAATCCAATTACTTACCTCCCAAAGAGATTATATATTGATATTTACCCTTGTAAATTCAAGTTATTATCAACAAGAAGGAAATCAAAAGGGTCCTTTAAGTTAAGGATGCCATGAATACAGTTCCAACTACATTACATGGATGTGTAACATTTATTCATAAATGGGTTATACATACCTATCTTCTAGATGATATTTATTTTTCATTTTTACAAGGAAGTAAAACCAATGAAAAAATTGTCTACACAACTAGATAACTTACAACCACCTATTATGGCACCTAAGAAATTTGTTACACTATAAAAAAATACACTTTTCAATTTGAAGATCATAAAAATACTAAGGATGATAACAAATAGGAAGATTATTACATACATAGATGAACATTTATCAAAGCTTAAATTTACACCATATGGTCATGGGAAATACATAAATGATATACATGTTTTTGGTATTATAAAATTATATTGCACTCCTTAAGAATATTGTCAACCTAATCAATCATTTACACTTGATACTTATTTTTTAATATAGATAAAGGTATGGTTTACCTTATTTTTAAAAAATGATGTAATACTATAAGCAAATAAGTTAAATCTAGTGCACTAGGGAAACATATTAGTCAACAGTGTAAAACAATACTTTGAGATATGCCCTAGTGGCTAAAAATAGTAATCATACTTATTTGGAAACAAGAAAAAAATTAATAGACAATATGGAAGGATAGCAATTCAAATTAAAAATATTTAATGATTTATGTATTTTTGAGTGTAAGATCTGACATGTGCAGGTTTGTAGACTCCTTAATAATAGGTTTGGACCTTTGACTATGTAGGGATGGGATAATTACCTACTACATTCATGCCTTGGGCGGGATCATTAGTACTTTGTTTGACCATTATTTGTGTCCTCATGTCCTAATTATGTCATGTGTTACTTTCCATATTCTATAACTTTATGTGTCATGTGTTACAAAAATAAGACAATATCCAAGTATTTAGGATGAACAAAAGTACAATATAGAAAACCCATTAAGCTTATGAAATTCCAAAATTACATTACAGAATAAAACCTCTTGGAATGCAAATTTATTTCAAAATTAAAAAATGATCCTTCATGTTAAATCAAGTTATAACCTACAAAACCTTTATCCATCAATAATTACTGCAATCATTTAGACACATGACAACTAAAAAAATCTTTTTGTATATTCAAATAATGCACCTCCAATAAACTAGCCCAATGAAGCAACATTTTTATTACATAATCCTAAAAATTCAAATAAAAACCCATATAATATGTATCCAAAAATTCCATACATGATTATTTTTTTAAAGGAGACAAATCCATGGCCAAAGTGTTTCTCCCTACCTAAAATCTGCCATTGACTAGGAATTTATGTACCTTTTCCAGAAAATCCACCAACTCAATAAAATCCCTCTCTAGATGTTTGAAAATACATCAAAGAACATTATTCCTTTTTATTTAAAGTATTTCCAAAAGATTATTTAGATTAATGGGAACAAATGAGTCCACCAAAAAATCCAAACCCACTCTATGATTTTCCTTGATAAGGTAATCAACCAAATATTTGACCATGGATTTTTTAGGAATGGTTAAAAGATGATTATAAAAAAAGGCCACTTCTAAATTCATCTTTCTATGGAATTTGATGGTCATGTAATCCTCCCCCAACATTGACTCAATTGCAACCTTAATGTCATTACAAAAAATATTAAATATAGCAGAGAGATGGTTATTAGCGATAGGACCTTAAAATACCTTCTCTACTAAAAATAGATGAAGGTAAAGAGAACGGTAAAGGTTTGGATTAAAATAAACCATAAAATAAAAAAATAGTTGTGAAAATAGAAATAAAAAACACACTCCCCACAAAGATCCTTAAGAAGCAATATATAAAATAAAGATTCATAAAAATCATAATAAAATGCACATAAATCATACCATACTTTCATATCCAAAACTCCAACATACCATTCCTATGAAAATATTTCATGTGAATTGAAATCTAACTATATGAGTCATACCAAACTTATCAAAAATCTAAAGCCAATCCTTCGAATAGGTCATATCAAAAGATCAAAATTAAACACAACTAATTAAAAAACCCGTTCCCTTAAAGTTTACTATCTCATCAAGGATTTACATGTAAAAATAATTAAATAAGACTCATTAATGCACTTATGAAAAAATAAAAAATCTTAATAATCAATCTCACATGAAGATTTATAAATTTAACCCTTCACACCTTCTCATCAAGGCAAAAGACTGTACCAACCAAAATCTGTTGATGCCAAAAAAAATGATAGAATCAAATATGGCAATCAAATCTAGATTGAAATAAAAATCCTTTGAAGAGTGCCAATAATTTAATTTTGAAAAATAACCAACATCAATTAAAAATAGTTAAATCTCTCAACCTATCATTATTTAACCATTCTAATTATTAAAAAGACCTTAAAAGCTTAATGAAAAACACCATTTTTTAGTTTATAAAAATTGAACCAAATTATCAATCTTCTCTCCGATCTTTCCACCAAAATCCACAATAATAAAAGCCACTTCTAGAAATATTAAAACTTGTAGCCATGATTATTAGACCTATTTTTCATAAATAAAACACCTTAAATAAACCAACAATCACTATCCAACATTAGACCAAGACACAAACGAATACACCTTTAATAGGAAAAAGCCATCCCTAAAAAGAAGGGGAGAAAATCAAAGAGAGATGGGAAGAAAACCCTTTCTCTTAAAAGGAATAAATTTTTGTAGAACCTAGGAAAAGCCCAACCCTACAAAATTATATAAATATTTTTTTCCAAAAGAATAAAAAACAAGAGAAACATCTATGTGATCTAAGAAATTCAATTATACAGTATAGCCTAAAAATACTAACTTAAGGAATAATTGATCTTAGCTTATCATTCTTCTAACCTTTTCCATTTTTTAGAATTAGAAAAAAACTCATTTTAAATTCTAACACACCTGTATCCATGTTTTAGACCATCATCTATAGAAAACCTCTTTCTTATCAAAAATTCCAACATGCTTTGAAACTTCTCAAATGCAACCTTAAGCCTATTCAAACCCTTCATCATATTTTCCTTTGAATTCATCTTGTTATTCATCAAATCCATCTCATCCTTTTGAATTTTAATATTTGTTCTTTCATATTCATCTAAAAAATCCTTTAATTATGTCATTTTAAATTTTGACCCTTCAAATAGTTCCAAGAAATCCATTTCTTTTTAATCTATCCTCTTTTGAAACCTACAAATTCTAGTTGAAACATAGCATAAGAAGAAAACACTCCTTTATCTCTTTGAAAAATCATCTTTGTCTCTTCAACCCCTTTACCCAACCTACCAAGTAAAACCCTATATATCTTAAAATACAATGATCCATGATGTGAGACTTATTTAACACTCATATTAACCTCCACCTTTTTTATCAATGAAACTTTATACCATAATTTACCCTCCTTATCATTGTTCTTCCACACCCTTAAACAATAGCCAATGAATTTACCAAAATTATTAACTAAATGACCTAGGGAAGATTAGAAGAAACATCTCTTTCTTAATTTCTCATAATTTTTTTTTTTTGAACAAATTCCTTCCCAAACTCTTTGAGAGAAATAGATTTAGGAATAAGGAAATCCATATTCATTGATGTCTTAATCTTAGAAAAGAAAAAATGTTTATGTATGTATCTAATATTTACATGGTGCAACATTTCAAAAATCTAGTGATGATGCAAAAACTTTTGATGAAAATGTAACATGCTTAGATCCTTTTCTTTCCCATTTTCTTTTCTACTACCTTAAAATTTTCCTTACATATTAAATTCTCAAAATGTTAAGGCTCCAAACTTCTTTAATTTAGATTTTGAATTACTTGGAAAAATCACCATGAATATGTGTAACCTCCACAATAATTTACGTAAGTACCCACTTTATTTCATAAACTTTCCCAATGGTTGTGCTAACCACCCTAGTGGCTTGCAATTGCAATAGTTTCAAAACCAACACTATGATTAAATATGTGGTTTCATGATCATTATAAAAATGACAAATTCAATCCATGTGACATGTATTTTTATCCATTTTCACTTATTTGGTTCTCCAATTTTGATTGTGCCTTCCCTATATTTTATCATAACCAACTTCCCACTACATTTCCCTTACAATACACTTATTTCAATTAAAATTTGGATTAGAAAAACATTAATAGATAATTTGTTCTCTATTATTATTGAGAGCTAGTCATAAACAACTGCATTTCCTTTCAATATTTTGATTTTAATTTAGTTCCATTATCTTATATCCCCTCGTTCTGAGAAAAAAACATTAGATTAAAAATGACAAACTATACTAAGCTTCAAAACAAACAACACTCTCTTGGTTTGTCATCTATATTTAGGAGGTTAAAGCTTTCTTTATTTGATCTTTCTTGTTATCTTAGATTTTATTTTTATATATAAAACTTGAAAGTAAATTAAAATAGATATAAAATATTTTATGCTAATTTTGGAAGCCAATACCATAACCTTGTATTGACCTACCACCTATAAAATCAACCTATTATAGAAATGTCAGTGAAGATATATTTATATCTTCACCCCTAATTATTCACATCCTATATAAGCTTTGAAAAAATTAATTCATTTATGTTTGGGTGTATGTTCCATGCTTTCATTTCTTCAATCTTTCATAACTTTTGTCTTCCATAGTTTTATTTGAATTTGTTGCCTCTAAACCTCATTTGTAAGGGTGATATTTCTATAATTATATTTCTATTGTATATTTTTCTTCCCTATATCCATGAATCTTTTTTTAATAAATATTTATTACCTATTTGTGTTTTCAAAATAATGGATGAAATTATCCACGTGAGTCCCACATATGGTTTTATATCTTCCCAAGTGCCATATTCATTTCTTTATTGTCATAGGTGGATTCTTCCTTTATTTTTAGCTATCCACATGTATAAAAATTCAATTTTATTACTATACATGCATAAAATATTCATTTACAATAGCCCTTTCACATGTTTTACTCTTTTAAATAATATTATCTTAATCATCATTCACCATAACAATCCTTTGTGTTTTTGTTCACTTCCAAAAGTATATTAGGTTCATTATAAGTAAATGTTTGTCCTATTTATTATAATTTAGCTTCAACAAAGGTTTATGTCAAGTCTAAAACTCCATAAAAACCATAGTTTCATCAATTTTTAGATTTAAACTTGCATATATAGATATTTAAATAATTTTTATCGTTCATTTTAAATATAAAAATAAAATAAAAACTAATTAGTTTATTTTTAGTTTTGCATTTTTATTCTCAATTACAAAATAAGATTAGTTGTCTATTCATTTCCAACACTATATTTTATTAATTTAATAATTTACTATTACATGCATAAAACATAAAAAAATATTTTTCTTATATTTATCTTCTTTGTTAGGTAATTAAATAAGTAAGAAACTTTTCAATTGTGTATAAACAATAATTTTAATATGTTTTTTATAGATAATTGAAGGTTGTAGGGTCCTTCACCCATAAAAATATTGAACAAAAAATCACTCATTTTCCTCAAGTGAAAATCCACGAGGGAACCACATTGCCAAAACATTTCTTAAAAACTCCCAAACCACCTAGGGAAGAGAATTCATCTCCTAGGCAAACCCCAAATTTCCCTTTGATGCCTCTCATTCCCTCTTTTGAGATGAGAGATTAACAACTTAGTATGAGAGATTGAGGAAAACCTCCCTTTTTTCTTCTTTTGAACTACAGTTCACTCATCTAAAATACCCAATCTACTAGATTCCTCATAGGAAGAATAAAAAATCCCATCTTGAAGAACACCAACAGTTCCAACCTTACTAGCATCATTTAAAATAACCAAAACATTAAATTTATGAACCACTTTAATCTACTCACTTCTTGACACAACTAAAATTTCCACCTTCAAACCATCATACTGAAGCACCCCATTGGGATTTCCAATCAGATTAGCCCCTAAGCCAAGATTGAGAGTATCCAACTTAGGATATCTAACATCATAAACATTGATAGGTGAAGAAAAAGGTATCAAAGGAGATACCAAAATATGTTTAGATCTAGAATTTTTCCACCATGAAGAGGTCACTTTCTCCTTGATGAAAGAGAAAGAAGAAACTAGATACCCTTGCACAAAGCACCTACAACATCTGAAAGGAAATCCCTCACAGTCAAGGGATTAAGTCTAACTATGATTATTAACACTCAATTAAATAGATGTAGGGAGATCCTAAGATAAATCCAAGCAGACTATAATCTATGCATAAGTGGTGCGAGAAAAGATAGAATTAGATGCCTCAATTTCCAATAATTTTCCACGAGAACCACCAATTGCTGAAAATCTAGAATCAACCCAAAACTAGAGCATAAGATAGGGCAATTGAACCCAAACAAGTATAATTTTAAAAATTCAAACCAAAGGGTTGAAATATGGACTCTAAGGTTTCAAAATAAGAATATGTCAATCCCAAGACCAAAAAGTATCTAAAACCACTTTATTTTGGTCCATAAAGTAATAAAAAACTACAATAAATAAGCCTATGGCACATGGATAAATCTTCATGTTTTCTTCTAAGAGATGATACCATTCTTTCAAGATCCACTAATGAAGGGAAATAAGGCTCAGTTAAAAATTATCAAACCTACATATTAAACATGAGAAACAAACTATTCCTCATTTTTAGAACTTCTTCTCGAATGCCATCTTCAAAATATACCACTAGAATGGCTTTATATGTTGTAAGTGGCTTAAGAATGTGTAAATAAATCTATTCCCCATGTGAAATTATATGGACAAAATATTTGGGTTTCACCAGTTCAATTTTCTCCAAGACCTCACCCATAGATCTACTCCCAGTTGAAGGAAAATAACACAAGGCATTGGGTAGCTTATCTGAAACATCAATCAATATTTTATCCTAAAAAGAACCTAAAATAGGCTTACATTGCCCCCCACCAATGACCATTGAATCCTTACAAACCCTAGTTTTTGTAATGATATTAACTAAAGCAATGGAAGAAGAAGGTAGAGGATCTAACAGTCCAAGAGAAAAAACCAAAGAAGAGTAAGGATCTAAGGCTCTTAGAGAGAATGGAAGTGAGGTAGGAGGAAGGCATAAAGATCCAAAAAAATTCTAGTTACATATCCCTAAGGTCTTCATATATTTAGACTTGGTCATCACAGATGATGAAGTGTTTAACATCTCCCAACCCATGACCACCTCCTTGCCCATCGATCCCCCAAGTTGACCAACTACCAAGAAATAAACCCTATTTATGGAAAGTGCAACAAACATAGTATATTATTAATATGCTTAGATCTTAAAAAAAATGTTGGGTAATAGGATTTTTTAAATGGACACATGACCAATTTTTTTTATTAACTAGAATACCTAAACTAGTAGTCAATAGTATTCCTAGCCATAGGCTATGGACTTGCTTCATCACATTGAATTTAGGTTTCAAGCAACATGTTGACCCCATCACATTGAATAATTTTCATTAATAACCCACTATAGCTTAGTGTGGGTACAATGCTAGAGAATGGTCATCCCAAAAATGAAACTTAAGACCTCCCACTTTTAACACTCAACTCATTCACTACTAGGCTATCATCACCAAGTTAATTTTAATATGTGTTTTTTACATGTAAATTAATTATTTATTTTCATTGTGAATGTGTTTTTTTAATTTATTAATTGTAATCCTTAATTTATAAAACTATAGATAAAGGCCCATACATACATTTAAAAATAAAAATTTAACCCTCATTTAGTTTAATTACCATCCTAATCATTTGCTCTTAAATCTTCAGATGATGCTTCTTAGATCAAGTGCATCTATATAGGATAAGAGCCTTTTCTCGAGTAATTTACCCCATTATTATTGGACACACTCAAAGTGATATTGGCTATGCAATTTAATTAGAGGTAATTTGATTGATATCATTCTCTCATTTAATAATGATCTAATTTTAAGCCTTAGATGAGGAAAATTGATTAGTTGAGTCTTAATTAGCTAAACAAACTCATTTACTAGCTTTTCAATTAGTTTATACTCATATTTGACTCAAGTATTTATCTTTAGGTCTAGCCTCATCAAATTCATTCATTTTTGTGGATGAAATTACTTGGAAGTGACCACTCTAATGGAGTCAAACAAATACCAAGGGTGATCCAACCTAAATTTTTCTAGTTCAAAGAGATAAATATTGATTAGGAATTATGTTATATGGTTTGCATAGAGTCTGGCTACCCTGTACCCCTCATTACCTCACAATTTATTTCATTAAATGTACATTATGAGGTTTTAGAGGCCTACTTGTATCAAATAACATACTCACTATTATGCATAATCTAAAACCCCAAAAAGGTAGCCCATACTATAGAACAATCTCATCCCATTCAATGATCTCATCCAATTTAACAATTTTAACCCATTAATTGAAACCAAACCAACCCACCCATTTAACCCATCGAACAAAATTACTAGCTAAATTGCCCTATATTTTTCCTGGTTGTCTCAACTTGACCCTGTGAATTTTCACATTGTTAGCATGTTTCTTCCCATGCATAAAATTCTGGTGAACCTAACATGAAAGCTTGTATTTTAAGTTTTTTCTATTTTTTTTCCATTTTATTTCTTTCATATCTATTCTCTTCCACTTATTCTAAGGGTGTTCATACACCCCTTGAATATGTCTAGTGAGTATTTTAATACGCCTTAGGCATGGATACCTTTATAAAAAATATTTTAAATGTATGATGAGCCTTCATTATCTAGTTGGTTTAACCTTGATGATAAAAATGGTCAAAGGATTGACAGTCCATCTCCATTTTTATTATTCTTCTTCTTCTTCTTTCTACATGCCACATATCAAATGTAATGTAGTTTTATAAGAGTTAAAATATTATTTAGAGACTTATAATAGTTATCATGAGTAAAATTATGTCTTTTATTGGTGAAGGTGGTTTTTATCCATGCATTTTAACCAATCCTCATATTATCTTAAAAAAATGTTATTTTTCAAAAAATTCAAGATTCAACAAATATGGTGAAGGGATTCAAATAATAAAATAAGGATTGGTTAGAATGAAATTATCTCCCCCTCCTCCTATCCCAAATCACTACAATCTATTAGCTCTTGAACAATCTAAAGTGACTCCTTACAAAAAGTCATGGAAAAACTAATTAATTTTAGGTCATCATTATCTTCCTTTTCAACCTCATACAAGGTAGGTGTCCAAAATAATTATTACAGATAATTAAAATGATCTCATTTTGAATTTGGTGGGATGCATTTGAGACTTAGAAAATAACCAAACTTACTTTCAAACAAGTCCTTTGAATCAAGGATTTGTGCCAAATGTTAATAATCAAAACTATTATCCTTATATTTGAATTAATATAATACCTTCCAATCAATTCTCTATATTACTAAAATCTAAGATATTTCCTCTCTTACAATAATCTTGGTAGCATGGTTGCCAACACACTTCCACCTTATACTCATGTTGACACCATTATTTCACACATCACTCCTAATAATATGGTTGCTACTGTAGTTCCTTCTTATTTTACTCATAACTATATACCTTATAGTATTTCACCCTCTTATGTTCTACCTAACAATGTGATGATCAATGTGTTTCCATATTACACTCCACCTAGTCATATACCAACTAGAGTGCATCCTTATAACTCTTTACCACTATATTTTCACATCTATTCCAAATTCACTTATATGGACAATTATTTTTTGGAATACTATACTCTAGTGGTTCAAGAGATAATGTTTTACCCCTAGTGGCTTCGTTCTAAATACTTATCTAGCTCTCCCTCCTCAAAATTACTCAGATACTTTTTTTTTTAAAAGGGAATAAGAACCTATGCTTAGTATATTAAGGATCCCCTTGAACACATAATTTAAGGAGTTATCTTACCTTTCCTATTACTTAAAATTCCTAAATAAAAGGGAGAGGGATCCTAATGCACACATCAAAGTCTCCATCACTACAATTAGGAAGTTATTCCCTTGAGATGTAGTAGTGGAAAAATATTTCCTAAAATATTCAATGGGATTGCCTTAGATTTGTATTATCATCTCCCTGAGGATTCTATTAATTCCTTAAAATAAATCATTTATGAATTTATCAAAGTCTTTGACATGCAAAATATAATTCATACTTGTATACATGAATTTATTCACATCAAGTAAGAATCCAATGAGTCTACTACCCACTTCATTATGAGGTGGCACTAACTAATATAATTTTACAGTATGCTCTTAATATGGATCAAAGATAATTATGTGGTTGTTTCATCCATTATCTTAACCATGAAACTAGGGAATAAGTCTAAAAATTCCCTAATCAATCTTATGAAAAATCATTAGAAAGTTCTTTGAGGTTTGAACAAGTAGACATAGATAGTGGTCATATAATTTATGGGTACATTAGGAAGATTGTTACTCATAACCAAAGAAACAAGGATGGAAATAATAATAAAAAATACCGAAATAATCAAGGGCCCAAAATTTTAAATCATAACCATAATGCCACTATTGATGCCATTACAAACCAATTAAAAAAGAATAATATTGTTAATAATAATTAAAAAAAACAATGGGAGTGGGACACCAAAAAACCCCAATCCCCTACCTATTGCCCATATTGTATATTTTAATCACCCACCACCATGAAAAAATATACACTATAATAAAAATGAAAACCCAAACTTGAAGTATTAGAATCAATTCTATAATTAGAACCAACCTTATAAAAATAAAAATTAATATCAACATTATAACTAAGCCTTTAATTTATAGGATCAAAATCAAAGATAAAGGGATTATGATCCCAATGTCTATTAATTTTTTCATAGGGTCATTGGATATGATACTCACATATGTGTGGAGCACAAAAATTTTATTCAAAGACTCTTTGAGGATTAATAGTGGTTATTTATTGATATGTTCTTGGGAAATGTCAATGGGAATCCACAACCTCCTCAAATATTTAACACCATAGAATTATAATTTATTTATCAATAAAAATAATTTAAGAAATGACCAACATTAGCATAACCAAAACTCACCATAAAATTGTCCTACCAAGCAACCTATGCCGAATGAAACCCATGATATAGAAGCTTCAAATTATGCTATGTAAAATCCTAATGTCACTCCTTGCCTCAGTCTACAAGGGAAGACTAGACTCGTAGGCTTAGTAGAATTGTAAATTAATGAATAATAAAATATTATTACATACATCAGGGAGTATCAATCATAAAATCCCTATTTTGTGAGTGCTCTAGATGATGAAGTTCAAGGAACACCTAATCCTATTGGGAAATATGATCTTATTGTAAACCTTACATTTTTTTCCCACATTTAATTCATGGACTTGTTAAATAACTCTCATGACCATCAATTAACTCTTCTAGAGGACTTGAATCTTGGTCATTTAGAAAATATTACCCTACCTCCCAAATCTAAATTTAACCGTATCAATAAAGATATGTCCCACTTAGAAAAAGTTTTAGAGATACCAAGTATTTATTTGATCTTATTTAACTAAATTTTGATGTTGATATGGATAGGAGAGGATAACCCACTCTATAATTATAAGGGTGAATTTATAAAATAATGAAGAGAACCATGATTGATGACATGGATGATGTCCATATAGTCCCTTTTTATTTTATCTAAAATATGGGTTATGGTGAAATAAATTATTCTTCCATAAAATAGTGCTCAAGGAATTTTATGTTATAGATGAGGAGAAAAAGTATAACATGATCTTATGAAGGACATGAATTCATAAAATGAAAGCCTTTTCAATTACCATTTTATGTTATAGATGAGGATAAAAAGTACAACATGATCTTATGAAGGACATGAATTCATAAAATGAAATCCTTTCCATCTACCTTATTTTAGGAGGTAATAAGTTTTGGGAATTTTTTTCATTGTTCAAAGCTATCCTAAGCCATTTGGCTTGTATTAGGCTAATCTTAAGAAAAATTATGGGATCCACACCAATTATCATATTTTGAATAATCAAATAAATAAATCTCTTCCTAATTTAAAATAAAATGAACCTATCATATTTGATAAATGGGTTCCAAATAATTTTGAAAATAATAAAACCCCATAAGGTGATAATCCTAATGACAAAGCTGTTGAAGTCACATAAAAAAGTAGTATAAAAGGGTGAGGAAAATCTCACTATAAAGGCAACCTTATCCACAAAGTCAATGACTAAAATTATCAATATATTAGATAAATACAAACCTATTAGTCTCCCTTTTAAATCACATGGGGTTGGAACTTATAATCCCCATAAAATTATAGGTTTCAAGGATTTTTATTTGGTGTAAAAAATCCCTAACATTTATATGGTAGATATCTCTAGGAATGAAGAGATAAATTATGAAGAGTTTGACATTTATTTCCCTTCAAAAAATAAATGAACACTCTATTATGATGAGGAAAAATTATGTTTAGGTGCTACGGTAGGATTAATTTTAACCACCCTTGAAATAAGGATCATGACATTCAATTTCAAGTTAGAACTTGAGTGCACAAACATGAGGATGAGTATAAATCCTTGTTATTCAGAATAAAAATTTATAGAAGGCTATATATTCAAAACCTTAGGGTTTTAGAAGACTTAAAATTAGTGACCAACCATGTTTTAGAGATTTATCAAACCAAATTTGAACACAATAAACACTATAAGAGGGATGTGTACGAAAATTCCAAAGAGTTTGATTTCATATCCATAGAAGCTATATCAATAGAGGAAAATAAACTTGTTAATTCAATAGTTTCTTGTCCTTAAAAATTATTTCATCATGAGGAAATAAAATAATTTGAACTTCTCATGTTCATGAGGCTTGAATCGCTTGTCCAAAATATTTAAGGTAATGAAATTATTTCTCATGTGGAAAGGGAGAGTGAACCTCTCACAATGTATTTTTATATGTTGATGTTCTTAAAAATAATGGCTAGATTAGAATATGTATTGATTTTAGAGATATTAACAAATCATGTCCTAAATATGTTTTTCCTCTTCCATCCATAGATGTTATAATGGATGCCACAATTGGATATAAATTATTGTCTCTCATGGATGGATTTTCAAACTATAATCAAATTTGTATTTTTGAAGAGGAAAAAAGAGAAAATTCCATCACCAAACCTTAGGAACATTTATGCTATGTTTTCATGCCCTTCATATTTAAAAATTATGTTGCAATCTATCAAAGATCCATGACCTAAAATTTCCATATTCTCATCAAAAAATTGTAGAGGTTTATGTAGATGATCTGTTGGGAAAATAAAAAAAGATATTTGATCATCTCAAGGTCTTGCAGACCATTTTTACCCACTTTATTAAATATGATATCATGCTTAATATAGATAAATACATTTTTGGTGTCCCAAATAGAAGGATTTAATGATGTAGAAGGATTTAATGATATAAATTATTGTCTCTCATGGATGGATTTTTAGACTATAATCAAATTTGTATTTTTGAAGAGGAACAAAGAGAAAATTCCATCACCATACCTTAGCGACATTTATGATATGATGTCATGCCCTTAGGATTTAAAAATTCTATTGAAATCCATCAATGATCCATGACCTACATTTTCCATATTCTTATCCAAAAATTGTAAAGGTTTATGTAGATGATATTTTGGGAAAGGAAAAAAATATATTTGATCATCTCAATGTCTTGCACACCATTTTTACCCACTTTATTAAATATGAAAACATGCTTAATAAGATAAATACATTTTTAGTGTCCCCAGTAGAAGGATTTAATGATGTATCATTTCTTAGGGTAGGACCAATAGTTATCCATCTAAAATAAATTTTAGTCTAGAGATGCCTCCCATAAGGATGAATCATGGATGAGATCATTCATAGGGAACCTAAAAACTATTTGAAAGTTTATCCTCGACCTCACATACATAGTTAATGTAGAGCATCATAAGGTAGAAACTATATAAATATGTTTAAGAGGTAATTTAGGACCATTTTTGGTCTTGTTTTGTTATTAGGGGTTTTATAGGGTCATAATATAGGTATTAGAGTCTTTAAGAATATTTTAGAGTGTGTGTTTGAAAATTTGAATTGTAAAACTAGCTTTGAGAGTTTTTTAGGGTCTTGGATTAAATTCAATGTTTGTAAATGATTGAATATGGTCCTATATGGTCATAAGAAAGGGTATCAAGGTGTTTTAGTATGAAATACATAAAGGTATTAATGTAATTTTAAGAAGCATGTGTCTTGCAACTGCCACCAACATTGGGTTGGCCAAGAAGTGAGAGTTTATTGCATGTTTGAGATAAAAGAAAATGAAATGCATACAGGGGGTAAGTGTGTGTGTATAAAGGTATTAGGATAATATTATTTCTAAATATAATAAATTGGAGCTTTAAGAAATCCATCAATGTCTAATTTGAGAGGAACTCTGCCTAAATTGCAAGTTTTGTGTATGAACAATATATGTGTTTATAATAGATGAATAACAAGGTGTTTTGAAATCATCTCAAGGTTTTATAAATATTTAAGTCTTATGGTTTATTACTAAGCATATATATTTTCTTTTTATTTAACCATTTTTTATGATCTCCATGTGAAAATCTAAGATATAGTCAATTGGGAAACCTTTCCCTATTTTGCATAGTCAAGAAGGGGAGATAATTAAAGAGTTTATTATGAGTTTTTTTAAATGTTGGAGGTTTTTGAGGTTGTTTAATAGTGCATGGTAACCTTAATAATGTATATAAAACATTTAAACTCTCTCATATTAGAGAAACTTTGTATTGAGTCCTCATTTTATCCACACAGTCATGAAGAACCTCATAATTTTGTAAATTATTTGATATAAGATTTACATCAATAGTTCAAGATTAAAAATAATTAGAGAGGTTGTAAGAGGAAATTATATACCTTGAAAATTAATTAATTTCCTTATATGATCAACATATATCTAAAAACCTTAAACTCACTAACATAGTCCCATGAGAATACACATAATTCTGTAGATTTGTATGCTAGAGTGGTTTATGGATTATTCAAGATTAACTTGTGGATATAAAATTTGTAGGAAGTTTGGATAGACCCTAATATTCCATTAGTTTCATTTAAAATTATCAAAATCTCATCATAATCCATTTTGTCTCCTCTTGGCCTTACACAGGCCTGTCAAGACCTAAAACTAGGGTTTGATCTTGCAACTCACTTATTTGAGTTTCCACCCTCCAAAAATCATAAAATTTTGAAATATAATGTATTTTCATGTGTTATAACTTATTAAGGAGGTTTTATGTTGGTAATATATATTTTTGTATGGAAACACTATTGTGGCATTGAACTAGGCCTAATAGAGACCTAATTGGTGAAGAAGGGTGGTGAGTTGATAGGTTTACCTTGAGAATTATGCCATGAAACTTTGTATGAATTAGGAAGTGGATAATGGGTAATAAAAAGTGTTTTTATTTTTTTTAATTTTTTTGGATCATTTAAACCTTGGAACTTTGTGTTAAATAGGGCTACAAGTAAGAGTGGTATAAGAGAAGAAAGGGTAGACAATTGGAGAATTCTTGTTTGAAGATAGTGTTATTAGTTTATATGTGAGATAATGTTAAAATATAGGGAGAGGCCATATGAGTATTAATTAAAGGACAAGAACCTCTTATCTATGTTTAATCTTTTAGACCTATGTGCCTATCTATATCAATGAGAGAGGCAAGTTTAGATCAAGCAAAGAGAGTGAACTTATGATGAAATAAGTGCATGAAGAGGATGGTAATGATAAAAAGTAGGATAACAGTACATATATAAAGAGGAATGACTTATCTTAAAATGAAGAAAAGAGGAATAGTTGACTCAAGGAAGCTTTTGAGCATGGACAAGTATGAATTATGCAAAGAGACCAAAGATATGAGAGATGTGTATGAAATGATGGTGTTGATTGTGCTAAGAGGAAAGCATGAAGAGGTGGTGGAAGGGTTATATTTCAAGAGTGATTAGAGAATAATATGTATTAAAAAAGGCTTATCATCCTAGAGAGATAATAATTGGTCAAGAGTGTCAAACATAAGCAAAATACCTATAAGTTACAAATAAAGTTAGATATCATTGAAGGCATTGTTGACTATTTTGGCCAAAAGTCAAATAGGTCAAACCATATCATATAAAACTTGTATATAAATATATTAGGAGGTAATAAGGTGTGTCATGGTTTTATTTGATGTCATTTAATGTGCTACTAACATTGGTCATAGTCAAATTTAGTCCTAAGTTATTTCATGCCACTTAAGGGTCATATTTGAGCCATTAATGAGAGTTATATGGTTTACCTTGGTATTAAAATGTTTTAGGTGTTCTCAAAATTCATTCATGTTAGTACATTTTTAAAAATGTTAGTTTATAACTAAAAATTTTAGGGGTAGCATCAAAATAAGAAGAAAAGTGGTAGTTTGGGTAGTTTAAGTTGGATGTATAGTTGCTATAGAAGTGTGGCACATGTAGAAGGATCCTAAAATGACCATTAAACTTCAATAAAATAATTTAAATTCTTGACATGCTTTTAAACTCTCAAAATTATCCCAAAACCATTTTGCTTCTCCATTGCTCCACTAGGCATGTAGAAATGGTCAATAGGTTTCTTCATGGTACAACCAGTGGGTGAGGTTTTAGGTCAAATTATTGAGGGATGTTCTCAAAATTTGTCCAATTCCATTTCATCGTAGGACTTCAAGTATTGGATGCCTATTCTTTATGAACCATTCTTAATAAGTTGATTTCTCTTTTCTGTATGCTAATCCCCACACATTGTAGGTTTTGATTATGTTTGAGTTGGTCCATACAAATGAATAGATGAAATTGCTTATATAAGGACTGGAATTACTTATTTCATGGTTTCCATATTTGTTTACATATTTTGAGGTGAGTGTATTAGCCAAACATCTCAAATGGTAGGTTGAGATCTCCATTGCTAGTTGTAGGCATGTTCATAAACTACAAAGGTTTTATTATCCTTTAATTGGTTTAAAATGAAGGTGATATGTTGTATTTCATGATTCCCATGTATTGTTAATCCCCTCTCCTTCCAAGATCAATTATAAAAGGTCTCACATAGAGGTCACAGTCAAGGAACATGTAACACAATCAAATTTTTGCATGACTATCATCTATAGCTAGGTCAATGAGAGATATATAAGCTTGTATATAAGTCATGGACAGTAAATGAAGATTATCAAGAGGTTAGACACACTCTTGAACATGAGTAGCTAAGTTGAGCTCCAAAATGACATAGGATAGAATGTGAATAACCAATTCAAACTTGATACATGGTCTTGCACCATTGATGGACACCTACAAGTTCCCTACAAGAGAATAGTCACATTAAAATGGAACATTGGAACTAGTTTCATGTCCCTCATGGTGAAAAGGATCAAATTGAGGATTGGTATGAGCTCTAATATGGGCTATAAGGCCATACACTATGTACATTATCAATTTTACACCTTCATTGCCCTTGTCTTCTACTGTGTGTACACCTATAGGTCTCCATAGAGGCCTGAAAATGTGAATAGAGAGTTTGAATGTGTTTTGAGACATTCATAGAAGATTAAGAAGTTGGATAATGCCATGGCACTCAATAGTGGAGCTATTGAGTGGAAGATAGATTTGAATCATGTTCATAGTTAGAGAAAGAAGGTTTAGGAGCTTGTTACCTTAAAAACTCTAAAATAGAGCCTTGTCCACTTTTGGTGCTGCCATATAATGAGGTGACATGAAATCTAGATGAGTTTGAATGATCTTATCATGTATCCCTCATATAGAAGTGAGACCTTGAACATATAGAGTGAATTTTTGGTCCAAATAGGTGATGTTGGAAGGTTTAAAAATCATGCATTCTTTCACTATAAAAGGTTAGTGTTCTTTGTAGTGCTTTGAACTTTAAATGACTTTATAGTCTAAGGTGGTAGTTTAGGAGCATGCCCTCATGGTAAGTCTTTATTAAGGTAATAAGGTAATTAGTGTTTCAAATAACATCAAGAAGAATTGGAGTGCAAGGTATTTACCTATATCACCATCTACAAGTTTACCCTTGCCTTCAAAAGGTTCACCTAAAGCTTGACTGTAGGTACCTACAATTCATGAAATGAACCTTGGTGATTAGAACCTGAAAAACATATGAATTTTCCAATTAGATTTATTTCCAAGACTCCAAAGTGATCCTATAATGTTTAACACAATGTAAAAAATTTGAAATGCAATATTATAGGCCCTTTTTACTCTCAAAATGTACATCTACACTTGGACTATAGCATGACAATGAGATAGAACATGGTGGTTTAAGAGAATGACCTAGCATAAATATGGTGTGAATAGACCTAAATGAATATAAGATGGTATTAAGGAATTCAATAAGGCCTTAAGGCAATGAACAAGACCTAACACTAAAGTATACAACTATAGGTAGGTCTCCCTCTTGAGCAAATAACACAGTCATGGTTGACTACAGTCTAGCTAGTCAGATTGGAAGGTGTACATGGAAGGATATGGCAAGGGTTAAGATGATATAAATAATTGAGAAGAAACAAAAATTATTAGTAACCATATTATTATATTCCTATGGTAAATAAATAGAGAATTTAGAGGTTTTACATAACAACTTACAGTCAACACACAAAATCCTGCATAGTGAGTATTACACAAAAGTTTGTCTTAGGTTTTGGAAGGTTTGGAGATGTTATTGATGAGATATAACACTAAAAAATTGTAAAGAATATCCCAATAACTTAAATAATCCCCTCATACCTTTTTTTTCTTGGGATAATAGGGGAGATGCCCTCTATTCTGTCTCAGATAGAGGGCACTCCTAGATGCACATACCTTGTAGGTTTGTCATAAGAATGATAAAAGAAGATGCCAAAGAGACTTATATCATTTAAAATAGATATAATAAGTTGTATTAAATATTAATGAACATGTTAAATGTCTCTTAGTACTGAGGAGCCTAATATAGTGGCCCAAACCCACATAAGTGTAGACTAAGCCTACTAGGTCTTGACTAGGCCTAATGCCTAAAGGGGTCCATTTCCATTTCTAACACTAGATGAGCATTTTAGAGCATTGAAGGACCTTAATGGGGAGATATAAGGTCTATTTGAGCCTTTAGTTTTTAGAGAAGGTCATAGAGAAGACATTTCTTGGCTCAGAAGCATAATAGGTGTTAGAGGTCTAGATTGCACCCTAGTTGAATGCATAAATGTTCAATTCCTACTTTCAAATCTAGTCCAACATGGGAATGACCCTAGGCTATGGGTTAAATAAACTTGAGTTAGAACTCTATAATTTTTAATGAGGCTATCTCCTTAGATGCATCACTTATTTCTTTTACACTAAATCTATAGATTGCTTGGGTGAAAAAGGGAGAGAAATACATGAATGTAAATCTATACTAAATGTGGTGATGCACCAAATATTATATGATCCACTTTCAGCCTAGACACTTCTATGGATACTAATGAATTTCAATAAGATAAGAACTGGTCAAATTATATAACAAGGTTTCAAGCATGATTATTTTGCATGAAGGTTGAAAGAAGACTTGCATCTTGAAGGATAGAAAGAAATAGGTCTATAAAAGACACTATAGACTTATGACACTTCAAGAGGAATGTCACTAGTTAACACTTCATAGCCTATAATAAACCAATAGAATTGAATCAAGGTACATGAAGAATACACAAATGATGAATAGAAACATACACTCTATACATAAAACTTCAATAAAGCACACTTAGCATTCAACTAGAATATGAAAATTGCCTTATATTGCTTCAAGAGTGTTACAAAGTGACTTTGTTAGAGCTTTGCTATCTCCAGTTGAGAGATCCAAAATAAGAGCTCAAATATAGTATTTATAGGAAGAAAAAAGGGGAAGAGAGAGAAAAAGATGCTAAAGGGATCATTAATGAGCCCAATCCCATTTAGAATAACCATCACCACACTCCTCCTTGAGCTTGATATTGTATTAATGTCACTTTATCCTTTTCTAGTGAGGTGGAGGCTATGAAATAAAGATAAGTTGCTATGATCCATTCCTACTACTATGTGAACCTTCTTGAGTTCTTATATATCAATGTCTTTCCTTATAGGGCAAGGTCTTCATATTCGGGGCCATGCTTGTGTCTACTTTTAGAGGCTATTTATATGGCTCAAGTGCACCTTCATTAATTACATGTATCTACCTCTTCATTGAAATGTGAACTTAGGATTACTCTAGGTTGAAAACCAATTTAAAATATTGGTTTTTCTATAATTGATACATCCACTTGGATATATATATGTCATATGATCAGTTTAGTAGCCCACCCTAATCCATATCAAGTCAAAAAGGACCTATTCCATTTCTATAGAGTCTTAATGGTACCACTCGATCCCAAAATATCAAATTTTGATCTAACCTGTATCATGATTAATCTTGGTTTCATTCATACTTACCTTGTATGGGTCAAAAATGGCCTTATAAACTTCCATTGAAAATCCTAGGCTCACCCTCTTTACTCATTAGTTGTTATGAGTTAACATGAGCCCCTAGATTTATCCTTGACCATCAAATCTATCCAAGCTAGTGCCATTTGGTCACCTCATGTTTGTACTCAAGATACACTATTAGTCTGTCTATTCTCACACTTATTCCATGTGGTGGCCTATAAGCTCCTTCACCTTGTGACTTGATTGTGTGACATTAGGTCTAAACCATGATTGAATGTGAGACATTGATCTGACTAGGCCCGTTAAAATGTCAATCACTGCTTGCCATTGGATTTATTGTATGACTTAATGTTGATCATTGATCTTGATATTTGAATTCTAATAGATATTTCTTAGGGCTTAAATTTGATGTTTATGCACCTATCTTTGACATCCATATGAATGTATTTGACGTTCATGCAACTGTCACTAAGATATTTGAAATTCAATGGTTATTTGTTGTGTCTTGAATTTGACATTTATATGACCATAAAATGATGTCCATATGACCATCATTGATGTCTGTGAACCCATCATACTTTGAACTCAAAACAAATAGTTACTGAGCTTGATTTTGACACTTGCATGAATGTCAAATTGCTGGATCAACTTCTCTGAGACAAACCATCTTTCAGATTTTGTGTTTTAGCCTTTTGCTATGGACCATTTTATTTGGGCTTTTGTTTGAGATATTTATTATGGGATTTGTGCCAAGACATTTCCTCTGAAATAATTTTTCTATGGGTTTTTATCTTGAAAAAAATGTTTGAAAGAATCGAATTATGTTGTGGATAAAATGTCTGAGAGAATTACATTCTTAGCTTTTTTGGTAGACCTTTTAATTCATACAAAATATCTAGAAGAAGTCATGACTTGTAACTTTTATTGTGGTATTTGTGTGAAACAACTTCCCTATAGGAATTGGTCTTTGGGACTTTTGTATCAGACACTTTCCTAAATAAATGACCCTTTTGGACTTTTGCATTATCACCTTTCCTAAGATAAATACCCTTTAGGACTTTATCTTGGGAAAATTTTGTCAAATAAATGACCCTTTAGAACTTTTTTTTGGACCACTTTCCTAAAGAAATGACCCTTTGAGATTTTGTTTTATACCAATTTCTCTGAAAGATTTGTTCTTCAAAACTTTTATCTAGGACTTTCCTTGAAAAATGACCCTTGGAGAGTTTTGTTTCAGAAAAAATGTCCAAAATAATTCTTGATACTTAGCCAAAATGCCCCCAAAAAAATATTCGAATGAAATATTATCACTTAGTTTAATAAAAGATCCAAAATATTTGAACTTATCAAAATAAAGATCAAAGCAATTTGCCCAAGTAAGGACTTAGCCTAAAAAAAGGTTTTGTACTTAGCTTTTCCAAGGCCTATATGTTCTTATAAATTCATGATTGAAATGATAATTGATCCTTAAAGACCTGAAGCTTGTGCAGACTTGTTCCATGACCTTGAACTGCTTGGTTTTACCATAAAACCTACTCAAGAACCATTTTATTTGCTCTATAGAATTGTCCCTTAGAATCTGAAAAAATACACTTTAAGCAATATTAAAGTGTTTAAAAATATTTGTGAGAAATATTAGATATCTCTAGTCCACTCATTCCATCCAAAACATCTGTTTATATGCTCATCCATTAACACTCTGATCCATCTAAGTACAACTTGGTATATGGGTCAAATTTGGCCAAAAATAGGGTTCAAGAACACAAGAAAGGACTCGAGAGGTTGAGTTTGAAAGCTCAATATAGTATGGATCTTTAACATGGGATCATAAGGAGTTAGGATATGTTGGAAAGGGTCCTAAACTTTCCTTTTGTGTATTTTTTTTATAAGTTCAATGTCACAATTTTATGAACAATCCTTAAAGGGTGAAAATATCAAAACCCCCCCAAAACCCTTGTTAATGACTCGATAGGGAAAAATTTGATATAAATTAATCTAAGAGGGATATTTTGAGTATGAAAGTGATTGGGACTTATAGAGGACTCCGTAAGACTCCTTCCCATTAGATTGACCTATACCCTATTTGTATGGATAGGGTACATAATGGATTTTCTTGAATTTTTTTTGATGTTTTATAGGTATAAAAGGGTTTAAAAGGGTGATGATCACTTTGTTAAATATAATGGGACATAACCTAACTCATCATATAAATTTATTTATTTATAAGAGAACACAAGTACTTATACAAGCACCTTCACTTTAGCCAATCCAAACTAGCATAATGAATAGAGGATGATCTTCAAGTGAGAAGGTGATAAATTTAATTGGGAGGAATTTTAAGTTTTACGTAATGGATATAGATACTTGAGGACCCTTGATAAATTTCATACCATCTCATATACATATTGGATTGAACAACTGATTAGCATCTTAGTGCCAATGTGAAAACAAGTATAAAGAAGGGTGATTATGACAACAAACAATGAGAACACTTGTATAAAAGGATATTGATGATTAGGGACACATCCAATGCATGTTATAACCTATTTATAACACCCAATCCATATTTAAATGTGTAATCTATTCCTAGTCTATTGTGGAGCATTCAATAAAGGCCAATGATGAAGGTAATTTTCAAACAAGCAATTGAAAAGTCCTACACCAAAATTGAAGAGTTTCAAGCCTTGGAGGGAAATTTATGCAAAGAGACCTTACATGGTATATATCATAATTCATTCCTATATAAATTTAACTCTCTCTCATCTTGACACCTATTCTTGTGACTCTTGGACTTCATTCTTCTCTCTCCTCTCTCACATTCTATAAGTATTAGCCATTTTGGCTCTTGTCTCATAATTCCACACCATGTATAACGAAGTCTTGATGGTTTGATGTTGTAATTTGAATTTTAATAATAAAATTAATATAGTTTTGAGTTCACAAACATCTTGTATAAGTGTGCAAAGTGATGAATGGTGATGTTTAGTGATTTTATCCTTACTTCTCCTTGTTTTTTCATCTCTAGTGCAAGAAGTTCTCATTATAAAAAGTCATATAGAGTATAGCGAGTGTGTTTAGATCCTTTAAAGTGTGAAAGTGTCCTTAGAGTATATAATATGAAATTTAGTCTAGTTATCTTGAGTTTTCTTATGCATATCAACTTTATATTTAAATACTAATGTTAAAACATCTTAGGACTTTAAAGATAGTTTGTAGGTCTTGTTTCCTAGTGAAATAAGAATGATGATCTTGTGTAAATCCTTATGGTGTATCACCCCCTTATATTATTTTCCTTTCATGCATATTTATACCCCTTTCCCACAAGTAATTAATTAGTCTAGGTGATAAGAACTTCAAGGTAAATTTAGGGAGCTAACCCTTAAACCTAGAGGTCTACCTCTACTATAGGCAACCCACAGGCCTAGATGTATTCTAATGTTTCCCAAATCTTATAGTAGGCCTAAAAGACTTAACATAGGGTGTAATACTTGGTGGCAATAGTTTTAGCATGCCCGATAGGACCAAGGTCCAAGAGAGTGGAAATATTGTTGGTGTGTCTTTCCTTTACTCAACTTTTGGAAGTAAGTAAGATAACACCAATGGCGATTCCGAATGAAATATTTTGGTTGTGAGCAGCCTATTGTTGGTACCAACATTCCCCCCCATTATTTTTTTATTATTTATTCTACTTTTCATGAATGGGGCCCTTGTTAATATTCCAAAGTATTCGTATCCTAGCATGGTTTACATAGTATTGTTATTTCTTGAATTGGGATATCATCCACCTAGAAAGAGAATGGGTCCCTACCTAGTTAATTATGTTTTATTAACTAACCTTACTGATGATAAATCTTGAATGACAAAGTTTAGGTTTCATGGAGGTCGGAAGGGTTCCAGAGAAAGAAACTCTAGGGATTTGAATTTAAGTCTTTATGAAAAATTTAGTGGGAATTTGTCCTTTCAAAAGACCCTAAGTCTAAAATCATGACTAAAGTCCCTTTATGGTTTTCCCATTTAAAATTCCCCTAAATGCTTAAAAAAATTATGTCTCTAAGCCTTCATGTTTGTTCAACATGAGCAATGCTTCGAGGACACTAAAATATTTAGATTGAATCCATGTGTCAAGCTCTAATGTTATGTCTCAGTTTGGATGTAGATCAATGGTTCACATTCACCTAGAAGCCTAATCTAATAGTGCAAGATCCTCCTAGGACAAACTACATGCTAAACACTACTCATTACAAAAGTTTTTATGGTATTTATTTTGATGACCTCACTCCCATCATTTGACATTCATGAGGATGTATTTGACGTTAGCGAGGCCTTCAAAATAAACCTCATCCAAACTATCTTTAGTCCAGAAGAATTCTTTCTCAACATTAAAACTTAGGTCATAGTGTTTTTAAATACTATTAACATAATAATTAATCTCATAGCCTAATCCCATGTATATTATGAACTAATTTATTGTTTGTGCATCTTGTAGGATCCAACAACCCATGTTCATCTTAGGATCCTAATCCAATGGTGTGATATAAAAAGGCTTGCCAAAGATTAGACCAATCAAAAATAACCTTGCAAATCATGATCAATGGTTCATGCTTCATCACTAAGCCTGATCTAATGAATAGTGTTAACCCCAAAGTCCTAAGAGCATTGAAAATATGACGTGTGGCATGCTACCATTTAGATAAAGGAACCTTGTGAGCTTAAATTTGACAAACATGCTCCCATCATTTTGATTTTCATGAGGGCATCTTTGACATTAGTAAGAATTTCAAATTTAAACATGGCTAACCTATCAACCAATCAAATTTAACCTCACCAATGATGATCAATGGCTCTCACTCGATCACTGATCTTAATCTAATGGAACAAAGTGGACACTTTTCAACTCAAGACTTCAAATCTTGATGACTTAACACCTAGATAAACCACATCTAATCATATCTTGAGAAAGATAAAGCATGCCACTTGGCATAACTTAGTCATTAAAGACTTGAATACCCAATCAAAGTAGACCTCTAGGATATTAATCAAAGGCTCACATTCATCCTTAGATCTTGATCTAATGGAGTGAAATGAAATGGCCTTATTTAAAAAAATGCCTAGTTGAAAAGAAAAATCTCATAAAATGCCATGGAAACATGCTCAGGGAGGTCCAGTAAGCACTAAAAGGCAATCTCAAGATATGGCATGTCTAAAAAGATAGGATTTTCATAAGTGGCACCATCTATAAAATATAAGGCATGAATACATTTATGAAATCCATCGCCTTCACCATTAAAGCCTCAAAAGCCCTACCAGAATAGCTTAAAGTCTTAAAAATTGACTAATTGAGGACCTAAATACATAAAAAAGGCTCAAATTATCATCCTAAGCATCAAGGCTTGTCATATTCCAATAAAATTAAGATCATGACAACAACAAGGCAATAGTGGAAGGAAGAGACATAGTTGTAACTATCCACAGACCATGAAAGAAGACACTTTAGGGACACCACGTTAGATATAGGGGCATTGGCCAATGGAATGAAGAATTGGTTAGAGATTTTCTTTTCCATTGAAGAGTTTCAATCTTTGTCATCTAGAAAACAAAGGGTGGTGGTCACCAAAAGGAATTTTGATGACCTAGTTGTAGTCCAAATGATGGGTCTTCACTAAGCTATCACCAAACCAGAGGTACTACCCTATATTCACATCCTTACACCCTTGTTTGAAGACTGTAGGATTGATAATGAATAGATTATTGATGAAGGAAAGTTAAGAAAGATTGCTTACATTGCCCCAATAGCCTTCAAAGTCTACTATAAACTCCCAAAAGCCCATATTGACCTCCCCTCCATAAAAGAGTGGACTACCCAGCATAATTTGGATGTCATCTTGAGACCATGGTTAATCCAAGGGGCTCATATAGCTAGAAATCATGATGGTAGGATCCACATTATCCAATTCAAGGAGGGTATAAGAATCATTATGACTTTATTGAATAGAACCTCTAGAGTAGCCACCACCACCTATGTTGACCCTAGGTGGGTTTCCTATGTATATTTCATGGTTGAAGAAAAACTAACTCCACCTATTAGGGAGGTAATTAGTATCTACTTATGAAGGTAGTTTTATGGCATTAAGAAGAAGACACTTCAACATTTCACCATGATGTCCTATCTATTAGACTCATTGATGGAAACCACCCATATTCTTGGTGTTAATAATTTGTCCTCCCATAACAGAATTACCATCTCATATCATTAATCCAAGCTTTATGTATTCAAGTATAGGGATCATATGCAATTCATCTATGCTTGTATATATCCCATACTATTCCAAAGCATCACATGATATCCCATGCCTAGGGTGTACCCTCTTGTTAAAAGATATGTTGATCTCATAGGAATCATTTGGTTTTATCCAGACTACACTATCCTTTAAATTGATAGGATCATGACCCAAACATTTAGGTTGCCTATTTACATTCCCCTTAAATTGGTTGAACAAGGAATTACATACCAAATTTACCATGGAGTTGATAACACTTATAGAGATAAGAGGAAGGGCATGCTACATACCTTCCCATTTTTTATTAGGATAACCTTGATCAAAGACTGGAAGTAATTAGACATCATGTGTAAACATAGGGATGCTTTCTACTTTCAAAAAGATGACTTAAAGGAATGGGATCCAAATGACAAAGTGGTCCCTCATTGGTAGTCAAGGAAACTAACCAAGGTGAATTATGAATAGATGGTTATTCCATATGACCATTTATATACTGAAATGACAAACTTTGAGGAGGTCCTTTCTAGGTGTAGATAGCATGGTTTCAAGCTTGAGCACATATTTTAAAGGGAGGAAAAACCAATTGGAGAGAGATGGAAAATGAACCCATTGTGTGTCATTTATTTCCCTCCACTTCAAATTCACCTTTGGAGTAACCACCATAGCCAACACTCCAAATCCAAGAAGAAAGTGAAAAATGACTAGAATATAGGTTAGGTGAAGGCCCTTCATCATCAACCTAGCCTCCAAAACCATCTCCCCTAGTAGAGCACATTGATATGGTTGCCTTAGAACCATATGAAATGGTGGATGAGTTCTTCAAGGAACTTATAAAAACCTATGGATATGACCAAGAAGGTGAGGAAGCCACAACTAAAATGGTTCAAATTGAAGGATCCCAAATAGCTAGGGAAGAAAAGGGGAAAGAAGTGGCATTAGACTTGGTCCTTGTCACTCAAAAGAAGAGAGAAGCTGAGATGGCCCTTATTATTAGGTCCTCTAAAAGACCAAAGGTAACATGGACCCACCCCACCAATGAAGTGAATTTATTTAGTGATGAATTCCCAATACATGGACTTGTTATCTTAGATTGGTTCATATATGGGAAATTTCAAAAGATCCCATCCCACTCTCATTCATGGACAATCACCAACACTTCAAGCATGGGAAGCCATGATAATATTAAACCTTGGATCAAAGAGCTCATGAAGGAGAAAGAAGAGAGGAGAATTATTGAGGCTATAAGAGAAAGTGGTAGGAGAATGAAGGATCAGGGAACATCAAGTGAAGTTAGGATTAAAACCCTAAAAGAAACCAAACTCTCTGAACTAGAAGCAATAGTGCATTTCAATCCAGATACATCAGGGTTTGAGAGAATAGTAACAAGGAAAGTCACCATTGGCATTGAGGAATTCAATTTTCAAAAAGTGGAGGCTTTTGTTGGCCAAAATCCTATCTAAGGTTAGGCAATAGGGGAACATCCCATCCATCAAGAGGATGTGGCTAGTTTAGTGGTGGCACAATAGGTGGTGGATATTCCTATTGCTTATGGATTTCTCTTGAGTAGAGAATGGACTAAAGCCTTAAATTGTTACATGTCTACTAGTTTCTCACACTTGTGGCTACCTTAGAAAGGTGTGCCAAATTAGATAAGAGTAAAGAGGGAACCCAGGATGAGGCACATGATAACAAAATATAATCTGTCAATGAAAAGGTGAATTTCCTAGATTTTGATTTAGGAATTTTTACCCTAGAGGTTATAAAGGAACCTTATTCCAAAAATCCACCTTCAATGCCTAGTTTATAGAAGTTGTATGTGGATGGTGCTAGGTGTAAATTAGGATCAATAGCTAGTATTATATTGATAGACCTTGCAGAAAAACATTATCATACTTCTTATTGGTTACAATTCTCATGCACTAATAATTTAGCTAAGTATGAAGCTCTTATCCAGGGATTACAAATTGCTATTAAACATAAAGTTAAGGAACTCATTGTCTATGGATATTATGAGTTGGTGGTCAAACAAGTGCGAATCAAATACCAATGCAAGTTATCTTACCTCAATAGATACAAGTTCAGAGTTTGGGATTTGATGGAATCTTTTGATGCTCTTAACATATCTATTCCGAGGGAAGAGAACAAAGTTTTTGATGATCTTGCTTCTATTGCGACTAATCTCATGCCCAATTATGGTTCCCCTAACATCAATATTAAGTTAGTACCATTTCCCTTAGTCCCTAACAACATAAATCACTTCCAAGTTTTCAATGATGATCAAAAAATTGTAGATTTCTTGACTAATTTTGGAGCCTTTGAAACTCACATCATTGATGAAGTTGATGAAATTTATCTTGAAAGGGAGCTTAATGGTAAAATCATCTAATTGAATGACCATAAGATACCTAAAGGGATGATTTCATTAGAAAGACTATTTGATCATGACAAGATTGTGGAGATACCTATGATACCTAAAGTAAATGTTACAAACTATCAGGTGGTAGATCTTGGTTCACATGATCAGCCCCAATAAGTGAATATAGGAAATGCTTGCATTAAAATGGAAAATATAAAAGCTATAGAGCTAATTAAAAAATATAAGGATGTCATTGCTTGGTCCTATGAAGATCTAAAAATATTTGACCCAAGGGTTATTACTCATATTATTCCCCTTAAATAAAATTGTAAACCCTTTAGATAGAAGCAAAGGCCTGTCAATCCTATACTAGAACCCATGATATTTAGGGAAGTCAAGAAATTGTTTCATGTAAGGATTGCATTTCTTATTAGGCATTCCACTTAGGTTTCAAACTTGGTCCCAGTTAGAAAAAAGAATGGGGAAATAAGATTATGCATAGAATTTAAGAATCTAAATAGAGCATCTAAAAAGGATAATTACCCCTTTCCCTCTCTTGAACAACTCATCCAAGTTGTTTCAAGATCTGCCATGATGTCCTTTTTAGATGTATTTTTTGGATATAATCAAGTGCTTATTACTCCAGAAGACAGGATGAAAAGAACTTTCACTACTAAATGGGGAAGATATGCTTATAAAAGAATGCTAACTTAATTAATTAATGTAGGAGCCACCTTTCAGAGGGCCATGGACAATGCTTTCCAAGGTCTATTGGGAAATTGCATCATAATTTACATGGATGACCTCAAAATTTTCTCCAAGAATAGGGAGGAACACTTTATGCACTTGCTACAAGTGTTTGAAAGATGTAGGAGGTATGAAATTTCCCTTAACCCTAAGAAAAGTATCTTCTATGTCACTGAAGGAAAATTATTGGGGCATGTCATTACTAAAGATGGGATTTCCATATATCCTAAGAGAGTGGAAGCCATTTCTAGAATTGAGCTACCCAATAGCTGAAAAGAGCTGAAATCATTCTTTGGTAAAATCAACTTTGTAAGGAAGTTCATCTTAGGATTTGCTTAAATTGTCAAACCTCTGAATGATATGCTCAAGAAAGATGTTAAAATTTCTTGGAATCAAGAATAAAAAAAACCTTTGATAACATAAAAAAAGTAATTGGTCAAGCCCTAGTCTTAATAAGTCCTAACTTTTCAAAAGACTTTTACTTGTATTTATTCGCTTCTGACCACACTATGACTATTGTATCAACTCAAAAGGTTGATGGGAGTGACCATCCTATCGCTTTCATGAGAACCAACTTCAAAAATGTAGAGGTAAACTATTCCATGATAGACAAGCAAGACTATGCATTAGTAAAGGTAGTAAAAAGGTTTCAACATTACATCCTTATAAATAAGGTACACACTATCTTACCTGACCCAACCATAAAGATTATGTTGAACCGGAATGAGATTGGGGAATGAAAGGGTAAGTGGATGTCAGTACTACAAGTGTATGATATTAAAATGAATATTACCAAACTGGTGAAATGTCAAGGCTTGGTCTAGATGATAGGGAACACCAATCCTAAACTCCATATCATGCAAGTTAAACAACATAACTTCCAACCTAATGAATGGTATGAATCCCTCATCTAATTTATTATCAATGGTAATTACCCTCTGAGACTCACCAGAGAGTAAAATAGAAAATTAAGACTCAAATCAACTCATTATCTCATAAAAAATGGAGTCTTGTATAAAAAGAACTTTAAAGGAATCTAATTAAGATGCGTGTCCAAGGAAGAAGCCTCTCAAATCATGTCTACTTTTCATGAAAAACTAGGTAGTGGACATCCTTCAGGGAGAACCACAACTCATAAAATTCTTAGGGCTGGGTACTATTAGCCCACCCTTTTCAAAGATGCACACAAACATGTGAGGGAGTGTCATTCCTACCAAATATTTAGCATAAAAGAACAAAAGGCAGCCATGCCTTTATAACTAGTGATAATAAACAAACCTTTTGCACAATGGGGATTAGACTTTTTAGGAGTGATCACTCTCAATTCTTCTAAAGGTCACAAATATGTCCTTACTACTATAGACTACTGCACTAGATGGATTGAGGTAGTAGCCACTAAGCAATGCAAAACATAAGAAGTGATTAATTTCTTGGAGTAAAATATTTGCACCAAATTTGGAACCCTAGTTTCCTTAGTTTGTGACAATGGATCTACCTTCATATCTATTTAAATGATTGGATGGGCTTATGACCAAGGTATTACACTCAAGTTTTCCTCTAATCAATATCCCAAAGGGAATGGAGTGTTTGAATCCATAAATAAGAATCTAATGAAGGCCATCAAGAAGTCAGTAGTAGATAAACCTAGAACATGGCACAAACTCATTAAGTATGTAGTGTGGGCTGATAGGATAAGGATTAAATAGGCACTCAAGGCTTCACCATTTCTATTGGTATATGGTCAGGAACCCATATTTCCTATCACTTTAAAACTCCCTACATTCACATTCATGCAAGAATACATGGAGGAAAGCTAAGAACTCGCTAATTCTAAGCTATTAGACATCATTAAAATGGAAGATGCCAAATAAAAGGCATTTACATATTTCAATAGACACCAAAAAATTATGAAAAGGTGGTTTGATAAGATATCCAAAGTGAAAGTGTTCAAACAAGGAGACCTAGTCCTCCTTTGGGATAATGAATCAGAGCCTAAAGGTAAAAATGGCAAGTTCACTCCCTTGTGGATTGGCCATGGCATCCCATCAATCCTATGAGCCATGGCATCCCCATGGCCATCCATTTCCTTCTCCATATAGACATCATGTTGTTGGACAACCATATGAGAAAGGCTATCAAGAAACCTATCAAGAAGTGCCTTCCTGTCAATCCCAATATAACTCTTACCAACCATACCATGATGCATATCAACATTAAGAGGATTCTTATCAATCCTATCATGAATAACTAGATTATCCTATTGATTACATGTCAAGATACTACAAGAAAAATAATGAACTCCTAATAATGCAAATAGAAGATCATCATAATCCCTATTATCACATTCCTCCTTCTCCATCAATCCCATCTCATATCAGATGTTTATTGGCAGTCATACCATATCTACTAGATAATGAAAAGTGGATGGAAACATAGGATGATGAGTTTGATGTGCTCCTTAACCATCTGATGGAATAATTAAAAGATGTTGCCCAAGGGTGTATGAATGTGTTTGAGATGGCTAAAGGGGAAACTCAATGGGGTAATAAAGAACAACTATACTTGGAAAAAAAGGTTTCCCAATGCTCAATAGATAGACTAAAGATGTGGGAAGACAAATAGCTTAAAAATGAGATTGCAATTGTTGAATAGCCTCAAGGAGGCTATAACCAAGGTGAATTTCTTATGGGAGGAAGTGTCTTTCCTATTGATCAACCTAACTTATCATTTTTGCATGAGCTTACTCAAGAAGTCTTTTTTCTGAAGTCTATTCCCAAGCACTCCACCAAATTTCATTATCTATCTACATCCCATGAGCCTATGCATCACCCTCATACCTCATCCCTTCTTAAAAGAGAGCCCATATTTTGAGAAGCAAGTGAAGAGGAACAAGCTCAAGCCACAACTGGTCAAGATGATGCTTCAAGTGACTATGAAGAAGAAATCACCATAAGGACTCCCCTTAGTGAAAATAAGTGTAATTTAATATTATTGAGAGAGGAGAAAGACATTGAAGAGTTTTTTGTAGCTACACACAAGGAATTTGGTCAAACCATGAAGGGAGAGGTGCTTGAGAAAGAGCCCATACGTATTGTCCATGATGAAATAGCCCTTAAACATGACAATCATGAGAAGTAAGACCTATTATAGAAGTTTCATGTAATAAATTAGGAGTTTAAATAGATAAGTGAGTCAACCTCTTCTCTTAAAAATTTCATACCTGATAATAGGTTTGTTGATGATGTTATCAAGCATAAAGAAGAAGTTCTTGTTAAGAATGAAGAAAAACTTCAATTCATTATTCAAGAAGTTGCAGTCATGGAAGATATTTTACTTGAAGAGTACTCAACACCTCAACATAAATTTGAACCTTTTGTAAGTATATTGGAACATAAATAATACCAGCTTGATGACCTCATACATCAATATGTGAAAGTTGAAGAGGTGGTCGTTCTCAAAGACAAGGAGAACAAGGATGATTGATAATAGTAAATGAAACTTCTTAAAGAACTTGAATAATTTTTCCAAGTTGATGGCCAAGTACATGATAAGTTAGAGAATTGTTTTTCCATAGATGACAGTGACCAATATTGGGTGAACTATGCAGAGCTCCTTGATGAGCTTGAAGAGCTTGCAGTTGAAAAGAAACCTGATCTTATTGAGAGTACCATGGAAGTCAAAAAGTTATGCCTTATTGAACCACCATTGGAGGTTGTAATTGAGGAGTCTTATGAGAAATTTGAATCTATTTAAATGAAAGATGAGTTCACTTTTATAAATGATCTTATGATGGATACTTTGATTTCATGCAACATCATGCCAATGAGGTTGGCAAGCATCATGAAGGAGTTAGAAATACAAGCACCAAGGTTAAAAAAAACATGTCTTTGTATTTATTTCATTTCATGAATCAATAAAGGTTTAAAACTTCCCCTTTGACCCAAGAGGAAGAGTTTCTTTTAGGTTAGTTTGTGTTTGAGTTATTTTGTTTGGGTTGTGTGTAGGTGTTCCATAAGTGCTCATGAAGCACAAGTGTGTGGTGTGTTATTTTGTGTCTTGTTCTTGTTGTTTCCTATGTTGTGGTATATTTAAAAGGAAAATTTAATGTCATATTTGTTAATATATGACTCCATATCCCAATGGATAGGATAAGGCTACTGGTCTTGGGCATAACAAGCATATCACCCTTGAAAATTGTTAAAAATGTTGACTATTTTGACCACATGTCAAAATAGGTCAACCCCCTATAGTAAAAAACTTGTATAAGGGTATATTAGGATGTAATAGGGTGTTTCATTGTCTTATTTGATGTCATTTAATTTTATATTAACCTTGGTCATAGTCAAACTTATTCCTAAGTCATTTCATGCCACTTAAGGGTCATATTTGAGCCAGAAATGAGAGTGTACGATTTCCCTTGGTAGTCAAATGTTGTAGGAATTCTTAAGAATACTTAATGTTATTAATTTTTTATACATTCTAGTTTATAACTGAAAATTTTAGGAGTAACATCAGAATAAGAAGAAAAGTGGTAGATTCGGTAGTTTAAGTTGGTTTTATAGTTTCTACAAAAGTGTGGAATGTGTGGTAGGATCCTAAAATGACCTTTAAACTTTAATAAAATAATTTAAATGATTTATCTAATTTTAAACTCTAAAAATTATCCCAAAACCATTATGCTTCTCCATCACTTCACTAGGCATGCAGAAATGGTCAATAGGTTTCTTCATGGTACAGCGAGTGGCAGAGGTTTAAGGTAAAATACCTTTGAGGGATGTTAGAAAAATTGGTCTAATTCCATTTCATGGTAATATTTCAAGGATTGGATGCCTATGATTTATGAACCATTCTTAATAAGTTGACGGCTCTTTTATGCATACTAATCCCCACACCCTATAGGGTTTTCTTCTATTTGAGATGGTTCATACAAACCAATGGATGGAATTTATTATATAAGGTTTGGAATTACTTATTTCATGGTTTCCATATTTTTTTAAATGTTTGGAGGTGAGTGGATGAGACAAACATCTAAATTTGTAGGTTGAGATTTCCATTACTACTTGTAGGCATGTTCATCAACTACAAAGTTTTTCTTATCCTTGTAGTGGTTTAAAATTAAGATGATAAGTTTTATTTCATGCTTCCCATGTCTTTTTAATCACTTCTCCTTTAAATCTCAACTTCAAAAGGTCTCACATGGAGGTCATAGTCAAGGAACACGTAACATAGTCAATTTTTATCATGACTATCATCTATAGACAGGTTAATGAGAGTTATAAAAGCTTGTATAGTAGTCATGGAGAGTAAATGAAGATTCTAAATAGGTTGGAGACACTCTTGAACATGATTATCCAAGATGAGCTCCCAAGTGACATAAGATAGAATATGAATAACTAGTTCAAACTCTATACACAGTCTTACACCATTGATGAACACCTATAGGTGCCTTACAGGAGAATAGTCACATTGAATTGGAACATTAGAACTGGTTTTAAGTTCCTCATGATGAAAAGGCTTAACTTGAGGATTGGTATGGGGTTTAATATGGTTTCTAAGGCCATACACTATGTACATTGTCCATGTTCCACCTTCACTACCCTTGTCTGCTATTATGTGTACACCTACAAGTCTCAATAGAAGCCTGAAGATGTGCATAGAGAGTTTGAACATGTTTTGAGACATTATAGAAGATTGAGAAGTTAGATAATGCCATGGTAGTCAATAGTGTAGCTATTGAGTGGCATTCAGATTTGAATCATGTTCATAGTTGGAGAAAGAAGGTTTAGGAGCTTGTCACCTTAAAAACTTTGAAATAGAGCCTTGTCCACTTTTGGTGCTACCATATAATTAGGTGAAATGAAATCTAGATGAGTTTTAATGATCCTATCATGTATCCCTCATATATGAGTTAGAACTTGACCAAATAGAATGAATGTTTGGTCCCAATAGGTGATGTTAGAAGGTTTCAAAATCATGCATTCTTGCACTGCAGAAGGTCAGCGTTCTTTGTACTACTTTAAACTTCAAGTGACTTTACAATATAAGGTGGTAGATTAGGAGCATACCCTCATGGTAAGTATCCTTATTAAGGTAATAAGGGCATTAGTGTTTCAAATAACATCAAGAAGAATTGGAGTGCAGGGTATTGACCTATATAACCATCTACATGTGTACCCTTGTGTTTAAAGGGTTCACCTATAGCTTGACTGTAGGTACCTACAAATCATGATATGAAACTTGGTGATTAGAAACCTACAAACATAATAATTTGTAAATTGTATTTGGTTACAAGACTTAAAATATATCCTATGAGGTGTAACACAATGTCCAAAAGTTGAAATGCAATCTTTTAGGCCCTTTTGCTCTTAAAATGTACATTTACAGTTGGACTATAACATGACAGTGAGCTTGAACATGGTGGTTTAAGAGGACGAATTAGCATGGATATGGTGTGAATTGACCTATATGACTCTAATAAGGTATTAAGGACTTAAATAAGGCCTTAAGGAAATGCACAAGACCTAACACTACATTATACACCTAGAGGTAGGTCTCCTTCTTGAGCAAATAACACATTCCTGGTTGACTGTAGTCTAGCTAGTCAGATTAGAAGGTGTAAATGGAAGGAATTAGAAAGGGTTGAGATGAAAAACATAATTGAGAGGACCCAAATAATAGTGGTAACCATTTAAATATATTCACATGGAAAAGAAATAAAGCATTGAGAGGTTCTACATAACAACCTAAAGTCAACACACAAAATCTTGCACATTGAGTATTACCCAGAAGTCTATCTTAGGTTTTTTAAGGTTTGGAGATGATATTGATGAGATCCAAACATTAATTTTTTAAAAATATATCCTCATAAATTTTATAATCCACTCATACCTTTGCTTTGATTGAGAAAATAGGGGAGATGCCCTCTATTTTATCTCAGATAGAGGGCACTCCTAGATGCACATACCTTGTAGCTTTGTCATGAAAATTATAAGGGAATATGACAAAGAGACTTAGATAATTTTATAGATATGTAGGAATTTGTATTGAACATGGTAAATGTCTCACAATACTGAGGATCCCAACATAGTGGCTCGAACCCACATAGGTGCAGACTAAGCTGACTAGGTCTTGACTAGGCCTAATGCCTAAATTTGTCCACTTATATTTATTACACCAGATGATTCTTGAAGATAATTTAAGGGAATTAATGGGGAGATATAAGGTGTTTTTTATCCTTTAGTTTACAAGGAAAGTTAAAGATAAGCCGTTTCTTGGATTAGAAGCATATCAGGGTTTCTAGAATGCAAGAAAGGACACGAGAGGCTGAGTTTTAAAGCTCATAAGAGTATGGATGTTTAGCATGGGATATTAAGGAGTTATAATATGTTGGAGAGGGTCTTAAAATTGGATTTTTTTGGAATTTATTTACAAGTTTAATGTCACAATTTTATGAACAATCCTTAAAGGGTGAAACTATCAAAACCCCTCCAAAACCCTTGTAAATGACCCAATAGATAATTTTTTTATAGAAATTGATCCAAGATGGGTATTTTAAGTAGGAAAGTGATTTTTAATTGTATATGAATCCCTAGGAATCATTCCCATTAGATTTAATTGTACCCTATTTGTATGAACAAGGTAAAAAATGGATTTTCTTGATTTTTTTTGATTTTTTTAGGTACAAAAGGGTTTCAAAGGGTGAGGATCACTTTGGGAAATATAATATGACCTAAAATAACTCCTAATATAAATTTTTTTCTTCAAAAGAGCACACAAGTACTTCTATAAACTTCTTCACTTCAACTAGTCTAAAATGGCATAGTGAATAGAGAATGATCATCAAGTGAAAAGGTGATAACTTCAATTAGGAGTCATTTTAAGGTCTAAATAATGTATCTAGAGACTTTGGGACATTTTAAAAGTGTCATAAAATCTAATTTATGGATTGGATTTAATAAATGATGAGCATCTTATTGCCAAATGTGAAAATATGTTTAAAGAAGGGTGACTATGACTGCAAACAGTAAGAACACTTGTTGAGAAGGAGATTGATGATTAGGTAAATATAAAATACATGTTGTATCCTATTTTTAATCCCCCATTCATATTTAAATGATGTAATCTATTAATATTCTATTGTGGATCATTCAAGGAAGGCCAATGATGAAGACAATTTTCAAACAAGTAATTGAAGAGCCTTACACCAGAATTAAAGATTTTGATGCCTTAGAGGGACATTTGTCTAAAGAGACATTACATGATATATCTAATAATTAATTAATTTATATATTTAACTCTCTCTCTCTCTCTCATATTGATACTTGTTCTTGTGACTCTTGGGCTTCATTCTTCTCTCCTCTCTCATATTCTATATGCACTGGCCATTTTGGCTCTTGTCTCATAATTCAACACCATGTATGGTAAATCCCTACTAGTTTTATGTTGTAATTTGCCTTTAAATAATACAATAAATATATTTTTTAGTTCATAAAAATCTTTTCTAAGTGTGTAAAGTGATGAATGGTGAGGTCTAGTGATTCTATCCTTACTTCTTGTCCTTTCATGTCTAGTACAAGAAGTTCTCATTATAATAGGTCATATAGAGTGTAGATAGTGTGTTTGGATCCTTTAAATTTGAAAGTGTCCTTAGATTTTCAAATATTACCTCTGGTCCAAATACCTTGAGTTGTCTCATGCATATCACCTCTATCTATAAATACTAATGTTAGAACATCTTAGGACTTTGAAGCTAGTTTGTAGGTCTTGTTTCTTAGTGAAATAAGTATGATGATCTTATGGAAATCCTTATGGTGTATCACCCCCTTATATTAGTTTCCTTTTATGCATATTTATACCCCTTTTACCATAATAAATTAGTTAGTTTAGGTGATAAACACTTCAAGGTCAATTCATGGAGCTAACCCTTAAACATAGGGGTCTACCTCTACTATAGGCAACCCATAGGCCTAAATGCATTCCAATGTTTCCAAAATCTTATATTAGGCTTTGAAAACCTCATATATGGTGTAATATTTGGTGAAAATAGTTTGGCATACCCATTGGGACCAAGGTCCAAGAGAGTGGAAAGATTGTTGGTGTGTCTTTCTCTAATCAAATTTTGGAAGCAAGCAAGATAACACCAATGCAGACTCTAAATGAAATGTTATAGTTGTAAGCAACCCATTTATTTATTATTGAATATTTTTATTAGTTCTTGTATCTCAGTTGACCCATGAGGTTGATATGAAAAACTATGATGAACACCTCTACTATGAACCTCCCTTTTATCATTGTTATGACTCATTTTACACCCCTCAAAATCCCTACCATAATTTATATCAATCCTATGAGGCATGGAATCCACATGGAAATCCATTTCCTTCTCCATATGGACATCATGTTGTTAGATATCCTTATGAGGAATGCTATTAAGAAATATATCAATAAATGCCTTCCTATTAATACCAATATGACTCTTGCCAACCATACCATGATGCATATCAACCTCAAGAGGATTATTATCAGTCCTATCATGAAGAGCTAGATGACCCTATTGAATTCACATCAAGATAATATAAGACAAAATATGAACTCCTAATAATGCAAATGGAAGCTCATCATAATCCCCATTATCACATTTCTCCTCCTCTAACCCCATCTCATATCAAATCTTTATTAGCACTCATACTAGAGCTGTTAGATAATGAAAAATGGATGGAAACATGGGATGATGAGTTTGATGTGCTGCCTAACCATATGATGGAATGTCTAAGAGGTTTTTCCCAAGTGTGTATGAATGTGTTGGATATGGTTGAAAAGGAAACTCAATGGGATATCAAAGAACAACTATACTAGGAAAATAAGTGTTCCCAAAGATCAATAGATAGACTAAATATGTGGGAAGATAAAGAGCTTAAATGTGAGCCTATAACTATTGAAGAGCCTCAAGGAGGCTATAACCAAGGTGAATTTATTATGGGAGGAAGTGTATTTCCTATTGATCAACCCAACTTATAATTTCTGCATGAGCTTACTCAAGAAGTCTTTTTTCACAAGTCCATTCACAATCCCTCCACCACATCTCATGCTCCCTCTACATCCCATGAGCCTATACATCACCCTCCTACCTCATTCCTTCTTAAGGGAGATTCCATCTTATGGGAACTAAGTGAAGAGGAGAAAACTCAAGACATAGTTGGTCAAGAGGATGATTCAAGTGACTATGAAGAATAAATCACCATAAGGACTTTCATTCGTGAGATTAAGTGTAATTTCATCTTCTTGAGAGAGGAAAAAGACATTGAAGATCTTGTTGTTGCACACAAGGAATTTGATTAAATCATGAAGGAAGAGGTGCTTGAGAAATACCCCATACCTATTGTCCATGATGTAACAACCCTTGAACATGACAATCATGAGGAGGAAGACCTATGGTAGAAGTTTCATGAAATAAATTAGGATTTTGAATAGATAAGCAAGTTAACCTCTTTTCCTAAAAAGTTCATACTTGATAATAGGTTTTTTGATGATGTTATCAAGCATAAAGAATAAGTTCTTATTGATAATGAAGATGAACTTCAAGTCAATGTTTAAGAAGCTAAAGTCATAGAATATATTGTCCTTGAAGAACAATTAATACCTCAACCTAAAGTTTAACATTTTGAAAATATATTGGAATATAAATAAGACCAACTTGATGACCTTGTACATCAAGAAGAGAAAGTTTAAGAGGTGGTGGTTCTTAAAGACAAGGATAAGAAGGATGATTGGCAGTAGCAAATGAAACTTATTAAGGAGATTGAATTTTTTTTCCAAATTGATGTCCAAGCACATGATAAGGTAGAGGAAAATCTTTCCATATATGATAATGATCAAGATTGGGTGGACTATATAGAACTCCATGATGAACTTGAAGAGATTGCAACTAAAAAGAAACCTGGTCTTATTGAGAACACCATGGAAGTTAAGAAGGTATGCCTTTTACAACCACCATTAGATGTTGTATTTGAGGAGTATTATGAGAAAGTTAAAGCTATTAAAATGCAAAATTATTTAAATTTCATAAGTGATCTGGTGGTGGGTACTTTGATTTCATGGAACATCATGCTAATGAGGTTGGCAAGCACCATGAAGGAGTTGGAGATATAAGCACCAAGGTTCAACAAACAATGTGCCTCACTCTCTCATTAATTTCATGAATCAATAAAGGTTTAAAAATTACCATTTGACCTAGGAGGAAGGTTTTATTTTAGGTTAGTTTGTGTTGGAGTTATTTTTTTTGGGTTATGTGTAGGTGTTACGTAAATGCTCATGAAGCACAAGTGTGTGGTATGTTATTTTGTGTCTTGTTCTTGTTATTTACTATGTTTTGGTCTATTTAAAAGGAAAATTTAGTGTCATATATATGCATAGGTTACTCCATATGCCAATATATAGGATAAGGCTACTAGTCTTGGGCATATCAAGAATACCACCACTAAAAATTAGTAAGAATGTTGACTATTGTGACCACAAATGAAAATAAACTCTCTATAGTAAAAATCTTGAATAGGGGTATATTAGGATGTAATAGGGTGTGTCATGGTCTTATTTGATGTCATTTAATATGATACTAACCTTGGTCATAGTAAAATTTAGTCCTAAGTCATTTCATGCCACTTAAGGGTCATATTTAAGCCATTAATGAGAGTTATACAGTTTCCCTTAGTATTCAAATGTTCTAGGCATTATTTATCATCCTTTATTTTAGTACCTTGTTAGAATTCCAATTTATAACTAAAAAATATAGAAGTAGCATCAGATTAAGAAGAAAAGTGGTAGATTGGGTAGTTTAAGTTGGTTGTATAGTTTTTACAAAAGTGTGGCATATGTGGTATGATCCTAAAATGACTTTTCAACTTCACTAAACTCATTTCAATGTTTGATATATGAATTAATAATTTGAATAAGAAGAGGATATTAGTTTTGTGTTAGTGAATGAAACTATTGATGGTTAAAATTGCGATTGTTTCTAACACCAACAATGGGAAGTTTCAAGATGTGGGACTTGCGACTTGAAACAACCTCTATATTTTTAATAAGCTGGTCTCTTCTTTATATCGAGTGTATACTAGGAAAAGGGATAGGAATTTTAACAGAAACACAAATGTAAAGAAAGAAAATCTAACTATGGTGATGTGCCTGAATGTAATTTGACCCTTAATCTGAGCACAATGAAACTATATGTAAGATTCAATTACATTTAAGAGCAAACTTGGCATGATCAATGTAAAAGATGAAAACAATAGAAACAGAGCCTCACAGCTTAGACTACTTTTGTAGTGACATAGAAAATATCAACAAAGGCATAGGATTCAATCTTCTTATTAATTCTCCAGTCACATAAGAGGCACAGAAACATGCACAATTACATAAACTTTCCAACTTAAGAAAATAGAGCAAAGGCAAATGATATTCCTAATCACAGCTCTAAAAAGTCTAAAAATCTTGACAACACAGCTTAGACTACTTTTGCAATGACACAAAAAATATCAAAAAAGGCATTAGATTCAATCTTCTTATTGATTCTCCATTCACATAAGAGGCACGGAAACATGCATAGTTACACAAACTTTCCAACTTAAGAAAATAGAACAAAGGCAAATGATATTCCTAATCACAGCTCTAAAAAGTCTAAAACTCTTGACAATAATTCTCTCAAAAAATTCTCTCCAAGTATTTGATCATTTTCATCAATTCTGCACCCCTCTTTATATCATTAGATTCCCTTCAGATTGTTTGCATGTTTCCAATCTAATGGCCCAACTGAACTCTAACTGAACTGGAAGTGTCTAACAGAAGATATTTCTTAGATTCTAAAACATTCTATTTCTCTACAAGTTCATTTGCCAAAGTAAATACTCAAGATTCTTCCCACTTTCAAATGGGAGAGGACACTTGGCTGATTCCCCTTTTCCTCTTGAAAACCTTCTCTTTATTTAGGATGTACCAGAAAAAGACACTTGGTGTGTTCCATAGTACTTACCAAAGACACACGACACTTTCCGTGTAGCTTATACTCTTTTTGTGTCTTTGCTTAGGAGTGTTCTGCCTTTTACACCTATTGCAATCCACTTCTTCAAAACTTTAACAACTTAATAGAAAATAAGACCCATAACATTTCTCACTTGAGCAACTTTAAAAAGGGCATAGGGACAAGTGGCAATTTTCACTTGCCTCAACAAAGGACACGTGGCAATTTTTGCTTTATTTAACTAGGGATATGTGGCAATCTTTGCTGCCTTTAGCCACCTTTTGAGAGACCTATAGAAGGTGACACATGCTGGTCTCCACGTTGCTCTATTTATATTATAGAAACAATTGGACCTCATTTCATATTTACACAGGCAGTGACACTTGGCAGCTTTCGCTTGCTTCAAAAACAAAACCTAAGACCCACCATAGTCTTTACTATATCAATGAAACAAAATGAAGAAAATTTAGAGGTTGACACGTGGTGGCTTTTGCTCTCTTTAGCTGAGATACGTGGCATCTTCTGTAACTTTTAGAAAAGAAAATTAAAAACTTTTGTGATTGCCATTTGGCACCCTCCGCCTGATCTTGACTCTTAGCTTGTTGAAACCTTTCACTCAAAAGAGATTTGAACATGAATGTTGATATGAAACGTGGATGCCGACACTTGTTATGTTTTGTTGAGTTACTATGAGATATGTGGTATGTCCCAACCAACTTATAAAAATTATGAAAGGTACCTCAGTCGATGACACTTGGTAGCTTTTGCCTGACTTTGACACTTAGAGAAAAATGAGTCAAAAGGAAATTTGAGCCTGCGCTCTGAGTGTAAACTTTGCCATCTCAAACCAAAGTGTTTAGGGACAAAATTGTGCAATGCGCAATTGAAAATTAGAATGAACATAGAGTATTTTTTACTCTACAGAAACCAAATCAAAGACACACTAAACTAACATCTTCATGCCTAGTTACTAAGGTGAGATTAGTAATAAAAAAAAATAACTAACACAACTAAAAAGTAAATAAAAAAATAATTCCTTCACCTTCCTTGGATGCTCCAAATGTCTTTGTAGTAGTGGCTTACTCGGTTTTGTGCTCATGAAGTCCTTGGAAATGGAAGCTTGGCTACCTCCATCTCTCCTTGGCACCTTTGACTTTTGCTTGGCTTGGATTGGAATCAATTTGGCATGGTAACACTAGTTTTCATGAAGCTTTTGGAATCTATCCTGCATTATAAATTTGCACAAATTAAGCTTGAAAATGATGTTCATGGTCTCTCTATTTATAGATTTTCAAGAATGACCAAAATCAACCATGACAATCCATCTCAAGATTGAGATGTGTGGTCATGGATTAATTAAATTATGTAATTAAAATCCATAATTATCTTCATCATAAGTTTGAAAGAAGGGACATTAATGAGGCATGGGAGACCCATAATCCTGATATTTATGGCATTTATGGCTTAGGGATGTCTTCCCAAGAAATGAGGTCACTTGATGATGTAGATACTCAATATTTATTTATAAAAATAAAATTTTTATAAGTTTCCATGGAATTATTAATTAGGCCTTGATTTGGATTAATTATCTCTTAATCACGATTAAGCACTTTGTGCACAAATTACTCAAATTGATCAGAATGCCTTGTTATTGGTCTAAAATTTGAATGGATTAGAATTAGAATTCAATGTTAGATACATTGGATCCATTATCCCATTTAGGATGTTTCCAACACCAAATATCAAAGACACGCATCTCATACAATAAATTTTATAGAAAAGAGAAATCCAAAGCACCTAGGTGTAAAATTGGCATTTTGATTTGAAATGATCTGATCAAAGTTAGCTAGCCCATAAATTGCATTACCTCATTTGATGATACTCTAGCCAAAATTGGCACTTGAATACATCAATTTCAACTCATTTAATGTGCTTTAGTGTTTTTAGGCCAAATTATGCACTTTGGTGGAAATTAGTCAAAAGCCGATTAGAGGTTATCGATGGTCAGATTAGGTGTCTATAGTTTGCCCTTGTTTAGGAAGGTATTACAAGCTATAAGCATAGTAATGTCTTCTTAAAGAATGAAAAGGTTCTGTATGCCTACAAAAACAATGATGACAAACTAATTTTATGATGGTTTTCCCCCTTAAGGGAATGGTTGGCATAAGTAGGTCAACAAACGGTCCCTCGATAAGAAGCAAAATGAGGGGACCAAAGAAAGAAAAGATGATGGGGTAAAAACATAATGATTTTGAAAAAATAGTCAAAATCATTGAGAATGTAAGTGGGATTGTGTACAATGGTTTGCCCAAAGGTGGTTATAAGCATTGTAACCTGATAGTGGCAACATGGTATGATAACATAATGATTTGCCTAAAGGCAGTCATAATCATTAAAAAGATGGAGCTGCCCCAATTAGGATAGACAAACAAGATAACAATATGCCCCTATATGGGCAAAAAAAGTAAAGTGGTGACAACACAATGATTTTCCCAAATCATTAAGATATTTAGGTGGGATGGTGTACAATGGTTTTCCCATAGGTGGTTATAGTCATTAGACTTCAATTATGGTAAACATGATAAAATTAGTCGAGGATGATGATAACTAACATAGAGGGTAATGATGAATTGGAATAACCTACTAGTAGGGGGATGCTCATCCAAACTAATAAAGGTTGAAATTATTTCATGGTTAATTACTCTATTTGGGATATGATTGGGATTGAATCAGGACGTTGATGCCACCATTGTTGAATAAACTTCTTAAGGCTGAGTTTTGTTGTAGCAAATGTTGGTAGGCATCATGGTATAACATCATGAGGATTGGGCTAAACTATGCATAAGTATTGACTCCCATAATTCAATACTCAATAGAAAATAATGCACGAATGATAGAAACCATGATGATAATGTAAACATATGAATATGGATGGATTCAAGTATAAGTGTGGGCAAGGAATCACCCAATGAACACACATAAATTGAATCAAGGCAACAATATTGAAAGCAAACAAATAGGCAAACAAACAAATAAAATAAGTAAAAATAAATAAATAAACAATGCAATAGAAACCATATGAATATTTCCCCTAAAAAATAGGTGGTAACTTAACAAATGAACAAAATAGGGGAATAGAAGAAAAAGGAAGGGGGTGGCCGAGCTATCTCCATATGAACTAGGCAAGTGGACGCTACCTACATAGTTTCATGGATGTAATATCCAATAAAAAACTTTAGGCCAAATGTAGTTCTCCCAAGGAATGAGAAGAATGTGATAACTGATGAAAACAAACATAATGGATGCAATATAAGAATAGGAATGGTCTTAAAAAATGACAAGTGCATGAGAGAAAATGCCAAAAAGAATGGGGAAACTAAGTGACAAGTGGTTTTCTTGCAACTTAGTAAGGGTTTCCAAAATCCTTAAGGCAAAGAAATAGTCAATGTTTTTGGTTTTTTATAATGATTTTACAAATGTTTTTAGAAATTTTTGAAGTATCTCAAGTCAGTCAAGAATGATGATACACTAAATGGTTCAATCTCACAAAATGGTGAGAGCGTTCAAACTTAGGTTGCTCATAAAATGAAGAGAGCGTGGCAAGAGGGTGACTGAGATAACCTCAACAAGTATCGAGTGATACTTAAATAGTCCCAGAGTAGGACCTCAAGTTACTATAGTTCTACCTACAATGGAGGAATTTGGCTAGTGTAGTAGTCAATTAAAATAAAATAAGCATAGTTGGTAAAAAGGCATAACATGGCATAAGAAGTGGCAAGTTGGTACATCAAGGCTTAATAAACAAATGTTTCCCCAAGTTTTCCCATAGTTAGTTATAACTAAGATACAATGATATAAATCAATGGTATTAATTTTCCCAAAGGCGGTTATAATTAGTAGCAAGACTAGTGATAATAAAGGAATAAAACATGAAGGATGAAACTACCAAAAATTCTATCATACTACTCCAAAATATGATCTCTATCTGAATTACTTCAAACAACTACTAAAACTAATCAGATTCCCCAGTGCTAAAAATGCATAATGAATGGCAAAAATCAAGGGCAAATAAGCTATGTTTTAGAACATGTTTGGTCGATAGAATGGAATGGAAAAATGGATGGAATGGGCTAAAAGGAATGATAATCAATGATATTTGTACAAAGAAAAATATTTATAAACTGGCACCACTAAAATAGTCCTTATAGATAATACACCTTAGTGCTTAAGCATAGTACCATTTGAGGTGAATAATATTCATCAACTCAGGAAGTTCATCTTTATTTGGTGTGGCAAGCTTGTATGCTCCTGATCCATAATATGTAGTAATGATGAAAGGCCCTATCCAATTTTATTTTAATGTACATTTATGCTTTTTCTCAGTCATGGTATTCTTTTGGTTTTCTTTAAGAAAAATGTCACCAAGTTTAAATTTTCTATATTTGACATGTCAATTGTAGTGGCCTTTGAGTCAATTCTGATATGCTTGAAGATTATTAAGCATAGTAATGAATTTTTCATCAAGTAGGTCTAGCATTTTTAGGTGAGCTACTTGATAGTCATGATCATCTAGGACATGCTTGAAAGATATGCATAGTGAAGGTAACTCAACCTCAATGGGAAGGATGGATTCAGTACCATAAACAAGTATGGAGTGGCTCTTGTGGGAGTATGATGATTGGTATGGTATGCCCAAAGGGTAGGGAATATCTATAGGTACTAATCATGACTGACATCATTGAAAATATTTTTGAGAATATTGATAATGGTTTTATTTGATGATTCATCTTGACCATTACCTTGAGGGTAATATGCTATAGAAAAATGTTGTGTGATGTTATATTTGATACATAGTTGGTATACATCCTTGTTATTGAATGATCCTCCATTATCAGATATAATGTTAGAGGGGATAACATAGTGGCAAATGAGATGGTTGAAGATAAATTTGGAAATTTTCTTTCCAATCATGTAAGTGAGGGGTAAAGCTTTAACCCACTTAGTGGTGGTAAGGATATGTTTATGGTCATAAAATGAAGTGGAGTTGATATTCCCAATGAGGTTAATTCCCCATGTAGTAAATGGCCACGGTGTCAACATTAGTTTTAGAGTTTGGGTTGGGGCATGAATAAGATTAGCATGTTGTTGATATTTTTCACACTTCTTTACATATGCAATTACATCTGTGTCCATCGTTGGCCAATAATAAAAAATATGCAAGATATTTTTGGATAGAACTACCCCACTATAATGAGCTCCACATACTCCTTCATTAACTTCTCTTAAAGTTAGTATAGACTCTATCAAAGTTAAATAATGAAGCAGAGTTATATTAAAACTATAGTGGTAAAGGGTAGATCTAAGTAGAGAATAATGAGTGGAATGATGAATAAAGGATTTGGTTTGTTTTTGAGATAGGTTAGGTGGTAGAACTTGGTCATGAAGGTAGTTGTAAAGGTTTGAGTATTAGATAGAATTAGGACCAACAATATCACAAATCATTACAATGGTTGAAGGTTCATGAGCTGGTGTGAACAAATTCTCAACAAGGAACTGATATTCTCTAGCTTTATTTGTTTGAGGAATCAAAGAGTCAATAGTAACCATGGCATTTGTAGTTCTATTATTATCCCTTGGTATATGCTCAAATTGGATATTTGTAATTTACTACTTTAGGGTATCGACCATAGCCTTATATGGAACCAACTTGTCATCTTTGGTCTAAAAATGGTCTGTGACTTGATTAATGATTAATTGAGGATCACCATGAACCTTTAGATGAGATATATATCATTGTAATACTTGTCGAAGTCCTATTATAAGTGATTCATACTTAGCCATGTTGTTTATACAAGGAAAACTAATTTTGAATGATTTAGGGATTAGATCCCCTTGTAGTGTAATAAATAAAAGACATGCCCCTGATCCATGTGTAGTAAATGAACCATTAAAATATATCTTCTAGTGCTTATCCCCAAGAGGTGTGTCAATGATATTAATTATGGATTCATTAGGTAAATGAAATGTGAGTGGCTTTGTGTCGAAAAGGGGTGCTTCAACAAGTTGATCTGCAAGGACCTATCTTTTGATTCCCTTTTGATTGACATACTCTATGTCAAACTCACTAAGAAGTATGATCCATTTGTACATTCTACCTTGTAAATCTATTTTAGATAGTAGATACTTGAGTGGATCTACTTTTGAAATGACCATGGTTTTATTATTCAACATGTAATGACATAGTTTATGAGCTGTGAAGACCATGGCTAAACAAGCTTTTTCAATAGGTGCATAGTTATGTTCATATGTGACAAAGGTACATCTTAGGTAGCATACAAAATGCTATTTTTTATTGTCATCATGTTGAGCCAAGAGTGCCCCCAGGGCATTATCAGTAATTGACAGATATAACAAGAATGGATTTCCTAGTATAGGAGGTAACAAAATAGGTGGAATAACTAGATAATCCTTGAGTTGTTGAAAATCTATTTGATAGTGGTCATCCCAGTGAAATGCAACTCCCTTATTTAGAAGATGTGTAAATGGATGACACTTATCTGCTAATTGAGAGATGAAGCATCAAATTGACTAGATCTTGTCGTCAAAACTATAGAGTTGTTTCAAATTGGTTGGTGGTGGTATCTTGATTATAGCATGGACTTTGGCCAGATTGACTTCAATGCCCCTATGAGACATAATGAAGAGAAGTAAATTATTGAGGTTACTCCAAACACACACTTATTTGGATTGAGTCCGACTTTATACTCCTAAAATATTTTAAATATCTTATATAGAACTACTGAATGGTGAGCCCTAGTTTTGGATTTTCCTAATATGTCATCGATATAGTCTTCAACAATTTCATGCATCATATCATGGAATATGATAGTCATGGCCCTTTGATATGCAGCTCCAACATTATTAAGACCAAATGGCAATACTTGATAACAAAATGTTCCCTATGGAGTGTTGAACATTGTTTTATGTTGGTTTTCTAGTGCTATTCTGATTTGGTTGTATCCTGAAAATCTATCCATGAGTGAAAGCATTTCATAACCTACAATGGATTCAACGATCATGTCAATATTAGGCAATTAGTATCCTAAAAATCCATCCATGAGTGAAAGCATTTTATAAGCTTCATTTGTCTTAGAAATTAGTATAGATTCTAATTCTTTCAATATTTTTGCTCATAGGTACAACATTAGATATCCATTCTGAGTAGTCAATGGACCAAATACATCTTAATTCTAAGATTTTTTACAACTCTTTCTTTACCAAGACATCAATGCAAGGATGCATCTTACGTAGATTTTGTTTCACTAGTTTGGCATCAAGATTGACCATAAGGTGGTGTAAAACCAAGGTGGGGTCCAAACCTAGCATGTCAGAATAAGCCCATGTAAAGATATCTACAAATTCTCTCAACAAAGCTATAAAGACTTCACATTCATCCTTAGTGAGGGATGCACCTAATTTTATCCATATTGGGTCTGATGGAGTCTTGATGTCTACCTATATTATATCTTCAATTATAAGGGTCGAACCATCTTCTAGGATAGTAAGCAAAGACTTAAATTTTTGGACTATATCAGGGTCCTATGTTAGGAGTTGCTCTTCAACATCTCTTAGGCATGATGAATCTGAGTCCCCCAATGGGAGATTTAGCCATGTGATAAAAATAGTCAAATATTCTTGAAGAATTCAATCAAATACTTGTTGCACAAAACTAATCTTGGATCCATAGGCAAGTTCATCATTGGTAGTATCTTGGTCTAAATTCAAAGAAGAATGAACACCCCCATCTAACGGTGCTTGAAACATGTTTTCACCACTAGACTGGCCTTTATCTTTACTTTTTCCTAGTCAAAAAGTGCCTCAAAGAGGTTTTTACTTGGGGACCTCAATGTTTTATTTATTTATTTTTGGCTAAGTGTGTTCACCTACTCTCTAAAATAGGCTTTAGGATCCAATGTAATTGAGAATCCTGATTTATGGTCTCCTAATGGAATGTTGTCTCTAGGGCCTAAAAAGTCATAGAGTGCCTCATCATTTTGAAACTCATCAATCAATAGATTGGATTTTTGTTGGTCCCAATCTATTAGTTGGGGATAATATAATGGCAATGGGTTTTGATGAATGACTGGGGTAAGGGTACAAATGGAATTATTATCAAACATGTTAGTTTCAGCTAGGTCATCAAAGGTGAGGCTATAATCAGACTGTACTTCACTATCAACATCATCATCACTAGTCGTTGGTGATGGAGTTTGAATAAGATATGTGGGGTCACCCCTAAGTGGTTTAAATCTAAGTCCATAGGGTCTTTTGTACTTAGTCATGGAAATTGGTTTGATGGTTCCTTATTGATTCAGTTTGAGGCCTCTTCCTTCATAATTTTGATGCCCCATGATCCTCTTGGGAATAAGATACTTTGCACTTTTATAAAAATCAACTTGGTTGTCATTGTACAACCATGATTCATCCCCTTTAAGAGGATAGGTCAGATGCTAGTATAAATATGACAGGTCCCTTATCTTTTTTATTTTATTTCCAATGCATGTGTGGGGTGACTTTAGGTTGCCCAAAGGTCTTCAGATTCTAAGGAAGATTGACAATATGGAAGGTATCATGGGTCACATACTCTCTTGATTCATTATCTAAAATGGTGAACTGATTGGAAGCTTCAAGAGGTGGCATGTGGGAAAGGGAATCCAAGGTATTAGGATCTATGCAATTATCCTATAGTGGATCAATAAGTATGGCCTTTCCTTTATCTTGTTTGGAACTTAGATTCATGCTGTATTGGTAATTGTAACTTTGAGACTCAACCTCAAGATGTTTGCAATCTTCATATGGGTGTAAATCTCCTAGAATATGCACTTCCATCCTGAGTGGGAGAACTTGATAAATTGATGCAATGTTAATGGGATTGCATGAATCTCATGTAACCAAGGCCTACCCAGAAGCCTATTATATGACAACTCAAGATCAAGCACATAGAAAAGTGTATCATGGGTCAAAGGCCTAATGAAACTGGTAAGCTAATAGTGCCTTGTGATTCTCTTTCTTGATTATCATAATCCTTGAAGGTTATCATTTTTGGTTGGAGATCTGCCACTGTGTACCCAAGAATATTGATGAGCTTTAGAGACACTATGTTGAGGCCTAATCGATTATCTATAAGGACACATTTCACTTTGTGCCACTTTATATAAACTTCTACGTGTAATGGATTATTATGGATTAGGCCAAGGGAAGACATATCACTTTGGTTGAATGTGACTTGTTGGGCTAGATTTAGGTGTCCAACCAAAGCTTAAAATTTATTGAGGGATATATCACTGGAAATAGTGGATTGGGTTAAGAACTCATTCAAAATGTTCCTACGGATTGTTGACATTCACAACAAATCTAAAATAGAAATTTATGCTGGTGTCTTTTGCAATTATTCCACAATATCAAACTTTTTGTCTTGGTCAATGGTGAATGGTTTATTTTGAGGCTGAATGGTTGCTTAGATAATAGGCAAAGTGGTAGATGGTTGTGGACTAGGGATAGTAATATTTGACGTCTGAGTTGTGATTGCATAATTGAGATTAGATGCTAGACCATAATTGCTAACAAATATTGAGAATGGTGTGGGACCAGATAAGACAAGTCTCAATGTTGGTGCACTTGTATGTGGTCACATGGTAAGGATGAGTTATCAGTATATGGTCCAAAAGTGGGAGTCATGATTTGCTAGTTTGCCTATGTGTAATCCTAGGTCAAAAAAGGATTATCCATATAATTTGGTTGAGTGGTATTGTTTATCAATGGTTTAGATTGATTAGTACTTGATCTAGGATTAATGGAGATGGTATTAATGTTTCCCCCTACAATATGACCGACAACCCTATTGTAGTCATGCAAAATTTCATGGTAGGTTTGTTAGTTATTACCATTCTAACCTTGGTTTTATCCATTGTTTTGATGTTGTGGGTTTTGTTGTTGATTCTACTGATTCTGCTGGTTCAACCTTTGATTTTGATACTATTGATTTTTTTGTTGCACTAGCTAGTGTTGTTATTGTTGCTAATTGTTTTGTTGCTGGTGATTGTTATGTCAAAGAAAGGGGTTTGAAAAATCCCAAGAGTTTGATTGGAAGTGGAAGCACCATTATCCAATGTTATCTCCCCATTATCCAGCCTATTCTTGATTAAATGCTTGATTTGCACATATCTGCATAGATTATGCCCATTAACCCAATGATATTCACATAATTCATTTTCATGATACTAATTAGGATAAGGAATGCCTTGTGGATAATGCTTTGGTACATGCCAACTAATCAAATTAGCAGCAGCAAGTTTATGGAATATGAACTCAATAGGTTGTCCTAGGTTACTAAAGACATGACTATAGTCATGGTTCTCCTAGGAAGAGGGGTTTGTAATGGTAAAGGCTACTATATTTGTTGTGTAGGTCTTGGTTTTTATGCTTAAAAAATTGGTTGGAGAGGTTGTTGGGTAGGAGTTAGCTAAAAATATGGTGTAGATTACATTTTCATTAGTTGGACATGATGTGACTTGATTAATCCATTTCCCACAACATTATTATTGTGGTTAAATTGATTTAGTCTTTCTTGCTTATTGGCCTATGCTGGTTGTGATGCTTGCGCTTGCATTGGATGTTGGTTTTGACCATTTCCTTGATTGGTACCTAGATTTTGATTGGTTGAATTAAGCTTGATGATCCATTTATTAATAAGATCTCACTCAATCAACAAACCTTTGTCGATGATTTATTCAAAAGTATGTACACATTGTAGCTCTAGATGATATGCTATCTCACTATGCAAATTTTTGGTAAACACAGTGGATAATTGTTTACCTGGTGAAATGTGGGTGAAATGGCTTACAAGGGCTCTCCATCATTGTATATAACTTGTAAAACTCTTAATAGATTTTTACTTTGCTTGTGTTAAGTCCACTAATGAAATATCATGCTTGAGATTATAAGAAAAGTGCTGCACAAAATTATCAAAAATATCATCAAAATCTGTCACTAAATTCTTGGACAACTTTAAAAACCACTCTAAGGCTTGTCCAGCCAAGCTCTTTAGAAATAATAAAAAAAAGTATATATCACTATATGCCACCGATTGACATGCGACAAAGAATTCAGTTAAATGAGACTTAGGGTCACCTTTCCCTTTGTATTTGTCAAATTTTGGTGGTTCATATTTTGGAGGAAATGATATCTACAAATACTCCATTTTGAATGGATAAGAACACACATCATCCAACTTAAAATTTTTAGTCTATTTCCCAGCCTGAATGGCAACAATTGCATCCTTCAACTATTGTAATTCTTGGGATATGAAACTAGAAGGAACATTGGTTTGAGGGAGAATATTGGTTTGGGTAGATGGCTGGGAGGTCACACGTGGGACACTTTGACCAAGGTATGGTGGATATATCTATTGGGGTATATTGGTTTGGTTGGGAAATAGACCAAGAATATGCATATATGGATTAAGATGTACTTGAAATTACACATTTGGTTGTGCAATATTTTGGTTTGGGTTGGCTATGAAGGTTTGAATTGGAGTATTTTGTGGTTAGAATGGAGGGATATAACTATACTATGCCTACTATGGTTTAAAAGGGACATGCTACCAACTAATCAAACCTTGTTGTTGAGTGAAAACTTGTGGATCAAGACTTTATCTCTAAACTTGTGGCACATTTTGAATCGATTGTTGTCTATTAGGTACTTGAGAAACATGGGAGCCTCCTTATTGCACAAATCCCTATGGGGAAGTGAAAGTAGGTTGAAGATTTGGTATCTATCATTGACTAATATTTACATGTTATTGACTAGTCATTGTTTGGTTTTGGATTGGTATACTAGTTTGAGACTAAATAGGTATGTTTGTCATTACTTGATGAGGTAGAACATTAGTTACCCTTGATGAGGTGGCAATACATTCAAACTTAGCTTCATTGGTACAATCAATTACACTTGATGTTGTGGAATACTACTTGTCACTTCTTGAGGAGTATGAATCATCACATTCTATTGTTGAGGTGTGACATTGACTGTTGTTTGACTACCTAATCCCATAAGTTATACACTTGAGGAAGCAATCAATTGAGATTGGGACATAGAAACTCCTATTCCATAGTATGATGATCCACTCATGGTATTAACTATAGGCATATGTTGTTGACTAGTTATTTGTGTGTTAGTACCAATTTTATTGGGATTGGACATTGCTTGCACATTATCCACTATATTTGGCTCACTATTTTGTGTAGAAGTAGAAGACACTTCTTCAATAATGGGCATATGCATCAAGTTGTCTACCAAAGTGTTTTGTGCAAATGGGTCTTCACTTTGATTCTCTTCTCTAGTTAACTCTATCAAAACTCCTGTTGAAGGCACTAAGTCAATAAGAGGTTTACTCACCATGTTCATCTGATTGAAATTATGTGCTAGGTTCAAGTAGGTTTGATATGCCATATGCATTTGATTAAAGTGATCTTCCATGATTTTTTTACCTCTATTAGGTAGATTAGGGTCCTAGTATATTTTTTGGACTAGAGCCAAAGGATTGCTAGAAGAAGCCTGTTGATCATAAATTATGTTGTGAGGAACTCTTACTAGGCTTGGTAAATTTTCATGGGGGAAATTTACTGGAAACTTGGCCCCTACCTCTATGGCTCTAACCAAAATCTCATCTTTATTCTCTAACAAATGTTTCTCAAACAAAAATGGATCATACATGGAATCCTTATTAGTAGAATATGACTATTGAAGAACTGGCTCATCCACTGTGGGTATTGTAGCCAGGTATTATGCAGTTTGTTCTAAATAAGGTGGTGTGTTAGCTAAATAGTTATCCAAGGGATCTTGCTTTCATGCCCATAATTGAGTATTATAAGAGGGATAAGAATCCATCTCATAAGGAATATTATCTACGTAGGGGTCTTGCACCATTTCTTCTTGCACAACCACATTACTAATCCCCATATTGTACATGAGTCCACTACGAGTGTAGGAATACATATTTGGGTCCATAGTCAATGCCTTTGTGATAGAAAGGGAAGAGAGTTCTACAAACTCTAAAAGGACAATGTCTAAAATATATGATGTTCAAACTTGGTCTAGATTCATCAAAAGGACCAAAAATGTTTATGCAAAGATTTAGTGAAGAAACAAGCTAACATTAAATGTCCAATGTCTCACTATTCATGAAAAGATGAGTAAGTAAATAGGTCAAAAATTGAAATGCCAAACTCTAAGGTCAAAGTGTTTCAAATCAATCTAATCTATGAAATTAAAAGCTGCTAGGTCTTTTGGCCAAACGTGACATCAAAAGCTAGGCTCAAACAAGGCATGTGCTAGGACTCTTGGCCAAATGACGTTAAAAGATAGAATTTGAAATAGATGAAAGTTTTAATCTAATGGATTTGAAACACTTATAAAAAACACTAAGCATTTGATTCTTGGACATGAACTTGATCAAATAGTTATAAGATATGAAACAAAAGGCACTTTAGAGATAGTTTGATTTCTCACAAATAATGGTATAAAATTGGTTCTTTTGACAAATAAGCTAGAAAAAAGTGAACAGTATAATTATGCTAGACAAAGGATCACAAAAGTACACTTAGATTGGTCTGAAAATGTAGGAAAAAATTTAAAATCTATGTAAGAGGGTCTATGAAACAATATTTGAAATGTTTTGGGCAATGTAATGATGCTACACTACCCAAAATGTGTGGCTACATTTTTGTTTCAAAAACTCTCTAAGGCAAAGCTAGTTTCCAACAATTTTGACAACATAACACTACATTTTTTGACTCAAAATGTTGTGGTGCATAGACTCAAAGTGCAAGTGTTTAGCATAAAATGGCTTAAGTATATCAATTAGTGATAATGATCTTGAGTCTAAAATGGCCTTCAACCTAAATTGGAAATTGAACCTAAGTTCCCTCAAGTTTAGTACAAATGGTGAACCCACTTAATACATCAGCCTTATAAACTTATGAAGGTGAAATTTTGAATTTAGATTATAAATCAAGGAGTTAAACAATTTTGATAAAGGTCTAGACTCAATTGGGTAGCATAACTGTGCCAAAGTGGATGATATAGCTCCAAGTTTTGATGAACTTTGAATAAGGAAAATTGATGATTTCACATGAGCAACATAACACCTCTTTGTTCAAAATAAAATGAGGACCATGTGTTTGTTTCGTATCATTTATTCACACCAAATTTTGACTACACATAAGACTAGGACAAAACTAGCTAATTAATTGCTCTTAGATCCTAAATTGACAAGGTTGTTTGGTATTGTTTAAATCTATCAATATACGTCATTTGAGAGGATTTTAAGTGTTCATCCAAAAGTAAATGTATATTATATAGTAGGGTTTTTGCATGCCCCATTCTCTCAAATGATAGTACTATGACATGGACCTTGAGGCACACCTTGCACCAATAATACTTCTATGACAAGTGGGGATTTGTCTAAGATGTACAAGTTTCCAAATGTTCTAAGGGAATCAATTGCACAATGAATTTCACATCAAATAATGCAAAAAAAAAGCATGAATTTTAGATCCGTATCACTTGGATTATTTTAAAAAGGTCTAAACCTTTTTGAAACCACTACATCTTTCTATTCACTCAGTGTAGTACGATTTCAAAGTGCCACTACGTCTCATGTACAACTCTAATTAGGAGCCAAATGAAGTCAATGCCGGGAGGTGAAACCCCAAGTCAAAGCTTCCCTAAAGAACTTGTGGGAGGTGATGAAGTCCCCCTCACAAGCCAAGTTTACATGAAATAAAGAAAGCATAAAATATAAAGACTTTAGAGTCATTGTCAAGGTCACCCAATAATTTTGTGAGTTTTTGGTGAGTGCTTTAGACGACGTTCTTTCTATGCCTTGGATTAGGAAATTTACACATAAGGAAAGTGATTTTGACTCTAAGGGTTACCTAAAGGGTAAAAATGGAAGAACATACATGCAAAATCCTTGTATTTTGAAAAAAAGAAGTGCTAATTGAAATAATGAAAACAAAATTGACAAGTGTGTTCAATTTTAAGCCCAAATGAAAGATTTGGTGGTGTCCATTTGACCCTTTGATCTTAAGATTGTGAAATTTGAAACTAATTCTTAAAAAACAAATATTAAGCACCTAAATTTTACATTAAACACCAAAATAAAATTCCTAGTTCATTTTAAAAGCATGCCAAAGATGTCTTAATAACATGTTTTAACAAATTCCAAGTCCGTTGTTTACTTGTCTACCCTTAAGGCATCACCCCAAAAGTAAATGTGTTAGGTTAGAACATGTTAGTGAAAATATAAATAAAATATTTTAAAAAAATAATATTAAATATATGCACACTTGAAAACAACAAATTAGAAGGCTAAAAATAAAATATAACACATAACACAAAATCCTGCACATAAAATATAAAAACCTGCTGTTAGTATTTTTACATAACTTTTAAAATATAAATCAGCTTGCCACAAAATTTTGAGAGGTTGTAAATAACTCCAGGGTGCATGTCTCTACAAAATTTTAAGTCCAAAAAATCAATAAAAAAAGTTATGAACTCTGTTCTAACAGTTTTTACCAAAAAAATAAAAAATAAAAAGTGACAGTTACTAAAATAGCCATAACTTCTAAAATATAAAGAAGTTTATTGTGAAATTTTTAGAGCATATCAATGACATATTATCTATATGAATAAAAACATTTAGACAAAAATATTAAATAAATAAAAATTTATGACTTCTTTATTGGCCATTTTTACTCAAAGCAAAAACAACACAAAAACAAGAATCAAAACTATGAAACACAAAAAAAGTTTATGGATTGTGCTCTCATGAATATCATCCCACCAGGCATGCCATTATGTGAACTAAGAATTTTACTAAGAAGAAGAGATTAGTATTGTGTTAGTGAATGAAACCAAATAAAAAACACACAAACTAACATCTTCATGCCTAGTTACTAGGGTGAGCTTAGTAATAAAAACAAATGACTAACACAACTAAAAAGTAAGGAAAAACAAGAATTCCTTCACCTTCCTTGAATACTCCAAATGATTTTTTAGTAGTGGCTTACTCAATTTTGTGCTCATGATGTCTTTGAAAATGAAATTTTGGCTACATATATCTCTCCTTGACACCTTTGGCTTTGGCTTGGCTTGGCTTGGAATCAATTTGGCATGGTAACACTAGTTTACATGAAGCTTTTGGGTTCTATCTTGCATTATAACTTTACACAAATTAAGCTTGAGAATGATGTTAATGGCCTCTATATTTATATATTTTTAAGAATGACCAAAATTAACCATGACTGTCCATCTCAAGATTGAGATGTGTGGTCATGGATTAATTGAATTATGTAATTAAAATCCATAATTATCTTCATTATGACTTTGAAGGAAGGGACATTAATAAGGCATGGGAGGTAATAAAGAGGCATGAGAGACTCATAATCTTGATATTTGTGTCATTTATGGCCTAGGGATGTCTTTCAAAGAAATGAGGTCACCTAATGATGCATATATTCAATATTCATTTCTAAAAACAAGTTTTCAATAAGTTTCCATGGAATTATTAATTAAGCCTTGATTTGGATTAATTAGCTCTTAAGCATGATTAAACACTTTATGCACAAATTACTAAAATTGATCAGAATGCCTTGTTATTAGTCCAAAATTTAATTAGACTGGAATTGGAATTCAATGTTAAATGCATTGGATTTGTTATCCCATTTAGGATGTTGCCAACACCAAATATCAAAGACATGCATCTCGTACAAGAAATTTGATAGAAAAGAGCAATCCAGAGCACCAAGTGCAAAATTGGCATTTTGAATCAAAATAATCTAATCAAAGTTAGCTAGCCCATAAATTTCATTTCCCCATTTAATGATACTCTAGCCAAAATTGGCACTTGAATATATCAATTTCAACTCATTTAATGTGCTTTAGTGTTTTTAAGCTAAATTGTGCACTTTGGTGGAAATTGGTCAAAATCCTAGTTAGAGGTTATCAGTGGCCAGATTTAGGTGTCTACATGATCTAATTTAGAACTCTCAAAATTTTTCCCAAAACATTTTACTTCTCTATCGCTCCACTAGGCATACAAAAATGATCAACAAGTTTCTTTATGGTATGGCTAGTGGGAGAGGTTTCAAGTCAAATTCCTTTAAGGGATTTTAACACTCTTGGTCAAATTCCATTTTGTGGTAAGATTTAAAAGATTGGATGCCTATACTTTATGAATTATTTTAAATAAGTTGACTGATCTTTTCTGCATGCTAATCCCCACACCCTATAGGTTTTTCTTTTTTTTGAGCTAGTCTGTACAAACCAATGGATGAAATTTCTTTTATAAAATGTGTACTTTATTATTTCATGGTTTCCATATTTGTCTGCATGTTTGGATGTGAGTGGATGAGCCAAACATCTCAAGTTATAAGTTGAGATCTCCATTGCTAGTTGTAGGCATGTTCATCAACTACACAAGATTTCTTATCCTTGTATGGTTGCAACTGAGGTGATATGTTATATTTCATGATTACCATGTATTTTTAATCCCATTTCCTTATAATATCAATTTTAAAATGTCTCACATGGAGTTTAGAGTCAAGAAACATGTAATACATTAAAATTTCTACATGACTGTCATCTATAACCAAGTCAATGAGAGTTATAAAAGCTTGAATAGTAGTCATGGAGCGTAAATGAAGATTATCAAGAGGTTGGACACACTCTTGAACATGAGCAGCTAAGCTGAGCTCCCAAGTGACATATGATAGAATGTGAATAACCAGTTGAGACTTTATACAAAATCCTACACCATTGATGGACACCTATAGGTGCCCTACATGAGAATAGTCACATTGAAATGGAACATTAGAACTAGTTTCAAGTCCCTCATGGTGAAAAGGATCAACTTGATGATTGGTATGAGGTATAAGATGGGTTATAAGGCCATACACTATGTACATTATCTATGTTCCATCTTCACTACCCTTGTCTACTACTGTGTGTACACGTATAGGTCTCCACAGAGGCATGAAGATGTGAATAGAGAGTTTGAATGTGTTTTGAGATATTCATAGAAGATTGAGAAGTTGGATAATGTCATGGCATTAAATAGTGGAGATATTGAGTGGAAGACAAATTTGAATCATGTTCATAGTTGGAGAAAGAAGGTTTAGGAGCTTATTACCTTAAAAACTTTGAAACAAAGCCTTGTCCACTTTTAGTGCTACCATATAATGAGGTGACATGGAATCTAGATGAGTTTGAATGATCCTATTATGTATCCCTAATATAGGAGCAAAAATTTGACCAAATAGAGTGAATTTTTGGTCCTAATAGGTGATGTTAGAAGGTTTCAAAATCATGCATTCTTTCACTGCAAAAGGTTAATGTTTTTTGTAGTGCTTTGAACTTCAAGTGACTTTATAGTCTAAGGTGGTAGATTAGGAACATGTTATCATGATAAGTATCCTTATTAAGGTAAGAAGGGAATTAGTGTTTCAAATAACATAAATAATAATTGGAGTGTGGGGTATTGATCTATATCACTATCTATAGGTGTACCCTTGCCTTCAAAAGGTTTACCTATAGCCTGATTGAAGGTACCTACAACTCATGAAATGAAACTTGGTGATTAGAATTATACAAACACAAGCATTTAAAAATTATATTTAGTTAAAATAATCCAAATATATCCCATGAGGTGTAACATAATGTCTAAAAGTTGAAATTCAATCTTCTAATCCCTTTTTTCTCTCAAAATGTACATCTACAGTTGGATTAGCATGACAATGAGCTAGAACATGGCAGTTTAAGAGGATGACCTAGTATGGATTTGGTGTGAATATAATTAAATGAATAAAATATGGAATTAAGGAATTAAATAAGGCTTATGCAATTTACAATACCTAACTCTACAATATACACCTATAGGCAGGTCTCCCTCTTGAGCAAATAACATAATCACAGTTGACTGCAGTTTAGTTAGTCAAATTAGAAGGTGTACATGGAAGGATTTATCAAGGATTGAGATGAAAAAAATAATTGAGAGGACCCCCAAATTAGTATTAACCATCTTATGAGGTTCCTATTGCAAATAAATAGAGCATTGAGAGGTTCTACAATAACCTACAATCAACACACAAAATCTTGCACAGTGATTATTACATCAAAGTCTATCTTAGGTTTTGGAAGGTTTGGAGATGATATTGATGAGATAAAACCATAATTTTTTTCTATAATAAACACATCACTTTCATAATCCCATCATAAATTTTTTTTCTTAGAACAATAGGGGAGATTCCCTATGTTTTGTCTCACATAGAGGGCACTCCCAGTTGCACATACCCTTCAGGTTTGTCATAAGAATGATATGGGAAGATGCCAAAGAAACTTATATCATTTTAGAGAGATTAAGGAAGTTTTATTTAACATGATTTAACATGGTAAAGGTCTCAAAATATTGAGGATCCCAACATAATGCCCCAAACCCACATAGGTGTAGATTAAGCCTATTAGGTCTTGACTAGGCCTAATACCTAAAAGGGTCCATTTCCATTTATAACACCAGATGAGCCTTTTAGAGAATTAAAGGGAATTAATGAGGAGATATAAGGTGTGTTTGGGCTTTTTTTTTATATAGGGTCATAGAGAATCAATTTATTGGCTTAGAAGCATAACATGGTTCATAGAATGTAGAAAAGGACTTGAGAGGCTAAGTTTGAAAGCTCATAATAGCATGGATGTTTAACATGGGATCCTAAGGAGTTAGGATATGTTGGAGAGGGTCATAAAATTTCCTCTTGTGTAATTTTTTCACAATTTTAATGTTAATTTTTATGAATAATCCTTAAAGGGTGAAACTATAAAAAACCCTCCAAAACCCTTATTAGTGACCCAATAGGGAAAATGTTGATAGAAATGCATACAAGAGGGATAGTTTGAGTATGAAAGTGATTGGGACTTGAATATGACTCCCAAGGACTCCTTACCATTATATTAACTTTTAACCTTTTTTTATAGACTCCCAAGGACTTACATAGGACTCCCAAGGACTCCTTCCCATTAGATTAACTTTTACCCTTGTTAGTGACCCAATAGGGAAAACATTAATAGAAATTCATCGAAGAGGGATATTTTATAGGTAAATAAGGGTTTTAAATTATGAGGATAACTTTGGGAGATATAATTAGACCTTACCTAACTCCTCATATCCATTTAATACTTTATAAGAGCACACAAGTACTTTTAAAAACACCTTCGCTTTAGCTAGTCCAAACTAGCATAGTGAATAGAGAATAATCATCAAGTGAGAAGGTGATAACTTCAATTTGGAGGATTTTAAAGGTATTATTGATGGATATAGAGACTTTATGACCATTTAAAAGTGTCATACCATCTCTTTTATGGATTGGATTGAACAACCAAAAATCATCTTAGTGACAAATGTGAAAATAGGTCTAAAGAAGGGCGATTATGACTATAGATAGTGAGAACACTTATCCATAAGGATATTGATGATTAGGGCCACATAAAATGAATTTTTGAGCTTGTTTCTAACCCCCCCTTAACATTAAAATTATGTCATCTATTCCTAGTTTGATATGGAGCATTCGACGAAGGTAAATGATGAAGGGAGTTTTCAAACAAGTAATTGAAGAGTCTTACACCGGAATGGAAGAGTTTCATGCCTTGGAGGGACATTTGTCCAAAGATACCTTACATGGTATATATAATAATTCATTAATATGTATATTTAACTCTCTCTTAGCTTGAAACCTATTCTTGTGACTCTTGAACTTCATTCTTCTCTCTCTTTTCTCACATTCTATAAGTACTAACCACTTTATCTCTTATCTCATAATTTCACATCATGCATGGTGAATATTTGATGGTTTTATGTTGTAATTTGCTTTTTAATAATAAAATAAATCTGGTTTTGAGTTTACAAACATCTTGTCTAAGTGTGCAATGTGATGAATGGTGAGATCTAGTGATTTTAGACTTACTTCTCCTTGTCCTTCCATGTCTAGTGTAATAAGTTCTTATTCTAACAAGTCATATAGAGTGTAACTAGTGTGTTTGGAAAATTTAAAGTGTGAAAGTGTAATTAGAGTATAAAATATTAATTATGGTCCAATTAACTTGAGTTATCTCATGCATATCACCTTTATATTGAAATACTAATGTTAGAACATCTTAGGACTTTGAAGCTAGTTTTTAGGTCTTGTTTCTTAGTGAAATAAGTATGATGATATTGTGGAAATACTTATGGTGTATCACCCCATTATATTAGTTTCATTTCATGCATATTTATACTCATTTTCACATAATCAATTAGTTAGTTTAGGTGATATGCACTTCAAGGTCAATTCAGGGAGCTAGCCCTTAAACTTAGAGGTCTACCTCTACTATAGGAAACCCACAGGCCTATAGTTATTCCAATGTTTCCCAAATATTATATTAGGCCTAAAAAACATCCTCTAGGATGAAATATTTGGTGATAATAGGAATCAAGAGGAAGATCAGAGTTGATAAAAGAGATCAAAGCAAAGAATTAGATTCAAGAGGGTAAAAAAGGGATGTGTAGGCATATGACCTACATCAAGTGGCATCAGAGTAGGTAAGCTCTTTGTATATATTATGTTTTTATTAAAGGTTTATATTTGAATTTTTTAAATATTTATATGGATATTTCATGAAGCTAAGTTGTAGGAGCATAGTAAAATAGAGTTGAGAAGTTTATGGTAGAGCAGCCCTAAAAGGAGAGCTAGATAAATCTCAAAGAAAGAGAAAAGAGAGACTGTAAGTGAGAGTCATAGTTCCAAGGTGAGAAAAACTTGGACAAGTGAAGATGAAGGTATAAAATGTAAATGAGAAGAATGGATTGGCTGAGATAGACTATCACCATGAGATAAAGAAGAATGAAGACCCAAAGAGAAGAGGATTAGATGTTTAAGAGGAGAGGAATGAGTTAGATAAAAGATTAAAGAGGATATTTTTTTGGTATATCTCATGCAAGAAGAGGAGAGCTAATGGTATAGCTGGGTTATGAAAAATAAGAGGGTTAAGTGGCCTATAAGGCTACTCATGGAGATAATAAGGAAGATCATCATGAGGGATAATGAAAAAAAGAAGTTGTTATGTAGGCAACTCAAAGAGGAGATGAAGAAGCTCATAAGAGATGAAGATGAGGGAGGTGAGAAACACCTTGTGAAGAAGGAAATAGTCATGAGACCAAGCAACCTAAGAAGGAGGAGATGGAGGTAAGCAAGCCTCAAATGTTCAAAACTAATAATTTTTATCACGTATGAATGTAGGTACAAGAGTAAAGAAGGAATACATCCATGTTAAGGAAATAAAGATTGAAAACATGAAGAATAACAAGCATGAAGATCATGATGATGAGGAAAATAAATATTATTGGAAATTTATGAAAAGAGGATGCCTCATGGAAGGCATAAAATAAGAAATATTGAATCAAAAAGATGAATTCAAGAGGTATAAAAGTCAAGATTTAGAAGTTGTATTACATGAAGTAATCAAAGAGGTAAAAGATACAAGTTTATTTTTAAATAATCATGATATAATACATGTTGATAAGAATATTTAAATCTTTGATGAAAAACATCTTTTGGAAGAGAGAGAAATTTGAGCAAAAGTTTGAAGGTAAGGAAAAGTTCTAGGTGAGCAAAAAGATGAGATTTTTGTTTATAAGAGTTGGGACTAGTTACAAATAGAGATTATAACCTTGGAGCATGACATAAGTGATGAAGAGGACACATTTTTTCCTATAATAATAGTTAAAGGAGATGGAGGCTAAGTACAAGAGATGGAACAATATAAGAGATAACACAAAGAAGAAGAGGAGTTGATGTGGGAGGTAATGATACAAAAAGCTGAAGATAACCTATTGGAGTCCCTTAGTCAAAGTGAGAAGAAGGTGAAGGCTATTATAAATGAACAAGATGAAAAATTTAAAGATAGAGTAAAGAAGATGTCCAAGCCAAGGGGTATGTTTCTTATGGAAACAATTTAAGAATACAAAGTTATAGGTCATATAGGGGTAAAAAATCATAGGCAAACAATGAGTTAAAGACAAGGAAATGAAAAAACATTAACACAAGATGGGCCAAATAAAGTTACAAACAAAGCTAATCAAGGCATATAGTCATTTGATTTGATTAAGGAACTAATAGTGGTAACTAGTGATGCAAGCAAAGAGAATAAAGGATAAGATAAGGAACTCAAGGAGTCAAGAAGCAATGATGAACTAAAGCTCATGATAGAGCCAAGAAAAGAGGAGGACAATGATGATCCTGATAAAGGAGTAGATTGGAGAGATAATTCATGTTGGGAAGAGGACAAAATCAGTCTTAAGGAGATTCAAGGAAGGAGTAAGAGTAGGTTAGCATGGATAAAATAAAGAGAGGGTAGTCCTAGCCAAAAAAGCAATCCAAGAAGCATGCCAAGAGTTGAAGAAGAAAGTCTAGAGAGCAAGCAAAGGAAGAAATAACAAAGAAAGAGGTTAACCTATTAAATAGTTGATGTTACAATTGAATTTATTGTTGTTTAACATGAGTATAGCAAGACAAGAAGCTTCCAAGAAGTGTGGTGCTATGTTAAATATGACTTGGTCAATGAGTTATCATATCAAGATAAATAAGAAGGTTATGAGATGACTCACTATGAGAGGGTAAAGTGTTATGAGAAAGCAACCAAATATGATATAGAAGATATTTTGGTAAGGATGGAGGAATAAAAAGGGTATAATCAACCCTTAGAGCATGAGGATGAAGGAGAAAACATGATGATAAGCAACATCATCAAAGAATAAGAAATTAAAGCATGAAAAAATAAGGAGGGATCCATGGAGTAGGAGTAAGAGTGAAGCATGAGTACCAAAAATTATATGCAAATAAATATAGAGAGAATTTAGAAGTGAAGGACATAGAATATGGGGTAAACAGGGAGTTGAAATAGGTCATATACTTCATGGAGATAGAAGATGGGTGTGTAAAGAGATTAAACAAGATGAGGAAAAACAAAAGGCAACTGTTGAGGAGAAATGAAAAAAAAAGTAGAATTAAAAAAAGAGAAACTCAGAGGATCATAGGATAAGGAATTTGAAAGCAAGAAATAAGGTGAATAAGATATATTTGAACATGAGCTCAAGTTTTCCCCATTAGGGGAGTATGATGTAGAGAATCATTAGGTATAAAGTATGTAAATATGTTTAAGAGGTAATTTAGGACCATTTTTGGTCTTTTTTGGTTATTAGGGGTATTATAGGGTCCTAATATAGGTATTAAATTATTTAATAATCTTGTAGATTGTGTGTTTCATTGCTATTTAGATTTTCTTGCCAAAATCCCAATTTGAATTGTAAAACTAAATTTGAGAGTTGTTTAGGGTCTTGGATGAAATTAATTTTTCTTAAATGATTTAATATGGTCTTAGGAAATGATATTAAGGTGTATTAGTGTGCAAGACATAAAGATATTAATGTAATTAAATAAGCCTGTCTTGTAACTACCACCATCGTTGAGTTGGACAAGAAGTTGGACTTTATTACATGTTTCAATGTGATAAAAGAGCATTAAATTAATGTATGGGGTCAATTTTTGTGTATAAATGTATTAGGAGAAGAGTATTTTTAAAGAGAATAAAGTGGAGCTTCAAAAAATCTAGCAATGTCCAATCTTGAGATGAACTCTGCCTAAATTGTAAGTTTTATGCATGAATAATATATGTGTTTATAAGAAATGAATAACAAGGTGTTTTTAAATCATCTAAGGGTTTTATAAATAAAAAATTATTGTTTTTTATTATTAATCATATTTATGTTTTATTTCTTTAACCATTTTTTATGATCTCCACATGAAAATCTGAGATACAGTCAATTGGGAAACTGATGCAGGAACATCACTACCTCATTATATATATTAGTATATTTTTATGTTTTGAGTCATTAGGGAGTTTTAAAGGTAATTTTAGGTTTTAATAATCATTCAAAATCATTAATAAGTTGTCAAATTTGGATTTGACCCAATTAGGCATTTTCCCACCTAAAAGGCCAATTCAAATATTTGAAAATTTGGTATTGTTTCTCAAGTCTCTTAGTGTTATGAAAGGTAAAAATGTCATGACCTTGTGTCTTAGGAGTCAAGAGTGTTCAAAAATAAATTATTCACATGAAAATTCATCTTAGTGGTTGAGTTAGAAGTTATTTATTTTTGCCTCTCCTCAAAGTATAAGAGGAAGTTAAGGTAGTTATGAGAGTTTTGGAATCCTTTGAATAGATAAGTGTTTGTGTAATAATTAATTCAAGGTCAGAATAGATAAGTGAGGGGTTATATTAGAAAGATAAAATTTTATAATAACCTCAGATAAAGTGATTAATATTTATTTTCTCATTTTAAAACAAGGAGGCATTATAGACTATGTATTTTCCTACAAATATGCAATAATAGTTGACTGTAAGAATGTCCAATGGTGGAAAGTGAATTAGAATAAAATTCAAGTGATCCATATGTATTTTGGTAAGTTAAAATTTTATTTTTATGGTGATTATGAGTTTTTGGTGATTTATTTCAAAGTCTTTTTGCATATACTAGTTATAGACTTGTCTATTCTGATATTTACAAACTGTGTTTGGAAGACCGATAGATTGCCCATGTGTTGAAAGGTAGAGTACTATATGAATGAAGTTGATATTAAAATATATTTTTATATTTTATTTTAATCATAAATTATTAATTATTTAATTAAGTGGGTTTCAATCATATGCATGGAACATTCAAGAAAATTCATGTAGACTGGTAAGGACCCTGCACAATCCGACTAAGCATAATGAGATATGGTAAAATAGATTTATCACAGTGATCAAAAATGTTTTGGTAAAATTAATAAGAGGTTTTTTAGGGTGTATAAATAATTTATTGGGTATGAAACTATTTAATAATCTTATAACATCATCTAGTTTCCTCTCAGGTGTAACAGTCTTGTCACAAACAAACAATACCACACAATCTAACAAATGCTTGCAAGAAATCTTGAAAAGAGGTGTTGGAATGGAAATATTATGGTTATAAGAGGTTTATTATGATTTAAAAGGTCCAAATAAACCTTAAAATTCGTTTTAGTTTAATTTAATAGCCTATAAGTTCAAATAAACCCTTCATTGTTAACATACAGTAGTTATAGTCTAAAGAACATACATAAAATAGGAAAAAAATATGTGCTTGTAGTGTTTAAAGGGAGTTTTGAAATCCATTAGGAATTTTAAAAGTTTTATAAAGATTATATAGTCCATAAATAATAATCATAGTTGTATGAAAGTGCTTAACATGTTCAAAATTGATCAATAACCCTTCTCAGGTTTGACAGTCTGGCCCCAACCCTATTCTAGGGTTTCAAGATAAAAATTGAGGTTCTAGGAGATTTAACCAATATAAATATGTGAAAATTTGGGGAATCAAGTAATTTTAAATATTTTAAAGTTTTTTTTTGTGTATGGAAAGTTTAAGATCAAATAACGAGGATTGTGTATGTTATAGTATGAAAATAACCTAATAGACCTAATCTGTGACCTTGAAGGGATTGGTAAAGGGGTCAAAATGATGAGTTATGGCATGAAACTTAATATAAATATAAAAGAGAATAGAGGGTGTTTAAAAATATTTTTATATTCCCAATGTGAGATAGTAGGAACTTTTACAAAACATTTTATCCTAAAAAAGGCTACAAGAAGTGACTATAATAGAGTTAGAAGTAAGGAAAGCAACATAGGGTTGTATAAATAGTTTGATGGATAGAAAGAGTAGTTTTATGAAATTATGATTAATATGTCTAAGGTCATAATTTATTGGTATAATCCAATGAAGTATTGAACTATATTTTGAGGACTAAGTTGTTTTATTGCAAGCATGAACAAGTTAAGGTAAAATATTCTAAGTTGCTATGAGTAAGTAGTGGATAGAGGATAACTAATATGATTTTGAATGAAAGGATGAAAAGTATCAAATCAAGATTATAATGTTTGAAGACATAATTAAGTATTTGGTTTAATTAAAGTTAAAAATCATAGCAAGGCAAATTCAAAGGTCAGGGCCAGTTTATATAGGCAGAGGTAAGTGTTGATGAATAAGTTTCTTGCTTTTTTTCTATAATGATAAATAAGGTGAAGCCCTCTGCATCAGAAACCTTCCCATGTTTTACATAGTCAAGAAGGGAAGATAATTAAAGAGTTTATTATGATTTATTTTAAATTTTTGAGGTTTCATAGGGTTTTAAATAGTGTATGGTATCCTTAATAATGCATATAAAACAATGAGACTCTCTCATATGAGAGAAATTTGGTATTGAGTCCTCATTATGTCAACATAGTCATGAAAAATCTCAGAATTCTATAAATTATTTAATATAAGCTTTAAATAAATGGTTCAAGCTTGATAAATATTAGAGAGGTTTTAATATGATAGTATAGACCTTGAAAAGTCATTAGTTTCCTTATATCAACAATATCTATCTAAAAACCTTAAACCCACTAACACAATCCTATGAGAATACATACAATTCTATAAATTTGTATGTTGGAGTTATTTGTGGATTATTCAAGATGAACTAGGGGTTGGAGAAGGTGTATAAATTTGGGTAAGACCCTAATATGCCATTATTTTAATTTAAAGTCATCAAAAACTCATCATAATCCATTTTGTCTTCTCTCAACCTTACACATGCATGTTAAGACCTAAAACTAGGGTTTGATCTTACAAGTCACTTATTTTAATTTTTCACCCTCCAAAAACCAATTTTTTTTGAAATATAATATATTTTAATTTGGTCTAAAGGATTAAGGAGGTTTTAGGTTGGTACTATACAGTTTCATATGGAAACCCTGTTGTGGCATTGAACTAAGCCTAATGGAGACCTAATTAGTGAAGGAAAGTGGTGAGTTGATAGGTTTACCTTGAGAATTATTACATGAAAATTTTCATGAAGTATTAAGGGGATAATGGGTACTCAAAAGTGGTTTTATTTTGATGTGAATATTTTTGTATCATTTGGACCTCAGAGCTTTGTGTCAAAATCAGGGTACAAGTAAGAGAGGTGTAAGAGAAGAAATGGTAGACAGTTGGATAATTATTGTTTACAAATAGTGTCATTAGCTTGGATGTGATAAAATTTTCAAATATATAGGTAGAGGCCACAAGAGTCTTTATGAAAAGACAAGAACCTTGGATCTATGTTTAAGCTTTTAGACATATGTGCCTATATCAATGAGAGAGACAAGTTTGGATCAAACAAAGAGAATGAACTTATGATGAAAGGAGTGTTTACAGAGGATGGTAATGGTAATAAGAAGAATTATATTATAGATATAAAGAGGATATATATATTTTTAGATGAATAAAATATGACTTGTTGACTCAAGGAAGCTTTTGATAATGGACAAGTATGAATCATGCAAAGAGCCTGAAGAAATGAGAGATGCGTTTGAGATAATGGTGTTGATTGTGACAATAATAAAGAGTGTAGAGGTGGTTAAAGGGTTAAATTTCAAGATTTATTAGATAAGACTATGTATTCAAGAAGGCTTATGAGCCTAGAGAGCTAATACTTGGTCAAGAGTGTCAAAGAAAAATAGAGTACCTGTAAGTTACAAGTAAAGTTAGATATAATTGAAGACATCAAGAGGAATATCAGAGTTTATATAAGATATCAAAGTAAATAATCATATCCAGGAGGGTGCAATAGGTATGTCTAGGCATAAGACTTACATTAATAGTTCATCTATTAAAATAATCTCTTAAAAAGGAAAGTGGTCTCACTTGAACACAAGATAGTAAAAATGCATTTGAGTCTTTGAAATGTCTTCTTATGGATCCAAAAAATCTCATGCCATCTAAGTTTAATAAATCCATTATTATTTACATAATAAAAATTAAAGTTTCCCTCATTTTCATGTTAGCTCAAGAAGATGATGATGGCATAGAAAGAACCATCTACTTCATTAGTTGAGTCCTAAATTTAGAAATAAGTTATACTCAATCAAATAATTAATGTATTTCTCTAATTTTTGATATGAAATTATTTAGGCATTATATGCTCAATAAATAAATAGGGTCATCCTAAAATCCTAATCCCTCCTTACCTTCCTAACTCAACTAACCATGTCTAAGAAGGATGGCCATTTCATCACATTAATGAGTGAATTTGAGTTAACTTATGTCAACCAAATATATGTTTAAGGATAAATTACTATTTATTGGTTGGATTATTACCCTTTGGATAGTGATGAAATTATCGACACCAACTTCCTCGATGATCTTATTTTTTTATTAAGAAACCTGTGGTTATATCTTCCTCTTGGTATATAGACATCATTAATTACTTATTTTACCATACATACCTTGAAGGTTCCAATTATTAGTAGAGGTAGTGCTATAAAATTATTAGATCAAAACATGTAATCCTTGACATGGTCCTATATCTAAGATATTTTGATGGCATGTTTCTCAAATGTGTAGATCATAAAGAGCCTATGAAATTTTTATTTCAATGTCATAGTGGTGTTTATGGTGGTCACACAAATTCTTGAAAAAATCATATAATGGGTTGTTTTTAGCCCAAACTTGAGCATGAAAATATGAAGTACCTTAGTAAGTATCCAAAATGTCAATAATTATCCCATTAATACGTATTATTATTATGAAACTTAATCCCATTGTCATACCTATGTCCTTCTCTATTTGGGGCCTAAATTTAAATGATAAACTCTCACCCACTTCTTTTGATGATCATTTCACTATTAAGTCCACTAAATATTTTACCAAATGGATGAAGGCCATGCCATAACTATAGTCACTGGATCCATCATCCCTAATTTTTTTTGGAACCTAATAATTTGTAGATTTGTTTTTCCATAAGTCATTATTTTAGATAAATGTCTCCCTTTTTAATAATCCCAAGGTATGTGAATTGTGTAATAAAGTATTCATATCTTACCACACCACCTCTTTGTATTACCCTCAGGTTAACAATCAAGATAAAGAAACTAACAAAACTTTAAATTTTATCTTGATTAATATCATGAAATATACTAAGAGGGATTATCACCTTTAGCTATATCCCAATATATGGGCTTACATAAAAAGTAATTGCACGCCCACAAGGGATTCCCAATTTTACTTGATGTTTGGTGCAGAGGCTATCTTACCCTTAGAAATAGAATTTTCAAGCTTTTTCATTTTCATCTAGGGTTTCTTGGATAAAGAGGGGTATAGATACTAACATCTTACTCAACTAGAAAGCTTAGATAAAAACCATATTAAAGCCACTCAAAACCACAAGGCTTACATAAATTGTATGTGTTTTCAATGTAATAAGAAAATCCATGAAAAACTTATTTAGGTTGGTGACATAGTGTTAAGGATCAAAATTAGAATTGAATATGAAAAAGGTGAAGGCTACAAATTTAGACCCAATCAGATTGGTCCAAATCTAGCAACACAATATTTAAAAAATGGGGTCTTTGATTTATGCACTTTGGAGAGTAAGGATTTTGATGAATATATCAAATATTTAGACCTAAAACATTATTATGCATAATTACATATGTTTCACATTGCCATCATTAAATTAATATACTTGTATTAACATCTGTGATGTTTATAGATATTAATTGTTTTGACTGGATGACTATATAACTATGACTTCACTTGGAAAAAACTTCATTACAACAAGTCATTTCAAATTTTAATTATTACCCTTTATCCCTTTGGAAAGATTCTTTTGAAATAAACATTGAGTGGAATATTGATCTTGATATTTATGATAATTGTATACTCTTTTTCCTATACATTTATAGAAATATGAAACACTAGTCTACGACCTACTCTAGAAGTTTTATCATGATATATCCACCATTTGGTTATACCTAAGCTAAGAATTAGCACGATTCACCTAGGTTATCTTACTTTCATGCCTTAGTATTCAATTATGAGTGTTAGATTATATATTTCTCATGTTTGCTAGTTTATAGCTAGGTTTTTCATCCTTTTGCTAGTTTGTACTACGTGAGGATTTATCCAACAATGCTTAGTTAGGATTGTTATTTGTTTTGCCTTTCCTACTTATGCAACTAATTCCTATTATAATAATTTGTCTTATTCTAAATAACATATGATTTTCCTTGTTCTTGTATATCATATTTTCAACTTCTATTGTGATGTTATTTGTTGCTAATTCATTAGATCTTGGATTCTTGGAATATTTTTACCATTCCTAACACTAGAGATTTGAGAGTTAAAACCATCCATTATATTGTAATTTTTTAGATAATTAAAAACCTTTCCATTTACCCATTCTATCATGGTTTTCCTCCTTTTTTTATAAGTATAGATGAAGCCTACAAATTTATTATTTTTATAAGCCCCTTATTTCAAAAAACAAAAAATAAGAAAATAGGTTGAATCATCCTATAGTTAGTATAAACCAAGGTCAATATTTTCCCCATTGTAACATTTTGATGAGTCGATTTTCCTAGTCATAATTCCATACATCATATTCTAATTTTCATTCTCTATTTAAAATCAAGTGTTACCATGTGAACAAAGTAGTTTAACTATTATCTTCAAAATGCTTGTTAGCGCATTTGTGTTTTATAAACCATCACATTATTACATTACATAATTTTTTTTAAAAACCATTATATAAAAATTTACATATAATTTATTACATTATATCCATGAAAATTCAAATAATTCTAACCATATATAGTGCATAAGATGAAAAGGAAACATAATAAAAATTGATAAATACTAGAAAATACTAAAATCAAAAGGATCATAGTAAATATGTATATACAAATATAATATGTTTTAATACATGGACATCACATTAAGATGTAAAGTGTGGTGAATTTTTTTTTAAAAATAATAGTCATAAAAAATTAACACCTAGATAGGTCTCCTAAAACTAATCTTAGTTATGCAGGGCTATGAGATCTGCTCGATGCAGAGTGTTATGAGCTTATAATTTGAACCCTATGTTTCATACCATTGATGATAATTTTGGATATGTATGCTAATTTGGTATACCTACTAAAATATATTCACCTACTCCTTTCTAAAATTAGATAACCCAAGGTTTTAACTTGGGTATCTCATGCGGTAATCCTCTCTCCTCACCTAACTAGCTCTTGATCCCTTGATACCCAGGGCTAATAATATCTAAGTGTTTCAATACACTAGTAGGTAGTTTTAGGTAAGATAATAACAACATAAATGTGAATTTTAGTAGGTACATGGAATAGGTTGAGGCATGTGTCTTGTATAATCTTTCACCACTTAGTCATAGAGACTAAAATTCACCACAAGCTCACATACAATTAAGTTAGATGTAGAGTTTACAAAAAAATATAAAAATATGGGGAAAATAAATTTTTTAGTAAAATTAAATGGATCTTCCACCTTATATTTGATGTTAGACTCATCATCTAAGCTAGTATTTACTTTCTCCTCCTCCTCATCTCCTCCCTCATAGTTGAGCCCCTAACTAAGTTGCAGTTTGAACTCATCCTCCTCCCTCTATCACTAACTATTATTGGGTAGAATATCCTCTTAATTTAGGGGTTTATCCTCCTCCTCCTCCTCCTATTCTCATATATCCTAATATTTTTTATAGTATTACTCTTGGGGTCAGTGGTTTCCATGCTAAATATCTCATTTAAGCATATTGAATCTCCCTCTCACCCCTTATAAATTACCCCTAAGATGAGAAAATTTGCCTCATACTAATGTCTAAAATATTTAGGAACTCTAACCATGGGATGTATCTTTACCTATTCCATCCTATCTTTGATATACTTGGTTATATCACAAGCCATCAAAGTAATCCCCTCATCTCCCCATAATATTCTCATCCTAACATAAGACTAAGAAATTATATCCCCTATGGTAAGTGTGGCCATGAACCAATGAGGATATCTATATTGGGACATGGAAAACCATCTTTTTGTTTGCATGGACCCTAGATCATACATGCTAGATCTTTCTGATAGGGAGTCATTTTATCATAAACCTAACACATCATAAATGTCAGATGACTCAATGAGAGTGAACCGAATCAAGACATCCTATACAAATTATTTTAAGTCTTGGATATGATGTCTTGATCCAAGATTTATAGTCTCCTATGATCTTTGATGTTCCTAAAATAGGATACCAATATTAAATTAGTCTATCATTACCCTTATCTCTAACCAAATATGAGGCCAACATGCCAATGATAACCTTGAAAATACTAGGGATGTTATCCCTCTCCACCCCAACCTCCCTTTCTTGGCACCCACATTGGATACCTCTCCATGTACATAATAAGCTACCCATCCTAAGCTTATGTTTTATATGTAGCCTCCTTCTTAGATAATGTCCATTCTATTTTAGGTAATTCCATAGTCTTGTAGACATCCTTGAGGATGATAGTCCAATCAGAAAAAACCTATATGAATGAAAATATGTTATGGTTTGTGTCCCTATAAGTGAATAGATCATAGAGTAGTATACTAGATGGGGTAGTTAATCCCACTTGTGAAATCATCCATATCCTAGCCTTGTTTAACTAGGTAATCCCCTCCACATTTAATGAATTCTTCATTGGGGAAAATAAATGCTACTTTCAACCATGGATCCTTCTCACATAGTATCCATACATCCGTCAAAACAAGTCTCCATCAATCCAAGCCCTTCAAAATAATTTTTAACACCTAGTATAGTGAAATCACCACTATATGAAGGGGGTGGTTAAGAATCCATTGTGATAATTATGAAGCCATAAATCTATGTAGATTGACAGTCACATAATCATCGATAAGGTTTTATGACCACCAGGTTAGTTACATAATGACTCATACATGTAGATTGATGGTTATGTAATCATCACAATGGTTATATATACACTAAGTTACTTACGTAACTATTAGTCTATGAAGGATAAAAATTTAACTCAAGGCTAGAGGCCTCATCTATTGTGCCCTAAAAACTAAAGAATATAAAAAATATTTAAAAATTCAACTTAAAACTAAAATTTATCATATCTTAATAGTAATATAGATGTTCTAAACATTTTGATTAGCATTTTATTGAATTAAAACCATCTTGGAGAATTTTTAAATAAAATTAAGTAACCTAGAGTTTTGGAGAGAAAAGGAAAAAAAATGAACTTATACCTAGGGCCTGCCTATTGCCACCAGTGCCACTACCATAATCTCTTTGCATTCTCTCTTTTTCCTACCTCTATTTGAAATTGGGTCAAATTTGGGCAAAAGCTCAAGTTTGATAAGCAATTGAGTGAAAATTGATATTTTTCATAACAACATTTTATTTATTTATTTTAATGTTTTAAAATTAAAATTGAAGCATAGTTTACTTTATTTATTTTATTTGTGAGTATTTCATTGTGTTTTTGAGTTATACATGTATGGATAAACATGGGGTAACTCAAGTAGTACCATTCCCTTTCACTAATGGTAAGTAATATTATCTTTTTGTCATAAAAAATTCCAAAATTAGTTTGCTTTTGTATTTGAATCTTATCATTTTTTTAGGTTGGTATCTTTTTTCCTAATGCTAAGTCACACCCCCAATGGGGCATACTAGATAGCATTTTATCCCTTAAGCATATGGTGATGAGGCATCTCAATGATATTTGCATTTCTATGTAGGTAAGAAAGGTATTATTTCCAACCCTCTCCTTCAATGGGGTACACTTATTCTTGGGAAAATTTTCATAGAAAATTTATGAGAGGGTAATTTCCCCAAGGGGGTAATATGTACACACATAAAATTTATGTAGTAAAACATTTTAAAAATTCAATGAAGATGCAGATTTTTAAAGAAAATGTAATAAGCTTAGATCCTTTTCTTTCCCATTTTTATTTTTTTTGCCTTTAAAATTTCCACAAATGTCAAGGATTTTAACTTCCTAAAATTAGAGTTGAATTACATGGAAGAACCATCACAGTAGTTGTGTAACTATCTTGGTGATTCACACAACTACCTTAGTGGTTTAGTAATCCATCTCGAAGGTTGTGCTAGCTACCTCGATGGTTTCAAAGCCATCATTATGATTTATTAACCACCATAGAGGTTATGAAACTGTCACTTTTTTTAAAGTGAAGGTTTCATGACAATTATTTCAATGATAAATTCAACCCACATGATGCATATTTTTAGCCATTATCTCTTATTTGATGTTCCACTTTTTATCATGCCTCCTATATATTATATCCTATTTGAATTCCCACTATTATTCCCTTACTAAGACACTTTTTTCATTAGAATTTATATTGAAAAATCATTAATAGATAACCTATGATATACTATTCTTGATAGCCAACCACACACAACTAAAATTCCTTTCAATATTTTGCTTTCAATTTAGTTCCATTGTATTATATCCCCTCTTATTGAGAAAAATAGCCTTGGATAAAAAATGAGAAATAATAGTGAGATTAAACCTAAGGATTGAAGTTTCACATCAAATAACACTCTCCAAGTTTTTCATTTGCATTTGATAGGTCAGAGGTTTATTTGTTTTAGATTTCTTGTTATATAAATTAGGTTTATCTAGTTAAATCTTGCAAGTAGATTAAAAATATATATAAAACATTTTACGTTTATTTTGACAGGTATTGCAATATATAAATATTGGCTACCACCTACAAAATTAAAAAATTATAGAAGTGCTGGTAAAGATTTATATATATCTTCACCCTTACTTCTTCACATCCAATAGAAGCTTTCAAATAATTAATTCATTTCTTTTTGGGTATATTTTTCAAGTTTTTATTTCTTAAATAATTCACAACTCTTTCTTCCATAGTTTTCATTGACCTTTGACATATGTCCTGATAGGAATGATTACCTCTATATTATATTATGATTATGATCATGCTAGTTGTGGGTCATTTATTCCATCTTACCATTTTTTCTTGTGTGTTGATGTTTAGCTTTCATTTTTTTCTATGGTTGGTTAACATGTAAATGATTCCTAATTTTAATTCAAATGATCATATATATTCACATGTAACCTAAATAATTTAACACATCACAATCATATCTAAAATTTACCAAGTCATGCCAATGAGTTCACATCTACAAGCTACTCTTAGTCCATTCTTTATATACTAAAGGCTTGTTTTTGCATAATACCAACATATTACTATTTACATAAGTGAAAGATCACATATTTATATTTACTATAATTTATCTCATAGGGAAAAGAGATGGATATATAATACACATAAATTTCTTGATGACACACATGAGTACCAAGTGCCAAATTGTTAACCTATTACAAAAGGTAGGACAAGGTCTAACTGAGGTAAGACCCCTCAACCCAAACACCAATATATTGTATTATTTGTGTTGAATTGAGAACAAATAAAGGATAAATAATTTTGACATATGTTTTTATATATTTTCTTAGTGGAGAGAGGGTTCTAGACATCATTTATTGACAAAGGGTTTTATAAAGTTTCTAATACATCAAATCTATAGATCAATTTTTGGAATACGTAGACCATATTTTTAAGGAATGTCACTATTATACGGTTTGGTTATTTTCAATTTTGTTGTTGTATGGTTTAATTTTAATCATGTTTTCTATCATATCGTATGATTCTAGTAACTATCTCAAATCATTGCCTTCTTTCAAAATGCTCTTATACACTATTCCTATTCTTAGCCTTAGTAAGGATCCATCAAATTTTTAAATAATTTACACTTTTATATTTTATGCATTAAATTAGGAATTGATCAAGATAGTTTCATTCAATGCTACCCTAATGCCTTTCTACATCCCACACCCATCTTTTCCATCTTTGCACTAAGTAATAAATTATGTCTCTATTTACTATATTTTAGTGTATTTAGGTTAGATGTTTGTAAGTCATCCTTTTATGTGGTTGGGGTAATGTTTACAATACTTATACATTCCCAAAATTCAAAAAACTCCATTGTATTAAATAATACTGCTAAGAAATAAGAAGATGATTTTTATGATATTTACATACGTAAAACAAAATAAATAAATAAATTACAATTAAAAATAATTAGTAGATATACATACATATATTTTATTTATCAGATTTAATATATTTCTAATAAAATAACAAGGAACCAAAATTAACTATCCATATTATAAATTACGTAAGTGTGATCACCTAAAAATGATACTTGAGTGCTAAGAGTGTTACTTGAGATGACCCATCCATAACTTATCCCTAGACCTATCTTAGGGCCTATTTAGACACTTATCTAGCCTTCATGTGGGACACACACATCCCTAAACATCCCTAAAGTAGTCCCAAATCCTCACTTTGACATCCTAGCCCTTAGTGCCTCAAGTTATACCACCCAAACACTAACACCATAATTTGGATAGTAGTGCCCCATGGTGTTAGTGTCCCAGTTTTGGCACTATTATCCTTTTCCCTCCTTTTATTACCAATGAATATCTTTTCAAATCAAAAACCACCTAGGTTGTCTTAGATCTCTTTTAAGACATGCACAAGCACTAGAAAAATATATATACATGATTTTAAGCCTTTTACACAAACAAAATTAGAATAAGTTATGGATAATTAAGGTTATCAATCCTATTTTGCCTTAATTCTACATACAACCATATACGACATTCCCAAGCTTAGATTACTTAGGTTTCTAGTCTCAATCACATTCAAAGAACTCAAATAAACATTCATACTAGCTTCACTTCCACTTGCACCAGTACTTAGGTGGGGAGAATTACATCAATCTTGATCCCTCTTTGGAGTATTGGTAGTTAGGCAACTCTCATCACAATAGGGTGTTGAGGATGTCCAGCTTACCCCACTAACAACACACTTTACTACTTGTGCCAAATTGATGCACTAAAAAAATTAAGGTTTAGGGTTTTCATATAAAATAAATAAAAATAGGTCATATATAGATATCCAAAACTCATGTACACAGGAATAATCTTGGTAGACCCAGACATAGGTACACTCAAAAGCTCATAATAGTTCTACATAAAGGACATTAGTGCAAAAACAAGAACACTAGTGCCACATATCACTACTATATAATTAAGGTGATACTATCCAAAAAGGGTTTTGACACTTGTATCCTATTTATGACATTCATATCAGCTTTTGTCTCAATTTTTAGCCTCTAGATATCTTGTTTTAGTCATTTTCTAAATAATTAATTATTTACATTATTTATTATTATTTTTAGAAAGGCAAAACTAAGTCAATTTTTTTAAAAATAATTGGATGTAATTATTGCATATTTATACCCTAATTTACTATACTCATATCCTTATCAATCTATAATTTACATCTACTAAGTCTTAAAAAGTTAAAACATTTGGTGAACCCGACTTACTTTGAATACTACTCAAACCCTAAGCCTAATTGCTCTTAAGGTTTGTGTAGTCATATAAAATGCAAAATTTGGTAACTTGAGTATGGATAATAAAACCCAATCCATATGTCCTCCTACTTTCTTTCAAAACCCTTTTAGTCTTTTCTTTCACTGATTCTTGATCATCCACAACCTTCTAGAGTTAACCCTTGCAGACCTTGGTAGCTCTCTCAGGCCTAGATCCATCCCCCTAGGTCTCATTCCCTCTAGAAAACAATGCCCAAGTTGGATAGGAGAGTTGAAACCTAGGGTGTCTAGTTTTTATCACTATTTCCCAAGTGTACTTTTGGTCCTAACGTTCATGTTTTATTGAATCCTTATCCTAATTCATGTCAGCCTAGTGCAAATTCATTTAACCCATGATCATTAAATCCCATATAAACGTCCATTAAAAGTCTATTTAGAAGGATTGACACTCATTTACAAGAGAGAAGAAAGAATACAAGCAAGCTTACTCAAGCACTATTCCCTATTCTCTACATACAACCATCCAACAATATTTCAAGCTTATTCAAACCTTTGCACCAGTCCCTAGTCATTCCAAGCACACCCAATTTCACATTTACTTACTTATTCATTACACTATTGCACCAAGCACTTCGATGGGAGAAATACATATAGATTGATCCCTCTTCAGATATTGGTATGTAGGAAGCATACCCACACACAAGGTGTGAAGCGCATCCAACATATCCTTTACACACTAACCCCTTTTCCCTATTTGCCAAAAGTTTTGTTTAATGACATAGAATATACAAGTACATGAATAATCAAATCTAAAATTAGTTATGTTGATAGTGAGATTATAAAATTTGGTACAAAAGATCACATAGATGTTGTGAATAAAACCCCAAAAAATCATATCTCTATGAGTACTTTAGACAACAATGGCAAGACCAAGACTATAGCACTAGACAATAGGGTGTCTTATTTTCAGCGGTCCTGTCCAATCAAAAAACAAACTCCAAATCTAAATTTATGATAGTATCTCAGTCCTATTCCTCTAGTATTAAACTCTGTCTTAGCTGTAACAACCTAGATTAAGCTAAGTCATATTTTCTCTCACTTATTACTATTTTTATAAAAAGCAAAATATAATCTATTTACACAAATCAGTGACTTAATTATTGTATATTATTTACTAATTTTATCATACTCTAGACCCTTTATTATTTAGGAATTAAACACCTAATTTTCCAAAAATAATAAACCATTTGGTGAACCTAACTTACTTTGAATTTTGCATAAAAACCCTAGGGTAAATTCCTAGTTGATTTTTCTCATAAAATTTTGAATTTTTTCTTGAATATTAAAATAAGAAATTCCTCTCAATTTAAAAATTTTGTATTAAATTTTAAAATAAATTTATTTCAAACCATAATTACATCAACTAGCTTCCAGTAATTTTTTAGTATTTTTTTTAATTTTTTTTTAAATTTTTACTAGCATATTAAAATTAAAAAATTACTTAAAATTTCAAAAATTTATAGTACTTTTCAAAAAAAATATTTTTCTAAAAACCCTAGTTGCATCTACTAGGTCCTAATAAATATGGTAGTTTTCCCATAAATTTTTAAATTTTATCTTGCATAATTAGCTCAAAAATTCAATTTCAATCTAAAAAATTCATAGTATTTTGCATAAAATATTTTGAAAAATCCCTAGTTGCATATATTAGCTCTTATTTTACTTCTTGAGGTATCAGCTTACATGTTTGGTAGCTCGATATCCTTTTTACACAAATTTCAATTCACTATTTTTAGGACCTTGCATTTATTATACTCATTACTTTCCCTTTCTAGCACATTTCCTATTAAAACTTATTGTAAAACATTCAAACACACTTCAAATTGTTTTCCTACTTTAACAATGGCCCACTATATTGGTTTTGATGAAACTGATAAGATAGAAATTTAATAACTCTTAACCAAACACCCTGACATGAAAGATGACATGTTTAAAGTATTATAAGAGGAACAACAACAAACAATGGTTAATCTACTCAAACCACATAACAACTAGTTGAAAATGACACTACGGGGGAAACTATGTCTCAACAACCCCCTATAACATCCCCACTTGCCTCTATGCCACCAGTTACAGCTAATACATCCCTATCTCTTGATGTGGTAGCCCTTATGCAAGAGATAAGATCTCTTCAATCCAAGGAGCTACATCTTGAGCAAGGTGCCACTAGACCTACGTAGGCTTTGGATTCTTTTGCTCTTCTACATACACCATTGGCATGTCACATTGCTTCCACACCCTTGCCATAAGGTTTTGTTCAACCTAAGCTTACTCTTTATGATGGAAATGGTGATCCAGAGACACATTTGAGAAATTTTCATGTAGTATGCTTGGATTATGTACCAAATGACTGGCTACTTACCAAGATATTTCCACAAATCCTAAAGGATTATGCTTTACAATGGTTCTATAGTCTACCAAATCAATCAGTCAAGGCATTCAATCTTTTCGTTGACATGTTCCTAACACATTTCAATATCAATATTGGTGATAATGTCTCCTATGCATAAATTTCACAACAAAAACAAAAATCAAATGATCATCTCAAATATTGTATGCTTTGACATAAGACCATCTTGGATAAGATTACTAGCCCCATGGTAGATCAAGAGTTTTAGGATCTCTTCAAATAGAGCCTTCTACCATAATTGCATGAATTTATTATGTTTAAAAGATTCTCTTCCTTCATGTAATTATGTCATAGACTAAAGGAAAGAGAAGTAAAACTCATTTCAATGGGGAAACTCAAGTATACAAGCATCCTAGACACACAAACAAGAGTGATAACAAAGTCCCATACAAGGTCAATGTCAATGATAACAAGAATCAAAATCAACCAATAGTCAATGCAGCTTCAAAGCCCCCTCAACATGTGGTTTCATCAACACCTCCTTAGTGTGAATTTACCAATCTACCAGTTTCTCTAGCTAGAGTTTTACAGTAGTTATTGGAATGTAACATCATCACTCTCCCTCCTATTCAGGAAGTTAACCCAACAAAGTTTCTCCATGGGGATATGATCAGAATGCATTTTGTGATTTTCATAGGGTACCAAGCCACACTACAAATAGATGCATCAATTTTGGACATAAGATATAGGACTTGATAGATGACAACCTACTTGATCTTGGCACTTCAGTTGAGCCTCTAATGATAAAGCAAACACATGATAAAGCATTGAAAATATTTTTTAGATATATTTCCACAACATTCAAAATAAGATACAAGGGACTCATCAGGGGTTCATCATGCATATCAGACACATCTACCACCAGATACATATAGGGTACATTTAGTTGAATTACATTCATTGAGCAACATGATCAGTGTATACAATTATAGAGTTCCATCTGGACCTTCTATCTCCTTCTTAGAGAAGGAGATCATCGAGGATGGTTCAAATTATCTTACACTCTTTATCATAACTCACATTCATAATCACCCTATTTGTAGTGTGCTTAGTAATAATGGTTCCATTATTAACATGTGCACCTTGACACTACTATAACATTTGGGCTATTTAGAGTAGGATATCACTTCAACATATAAAATTATTAGTAGATTCAGTGGGCACATATAAAGTTCATTGGGTGAGATTGTACTTCCTTTATAGATTGGTCCAACACATGTGACCACACATTTCACCATAGTTCCCAGTGCAAGAGTTTTTGATATGTTACTTAGTTGCCCATGGATTTAGAAAATTTGAGTAGTAACATCTACAGTTCATGTATGCATGAAATTCATTCATGCTAATCAGGTTGTTACAATTGGCAGAGTTCCATATGAGCTACCACTCCCCACTTCAGATCCATCCACCAATTTACAGTCACCAATTTTAGTTTCACCACCAGTTTCAATTTTACCACCAGTTTTATCTTCTCCTCCAGTTTTAGTTCCTCTTCCACTTTAGATTTAGACATAATTGAGGAATCCATCACTAGTACAAAGGGTTCATAAACTTCCATAGCTTTGTGATTCTAGATAGCTTCCAACTATAGTATTCACACCTAGAGCAATTTCATTGAGATCTCATGCATCTATACATAGAGCACATGTTTAGAGAGATTATCCTACTTCCATATGGGCCCCTAAGAGCCCTACAATTGCATCCAATTCTCAAAATTATAGAGGGACCCCAAAATAAATTTATACTTCAAAGATTTTAGAATATTTACAACACACATAGTTTTCAAAATCATAGTCTCAACCTTTCTATCATGCTTCATGATCACGCATGATGCCTTTATTCGATATAGGATACCATGACAGAGAGTTTCATTTGAGACTCATTAGTTAGTATCATTTTTTTAGTCTTTCTTGTACATAGCTTATTTAAAAAATACAAAAACAATATAACATTTCAAAAATACCAAAAACATTCAAATATATACAAAACCACAAATTTTTTTGATTGTATGCATCATCTATGCTTTACATTTCTACTTCTATGTTAGGACTTACATTTATTTTTTCATGCTATTGTTTATCGATTTATCTATGTTACCATGTTTCACTTGATATTCTTTGAGTAAGTGTAGTGACATCCAAATCCTTGATTGCTTCACTCTACCCATTGAGGGGGCATCTTACTTCTATATTTTAGACACACATCGATATATATATCAACTAGGGGTATCTTCTACATGACTACACCATCCAAGTTATGTCATTCTTACACTATACACTCCAAGTTATCATGTTGATGTACATTAATTACTAGATTAAACAAATTACTATATCAAAATTTCACTAGTATTTAGAACTTCTGTATCTCTTTAGTATATACCTAATATTATATTAAATATGTCTTTCATACTTTCACTCTTGCTTTAATTAGTTATATGTGATTCTATCTTTCCACTGTTTACATGCTTTCTCTTCTTACTTAGCATAGCTTGTTGGATTGCATTTTTGATTCCTATTTGTATCCTATGTGTGTCTTAAGATATTTATCAATGTCCTTTTCTTTTATTCATGTGTGTGTACCTTCATACATTTGCCAATGTCCCTTGATTTTACTCTTCTATGTGCTTGTGACCCTCACACCAATATTGATTAATCGATGATATGTGTACGCAACATTTGAACATGCCTTATATGTTTAATTTTTAGTATGAGTGACATGTGTCCATGTCCCTTGTTTTCTTGGCCCCCTGGCCACCTTTGTATGCTTATTTCTTGATTTTTTGTCCTTGTTCACAGAAGCCATGATCCATATCATACATTTCCTTGATTTCTTGGATGCCATGATGGAAATCATGCTCCATCCCTCCTTGCTAAAAAACTAATATCTAACACTTTTGATTCTATTTCAACACATTGCATATGTTATTAAATTATTATATCTATCTAGGCATACTTTTGTTGATCTAAGACTCTCTCAATACAAACCTTGCTATATTTCAAGATATCTTATCGATTATCATTGCTATATCATGTATATTTCAAGCTTAACACACTTGCAAGGATTCTTCTAAGGGAATTCATTTCAGGGTACTTATTCCTAACCTTAGAAGAGGGGGAAATAAATAGAGGTTTTGTTTCAAATATCAAAGCTCCTAGTGGTTGAAACAACAACTTTCAAAAAACTCAGAATAAAATCCATACATCAAACTAGACATAATAGACCAAGAAAATAATAGAGATTCTAGAATAGTCATTAGATTTGGCCTTGGACAATAGTGCCAAAGTTGGACTACAACACTGGACAATAGGGTGTCTTATTTTTGATGCTCTTGTCTAGACAACAAAAAAATCAAATTTTATAGAAATAGATAGAAAGGTGAGTTCAGTCATTGGTTTTTCAATATGACATAGTCTAGATTCAACATGTTTTAGTACAATTTTTACTATGATAATCTAGATATAGGGGGCATCATGCATATCATGATGGCTCTCACTTCTAGTTTTAGATTAGGTAGTTGATATAAATTTTAGATCAGAATCCATGTTCTAGATACTAGTGATTGGGGGTAATGTGCATGGCACATTGATCCTCCCCTTTTTATAAGTTTAATTTATTTTCCAAGAATTTCTCAATAGTTGTGTGCCTTAATCCATCTACAGGTGGTTGGAATCTTTTATCAAGTTTGGATTTTATACAATATTATTTTTTTGAGTACCCGAGTTGGCTTCCACATAAGCCTATTACACTAGTTTTGGAGTGGCTTTCATACAAGCCTGATTTCCATCTTTCAAAATGGCCAGGAGTGGCCTATTTTCCAACATACATTCAGCTATCCACACCCACATCTATTCCATACTAGTATTACTTCATAACTTCACTTCACGGGGTAATGATGGAGCTAAAAGGCCAACCTTTATATTCTTGAGCCACCTATTTAGAGGGATTAGACACACAATCCAAACATCGATTGACACATGCATGATTCATTAACTTCACTTAGTAGGTGATGATGGAGCCAAAGGCCTTACCTTTGCATTCTTGATCCACTTCCAAGGAATTGAGCACTTAGATCTGTTCATGATATTACTTTTGGTACAACACACACCCAACACAATCTAACATCAAAATAGGTTTTGTATTAGTTTGCATACCCAGTGAGGTGTATTCGTTCCTTTCTCTTCCTCTCTCTCTTACCTAGATTTTATACATTCTTATTTTAGATATAGTGTATCTAGTAAGGACTAATCTACTCTATGTTTTTCATTACAGATTCACACTTCACATCATTCTCTCTCTATGCATATCTAGCATCACACAGCTTCATGAACTTCACCTTTATAGGTAAGTTCAAGTACTCTTTCTATTTTTCCTTTATCCTAGTATTTCACTTTGTGACATCACTAGAATAAAAGGGGGGAAAATGTAGTCATATAAAATTTGAAATTTTGTAACTTGAGTATGGCTAATAACACCCAATCCATAGGTCCTACTTTCTTGCACAACCCTTCTAGGCTTTTCTTTCACTAATTCCTGATCATCCACAACCTTCTAGACTGAACCCTTATAGACCCATGAAACTCTTTCAAGCCTAAATCCATCCCCCTAGGTCTCATTCCCTCTAGAAAATAACACCCAAGTTGGATAGGAGCATTGAAACCTAGGGTGTCCAATTTTTAGTGTTGTTGTCCAAGTGTACTTTTGGTCCTAACAATCATATTTTCTTGAATCCTTATCCTAATTCATGTCATCCTAGTGCAAATTCATTTAACCCACAATCATTAAATTCCTTATAAAAGGCCATTTAAAGTCCATTTAGAAGGGTTGACACTCATTTGAAAAAGAGAGTCAAGAATACAAGCAAGGCTACTCAAGCACCATTCCCTATTCTCTACATACAACCATCCAATAATATTTCAAGCTTATTCAAACCTCTACACTAGTCCCTAGTCATTCCAAGTACACCCACTTTCACATTTACTTGCATTTTCATTATACTATTGCACTAAGCTCACATAGATATTAAATTGCATAGAAGACACAAGTACATGAAGAATCATCTCTACAAGGAGTTTCATTGATATTGAGTATCTAAAGTTTAGTACATAAGCTCACATAGATGATGTGAACAAAACCTAAAAAAATCATATCTTTGTGAGCAGTTTGGACAACAATGGCAAGAATAGGGTTACAACACTGAACAATAAAGTATCTTGGTTTTGGCAATCTTATCCAATCAAGAAATGAAATCTAGATCTCAATTTATGATAGTGTCCCAGTCTTATTCCTTCAGTATCAGAATCTGTCTTAGTCATAACAACCTAGAATAAGCTAAGTCATATTTTCTCTCACTTATTACTATTTTTAGAGAAGACAAAAATATAATATATTTACACAAATTAGTGGCTTTATTATTGCATATTATTTACTGATTTTATCATACTCTAGACCCTTTATTATTTAGGAATTAAACACCTAATTTCCCAAAAATAATAAACTAGTTTATATCCTTTTATTTTCTATGCTCAAATATTAGTTTTAAAACCTCATATTTTTTTTCAGTATTTAATTCTTTTAATTTTTCATAGATTAAATTCCTTTAATGGTTTAAAATATACAACTATTTATTTCCTACTCCCCAACATTCAATGGTAGAATTCAAAGATAGATTCAATGAAACCAATAAGATACAATTACAAGATTTCATTTCCAAACTTTTAGATATGCAAGACAACCATATAAATATTATCCATGAATAACTTCAAAAATCAAATAATGGTCAATCTTCTACTCTAGATAATAACATTGTTACACCTACTGCTCAGCAACTCAGCTTATACAACAACCTATTTTAACTTGACAACCTTTAATAGTAGTTACACCTCCTATAGATAGTTTGTCCTCTCTAGATATACAATCCATTATGCATGAGATTTATTCTTTGTAGGATAAGGTGTTACCTCTTGAGTACGAAACTACTAGGACATCACATGCCTTGGATTCTCAAGTTCTTTTATATACACCTTTGACACATCACATAGTAGAAACTCCTTTTCCATCCAAATTCATGGCACATAAGCTTAACTTGTATGATGGTAAGGGTGACCAAGAACACCATATATGAGCTTTCAATACAACATGTTTAGAATACGTGTCCAATGATTGGATCCTCACTAAGTTTTTCTGATCAAATCTAAATGACTATACCTTATAGTGGTTCTATGATATTTTAAATTAGTCTATCACTGCATTCATCCATTGGTAGATATGTTTTTAGCATACTTTTTAATTAACATCATTCATAAGATATCATATGTTAAAGTAGTACAACTGAAGAAAATCCAAATGAGCCTATTGCATATTATGTCTTGTGATATAAGACTATTAGAACAGATGACTAACCCCATGGCAAGTACAGAGCTCCAAGACATATTCAAACATAGATTACTACCATCATTTCATGAAGCTATATTGTTCAAGATGTTTTTAGCCCTCACAAATTTATGCCACATAGTGAAATAAAGGGAAGTCAAACTTCTCTCTATGAAATTATACAAATGCATCAAAATCAACCACTAACAGTTATAGTAAGCCTCCATACAAAGTAAGGGCCACTAAAAATAAGAGTGATCCAAAGGCCAAAATTAATGCAACTTTAGAGCCATCTCCTCGCTTGGTATTATCAACTCCTCCATGGAGAGTTTTCACCAACCTTATATAATCACTGACACATGTTTTATAGTAGCTCCTAGAATGCAATGTCATATCTCTCCCTCCCATCAAAGAGGTTGATCCAACATGACCTCTTCCAAAGAGTTATGATTTTAATGCATTTTATGACTATCACAAGGCACCATGACATAATAAAAATTGATGCATCATATTGAAACATAAGATAAAAGATTTGATAGAGGCTAACATCATTTATGTGGGCATACCCATAGAGGCACCCAAATTTAAACAAATAGAGGCTAAGGCATTGAAAATATTCTTGGATCCATTTCCAAATCATATAAATAATGAGGTAGGGGCACTTTAGGTGTTCAATATACATATCAAGCACATCCACCATTGACATCATATCACACTATTACAAAGGATGCACACCCCCTACATAATATCATTAGTGTGTATCATACTACATTGCTACCTAGACCACTCATCACTTTATTAGAGTAGGGGATTACTGACGATGATTTAGATTTATATGCACTATTTATACAAGCCTACATTGAGCATCACACTATTCAAAGTGTTATGGTTGATAATGGGTCAATTATTAACATGTTCACTATCACACTTCTATGACATTTGGGGTATTCAAAGCATGACATTTATCCTATTGACATAGTTACTCATGGTTTAAGTGGCCATGTTTAGATCTAATTTAGGGAGATTGTACTCACATTATAGGTGGGACCAACACATATGGCCAAAATATTCTTATAAGTACATAGTACAAGCATATTTTACATGTTATTATGTAAGCCATGGATATATAAGCTATGAGCCATTCCATTCACTTTGCATAGATGCCTCAAATATATACATGCTAATTAGGTGATCATAATTGAGGGTATTTCATATGAGTATCCTTTACTTATTGCATAAGAAGTCACACCATAGTTACCAATTATAGTTTTGATGATGGTTCCCATTAGTACATCATAGAGTTTAGTGGATCCACTAGTGAAAGTGAGATATAATTTTATAGTGCTACCACGTATGCATACTATCCCATAAAGACCATTATTAAAGAGGCCCCTACATTAGAGATATGTTACAAATTATAGAAGGCCTCTCTCCACCCATTTCCTTCTGAGATTAATCTTATTGATTTCCCATTGTTCTCAACATAGGGTACCCTTGCTAGCTATAACATAATCAACTAGATGGGTCTCTAAGACCCCTACAATTCATATGACACCCCAGTCAGTTTCATAGATTCCTAGCACCACTTAACAAGTAGTCTCAACTATATATCACTCAATACAATAGGTTATGGGACCTAAGTTACCTTTTCATACAACACACATGATTACTATTCCTTTATTTGCCATAGGCCACATTGATAATGAGTCTCCTATGAGACTCATTGGTTAGTAAGTTCCTCCCTTCTTGTACATAGTTTCCTTATTTATCACTCCTTGTCTATAGTTTCATTTTCATGTTTCTTGTACATATATTATATCCATAAAATTAAAAAATAATATAATATGTCAAAACATAAAAACATTCAAATATTTATTGAAAAATACAAATTATAGATTGTCTGCATCTCCATATTTACATCTCTTATATTTTCTAGACACTACACATGCTAGCTATCTTAGTATAGTAAGTTTTTATCATACATGCATGCTTCAATTTTTATTTTAAAGTGTTTATAGATTGATACAAGACTTAGGTCCACTACACCAATCTAGTTTTGCTACTATCTACCCACTGGAGGCATATACACAGATACACAGGTTCCTCATTTGATACATTAGCCCATCTGGGTGCATCTTTATACATAATTTTGAATGCCAAGTTACATATTTATAAACTCTACATCACATATTTATCATATTTATATCTTGATTTTGATCATCCTACACATACTTAGATTTTTTGGTCAACTATTACTACTTTGGACTCAACTTATGTACATCTTTGCTCTTATATAGATTTGTAACACATGTTAATGCATACTTTCATTTCTAGCTTTCCTAGTTTAGACTTGATTGTGTCTCTATGCTTATTCTATTTGAGGGAATTTGAATATGCCATTAGTCTATGTATTTATGCCACTTCTTTTCATTACATGTATCCTTTAGACATATTCCCATGTCCTTTTGTGTGCCTTCCTAATTGTGTATGTAGACATTTGAACATGTAATTCCATGTGGATCTAAGCTAACTTGCCTATCATTTACATATGTGGACATTTGAACATGTATTTATATGTCTTGCTTTCTCAAATTTAGTGACATGTGCCCATGTACCTGGTATTGTGGCCCCATAGCCTACTTTTTATGTCTCATGTGTCTTTTATGTATTCTTTATTGTATGTATCATGGACATGACACTTGTCTCTTACTTGTTACATGCTCTAGTTTTAGATGTCATGAGGGACCTCATGCATCTCCCCTTCCTACTTGGGTTCCTTGATGGACATCATGCCCCATCTTCCTAGGTATCTAATCAATTATTACTCATATTTGTTGTTTATATACATTGTTATATCTATCTAAAAAACCTTGTGAATGCTAGACATAACATACATCATACTAAAAATTTATGCTTAGATTAGCTTACATTTTGATGTTATGTATGCACATTATATTGGTTTATTGCATAGATATCATATATGCTCTAGCTAACACACATTTTATAAATATTTTTATTTTAAGGATAGTTCTTTCATAGGTTCAAAAACTTCCCTCAAAAGAGGGGGCATTCACATGGTTTGTCATATAGATTAGGCTATCTAGATGCACTCAGAGTATAATTTTTAGCACAATCACAAAATATAGAAGTCAGTTTCAGGAAAACATAGTGGAAAATAATGACATAGAGATCAATTAAAATTGCACATAAATTAGAATAATTGGACATTACCACCCAAATTGGGACACTAGTGCTACATGGCACTACTATCCAACATATGGCACTATTATCTAGTAGCTTCAGTTTAAAAAAAATTCTTGGTTAGCCATAAAATTATAACAAATATAGTCTAGCTTTATACAAGTTCAATTATAGATTACTAGTTTTGGTTTAGTTTAGATTAGATTCATACTAGTTTTCTCAGATTATGGGTATCATGCACGGTATGATCATTATCATTTAATTTTAGATGCTTAGATATAGATTAATACAATTCAATCCAAAATTCATATACTCAAATATTATATTTTGGGGCATGTGCATGACACATTATTTCCATATGATCACTTATGCACTAGTTGATTAGATGGAATGAAAAACTCCATGTCATTCTCTACATTATACACATTAGAAACTATGTTATAGGTTACACACCAAATTCATTCCTTTACTCCATCTATAGTGGTTGGCATTCCTTAGTGGCCCAAAGCCACCTAATATTCCTAAGTGGTTGCATAGCTGACATTCATAGTTTTGATTAGAATTACACATCTTCAGTTACATCATGTATTTTTAGTTTTATATGCATCTATTACACATGGGTAGGTATGATGGATTCATAGTCTACTTGAGTTTTTGATCCACCTACATAAGAGGGTTGGACACCCAATCTAAGCTATTCATAGGTCATGATCCACAAAATATGGGTGGGAAATGATGGATTCAAAACTAGATTGAGTTATTGAGTCACCCACACATGAGTATTGAGCAAGCCATCATCTCAGTCCAAGTTATTCATCGATTGATAACTATCTACATGCATACACATAAATTGTCACCAAGTTTATACATTGGTTCACATACCTAATGAGGTATATTCATTTATTTCCTCTCTCTTATCTCTTTAATCAATTTTTGTTGAGGTGTGGAGCTAAAAGCTTCACCAAATGAGCGAGTGCAGAAGTTGTAGGTTTTACATAGTCGCCGACGTCAGTCAGGAGAGACCGACGTCAGTCAGGAGTCGACTAGGAGATGCTGGCATCAGTCATGGATCGGCTGACGTTGGTCACAGGCAGATAGGTAGGGACCGACGTTGGTCACCTATGTGTCCAAAATGCTATTTCTGTGGATAGAACAGAATGTTTGCATGGTAGGATTAAGTGTTAGTCTTAAGTCTGCATCTCTATCTTTAGTAGGACTATTTTGAGCCCTTAATTAGGAGGTGCATCTAATGGTTGTGATTGTATGCTCATGATCCCTAATCTTATATAATGGGATGGATCTTCATATCTTGAATGTAGAAGTAGAGTAATTGTACAAGAATTGTATATGTGTATCAATCCAAGTTGTTGGAGTTGATTGTAATTGAGAGAGAGAGCTCTTGAGGGAAAGAGATCTGGAAAGAGATCTGTACATCTGAGAGAGGTGTAGAAGAAAAGAAGTTTCTTCAATTGTATTCCTTCTGTAAAGAGTTTAATACAATTTTTCAGGGTGGTTTCTTGTATCTCTTATTCTTTATTGTTTTCTGATTCTAATTACTTATCATTCTGGTTCAATTTTGTATTTAATTTCTTTCATATAGTAATCAAGTTTGTTGGTTGATGGGAAATGATGGATTCAAAACTAGATTGAGTTATTGAGTCACCCACACATGAGTATTGAGCAAGCCATAATCTCAGTCCAAGTTATTCATTGATTGATAACTATCTACATGCATACACATAAATTGTCACCAAGTTTATACATTGGTTCACATACCTAATGAGGTATATTCATTTTTTTCCTCTCTCTTATCTCTTTAATCAATTTTGTCTTTTATTTTTGATATCTCCTAAGGATAGATTTATACATGTTTCAATTGTAGGATGTGCAATGTATCATGCTTCACATACTCAGATCCAAGTTCATAGGATTTGCCTCTTAGGTAAGTCCAGGTATGCTTATTTTTCCTTTATCCTAATCATTTCACTTTGCAACATATCTAGAATAAAGTGGGGGGATTAATCAAATAAAAATTACACTTGAGTGCTAAGAGTTCTACTTGAGACCACCCATTCCTAACTTATCCCTAGACTTATCATAGGGCCTATTTGGACACTTATCTAGCCTTCATGTGATCCACATACATACCTAAACATCCTAAAGTAGTCCCAGACCCTTACTTTGACATCTTAACCCTTAGTGTCTTAGGTTCTACCACTTGGACACTAGCACCATAATTTGGACAATAGTGCCCCATGGTGCTAGTGTCCTAATTTTGGTGTTATTATCCTTTTCCCTCCTTTCGTTACCAATGAATATATTTTCAAATCAAAAACCACCTAGGTTTGGTCTAAACCTATTTTAAAACATGTAAAAGCACTAAAACAATATATATACATGTAATTTAGCTTTTTATCCACTAGATAGAAATCAGAAGTAAATTACATAAATAAACTCAAAATAAGTTATGCAAAATCAAGGTTATCAATCCCTATTCTAACCTAACTCTACATAAAACCATCTATAACATTCCCATGCTCAGATCACTCAGGTTTAAAATTGTTAGAACACTCAAATCACGCAAACCAACATTCATACTAGCTTTGCTTGCACTTACACTAGCACTTAGGCGGGGAGAACTACATTGAGAGTGATCCCTCTTCAGAGTATTGGTATGTAAAAAAATCTCATCAAGGTGTTGAATATGTTTAACCTACCCCACTAACAACACACTTTACTACTTGTGCCAATTAGATTCCCTAACAACATGTAGGTTTAGGGTTTGCATGTAAAATTAGTCAAAATAGGTCATCTATAGAGATCCATAAATCTTACACATAGGAATAGGCTTGGTATACCCAGACATACGAACACAAATAAGGCCAAAATAATTATACATAAAGGACACTAGTGCCAAAATGGAGACACTAGCACCACATGGCACTACTATCCAATTAAGGCACTACTGTCTAGGAAGCGTTTTGATACCTAGATCTTGTTTGTGACTTCAAATCAACCTATGCCTTAGTTTGTATCATTCAGATCTCCCATTTCAATCATTTTCCATTTAAGTACTTGTTTACATTATTTATTACTATTTTTAGAAATGTCAAACTAAGTCAATTTTATTACAAATCAATAGTTGTATTTATTGCATATTTATACCTTAATTTACTATACTCAGACCTTTGACAACCTATGATTTACATCTACCAAGTCTTAAAAAGTTAGAACACCAAGTAATTTAATATTTATAAGATAAAAAGAAAATAATATGAAAAAACTTATAAAATGTTTAATTTATTAATGAATATTAATAAAAAATTAAATAAAAATACAATATTTATTTTATCTATTAATAAGAGTGTTAATGATCCCTCACCCTTTTATTCAAAACAAAAATATCCTTAATATACAAGGTTCATAAGTAAAAGATTCATTATGAACAAAATTACTTGTTGTATCAACAATGAACAAGCTTATAAGAAAGCCACAAACACTAACTTACATATCTTGACCCAAAAAGTTCAAAAACTACATTTTTATTAAAGATTATACAAGGTTAACTAACTACTTTAAACTCTATAAAAAATTAAGTACTAAAAATAAATACACGTTTCTTCACTTAAAACGACATCTCGCTCCTTATCCTCATCTCTAATTTATTTCTCTTCTTTTCATCATTTTAAAAACAATTTAAAAGAGTAAGAAGGAAAATACTTATAAATAATAAAGAGTTATACATTACTTACTTAGGGTTCTATTACAAAATTTTCAATGCAAATCTAATGCTATTTATGTCAATATTTAGTGTTGGGTTTGCGTTACCATTGGGTATTATGGTAAAAAATATGAAACATTGGTGACACAAATCCCAACCAATTTTTGGTGATATATGCGTGAAATTTAATACTGGTAGGTGGTCGATTGGTATATTTTTATACCCTATATTCTCATTTGAGCACATAAACCCAAGTCATTTTATTTAACCAAATGTAAATTGATAAAATAATAAAAATGATTAATACTTGTAAGCATTAATTAAATACTTATCTTGAGCCACTATAACAAAAGCCCTCCCATTTTCCCCTAGGCCAATTAACTACATGAAAAAAGGTTGTGTTAGGAGTAGGGTCAGAGCTTAATAGTCTGTCCTTTTTTTTTTTTTTCATAAATATGTCACATAAATTTCAATTTCCCTTCAATTTTTTTTAAAATTTGTTTGGTAAATATTTATAAAACATGAGTTTTAATTTATAAATACAAATACACATTATATTCACATTTTTAAAATAAATTTTGAGTTTTTTACAAAAAATTAAGGATTTATTTTAAAATTATTTTTCAAATAATTTTTGGCGATCCAATAGAACACAATATTACACTTTGACTTGGTAGCATAAAAAAATTTATATGGCACCTAGGATACCTCAAACCTACCCAAATTCTATTCTCTTAGTCTATGTACAATCACCATTTTAAAAAAATTGTTGTGAATTAGTTCCAATAAGCCTAAACTCAGATGTTTATTACATTGATCATTTTGAAGGGTTCAAATACATTATGTATAAGGCATAGAGTTTTAAAATGGTTTTGGGATATATCAAAAATTTTACCAGTGATAACTTTGTTAAGGGTTTATTATCATTTTTCATATCATTATGTCCACATGATAGTGGATGGTAATTCTAAGCTTGTGGTTGTATGTGTGAACCCACATCTGTACATATAATAAGCCTAAAGTTAGATGTTTCCTAGGTTTATCCTTTCGAAGGGTCAAAAAACATGATCTATAAGGCATAGGTTTTTGAAATGTATGGGGATATATCACAAATTTTTCTAATGACATATTTATTAAGGGTTTATTATTAGTTTTCATATCATTGTGTCCACATGATAGTGGATAGTAATTCCAAGCTTTTGGTTGCATGTGTGGAAAAACATATGTATGTGTAATAAACCTAAAGTTAGATGTTTCTTAGATCAACCCTTTCAAAGGGTTCAAACCCATGATCTATAAAAAACATGTCTTTAAAATGGTATGTAGATATATCACAATTTTTCCTAGTGACAACTTTGTTAAGAGTTTCTTACCATTTTTCATAAGTAGATAGTAATTCTAAGGTTGTGGTTGGAACTGTGAACCCATAGGTATAATTTTAGGCATATTTATTAACATGATAAACATTATTCCCAAAATCCATTGAAAATATGTGACAACTAGAAACATGACAACATTAGTCCCACATTGACTCAGAGGCATGTTTTCATAACAAGTAATAGTCATTAATTTTTAAAGGGTTTTAGTAGTTCATACCATCCTCATTTGAAATGGAAAAGGCCATTGATCGAGTAATAATCACTTAAGATAATTAGAATATGATTTTGGCATTTCAAAGGTTACAAAGTTTTTTTTGAATGATTGTTGAAACAATGAAATTATTCCTTTCTAAACACTATACTTATTAATCCCTTAATGATCATTGAACATACTCCACTAGCCCATATATGCACAATGACTTATATTTGGCTTCCATACTAATTTTTTTGTGTTTCACATTTTCATAGGTAAAATAAAAAATTATGCATTAATTTAGTAAAATGGTGATAATTTTTAATAAATTAAGATTAAATATGGGTCATCAAATGACCATTTAAGAGTTTGCAGGTGTTGTAAAAAAACACTAAGGTGATCCCCATCTCAAAAATGGAGTGACAAGTATAAATTTGTATTTTAGACCTCATTGCATGTTTCATGATGTAACAACAAAATAGGGACAAATTTTGATTAGGTGAATGATAATATGCTCCATAGTAGTGTGAACAATTGATGGTAAGACTAGTTAAAAGTGTGCATAAACTATAGTTTTGGAAAAAATATTTTAACTTTTACATATAATGTCTCTTTTGGGAAAATTAAGAGTTATTTCCAAGGTATTAGGATGCTCTAGATTTATTGATATGGTTAATTAGGGCCTCTAAGTAAATTTGAATAAGTAGAATAATTTAGATATTCCTTGAAACTTATCAAATTGGGTAAATCAAGGATCGTAAATTTTTTCTTTGTCTAATCAAATGTTTTAAATCTGTATTTATCTAAAAAAATTAATTATGAATGCAATAATAATTTAAAGTTATTGCTTGTTGACATTAATGAGACATTATTTTGAGTATTATTAAAACAATGTGTTGACTTGGATAATAAAAGAAAAGATATTTTTTAATATAATAATTTTTGGTGTATGTTTTTAGTAACACCAAGAAGGGTATTACATTTGGAAACCATATATTTTCATCATCATGGAATATATGAAGGAAACCCAATAAATAATATACTATGTATTGATAAAAAATATACCACATACTAGAATATTTTCCGAAGATTACATTCATCAGAGACATTTAGTGTAAAAATATAATTAAATAGTCATAAATTAATGATATTTGTAGATATCGTAAATCCACACATGATAGTTTCAAATATCCCAATTCCCCTAGACTACCTCAGGACCCCCTTGGGCCCCAACCTTGACCTCTCGATTGCAAACCAAACCTAACCCACCTAACTCTAGTCAGATTGACCTACTAGCTAAAACCACCTTTTTAACTCAACTTGACCTTGACCCTCAACCATCGATGGTCACCTTGATCATCAATGGTTAGGTTCCACCATCTAAACCACTTAACTACCACATCATTCCAACTTACTTTTTTATAATTAGATTGTCTAATTCATGTGTAAGCCCATGCATGCCAAAGTTAAAATTAGACAACAAGTTAGAAATCTTATTAGCGTCTTGTTTCACCTCTCCTTATTTCCTATAAGAATATAGGAGTAGGAGGTGAAAAAGGATCTAGAATCAATCAATCATCCCGCAACTATAAAGAGATTTTGTATCCAGAGTTTATTTTATAGGTGTTCTTCCAACAATCCAATGATCCATCCATAATGATAGAGAGCTGAAGTGTTGCCATCCATTGACCAATATCCAAGTACCATTACTCTTTCAATTTTTCTCCAGGCTCCACTACCTCAACCATTAATATGATAAACCATCGATAAACTATGTATATGTTTTAATTATTTAGTCACTTTGTTTTTACTTCATAATCAACCCAGCCCAAGATAATTTCTTGAAATCCCATTCTAAAACCCCATCCAAACAACCTTTTTTTACCCAAACCCAACCTAAAATAACTGTCGATGGTCACTCTAACCATTGACTATATGTCCCAACTGCTAATGGTCACCCTAAGCACTGACGGTCACCTCAACCACCGATGGTCACCTTAACTACCAATGGTCACTATGGCACAAAATAAAAATAATCTATTTTCATCCAATTACCCTCAATTAAATCAAAATTTATTTGTATTTGTTTGTTCATAGAGCCCCAACTTATTTTATAAACCATACATAACCTATTTAGTATTAGTATTGACTTGCTTATTGCTATAATTAGTCAATTTATTTATCAAGCATTTCTTGTACTTAATTTCAACATATTATATGATTTATGCAAGTACTTTATATTTTGATTTATGAACTTAATTATGTAAAAATCATAGATTGACAAATGTCTAGGAAGCTCTTGCTTTTAGGATCTAGCTAGCACTAGGTAATTTACCTAGCTATCTATCTAACCAAACATTTAATTTAGTACTATATTATTTGTAGGTCATTCTTCCCAAGCCAAAGAGGATATCTCTACAATCATCTAAATCAATGCATGCAAAACCAAATAGGTTCTTCTACCATACCCATATCTAGTTTATGTATTCTTCCTTTCTTGGAATATAAGCTAAAATTATCCAAAAAATTCTAACACGCCTAGTGGTACCCTTGAGTCTCTACTCAGGTTTCTTTTGTTTTTATCTATATGATCTTCTCCCTATTATATGCTCATAAACAAAATTAAAACTTATTTTGGCTTTGAAATCAAATTCATACATTGGTTGCTTCAAAATTTTAGCTCACTTAGTTAAATTAAAGTAGAGTAATTCAGTCATAGCATCACTTGTTTCACACACTAAATTAAATCACCTAAATTAAATAAAACATGAAACAAACTTGACATAAGACCCAACTAGGATTTCATCACCTAACAGTCACCTTACCTTTCCTGAAAATCCTACTTAGGGGTCGTTACCAGGGGGAGAACCAACTCAACTCTCTGATTGAGTATAAACTCTAGAAATCAGTATATACTAGCTAAGCACCCGAAACCCTTATCTTTTTGGTATGTGCAGTGAGGGGGTAGGCCCCAATACCAAGCCATGCACTTATTTCCTATACATACCCTTTTGATATCCTAAACACAATCTAAAACCAACTATATACTTCTTTTATAGTACCCATTCTATAAGACAATTTCAGTCACACAGTTCTTAAAGCTTAAGGTATAAGCCAAAGAGAGACTAAAATTAACTTTAGGACTTAACGTAATTTTTAGTGTGTGTTTGATTTCCTTGTTCATTTTTTTTATTCTCTTTCTTTGAGTGGTGAGATTATTTTTGTATTCTCTCTCCCTTATCTTGCATGGTTATAACTCACTAACAGTAAAATAACCTAGCAGAATAGAATCCATCATTAAACCAATCAACCTCTTCTACCTCCTCATCTATGGAATACATATCTAAACCAAAAAACTCTTCTCATCCTTTGGGAAGTCCTTCTTTTCCTTAGGTGATTCCCTAATTAGATATAAACTTTTCCACCTTCTTAGATAACAATCTTATGGCCCTTCATCATGATCTCAACACCATGCTTCACCATACCTCTGCTTCAATTCCACCTATGGATACAACTTACAACATGCCTTCCCACCTTATGGGGAACACTTATATTTCCAAAATCACCACTCAACCATTGAATACCCAAGCATCTTCATCTACCAGTAATCCCTTTGATATTACTATGGAAAACTAACTTACCCAACCTATTAACACCCTTATGCCTTCCACCCCCACCAATAACTCCTCTACCCTAGGAGCAATACAACCATTAGCCACATATACTCAAATCACCATAGGAGTACATAATACTAAAATTACCAACCTTCCTTCAGCTACCCCCAATGTATTATTCACTACCCCACTTCAAAATCTTGTGTTGTCTATACCTTCTATATTGCCACCAATTAGTACAAAGCTCACCACTTTTCCTTTAGTTACAAACCCAACCACAACTCCTACCCAACCTACCTTAACCTCTCAATAGGTTCCCATTTTACCCAACCTAGGTTGCATCCCTAACCCTCAAGGGCATGTATCTCTATCCACTACCTAACCACCTACAACCACCTACCCCTACATGGCATCCACCGAACCACCTATGTTTACATATCAATATGTGATAGCTCCTCAACCTCCTACTAATTATCAATATGTCACCCACCCAAAATAACATTAAGCACCTTAAAAAAATTTAGGTGTATAACCCCAAATGGATCTAATGAAAATGCTCATGGATAAAATGACTACTGTAGAGTCATTCATCTCTGGGGCTCACAACATTTTATCATATGACTAGATCTACAATTAATCTATTCACCCATCTATCCCTATCATATCATATCCTCCTTAGTGGGAACTTCCTAAGTTTTCTAAATTTCAACGTAAGGAGGACCCCCAATAGTACCTTAGGGAATTTAGGCATGCATGTTATTTGATTGCCTATGATGATGCTCTCTTTCTTTGTACCTTCCACCTGTCCCTATCCAATCCAACACTAGATTGGTATAATGCCATAAAAAAACACTCTCTCTTCTCCTTCACCCAACTAGCCCAAAATTTCTTGGATCAGTTTTCAATAAACACCTCCAAGAAAGTTTCCATCATGGACCTTTAATCTATCTAACAATTTGATGTTGAATCTATTGTTGATTTTGTAGCTCATTAGAGAAGCCTAATCAATCAACTTTCCTTCTCTTTACCCCAACCCAAACTAATAGATTTTTTTTCTCAGGCATATTGTAAGCACATCTCTTCCACATTGTGTGTATAGAGATTTAGAACCTTTAATGAATATTTTACCATGGCACATAAACTATAAAATAGAGCCATTGATGAAAGAAAGTTAAAGTTGAAAAACAAAAACTCTACCTTCAAATCTAATGAGGCCTCTTCCTCTAAACCAAGTAACCAAACCAACACCAATGCCAAGAGCAAGGGAAATGTAAATGTTGTTATCCTTAAGACTGATCTTCCACCATCTATCAATCAACCAAACTCTTCTAACTCTTCAAATCAAAACATGAGGAACCAAAATTGAAATAATTAGAAGCAATTTACCTATTTAGGGAATCTTATGCTTCAATCCTAGAGAAGCTACTAAAAGCTAATATTATATAACTTCCTCCCATCAAACCCCTCAAAAATTTGATTTTTCTCATCTTTCACCTCATTGGTACAATGAAAACAACTTATGTGCTTTCTATTGAGTAGTTGGGAATGACGTTAGTCAGTGTAACACCTTCAAAAATGTAGTCTAAACCTTGATTAACAAGGGGAAAATTGTGTTGGAAAACCCCAATGCACCTTCAAACCAAGCCCTTGAGATTTTTAGATAAACTTTTCTATAATCATGCACCTACCAAAAATGAGAGCAACAAAACCGAGTCCTCTCATGATGCCCATACCATCAATATGGTTCTTAACATGTTCATTACTGATGAACCTACCACCCAATCTACATGTTCTTCACCCTCTCCACTTATTGAGGTAGTAGAGGCACCTTCTCTTCCTTTGGAGACCCAAACCTATTTCTACACTAATTTCGCTTTCACATTCAAAGAGAGAAATAAGAAACTAAAAGATGGTCTAGGGTTAGAAGATACCCAGATGTAGTCGTGCGCACCAAAATCAGATGTTAGAAGGTACTCCTCTTTGGCTATGGAGGAATGACACCTACAAAGAAAAAGAGACTAAAACATGAAAGACGTTAGACAAAGATATGGTGGGCTGTCAAGCAAAAGCTTGATCCCTGAAGTACGAAGACTTCCTTAAGGGATATCAACCCACTAATTAAAAATAGAATATTTGATGAAAGCAAAAATAATGAAAGATAGAATGAAAGAAATAAAAGACATAAAGCAGAATGCATACCTGATATGCAGCAAACTACTCTGCACAGTCGTCAGTATCGGTCTCTGTGCCAGTGTCAGTCAAGGAAGGGAGCCGATGTCAGTTAAAGTGCCGACATCAGTCGGGGTAGTAGTTTTTGGACAGGGTCTGGCCGGGTCTAGACAGGATTTTAGGATTGCAGAAGGGTCTAAAGTTTTTATCTGAGGGTTAGGGAGCTGGTTTGGGAGTCAGAAGAATTGTTTGGGGGTTTGTGCAAAAATCTGGGTAGAGTTACAGACTGTATATTCTAGACAAGGTGGATAGAGGTGATACGGGAGGAAGTCAGGTCGGGTCTGTGGTCTAACTCTAGATCTGGGTAATGATAGCAATTAAAAATAATAACCAGAGAGCAAAATAAAAACATAGAACAAATGCTTACCTATTACACGCTGAAGATAGAATAGGAGACATGATTGATGTTGCCAGTGTGTTACAGAAGTTTGATGTAGCAGACCTCCAACAAGATGACTAAAGCAAAATACCTGTATTGGAGAGAGAGATTACGAGAGATTGGATTGCCGATTGATTGAATGTAAAAGTTGGCTGATCATTTGAATGAAAAGAAATGCTGATTGTCTGAATGAAGAAGGTTTGCTGATTGAAGGTCTGATAACCGATCGAGAAATGGATTGGCAACTGAATGACGAATAACGGATAACGGATAATGGATCCTGCATTCGGGTTGAGAATGCAGTATTAAGGATAACCGATGCCAGCAGGATCATCGACGTCAGTCGAGTAGTGATCAATGTCGGTGACATCGGCTGGGTAGTGACCGACATTGGCAGATGCAAAATGGGGACAGAGGCTAACTTTAGCTTTTTGCTCATTTTTACATGCTACCAGTGTCAAGGCTCGTGGGAAAATGGTCGATAGGGGTTAAATAGGTGTGGGATAATAAAATGGGGGTTAAGGGGAGGACGACAAGGGTTAGACACAATTTTGATGTCTACATTTGCCCCTTTTTGTCTTGTTGGTTGTTTTGGACGAACTGCAAGACAAAAATAGGAGTTGGTTGCCCCAGGTGTGGGATAAGGTCGATTCCATCTTGTTGGTTGTTCGAATGAACTGCAAGACAAAAATAAGAGATGGATTGCCCTGATTATGGATGAGGTATTCCCCCTCAAAGTAAGAGTCGAGGGAAGGGAACCGAGAATTAGGTGCTGATTTGACAAAGAGTGGATGAAAAAGGGGTGAGGGTGAACACTGCAAAAGTCATGATTGCGTGCATACCACATCACGAGATGGTCAGGTCAAATTATCACAGGTCAAGGAGTGCCAAAATTGAAGTAACCAGGCCCCAGCATGTGGTCGTAGCTGATCAGGTTATTCAATCGAAGTTGTAGCTCCAATGGGTCGTCGTGTTCCAGGTATCTCGGGCTCAGGAAGTGCTCCTAAAAACATGAAAAAGTCACAAGTAGTGCGGATCAACCGGCTTGCGATCCTATACTTGTGAAGGTCAAAAATAGTCTGCAGACAATTTTGCTAACCAGTCATGAGGTAGCATACAAGCAAAAAACAACCAAGGCAACATTGTCTTGGAAGTGGTCGAAGTCGAAAGAGATAGGCATGATCTCTAATGGTCATTAGTCGAGGTGGATGGATGGATGAAAGGATGTGGCCGAGCTAACCTCAAAAGACATTGTGTCATCTGAGTGCTGCCTACATAGCCTTTGTGTGAAGGGCCTCAGGCCAATGTAGTTCTCCCTAAAAGGGAGGAAGGGTCAAAGGGATGGAATTGGTCTTGGTCGAGGGTAAGGTCATGGTCAAAAGGAGGAGAGAAGGTTTGTCCATTAGAGAGACGAACAAATGAGGGTGGTTGAGCTAACCCCAGAAGATGTCGTGTCATCTGAGTGTTGCCTACATAGCCCTAGTCTTAGGGCCTTAGACCAATGTAGTTCAAACTAGTTGAGAAGATTGGTCGATGATTGGTTTGGTCATGTGTCAAAATGATGAGGAGAAAAAGATGTTACAGCCTTTTCCAAATGGTGTATTCTGCAACATTGGTTGAGGGGTCTTTCATCCCTAGCAATTGTCCATAGTCGTGATGGATGTATGCTAAAGATGAATTGAGGTCTATTTATGCGTCAACAAGTATTGGTTTATGCTTAACATAAATTGCGACTGGTCGATAGTTTCCATGTGTATTGGTGTCCATAGAAACTAGTGTGAATAGGCTATGGGAGTGGCCTGAAAAAATACTTGAGTTGAGTTGATTAGGTTTGACAAGTGATGAAGTTGAATGTGACCAAAGTGTAGAAGAAGTGAAAGGCATATTGCTCTTTCATTGACAAGGACCAGAATGACAGCATAGATAGGGGTTATTAGAACCAAGAGCCCTATTCATGCATGACGTCGTTGACCATATGTTGTGTTAGAGAGGTAATCAAATCACTTTGACATTAAAGTGAGCTCGAAGTCCCTTGAGCAAGTGATAGGAGGAGGATAGGGTAACCCGTTTTAGAGCAGAGATAACTTTGCCCCTTTTTATAGGAGACCCTGAGACAACTACAAGCCAAGTCCATGAAATTTTTGTTTTTTTGTTTTTTTTTTGGTGCAGACTGATCAATGTGGGAAGTCTGCATAGAGATGTCATTTGCTTGGTGGTCATTTGTGAAGCTAATCAATGCAAGAAGCTTCTAAGAAAGATTGCTGTTTGTAGCAAGAGTTAGTCATAGCCATCCTTCGAGGGAGTGGTCTATATTTTGATTTATATATAAGGGCTTTGAATAGCTGTCCTTCGAGGGAGCAGTCTATTAGCTACAACAATGATAGTACAGCTGTCCTTCGAGGGAGTAGTCTGCCTTTTGATTCTAATTTGGTGACTTTGGATATTTTGACATCTTGATTTGTTTTGACAGAAATGTGAGTCATGGACAAGACTATAGAAGGTCAAAGGCTCCCTTTTATTAGGACAAAGCATCCATACTGTATAAAAGGGGTATATAGGATTTGTTAAGGGGAGTAGGGTTGAAAGGAATGAGGACTAAGAGGACGGGGACTGCTCAAGGGACGAGCTCAAGGTAAATGTCAAGTGGACGAGTATTTGACTAACAATAGAATGGTCGCAGATGCAACACATTAAGAGGCTCAGGTTCTGGTCGTCCATCAAGAGAAGACAAATGATACATCCCTGATCCATACTTGTGCGTGATAATGAAAGGTCTGAGCCAATTAGGGGCAAACTTGCCTCATTTACTTCGCTCCATATTGGTCACGTGTTGATTGATGATGGTTTGAAGAAGTGATAGGTGTTTGGTTGGTTGATGTTTGATGATTGAAGTTTGGTCGAGGTTTGATTGCTGCTGGTCAGGGTCATGATAGGAAGGTTGATTGATGATTGGATTATGTGTGGTCGAGGTCTGGTCAAGGTTATGATAGGAAGGTTGATTAATGGTTGGTTGAGACTTGGTCGAGGTTTGGTTGAATGTCTGGTCAAAGTTGGTCAAATGTTTGGTCGAAGGCTTGGTTGAATGTTTGTTGAGGTCAGGATAAGGTTGGATTCCCCCAGTCACTTAGGAAGAATGTTGGATAGATTGGTCAAGGTCGGTTGAGGCTTAGTGGTCAGATGGACTGTGTTGATGTTGAATAATGGGGTCAAAGGCGGCAAAGGGACCATAGTCTGGCATGGAGATCCCGATTTAGGTGATGAGGTTTGAGAAGCATGGGTCGGTGTTGATGATTTGTCGAAGGGGTGGTCAAGAGGATCCTTGATGAGAAGGGTATCCTTTTTTTGATGTTGATGAGTGATAGCTTTAAGAGTGCAACAACACTCAGTGTCATGTCCCAGAGTGTGGTGATAGTGACAAAATTTAGAGTTGTCGAACCAAGAGGGTCTTGATCTGAGAGTTGATGAGAGGGGCGGTGTTGAAGGTTTGTTGATAATGTGGTCGAGAAGAAGGGTGTCTTTCTCCAAACAATGGCGAATGAAAACCTTGAGGGCACAACAATGCTCGGTGTTGTGCCCAGGCGTGTGATGATACGCACAAATTTGAGTGTCATCGAACCAGGGTGGTTTTGGTCTGAGAGATTGATATGGTTTAAGAGGTGGGAGATTGATGTGAGAGGACTATAACAAGTGCCATAACAACAAGGCATATGAACCTGATAATGGGTCTAGATGTTTTGTTATAGTGGGGATTGATGACTTTAGTTTAGGAGGCATTGGTCAATGGATTGGAGGAGATATATGTCTGATGGGTTGAAGAGATAATGGAGGCGATATGCCTCTATGAGATATGGGAGTGGGCAGCACCCCTATTAAAGTGGATGGATGCGGGCCCAAGATTGAGGGTAATGACGAAGGTGGGGGAGGAGGCCTCTGGTGTGGTTTAGTGGCCTTCTTTGGTTTGGGTTGAGGGCCACCTTTGTGTGAGGCGAGGTTAGATGTGGGTTTGAGTTCAGATATGGATGAAGGTGAGTGAGATGTAGCAATCTCAGGTGAAAGGCAAGAGGAAATCGTGACTGGGTCTTCTTCGATCGAAATGGGTGAAGAGACTGGTTCTTCTCCTGGTGGAGAAGAAATAAGAGAGTGCGGCTCCTTAAGAGGGTAGAAGGCAGGGATGATGGTGCCTTCTATTTGTGCTTGAGGAGTAGGCAAGGTAGGGTCTTCGGATGAAGGTAGGGCTAATGGCGTTGGCATGGTCAAGGCATCCTCTAGTATAAGAGAGGTAGATGGAGGACTAATAGGAGAAGAAAGTTCTTCATCCTGTGATGGAGGAGGCTGGTCAGGGACAAGAGGCAAGATAGTGTTGATTGTGTGAATATTATGGTCTTGGGGGTCATTGATCATGGTTTGGACATTGTTTTGAGTAAGAGGATGGTTTGGGAATGGTTGCTTGAAGATGTCAATGTGTTGGTTAGGTGGGGCATTTGGGTTATCTAAAATAAGATCCCCCTTGTCGATCATGTCTTGGATGATGTTCTTGAAGGTTCAGCAATTGTCGATGTCATGGCCATGGACGCGGTGAAAGTGACAGAAGTTGGCCTCCCTATACCATGTAGAGATGGCTTTTGAAGGGTCGAATTGAGGTGGTCAGATTGGAGGGAGATTGAGGAACCCCTGCTTGACAAGTTTTTCCAAAATGAAAGCGTATGATTCTCCAAGCAGAGTGTATGAACGTTGGATGTACCGTTGTTGGAATTGTTTGGTGATGCTTGAAGATGTAGAAGGTTGAGAGTGATTAGTATTTGTCGAGGATGGTGATCTAATGACCACAGTGTTGGCCACTCCTTTAGACTTGAAGTGGGAATAAGAAGGTCTGGAAGAAGAAGGGTCAACAGATTTTGCATTGGTATTACGCAATTTGACCTTATCCTCTTCAATGGCACGGAGTTCAAGTTTTTGGGCCATGGTGAAGGCCTCGTCGAAAGTGCAGAATGTCTGAACCCGCAAGGTGGATGAGATGTGCCTGGCACATGCTCGAGAAAAGATCTCAATGAGCTCAGGTTGAGGCAAGGAGAAGGAGAGTTGGTTAATCAAGCCTCTCCAATGGACGACAAAATTGACTATCTATTCGTCGTCAAATTGCCTAATGGAGTAGAGGTCTGTGATTGAGACTTGTTTGGTGATGTTGATAGAAAAATGGTCGAGAAATAATTGGGCGAGTTGAGTGAATGAAAAGATAGAATGTCTGGTAAGAGAGCTATACTAGTCAAGGGCAAGGCCAGAAAGGGACATAGGAAACGTACGTAAAAGCAACGCATCGTCATGGGCAATGAGATAGTAGGCATGTCTGAATGCCCGTAGGTGCTGTTGAGGGTCTTCCTTACTCTGAAAGTGAGTAAATTTAGGAAGTTCCCACTGGTTGGGGTATGGTCAGATCGGGATGGAAGGATGGATGGGCTCATTGCAAATTTGGTCATATGAGAGGGCATTGCGCAAGCCAGAAATAGAAGCCTCGAGACTGGACATTTTGTCCATTAGCATTTTGATGATGTCTACTGATGGATTGGTAGGTGTAGCACCCCCCAGGTTGTAAGGTGCTTGAAAGAGGCTAGAAGAGGCATACAACATAGTCAGTTGTGATTGTAGGGGTGCAACGTATGGATGACTAGTCGCAGGGATAGATGTAGAGGCCAAGTGTGGTTGGGTTATGGAAGTAGAAGGTATAAGTTGACTGGATACCACCAAAGGTGGTTACGTGATGGCACTGGTAGAAAGGGAGGTAGGCACTCCTGCATTTATGGGTGCAAGAATGTGAGGGGTCGAGACAATCAAGTTCTGGTATGATGTAGAACTTGGTTAAATTGCATGTGGTTGAGGGGGTAATGGAACCCCGATGGAGGTCGATCTAAAAATAGACGGGGAGACCAAACTTTTCATATTGGCCATGGTCGGGTTAATGGTTGAGGCAAAAGGCTGGGTAGCAGACGGTGTTAATGTCATCGCCGCTTCACCCGAAAGGTCAGGCGTTGGGTTTCTTGCGAGATAGTTTTGAAGGGCTGTGACATTGAGGTCTAAGAGTCTTTTGAAATCCTGGTCCCCTTTAGGGACAATAGGCGACTGAGTTGGGGTCGGTTGAGTAGGAGTTATTTCGGTCTCTGAGTGAAACTCCATTAGGGCACTGGTTATGGACGGGGAAGGCAAAAGCGGTTGACGCCTCGCGTGATTGACTAGAGCCTTGGCTTGACTACAAGTCAAAACCATTCAAGGCAAGAAAGAATGTCCTCACAAGCTCAAAAAAGCAGATAAGAACAAAAAAAGGTGAAGAACACAAGTAGATCCTAAAAAAAAACCCTAAGAGTAAATTATTAGGATTATAGTGGCTTATACCTTAGAATGTGTGTAGAGGAAGATTGGCTTTTGAGTCGGGTCCTAGAAGAAGCAGTCTATGGATGGTTTTGGGTTAGTTATGGTGCTCAAAAGTCTGTGTTAGGTTCTGTACTTGGCCTAGTGCTAAGGAGCAATCTCCCCTCACTTCACGAGTCTAGTGATAAGCTGGGCCCGCTTAGCCAAAATATACTTCCCCTAGAGATTAGACTCTGCCAGAGAATAGAGTGGGCTTTCCCCTTGGTGATGAAATCCAAGTAAGATCACTGGGATGGGTAAGGTATCCGCTGGGGGATGAAATCCCAGTCGGGCCTTGTCTCAGGTAAGTTAAGATGTTTGTTTTGTGCAAGTGGTTTGGTCGTGTAACATAAAATGGACTAGATTAATTCAATATGCGGTTATTAATTACTAAGTGTGGTCTAAGAAATGCAAGCAAGCAAAAATGTAATGCAACGTGTTTTAAGCCCAAGTCGAAATGTTTGTTCGTATGAAGATGAATGGAGAAAGGGTCGAAGAGTATGAGTTTTGGCTAGTCTAGAAGTGCAAGAAAGAAAAGAAAAGTTCTTTTTAGTCCTGCTTATGATGTCATTTAGAAGAGACGAAAGATGTGAAAAGGAAGGAACCTAATGCACCTATATGAACGAAAGAAAGAAAGAACCCAAGGAAGGCCCTAGGGTCCCACTGGGCGTGCCAGAATGTTTCTACGCTAATTTCACTTTCACATTCAAAGAGAGAAATGAGAAACTAAAAGATGGTCTAGGGTTAGAAGATACCTAGATGTAGTCGTGCACACCGAAATTAGACGTTGGAAGGTACTCCTCTTTGGTTGTGGAGGAATGACACCTGCAAAGAAAAAGAGACTAAAACATGAAAGACGTTAGACAAAGATATGGTGGGCTGTCAAGCAAAAGCTTGATCCCTGAAGTACGAAGACTTCCTTAAGGGATATCAACCCACTAATTAAAAATAGAATATTTGACGGAAGCAAAAATAATGAAAGATAGAATGAAAGAAATAAAAGACAAAAAGTAGAATGCATACCTGATATGTAGCAAACTGCTCTGCACAATTGTTGGTGTCGGTCTCTGTGCCAGCGTCGGTCAAGGAAGGGAGCCGACGTCGGTTAAAGTGCCGGCGTCAGTCGGGGCAGTAGTTTTTGGATGGGGTCTGGCCAGGTCTGGACATGATTTTAGGATTGCAAAAGGGTCTGAAGTTTTTGTCTGAGGGTTAGGGAGCTGGTTTGGGAGTCAAAAGAATTATTTGGGGGTTTGTACAAAAATCTGGGCAGAGTTACAGACTGTATATTCTAGACAGGGTGGATAGAGGTGATACGGGAGGAAGTCAGGTCGAGTCTGTGGTCTAACTCTAGATCTGGGTAATGATAGCAATTAAAAACAATAACCAGAGAGCAAAATAAAAACACAGAACAAATGCTTACCTGTTACACGCTGAATATAGAATAGGAGACATGATTGATGTTGCCGGTGTGTTACAGAAGTTTGATGTAGCAGACCTCCAGCAAGATGACTGAAGCATAATACCTGTACTGGAGAGAGAGAATACGAGAGATTGGATTGCCGATTGATTGAATGCAAAAGTTGGCTGATCATTTGAATGAAAATAAATGCTGATTATCTGAATGAAGAAGGTTTGCTGATTGAAGGTCTGATAACCGATCGAGAAATGGATTGGCAATCGAATGATGAATAACGGATAACGGATCCTACATTCGGGTTGAGAACGTAGTATTAAGGATAATCGACGCTAGCAGGATCACCGACGTCGGCTGAGTAGTGACCGATGTCAGCAACGTCGGCTGGGTAGTGATCGATGTTGGTAGATGCAGAATGGGGACAGAGGCTAACTTTAGCTTTCTGCTCATTTTTACATGCTGCCAGGGTCAAGGCTTGTGGGAAAATGGTCGACAGGGGTTAAATAGGCGTGGGAGAATAAAATGGGGGTTAAGGGGAGGACGACAAGGGTTAGTCACAATTTCGATGTCTACAAAACCACAAAAATACTATCTTCCCCTCATCCACTTATTGAGTTAGTGGAGCCATCAATCCCTCCTTCAATTGATATATCAGATCAAGCAACCATCACCAATTTACCTTCTCCCTCAAATACTGAACAATTCACCCCTCTTTTAGAGATCATTCCCAAGTAAGAGATCACCATAGTTGCACCTCCCATAAAGGAACCACCCATCCAAATGTTGCATTTTTTAATTGAGGAAAAGGAAGAGGTTACCATTCCCCTTCCTCAACCTATGGGTCTATCTTTTGAACCCACTACACAAGGTCAATACTAGCCTATAAAACATTCTCTAGACTAGTTTAGACATTGGAATTTGTCTCTAAAATTGACATGGATCAAGCCACCTTTTAGAAAAAATTGGGGATAATTTACATAATCAAATATAAACCTCCAACCACATATTTCATGGACTAACCCACCACTTCTATTATTCAACCCACTATCATATAAAATGAATTGATACAAACCTCTACCAACCCAACCATTTCTCAACCATCCAAAGCAACTAAATACCAAATAACCAAATCATATTTTATCAATCCAACCAAACCAACCAAAAACCTTGGCATCTTCCCTATGTAGAGCCTTAATCATCCATCCTCAAAACTAGAGTAAACCTCACTAGACCCACCAACCAAACACCAAACCAAATTAACCAAGGAGGCGAAGGAACCAAAAGGATAGAAGGTCAAACTTATACCTCCCTCAACTTTTCCCTCTATCTTGGGGCCTCATCTCTCTCATTTCATTAGGAAGCTGACTATCTCAACCAAAATCCAACCACCAATTGTGATTATGCCATCACTCTTGCTTTCTGACATGACCATATTTACCGAGCCATCAATAACAAAACTAGCTACCTCGACATTTTCTACCTCTAACTCATCAACTCACTTACCTGAATTAAAATCATCATTTGATAAAACCATCTTACCTAGGACCTCTAACACCAAGCCTATTTGTAAAAATACTTCCATCTCACCAACTAAGCACAAAACCTATAAACCCTATCCACCTTTAGCTGAGTCTTACTAAACTATTTTCCAAAGGTTATTTCAAGCCTCTTTCTTGACCTTACCACCTATTAGATCATTTGACCCTCTAGGTCCAAAACCCATCTAGTATAACAATCTCAAAGTATTCTCCTATCATAAGATACCTAGGCATGACATAGATAAATAAAAATATCTCAAACCATAATCCATCAGCTCTATGATGAGGATGATCTATTAATAGATGAACCTCCCATAAGGCTGTTACCAATCCAATAAACAACAACCACTACCCAATGCCTATCTACTCCCCCACTGTCACTTCAGAGTGATAGGGAACCAAACCAATCTCCTACCCAAACTCTTCCCTCTATCCATACTATCCATGTGGTTACCTGATAACACACTCAATAAAAGGATAAGGGGAAGGCTAAAGTATCCATCCCATGGACATACCCATATTACACCTCATAACCAAGTCAAATTCAAGCATCGTCACCTTCAACCAAACCCAAAGTATCTATCTTGGGTACTTATCAAACTAATCCCTCCAAATCAATTAGAAGAGTGGTTCTCAAACAACTTCACCAAACCTTGACAAATATGAGCCTATACAAGTTGATTTCTACCTGACCTCATCATTGCCAAGCAATGATAGAGGCATTACAATCAATAGAGGTCTAACCTAAATAACCCTCAGCCTCTGAGAACCTTTGTTGGTGTTCTCCAAATTTCCAACCTTTTCACCTTCAAGGATTTATAAATACCTTCTATCCACCTTGATGACCCATATCTCCCTCTTTTCATCACTACCCACATTTACCAAACCCACATCAAACCGGTTATGATTGATGGGGAAGATAGCATTAACATCATCTCCTCCCATGCCTATGATCAACTTAAACTACCAAACAATGTCATGTACAAAACCTTGATCATCCTCTAATCCTTCAAAAATACCATAATCACTACTCTGGGAACTATTATCCTTCACATCCATTTAGGACCTCGCACACTCCCATAACTCTTATACGTAGTTGAAGGTGAATTCTAGTATAATTTTTTACTGGGATGACCTTAGATCTGATTCATGGATTTTGAACCTTCTACCCTTCATCATTACCTCAAATTTGAGCATGAAGGTTAGGTTGTTACTATACAAGCTAACCCAAGTCCCTTTTCATCATGTAACATGACTTATCAACATAATGACATCCTCATACCTCCATCCAATACACCCTCATTAGCTAAAGACAAGCCCTCAACCACAAAAGATGAAGCCATATCTCCTTTAACCAATGAGGTATCTACTATCTCATTAATCCCCTCAGATCAAATCCCTACCATAGACTACTTGGAATCAACATTCTAACATCTTTCACTTAGGTAATATTGCCTTTTGACCCTTGATGCTTTCCCTACTCCCTAAGAGTATGGGAAACTTGACCAATAACCTGATTATGACCCCAATATAAAAGCCATTATACCTTTCAAACCTTCAAACTATCAACCCCATTGCATCTATGGGGGAACCAAAAAATGCCTTGGCACTTCTATCACCTCTTTTTCACCTTGACCATCTCACCTCTAGCTTTTCCCAAATAGATAAATTGAGTTTCACCAAGACATATCTCCATCGATGTAATTGGAAGGGTTTTAATCTTGGATGATATTAATAGGGGCTGCATGAGTTGCTTCTAATCCAAACCTAAAAACCCTATAAGAAACATGGCCTAGGCTTCTCTCCAATAGACCAACAAACCAAGTCACCTCCCATCACCAACATTGATGAGGAAGTCCCATCCATTTTGACTCCTTCACCATTCAAATCAGAGGATTTTGACATCATCCCCCCTAAATTTTTTTCATCAACATGATCAGCCTCAGACCCATGACCTATTAAAAGGAGGGGGCAGTCATAACCATCCCTATGACCCATCTTGAGATGGTATGAGATGAGTCTCCTACCATTAATATCATTCAATATCAAGATGATGATTCCATTCTCACCTACTTGGGTGCACTTGATTATTCCATCCAAAAATCCCTACCTCTAGATACTTCAACCATGTTTATTAATCCACCATGGATATCAACTTGGGTACCTTGGATGATGATCACTAATTTTTGAAGAGATTCAAGATTTCCCCTCTTTCCTTTAGGATCATAGCATAGCATTCACTTGGTTTTACAATGACACACCTGACATCAATCCTTCTATCACTACCCATAATATAGTCACCAATCGTGATGTCAAACCTGTCAGGAAAAAAATTTGATGAATTCACCCTCGCATATCCCTTCTCATCAAAGAAGAGCTTTAACATCTCCTATCCATCAATTTCATTCAACCCATTGATTATCCCTAGTGGGTCTCAAATGTCATGCCTATCACCAAAGCCATAAGGGGACTCTACATTTTTTTGGAATTTCATGACCTTAACCTTATTTACTCAAAAGACAAATTTCCTCTACCAAGCATTAACTAACTAGTTGATCTTACAGCTAGCCATGAGATGTTATCTCTCATAGATAGATTCTTAGGCTATAATCAAATCCTAATCACCCCTAAATATCAACACAGAACTACTTTTATCACCCCATGGGGGACCTTCTACTATAGGGTCATACCTTTTGGACTAAATAATGATAGTGCAACCTATCAATGTGCTATGACCTACATATTTTATGACCTTATCCAAAAAATTATTTAAGACTATGTGGATGACCTTCTTAGGAAATCCAAATATCATAAAGATAATTTGGCTGTTCTCAAGATTATCTTTGAGTACCTCATCCATTCTCATGTCTGCCTTAACCCTAGAAGTGCATTTTTGGGGTTTCGTTAGGGAAGTTACTTAGCTTTATCATCTCCCTTCAAGGAATTGAAGTCGATCCAACCAAAATCAAAGTAATCCTCAACATGCCTCCTCTAACCCACCTTAAGCAACTCCATAGTTTACAGGGGAATCTTCAATCCATTCATCACTTTATCTCTTAGCTCTTAGACTAATACCAATACTTCCATCACCTCTTGAATAAGGATGTCTCTTTCAAGTTAAATGATGATTGTTAAAAGGCCTTTGATTTACTCAAACGGTGCCTTCTATTACCACTTGTCCTTACCCCTCCCAAGGATGATCAAACTTTCTACCTTTATATCTTTGCCATTGACCACTCCCTAGGGAAAATGCTTGCTCATCAAGATGAACAACATAAAGAACAAGTCATCTACTACATCAGATGCATGTTTGTAGATACAAGATTTGATACACCCATACCGACAAACTTTGACTAACATTAGTATTTGTAGCCACCAAAATCTACCACTACCTCCTTAACCACAAGACCTATGTCATTACAAATACTGACCCACTCAAGTATATGCACTCCAAGCCATACCAAAACTAATGTATGGACAAGTGGATAATGCTTTTAGATGAGTTTGACCTTGAGTTCTTTTAGAAAAAGTTAATTAAAGGGAAAGTCATTATCGACCAATTGGCCAAAACACCATTAGCAGACAACCAACCCCTCCTCTTGAGTTTCTTGATGAGTCCATCATGGCCCTCTCTTAGGTAGACTTCACCTATTAAGTAACCATGTTCTTTGATGGATCCAAGTGTCAACATGGTGGGGGAGCCGACATCATCTTTATCCCCTTTCAAGATGAACCTTTTCCTTTATCCTTCAAACTAGATTTTGAATATACCAATAATATGGCTGAGTACGAAGCCCTAGTGATAAGCCTTCAAACTACATTAACCTTGGGAGTCAAAATAATCAACATCTTTATCAACTCTCAACTAGTGGTCAATCAAATAAGTGGCTCTTAATAGTGTAAAAATGATGTTTTACAATAGTACAAACAACTAGTTGACAAATTATTAACATCATTTAAACATTACCATATCCAAACCACCCCATGATCTACCAACAAATTTGTCAACACCATGGTTTCCCTCACCTCTCAGATCCTATCTGCACCCTCTGACTCTAAGATATCTATCATTATCCATAGACTTTCCTAGCCTTCTTATGTCAAACTAGATTCTCCCACCATCTTTAATGTGAAGGAGACCCAACTTGACCTATGGTATCAACAGACCTTCGACTATCTTAACCTTGCCATCATTCCTTCTATTATTTTTAGGAATGCTCAAAGAGTGTTTATCTAGAGTACCTCATGTTATACCATTATGAGGGGAATTATAATAAAAGTGGTTTTGATGGTCTTCTCTTCTGCTACCTATGTAGTCATGAAACCTCTCATGCTATCAATGAAACACATGATGGGATTTGTGGGGGACATTTTAGTAGCCTCACCATGGTTAAATGCATCCTTCATCTTGGCTATTATTGGCCTACCCTTAACCAAGACTGTTGTGATTATGTGAAAAAGTGTGTTAAGTATCAAAAACATACCAATTTTCATCATGAACCTAGCCATGATCTTTGTGTATCCATGGATTTATGACCTTTTTCACAATGGGGTTTGGAACTCATTGATGAAATTAACCCCCATTCTTCACATCAACACCATTCTATTATCATTGTGACCAAATAATTTACTAAATGGGTAGAGGCTATTCCTCTTGTCTCAATCAAAGCTAAAAATATTATTGACTTTATCAATTATCACATCATCTACCCTTTTGGTATTCCTCATAAAATCATCATCAATAATAGAAAATCTTTTAAAAATAAAAAAGTGCAAGGTCTTTGTGAGGAATTCAACATCAAATTAAGTTTTTTTATCACCCTATCATCCTTAGGAAAATGGATATCTAGAATCCTCTGATAAAAACTCTCAATAACATGCCAACTAAAATTGTAAATGCATTTGGTTGGGATTAAAATTTACACATCCCTTTTGCCTTATGGGCATATCACACTAGCATTAGAACCCCTATGGGTGCTACCCCATTCTATCTTATGTTTGGAGTGGATGTTGTCTTAACTATTGAAGTCCAAATTCCTTCACTTTTCATATCCGTATAGGATATCATTTATGAATATGATTATCATCATCACTGCTTATCCCATCTTGAGCTACTTGATGAGCATTGCTTATCTACCCTTGACCATCTTCATGTCTATTAAGAGAGAATTAAACATGCCCATAACAAACACCTTAAAGGTAAGAATTTAATATCAGAGACTTCATCTTAAAGGAAAATTAACATGTCACCAATATGGAGAAAAGAAAGTGGGGAAAATTTTCTTTCAATTAGCTTGGACCTTATATCATAATGCACAAATATAGATTAAGAGATTACCAGTTATCCTCCCTCGAAGGCAGCCTAGAACCTGAGCCCCTTAATGCTTTAGATCTACATCCTTTATATTTTTAAAAAGTATCAAACTCACATTTTGCCTCACTTAAACTCACCCCTTGCTTTTGAAACACTTTCATCTCCTTATTTTATGGGTAACTAATTGAAAATTAATCATGTGATTATCCATCACAATCATAGTCTAGTCTTAAAAAAATGGGTATTATGGCTCAACCCATGTCATGATTCTCATGGTACTTTCCACGCCTTTTATAGGATGGGTTCCCATGATCATTGTCACCTAAACCTCTTTACACCTAATCAATCTTCTTGTGATTTTAATTTTTCCTGCATAAAGGTCAACCTTTTAACCTATATAAGCAAGTATATGTCAAGTAAAACAAAATTATAAATAGCATCATAACCAAAAATAATCATGGATCATTCTTATCATTCACAGACTGCTCCCTTAAAGGACAACTACTAGAAACATATCAAAATTGCTCAATATAAGGTAGACTTCTCCCTTAAAGGACAAATATTAAGAATCCTTGATAAAAGAAAACAAACTTAAACCACTCCCTTAAAGGATGGATAAGTAAAACATTTGTCAAAATCATATCAATTTATTGGAAGCTTCCCACATCGATCAAATTCCCCTAAACAACAATAAAGCAAAAGACTCGTTATTAAAATCAAAACAAAAGCAAACTAATCTTGAAATCCATAATCATCTCTTACAAGAAATATAATTTAGAAGCCACAATTGTCTTACATAAGTAGAATTCCCACATCAATCAATCTACACCTTACATGACATAGACTCATTTATATTGACTCTTTGGTGACCTACAGAAGAGGCAAGATAGTCTCCCAAGAAGGTTCCATTTCCATCTCCATCTCCCTGTTTACACTATAAGCAAGGGATTTTTTAGCTCACTTGACATTAAGTGATCATGAAAACTTCTTAACCAACTAATGAATGTTAATCTAAAGCATTAAAAGGGCTTATGCTCCTTAAGCCAATCCAAAGTTAACTTGTTTTCATCCTTGCCAAAGAATAAGCATCATGGCCTCTTCTTATCCTCTCATAACTAGTTGATATATTCATTTGGACATTTGTCTCTTAGTTATGTTCCCTTTTTTACATCTAACATTGTTATTAAACTTACTTTATGTGTTTTACCTTAATTACAATGACCATGACCATAACCTTATCACATCATATCAACATATATCATCATTAACATAAACCATGTCCATAAAGATAAGCATAACTGTCATCATCATAATATCCATGAACAATAAAGTAATAAACCATTTTCACCACATGTCTAAATCTAAATAAGGAGGCATGTACTCATTAAATTTTAGTATGAACAAACATCATCATAAACATAAATGTCATAAGCATCATCATCAACATAAATAAAAAGCAAGAACATGCCTAGTTAGGTGAGTCCATATCAACATCCATATCCATATCATAACCATAATCCATAAACATCATCAATAATCAACACAAACATGATAAAAATGAATCATAAGCAATAAAAAAATAACATATCTATAAATCCTAAGTCTATAATCATAATAACCACATAATCATTGTGTAACAAAAATATGCATGTATCTCTCTCAAAATGTACATCTCACCACATCGACTCACAGGCTGGTATCAAAATCATATACATAAACATATATAATATCTCTTAACCATATCATGATTATGCCCCTAAGGCACCATTTTATCTAGGGAGCACCACTACCTCCTAGTGCCTATCCTCCCAAGGTACCTGCCTGTCCACCTGTATAAGCAACCCACTAACTTGGTGTCACCATGCTAGCACCACCTACCAAAATAGCTCTATACTCACCCCATCAAGGCTCATCAAGATAACATCTCAAGATTATGGCCTTGTAATAATGAATCTCCTCCACTATGGCTAATACCATGCCATGGGGATAGTGCCCACTAGTCTTACAGATGTTGCAACTCTTCCTATAGCCTATCTTAAAGAGTCTCTCTCCTAGGTAACCATGGATAGTGTAACTCTAGCCTAGTCCTTCTCACCTATAAATACAGCCACCTAACCTTGTGTGGCTACCAACTGATCCATAGTACTTCCATGAAAGCTTGTATTGTGGCTAGTACCACTTGATCCTAATCTCTCTCCATAGTCACTGCCTATACATTTGGGGTAACCCCTTGTACCTGTACCTACTAACCTATACTATCTAGGTTAACATCCATTAACTACCTACCACCATCATCACCCCCAAAATCAGCTATAGTATAGAGTGCCTAGTACCATGATGGGTACCCATCTACAAATCCTACATCATTTATCTTGGCCTTAACTAGAAACTCCTCATAATCAAGCAAAATTTGAACTAGTTGTGGATTTGGGAGTAGAATCTGTGCATCCTCCTACCTATACCTTGGGAATGGGCCTAGAATCCCCTATACCAAGATAAACTATCATTTCACCTTGTCAAATGGGATGATATCTATTTCACCATCCCTCTTAATTAAGATCCACATACAACTCTATAGGGATAATGTATGTCTCTTATAACCAGGCTAGTCTAGAAACCTAATGTAGGGTGTCCAAATCATGTTGCCAACCACCAAGGCATATAGTGCACCCATAAAATAATCAATGTCATAAACCCCTCCACCTAGTCTTGAAAGAGAAAAATCATCTCTCCACCACATGAATCTGACTCTAAAATCCATCTATGCATACCCCTCCCACAACAGCCCCATCAACCATAGAACTTAGATGTGCTCATACACCCAACAATGTAGAATTAATCTAACGTTGATACCATACCACTTGTGAGCTTTGAAACCCCACAAATCCTTGTATATATGGACTAGAAGCATAGGCACCCAACTAAACACTATGTGACCTAGTAACATCTCCACCAAAACCCCTAACAATAGATAGGGAAACCTCCCACTACTCTAATCTGGTATGGAAAAGCATGAGACCACCATCATCATCATGGTCATCAATCTCATATCATCTCTAGCCCTCTAATATAGATGAGTGTAGATAAAAACTTTGGTGTGCCACCTATAAAAATCATGGTCATATTGATATAGTAGCTTCATGAGTTAATCCCTCTCAATGTGATAAATCAACTCACCTTGAATGGGTAACTATGTAATCTTGTGCACATCCTCGAGTAAGATCATCATCTCACTAGTGGGTAGTAGGAAGGTGTTAATGGCTAGATCACATCTCTCAATGATTACCACTATCATTATCACATCCCACAACATGTGCTAGTAATGCAATATTACACCCAGTCATACCTCTTCCATGTGCACCTAATCTATAACAATCATACCATAGTGAATATCCAGGCACCCAATCTTGCATCTAAATTTGTTCCCATGCCTACAAAATTTAATAGAAACCAATATTATTTATCTATACTCTTTTTGCCTATGAACATACCCTTTTACCCTATAATGTACCTCCTACCTTAAAATGCCTAAACACCCCCAACTATACCTTTCCACTTTAAAATTTGCCCTTAAAACACTACCCTAAAATAATTTTTTTCACCAACACATTCACATAATCAAAATCTAAAAATTTAAAAAACAATAAACTTTTTAAAAAACCAATCTCACTCTAGTCAACCATTGACGATCATAGTGACCTCTGATGGTCAGGCCAATATTTGATTGACTATCAGGATGACCACTGATAATCACTATGCATGACCATCGAGAGAGCATCCCAACCTTACCCACCCAAAATCCATTACCAACTTAGAATTTCTTAACTAATACCTACCCCTAACCTCCCCTAACCTACCCTACCCTTCCAATTTGGACATTGAACCACAATTTACCAAAAACCAAGTAAAACCTAAAACCTAAGTCAAAACCAAAACCTAACCAAACAAATAATAACAAAAAAAACTAAATTCAAATAAAAATGTAATGAAAATTTCAAACTAATCTATCAATTAAATGTAGTTCCTACCTCATTCCTCAACCAACATCAAGGAATAATCTAAGAACCCACTACTTAGCCACATCCACATCCACCCTACATCCTCACTGGTCCACTCTAGTCCATTTAATCAACAATCCAACTCAGCCACTAGTCAATCACCCTTAGCCAACAATAATTCTCTCCTAACCACCAAGAAAGCATATTCATGAAAGTCAAAATGCATGAGTTCATATGACTCATGTCAATGTTTTTTGTTCCACACCCTTTTAGGGTTTACACCCTGATCATCGACGATTTGGGTGACCATTGATGGTCAACCCCAAAATCCCTAAATATTGATGGTTAGGCTATTGAGAATTTTTTTCCCACCAATCCACCCACATTCTACCCACATTTTTAGCATGTAACTCATTCAATGCCCACCTATGGATATTGTCTTCTCTACTAAACCTTACCAACTGACCATGTCACCTTATCATTGGCCATTTTGACACAAACTAGTACATGATTTATGATGACCCTCATTGTGGTCCTTTTGATCATACCAACAAAACCTGTCATGTTTAAATTTTTTAAATTTGCACTACCTTGTGCACACCTGACCAATTATGTCCTCTCATGAGTACTTCCTACCTCAAATACTCACAATTACACTAGACTATTTTGTGTTTTTCCCAAAAGCACTTCATGCCTTGGATACCCATGAAAACATAGACCTTACCTAAGAGACTTTCATTTACGAGTGTTCCTAACCACCATGCCTAAATGTAGTCATGTAATCCACTTGTCACTTATCTTTCTAGTATCGACCTTAATTTATACCAACTATGGAAACCTAGTCAATGTGTGATCTTGGCTATTGTAAGTTTGTCACACTTTGTGTGCATGTTAATGCTTTAGTACCCTACCTATCCACCACATGTTATCATCACCTTCCAAAATCATCAAAACTATACCTAATTCTATTTTACCTCATCACTTCCTAGTTTGAGGGCGAACACCTCCTCCTATGCTCAAGGCAACCGAACATTTAACCCACAATCCACTTTTGTTTTAAAACTTGTTGATACAAATTGCATAAAAAAAAGGGGCAAAATATAGACATCAAAAATATATACATGATGGTTATGAATGTTGGAATTCCCCTAGACCACCTTAGGACCCCTTTGGGTCCCAACTTTGACCTCTTGACTACAAACTAAACATAACCCCCCTAACTCTAGTTAGATTAACCTATCAGCTAAACCCACCTTTTTAACTCAAGTTGACCTTGAACCTCAACCATCAACGGTCACCCTAACCACTGATGGTTAGGTTCCACCATTTGAACCACTTAACTACCACATCACTTTGATTTGATTTTCTATAATTAGATTATCTAATTCATGTGCAAGCCCATGCATGTCAAAGTTAAAATTCGATAACAAGTTAGACCTCTTGTTAACATCTTGTTACACCTCTCCTTCTTTCCTATAAGAAGAGAGGAGTAGGAGGTGAAAAATGATCCAGAACCAATCAATCATCCTACAACTCTCAAGAGATTTTATATCCAAAGTTTATTTTGCAAGTGTTCTTCCAACAATCCAATGATCTAGACATCATGATAGAAAGATAAAGTGATATTGTCCATCAACCAATAACCAAGTACCATTACTCTATTAAAAAGTTTCCAAGCTCTACCACCTCAACCATTTATCTAATCAATCAATGGCAAGCTAAGTATCTTTTTAAATTATTCAATCACTTTATTTGTACTTTGAAATCAACCCAAGATAAAATAATTTCTTAGAATCCTATTCTAGAACCCTATGTAAAAAACCTTTTATTACCTAGACCCAACCTATAGTAACTATCAATGGTCACTCTGAATACAGATGGTCTATCCTAACCACTGACAGTTAGCTCAATTGCTGATGATTACCTCAACTACCAATGGTTACCTTAACCATCGATGGTCACTATGGCACAACATAATAGAAATCTATTTTCAACCACTTACCCTCAACCAAATCCAACTTTCTTTGTCTCTATTTGTTCACATAGCCCCAACCTATTTTTTGAACCACACTCAAATTTAACATTAGTATTGACCTGGTTATTGCTATAATTAGTCAATTTCTTTATCAAGCATTTCTTGTACTTAATTTTTGCATCTTCTATGATTTATGTAAGTACTTTATCTTTTGATTTTTGAACTTAATTGGTTAAAAATCATGGCTTGACAGCCCCTAAGGAAGCTCTTGCTTCCAGGATCTAGCTAGTGCTAGGTAATCGACCTAGCTATCTATCTAACCAACCATTAGCTTTAGTGTTATCTTACTTGTAGGTAATTCCTCCCAAGCCAAAGAGGATCTCTATACAATCATTTGATTCAACACATGCACAACCAAATAGGTTCTTCTATTGTACTTGTATCTAATTTCTTTCTTCTTCCTTTCTTGGAATATAAGCTGAAATTCTATGAAACACTCTTAAAGGTAATACATGAATGTAAGAATATCCTTACATCTCACTCATATTTTGGTTCCTTCAATAAACTTTTAATAATTTAAGAACATGTTGGGTAAATGCAAGTATGCATTTTAATCACCTAAATAATTTCTTAAGAATTGTGTATTAAGGAACACTATTTTATTATTAGATTAACTCTACCTAATGCATATCTATATGTTATATCATTCCTTGATAGTAAAAAAAAGTTAATTATAAGATCCTTGAACAAGTGATATTTTACCTTATTTTTATATTTGTGTAAATATCAACAGGTTAAAATTGTAAAATTAATTGAGATTTAATATAACAAATTCAAGAATAAATATGAATGTACAATACTATAATTTACTTGATAATTGTATTTTCTATTTATAGAAAGTGAAAAAAAGAATAAGATACTTAGCTTCACTATTTGACTAGTTGACTATGATTATATTATAATAATATAAATAGATTAAAAATAGTCCTATGAATTATGTCGCTATGCATGTAGGTTCAATACTATTAGGCAAATAAAAATTCATTAGACATAGGTGACTAGGGTTGATGTTATTATCATTTGATGTTTTACCTCTCTCTACTTATACAATGTGATGTGCCTACTTGATATGTATCTGTATGTGATATCCTTGATACTTGACTAAGTGTAAATCCATAAACAAACTTTCTCTCATTGAAACCCCAGGGCTATTTGTGAAGGATAAAAATATGTAAAATGTGAGGAAGTGTATTGGGCTAAGATGATCCCAATCACCTCCTTGATGATTCATCACCATATATTTATCCAATACACTAAAAAGTATTGTAATGAAATTAATTTGATGATTCACAATAATAGAATAATATATCATATAATTAAGAGTAGAATAAGTAGATCCACACCAAAAATTAGTGAAATATCATAATACTTTAATATTATGACTGAGCCACTTTGAGGGGGAGACTTCCAAAACAATGCAATAATAATATAATTCAAAATATAATCCCATAATACTAACTACTACCTCTATATATGGTGTACTTAGCCATGGTTATTCCATAGGCTGACCTAATAAGAACATTAAGAAATGTGACAAAATATAAAAGAGGTATGTATGCCATAAGTTGGCCACACATATACCTATAAATGCCATAGGATAAGGGCGTAGCATGACCCTCCACTTAAAAATAAAATTTTACTCAATGTTTTCTTAACCCTAGGTTTTTTTAGGAAATTTTCATCCTTCCATGTTACATCTTCACAATGTAGATTATTCCATTTGATCAAATACCCCTAAATTGCTCTAGTGGACTAGTTGCTTAACATGTATTTGAAGCATCACTTTAGGCTCCAAAATAACCAAACCTTCCTCATATAATTTAGGAAACTTAGTCTTAGTAGAGAATATATGGACAACTACCTTATTTAGGCAAGATACATGGAATACTGGATGTATGTGAGTGGACTAGTTGAATTCTAGCTTATAGGTCATACTAACAATTTTTTGTAAGATCTAATAAGGGCCATGATACTTAGGAGACAACTTGTTATAATTTTTTTAATGATTTAAATACATATTATTATATGGTTATAATCACATAAATACCCAATCACCTATGTTAAAATGTTACTCATTATGGTGTTTATCCACTTACTATTTCATGCAATTATGATCCAATACTAAATTTTCTTACAAAATGGCAAGGACCTCATGTTGTTGGTGAATGTGTTCCTCAATATCTCAAACCTTGGGTTGGAATTTAAAGTTTGAAGTGATGGATTTTGTATGCAATTGGAAATACATCATGTCTATAAATCAATCCTGGCTCAAAGAAGATAGATCATACATACACTTTTGATTGTGGATACACTTGTTAAGTGAGAGCATGACCAATATGGGGATCCTCTAGACTTGATTAGGGGATCACATATCACAACACATCATGATAGGAAGGGTTCAAAATCCTATAGTCTAACATAATTACACAACAAACCTAATGGAGTCCTAAGGTTTAAAACATTCACTCTATTCTAATATCAAGAAAGTAAATCTAATCTAGTGCACACCAAAGCTTGTGGCACAAAAGTGGGCGTTAGAAACAATAAAAAAACTAAACTAAACATGTATTAGAAGACATATAATCACATCAATATATAAAAAATCCTAATACATGGGAGAAGAATACAAATGCATTATCTATCTACTCGTACAAAAGAGAAGTAAAGTTAGGAATACTTACTTTTGAAGATGAACCCACTGAGCCTCAATCTCTCCCTTGGCCAAGGTGCTTTGCAAGAGATTATTGGTGGTATGTAAAGATAACCAAGATAAATAAACTCTAGGATATACAACCTATCTAAGCATCCAAAAGACTTATCTACAAGATAATATCCATATCTCCAAAGAAAGTATGGAACCCTAAGCTTTATTCCTTAAGTAGAATGGTCAATAAGTAGATGTTTGTTCACACTTCTTCACTAATAATTATTCTCTTATGAAATGGTGGGAAATGAACTTGTATATATAGGTAGATCTTTCCCAAAATCCTCCTAGGAATGTCAGTTGTATAGGGTCGACCTAGTTGACCCAGTGTGTTTTTTAGGACAAGTCACTAGGTCTGAGCTAAGTCAGTCGAAAGGCTAACAAGCTAAGAAAGTGAAAAGTACCCCAAAATTGTATTGGGTTAACCCAATTGACCTATTATATTTGAATATCCAAAAGGGTTTTAAGACAAGAAAAGGAGGATGAAAAGAGGACAAATACTAGAGGAGGTAGGATTGAGAAGATTAAGCTTAGGATAAATGGTTTTAAGAGACAAATGTGTAGATGGTAAGTGGAAAAAGGGATAACAATCTTACGAAGCATCGATGGTCTGCCCACCCCTTTCTCAGTGTACCCATTAGGGTACACACTTAGATATATTAAGACTTAATAGGTTCTTATAAGACACAAAGTGTTAATAATAAATAAAAGTTTGAAAATATTATGTGTATACATATGCCCCACTTGAAGCTCATCACGTGTCACGTATGAGTAACACGTGATGGTGCTTTGGGATAGAACATGATAACACATAACATTGATGATAAGTAAAGTGTAGTAAGAAAAAAAAAGATAAATGAAAGGACTAAATTCAAAAACACATACCTTTAACTTACCTTATTAACGTAGATAAAGAAGTAGACTATAAGAAATGTGAAGGTGTCCAATGTAGAGAACATTAAACAAACCTATAGAAATTAGTGCAAAAAATAACCAAAAATTAAATTTTTTAGAATATAGGCATATGGTAGTGTAAAATAATCTCTACATCATCACAAATATAATGCATTTTATAGTTTTCAAAATGGATGAGTAGACACAAAGATAGAAGCAAAACAAGGAATCTACAAGACACTAATTGAAAAATTTGTATTTTGAAAAATGTTTTAAAATAGGGGAAAAGACAAGTCATTTGTTATTTTGACTTATAAAGGAGATAAAAGAGATCTCTGGAGAGAAAATAAGTTAGGATGGTGATGAGATGACATGCTAGATAGGGAAAGGCTCCAGAGGTGACAATAGGGGCACTACAGGTATGTAGCCAAGAATCTCAAACTAGTTTTTGAAATTTGTATCAAATTAAGTGATTTTTTAGTAAATTTGAATTTTAAGCATTTCTAGATGTCAAAATGAGGCAAAATTAGATTATAAGGGTAGAAAATATGAATATGGGAAATGGGTTTAGAGGGTTTAGGCAAAAATCAAGAAAATTGCACTTTTTTTAGAAAATGTAAGGGGTCAATAGGCAAAAAGCACTGGGTCAACCCAGTCAACCCAGTAGGCTGGAGAATAAGTAAAATACATAGTGTTGACCTAGTAGGTATGGGTCAACCTTTTACAATCTACAGGATAAAGGCCTAGTTTGGAGTTGCCAAGTGGTATGAAAGGTCTATAATGGAAACTCAACACTAGGGAGGGAAAAATAAGGGGGTTGACTCAAATTTTTGAGTCAACTAGGAGAAAAGATAGGAAAATTTTGGTCAAACAGTTGGACCAAAGGGCTAGAATAATATGAAAAAGCATGTAAAAGGATGAAAGAAGGATAGAATGGTCCAAAATGACCAAGTAAGATAAACAAGGACCAAGAAGACTAAAAGTAAGCTAAAGAGAATAAAATAAAGTAATTTTAGGCTTGTTTTTGATTTAAAATGTAAAAATAATGTATTTTGACTATACATGACATGGAGGAACTGATACATCTTTTATTATTTCTTGGGTGTAAGGATGATAAATATTTTGGAGACTTGTCGACATGGCATATTTATCAAACTTGTTAGAGAGGTTTTCAGATAGAGATAGGGATAGACTAGGATCTATAGGTCTGGGTAGGATAGTAAAGATGTGCCAGATCCCCCTTAGTATTAGTCATGTTCCTCAATTTTTAGGAATGATTAACTAACACCTTCAGATGGGAGGTGGATAGGGATATAGTAGAGGTGGATATCACACTAGATGATGTCCATGCCATCCTATGGATTCCTATAGTAGGAGCGTAGGTGATTGTAGGGATACTAGATAGTCTAGAGGAGAGGAGAGCCTTAGCCATGTGAGCTACAAGTTTATAGATGATATTACCAAGTAAGAGAGTGAGTATGTTTTATGTCTATACATCATATATTTTGGACATCTATAAGGTTGTGATAGGCCTTATGATATAGTGGGTGCTATGCCACAAGTCAGAAGATGAGGTACCATTATTCATGATAGCCTTGAGTAGGATGATATTGAAGGAGTGAGTTATTTATGACATAAGATCTATCATCTAGGTCCAACTGATACATGATATGTATGAGATGCTAATAAGAGGGTAGTGGACCATGGGACCAATCATAATACTGACAACTTGGATATATGAGAGGTTTCCTATGTATCAGTTGGCTAGGTTACCCCATGCAATCAATGATAAGTTACTTTAGGTGTAAATATGGAGGGAGGACTAGGTAGCATGATTCATGCCCCACATGCCAACACTATAGTTAGTGAGATGTACAAACATCATGTGGTAGCCATATGAGAACATAACAACTATATGGGTGAGTTGGGACATAATTACACCAATGATAGAGATGGCAAAGGTAGTTGAACATTATCTCTAGTGGAGAGAGCCACATCCGATGGTATGGGTACTAGGGTGGATGGAATCACCTCATCAGGTGATATTGATATTGATATTGATACTCAAGTAGTGCGCTTGACATGTGAGGGTGCCATGGGGGAGGAGAGGACTAGGGCCATTAGTAGTGAGGTTGACACTGAGGCCATGTTAAGAGTGACCATAGATTAGTTGGGTATGATGAGGAGCTGAGTAGGAGGATAGGGATGTGGAGGTAGAGATACAAGATGTACCACTACAAACTCCACATTGAGATGAGCAATGGCCACCAAGGACACAATGTCGATGTAAGTAGGAGGTAGAGGAGAGAGTGGAGACTATTACCAACCTAGATAACCCCATAATTGAGCTAGAGGAGATGATAGAAAGACCACTCAAATACAAAATGAGACTAACATGAACTATGATAGTTATTTTTGAGCTAAGGAGGTGGTCTATATAGGAAGTTCTAGGAGGTTACGTAGATGGGTAGAATATGCTAGGTAATTATGCAGATGGTGAAACCATAGTAGCTGAGACATAGATAGGTAAAAGGAGATGTTTAAACTATTGTTTATATTTTATTTGGAAGAAAGATATATATATTGAGATATAATAGTGATATAATATCTATCATGTGTGATGTTGTAGGTGTAAGTGAGGATGAGGAGGAAATATGGGGGTCCCTAATGAGGGGAGAAATCCTTAACATCCTGGATAAGACTCTATATCCATATGACCCCATGACAATGGAGGATATGAATGTACCATCTACCCTAGCTTAGGTGAACTAGTTTAGATTAGATAGAGAGGTGTTAAGGTAGATACATGCATAGAGAGAGTATGTAACCACCAGTAGTGATGGGTGAAGGGGAGCTACAAGCATAGCAAGCCCTAGTAGATAAGAGATCTATGCATTTAGCTATAGTAGCATAGATGATAGAGATATGAAACCAAATAGTAGAGTCATAGATGTGGGAAACATACCTATAGGGATAGGTAGAGGTATTGAGATCTTGAATGGTCTCCTTACAACATACCCTTAAGAGGAGTTAGACTGAGGCCTTAGCAGGCAACATGGCTAGGCCATGAGATAGATAGAATGTGAACCAAGCACAGAGATGGGGCGTTATATATGGTTACATTTGTTATATAATACTCATGATATATATATATATATATATATTAGTTTGGCATATTATTGTTGGATGTGTATGTTGTCATCATGGTTGATTCTAGTTGTTCATTATAGTTGAGGCTATGGATGCTTAAGATATATTTATTTCTAGTACATGTATTTAGCTTTATTGTATATGGTATAGGAAATATATGAGATGTGTTTCTTTTCTATCATTATGAAAGACACATACATGGTTAAAAAAAATAGGCAAAAAGGACTTGGAAAAATATAATCAATCAAGAAAATGTACTACACATTATTTCAAGATAGGAAATGTGTAATAACAAGAAATGACTAAGTATAAAGAACCAATAAAAGGAAAAACAAAAATGGTAAAAAGGAATTTGTTTTTAAACCAATGTGAAACTATGTGACATAGAGGTAAGGAGTGAGATATAAGTGGTGGATGTCTTTCCACAAGGAGTAATAAGAGTCATACAAGATGTTGGATATGAGGGAGCAAACCACATAATATTATGGGATGAAGAGAATAAGTAGTTAATGTTGTTATCATCTTAAATAAGTACAAAATATGATCAAAATGAAGAAGTTGATGAAGAAGGTGAAATGTTGGAAGGGGCAAAGTTCCAAAGTGAGGGTGATGAAATCTTTAAATTCATCTTATAGAATAAATCTTAATTAAATCAAAGATAATTAGTTAACTAAATATAAATAAATAGAATATATGTCTCACTTACTTTTGACCTTAGATTTATCCTTTGCTTGCCATTTGTCCTGCAAAAATAAGTTTGCATTGATTAGTCAACAGGTGTTGAAAGAATAACTTTAATTGCATAGAGATGACCAATCATAATTACATGATGATATTCTCTTTTATTTTTTTATTATATATATATATATATATACATATATATATATATACATATATACATACATATATACATATATATATATATACATATATATATACATATATATATATATATATATATATATATATATATATATATATATATCCCTTTGGCTAGCCATTGTTAGTTTCTAGCCAAAGCCCTTTTTGTAATGCATAGCCAGCCAGCCAACTGGTTTTCTGGGCATGCATTGTCAATAGTGTCCCTGGAAGGATTTTCACTATTGATATTATTTATTTATTTTATTTTTATTTTTTTACACATAATCATCAAGGAGCAGGTTCTCTAAAAGAAGTAGAGTCCTTCAAAATAGCTACTTGATTTGAAACAATTTTCTTAGAAGAAACAAAGTCCTCCAGAAAGACTACTTGATCTTTTACCTTTTGAACAAATTCTTATTTATTGAGAGGTTTCTGATAAAGCTTCAATCTATGTCCATTGACTAATAGAGCTCTTCTACTATCATCAATAGGTATTAGCTTAATAGAACTATTTTCAAAGACCTTCTCAATCTGATAAGGTCCCAACCACCTCATTTGTAGTTTTCCTTTAAACTATTGAAATTTAGAATCAAATAACAGTGCCCAATCTCCTTTCTAAAACTTCTATTGCTTGATCTGTGAATCATGCCAAACTTTTCTCTGATGTTGTACTAATTCAGTTCTTTGTAGTGCTTCTATCCTCATCTCATCAAGTTGATTAAGCTATAAGAGTCTTTCTTTCTGTATTTCTTATAATTCAATCCCTAATTCTACAACTATTTTCAAAGTTTATAATTCAAATTCGATAGAGAATAAGGGCTTCTTACCATAAACCAATTTATAAGGTAAAAATCTAATTATTGTTTTCCAAGTAGTATTATAGGCCCAAATAGCTTATGGTACCTTATCTACTCAATCCTTTCTGCTAGAAATAACGACCTTGGTTAAAATAATTTCCATTTCTTTGTTGGTGACTTCAACTTGCCCATTAACCTATGGATGGTGTGGAGATTTTTTTGTGTTGAGTTTGATATACTTGCATGAAGTGATTTATCATGTTTGACATGAACTGCGGTCCTTGATCTGAGACTATCTCCTTTGGGGCACCAAATCTTTGCATGATTTTGAAATATAAGAAATCAACTACCATCTCTTCTCTTGCATGAGTTAATACTTCTACTTCTACCCACTTGGTCACATAGTCTGTACATACTAGGAGATATTCTTTTTCTCTAGAAGGAGGATCCACATGACTTATAAAATCAATTCCCTATTTCTCAAATGGTTCTAAAATGAATTAAGGATGAGGGTGCAGAGGCATCTCTATTGAAAGAGTAGGCTGTCCAATTCTTTGACAAACATCATAGTGTCTGACATATCTTTTTACTTGTTGATGAAGGTGAGGCCAATAGTATCCTGCTCCTAGGATTTTGTGTATGGTTCTTTGAGCCAAGTAATGACCTCCTTTGGGTTCATCATGACAAGCTTTGGTGATATCATAAGCTTCAAAATTTGTCACACACCTATGAAACACATGGTCTGGGCCAAGTTTGAATAGAATTTTGTTAATCCATTTAAAAGAAGTACTTTCTTTGATTAAATGTTTCTTTTTTTTTTGTGAAAATTGTAGAGGAAACTTCCCTATGGTGAGGTAATTGGATATATCAGCAAAGCACAAATATTTTGATGAAATAACAAATAGTTGTCCATCTAGAAAGTCATCTTCCACCAGTTCTTCCTCACAAGTAGTGTTTATTCTTGATAATAAATCAACAACCACATTAGACTTCCCTGGTTTATTTATAATAGTAACATCAAATTCTTATAAGAGCAAAAACCATCTAATAATCCTACCTCCCACAATTAGTTTGTTGGTAAGATATCTAATAGATGAATGGTCTATATATATAAATACCTTATATCTTATTATGTAGTATCTAAATTTGTTAATTGTATAGACTACAGCTAGGAATTCCCTCTCAGTTATGGTGTAGTTTCTTTTTATAGGTGTCATGTTTTTGCTAATATAATATATAGCATACATGCTATCCTCTTTATCTTTTTTTCCAAGGAATGCTCCTATTGTTGTATTGGAAGCATCTATGTATATATAGAATGATTGAGTCCAATCTGGTCCTCTTAATACTGGAGCAGTAACAAGTTTAGCTTTGATGGTCTCAAAGGCCTGCTAGTAACTATCACTCCATTTTAATGTACTATCTTTTGTAAGCAAGGCAAATATAAGGGTAGATATTTGGCTAAAATTATCTATGAAGCATCTGTAGTAACCAACATGTCCCAAAAAACTCTTAATTTTAGTTTGAGTTTGTGGGATGGGTAACTTAGAGATTATTTCAACCTTCTTGGATCTACTTGAATGCCTTTTGTAGAAATATGGTGTCCCAACACTATTCCTTCCTCCATCATCAACAAATATTTCTCATGCCTCAAAGATAATTGATGTTCTTCACATTTGATCAATACTCTTTCCAAGTTGGTAAGATCCTCTTCATAATTTCCACCATGAATGGTGAAATCATCCATATATACTTCAACACAATCATTTGTAAGGTCAAAGAATATTGCTAGAACTTCTCTTTGGCAGGTTGTTGGAGAATTATAAAGTCCAAATGGGAGTAATCAGTAAGCAAAAGTTCCCCAAGGGTAGGTAAATGTGGTTTTATCTTGATCTTTAGCTACCGTCATTATCTGGTTATACCCACTAAACCCATCCAAGAAAAAAAATATCTTTTTCCTACCAAGTTGTCAAGAACTTGATCAATGAAAGGTAGAGGAAAATAATCTCTTAGTGTTGCTTTTTTTAGTTCTCTATAATCTACACATACCCTTAATTTTCTATATTTATTGGGCACAATTACCAGGGGTGAAACCCACTAGCTATCTAAGATGGGGCAAATAAATCCAACTTCCAGCAATTTTTGGATCTCTATTTTGACTCTCCTTTAATGTTGGGTTTATTCTTATTTATGGTTGTCTGACCAGTTTTATAGATTCCATGTAAATGTGATGAGTGCATATGTTGGGGTGAATTCTCTTCATGTTGGTATAATCCCAAACAAAAGCCTTGGTATGTCTTTCTAGTACTTCAGTTTATCTTCCTCTTCATTTGTTAACCAACTATTGATGTCAAAATCTTTCCAAGTAATACCATGATTAGTTTTGTGCCTGTGTAGTTGGATTCTATTTTCTTAAATTCACTAATCAATGAGTTCAAATGACATGGATGAGGAAGTAGTTTATGAAACATGGTTACATTATCAACAAAATCTTCTCGATGAGGAATTAGTCTTGCTAAAGAACAATGAAATGCATCTAAGAAATGAATTTGCTATTATTCTACCAATTTCCACACACTTTCCTAAATCAATCCATGATTATATGGTGAGGAAACAATAGAAAAAGTAGAAGTGGAGGTTTCATAATATTCTGTCTAATCTAAGAATCTTAAACTAAGGCAGTCCATAGTTTCTAGACTGGTAGAGTCTGTAGCTTTCAAACTGGCAGAGTCCATAGATTCAGGGTATATGTCTCCATTAAATTCTTCCAAGTGTTTTTTAACTATGATCATAGCTAAGGAAGAAATTTTGTTTGATGTTTTGTCTAATTTGTCCACCCAAAGTTCTTGTATATAATTTATTGATGGTTTTGCAGGAGGATACAAAGAGATGCATTTGGATTTTATCCCATTAGAAATGGTTATGTCTCCTAACCTGCAATCAATTAATGATGCTACAGTATCCAACCATGGTTTACTTAATATTATGGGATATCGTAGATTCTTTGTTTTAGGTTGCAAGACCATGAAATCTACTGGATATTCCCAAGAGTCTATTAGTACTTCAACATTTTCTATAGTCCCTTTTGGTTTAGTTATAGATTGGTCCATCATTTGAAGAATGGTAGTTATGGGTTGATTCTCATAAGAGATAATGTATGGAGATTATCATTTTTCATAACATTAATTATTACTCCCGAATATACAAAAATGTTGGGAATCTCTTTACCTCTAATCGTGACTATGATCACTGGGCTTCCTGGATCTGTATATTTTGGAACTAATAGTTTTCCTACTAATAAATCAGCAACTTTTCCTTCAACATGAATGGTACCTGGATATTTTTCTTTCCTCTCAGGTGTCTTGATACAAAGGTTTTTGATGATCTTATTCAATTCAGGTATATCCCTAATAGCTTGTAGTAAGGGTACCTCAATATTGATCTTTTGTAACTCATGGACCAAGTTTGATTCTAGTTTAATATCAATTTATTTTAATCTTTTATGAAAAGGAACTACTGGTGTAGTAGTGCTTTCTTTGTTTGCTTCAGGGCTTATTTTGATTTCAACTTCTTTAGTGTTTAATTGAGATGATTCTATTTTTTCTTTTTCATTAGGTATCTCAAAAATGAGAACTGGAGGTTTTTGTATAGTTTTCCCTAATCTTAAATGTATGTCTGAACAATCAATAGCTCCAACATTCATTGTCTCTTCCTATTTATTAACATAAACAAGTGTTGGTTGTTTATTTTTTAGATTTTCTATTGGTTGTGTAGGCATTGAGGGTTGATTGATTTGTCCTTGTTGCTGAATAACTAGGGGTGGCATTATAGTTTTTTGTTGAAGTGGTCTTCTTGGTTGGGTAAATTTTTGTTGTGGGTTCCACTATGGATTCCATTGTTGATATTTTTGTGGCATCCATTACTGATGTGGTACCCATTATTGCTATGGTACCCATTATTACTGTGGTTGTGGTTGTGGCACCATCCATGGGGGTGTTGGCATCCAATTTTGTCCTGCCCATGGATTTTGGATTGATAGAATTTGTGGTTGATTCCAAAAAGGTGAAGGAACTAAAACATTCTATGGTGCCATCCATAGATTAACTAGGTTTCTTGCATTAAACTATCCTTGAGCCTAGTTTTGTGAGGAAAAGTTTTGTCTCTAGATATAATTTACTTCTTTAATGGACTGGACTTATGTTTTCATTTGATTTTTTAAAATAGGTAGAAGGGTGTAATGTTTGATATCATGATCTGTTAAATCAAATATCCCACATGATGAAACATTGGTTTTATCTATGGGGTAGTCTCTAAGAGCATGTTTCTATCTACACTTATGACAATAGATTGCTAAGGGTTATGTTACATTTGCCTTAGCTTGAAGTCCATCTAAATTACTATTTAGTATAACCAAAATATCCATCTTTAGATTGGTATATTCTTCCATTAGCTTACCCACTTCATTAGATTTCCCAAACCTTCCTCTCCTAATTATAGGTTTTGTTCGAGAGTAGTTGGTACAAAGCTCAAAATTTTGATTGAAAGCCAACTTATTTATATCTCCACCTCCCATCAAATTTAGAGCATCTCTAGTATCTTCATCCAACCCTTTTAAGAAAACCAATTTTTGAAATTATTCAGCGAGTGGATAATTAGTTATTTTATGAGTGAACATGAATCTATCCAAATAATCCTATAAAGATTCATCCTCGTTCTATTTGATTTTGAGGAAATCCTCTTTTCTTTCTTGCACTCGGTAGTAATCTTGATACTTGTTTAAATTTTTTATCTCCATGTCATCCCATGTTCTAATAGAATCACTAGGTAAACCTATGAACCATCTCATACCTGCATCTTTAAGTGTAAAGGGAAATAATTTTAATTTCTGGCTATCTGTTGTGTAATCATAGGTTTAACATAGCACCTTAAACTCAAACAAGAATTGATCAAGATCTTCTATAGATCTTCCTTATAAATTTGATAGATTAGTTGGTGAAATATTTTTCATGGGGCTTTGATCATTAGGATCTACAACAATAGGAAAGAAAAAATTCCTACCTAGTTGTGCAAGTTTTTGATTTTGTGGATTTTGTTAGAAAGCCATATTTTCTTCTTCTAATGATATTTCAAAGCTGGGATGATCTTCCCACTGAATATTTATGGTATCAGCTATGGGTTGTTTAAAGTTCTCAAAATTTTCTTCATCTATGGATTTTTGAAATGCTTCTTATAAGTCCTTGGCAATTTCTAAATAATGTCTTCCTACAAGAGATTGATCTTAAAGAGTTTGTACTATGGGGCTTGCTTGTGGCAATGGCCTAGTTTCTATCCATGTTTTTGAAGATTCTTGCAGATAGGTTTTACTCGTAACTTTTGGTTCACTACTCAGAGATGTTGAGGGAGTTTCAACTTGTGTTCTTAGTGGGAATTTTAGGATGAATTGTCCTTTAGAGTCTCTAGGATGGTACATCAATTTATGAAACTTTTTTTTTTGGATTTTATGTTTTTTACAATTTTTTTTCTATTTTTCACTCTAGACCAATAATTATTACCTTACTAATACCTAGTTCCCCAGAAATGGTGCCAAAAATGATGAGTGTCATTCAACTCCTAATTTAATCAATGTTTAATTGATGTCTTATCAACTAGGGCTGGTGGCCAAAGTTGTCTACAGTAATGTGTAGGATGGTACATCTAGAAGTCTGCTTATGGGGGTGTTTGATGGTCCTATTCTAACTTTGACTAATGAAATAAATGTGTCTTAAACTACTTGATTCACTCTTTTTTTTAAAAATGAAAAGATGTAACTATTTAATCAAAAGAATCCACTTTTTTTTTTGAAAGTAAAATCACACTCCTATTTATGCTTGCATGGAAATGGAGATGTTTAACTTAAAAAGGAAATTTGCTTCACAAGTTTCCTATAAAATAAAATGAATTTTGCTTAGAAAGGAAATGACTTTGGAATAAGGAAATGCCTTTTGAACTGTGAATTTTTTTTTATGTTTTATGAATGAATGCAAACATTAAAAAGATTTTGATTAGTTATAACAAAGAGTTAATATAACATAACATAAATACCGTACACAATTTCTGGTTCCAAGGAGAGTGGACCCTTGCTCCTCTCAGACTCAGCAACAAAGATTAATCAATGCTATAAACTGAAGTGATAATTCATAAAACTAAAATGATTACAATCTATCTAAAACCTATAATATGCTTATACGTATCTTTCATCAATTCCTTTTTAATAACAAAATTCTTACATTTTATACTAATTAATCAACTCAAAATAGGATGCAAAGAGATAGGATTCCTTGATCGATCCACCCATCCAAAAATAGGATATTGGATTTCCAAGAGATCCAATTATTCTAATGAAATAGATATACTATCTTATAATATTCCTAAGATCCAAATATATACAACTTTATCAAAAACAAATCCTACAAAATAACAAGCAAGTATTTTCCTCATTTGACTCCAACTAGAATGATTCTCTCTCATCTTATCTAGCCACTATCTTCCCCATTTGTAGCTTTGTATTTATATAATCCATGGAATTGACCCTATAGATTTGGTAGGAATGAGCCAACAGAGTCTATAGAAACAAGCCTATGGAGTCCGTAGAGACAACCCTACAGAGTCCGTAGAAACATTTGTGTGAGTTCATAGTTTTGTTGGATGGAAATCAAAATTGAAATTTCACTATACATCACCTGTGTGTTCTTCCCAATCATTATTCACAACAAAAATCACTAAAACATGCTATGTATTATACATTAATTACAAAATAAAGGTTTAGTCTTTGGTTCAATATAAATAAGACAAATATCTACTTTCCATGTAATAACTATCTAACAATCTATGATTTGCATAAGATAATATCCTTAGAGAGATGAATTGAGGGAATAAAATTTCAATAATGAGCCATATTATATGATCATCAATCAAAACCATATGACCAACTCCCTGTAACTCATCCACACGTGGCAATGGTGATGTCATCAAACTGCCTACTCAAATTTTCTGTCACTAAACTCGAAGTGTCCAGATGAAAACTATGGATAACTAGAAGAATTCCACTTATGCACATAACCAAAAAAAGCATATAAAACATCTGAGGGACTTCTTTTACATCCTAAAATCACAATACTCATCCCTAAAAATTTCTAAACATGATAAAGCTGAAGATCAACCAAGCCACTTTCAAGCATACTAGGACAAACACATTCCATACTTTTTCATTGTCACTTAGAATATCAAGGAACTTCATCCATTCACTTGTACACATTCATGAAATCATCATGAAATAATTAAAAACTATCAAAAAATCTTCCCTTTTTTCATTGATGTCAACAACCATCATATATAACAATATACAACTCACCTTCCTTCTCTCTCTTCAAGCACTCACACAACAAGAACTTTCTCTCCCTTTGAAACAATGACAAAGTGGGCAAAAACTAATCCTAAGTACATGAAAATAATATCAAGAAGAGATTAGAATCTTATAAATATGATAAAAACTCCCCCTTACCTTGATCCTACCTCTTATTTATCTTGACAACTTCCTCTTGCTCCGTGTTAATACTCTCTTCAATCAAGTACTACAACCAATGAAGAAAGAACATAAAAAACAAGAGAAATATAATGGAACACATAAATAAACATTTTAGAGGCACTCCCTCTAAGAATTTTTATATATTTCAACCTTTTTATCATCTTCATATCTCCACACACCATGAAAAACCACTACATATGCTTACTAGCCTTCTCTCTCAAGCTACCACAATGACCACCAACAAAACTTCATGGCAATAAAAAAATAGGTAACATGCACTAATCCAACTTGATAACTCATATTGAAACATAAATACCTTGATCTTTTGAAGAAACTAATAAAAAATCACTCTTCTTCATACTAGGTATGTCTAGCCTACTTGTAGCCTTACCTAGAACTTAAAGATACCACAATTTTTAGTAGACACATCTTAAAGACAATAAATTTATATCTAGATCACTCTCATATGCCCCTTCAAGAACACAAATTTTCATCACCTATCTCATCCTCTAAAACATATTTCCTTCACAAACCTACTAGCCAATTAAGCCTCTATCTTGATAAAAAAATGAATATATTGAAAATCACAAACCTTTACATATATATGAAGCTTCTTTTGACAACCCATTTTTCCCATTAAATAAATTAATAATCCTCATACCTCAACTCATAAGGCAGAACACTTTTCTATCATATCTAAAAACCTTAAAAAATCAAAACAACCAAGTTCAACAAACCTCCTTCTGGTCAATGCACACATCTAAAACTTCTTACATGCCTAGATACACCCATCACACACTTATGGACCAAGATTTGAACCTTAAAACCTTTGGGAGCATTGAATTCATATAACCCATTTTAGGCATGCTTGTTCTTAAGCTAAAAACTAAGAAAACCTAGATAACTCAAAAAAATTCAATTGACACAAACAAACCTTCAAACCACAAAAGCACCTAGAGCACATCAAAAATAAGTGTATATACCTTTATGAGCATCAAACCCTTCTTGAAAATTCATCAATCTTAGTATGCCATCTGCATATACCCATTATAACCCTGCATAATAGCTCCTTACAAGTATTTAGAGTAAGCTCATGAAATTGTTGTTCCCCCTTAACCAAAGACCTTCTCTGATTGGCATTATCATCTTGACTACACAAATTTGTTTCTCCACAATAAAATATGTCTCCTAAAAAGCATAGGTAGAGACACCCTACTTCACAATGTCCTAGAATAATGTGCAACTAGGATTTTCTCACAACTCCTCATATTTTTTCTCCTCCTTGGTCATTTGATACTTGTAGTTATTCTTCTTCTTCTTAGGCTTAAGAGAAGCAACATGATCAACCACTAAAAGATTCTCCTTTTCTTCTAGAATTGGATTGATAGTACATGGAGACAATAAAGATTCATGACATACTTTTTCATCCAAAAAATCCACCTTATAGTTTGAAACCTCATCACTAGGTACAAAAAATTAATGTTCTTTGAATGATAATTCTCACCAAAAACAAGATGTTCACTTGGGTCCATACACACCTATGCAATATCCTCAACTAGTATCTTGATCTTCTCTTTGAGCTAGATCTCTTCATTCTCAACATGAGCAGACAATGAGAGCCCTTGGATTTTTTATCTTTTGAATTATTCTCTAGCATAGAAATAGATTACTTAGACCTATAGACTCATCATGACTCACACTTGTCACCTTTGGCTTCCATGTGTTATCTTTTATTCTTCCTTACACTTTAGGATCCTAATTGAACCTATTTTGACTTGTATACTTTTGCTTTAAGAACCTAGCAATGTGACCTCTTTGTTCAAAATTGTAGTACACCAAATTCCTTGATGGATACATAGTTTGTCTTACCTTGTTTGGATAAAAACTTATAATATGTTCTTTTTCATGATAAATAAAAGAAACTCCTCTTTTTGAAGATAACTCACCTTGTTTAATCTCATGTGGACAATGGTTTGCAAAGTATCCCACAGCAATACATTTAAATCACTTAACTTTGTTCACACCTTTTGATTGATGACCCCCATCATAGGTTCATGGAAACTCATTTCTAATAGGCCTCTTGCATTCTCTATCCCTATGACCAAATTGATTACATTTGTATTAGTAACCATTGAATCTTGCATACCTCATGTCATTTAGATGTCTAATCTGATTTGTATTTATTATGTCAGCACCTTCATTCCTTGTCTAATGATTTTTCTTTGAAATATGATTGTCTTGGTTCACATTAGTCTTCATCTTATCTTGGGTTACATTATTTTGTTTTTCTTAATATCTAAGATCAATTTTATCACTAGCATGTTTTTGAGCACTCATAATATTGTCTAGATCAAATGAGCTCTTTTCAAATCTCACAAATGTCTTCACCTTACTAAATGTCTTCTCTAACTCAAATTTCAAAGACTTATTTTCAAAAACATACCTTGAACATTCATCTTCTTTAGATTTTAGGCTTATAGATAAGATTTCTAATTGACAACTGATATGTTTGACCATATCTACATGATCCCTAGTATCTTCAATCAATCTTGGTTCATACATAATGAATTACTCTTCATAGTCCTTGAGTTGAGACTTCATATTTTATTGATCTTATTCTCAATATTCAATTCTTCAAGAGAATTTGTTAATGCAGTTCCATAGTCATCTCATCTTCATCATCATCATAATCACTCCAAGTAGATACCTTATGATGTGATCAACTTCCTTCCTCCATCATAAACAAGGCTTCATCTTCAATAGGACCATCATCTTCATGATCATATTTTGATTCACTATCTTCACTCTCATCTAATGACCTACCATCATCTTTGGTGTAGAGACTCTTCTTATTTTTGAAGGACTTCTTGTTGATATACTTTTTAAATCCTTACTTCCTTTATGTCTTCTTGTCTTCATATTGGTAATCATCATGCTCTTTCCTTATCATTTTTATCATGCACATGAGGGAAATTATGACCAAAATGTCCTATTTTTCCATATTTGAAACATTTAAAAGGTAGCTTACCCTTATACTTCCCTGAGCCTATGTTCAATTTCCTAGTTATCAATGTAATTAGTTCATACTCATGAATATTAGATATGTCATCCTCTTTGGGGCTTTTACCTTGGAAATTCTTCTTAGGCTTCATCTTTGTCTTGAATTTTTTTTCCTTATTTGGTGGTATATCATAATTTCCTCTCATCTCATAGGTATTAATGGTGCCATGCAATTGATCCATCTTTAACTGAGTAAGATCATGACTCAATTCTGTAGCAAATACTTTTGTATCAAACTTCAGAGATAAAGACCTTAATACATTTTGAATTACAATAGCCTCTTCAACATTCTCTCCAAGACCTATGATGATGTTCACAATCTCATCAAATCTATGTAGAAAGGATGCCACTAAATATTCTTCCTTCATCTTGAGACTTTAAAATTGCCTTCTATGAGTCTAAAAATTAGTAAGCTTGACCTTTGAATCTCCTTCATAGATGATTTGCATTTTGTCCCATGTCTCTTTAGCATATTTACAATGGATTACCTTGGTGAAATCATTCTCCATAAGACCACAAGTCATGGCATTCATTACCTTAGAGTTATTGTCAAATAGTTTCTTATTTACAACACTAAACATAAGAGTAGTCAAATTAACATAACCATCTAGAATAGATTGCTATACATTAAATCCTATGGACATAATGTATGTCCTCATCCTTGCACTCCAAAAAGCATAATTATATCCATTGAACATTACTATTGTATCCCCAAGAATCTAAATGAAACCACTAGTGTTTGGTAGGGTGCTAAATCAAACCACTAAGATATTGGAAGGATCAAGGGTTATATGGGCTATAGGAGGTCTATCGTGGTTATCTACTTTGCTAACTTCCACTAGGTTATAAACAAACTTTTAAACTAGGTTGGGAATAATACAAAAGATCACACAAAGTATATAGGAACCTATAACAGATCCAACCAAAATAAATCAAGTGGTTAAAACTATACTATTGGTTTCATAAATAATATGAAAGCAACAATACTAAATGAAATGAGATAATCAACATAATGTAAATCTAGAAATTAAGGCACATTGATGCCAAATGAAACACATTTCACCCAACAAACACATTTTTGGGTAAGGGTTCAAGATCATGCCTATTTTATATTTGAGCTATCCTTCCAAAGTAACACTATTCTTTTCTAATCATGCAATTGTTCAAGATTTTAGTAAGAGGAGAGAGTTTTTGAACAAGTTTTCTAGTGTGTTTTGCACATGTATATCTCTACTTATGCAATGAGAAAGGGTTTCAAAGAGACAAAGGGTAATCAATAAAGGAACATTTCAAGCCATGAAAACATTCTTTGAACATAAACAAATACAATAAACTTTGAACACTATTCTAAGCAATATATCGAAACAAATATTTTACTAAAACAATTCAAAACCTAGCATGTACACTACACAAACAAAGGAGTTTCACTTTGAAAATCCAAGTTCCCTTAGATCAAGCTCAAAGATAAAGTTAAAATGTTCTACTAACCAAGAATCCAAGATAGGAAGCAATGTAGGAGGAAGACCAAGCTAAGTTCAATATGAAGTCCAAACCAAGAGCCAAGAGCAAAGGAAGAGGTGAACTGAGAACTACCAATGGTGTAAGAGCTCCAACCAAGTGCAGAAATCAGGTGTAATGCCAAATGTAAGAGATTAGGATGAAGACAACAAGGAAGCAAGAATAACTAAGAGTAGTACTGGAGTCTCCAAGAAAGAGTGTAGAAACATATGGGATTCGCTATCCCTAATCAAGCCCAAAAGTGCCAAGAATGAACCAAGAGAGATTCAAGAAGGCATGAGAGTCAAGAGAGGGAAGAAGAATCATAAGAGAGATGGAATGAAGAGATAGTGTGAATGAATGAGTAAAATCTAATATAACTTAGCCATAATCCCCAAAAATACAAAAACCTAGCCATTTTTAACTGTTTGGTTCTTTTCATGACATGTTTTCATGCATTCTACCTAGGTCATGACCTAGGCCATGGATTTTGTGAAGGAAAAATGTGGCCTAGGCCATAGGTTTCTTCCCTGAGCCATGGCTTGGGTCAAATTGGGGCCCAATCTAGCCAAAAACTTCATTAATGGTCCCAAGGGATCCCTAGAGAGTCCATTTGGTATGAGAAAGGGTTGAGATAGACTAAGGATGTATGGGGGATGAGAATATAATTTAGGGAAGGTGTAATTAGGTGGTGGATGTCTCAAAATAGGATTTATAGGGTCGGTAGTATAAACATGAGATAATATATAATCATAGGGAGGAGTAGGCTCATAAGAAGTACAATTACATATACCCATAAGGTACAAGTAGTCAGTGTTTGAATCAACAAGGAGTTTTGTATAGTAGTTAAAAGCTACACCAAAGGAAAGAAAATCAAGAACAATAAATATAAAAGGAAACATTACCTACACTTAGATGATAAGGATGACAATGAAAAAAGTTAACAGTGTGATCCATGGGTGAGAATTCAAATGCTATGTAATCTAGAATCTAAATCTAGTTCCAACTCCATCTCTTATATATAAAGGACATAAGTGACATCAAATCACATCATACTATCCATAATTACATTCGCTAGGGCATCAACCCTAATGCTCACCCTAAGATGTGAACTAGATTTCCTCAAAGTAAGAGAGCAAATCATGCACCACCTCAAAGAGGGGGAGAAACTCAAAGCTAAGGATGACCCAGACACTAGTGAGTTGAGACATGACTAAGAGTGAGTTAGAGAATAACTACACATAGCACATGTCTAATTCATGGGTATTGGTCAAATTATCAATGATTATGTGATACTCAATGGTATTCATCATCTTAATGGTAAGGAAGAAACTACCCATAACAAGCTCATGGCCTCACTGATCATCGATAACCTAAGCCATAGTTGTTGGTCTTGGGTTACCTCAATTGTCACTATCAATGTGAATCACCACTAAGAGGTGTACCATAATGGGGGTTAAGGACATAAGACAAATGAATATATAAAGGCAATCTCAAAGTAAAGAGGTATAAGTGAGTTTCACAAGGGAATCAAATAATGTAATTGAGCCACAATAATAATAGTTAACCAACACTAGCCATGGTGAGAGGTAACACAATAAAGTGGGGGGAAGTTTGGAGAAGATGAAGATGAATCAACAAGACTACAACAAGTCTTAAACCATTATAGCCAACTAAAAACTCTACCTAAAACCATGAAAAATAAGAATGGGAGGGAGTTATAATGGATCAACTACAAAGAAGAAAAGAAATAACTAACTAAAATAAGTACAATGAGTAACTTCTATCCCTAGGTGCCCATGAAATGGGGTACAAACCTAGGAGCTCAGTGGGGACTTGAAAGGGGTCTTAGGTACCAAAATAGGGCCAAATCAGGCCCAAAGAATCCTAGATTAACAAACAAAGGCCTATAATGTGCTTAACATTGGCTAAAACCTCTAAGGCAAAGGTTTTGTGGTCTAAAATGCAAAAATAGGAAAAAAAATCCCAAAAAGGGCCCATAAAAAGGTTGAAAAAGAGGCTAAAAGAGGGAAAAAGAGATAAAAGAGGTTTTTTTCACTCTTTTTTTCACTCTAAGAGAGACAAAGGAGAGCCCACAAGCAACCCTAAGCCTAAGTGGAGTGAACAAGGAAATGGGAGCATGCCAAAGATGCACAGGATGGTTTGGGTAAGTATATTGAATGTTTTTACAAATTTATTCAAATTTTTGGGGTTTGGGAGGTCCTAACACCTTTTTAACTCATTTAAAATGATTTTATAGATGAATTGGATGAGATAGGAATGAAAAATTATGGTCTAGAGAAGACCAAGAAAATGGGACAAATAGGAGGTTAGACTATTACCTAAAGAGGGAGAACTAGGGAGCGCAAGGGCTCCGCAAGATGTCCCACATAGGCCATATCCTAGCTAGGCTAGGCTATGGCCCTATAATGGGGAAAGCTACCAAAATTATGGTCTACCCCATTTCAAGGCTATAACATTACCTAGAAATTCATGGCCTTGGGAAGAAGAGGCCCAGGCTAAGCCTCAAGGAGCCTAAAAAGGCTAGGAAGCTCTCAAAAGGGGCTATAAGCAGTGAAAAGAAGGGGAAATAGATAGAAGTATATTAGAAACATGATTTTTATTCCATTTTACCTATTTCATGTCTATTTTTCTAACTTGGTTGCATGTTGCTTACTTTTGCAGACACATGAAGGAGTGAGTATACCAAATGAGGGAGAGCATTCACAAGCAAGAGAGCAACAAGAATAGATGGACAGGCCATGCGAGGTGTCCAACCAAGAGATATTCCTATCATGGCTAGTTAAGGATGCAAATGTTTTACCTATAAAGGATTAGGCATGTCTACAGAGTGTAGGACTTTGTAGGTTAGTACATGTACCCTCACTATGTTATTCTAGAGACCTGATTAATGCACTAGCCACCGCATGGGTAATAAAGAGGTACATTTTCTAGCTAGGGATCGAGCTAGAGTCCATATTAAGCATAAATGACATCTACTATCTTTATGGGGTGGAGCTTATGGACATAGATATAAACCTACCATCGATATAAGATGTAATGGAAATAGAGGTATACTTGGTGGGACCCCACTCTTAGTGAAACAACCATGGGATTCAGATCACACATCAGTCATCAAGGGTTCCACCACTCAGGATAGTGATAGTAGGTACTTTGGTTAGGAGGATCTATATTAACCAGAGTATAAGATGACTACTACTCTCATGGATATAAGTTATTTAATACATAGAGAGAGGCCATAAATACACATGGGCCCAATATATCCTAAGTAGACTATACCAGTATTTGGGTTACATCTAACACATAGGTGAAGGTAGATTAATGAAACCCAACTTACTCATGGCTTGTGCCTATGACAAGCTCTCACTAACAAGGTTGAGGATACCATATGGTAGCAATCCATACCTAGTACTAGATATAAGTACAACATGGGCGACATGATTTGTAAATAGGATGGGGCCCCAATAAACCACCCTAGAGCTGGTCATAGTAGTGATCTATGTATATTATCCATATAGGGCTATGTTATGGATAGAGGATGTAGTAATAGAGACCTATTTGGGTCAATAGGAGCTCTAAGGACCATAGTGGTTGTACTTTTATCTTGAGAGGCAAGCATTGGTGGTGAGAGAGAGATGTGCTCAGTTCAAGCTAGTTGGAACTAAGCACGATCGATAGTTGAGGTAGAGTAATGGGAGCAATGGTGGAGAGAGACTACCATGGTGAGGACCACCACTACCAGGAGGATCATGACTTAAATGGGTGCCATAGAGGCAACTTATACTACCAAGAAAGACAAGTGTATTTTCTAGATAGTAATTTATCTTTATACTCATCCTAAGTGAGAATGTATATGTAGCTGACACATATGCTTTATATTTGTGTAGGAGACTAACCTATCTAGATTAGACCCCAAGTGGACCTACTACTATGGGAGATATTACCTGATGTGGTAGGGACACCAATGATAAAGTAGGTACCACATCTTCCAATAAGGGTAGAACCACATACTCAGTTATGGCATGTGGGTGCACGAGCCTCACTTAAGTTGGTGAAGGCATGACACATGATTCCATAGTTAGAGGCTAAGTTAGCATGGCATGAGGCATTGGCAAAAAACCATAGGGTGGCTATAGTAGAGATTTAGGTGAGACTAACAAGATTTGAGATTGATATCAATTACTTATGAGCTGAGCTAGCTCAAGAATAAAACAATAGAGCTGAGGCACCTAGAGTGAGGGAAAATTGGCTAGCTACACTGGAGGAGATGTAGCTCAACTAGTTGAGAGGTAGAGATCCATATCTCCACCTAAAGTATGACTATCATATATACTACCTAATCATAGCCCAATTGGGTATGCATATGTAGCCACACATGTGGTAGTTTTTAGGGACTACAAGCCCATGTGATGTACCTAGAGAAAATATGTATGTTTATGATATATATATATATATATATATATATATATATATATATATATATATATATATATATATATATATATATATATATATATATATATATATGGTGGTTTTCTCATTATTAGCACATGTGTGTACATGATTTTGTGTGTGATGTATATGCTTCATTCAATATAGACTACTAGATACATTTGATTAGACAGTAGGAATTACTAATAAAGAACCCACATGCACATACATATACTATTGGCATGGAGGTTAGTGGTGATAGAAGAGAGGAAAGGTTTTCCTTACCACCATAGGAAAATTTCCTAAAGGGCCATGTAGGCCCTAGACATGAAATGTCTTGAGGTGGAACCTATCGATCAAGTGCTACAAGGGTTTGCCTTCAAGGATTGAGAGATGTAAACCCCATTTTATAGAGAGGTGTTGATGGAAAAATGGTCAAACCACTTTTTTTTAAGTTTTTCCATCTTACAATGCTCCTTATCAAAATTTAGGATTGTATCATCCACCTTAAACTGATGAGGGTGCACCAACTTCTCAAATTGGTAGTGTGATAATGATGGTAAGTATGATTTCAATCAAGAGTGGTTAGACATTGATCATCTAACTATTCAAGCTTGACAAAGAAATTATCATGTTTTTCCTCATTGGAGAGAGAACCAAACATCTTAACCCACAATGAAGGGATTGATACCTCTAAGGGAAGAACACCTTAGACCCATACATGAGAGAGTATGGGGTTTCCCCTATGGCCATTCAAAAGCTAGTTTGATAAGCCCAAAGGGAAAGATAGAGCATGAGATGTTAGTCTCTTCTAGACTAGACAATAGTATAAAGAAGCATATTCTTCAAATTTTTATTTGAATACTCTAGTTGCCCATTTTCCTAGGGGCAATGGGTAGATGAGAAATAAAGCTTGAACCTAAAATGTTTAGTGAGCTCATGCATCTTGGGGCTTTGAAAGCCTAGACCATTGTCAATCATGATCATAATGAGAACCCCAAACCTAAAAATAGGTTCTTTTAGGATGAACTTGGTGATGGTCTTCTCACACATGCCACTAAGAAGCATGGTCTCAACCCACTTTGTAAAATAGTTAGTGGCAATGATGAACCAATGATGACCATTGGAAGAGATGGGTTTAAACTCACTAATGAAGTTAAGAGCTCAAACCAAGAATGGCCAAGGGACTAAAATAGAGTGTAATAGGTCATTCAAGGCATCGATAACATCCCCTATGACATAACACATTCTACACCTTCTTGGTGTATTAGACTAAATCTTTAATAAGAGTAGGTTAGTAGTATCCCATCTTAATAATATGTTGAGCAATGGTTTACCCTCCTAAGTGGCCACATAAATGTTCTTATGGGACTCTTCAAGCATGATAGGGATATCCTTAGGGGCAAGGAACTGCATCAACACACCATCAATACCCCTCTTGAATAAGATGCCACCAATGACAATATAGTAGATTATGAGCTTACAAATATGATAACATTCTTGTGAGGATGTAGTGTCAGGATAAGATTGGTTTATAAGGTAATGGATAATGTCTTGATACCAAACACACATGGAGACCTTAACATGCTTGATCGAGTAAACCATCTCATTAGGGAAGGCATCATCAACTAGTTTTGCACTCAAGTTGGGTAGAGAACACTCAAAGAGCTGGTCAGCCACAACCAATCCCTTGATGGACATTTGGTTAACGATGTAGAGATTGAACTCCTAAAGAAGCATGAACCACCTCACAGTCTTGCCAACAAAAAAGGTCATACTGGGTAAGTATTGAAGTGGATCAAACTAGATAATCATATTGGTAGTTTTGCCTAATATATAATGTCATAACATCTTCATGGAAAAGATGAGAGAGACGCACTCATTCTCAACAAGTTAATAGTTGAGTTCAGGCTCAACTAGCATGTGAGAAATGTAATAAACAACTCTCTCCCTACCAGTGTCATCCTTTTATCACAACATGCCCCTGATGGAAATATTAGTGACATAGGTGTATAATATGAACTCACACCCCTAAATGGGTTCCATCAAGATGGGAGGATTATGAAGTAATTTCTTTAATTCCTTGAAATCCACTTAGACTTCAGTAGACCACAAGAACCAAGTGTCTTTGCATAAGAGACATGTGAGGGGTATGGATTTATGAGCATACTCCTAAAGGAAACATCTGAGAAAGTTGAGTGTTTTAAGGAAGGACTATAACTAGATGTGGTTACATGGGGGAGGCATCTACAAGATGAGGAAGTTGAAAAGCTTTCTAATTACAACACCAAAAATGCACTTCTTGGGGTTGAGATTGATGTCATACTCTCAGAGATGCTCAAATATTATTCTAAGGTATTGCACATGCTCATCCTATTTGTGGGATTTTATAAGGAGGTCATAGACATATCACTCAACTATGTTGTGGATAAGGTCATGGAAAACATGGGTCATGGAATAATGATATGTGTCCCTAACATTGTTTAGACCAAAAATCATGATGGTGTAGTAAAAGGTACCCTATGGGGTAGTAAACATCATCTTATGTTGGTATTTAGGTGTACTTTTTACTTGGTTGTACCCAAAAAATCTATCCATGAGGGACATGATCTCAAAAATAGTGGTGGAATCAACAATCTAGTCTATCAAAGGATTAGGAAAGTTATCCTTTAGGTATGCCATATTGAGATCTTAAAAGATGATGCAAATCCAAATCACCCCATTCTTTTTGAGAATAAGGATAATGTTAGAAATCCATTAGGGATAGTCAATAGCTTGGATAAATCCAACTCTGATGAGTTTCTCTATTTTTGATTTGATCAACTAGGAGACTTTAAGCGCCATGAGCCATTACTTTTGGCAAATAAGATGGGTCTCGTTATCCATAATGAGATTATAGATGACTATATCAGGATCCATACCCTTCATATCAGCATATTCCCAAGCAAATATGTCTAAAACATTGTGAAACAAGGAAACCAAAAATCTTATTCCTCAAGAGCAAGGCTAGTGTTGATCTTGATGATCTTAGGCCTTGCTAAAGTGCTAAGGTTGACATCTATGGATCTTTCAACATCCATAGTGTTTCCTTCCTCAAAACACTCATGCCTAGGATGGATTTACTTATCTAAGACTTTAGGTTCAATCACCAAGACATTCACTAGAGGAAGGCCTGAGGTTGGTCTATCTATGAGATAAATCTTCAAACCAAGGCAATAAATGGGGTAATTATAATTACGATAATCCTTCATGATCCTAGTGTAATCCTTTCTCTCTTTGAATATATTACATGTCATAACATGAATGAAATAACACTCAATATTATATGTGGCTAATCTAATGACCTCAATGGGGATTTCATGGAGAGAGACTACACTTTGATGGGCCAAAAACAAAACAAGGGGGAACTCAACATCTAGAGAGACATCTTGGAAGAGATATTCAAAAAGAGATGGGCTATCCTAGTGTCATGGATTATAAGGGGGATTTTGATGATGAGTTGGATCATTATTCCATGCATTATTGCAATCGGAATTCTATTCATTTGAAAGGGGATAAGTAGAAGTATCACTTTCATATTCACTCTCATTATCATATTCATTTGCATGTTCACTATCATACTCATTATCACTTCAATTATCACTAGGGAGAGGGGTAAGAGAAGATAATTATTTTCTAATATTTATTAAATTGTCATGTGAATTTGGAATACTATATGCATCTATGTTATCCTGGAAAGGAAGGCATGCATTATTTTCATTTGCAATATGAGAAGTAAGAGTAAGAGAGTTATCATTTAAAAATGATTTTTTCATTGTTTGAGAAGACAAATTACAGTTAATAATATGAGATGGATCATTTGAATTATGCATTGGAAATTTGATTCTATTTCATTTATATTATTGTAATATAAAAAAAGAAGTAGCAAAAGAGAGGGAAAAACTAGTTTCAAATGCAAACAGATTATCACCAATGAGAGGTTCACTTGGAATTGCATGACTAATTTGTACATTTGATGTATTGTGCATAAGAGAATGAGGTGAAAAGTAACTTTCCCATTTATCAAAATTATTTTCTTTAAAACAAGGAAGAAAAGAGATAGGTTTGAGAGAAGAAGATGCATCTACTTTTTCTTCATTATCACTTTCATATGCATTATCATATTCCTCATTAAAATAATAGTAATTATCTTCATTGTAAATGAAATCATTTTCCTCATTTTGTCTAATGATCAATTTCACAAATTTGTCCATTCATTGTCATAATTATGAGAAAAATTTAGAAGTTTATCTATAGGATGAGAGGGAACAAGTGCCTTAGTAGTCATTTTATTCATTTCACCAAAGAGAGTATGTAAAATTAATATTAAGAAAATAAATGTAAGAATGACTACTAACATAGGTATTTGAAAAATATTTTTGACACTCCAAACAATTTGCAAAAATTCCAAATTTTTTATCTAAAAATTGTAAGGGAGGAAGGCTTGGGGTTTGAGGACCTAGTTTGGAAATCTAGGGTTTTGGGTTAGAGTTTTAAAATTATTACAATAATTTAAATCCTAAAATAAATTTAAATAAAAAAAATTTATAAAAAAATCAAAATTTTGAAATGGATTTTTTTGCACAAAAATGTGAAGGAAAATCCTAGGGGTACATAGGGTTTGATATTTGTTCAAAGTAAGTCAGGTTCACCAAATGATTTATCTTATTTAGGAATAATGAAGTTTTATTATTATTTTAGTTAAGGTTCTAGATTAATAATTCACTACAAAATATAGCAATAAATACAATCTTGATTTGTATAATTATTTATCTTTTTCACCTTTCTAAAAATAGTAATAAATTAGAAGAAATATAACTTAGCTAGAAAAAAACTGAGATGGCTGATACAAAGGTTGAAAATGAATGTATAGGATTGCGAAGGTGTCATAAATATAAATCTAGCCTTCATTGGGTGAAAGGATTGGAACACCAAAAAGTGGATGCTTTGGTGTTTGGCACTGTTGTCTGTTCCTGTTGTTGTTATTCAAACTAATCATAGAGACCTAAATTTTTTTGGATAGTTGTGTTGTGACTTTTTGAGCGTGCCTATGAAAAATACAGTGTTGTTTGTCAATATAACTCATTATGGATCTGATTTTGTCTTCAAATCCTAATTCTATTTATACACACAAAACAACAAACATATCAAAATCAAAAAGGGAAAAAATTTGGGTTAGGAAAGTATGATCACATGATCTAGAACCCCTACTATCTTTATTATGGTCTACATTAAACCTTGTTAGGATCTTACAACACAATTGATTACTTTTTTATAAGCAACTAAACATGGAATTAAACCAAAATTAATAAGTAACTAGAAATGAGAAACAACAAATAATAGGAGATACAAGAAACAAACAATCTTGTATTAAACTCTTCCAGAAGGAAATACAATGAAGAAATCTCTTCTTCTCACACCTCTCAGATGTACAAATCTCTTTCCCTCAAGATTTCTCTCTCTATTCTCAATTACAACCAACTACACTATTTGAATTGATCCACCTTACAAGCTATGAGGATCTAACCCTATTATATAGAACTAGGGTTCATGAGCCATGCATTCTCCATCGTTAGATGCACCTCTTAATCAAAGGTTCAAATCTATCCTGCCAGAAATAGAAAAGCAGACTCAATACTAATAGTTAATCTTTACATGCAAACAATCTGTTCTCCTCAAAATTAGAATTTTGGGAACGTACAAATGACCGATGCCGGTCTCTGTTTGTCTGCATATGATCGATGTCGGCTGATTCCTAACTGATGTCAGTCAGTCTTGACTGATGTTGGTGACTATGTAACTCCAACAACCTCTGCATTTTCTCATCTGGTGAAGCATTTAGCTCCACAACTCAAGAATCTCCCACTTGGAGATAAACATCAGCACCTATACCTGTACAACAACATCCTCTAGCTTGTTTCTCCATCTTCAAGTTCAATCTTGAAGACCAAAAAAAGTTGAATGAAGATTCAAATTCTCCTTTGTTATCAGCTTTGTTAACATATCAGCAGGGTTCTTATCCATATAGATCTTTTCCAGCTTCAATTGTCCATCCTCCAATACCACTCTAATGAAGTGGTACCTAAGCTGTATATGTTTGGTTCTTAAATGAAAGGCTGAATTCTCTGCCAAATGAATTACACTTTGAATATCACTGTATAATTTGCAACTCTTTTGCTCCTTTCCCAACTCTTCCATGAACCAAGACATCCAAATCATTTCCTTGCTAGCCTTTGTGACTGCAATGTATTATGCCTCTGTAGTAGACAAGGCAACAACCTTTTACAACTTTGAAATCCAGCTAGCTGCTGTTCCACCAACAGTGAACACATATCTTGTGGTGCTTCTCCTACCATCCAAGTCACCTACCATATCCGCATCTACATACCCATGTAGAGAAGTGTTTGACCCTCCATAACATAAATGCCTACTGCTGGTCCCTCTCATATATCTGAGAATCCATTGAACTACTTTCCAGTGTTCCTTTTCTAGATTAGCCATAAACTTGCTAACAACTCCCATTGCTTGGGTAATATCAGGTCTAGTACATACCATTGCATACATCAAGCTCCCAACTGCTGAAGCATATGGAACTCTACTCATGTACTCAACCTCATCATGTGATTTAGGACACTATTCTTTGCTCAACTTAAAGTGTCCAGCCATAGGTGTGCTTATCAGTTTTACATTCTGCATATTAAACCTCTCCAACACCTTATTCACATAATCCTCTTGAGACAAAATCAAGCTATGATTTTTCCTGTCTCTCTTAATACTCATGCCAAGGTTTTTCTTTGCTACTCCTAAATCCTTCATGGCAAATGTGTGAGCTAATTTTACCTTAACCTCAATAATATCCTGCATGTGTGAACCTGTAACAAGCATATAATCTACATACAGTAATAGGATAATATAACTACCATTATCCAATCTATTAAAATAAACACAATGGTTAGATTGACATTTACTAAAGCCATGCTCTGTCATAAACCTGTCAAACCTCAAATACTATTGTCTTGGAGCTTGCTTAAGACCATATAAGCTTTTCTTCAACTTGTACACAAGTTTCTCGTTACCTTTGACCTCAAAACCTTCTAGCTGATCCATATATATCTCTTCATCCAAATCTCTATGAAGAAATGCTATCTTAACATCAAGCTGCTCAAGATGCAAATCCTCAATAGCAACTAAAGACAATACAGTCTGAATAAAATTCATTTTTACTACAGGAGAAAAAATTTCACCAAAATCAATACCTAGTTTCTGTGCAAATCCCTTTACTACCAACCTGGCCTTATGTCTCATTTGTCCATTCTCTCCTTCCTTTAACTTGTAAACCCATTTGTTTTTTAGTGCTTTATTTCTGGCTAGCAACTCAACCAAATCCCACATTTGGTTCTCTTCCAAGGAATCAGTTTCCTCATTCATGCCATGCTCCCACTGTTTCCTGGATTCTACCTACATTGCCTCATCAAAACTTTTTGGTTCTCCACCATCAGTGAGCAACAAGTAGTATAAAGAAGGGTAATAATGAATTAGAGGTTTACTTACCCTTTTAGACCTCCTTATGGGCGTTTGAGACTCATTCACAGCTTGTTGTCCACCCAAATTTCTTTCTGTCAGTGACTAATCTCAGTCATCTCTGGTCGATGTCAGTTTCACATGACCGACATCAGTTTCCACTTGACCAACATTGGTTTCTTCCTAATTGATGTTGGTTTTTTCCTGACCAATGTTAGTTCCTACCTGATCGACGTTGATATCTGTGTTTCCCTATGAGTGATGATTTTTATTCACGAGCTCATTTTGGATCATAACCTCATCCAAATCATGATTGCCTTGCTCAAAATTATTCAACCTCTTGAGCTGATCACTATACCTCACCTTCTCATTAAAAACTACATCATGGCTTCTAATAATTTTGTTAGTTTCTAAATTCCACAATTAGAATCCAAAATTTCTAGAACCATAACCAATGAAAGTGCACCGCATAGATTTAGCATCTAGCTTCTTTCTATTTTCTTTATCAATGTGCACAAAAGCTTTAGAACCAAACACTCTGAGAAATGAAAGATCTACCTTTTTACCTATCCATGCCTCTTCTAGAATTCCACCATCCAGTGCAGTAGAAGGTCCTCTATTAATTAGGTAAACTACAGTATCTACAACTTCTACCCAAAACTGTAAGGGCAAACTAGCATGCAACCTCATACTCTGTGCACACTCCATTATTGTTCTATTCATCCTTTCAACAACTCCATTTTACTAAGGTGTCCTTGGAACTATCTTTTCCCTGTGTATTCCACTCATAGAACAATAACTGTTGAATTTATTACTGCAATACTCACCACCATTATCAAATCTAAGGCATTTCAATCTCAAACCTATTTCATTTTCAACCAAAGCTTTCCATTTCTTAAATGTGTCAAAAACATCAAATTTCCTCTTTATGCAATAAACCCATACCTTTCTTGTAGCATCATCAATGAAAGAAACATAATACTGTGATCCTCCAATAGAAGCTACCTGAGCTGGTCTCTACACGTCTGTGTGAACAAGCTCCAACTTGTGCTTCTTCTTTGTTGACCCAGTTTTGAGAAACCTCACTTTCTTCTGTTTTCCAAAAATATAATGCTCATAGAAATCTAGATCTATGCTTTTCAAATCTAAAATCTTACCTTTTGACTTAAGAACATTCACTCCCTTCTCACTCATGTGACCAAGCCTACAGTGCCACAACTTTGCATCTACATCTGAAGTAAATAAAATAGAAGGAGAATGATTAGTAATACAAGTAGATAGATAAAGTGTACCTACTCTCTTACCTCTGGCTAATACAAGTGCACCCTTGGAAACTTTCCAAGATTTAACTGTGAGAGTTACTGTGCAACCCTCATCACCCAACTTTCCTATAGAAATTAGATTCCTCTTCAGGATGGGTACATGCATGACATCCTTCAACACCCATGTGTTGCCATTCTACAATTTCAGTTGCACTTTTCCTTTGCCAACAATTTGACAAGGTTCATCATCCCCTAAATAAACTTTTTCAAAATCTCCATGGACATAATCATTGAAAAATTCTCTATTTGGAGTTGCATGGAAAGAGGCACCAGAATCTAAAACCCAAGATTCTACTTTATTATCCAAAGAAAATATAAGAGCATCTTGTGCAACAATACCTGCAACTTTTGCTTCTTCTTTATTACCTTCATGCTGATTTTCTTTGTTATCCTTCAACCAACAATCTTTCTTTGCATGCCCTTTCTTTCTACAATTCCAGTAGGTTATTCTTTCATTTCTGGATTTAGATCTACTTTTCATCTTTGACTTTGACCTTGATCTCCCTTGCTTGCCATTCTCTCTTTGCCTTCCCCTACTCTCAATACTTAAAGCATTACCTGATGTTTCCTCTGTGCTTTTCCTGCGAATTTCTTCATTCAAGATTACACTAACAACATCATCAACTTTCAAGATATTTGAAGCAGATACAGTATTACTAATTGCCATTACAAACTCTGCCAACTTTCAGGTAAAGAGCATAAGATTTATAGAGCCTTAATTTCATTATCAAAAACTATTTTGACTAAATTTAACTGATTTACTATTACATGGAAATCATTAAGATGAGTAGATACCGATCCACCTTCCTGCATTTGCAAATTAAATAATTGCTTCATAAGATATACCTTATTCAAAGCCGAGGGCTTTTCATATAAATTTTCCAAAGTATCCATTAACTCTACCATTGTCTTTGCCTGTGATAAGTTAGAAATCATAGAAAATGCGAGGCTCAATCTTATAGATCCAAGAGCCTTTCTATCAAGAACATTCCATTCTTCATCTTGCATATCTATGGGCTTTCTTGAAATCCCACCCAACGGTAAGTATAGATCTTTTTGATATAGATAATCTTCTATCTACATCTTCCATAATTGATAATTCTTGCCATTGAATTTCTCCATTCTTAGTTTACTTTCTTCTACCATTGCTTTACTCCCACTCAATCAAAAACCCTGGTGAGTGACTTGTAATCAACAAACACTAACCTGCTCCCTGATACCACTTGTTAGTGAACCAAGCTCTGATACCACTTGTTAGGATCTTACAACACAATTGATTACTTTTGTATAATCAACTCAACATGGAGTTAAACCAAAAATAATAAGTAACTAGAAATGAGAAACAACAAATAATAGGAGATACAAGAAACAAACAATCTTGTATTAAACTCTTCTAAAAAGAAATACAATGAAGAAATCTCTTCTTCTCACACCTCTCAGATGTACAGATCTCTTTCCCTCAAGAGTTCTCTCTCTCTTCGCAATTACAACCAACTCCACTATTTGAATTGATCCACCTTACAAGCTATGAGGATCTAACCCTATTATATAGAACTAGGGTTCATGAGCCATGCATTCTCCATCGTTAGATGCACCTCTTAATCAAAGGTTCAAATCTATCCTGCCAAAAATAGAAAAGTAGACTCAAGACTAAAAATTAATCTTTACATGCAAACAATCTATTCTCCTTAGAATTAGAATTTTTGGAATGAATAGATGACCAATGCCAATCTCTATCTGTCTGCATATGACTGATGGGAATCGATCCCTAACCGACATCGATTAGTCTTGACCAATGTCGATGACTGTGTAACTCTAGCAACCTCTGCATTTGCTCATCTAGTGAAGCTTTTAGCCCCAAAACTCAACAAACCTCAAGCTAGGGTCTCAGATCAAATGTAGTTCTCCCTTAGGTAACATGAATAATCAATTCACATAGTAGATACAAGAATGAACTTTTGCCTAGGTAATTCCTTGATCAACTATGCAAATCTATGTGTGATGTAAAATTCTAAGCTATACTTGCTGACATATTAGATTTCACCCTTTTAAGGGAGGATCAACTCTCTTCATCCATGTGACACAATGGATACCTCCCTCTTACTGTGGGTGGCAAACATGAGGGATGAATCTCTAGATTAGGGGTTAGCTCCCCTTGATGCACCTTGAGGCTTTGGACTTCCTACTACTAACTACTTGAGGGGATGAGAAGGGAGATAAAAATATTTAATTTAGAACCTAAACTATGTGGTGATACACCAAAATGGATGGTATACTCAGCTTTGACATACACTTTAAATCAAGACAAGCTAGCCTATACTTCACTCAAAATGAGACTTTTCATGTAACAATGTTTTAGTAGGAGGTCCTATGGAGAGATAAAAGAGGAAAAAACTAGCACAAAATGTGTTTTGAGACACACTACTATTTAGCCTATTCACTTTCCTATACTTTAAACACTTCTTATGACCTATAAGAGAAGAAAACACAAACACTATACACTGTTGGGGTTAGCACATGAAGGTAGAGACAGAGACCACACTTTCACAAAACTAACACCCAAACGTATGCTTAGTGCAACACTCAAAACAAGGTAAAAACTTTATCTTAGATTCAAGGTAAAATTTTGTAGGGATTCACCATACAAACTAAGAGATCCCTTAAATGAGAAATTACAATATACAGAGTGCTAGAACTAGAAGCTAATAAATCCCTAAGAAAGGAGACCCATGTTAATTCAAACATCTGCTAAGACAAGAGGCCATGTTACTACTATGTTTTCTAGATTTATATATGGAAACCATGTTGTAGGCTGTCCAAACCACTACCTTTATTGTCCTTGCCTTAAAAAATTATATACTACTCCTTCTAGAAATTGACAAAGCCATTATGAAGTTGTTGTGGCTGGACTATGTTTTCTTCAATGCCTAGGCATGACTTGGCTACAAATTAAAAGCTTGGCATGAAAACACAGATACACCTATCATTAAAAAACCAATCCTTTTATTTGTTTTTGGTAAAGACTATTTCACCTAAGTTCATTTACTCTTCTTGTTGATGACACTTGCACCACTTACTGGTTGGTCCTTGGGTTTGCACTTTTGACTTATCACACCACTTGGAATGTTTTGATATTTTACTTTACTGTGCTACATGGATACATTCTGGGTCATCTAATTTATTTTATTTGAATTTTTTATTTCCATTTACCCTAGTTTTTTCCCTTTTATCTTTAACCATTCAGGTTCTCGAGCACTTGTTGTTTCTCAAGCCTTTGTATTGATCTTTTCTATTTTCTGAACTTATCTGGGCTCTCGAGTCTTCACATTTTTTTGGTCACTTCTTCCCTTTTATCTTGTATTTTAATTTGGGTGGGCCTATCTTTGCCATGTCCTTCAAAGAAAATGTTTGAAGGATTTCCTTCAAACATTTTATCTGAAGGATTTCCTTTCATCTTTCTTCTGTGTTCATTGGCCTTTGAGCTTTTGGTAATGTCAAATTTCTTCAGGAAAAATGTCTGAAGGAATTCCTTCAGACATTTTGTCTGAAAGAGTTCTTTCCTTTGATTGCTTATTTTCCTGAAGGCAATGTGCCCTTTGGGACTTTTGTCTTTGTCCTCTCTTTCTTAAAGTTCCCTTAGCAAAGGCTTCTCCTATCCAAAAGTTCCCTCCACAAGGGTAGGTGCCCTTTGAAAACTCTAAAAATGACCCTTCAGAAAAGTGAAAAGAGTCCTCTTTCTTGACCAAATGCCCTCCACAAAAACACTTATGCTTCAAAACTTTTTGAATTGCCCTACATGTAGTTGAAGTTCCCTATGAGTAAATTCCTTACCTTTATGAGCCACTTAGACTCAATCAGGGCCTTGGAAAGAACTTACTCATAAAGTTCATTAAAAAAGGCCTCTTGACAAACTAGAATGTTTCTTCTAGACCCTTTTGGGTTCTCCAATGCCTCCTGCTTTGGACTTTGGAACTGCTCCAACTTATGAAATTTCCTGAGTAAGACCCCTCAGTAAACCCAATTTCAACTGTCTTTACCCATTTGGGTTTCTATATTGCTTTTAATTATAATATGAAATAAGTAAAGTCATTTGGAGAACCCAATTTGGTCTAGCAAGACCAAATCAGGTTTTGTAGGTGACTTTACTTATGAAATATTTAAAAGTAAAGTGGTTTACAAAACCTATAACGCACTATGGGGACCAAGTAATTGCATTTGGAAACCCTGAAGTAGTTCCCCTTGACAAACCCAAAATGCACTTGGTTAAATGAAATGAGGTGAACACTTACTTTTTTTATGTAACAGGTCTGACAGGGAACCTTGATGAATGATTTTAGCCAAAACATGGATTGAGTACTTGTGCTCAAAAGAGGGGGTGCCTATTTTTTAATCTAAATGACCAAATAATGGTCAAAAAGCTAGTGACTCATAGGGAAAGCATGCTTTCTATGCTTACGAAGACTAGTAGCCTCAAAGTCCATTGGGCATGGAGTCAGAATGCATCCTAAGCATGTTAAAATAGCATTGTAAAGATCCTTGAGCCAGCAAAGCTTTACCTCAAACAACAAGGAAAAACAACATACAACAAAGGTAAAAACAACAAACTTGTGCAACATCACTTAGGGAAAATAAGGAAAACTATGTACATGACAAAATAAACTTAATAACAATGCTTAAGGTATATCCCATTGATTGGGATATGTAGCTCTTCACCATCCAACTTGGAGAGTTTGAAAGCATTGTGTTCTTGCATTAGGTGATGACATATGGGCCACTCCACAAAGCATCAAAATTCATATGCCTTCTAGGCTTGGCTCAGTCCTCATCTCACTTCAAGGCAATGTCACCTTCTGAGAAGTTCCTTGGTAGAGACCTTTTATCAAAATGATTCTTTGTTTTTTGTTGGTGGTTAGTCATGGCATCCATGGCTTGGTCTCTCACTTCTTAAATCTCCATTAGCTCATAATACCTGACTTCTAGGCTATCACTCTCCATCAATTTTAGTTGATGGGCAAGATCTAAGGCTGGTAACTCAAGTGAGATAAGAAGTCTAGCTTCCCTTCCATACACAAGTGTGTATGGTGAATTCCATATTGCCCTCTTTGGATTAATCCTATCTGCCCAAAGAGTTGACTTCAACTTGGCATGCCAAGTCCTTTGATTTTCCTCCACTATCCTCTGTATGATCCTAATCAAATTCTTTTTTATAGACTTGGCTGGCCCATTTCCTTGTGGATATTAGTTGGAAAAAGTGATGAGATAGATGTCATACTTCAATGTCCACTCACTTGTCTTTGTTCCCAAGAAAGCCAATGAATTGTCTAAAATGATTGTGGCTGGGACCCCAAATTTTGTCACTATGCCTTCATAGAAGTCTAGGACTGCACTCTCATTGGCCTCTTTCAAAGCTATGGCCTCTACTTACCTTGTAAAATAATCTATGGTAGTCAAAACCCACTTGTGGCTAGTACTAGAAGGAGGATTGATCATCCCTATGAAGTCCAACCCCCATTGCATGAATGGTTATTCCACTTGAATAGGATGAAGAGGCATGATAGCTAGTCATTGTTTCTCATCAAAGAAGGCACATTTTTGACATTTCCTCACCCAAGCATGAGTGTATTTAAAAAAACTAGGTAAAAGGTAACCATCCCTTATAATCCTTGCAGTTGTGGCCTTGGGAGCAAAATAGCCACCAGTTGGTCCATCGTGGAACTCAGAAAGTACTTTGTCAACTTGGTCTGAATCAATGCATCTCAAGAGTACCCATAAAAGGTTTTTTTATAAATAACACTCCATCAACTAGGACATAAATAATATACTAGAGTCTAAAATACCTCCTCTTGGTCCTATCAAGACCTTGTGGACACTCACCAATTTGAAGGAAATGAACCATGTCTTGTGCCTAGCTCTTCATGACTATAGGTACAATACTGTAGGTTCATCATGGAGTATGAAAATGTCTTCCTTTGGATATTTCAAGTCTGTATCAAGGTGTTCACATAGCCCTTTTCCTCTTACCATCTTGGTGGTCTTGATCTCTACGTCCCTTTTCTCATTCAAGTCTTAGTTCAGCAATAAGTCTTTTACACTAGGATGTGGCACCATGATTTGAACTTTGTTGCTAGACAACATATGTCTAAACTTATTCAAACTTTGTATGATTTTAAGTACCTACTTTTCAACATACATGTATCTAACCTCACAGCCTTTTAAACCTTGGCTGAAAAAAGCAATAGGTTGTTCTAAATTCTCACCATTTGCTTGAGTGAGCATAGTAGAGATTACCTCTTCATTCCCAAAGGTGTATAGATTGAATTCCTTGGAGAAGTTTGGACTATCTAGGGTAGGAGCTTGGGTAATAGCTTTCTTGATGCCTTCAATCTTTCTCTTCTTCTTGTTTTCCATGTGAATGTCTCATCCTTCCTTAGCATGGAAGTTAGTGGCTTGACAAGCTCAAAAAAGTTAGGAATGAATCTCTTAATGAAATTTATATTACCAAATAAAATTTTTAGGCCTTTCTTGTGCTTAGGAAAGAACAATGATAAGATGGTGTTCACCCTCTCTAGATCAATGGACATGCCTTCCTTCAAAATGACATGGCCCAAGAGCTTACCTTTGTGGATGGCATACACGCATTTCTTTGGGTTGAGAGAGATGCCAAACTCTCTACACCTTTCAAAGATTTGCCTCAGGTGCTTCAAGTGTTCACTTGCCTCCTTGGAGAAGACTATCACATCATCAAGATAAACCAACACAATTTCATTGATCAAACCTTGGAAAAACATGCCCATAGCATGTTGGAAGGTAGCTCCATCATTTGATAATTTGAATGGCATATTCCTATAGGCACATGTTCCCCACTTGGTGGTGAAGTTTTTCTTGTAATGATCACATTCTTACACCAGGATTTGATTGTACCTAGATTATCCATCTAGGAGAGAGAAGCTTTCACTACCCGTCAGCATCTGAATAATTTGTGCCATACTTGGAAGGGGATAGTGATCTCTTAATGAGACTCTATTCAAATCTCTAAAATCCACACATAATATAACTTCTCCATTCTTCTTCCTAATAGGGACCAAATTGGCTAGACAAGAAGAGTGTTTGATAAGGAAAATGATCATGGATTCAATCATTTTGGTGATCTCCTTCCTCATGAGAGGCTCGATCTTTGGATTGATTTTCCTTTGATTTTTATTGATAGGTTTAGCACCTTCCTCCAGCTCAATGGTGTGTTTGGACAAGCTTGGATCATATCCCTTCAAATCACCATACTCCCAAGTGAGGACATTAGCAAACTCTTGACATAACATAATGAAAGCTCACTTTTCCTCATTGGTACACACCTTCCCAAGTGAAAGTAGCTTATCCTTGTAGATATCTACCCTTTCATAATTTTCCTTCTTGGTTGACATGCTTGCTTTGTCTCTCTTGAGTTATCATCTTCATTGAAAATGCTCTCAAGAGTTACCAAACTTTTGGGAAGCCTATTGGTCTTTAGTTGAACAATTTACCCATCATACTATTGTTGTAGCTTGGACTAATTTTTGGAAGAAAAATCAGCTTCTTCCTATAAGAAAAGTTATATTTGTTGGTCACTTTCAAACAGCTACCAATTTGTGACATTGTTTGATATGGAGGGCCTCACAATCACCTTTAAATGATGATGATTCTTATTTTCTCTTATGCCCTTTGAGATGTCAAACTAAGCACCAAGTATTGCTAGTCTATCAGCATGTTTGTTCTCCTTTCTTGGAATGGAAGTGATGTTGAAAGCAATAAATTTCTCAATAAGGTCCCACACTTCATGCTTGTAAGACTTGAGTAAGGAGTTCTTGGTCAAGTTTTGACCACTTACTTGGTTCACAATCAGCTCAATGTCTCCAAACACCTATAATTATTTGATCCCTCTCTTCCTTACCCATTTTAGGCCATAAATAAGGGCCTCATACTCTACTATGTTGTATGTTCAAGATCACTAAAACTTGAAAGTTGAGAAGCATTTGTCCTTTGAAGGTAAAACTAGCATTGCCCCACCACTGCCCCCAACTTATTTTTAGATCTATCAAAGAATAGTTGCCACCAACCACAATAATCTTGGTCTATCTTCATCAATTTTGTCTTGAAAACATCTTTCTCATGTATGTAGTAGAATCCAAGACTAGATTGTTTAATGAACCTATAAGGATCATGCTCAAATTTGTCTTTTCTGCATTCACCTAGGAGTAGGTCAGCAACTCCTATAAGGGAAGATGATGGAGATTAATCTATTTGGAGCTCTTCTTCATCAATGCTTATGTAGTTCACATTTTCCACTTTGGGTAAGTATGGCTCTAGGTGATCCTTATGGATGGGCTCTGACTCAATCTTCACTTTAGTTCCATACTTTGTCCTGATCACCATGTAAGACCAGTTGGCTACCAAGCATCCACCTATCTTGAATATGAAATCCCTTGAGAAGCAAAGAGCAAAGTAAGGAGGAACATTTGCCACTACAAAATCATGGGGAAATGAGAATGTTAAACATGCATGGAGAGTCAAATTCAAGCCTCTTTCCACTCCCAAGGTCTTAGCTAGTGATCCATCCAACTATAAAACTCCTTTGGTCATTTGCTCATACTTGAGGCCTAGCTTATCAGCTATGCATTTGGTCATAACTAAGGTGCTTGATCTACTATCAATGATGTAATTATGGACTAAGAAATCACCAGTAATCAAGGAGAAATAAAAAGGGGGGACCTTCTCATATTTATTTGCATGACCAGCCATTAGGGGGAGACCCATTTAATACCAACACATTATCATTTCTTGTTGGGATAGCTTGCTCACCTAGCTCATACAATTCTTTTTGGAGTATATATTTTTGTCCTAGCAGTGCTAAATAATCCCAAAATGAGATGTTCATGTGAATCTTATTCATTTGGTCCACCACATTGATTGAAGGATTTCCCCCTTTAGAGTTCTCATTGGGAACATTCTTAACTAATGGTGAAACTTGAGGAGCTGAAGCTACAACCATTGGCCTAAAATTAGGAAGCTTATGATTTACTTATGCTCTTGGGGATGTTTTAAGTATAATCCCTACTTGATTGGGTGAAGGAGATGTGGTAAGTGCTTGAGTGGTTGCTTGAGATTCATCAATGGCTCTCCTTTTAGACCTGGTGTTGGATTCAACACCAATATTTTGATTACTTATGCTCCCCACATAGTTGACTACATAGAACTCTCCTTCTAAGTTATTCATGAGAGTAGAATCAGGTTAAGCCTACCTTCTATCTATCCCAAGTTGTGTTGACATCTCAAAATTTGAGAATTAGGCTGCTTGATCACCTTGTGTAGTCATGCTTTGATTTGGTAACTCACTAGCATAAGCAACCTGTTCTTGGTCATGCTCCAAGGGTGGATAGTTGGGTTGTTCCTACACCAAATTATTTTTAATGGGGACAAAATCCTTAGAAGATGAAGGGGAATTTTCATTATATCTTTGATAAGGCTTGACATGTGTAATTTGACCTTGCCCTTGATTATAATTCTGGAAGGGAGGCCTATTTGCTTGCCTAAACTATTGGTAGACTTGATTTAGCCTATAACTCTGAGATTTTTATCTTTTGAGGGCAAATAACTCATTGGTAGAACTCTACAATAGGATCTTAACTTCATGGATGTCATTTGTAGGGGTAGCAGCCATCTTCTCTTGGTTAGGTAGAGGAGCTAGAGTGGGAAAAGTAGGCTAGATTGAGGGCTATAAAGTAGGAAAGAGTGGCATAAGAGGTCTAGGATCTATATTTATTGCTTGAATAAGGAAATTTTTAGTATATATGGCTATCTCATAAGTAGTGGATATAGTGTTTCCATCGATGGACTATATCATGATAGCAATGTCTCTATTTAGGGCCTTCATGTAGTAAAGGAAAGCATAGCTTGGGGTTGGCCTCACAAAAATTGGGATCCTGTCCCAAGTCTTTTGTAACCTAGTGTTAAAATCTTGTATAAACTCATGTGGGGATCTCTTCATAGTGGTTAATTACTTAGCTAGAGACAAATGATCACTTTTTCCCCTAAACTTATTGGTTAAGAGGGTCCCTAACTCATCCCATGAGCCAACTGAGTTCACAAGAAAGGTCCCATACCAGTCCAAAACTTTCCTTTTGAAGGACAAGGCTAGAAATATAATGGATATATTTTCATTAGTGATATTATGTATTTTAAATAGGTTTGCTATGTTTCTAATATGCTCAATAATAGTGATTGGGCCCTTTCCACTAAAGGAACATTTTTGAGAGTTGTCCCTAGAATTGGCTCATACTGTCAAAGGTCTAAAGGACTTTGACCATTGAAGGCCACAAAAGGGAAATCTCTATGGGTTGACATGGCTATGAAAGGATTTAATAGGGGTCTCCTTGAGTAGGTATATTTTATGGATGGCTTAGGAAAATGGCTTCTTACGTAAGGGTGGATATTTGTAAATCTCAATCTCTTTATTGAGTTCAAAGGTAACTCAACAAATTAAAAAGGGACAACCCTAGAAGATCTTGTAGTGGCCTTTAGAAAGGGATGCTAGGATGGTCATTAACTAGAGACTTGGTTCCTAAATGGAGTTGTCAGGTGCTAAATATAGCTCTTTTTTTTGGATGTCTTAATAATATCAAGACCTGCACCAATCTTGAAACTTGTAAGATAGATAAATGAGTCCCATCAACCATACCAAAAAATATTGACATGGTATATTACACCCTCTAAAGGGATGCTCAACTCTCCTCATCCATGTAACACAATGGAGACATCCCTCTTGTTGTGGTGGCAAACATGAGGGATCAATCTCTAAATTAGGGGCTAACTCCCCTTGATGTACCTTGAGGCCCTAGACTTCCTACTACTAACTACTTGAGGGGATGAAAAGGGAGAGAAAATATTGAAATTAGAACCTAAACTATGTGGTGATGCACCAAATGGATGGTCTACTCAGCTTTGACATACACCTTAAATCAAGACAAGCTAGCCTACATTTCACTCAAAATGAGACTTTTCATGCAACAATGTTTCAGTAGGGGATCCTATGGAGAGATAAGGGAGGAAAAAACTAGCACAAAAGGTGTTCTGAGACATACTGTTGCATAGCGTATTCACTTTCCTATACTTCTTTAGACACTTCTTGTGACCTACAAGAGAAGAAAACACAAACACTAGAAACTATTTGGGTTAGCACATGAAGGTATAAAAAGAGACCACACTTTCACAAAAATAACACCCATATGTATACTGAGTACAACACTCAAAATAAGGTAAAAGTTTTGTCTTAGATTTAAGGTAAAATTTTGTAGGGCTTCACCATACAAGCTAAGAGATCCCTTCCTCAAATGAGAAATTACAATATATAGAGTGCTAGAACCAAAAGCTAACAAATCCCTAGGAAAGGAGACCCATGCTGAGTCAAAATCTATTGAGACAAGAGGCCATGCTGCTACAGTGTTTTCTAGATTTGCATATGGAAACCATGTTTTAGGCTATCCAAATTGATGCCTTTGTTTTCCTTAGATTACAAAAGTATGTGCTACTCCTTCTAGTAACTGACAAAGCCATTCAAAAGTTGTTATGGCTAGACTATGTTTTCTTTAATGCCTAAGCATGAATTCATTGCACATTAAAATCTTAGCATGAAAACATGGCTACACCTTCTATCATTTGAAAACTAATCCTTTTATTAGTTTTCGATAGAGACTATTTCACCTAAGTGCATTTACTCTTGTTTCTAATGACATATGTGCCACTTACCTTAGTTTGCTTGGTCTGTGGGTCAACGTTTTTGACTTGTCACACCACTCAGAACATTTTGAGCTTTTACTTTATTGTGATACATGGCCATGTTCTAGTTTATCCACCTTGTTTTCTTTTACTTTGTTATTTCCCTTTGCCTTGGATTTTTCCCTTTTGTCTTTAACCATTCGGCTTCTTGAGCACTTGTTATTTCTCAGGCCTTTATATTGATCTTTTCCCTTTTTTGAACTTATTCAAGCTCTCAGGTCTTTGCATTTCTTTGCTCACTTCTTCCCTTTTTCCTTGTCTTTTCCTTTAGGCAGGCTTGTCTTTGCCATGACCTTTGGACAAAATGTCTGAAGGATTTCCTTTAGACATTTTATTTGAAGGATTTCCTTTCATCTTTCTTCTACCATCATTGGCCTTTGAGCTTTTGGTAATGTCAAATTTCTTAAGACAAAATGTCTGAAGGAATTCATTCAGACATTTTATCTGAAGGGCTTCTCTTTTGGGCTTGCCTTTCTCCTTTCTTTCGATGGGCCTTTGTGTCATGCTTTCATTTAGATAAAATATTCAAAGGAATTCCTTTGGATATTTTGTCTAAAATAATTCTTTACTTTGATTGCTTCTTTTCCTAAAGGGCATGTGCCCTTCAAAAACTCTAAAAATGACGCTTCCAAAAAGTAAAAAGAGTCTTCTTTCTTAACCAAGTACCCTCCACAAAGACACTTACCCTTTGAAACTTTTGCAATTTCC